>OY997268.1:563501920-564752545 GCA_963921465.1 Triticum timopheevii | reverse complement strand
GGATGGACTACAGGATGGCCTGCTGCTCCGCCATCTCGTCGGACTGGGCGACGTCGAACTCCGTCTCCGCCTGCTCCATGTTGAAGGCTGACACCTGCTGGTCCGACTCCTGCACCTCCATCGGCGCCAGTTCCTCCTCCCCCCCCCCCCCCCCCCCCTCCCCTTCCTCCTCTTCCCCCGGCTGCTCATCCTCCTCCTCCAGCTTCCGGAGGCAGGCTAGCAGCGATGCGGGCTGCGCCCGCGGCTTGTCTCGCCCGATTCTGCTTCTGGATCTCGATGCGGCGCTCTGGCGTGAGCATTCCGTAGTACGTGATCTTAGTCCGGACCGTGGCGGAGCACCAGAGCGTGGGCATAGCGCCGGAGTGGGAGAGGAAGGTGGTGGATGGGCTTGGACTGGCGGCACGGAGAGGGGAGAGGTGGATGGACTAGGGTTGTGGGACTCTGGCTGGTTTAAATAGGCCGATTTGCTCACGGGTGGCGAGCCGGAGCGGCGCCACGCGGCGTCCACACCGCGGCGACGGAGGACACGTCCATCGGACCGCCGGGTTTCCGGGCGAGTCCGCGTGGGACCCCCTCGTCAGTCCTACATGGCGGGCATGTCCGGGCGCGCCCGGTATGCTTCATATTCATCTTATATTTGGGCTGGATATGAGGGGTGTCGGCCAGTCCAGGCATTTGAGCCAGTTTAAGGAGCCCGTCTGAATAAAGAAACGTGACCAGACAGTGATCGGGCGGTCCGCCCGGACGTATGAGGCGGGTTTGAGGCGCCCGATGCAGATGCTTAAGAGTCTTTGGCAGCGTCGGACAACAGAGTGGAGAAAAACAAGGCTGATACGAAAAGACAGTGCACATCAGTTTAAACCTGCAACTTGTAGTAAAAAGAACGTCTCCTGATGTTTTTTTTACTTTCTGTTTCATAGTTCCGTACATAGAGATGGCCTGTGTACATTATATCTCAACATGTAGTAGTAAAAAAAGGACTCCTGAAAACGAGGTTGATATTCACACTATTACATTCCTGTGTAACTATTCTGTGAAATATAATTTGGCTGATTTTGCTTGCCTTTGGTTAACTCCGCGTTTGGTAGTTGTTGCTCCTACCTCACTTCTTCATGTTCTTCTTGTATATTTTATAAGAGGATACGTTACATCGCTGAGCTGTTTGGTGGAGAGGGAACATGCTAGCCAGCCCGTAGTCTCGGGCGCTTAGCTGCCGCACATGCCATGAATCTTGAACAACTTTGCTATCATTAGATTAACAAATGTAGACATATTTCTTATGGCACATATTGATATTTTGGAAGCAAAGTTGTTGATCCCTGCCATAAACAACGGGGAATATGAACATCGTCGTGTCTCGGAATCTTTGTTGTTTAATGAAGAGCTCTAAAGGAGATGAAATGTACCTTGCAGAAGGAATGAAATGAGTTGAGTTGTCTCATCAGTTTCAAATTGTTCTTCTTTGCAATGCTTACTTACCACCTCACCGTCGTCCGGCTCACTGAATTGGCAAAAGAAAAATAAAAAAAAAGATGTACATGAGTGGAGTTTAAATTTGTGAAGACATAAATATTTTGGTGCCCACCAAAATGAACAAATATTAAAAAGTAAAGTTGAACATTGTAGACACATTTCACCAAATTTTGATAAGCTGCCACGAAATATATGAATCTAGAAATTCACCCTGAAATTTTGACATACTAATATTTTGGTACTCACCATTAGCACATATCTTTGGGAATTTGACGTAATGTTAAACCTCAAACAAAATTCAATGATTAAGTCTATTTCTCATTTTTACGGTGATCGGCATGTCTTGGCTATGAGAACGGCGATGGTGGTGTTAACTTTATTTTTGGTTGGTGGCTCTCCAACTTCATTTTTTTTGTGTGCTCACGATCTTATTTCGTAACGATACAGAAACAAAACATCAATACAATTGTCTGGCTTGCAAGGTGTGTGTTCTTTGATTCGCGGAAACAAAAAGGTGTGTGTTCTTTGCCACTACGCCTTCAGAGTTGCCCTAGCGCGAGAGGAGAGGTATAGTCGTCATGCCATGTTGACGTCCTTTTTAGATGCATTTTAATTCTACAAATCCAGAGAGTAAAATCTGCTCCGGTGTTCCTAATGGTTGTGGTGGCAGTATGGATCTCTTGCGGTAGACATAGGAGTTTCACGAGTCCCAAATTGTTCACAAGATGGAAGCAACAAGCGAGTTCCAAAGGTCGTTGTCGAGGTCGTCTAGAGTGCGAACATCTCAAATGAGGTCGATGGAGTGGGGTGTGGGAAGACCGAGGGCCATCCAAACCTGAATGGCCTAATGGCACTAGAGGAAAATATGCACGACATCTTCACATGGATCATCACAACGGGGGCAAGCAGCGTCGTCACCGATGTTCTTGCGGAAGAGGTTGCTTTTGGAATTAAGGCTGCCCTTGAAGAGTAGCCATCCAAAAATCTTGAGCCTCTTATTTGGGGATCTTTCAATCCTATTATGCTGCCTTTTCAAAACCATTGATGCAGCTTTCAGTTTTACCAAATGTATTACTGTTCATGTTTGTATAAGTTTTTTCAATCTACTACTCCCCCCGTACCATAATGTAAGACGTTTTTTGGCACTAGCGTAGTATAATTTATTAAATCAATCAATAGATGAATTCAGATGGCGTTGTTAAAAGACGCTTGTGAAGAAGAAAAAACTCTACCGCAGACGGCAATTGTACCAAGGACGGGGCGATCGATCACCAACATATACCATGTCTGAAGCAAGTTAGAACAAATTTGTTCAAGAAAACATATTTTCTGCATATTTCATGGGTACAATGAATCCCTATCCCTGAGCAGTGTGTTTCAGTCTGAAACCTGTACGTCCCCCCATTGGCGTGCCCTCTGACCATTTTGTCGCAACGAAGTGATACACGCCAAAATGTTACGATCAGCTAGCAGTGGTGGGACTCAGGTACCAGGAGAATGTAGGGACGGCTGCTTGGATTGCAACTTTTTACACCATCGATTAAACCTAGACTAGAGACCGTTATTTTTGTACTGTACTACGAGTAGTACTAACATTTACTTCCTCCCTCCATGGCGGGAGGTCCATTCATCAGGCAATTCACCCTTCTCATCAAATTCCACCATTGCTGCCCCTCTTGTCCGCTAGCTAAGCTAAGGTAGCTAGCCAGTAGAAAGTAAGTACGCGATGTCGCTGCATGGACAGTGACACCTTCTTACTTTTTACAGTAACTCTGGAGATCAAAACCCTCGGCGCCACTGCTGCACCAGCCGAAGTTGAGGTTGGAGACGTGCTCCTCGGAGAAGAAGGCTGAGCTGCCGTCGTTGACGATCGCGTCCGAGCCGGCCAGCCATTCCTCCGTGAAGCCGTAGCCGCCGGACCTGTTCGCGTCGTACGGGTACGCGGCGGGCCATTTGGGCTCCAGCATGGGGAGGGACGAGCAGCCCGTGGTGGCCGCGGCCGCCGACGCCGAGTCCAGGAACGACGCGCCGAACCCCATGAATCCCTGCTGCTCGAAGACCGCGCTGGAGTACGGCGATGCCTCGTCGTTGAACACCGCGCTCGAGTCGCTGTCCGAGGACCCGTCCTTGCAGACCGTCGCGCCTACCATCGTCGCCTGCTGCAGGCGCTCCTCCGCGGCGTCGACATTGCCGGCGGCCTCCGCCTTCACCGCCGTCTCCGGCTTGGTGGACAGCTTTTCCCTCAGCTCATGTATCTGAACGCGGGACACAGAGCACAGATAAGTAACCATCAAGCGACGTGGCCGCGCGTGGCAAACAGCTAGCACCAGCGGCAGCAATGGAGCACGTACCTCGGCGGCGAGGGCGTCCTTGTCGCGGCGGAGCGCGTCGCAGTCGGCACGGAGCGCGTCGTGGCGGGCGCGGAGGGCGTTGAAGTCGCGCTCGAGCTGCTTTGTCTTCCACCGGGCGCGGCGGTTCTGGAACCAGACGGCGACCTGGCGCGGGTGCAGGCCGAGGTCGCGGGCGATGCGGGCCTTGCGCTCCGGGTCCAGCTTGTTGTCCGTCTCGAAGCTGCGCTCCAGCGCGCGCACCTGCTCCAAAGCCAGCCGCCGCTTCTTGCCGCCCAGCCCGCACGACATGGCGCGCTCCTCCTCCTCCTCCTCCTCGTCGGCCTCCTCCAGCTCGGGCTCGTCGTGCTCCATGTACGCCGCCAGCAGGTTCTCCTTCTCAGCGAACGCCAGCTTCTCCCCTGCAACATGCCAGCATGGTTAGCTTCGTGTCCGTCTCTTCCTAGTCCTCAAACATGATCCTTAAAGAATCACTTGTGCTCCATAATTGGCTAGATCGCAAAATGCTTCCAAATGCAAGGTGACTGCATACACCCATACTGTTGGAGCATAGAGTGAGCAGGAATGCTCATGCCAATTTCGATCGCTCGACGCAAATGGAATATGTGATAGATCCAAGTAAGCTCCATATATGTCAAAAGGGCACATACTTTGCGCTACTAAAATTTAAGCTCAAAAGCGATGATGGTACTGCTATGTAGGAGTACACCTACAAACATCAAGCAAGCAACAAGTACACCAAAAACAGAGGGAGATCTCTTCCGCGGCAGCTGTGAATAATACCTGGCTCTGGCGATTCTTGGCTGCGGGTCGGCCTCTTGAGCTGCCGCTTCATCCGCGCGCGAGCAACCCCGCAGCTCGAGGAGGAAAGAGGCGGTTCGAAACTGGAAATGGGGACTGTTCTAGTTATGATCGATGTGGGGGATAGAAGAGCTGCAAAGCGCACTGCTTCTGTTTCGCGGCGGCCAATGGCCTCTGCGCTGCTCCGGGTGTCGTGATCGCAGAGAGGATCTGGATGGAAGCGAGGACGGACGGGGGAGAGGGGAGGGGAGGTGAGGTCACTCGCTGCAGCAGCAATCAACTGATGCAAGAGCCCATGGGATGGCGTATAAATAAAAGCAGGGAGCTAGCCTGGCCGGGCGCTCCGGTTGGACAGCGCCGAGATATCATGTGGCAGAGGTTTTTGTATCATTCATGTGTTGGCACTTGGTGTCGACAGCTTGGCCCGGTTATTCGTGCGTCGGGATCAGTTCATCTCCTTGCAGCATTTACATTTACCGCACACATTGTCCATGACAATTGTCAAATAAGTCTTTCATACGTGGAATTCCTGCTCACTCTATGATACTAGTTGAGTAGTATTCCCTCCGTTTCTTTCTACTCCGCGTATAAGTTTTGGTCAAAGTCAAACTATAAAAAGTTTGACCAAATTTATATTAAAATATAAACATCTACAATACTAAATCTATATAATATGAAAATACATTTCATAGTGCATCTGAAAATATTGATTTCGTATTGTGAATGTTGATATTTTATAATATAAAGTTAGTCAAACTTTATCAAGCTTGACTCTGATCAAACCTTATCTGCAGACTAAAAAGAAACAGAGGGAATATCATGCATATGATACTAGTGATACTATCTTCATAATGCATAGTATCATAGATACTCTTATTTATGGACATGCATGACACAAAATAGTATAGCATTTCTTATGTTACGGTATCTACCTATGTTACTCTAACCCTTTCTTTTTTTTTCAATTCCTTGTCACATCAGCATGTTTGCTATTCCCGAGTGCATGATACCAGCTGAGATACCCCCACTATGGCCAGGACAACGAATAAAACTGCAACAATCCTCTACATGCCTCTTTGATTCAAAGGATTTTTTTTCCTATGTTGATGGCTTGATTCGTAGAATTGAATCCTATAAGATTTTTTTTCTAAGAAATAGTTTGTATTACACTTGATAATTGACTCCAACATCTTGGATAAAGATTCTTTGTTTTCCTGCGATGCAATCAAACAAACTCAAATTCAGTTATACATTTTACTTATTCCGGCATTTGTACAATCCTGAAGAGAAATCCTAGCGACCTGTCTCAAGCAAGTTAAACAACTTTTCCACGGTGACAATACCTAATGATTCAAACCTCCAAAAAAGTAATCACATGTAATTCTCTTGAATGAAAGAAGTACTAAAAGCTCGAGGAATAAAGGTATTTTGCTCACCATAATTACTCCAACTTACCACGAAGTTTATCTCCATGAAAAGTTTGATATATCTCTCAATCTGTGTCATGGATTATACATATTAGGAGCTATAATTTCCCACGTTACTAGGTTAAACGATTGTATGAGAGGGAGGCAAGAGAAGGTTTGTGTTCCTGGCAAATAAAGTCCGCTCGTCGAGACGACATGAGTGCGTGACAAATGATGGATTTTGCGGCAAGTCATGGACTACTAGCACACGCGTTGGCTCGTGTGTTGCTGACGATGTGATGCTATTCATCAAGCCGAGGGAGCTTGATCTCCAAGTCTCTGCTACAATCGTCCAACTATACAGCGATGTCTCGGGCCTTTATGTCAACCTGATGAAGAGTGCCGCCCTTCCAACACGATGCAGGGAGGCGATGATTGACAGGGCCAGCCAGGTTCTTGGGGATCTGACGGGTACGTTCCCATGCAAGTACCTCGGCCTCCCGCTAACCATTAGAAAGCAAAGCGCGGCTCAGCTCAAGGGGCTCGTAGACCAACTTGCCAGCTGCTTGCCAAAGTGGAAAGCATCATCTATGCCCAAGAGTGGACGGATGATCCTCGTACAGTCTGTGTTATGTGCGATTCCAATCGATGCAATGCTTGCTTTAGACATTCCTCAGAAGATCATCAAAGCAATGGAAAAGATAGGTTTCCTTTGGTGTGCAAAAGATCATGCCAACGGTGGGCAGTGCATGGTAGCGTGGGAGAAAGTCTGCTCTCCAAAATGGGCGGATGGCCTGGGCATTCCCAATGTGAGGTGGAGGAACATCGCCGTGCAAGAAAGGTGGCCATGGCTCCAACGAACCTATAAACAACGATCATGGGCAGATTTCGAGATCTCGGTGCCACAAAGAGGCGTCATAACTTTTTTGGGCGGCCACGAGGGCGACCATGGGTGATGGCATGTCAACCTTATTCTCGGAGGATAGATGGTTGAATGGAGTACGAATTCAGGAAGTTGCACCGACCCTATATGACAGAGTCAGCTTTGGTGTCAAGAGATCGCGCACGGTCTATCAGGCGGTTGTTGACGGCGCATGGGCCACGGACATTGGGCCAAAGATGTCGGACCTATTGATTCAGGAGTACCTTAACCTTTGGACTACATTGGAGCAAGCAGAGCTAACCATGTTGTCCCGGATTCCATAGTTTGGGCTTGGGAAAAGGGTATTTTCTCCGCTCGATCAACATATGCAGCAAAGTTCTAGGGAAGGAAGGCGGAAGCTGGAAGGAGGTTGGTATCTTCAAGGGAGACGTAGAGCCGATGCGCATGCATTGGTTAAGTGGGAAAACGCGAGAAGTTAGCTATGCAATAGGTGGACCTAGAGTGGAGTTGGGGTGCGTGTAATTTGTAACATCCAACATGGAGGGGTTTCTTTTCCCCATTCTCTCTTCAATATATGGTATGTACACTCGTGGGTATTCGAGAAAAAAGGGGTGCACATTTGTTGTAGATGGTTCCACTATGTGCATCACACCTACATGTAAACCCCCACCCCATCGCTGTCAAATTCTCAAGATCTCGCACCCATTTAACCTTTTTATTAGTCATGTTGATGTGTGAAAATATACAAAGGCCAGATATTTGCTCAGCTATGTTGGATCAGCTTGATGTAATGAGAAAACACACTTTTTAGGGATTTTTTTTCATGTGCAACCTAACTCAGCACTCCCATATTCACCCTTGGCCAACACACTTTAAATCCAAAAAGATCCAAGGTAAACAAAATTTAGGCACTTCCATTAGAACGGATTGCTAGAGCAAGTTGTTCGAATCTCCCATGATTGGCCCCGCCAATCGCCAACACTCTCTTCCCTTCTAGCCGCTGCCAGAGGTAACCTTCGGCAAGCCGTGCAACACAGATGAAGGTGGCTGCAAGGCCCTCGTTGCTCCCTCACGGGGAGGACGCCAAAATAGGGAAGCTGCCTTAGGTGGAGATGGTGGCACCAACTGTCATATGCTCGCAGTGGCAACGAGTAGTGTGGTCGCAGTGATAGTAGGTTGCATGGTGCAGCCTGGGGCGCAATGGTGCGAGAAGTAATCAGAGGTGTGATGGTTTTGCAACAAGAGTGTCCCCTGAATCGTGTGTGTGTGTGTGTCGGCACCAAAGGGGATGTGGCCCTATGTGTGGTTTCCTCCTCCGTCCTCCCGCATGATCATCCCCTTCCTAGAGTCCTAACCCCGCCGATTGGGGTTGTTCTAAAGCATGCCTGGGTGGCGGTCCCATGGATGTGGTCGCCAGATCTGCAAGCTGGCCACATCCATGGTTGGACCTCATCGTGAATCAACGTCAAATGTTCCTCTCTCCCACATCGATGTGAATCAAAAGCAGTGCGCAATGTTTGTAAGCGAGGCGGTGAGACCCTCTATCTTCTTCTGGTGTTTTATCAAGTGGCGTGGGGGCATTTAGGATATAACACTCGGTTCCAGGCTTCCATCTATCGAGTCATCGTCAGCAAGTAGAATGGTTGTTGACAATCATGGCTCCAGTGACAAGTATGTGCATACTATGAGTGAAATCCGGTGGTCTTGCCTCTCCGGCTTGATCATGCAATGCGACATGCATGCGTCGTCCCTTGTTGAGGATGTAAGCTCAGAGATAGCCTTCGGGAATGAAAATCCCAAGGTTGGACCCATGAACATTGACTCGCGTGAAGTGATCACTCCCCAAAGGATTTGTCAAAGAGTGGTGTTTTTGTTTGTTTTCCAGTCACATGTCATAGGGTTGTAGTGAGTTTGTGGAGATCCGTCGCGAGGCACATCCTTTGGTTCATGACTTTAGATTTTTTTCCCCTAAGCCTATTCATTTGGCTTCAATGCCGAGGTTTTTTTGGCATTGTTGATTAATCAATCATATATGGGATTGTGTGCATCAACCGATGCGAAGAAATGTTGGCATTGTTGATTAATCAATAATATATGGGATTGTGTGCGTCAACCGATGCGAAGGCAATGGGTTGATCCTGCTTTGTAAATACGAAAGATGTTTGCCGAATATCCCTCTCATATCTTGAATCTAGCAAAGGCAGATAAATGTAGCTCTTGTATCTAGTAAACTATGACACGACCTGTATAATTGTGTAAAACTTACTAGAAGGTATTAATTCTAGTAGGAAAATAAATTTAATCTAACTTCTCCTTAGAAAATTATAATAATGTTGTTATCAATGAAATTAGACAATAACATATTTGTTATTTTTGTGCGACAATCAGCCGGATCTATTTTCAAGGAAAAACACCCAAACATAACTAAAGCACGTCGAGGTCTCTGGACCACCGAACGACCACTACCGCCGCCAATACTAGGCGATCATAAGCCAATGCCACTTCTCCTCTATCTGAGTCGGCATGATCTCGTCAGCGATAGACAAAAGTTTGTGTGCACTTGCCCCTGAAGATTAACGCCCTAGAGCATAGTCGCCATTGTGAATCAACGAATCGATATGAAGCATGCGGCACATTAACTCGATGATGCTCATGCACAACGATAAACCCTAACCGTGTCGCCCCGAGGAGAAGGCATGAATCTAACCCTAAGGTATGTTGATTTCGTTCTGTCGGACGGATTCGAGGTGGATCAGCCTAGAACACTATCTCGATGACAAAGTGTCTGAAGGAAATATGCCCTAGAGGCAATAATAAAGTTATTATTTATTTCCTTAATTCATGATAAACGTTTATTATTCATGCTAGAATTATATTAACCGGAAACTTAGTACATGTGTGAATACATAGATAAAACATATAGTCCCTAGTATGCCTCTACTAGACTAGCTCGTTAATCAAAGATGGTTATGTTTCCTAACCATAGACATGTGTTGTCATTTGATGAATGGGATCACATCATTAGAAGAATGATGTGATGGACATGACCCATCCGTTAGCTTAGCATTATGATCATGTTAGTTTCATTGCTACTGCTTTCTTCATGACTTATACAAGTTCCTCAGACTATGAGATTATGCAACTCCCGAATACCGGAAGAACACTTTGTGTGCTACCAAACGTCACAATGTAAAAGGGTGATTATAAAGGTGCTCTACAGGTGTCTCCAAAGGTGTTTGTTGGGTTGGCATAGATCGAGATTAGGATTTGTCACTCCGTGTTTTGGAGAGGTATCTCTGGGCCCTCTCGGTAATACTCATCACTATAAGCCTTGCAAGCATTGTGAATAATGAGTTAGTTGTGGGATGAAGTATTATAGAACGAGTAAAGAGACTTACCGGTAACGATATTGAACTGTATTGAGATACCGACGATTGAATCTTGGGCAAGTAACATACCGATGACAAAGGGAACAACGTATGTTGTTATGCGGTTTGACCGATAAAGACCTTCGTAGAATATGTAGGAACCAATATGAGCATCCAGGTTCTGCTAATGGTTATTGACCGGAGACGTGTCTCGGCCATGTCTACATAGTTCTCGAACCTGTAGGGTCCGCACGCTTAACGTTCGATGACGATTGTATTATGAGTTTATGTGATATGTTGTATCGAAGATTGTTCGGAGTCCCGGATCTGATCACGGACATGACGAGGAGTCTCGAAATGGCCGAGACATAAAGATTTATATATTGGATGACTATGTTTGGACATCGGAATGGTTCCAGATGAGTTCGGGCATTTACCGGAGTACCGGGGGTTAGCGGAACCCTCACGGGGAGCATACGGGCCTTAATGGGCCTTAGTGGGAGAGGAGAGAAGGCAGCTTAGGAGGGGGCGTGCCCCCCTCAAGCCCAATCCGAATTGGGTGAGGGGGGCAGCCCCCCTTTCCTTTCTCCATCCCCCTCTTCCTTCTATTCCTAGTGGGACTAGGAAAGGGGGAGTCCTACTCCTACTAGGAGGAGGACTCCTCCCCCCTTGGCGCGCCTAGAGAGGACGGACGGCCTTGCTACATCTTGAGCTTGCGTTGGTTTTCCTCGAAGAGGAGAGGGTGATGCAGCAATAGTAGCGTAAGTATTTCCCTCAGTTTTTGAGAACCAAGGTATCAATCCAGTAGGAGGCTCCTCAAAAGTCCCACGCACCTACACATACAAACTGAGAACTCGCAACCAACACGATAAAGGGTTTGTCAATCCCTTCATGACCACTTGCGAAAGTGAGATCTGATAGAGATAGTATGATAAGATAAATATATTTTTGGTATTTTATAATATAGATGCAAAAAGTAAAGATGCAAATAAAAGTAGATTGAAAGCAAATATGATAAGAGATAGACCCGGGGGCCATAAGTTTCACTAGAGGCTTCTCTCGAGATAGCATAAGTATTACGGTGGGTGAACAAATTACTGTCGAGCAATTGATAGAAAAACGAATAATTATGAGATTATCTAGGCATGATCATGTATATAGGCATCACGTCCATAACAAGTAGACCGACTCCTGCCTGCATCTACTACTATTACTCCACACATTGACCGACTCCTGCCTGCATCTACTACTATTACTCCACACATCGACCGACTCCTGCCTGCATCTAGAGTATTAAGTTTATAAGAACAGAGTAACGCCTTAAGCAAGATGACATGATGTAGAGGGATAAACTCATGCAATATGATATAAACCCCATCTTTTTATCCTCGATGGAAACAATACAATACGTGTCTTGCAACCCTTTCTGTCACTGGGTAAGAACACCGCAAGATTGAACCCAAAGCTAAGCACTTCTCCCATGGCAAGAAAGATCAATCTAGTAGGCCAAACCAAATCGATAATTCGAAGAGACTTGCAAAGATAACTCAATCACATAAAAGAATTCAGAGAAGATTCAATTATTACTCATAGATAAACTTGATCATAAACCCACAATTCATTGGATCTCGACAAACACACTGCAAAAAGAGATTACATCGAATAGATCTCCACATGAGAGGGGGAGAACATTGTATTGAGATCAAAAAAGAGAGAAGAAGCCATCTAGCTAATAACTATAGACCCGTAGGTTTGTGGTAAACTACTCACAACTCATCTGAGGGGCAAGGATGTTGATGTAGAGGCCCTCCGTGGTTGATCCCCCCTCCGGCAGAACACCGACGAAGGCTCCAAGATGGGATCTCGCGGATACAGAAGGTTACGGTGGTGCAAATTGTGTTTCGTCTGCTCCCTGGATGTTTTTGGGGTACGTAGGTATATATAGGAGGAAGAAGTACGTCGGTGGATGCCCGAGGGGCCCACGAGACAGGGGGCGTGCCCTACAGGGGGGGGGCGCCCTCCTATCTCGTGGGAGCCTCGACTGCTTCTTGACTTGCACTCCAAGTCCTCTGGATCACGTTCGTTCCAAAAATCACGCTCCCGAAGGTTTCATTCCGTTTGGACTCCGTTTGATATTCCTTTTCTTTGAAATACTGAAATAGGCTAAAAAACAGCAAGACAGGTTGGGCTTCCGGTTAGTAGGTTAGTCCCAAAAATGATATAAATGTGTAAAATAAAGCCCATAAACATCCAAAAGGGGTAATATAATAGCATGGAACAATAAAAAATTATAGATATGTTGGAGACGTATCAAGCATCCCCGAGCTTAATTCCTGCTCGTCCTCGAGTAGGTAAATGATAAAAAAAAGAAATTTTTGATGTGGAATGCTACCTAGCATAATTCTCAATGTAATTTTCTTTATTGTGGCATAAATGTTCAGATCCAAATGATTCAAAATAAAAGCTTATAAAACATAAAAATAATAATGCTTCAAAGCATACTAACAAATAATCATGTCCTATCAAAATAGCATAGCAAAAGAAAGCTTATCCCTACAAAATCATATAGTTAGGCCATGCTTCATTTTTATTACACAAAATACTCCCATCATGCACAACCCCGATGACGAGCCGAGCAATTGTTTCATACTTCTTAACGCGCTTCAGCTTTTTCAACTCTTACGCAATACATGAGCGTAAGCCATGGACATAGCACTATGGTGGTATGTGGTGGTGGTTGTGAGGACAAAAAGGGAGAAGATAGTCTCACATCAACTAGGCGTATTAACGGGCTAAATGGAGATTCCCATTAATAGATATCATTGTGAGTGAGTAGGGATTGCCATGCAACGGATGCACTAGAGCTATAAATATATGAAAGCTCAACAAAAGAAACTAAGTGGGTGTGCATCCAACTTGCTTGCTCACGAAGACCTAGGGCATTTTGAGGAAGCCCATCATTCGAATATACAAGCCAAGTCTATAATGAAAAATTCCCACTAGTATATGAAAGTGACAACATAGGAGACTCTCTACAATGAAGATCATGGTGCTACTTTGAAGCACAAGTGTGGAAAAAGAGATAGTAGCATTGTCCCTTCTCTCTTTTTCTCTCATTTCATTTTTTTTCATTTTTTCATTTCCCCTTTTTTTTTCTTTTTTTTCTTTGGCCTTTCTTTTTTTTGGCCTTTCTCTTTTTTTGTAAAGTCTGAAGTCTCATCCCGACTTGTGGGGGAATCATAGCCTTCATCATCCTTTCCTCACTAGGACAATGCTCTAATAATGAAGATCATCACACTTTTATGGATTTACAACTCAAAGCTAGAATAAGATATGACTCTATATGAATGCCTCCGGCGGTGTACCGGGATATGCAATGAATCAAGAGCGACATGTATGAAAATTATGAAGGTGGCCTTGCCACAAATACGATGTCAACTACATGATCATGCAAAAGAGCAATATGACAATGATGGAACGTGTCATAATAAACGGAACGGTGAAAAGTTGCATGGCAATATATCTTGGAATGGCTATGGAAATGCCATAATAGGTAGGTATGGTGTCTGTTTTGAGGAAGGTAAATAAAGGGTTTATGATACCGGCGAAAGTTGTGCGGTAATAATAAAGGCTAGAAGGATGAGTGTGTGTATATCCATGGACTCACATTAGTCAAAAAAGAACTCATATACTTATTGCAAAAGTCTACTTCGCCCTCGAAGCAAAGTACTTCTACGCATGCCCCAAGAGGGATAGATTGGTAGGAAAAGACCACCGCTCGTCCCCAACTGCCACTCATAAGGAAGACAATCAAAAGAGCACCTCATGCAACAAATTTGTCACACAACTTTTATCATATGTGCATGCTACGGGACTTGCCAACTTCAACAAAAGTATTTCTCAGTTTCATAATTATCCACTAGCATGACCCTAACATTACTACCTTTATATCTCAAAACAATTATCAAGCATCAAGTTGATCATAGCATCTAATTCTTTTTCTATGATAGTTTTTATTATACCCAACTTGGATGCTCATCATTCTAAGACCAACTTTGCAACCATAGCAAATACCATGCTGTTCTAAAAGACTCTAAAAAATATATAAGTGAAGCATGAGAGACTAGAAATTTCTTCAAAATTAAGACACCACCGTGCTCTAAAAGATATAAGTGAAGCACTAGAGCAAAAACTATCAAGCTCAAAAGATATAAGTGAAGCACATAGAGTATTCTAGCAAATTCTAATCAAATAGGCTTCTCCCAAAAGGTGTGTACAGCAAGGTTTATTGTGGTAAACTAAAAGGCAAAGACTAATATAATACACGACGCTCCAAGCAAAACACATATCATGTGGTGAATAAAAATATAGCTCCAAGTAAAGTTACCAATGAACGAAGACGAAAGAGGGGATGCCTTCCCGGGCATCCCCAACCTTAGGCTTTTGGCTATCCCTGAATATCTTGGGGTGTCTTGAGCATCCCCAATCTTAGGCTCTTGCCACTCCTTATTCCATAGTCCATAAAAGCTTTACCCAAAACTTGAAAACTTCACAACACAAAACTCACAGGAAATCTTATAAGCTCCGTTAGTGAAAAAAAACAAAACCACCACATAAGGTACTGCAATGAACTCATTCTTTATTTATTTTGGTGTTAAAACTACTGTATTCCAACTTCTCTATGGTTTATAAACTATTTTACTAGCCATAGATGCATCAAAATAAGCAATTAACACACGAAAAACAGAATCTGTCAAAAACAGAACAGTCTGTAGCAATCTGTAACTAACGCAAATTTCTAAGACTCTAAAAATCCTACCAAAATAGGACGTACTGGAAAATTTGTCTACTGATCAGCAGCAAAAAGAATCAATGCAAAATCACGTTTCTGTGATTTATTGAATTTTTTTCTCGTGAGCGCAAAGTTTCTGTTTTTTAGCAGAATCAAATCAACTATCATCATAGTTTATCCTATAGGTTCTACTTGGCACAAGCACTAATTAAAAGATAAAAACACATCTAAACAGAAAGTAGAAGCTAAAGAATTATTACTAAACAGGAACAAAAACAAAAAAACATAAAGAAAAATTGGGTTGCCTCCCAACTAGCGCTATCGTTTAACGCCCCTAGCTAGGCATAAAAGCAAAGATAGATCTAAATAGTGTCATCTTTGGCACTCGATTCATATGTAGCTCGCATGATAGATTCATAAGGTAATTTGACTTTCTTTCTTGGAAAGTGCTCTATGCCTTTCTTTAATGGAAATTGGAATCTGATATTCCCTTCCTTCATATCAATAATCGCGCCAATCGTTCTAAGGAAAGGTCTACCAAGAATAATAGGCAAGAAAGATTGCAATCTATATCAAGAACGATAAAATCTATGGGCACCAAATTTCTATTTGCAACAATGAGAACATCATTGATCCTTCCCATTGGCTTTTTAGTGGTGGAATCCGCAAGGTGCAAATTTAAAGAGCAATCATCAAGATCATGGAAACCTAGAACATCACATAAAGTTTTCAGAATTGTGGAAACACTAGCACCCAAATCACACAAAGCAAAACACTCGTAATCTTTAATTCTAATCTTTATAGTGGGTTCCCACTCATCATTAAGTTTTCTAGGTATAGAAACTTCCAAATTAAGTTTTTCATCATAAGATTGCAACAAGGCATCAACGATATGTTTGGTAAAAGCTTTATTTTGACTATAAGCATGAGGAGAATTAACAACGGATTGCAACAAGGAAATACACCCTTTTAAAGAACAATTATCATAATAAAATTCCTTGAAATCCGAGATAGTAGGTTCAATGTTATTTGAAGTTGTGACCTCTCCAATCTCACTTTTACCAAATTTAGCATCAAGATCTAAAGACTCTGAATTCTTGGGACGCCTTCTAGGCAAAGTTGATTCATCATCAGTCCCATAATCATCAAAATTCATATTGCAAAACATAGATCTAATAGGAGACGCATCGATAACTTTAAGATCTTCATCATTATTTTCATGTAACTTTTCTGGTTTAGCGGCCATCTTATTGACTAAGGTGGCTTGCTTATCAGAAATTTTGGCTATAGCATTTTCAAGACGGGTAATTTGAGCATTAACACCATAAAATTCTTTATTCATATCATCAAGCTCTTTGTTCATAAACCCCAAAAAACCTTTTTGTTCCTTAAGCTCTTTTCTAAAGAAATTATTATGCTCAAATTGCAAATTCATAAAGCTTCTAATATTTGATTCAATCTCTTCCATCCTTCTGAGAAGGTGGTCAGGACCCTTAGGCGAAGCCATAAGGACAAACGGGCACACAAGCAAACAGACAAAGGCAAGAGAAAAGAGAGGAGGAGATTGGGAAAGAGAGGGCGAATAAAACGGCAAGGGTGAAGTGGGGGGAGGAACGAGAGGCAAATGGCAAATAATGTAAATGCGAGGGAGATGTGTTTGTGATGGGTACTTGGTATGTCTTGACTTGAGCAAAGACCTCCCCGGCAACGGCGCCAGAAATCCTTCTTGCTACGTCTTGAGCTTGCGTTGGTTTTCCTCGAAGAGGAGAGGGTGATGCAGCAATAGTAGCGTAAGTATTTCCCTCAGTTTTTGACAACCAAGGTATCAATCCAGTAGGAGGCTCCTCAAAAGTCCCATGCACCTACACAAACAAACTGAGAACTCGCAACCAACGCGATAAAGGGGTTGTCAATCCCTTCACGGCCACTGGCGAAAGTGAGATCTGATAGAGATAGTATGATAAGATAAATATATTTTTGGTATTTTATAATATAGATGCAAAAAGTAAAGATGCAAATAAAAGTAGATTGAAAGCAAATATGATAAGAGATAGACCCGGGGGCCATAGGTTTCACTAGAGGCTTCTCTCGAGATAGCATAAGTATTACGGTGGGTGAACAAATTACTGTCGAGCAACTGATAGAAAAGCGAATAATTATGAGATTATCTAGGCATGATCATGTATATAGGCATCACGTCCATAACAAGTAGACTGACTCCTGCCTGCATCTACTACTATTACTCCACACATCGACCGACTCCTCCCTGCATCTAGAGTATTAAGTTTATAAGAACAGAGTAATGCCTTAAGCAAGATGACGTGATGTAGAGGGATAAACTCATGCAATATGATATAAACCCCATCTTTTTATCCTCGATGGCAGCAATACAATACGTGTCTTGCAACCCTTTCTGTCACTTGGTAAGAACACCGCAAGATTGAACCCAAAGCTAAGCACTTCTCCCATGGCAAGAAAGATCAATCTAGCAGGCCAAACCAAACCGATAATTCGAAGAGACTTGCAAAGATAACTCAATCACATAAAAGGATTCAGAGAAGATTCAATTATTATCCATAGATAAACTTGATCATAAACCCACAATTCATCAGATCTCGACAAACACACCGCAAAAAGAGATTACATCGAATAGATCTCCACATGAGAGGGGGAGAACATTGTATTGAGATCCAAAAAGAGAGAAGAAGCCATCTAGCTAATAACTATGGACCCGTAGGTCTATGGTAAACTACTCACAACTCATCAGAGGGGCAAGGATGTTGATGTAGAGGCCCTCCATGGTTGATTCCCCCTCCGGCAGAACGCCGGCGAAGGCTCCAAGATGGGATCTCGCGGATACAGAAGGTTACGGTGGTGGAAATTGTGTTTCGTCTGCTCCCTGGATGTTTTCGGGGTACATAGGTATATATAGGAGGAAGAAGTATGTCGGTGGACACCCGAGGGGCCCACGAGATAGGGGGCGCGCCCTACAGGGGGGCCCTCCTATCTCGTGGGAGCCTCGACTGCTTCTTGACTTGCACTCCAAGTCCTCTGGATCACGTTCGTTCCAAAAATCACGCTCCCAAAGGTTTCATTCTGTTTGGACTCCGTTTGATATTCCTTTTCTTTGAAATACTGAAATAGGCAAAAAAAACAACAATACGGGCTGGGCCTCCGGTTAGTAGGTTAGTCCCAAAAATGATATAAATGTGTAAAATAAAGCCCATAAACATCCAAAAGGGGTATTATAATAGCATGGAACAATCAAAAATTATAGATACGTTGGAGATGTATCAGGCCTCCCCTCCCTCCTTTATATACGTGGGGAAGGGGGCACCCTAGAACACACAAGTTGACATTGTTTAGCCGTGTGCGGTGCCCCCTCCACAGTTACACACCTCGGTCATGTCATCGTAGTGCTTAGGCGAAGCCTTGCGCCGGTAACTTCATCATCACCGTCACCACGCCGTCGTGCTGGCGAAACTCTCCCTCAGCCTCAACTGGATCAAGAGTACGAGGGACGTCCCCGAGCTGAACGTGTGCTGAACGTGGAGGTGTCGTACGTTCGGTGCTTGGATCGGTTGGATCGCGAAGGCGTTTGACTACATCAGCCACGTTAACTAAATGCTTCCGCTTTCAGTCTACGAGGGTACGTGGACACACTCTCCCCTCTCATTGCTATGCATCACCTAGATAGATCTTGCGTGATCGTAGGATTTTTTTAAAATTACCGCGTTCCCCAACAGTGGCATCCGAGCCAGGTCTATGCGTAGATGTTATATGCACGAGTAGAACGCAAAGAGTTGTGGGCGATAATAGTCATACTGCTTACCAGCATGTCATACTTTGATTCGGCGGTATTGTTAGATGAAGCGGCTTAGACCGACATTATGCGTACGCTTACGTGAGACTGGTTCAACACGTGCTTCGCACACAGGTGGCTAGTGAGTGTCTATTTCTCCAACTTTAGTTGAATCGAGTGTGGCTACGTTCGATCCTTGTTGAAGGTTAAAACAACACACTTGAGGAAAAATCGTTGTGGGTTTTGATGTGTATGTAAGAACGGTTCTTGCTAGAAGCCCGTAGCAGCCACGTAAAACTTGCAACGAGAAAGTAGAGGACGTCTAACTTGTTTTTGCAGGGCTTACTATTTTGATATGGTCAAGGCATGATATGATATAAATTGTTGTATGAGATGATCATGTTTTGTAACAAAGTTATCGGCAGCTGGAAGGAGCCATATGGTTGTCGCTTTATTGTATGCAATGCAATCGCCATGTAATTGTTTTACTTTATCACTAAGCGGTAGTGATAGTCGTAGTAACAATAGTTGGCGGGACGACTACGATGCTACGATGGAGATCAAGGTGTCGCACTGGTGACAATGGAGATCATGACGATGCTTCGGTGATGGAGATCATGAGCACAAGATGATGATGGCCATATCATGTCACATATTTTGATTGCATGTGATGTTTATCTTTAATGCATCTTAATTTGCTTAGTACGGCGGTAGCATTATAAGATGATCCCTTACTAAATTTCAAGGTATAAGTGTTCTCCCTGAGTATGCACCGTTGCTACAGTTCTTCGTGCCGAGACACCACGTGATGATCGGTGTGATAATCTCTACGTTCATATACAACGGGTGCAAGCCAGTTTTGCACACGCAGAATACTCAGGTTAAACTTGACGAGCCTAGCATATGCAGATATGGCCTCGGAACACTGAGACCGAAAGGTCAAACGTGAATCGTATAGTAGATATGATCAACATAGTGATGTTCACCATTGAAAACTACTCCATCTCACGTGATGATCGGACATGGTTTAGTTGATTTGGATCACGTGATCACTTAGATGATTAGAGGGATGTCTATCTAAGTGGGAGTTCTTAAGTAATATGATTAATTGAACTTTAATTTATCATGAACTTAGTCGTGATAGTATTTTGCAAATTATGCTGTAGATCAATAGCTCGCATTATAGCTTCCCTATGTTTTTTTATATGTTCCTAGAGAAAACTAAGTTGAAAAATGATAGTAGCAATGATGCGGACTGAGTCCGTGATCTGAGGTTTATCCTCATTGCTGCACAGAAAAAATATGTCCTTGATGCACCGCTAGGTGACAGATCTATTGCAGGAGCAAATACAAACGTTGTGAACGTTTGTCTAGCTCAATACGATGACTACTTGATAGTTTAGTGCACCATGCTTTACGGCATAGAATCGGGACTTCAAAGACGTTTTGAACGTCATGGACCATATGAGATGTTTCAAGAGTTGAAGTTAATATTTCTAGCAAATACCCGAGTTGAGAGATATGAAGTCTCTAACAAGTTCTATAGCTAAAAGATGGAGGAGAATAGCTCAAGTAGTGATCATGTGCTCAGATTGTCCGGGTACTACAATCGCTTGAATCAAGTGGGAGTTAATCTTCCAGATAAGATAGTGATTGACAGAGTTCTCTAGTCACCATCACCAAGTTATTGGAACTTCGTGATGAACTATAGTATGCAAGGGATGACGAAAACGATTCCCGAGATCTTCGTGATGCTGAAATCGACGAAGGTAGAAATCAAGAAAGAGCATCAAGTGTTGATGATTTACAAGATCACTAGTTTCAAGAAAATGGAAAAGGGAAAGAAAAGGAACTTCAAGCAGAATGGCAAGCAAGTTGTCACTCCCGTGAAGAAGCCCAAAGCTAGACCAAAGCCTGAAACTAAGTGCTTGTACTGCAAAGGAAATGGTCACTGGAAGCGAAAATGCCCTGAATATTTGGTGGATAAGAAGGATAGCAAAGTGAACAAGGGTATATTTGATATATAGGTTATTGATGTGTACCTTACTAGTGTTTATAGTAGCCCTTGGGTATTTGATACTTGTTCAGTTGCTAAGATTAGTAACTCAAAATAGGAGTTAAAGAATAAACAATGACTAGTTGAGGGTGAAGTGATGATGTATGTTGGAAGTGGTTCCAAGATTGATATGATCATCATTGCACAGTCCCTATGTTTTCGAGATTAGCGTTGAACCTAAATAAATGTTATTTGGTGTTTGCGTTGAGCATAAATATGATTAGATCATGTTTATTGTGATACGATTATTCATCTAAGACAGAGAATAAATTGTTATCCTGTTTACATGAATAAAACCTTCTATGGTCACACACCCAATGTTGATGGTTTTATTGAATCTTGATTGTAGTGATACACATATTCATAATATTGATGCCAAAAGATGCAAAGTTGATAATGATAGTGCAACATATTTGTGGCACTGCCGTTTGGGTCATATCGGTGTAAAGCGCATGAAGAAACTCCATAAAGATGGACTTTTGGAATCACTTGATTATGAATCATTTGATGCTTGCGAACCGTGCCTTATGGGCAAGATGACTAAAACTTCGTTCTCCGGAACAATGGAACGAGCTACTGACTTATTGGAAATAATACATACCGATGTATGCGGTCCAATGAGTGTTGAGGCTCGTGGCGGGTATCGCTATTTTCTTATCTTCACAGATGATTTGAGCAGATATGGTTATATCTACTTAATGAAACATAAGTCTGAAACATTTGAAAAGTTCAAAGAATTTCAGGGTGAAGTGGAAAATCATCGTAACAAGAAAATAAAGTTTCTAGATATGATCGTGGAGAAGAATATTTGAGTTACGAGTTTGGTCTTCATTTGAAACAATGTGGAATAGTTTCACAGCTCACGCCACCTGGAACACCACAATGTAATGGTGTGTCCGAACATCGTAACCGCACTTTATTGGATATGGTGGGATCTATGATGTCTCTTACCGATTTACCACTATCATTTTGGGGTTATGCATTAGAGACAGCTGCATTCACGTTAAATAGGGCACCATCAAAATCCGTTGAGACGATGCCTTATGAACTGTGGTTTGGCAAGAAACCAAAGTTGTCGTTTCTTAAAGTTTGGGCCTGTGATACTTATGTGAAAAAACTTCAACCTGATAAGCTTGAACCCAAATCGGAGAACTACGTCTTCATAGGATACCCATAGGAAAGTGTTAGGTACACCTTCTATCACAAGATCCAAATGCAAGATATTCGTTGCTAAAAATGGATCCTTTCTAGAGAAGGAGTTTTTCTCGAAAGAAGTGAGTGGGAGGAAAGTAGAACTTGATGAGGTAATTGTACCATCTCCCAAATTGGAAAGTAGTTTATCACATAAATCAGTTCCAGTGATTCCTACACCAATTAGTGAGGAAGCTAATGATGATGATCATGAAACTTCAGATCAAGTTACTACAGAACCTCATAGGTCTTCCAGAGTATGGTCCGCACCAAAGTGGTACGGCAATTCTATTCTGTAAGTCATGTTACTAGACCATGATGAACCTATGAACTATCAGGAAGCGATGATGAGCCCAGATTCCGCGAAATGGCTTGAGGCCATGAAATCTGAGATGGGATCCATGTATGAGAACAAATTGTGGACTTTGGTGGACTTTCCCGATGATCGGCAAGCCATATTAAATAAATGGATCTTGAAGAGGAAGATGGACACTGATAGTAGTGTTACTATCTACAAAGATCGACTTGTCGAAAAAAGGTTTTTGACAAGTTCAAGGTGTTGACTACAATGAGATTTTCTCAACTGTAGCGATGCTTAAATCTGTCTGAATCATGTTAGCAGTTGCCATATTTTATGAAATCTGGCAAATGTATGTCAAAACTACATTCCTTATATGGATATTTCTTAAAGAAGAGTTGTATACGATGCAACCGGAAGGTTTTGTCAATCCAAAGGGTGCTAGCAAAGTGTGCAAGCTCTAGCGATCCACTTTATGGGCTAGTGCAAGCCTCTCAGAGTTTGAATAAAACGCTTTGATAGTGTGATCAAAGCATATGGTTTTATACAGACTTTTTGAGAAGCCTGTATTTACAAGAAAGTGAGTGGGAGCTCTGTAGCATTTCTGATCTTATATGTAGATGACATATTTGTTGATTGGAAATGATATAGAATTTCTGGATAGCATAAAGGGATACTTGAATAAGAGTTTTTCAATGAAAGACCTCGGTAAAGCTGCTTACATATTGGGCATCAAGATCTATAGAGATAGATCAAGACGCTTGATAAGATTTTTCAATGAATAAAAACCTTGACAAGTTTTTTGAAAGATTTCAAAATGAATCAGTCAAAGAAGGAATTCTTGTCTGTATTACAAGGTGTAAAGTTGAGTAAGACTCAAAACCCGACCATGGCAGAAGATAGAAAGAGAATGAAAATCATTCCCTCTGCCACAGTCATAGGATCTATAAAGTATGATGTGATGTGTACCAGTCCTATTGTGTACCTTGTCATGAGTTTGGCAAGGGGGTACAATAGTGATCTAAAAGTAGATCACTGGACAACGGTCAAAATTATCCTTAGTGAGGACTAAGGAAATGTTTCTCGGTGATGGGGGTGATAAAGAGTTCGTCGTAAAGAGTTACGTTGATGCAAACTTTTACACCGATCCAGATGACTCTAAGTCTCAATCTAGATACATATTAAAAGTGGGAGCAATTAGCTAGAGTAGCTCCGTGCAGAGCATTGTAGACATAAAATATTTGCAAAATACATACGACTCTGAATGTGACAGACCCGTTGACTAAACTTCTCTCACAAGCAAAACATGATCATACCTTAGTACTCTTTGGGTGTTAATCACATAGAGATGTGAACTAGATTATTGACTCTAGTAAACCCTTTTGGGTGTTGGTCACATGACGATGTGAATATTGGTGTTAAATCACATGGTGATGTGAACTAGATTATTGACTCTAGTGCATTGTTGAGGAAATCGTTAACTGGTAGCTGCTCGATTGGCTGGTGAGTAGGGGATTAATCGGCTAATCGGCAAGTTAATCGGCCATTTAATCAACTAATCGGACGATTTATCGGTTTATAGGCTACTCGGTGACCCTACGAGTAGGGATTAATCGGCAAGTTAACTGGTTAATCGGATGAATTCTTGAACAGGGCTCTAGTGCTAGTGGGAGACTGAAGGAAATATGCCCTAGAGGCAATAATAAAGTTATTATTTTTTTCCTTACTTCATGATAAATGTTTATTATTCATGCTAGAATTGTATTAACCAGAAACTTAGTACATGTGTGAATACATAGACAAAACATATAGTCCCTAGTATGCCTCTACTAGACTAGCTCGTTAATCAAAGATGGTTATGTTTCCTAACCATAGACATGTGTTATCATTTGATGAACGGGATCACATCTTTAGAAGAATGATGTGATGGACATGACCCATCTGTTAGCTTAGCATTATGATTATGTTAGTTTTATTGCTACTGATTTCTTCATGACTTATACAAGTTCCTCACACTATGAGATTGTGCAACTCCCGAATACCGGAGGAACACTCTGTGTGCTACCAAACGTCACAACGTAAAAGGGTGATTATAAAGGTGCTCTACAGGTGTCTCCAAAGGTGTTTGTTGGGTTGGCATAGATCGAGATTAGGATTTGTCACTCCGTGTTTCGAAGAGGTATCTCTGGGTCCTCTCGGTAATACTCGTCACTATAAGCCTTGCAAGCATTGTGACTAATGAGTTAGTTGTGTGATGAAGTATTACAGAACGAGTAAAGAGACTTGCCGGTAACGAGATTGAACTAGGTATTGAGATACTGGCGATCGAATCTCGGGCAAGTAACATACTGATGACAAAGGGAACAACGTATGTTGTTATGCGGTTTGACCGATAAAGATCTTCATAGAATATGTAAGAACCAATATGAGCATCCAGGTTCCGCTATTGGTTATTGACCGGAGACGTGTCTCAGTCATGTCTACACAGTTCTCGAACCCGTAGGGTCCGCACGCTTAACGTTTCATGACAATTGTATTATGAGTTTATGTGATATGTTGTATCGCAGATTGTTCGGAGTCCTGGATGTGATCACGGACATGACGAGGAGTCTCGAAATGGTTGAGACATAAAGATTGACATACTGGATGACTATGTTTGGACATCGGAATGGTTTTGGATGAGTTCGGGCATTTACCGGAGTACTGGGGGTTAGCGGAACCCTCCCGGGGAGCATATGAGCCTTAATGGGCCTTAGTAGGAGAGGAGAGAAGGCAGCCTAGTAGGGGGCGCGCCCCCCACAAGCCCAATCCGAATTGGGTTTGGGGGTCGGCCCCCCTTTCCTTTCTCCTTTCCCCTCTTCCTTCTATTCCTAGTGGGACTAGGAAAGGAGGAGTCCTACTCCTACTAGGAGGAGGACTCCTCCCCGCTTGGCGCTCGTAAAGAGGACGGCCGGCCTCCCCCCTCCCTCCTTTATATACGTGGGGAAGGGGGCACCCTAGAACACACAAGTTGACATTGTTTAACTGTGTGCGGTGCCCACCTCCACTGTTACACACCTCGGTCATATTGTCGTAGTGCTTAGGCGAAGCCCTGCGCCGGTAACTTCATCCTCACCGTCACCACGCCATCATGCTGACGAAACTCTCCCTCGGCCTCAACTGGATCAAGAGTACGAGGGACGTCCCCGAGCTGAACGTGTGCTGAACGCGGAGGTGCCGTACGTTCAGTGCTTGGATCGGTTGGATTGCGAAGACGTTCAACTACATCAACCATGTTAACTAAACGCTTTCGCTTTTGGTCTACGAGGGTACGTGGACACACTCTCCCCTCTCGTTGCTATGCATCACGTAGATAGATCTTGCGTGATCGTAGGATTTTTTTTGAAATTACCGCGTTCCCCAACAGTGTCACCATCCGTCGAGCAACGCCTCCACGAGGGCTGAACTAGTCTCCTAACGCCCCCGATGGTATGAAGCACCACTCGAACGAGTGTGTGACAATGATACTTTACTCCATAGCGACGACACCACCATCATGTTGTCGACACCGATCGAAGACAAATTCTAAACTATACCTACCCATGTCACTACCGGACTGAAGCCATGCCCCCCCTAGCGTCGTCGGAGCGAGAGACCCGGGGCGGGGGGGGGGGGGGGGGGGGGCACCTCGGTCAACATTGGGGAGGTGAGTAGATCGGTCGTCGCCCTGTTCGCATGTTTGATCTTAAAGGGTATATTTTATAATTTCACACATAAATCTTATTTCTTCATTCCATTTCATCATTAATAAATTGATTTTCATTTAAATAGTACATGCACGTAAGAAGAACTATTGAAACCAAAATATATAAGCGAAAGCAAGGAAGAAGAAGCAGAAAATAATAATAATAACATGTCAGTAACATACTTGTTCGCCCCCCACAATGACATGCATGTGGCATGTGACCACAAAGTATCCAGAAGAGGAATTAGTCTGACCACGGTTAAGCTGGATATAGTTTACATACGATGCATGCGACATGTAACGGAAAGTATCAATTAAGCAGAAATGCAGAATGGGTCCAACCATGGTTAAGAATTAAGATGGTTGCAGTTTATTTTTGAGAGTTCGGAGTTGTGTGAAGGAGACTTTTTACACCCCATGTAAGCTACAATAATACTTTTAAATCAATCGTCGTTGCCCTTTCAAGCAAGCAAGTAATGTGGCACGAAAGCCTGTCAACCATACCAACTGGCACGTCTGCATGATACAGCAAGAAACCGTAGACTTTGGCAGCATGTGAACCCAAGATATGTACGATCGCCGACATGAGGTTTGTTATGCAGATATACACAAGATTTTATTCAATCAGACGTCTCCTTCCTACGTACTACTACGCGGACAGCTTGAAGATACCACGAAATGACCCGCCAAATTGGGCGATGCATGCATGGTACTACTAGTATACTCCTACCTAAAGCTCCAGCTAATCCGTAGTCGAGTTAATCACAACTGTGCCATGTTCTGTAGACATGATTGATTCTGATCAGCATTTGTTTACCAAAGTAGTTGTAGTAGTAGAGGAGAAGAGGAGAAAAAAGAAGGAGCCGGAGGGGGGAGGTTGGCTGCGGCGGCGTGCGTTGTTTACCATTTGCTGTGGTGTCGAAACGTGGCAAGCACTGTGGCGGCGAAAACAGCAGGCCACTACGCCGGCACTCCCCAGCGCACAAGTCACGACTGTGCTTTAGGAACCTCCGCGGGTCCCGCAGACAAATTTAAAGGGACGGGGAACTGATCGCCCCTAAAGCGTTGGCAGCGACGTCTCAGCTCCACCACACACACACACACACACACACGAGCTGGCTCGCTAGGTTTGGTAGCTGTGTTATTATTCCTTGCTGCATCTCCCAACCCGCACAGCTTCTAGATCTTCGTTGGCGCGCCCGAAAATATCATCTTCCTCCTGCTGGGTTGATGCTTTTGTTGGCGACGGCCGGCCAGTGCCGTCGCTGTAGCCCGGGATGCTTCTGACTGGGACGATCACCACGACTGGACGGCGCGCCCCGGCCCCCGGTTTACACGACACGATCAGATCCGACCCGCCTACGCCCGTGAACAACGTGGTTGGTTGTATACTACTCTGGCGGGCGAATGGGAGAGACCGGGCGAACATGGGCGCCGAGGCCGGTAGCCGCGCCGGCGCATAAACAATGGACCGAACCATGCGCCGGCGCGGCGCAAGCAACTGCGCGACGGAAGCAAGGCGTACCTACCGATCGATGGATGGACCTTTTCCGTTCTATCCACCCATCCAGCCCCTCGAAACGGGGCTCCCTCCAGGGAATCTATTCTTCTAGTCTGGAGAGAGAGGGGACTTGAAAGGCAGGGCCGGGAAGCAACCCCCTTTTGGCCCCAAAAGTCGCAGGCACAGGCACTTGATTGATGGACGCATCAAACAACTAAAGCGCCCACTACTAGCCTAGCCGTAGCCCCAGGACCATACGTGCCGCGCTAGGACAGCGACGCCATGCATATATGCTCCTTGGCCTTGGCGTGTGTTTCTCCTGCACCATTGGCCGCGACGGAACGGGTCGGGATCGCCGCTCCGCCGTGTCTGTCTCCCTCGTTCGCCTTCACTCCCACCCCGGGCGGACGGACGGACCCGGCGCCGGATCCTATCCGAGGCGATGCCCCGGCGCAGCGTGTCCACCACCCGGAGTGGAAAGCGAGGCGGGCGTGCATGGCGGCAGGAAAAGCTGAGGCGAGAGGCGACGGGCGGCGGAGTGAGTGACAGAAAGTGATGCGCCCGCTTGCCCGCCCCCGCAAGGAAAAGGACCCTCCCCTTTTCCCTCGTCTCGCCAAAAGGGATCGTCCAGCGACGCCGCAGCCTCTGTTCCCACAAAGAAAACAGGATGATACCACTACTCGTCAATCCAAACTACAAAAGGCAGAGCGAGGTCGAGATCGCCGTCTTCGGCTGGGCAACATATGTGGGTTGCCGTGGCGTGCAGAGGCAGAGCAAAATACCTACCAACAAGGTCACTTTTGTTGAACCGATCACTAGACAATGTGATGGGTTCTAGCACACTTCTACTACTAGTAGTGCTACTCCGTTGGATGGACTCGCATGACTGTGCCGGGCAGTTCTGCTCAGGTAGCTGAGTGAAGTGAAGTAGCCAAGCAGCAGTACGTGCACAACTTCGCCGTGGTACCTAGCAATACTGGCAGCCAGCAGTACTAGCAACTAGTAAGTGTCATCAACTTGTAACTAAGCGTGGAGGTGGAGATAGGGTACGTGCATGAATATGATATGTGTCGTCGTCTCGCAAGTTCTCTGCACCTCCTCTTGTGTCCGGCAAGGCGATTCAATGCGGGAAGCCGACGGTTCGCGCGATGGGCCGTGTTGAGCACTGCTTGCTAGAGTCAAATCTGGTCCTGGCTCCACTGGTTTGCAAACGATAAGAACGGAAAAAGGACGCGCCACATAGCAACAAAAGACCCGACTGTTGAGCCGACAGGCCACGAGTGCCACTGGATTACCAGCAACGGCGGGCTGCTTTCACCACGGAGCCTCAAAGCCTCGTTGTTGGCCAGCTCGGTCCATCTTAATGCCCGGGATGAGTAACGGTCACTCCAGCACGTACCAAACGCCGGTTCATGCATTCAATTCTTCTTTCCCGGACCGGCAGACCACACGCGCGTGTGCGTGACACGTCCTTGCCTTGTGTTCTTGTGTACAGCACGTATAGGTCGTAGCAGTCGATCAGTGCCATGCGTGAGCATGTGCAGTCGTGCGTGCATATGGGCAAAATCTCGAGATATCGGTCCATCCCGCTCCGTAGCTCGGTGTCCGAGGCAACTGACTCGTGGTTTCGGTGGGTTTATTTATGGCCGCCGGTTGCGTGAGATCACGGCACGAGGCAACAAACCGAAGCTGAAGCGCGCGGCGGGCAGCGGCCGTACGTGCGTGTGTAAATGAAGCCGAAAGCTGCGACCGCTGCGCCGTGCGGCGACGGGGACCGGACGGACGGAGGCGTCAACACTGGCGGCCCGGGGCGACGGCACGGTCGTACGTGCCGCCCCACGCCCACCAACCGATGAGCGAGGCGCCGACCAGATCGGTCGGGCACAGCGAAGCGGCCGGAGCAGCAGTCCGCACGGCTCGACACATCTCCCCCAGCCGAGCCGATGGATCGGCACCGGCTTTGTCGTGGCCCTTGTGAGAATAGCGACATCCATGGTGCGCGAGAGCAGCCGCTCGACGGAGGCGCGCGCGCGGTGCTGCTGCTGGCGCTGATCTGCGCCTACGCTTCGATGTTTCGCTCGCCCGTGCGTTTGCGTGTCAGCTCAAGCTCTCGGTGCTCTCAGAGAGCTCCTTGTCCCGGAGCGCCAGAAAGCGAGGCCCACCAGACCACAGCCCATGTGCCGCCAGCCTATCTATATCATCATAGTGGCGTCTCCCGTCAGGGAGTGCCGTCACACACGATAGGCCGGTTCGTGGTTTCACTTTCTGCCGTGAGCGACGCCACGCTGTAAAAAAGCCCTCCTCCGATGTGATGTGATCTCTCCACATGCGCCAACGCAGTCCTCCCTGGTGCCCTCGTCTCTGACCAGATCGGCCGAAACGACGCAACTCACTCGCTTAATCTGGCCGACCGCGTTTGGTTGTTAGCCTGACACGGCCGCATCTGGCCATTTTCGGTGCGTGTCTCGCTCGAGTGGAGGAGAGGAGGGCCCCTGCCCCGTCGTCCTTGCCGCCGGTAAGCGATAACCACTTCGCTGTTTGCCGCGAGCTTTTCAGCGCGAACAACATCTAGTAGACGAAAGGTCAGGTTCAGTACCACTGTGGGTCTGTGGCATCACTAGCTCACTCGTACACCATGCCATGGTCTACCTACACTGCTCTCGCCGAAACGTACGTACGCTACGATCGGCCTGGATCGCCGTCACTCGGAGCTAGGTGTCGGTCACTGAACGAGTAGTCCAAGTTTTTCTTCCTACTTCGTGTGTGGTTGCTGTGTGTTCAGTTCAGATGCGGTGTAACTTTGGGTTAGTGGACCATGGATTTGGCGGCCGTCATCATGGGGCTAGAAGGCGTGGTTATCTGCTAGGGTCGGCCATAGCTCGCGGCACAACTACTGCACTGGTGTTAATTTTGACGTTGAGTGATCAGGAGAATTGTTTAGAGTTCAATCAACGATGATTCTGGAGCCTAGCTAGACAGGTGTTCTGTTCTTCAAACATGGTCCAGAGGATACAGTGCCCCGATAGCGCCTACAATCAATTTGGTATAGTGGTAGTGCCGTCTTATCCGTGATGGCAGGTCGAGTCTACACAATCAGTTAATGAGCACCGTGAAATGACGCAGCGCCCATGTTTTTCAGAAGTAAGTACAATTTAATCTTGTGTAAAGTATGTATGTTTTCCCCGATCTTTGTCTTGGCGGGTGGCCAGACATACTCCCTACTATCCAGTCATGGGTGCCGCACATATCTCTAGATCGTCAATTTTATTAATGTAATACAAATTATACTCCCTCCGTTCCTAAATATTTGTCTTTCTAGAGATTTCAACAAGTGACTACGTACGGAGTAAAATGAGTGAATCTACACTCTAAAATATGTCTATATACATCCGTATGTGGTATTCATTTGAAATCTCTAAAAAGACAAATATTTAGGAACGGAGGGAGTAGTATATATCATAAAAGTTATACGATTAAAAATAGAATTTTATTAATTTGACATAACTTTTGTAATGCATATCTCATGTTATGTTGATCAAATTGTGGATCTAGAGATACACGTGGGCCTTATAAATAGATAAAGAGGTAGCATCACCTATGTTGGTTTAGGGGCCATCACCAAAGTGTTATTCACATCTCTCAAAAAAACGAAAGTGTTATTCACCCTAGACAATTATGACATAAATTCCCAGATAATCAACAAGAGTCTCTTGGTGCCATCAACCACCATCTGCTCTTAGCAATGAGTAATACTACCTCCGTCTCAGTGAATAAGTCATTCGCGTAGTTCTAGGTTGACGATTTAACTATCTAAATATATATTACATGTGATAAAAATTATATATTTAGAAACTACATCCTTGTAGAAATCTAGTGATATACTTTTCATGACATCTAGCACATATTTAATTCCTCTAATCAATGACCTAGAACCACGCGAATGACTTATTCACCTAGACGGAGGTAGTACACAAGGAGAGCATGATTTTCATTCATGTAAAGTATAGTTAAGTATGCACAGTTACCAAACACGATTTGAATTTATGCACGTGTGAGATGGGATGCTTAGTATTCGCCTGTAAATTTCATGACGAGATGTTTATGTTTCTAGGCTATGGAAAACAAGGTAGTCTTATAAAACACATATGGAAAAATATTTCCATACATATAGACCCTGTTTGGAACACAGGAATTCAAAACATAGAAATAGGGAAAAAACGCAAGAATTGAGATGGCGCGTATCCCCAATTCCTACATGAACAAAAACCACAAAAAACTGCAAACGTATCGTTTAGATTTCACGCAGGTAAAATACAGAAATTGTAAACACAAACATCTGAAACCATGAGGTGGGACCTTATGTTTTGTTTCTTCCAAAATTCCTATGGAATAGCCAATTCCATTGGAATTTCATAGGTAAATTACACATCTAGATGATTAGTATTTCTCAGCCGCCTCTCAGAGGATGTCGACAGCGAATCATCTTCTCCTCTTCACGTTGGTTAGTCTTAAAAGTGAACCGGTGAACATGAACTGAAATGTAGAGAAATTGAATTTAGTAACACTCTTGCTACACTGGATAAAGCAAGGCCAAGGAAGTTTGGCTCGAATTGATCAATAGGTTTCCCGCACACATTCTTCCTGTGACCAAGCACTCCCCACTTCGAACATTTTGGCAAGTTTCTCGCAGCCTTAGGGACGTCACCTCGTCCAGGACATGTGGTACGCTTTGCGTCCCTGACCCTGGCATATGGCGAAGAACCTAGACCTCGTCATCTTCTTCTCTTCGTATGGTGGCTTGTCTCTATTTGTAGGCAAGGGGCTTGGAGATGCTCGTCGGAGAGAAACCAATGCCGCCGCCAGGAATGGAGGAGAGAGACAGAGACGGAGGGGGGGAGTGGGAGCACGTGTGGGGCGATAGCTTGTTCCACGGAGGGATAAAAACCCATTCGAACGAGCTAGATAGCGGCCTACCTCGTGCTCGGCCACTAAAACCCCACACTGTTGATAGTTCCACCACTTGGGTTTTTCTTTGTTTGTGTTGGGTCATATCAGCATATCTTTCTTTAACACGGTACAATGCAGGTGCCCACATACACGGATATACACTCATCCCTATGAACGCCCACACATCCTACTTCTATGAGGACCTCCGAGATATCGAGCCGGCACAATATCTTGAGATTCACGTAGTTATCACATGCACCTTCATAGTCGACAGGACGTCTCCTCCCGCTGAATGAACATCGCCGGAGAGTCTGAAATAAATTCAGAAAAATGCGAGCACCAATGCCAAATCTAGGAGTTTAACCCTGATGGACTGGTTCCACTACAAGGAACAAACATCTGAATTATGCTCGTGTTGTGTCACCATATCCAATCATATATTTCTTCCGAAATAGCTTGCTGAAGACTTAGGTGCTGCACCAATATGGCCGGTCAACATTGGTACACATTATTTCACTTTTATTTTCTCACATACTAATTTTTCTTTAGTCATTCCTAGTATACCAGTTAACTGCTTTGAGTTCTTATCTTAAAACTTACAGACGAACCACCTGGAGAAAATTGACATCACTGACTCTGCAAGCGTTGGAGACGTATGATTTCGTTGTATAGATCGACACTTCATTATGTAAGCGATAAATAATGCTCCTTTAATGCATTGGTCATGTACAAAGATAAACTACCATATAGACTGATAGTTGTCAATGTTCTTATAAATAGTTACACGTTCTATTTCGTTTTTCCTCATAGCAGTTACCATCATAACACAATAGAGTTCCAGATCTATGCATTTCTCATGATTTTAAATTCACCACTTTTCAAGGTAATTCAGTTGTCCTGCTATATGATGTATTAGATTGTCTCGAGTTTACTAGAGGGACCGCAGAACCAAAATGGGGTAGTGTTAGATCCTTGATGGGGCATCCCGAGCCTTTCCCCGTGACATATGTAGCCCTAGGGAATAATGATTATATTTCCGAATTTCACAGAGGTAAATTCTTCACAATTTTAAATTGTGACTTCAGTACTCTTAAATACGGAACAACTACAATTTCTGTCCAGCTTTGCATGCGATTTTTTCTCTTGAACAGAACATTACAAAATATTGTACACTATCATACGGGCAGCTTACCCTGACAGACACATGATATCGAATTGTGAGGCTCACTTGGGGCAGTTGATCATCCTGCTAATTTGTGTATGATTTTTATGTAAAGCTACTTACTCTATTACCATTCGTTGTTGTCCTTTTCTTATCCAGGAACCATTCTACGGAGTGGCGAAGGGGGAGGGAGTGGCGGGCGAGCCCTCCCCCCCCCCCCCCCCCCCCCCCGTAGTATTTTTTGCGTACACACACAATTTGGACAATTTGGCCAGACCCTGTTCGCAAATGGGCGCATACCCCACTTTCGCATTGGGCCGTCTCATCTAACTATTTTTTTCTATATTTCAAATCGCAAAAAAATCGGGTTGTGCTGCGAGTCGACCCCGGATTAAATTGACATCACTGACACTGCAAGCCTTGTAGAGGTATGATTTCGTTGTACTGATCACTTCATCATATAAGCCATAAATAATGCCCCTTGAATGTACAAAGGTAAAATACCATATAGGCTGATATTTGTCAATGTTCTTATAAATATTTACACGTTCTACTCCTCATAGCAGTTGCCATCATAACACACTAGAGTTCCAGAACTATGCATTTCTCATGATTTTCAATTCACTACTTTTCAAGGTAATTTAGTTGTCTTGCTATATGATGTATTAGACTGTCTCGAGTTTATTAGAGGGAGTGCGGAACCAAAATGGGGTAGTGTTAGATTCGCGATGGGGCATCTCGAGCCTTTCCCAGTGACATATGTAGCCCTAAGGAATGATGACCGCATTTTGCAATTTTACAGAGGTAAATTCTTTGCATTCTTAAATTGCGACTTCAATACTCTTAAATACGAAACAACTACAATTTATGTCCTGCTTTGCACGCGATTTTTCTTCTCTTGAACAGAACATTACCAAATATTGTACACTGTCATACGGGCGGTTTATCCTGACATACAAATGATATCGAAATGTGAGGCTCACTTGGGGCACTTGATCATCTAGGTGATGTTTGTATGATTTTCATGTAAAGCTACTTACTCTATTTCCATTTGTTGTTGTCCTTTTCTTATCCAAGAACGATTCTAGGGAGTGACGAGGGAGGGGGGGGGGGGGCGAGGCCCCCCTCCCAGCAGTACTTTTTGCATACGCACACAACTTGGACGGACGCATACCCCACTTACTCACTGGCCGGCTCATCTAACTATTTTTTTCTGTATTTCAAAACGCAACAAAAAGCGGGTTATGGTGCGAGTCAACCCTTGATAAAGTTGACATCACTGACACTGCAAGCCTTGTAGAGGCATGATTTCGTTGTACGGATCAACACGTCATTATGTAAGCCATAACTAATGCTCCTTGAATGCATTGATCATGTACAAAGATAAAATACCATATAGACTGATAGTTGTCAATGTTCTTATAAATAGTTACACTTCCTATTTTGTTTTTTCTCATAGCAGTTGCCATCATAACACACTAGAGTTCCAGATCTATGTATTCCTCATGATTTTCAATTCACTGCTTTTCGAGGTAATTCAGTTGTCTTGCTATATGATGTATTAGACTGTCTCGAGTTTACTAGAGGGAGCGCGGAACCAAAATGGGGTAGTGTTAGATTCTCGATGGGGCATGCCGAGCCTTTCCCAGTGACATATGTAGCGCTCACGAATGATGACCGCATTTTGCAACTTTACAGAGGTAAATTCTTCGCATTTTTAAATTGCAACTTCAATACTCTTAAATACGGAACAACTACAATTTATGTCTTGCTTTGCATGCGATTTTTCTTCTCTTGAACAGAAAATTATGAAGTATTCTACACTGTCATATGGGCGGTTTATCCCGACATACAATTGATATCGAAATGTGAGGCTCACTTGGGGCACTTGATCATCTAGGTGATGTTTGTATGATTTTCATGTAAAGCTACTTACTCTATTACCATTTTTTGTTATCCTTTTTTTATCCAAGAACGATTCTAGGGAGTGGCGAGGGAGGGGGGCGAGGCCCCCCTCCCTGCAGTATTTTTGCATACGCACACAACTTGGACGGGCGCATACCCCACTTTCTCACTGGCCGACTCATCTAACTATTTTTTTCTGTATTTCAAAACGCAACAAAAAGCGGGTTATGGTTCGAGTTGACCCTTGATAAAATTGACATCACTGACACTGCAAGCCTTGTAGAGGTATGATTTCGTTGTACGGATCAACACTTCATTATGTAAGCCATAAATAATGCTCCTTGAATGCATTGGTCATGTACAAAGATAAAATACCATATAGACTGATAGTTGTCAAAGTTCTTATAAATAGTTACACTTTCTATTTCGTTTTTCCTCATAGTAGTTGCCATCATAACACACTAGAGTTCCAGATCTATGCATTTCTCATGATTTCAATCCACTGCTTTTCAAGGTAATTCAGTTGTCTTTCTATATGATGTATTGGACTGTCTCGAGTTTACTAGAGGGAGCGTGGAACCAAAATGGGGTAGTGTTAGATCCTCGCTGGGGTATCCCGAGCCTTTCCCAGTGACATATGTAGCCCTAGGGAATGATGATTGCATTTTCAAATTTTACAGAGGTAATTTTTTGGCATTTTTAAGTTGCGACTTCAGTACTCTTAAATGCGTAACAAGTACAATTTATGTCATGCTTTGCACGCAATTTTTCTTCTCTTGAACAGAACATTACCAAATATTTTACACTGTCATAGGGGCGGCTTATCCTGACATACAGATGGTAGCAAACCGTGAGGCTCACTTGGGGCACTTAATCATCCTGCTGATTTTTGTATGATTTTTATGTAAAGCTACTTATTCTATTACCATTTGTTGTTGTCCTTTTCTTATCCAAGAACAATTCTATGCAGTGGCGAGGGGGATGGCGGGGGGGGGGGGGGGGGGGGGGGAGCCCCCCTCCCAGCGGTATTTTTTGCGTACGCACACAATTTGGCCAGACCCTATTCGCAAACGGGCGAATACCCCACTTTGGCGCTGGTCCGACCCATCTAACTTTTTTTCCTGTATTTCAAAATGCAACAAAAAGTGGGCTATGGTGCGAATCGAACCTGGATAAAATTGACATCAGTGACACTTCAAGCCTTGTAGAGGTATGATTTTGTTGTAGGGATCAACATTTCATTATGTAAGCGATAAATAATGCTCCTTGAATGCATTGGTCATGTACAAAGATAATATACTGTACTGATAGTTGTCAATGTTCTTATAAATAGTTACACCTTCTATTTCGTTTTTCCTCATAGCAGTTGCCATCATAACACACTAGAGTTCCAGATCTATGTATTTCTCATGATTTCAATTGACTACTTTTCAAGGTAATCCAGTTGTCTTGCTATATGATATATTAGATTGTCTCGAGTTTACTAGAGGGCGCGCGGAACCAAAATGGGGTAGTGTTAGATCCTCGATGGGGCATCCCAAGCCTTTCCGAGTGACATATGTAGCCCTAGGGAATGATGATTGCATTTTCAAATTTTAGAGAGGTAAGTTATTTGCATTTTAAAATTGCGACACAAGTACTCTTAAATACGGAACAAGTACAATTTATGTTTGCTTTGCACACGATTTTTTTCTCTTGAACTAAACATTACCAAATATTGTACACTGTCATACGGGCGGTTTATCCTGACATACAAATGATATCGAACTGTGAGGCTCACTTGGGGCACTTGATCATCCTGCTGATTTTTGTATGATTTTTATATAAAGCTACTTACTCTATTACAATTTTTTTGTCCTTTTCATATCCAGGAACGATTATAGGGGGTGGCGAGGGGGAAGGGGGTGGGGGCAAGCCGCCTGCCAAACAATATTTTTTGCGTAAGCACACAACTTTGAGAATTTGGCCAGACCCTATTCCCAAACGGGCGCATACGCCACTTTCGCGCTGGGCCGGCTCATCTAACTATTTCTTTTTGTATTTCAAAACACAAGAACGATGCACTAACCACCCCACAACAAGACCTCACGTGATTACTAACAGTTTTTTCCTTCTTTTCATCTTTCTAATTTTCTTTTTTCCTTTTTATTTAACCTTCTTCCTTTTTCCTTTTTTCTTTTTCTTCTTCATGGTTTGATGATTTTTTTTTCAAATTCGATGACCACTTACCAAATTTGATAAATTTTTTAAAATTTGTTTTCTCTTTTTTTGAAATTTGATGAACTTTTTTCAAATCGATGTACATTTTCCAGAATCAATGAACTTTTTTTTTGCAATTTGATGATATATATTTTTAAAATCGAAGAACTTTATTCAAAAGTGATGAATAGTCCAAATCAGTGACAGAATTTCATTCAACTAAGATAAAATTTTTTTTGAGGTGGTAGCAAAATTTTATTCAACTACGATAAAGTCTGGAATACAGATAATTTCAGGAGTACCAAGTCAGCTTGTACGTGAGCGCCACCAGGCAAAAAGCGGCGCATGAGGCGCCAACGAGAGGGAGCTCCTATTCGGCGCTTTCTGCGCCGATTAGGGCTCCTGGCGCTCGCGTGCAACATTAGTGGGCCGGCCCATCAACATCCTCAAAAATCAGACGCGAAAAGAAAAACATTTGAAGATGAACTTTTTCCAAATTTCGTGAATTTTTTTTCCAAAATTTGATGAACTTTTTTCAAAATCAATGAACCTTTTCAAACCAAGAAACTTTTTTTTTCAAATTTGATGTTTTTTGAAAAGGAAATTAGAAATCCACACAGTCAACTACAACCGGTCAAAATTTATTGGTCAACATTTGGTCAGCTAAATGAAACGATTAATGCGATCAATTGAATTGAACAAGCGAGTTTCTTTTTGTTGAGCAATTGAACTTACGAACCGATCCAGCTAAATGGGCCGGCCCAAGTTTTTTTAAGGGGGTAACAAAATTTTATTCAACTAAGATAAAGTTTGGAATACAGATAATTTCAGGAGTACCAAGTTAGCTTGTACGTGAGCGCCACCAGGCAAAAGCGGTGCATGAGGCACCAACAGAGGGAGCTCCTATTTGGCACTTTCTGCGCCGATTAGGGCTCTTGGCGCTCGCAAACAACATTAGTGGGCCGTCTCAGCAACATCCTCAAAAACCAGACGCGAAAAGAAAAAACATTTGAAGAAAAAATATGGGAGTGGTGGGAATCAAACCCGCATGGCAATGCTCGTCGGCTGAAGTCACTACGAAACAACCGCTGGGCCAAGACCTATTATTTGTCTAAAATACGCTAACACCTGTATTTAATACTTCTTCCAGTACAACATTAATATACACATATAAATCACCTAAAAAAAGAAAACATAATTTAAAAAAGCATTATAGATTTGCAGTAAAAAAATCGAAAGCTTGGAAAAGTTTCATTGAATTCGATAGAAGTTCATTAATTTTGAAAAAAAGTTCATCAATTTTCGAAAAAAGTTCAAGAATTTGCTAAAAACGATTCATAAATTTCACAAAAGATCACCAATTTTGAAAAAAGTGCATCGATTTGAAAAAAAGAGTCCATGGATTTGAAAAATAGTTCATTGATATAAGAAAAGGTACATCAATTTTGGAAAAAGTTTACATATCTTTTAGAAAAGTTCACGAATTTGAAAAAAGTTGATGGATTTTTTTAAAAAAGTTCACAAACTGCAAAAGAGTTCACATATTCCTATGTTTTAAAATTTCACAAATTTGAAAAGAGTTGACCGATTCTTTTAAAAAAATCACGGATTTGAAAAAAAAGTTCGTCGATCTAAAAAAAATAGCAAAATTGAAAAAGTTCACGCACTTACCAGAAGAGTAAGAAAATAAGAATAAAAAAAGGAAAATCAGTAGAAAACCGTTAAAAAAATAGTAAATATTTAAACAAAAGAAAGTGATGAATCATATCCAAAGAAGGTGGTTATGTGGTTATCTTGGCTTTGTTGGAACCAGCAAGTCTCTGGTTCAAATCCCAGCTAGCGCACATAGATTAATGTGATTTAACAATCAAAGAAAAAAATTACATGGGCCGGCCCAGTCGCGGGAGGGGGTCTACGCTGCAGGCGCCCGCTAGCAAAATGGCCTGTAACGGGCGCCTGCAATGCCAAATAGGGAATGCCCCAACGAAGACTCGATAATATGTGTCTCATCCTGAGACCTCCTGTGTGACGCTTTTTGCGTCAAAGAGTCGACGTGCCGCACAGGGGCGGCTCATTTGCCGTCCACGAGGTGAAAAACAGCAAAAAAGAAAGGCGCTAGTGCTAGGATTATAACCTCCACCTCAATAGTAGACCGTGTTGTGATAGCCACTGCGCTAGACCAGGTGTTGTGTTAGATTAGCAGCGCAACTCAAAAAGAAACTGTCGACAGTGGCAAAAGTGTAAAAGATTCTTAAAAGTTAAAGTCCCATTGAGGGATCAAACCGAAGATCCCCTGATAGTTGTTTTTTCAAAGGCATTTTTTTTGAAAACCCAAACATTTTCTAAATAACAAGAACAAAATGTAGAATAGTTTGGAAAGTGCAAACATTTTATAAATTGTGAACAAAATTTGTAAACTGGAACATTTCTAAATTTCTGGACAATTTTTAAAAACTTTAACCTTGAACAAAATTTGAAAATGGGAACATTTTTTAATTTCTGAACAAATTTTGAAAACTCAAACACAAATTTTTTTATCAAAAAAAAACATGAATGTTTTATCAAAGGCGGACATTATATTTTTTTTAAGAAAACTCAAACATTTTTCAACACACAAACGAGTTTTGGAGTAGCGAGCATATTTTTTAGAACAGAAATATTTTCTAAACTACCCAAAAAACTGAACAGGAACAATTTTTGCACGCGAACATTTTTTTAAACTCCAGAACAAAATTTGAAATAAAGAACTTTTTTAAAATTGCAAACAATTTTGGAAACGGAACATTTTTTGAAACTCCGAACAAAACTTATAAATATGAACAATTTTTGAAATTTGCAAACAAATTTTGGAACAGGGACATTTTTTCAAACTCCCAAACAAAATTTATGGAATTTACAAGTATTTGTTCAATTTATGAACAAAATTTGAAAACATGAACAATTTACAAATTTGGAAAGCTGGAACACTTTTTGAAATTCCTAAACATTTTTTGAATGCAAACAAAATTTGAAAAAATGGACAATTTTTAAAAAGGAACATTTATTGAAACTCACGAACAAAAAATAAAAAACACACATTTTTCTTAAATTTGCGAACAAATTTTGCAAAGTCATGAAATTTAAAAAAAAACATAAAGAAAAGAAATAGAAACTAAAAAAGAAACGAAACAGAAAAGGAAAAAACGAAATAAAAACAATAGAAAGCCGAAAAGAACCAGAAAAAATGATACAGGAAAAAACCCGGTTTAGGGAACCTTCTAGGTTCCCAAAACCGGTTGGACGCACTATGTATAAGTGGGCCGGCTCATGTCTGTCGCTCGCTGCGGGGCTCTGTGCGATCGGCGAATAGGATTTTCCTCTCACCCCCCCCCCCACCCCCACCCCCACCCCCACCCCCCGGGTGTCTCACATAGTCAAAGCCCATGTATGTATGTGATTGCTGGCTGCTAGTCAAAGGCCCAAATATCAAAAAGTAAAAAAGAAGAACAGCCGACGGCGGAAGGAAAGGGCCTAGGTTCAAACTTACGCACATACACGGTAGGGCATCTTCCGGGTGCACTTGTACTTTTGTCGAGGAGATTGGGCAGTCATTGGTGGAAAATAGGCTGCAAGAAAAGCTCGAGGCTCATGAGCCGCTTGAGATCGACTCATTTTTTTGGCTCGACTCGAGATCGCCTCGAAAAGAAAGCAACCAAGTTTAAGCAGTTTATATAGCTCGACCGACAAACGAGCCGATCTTGAGCCAATATTGACTCGCTCGATTTTAACTCGATAGCTCGACATAATATCATTATATTAAATGATCATGTCATATATTAATGAAAATAAGATAATTTGGTACTATGTATGTTGTTCATGATTTTTTCCCATTTAGTACAGCAAACATGGAAGCTTAATTAAGTGTAGAGAAATTTTAGGCTTAATTATGGTACGTGGTCAACTATTTGTTAAATATCCCGTTATTTTTGGCAAAAGTTCCCAGGATATGCACCTTCATTTTCTAATTCAAGTCGTATGACAACTCCAAGACCATCTGCGGCGTGCACTACACTACAACTTTTTATGATCTTTGGACAATAATTTATTTTCCCAATTATATGTCTGTCGTGAATAACTATCTTATGTTGATACTAGACTTTAGGTTGTGAGATAATAAGTCAAACTACTTTGAAGAAGTATATATTAACATTGTCTTGATTGGAATAATACTTTAGTGCTTTCTTATGTCGTTTTGTGCCTTATCTAGTTGGAATAATGACAATTGATTTATAACTTCTACCATCTTATTTAGCTTGAAACTAGCTCGAGATCGCTACAAGTTGAGCACGAGTCATGTACTACAGCTCGACCATGAGCTTCACTTAGTTTGAGCTCGCTTGAATTTTAATATAAGTTGAGCTGAGCCAACTTCAACTCGCTCGAATTGGACTCATTTGTAGCCCTAAAACATGGAAACAAGTGCAAAACATTGGTTTGCTCAGATGGAGTCATTATCGCATCTATGGGTCGTGAAGCTATCTGTCACATTATGGGTATCTGGTCAGCGAGGTGGAAGGCCATTCACGAGGGAATTTTTGAGAGTCCTCAATCACTGTTTTCATTCACCACGAGGTTTGTTGGCGAACTGGATATTATAAAGGACAGTTTACCGGCTACTGCTCCATGCACGAACGTGGGCAGGAATGTGCGCACTCGCCAAGGAGCTCCTCCTACGAACCATGCAAAACTCCATGTTGATGCGGCAGTGAGATCAGTAGGACGAGGTGGCGATGTAGCTGTGGTATGTAGGGATGCTGGTGGAAATTATTTGGGCAGTACTGCACTGCTAGTGCAAGGAGTTGATGATCCATTCATACTCGAAGTGATGGCGTGCAGGGAAGCACTTTGTCTAGCTGAAGACCTCCTGCTACATCAGTTCGTGGTAGCGTCAGATGCAAAACAAATAGTTCAGGATATTATTCAAGGTTCTCATGGAAAACACCGGGAAATCATAAGCGAGATCAAAGCTCGCTCTACTACCTTTTCTTGTAGTGTTCTTTTTGAAGGCCGAGATAGTAATATAGAAGCGCATAATTTAGCTAGATTTGCTCTTAATTTATCCCCTGGGCATCATGTGTGGTTTGGCCAATCACATGATGTAAACATTATCCCACTCGCTATGGACTATGATGAATCAAGACTAGGCCTTACCCCTTAAAAAGGAAAAAAAAGTAGGGCATCTTAAAGACTCCAACACAGGACCCTAGCAGGAGGCGCTGCAAAAAAGGAGGCGCCATGATTAATTTCACCACCGACTGGCGGTTGGGTCCTGAAATCCTAGCGTAAGACATTGCATCAAAGCGAAGACAGTCATCGAACGCTTGGGCTGTGTTTGGCTGTCATATGCGAATTTGTCTGCATTGTATGTTTGTCCTAGTTGAGCCTGGCTGCGAAAAACAGGCAAAAATCAACATCTACACATCATTTGGTTGCCTGTATCTAGGCTTCCTGCATTAGGAGATCAATTTTGCCATAATGTTTGGTGTCTTGCATTGGCTTGGCACATGTAACTACACGGTGTTTGGTTATATACGTGGGATATGCAACTACACATAACACACAGAGTTACACAGTGCTATGGCGACTGGTGATGGAGACGTCAACGCAATCAACTAATTCGCCATGCCGCCATCAGACTCGGCGCCACGACCACCGTCCACCGTGTCCGACGGCGGCGCAACGTACGAGTTGCTCGTGTCGTCGCCATAAAGAAAGTCCTCGCGGAGGGACCAATAGAAGGGCGCCGATGCTGATAATAGAGGAGAAAAAATGCAGTGTGCAAGCCATGGCGACGGCGAGCAGCATGTAGGCGTTCGTGATGAACATGGCAACGACCAGCGGCAGGAAGGCGTCGAACGAGAAGGTGAGTGCCGAGCGGCCGCTGCTGTTGTAGAAGTACATCTACACCTAAGCTCCGCTCCCGGCCACGGGTGGTTCGACACCCGCAGTGAGCCAAGAAGCCCAGGCAAGATCAACACGAGTGCGATGAGGCTGACGTCAATCTGGCCGTCGTAGTGCCCCGCCCGGCCCTCCCGCGCCTCGCAGAGAAACAACGCTGGTGGAAGATTAAGGAGTGTCATTAAAATATATCACGCATATGTATATGTACAGTTCATGAGGAAGATATAGATCTACTCGTGTATGATCGTCAAAAGAGAAAATATGCAACACAAAAATCGCGTGAAATTGTGAGATGAAGCTACTGGTCAAAGGAAATTTCAAACGGTCGATCATGTGCGAAGAATTTGAAAAAATTCGTCTGAAATAGCTCCAAACATGAACACAAAATTGAGCATTTACGGTTCACAAAACTTATCTCGAATCGAAGCACCGTTGTGTAGATTAGAAGGAACGTAAGCAAAAAGATTAGAGAGGAGCTTACTGGAGGTAAGAGAAGATAGCACGTACATGTGGTATATTGGCTTGCATCGCACTGGCATACTCTCGTGCAAGGGGCCCACCATGTGCGCTCGGTCTGGCTCAAATCTGCATAGCTGGCTAGAAATTGCCGATTCGACAGTTTCCAACGGATCTGACTGGGAGCTGCTTTAAGTTCCATGCAATGTAGACCCAACCGTGAGTGTAGGCTACCAAATTACGCATTTCTATGTGCGTGGGCCGTTAACCTATATCCAGGCTAGCAAACACGCCCTTGGTCCACGTGGTAAATCGTCTACCATCGAGAAGGGAAGGGACAGGCAAGCACCGTCGCACTGGTACACAGGCGCATTTCAGTCGGCCGATCGCACGGATGAGCGACCAAACAAAGAAAAAAGGGTTAGTTTGTGTCTTATCATGTAACTGTGGAACTGCATAACTGAAAACTAGTTAGAAAAATTTCGATTGTCTAGACATTTAGAGAAAAAGAGCTGAATCAATTCATAATGTTTTTCTCAAGCCAATTGATTTGAGCTCTCAGAGCATCTACGTCCCAACTTGATAAATCTGGTCCCTCAAACGTCCAGACGTGTAAGTGGGCACTGACCAGACATTCCTCAAATAACCCTCTCTTCATCCGAACACCTCATATACAATGGATAAAGAATTGATGTAGAATGACCAATACAAAATAAAAGTACATTGAAAATCAAACTAGCCTTCTTCTTATCTAGATTGTACGCCTCCTGCATGAAATTAAAAATTGCACTGAACCGACAGTAAAAGAAAAGGACAGTTACAAACGTCCACCCCATACCAGTCTTTGAAAATCACAATAGTCACTCGCCTCTTGACACGAGATTTATAAAACGCTGAAGCAATATTGGCTAGAGCATCACCCCACATAGAACAAGTTTGCAATCCATCGCCACTAGTTCACAGTATTGTAAACCAGACTATATCACAGAACAAGACAGAAGAAAATGTCGAAATCTCCACACAAAAAGCCAGCCAATAGCTCATTAAAAAACACATCAAATGCCGAGACCTGAAGGGAACCAATTGATATGGAGACACAAACTCTCACCGCTTCGTGTGGACGAGTGCCACCCTGCTCCACATGCCATGCTTCCCATGTCCCGCAAAACGAGCACGGCCAGCCATGAACGGCAAGGACTACACCACACCGCCCACCACTCCCGCGCCACAGGCCGAGGCAGGAGTGCCGCACTCCTAGTCCTATCCCTCAACACAACACACCACGGATGGCAATGATGCCACAGCACCGCCAGCGCCATAGCCGGGAGCACCGCATCCGTCCTCTCCCCTGACACAACACACCATGGAGATGGAGGGCAAGTACGCCGCCCCACAGCCGGGAGCGCAGCCACCTTCGTCCTCTCCACTAGCGCAGCAATCCAAGGAGGTGGAGGGCAAAAGGACGCTACCCCCTGCACCTACGCCACCCGCTGAGGCGGCGCGGCTGATGGGCTCGCCGGCGGGGCCGGTGGCGCACCCTGAGAACCAGTAGGCGGCGCGGTGGACGGCCTCGGGGGTGACCAGGAGCGGCCGCCGTACGTCATCATGGGGGACTCCATACCCGGTGCCGGCGGCGTCGGCGCGGCGGGTTGACAAGGACAAGGACAGCCCCATGGCGCGGCTAGGTCAGGTTGGACCAGCTCGCTCCTTCGCCGGCAGTGCTCCAGAGCAGTCCGTCACGTCCGGCTTGCGGCAGCAGAAGCCACTGCCGGGAAGCCCGAACCTACGGCGCATCTCGATCCTCCAGAGCCCACCTTACAGCAGGCCGAAAACGCAGAGAAGAGTGCCGCCGAGCCTGAGCGTGAGCCTGGCCGCCTCGTCGTCAATGTGATGACCGCCAGGGTGAAGAGGAAGGACACCAGGCACAAGAGGAAGAGGTGGCCGCGTGCACGTACGCATTGCCGTACCCCAGCCGGCCGGCGTTCCACCGGAGCACGCAGCAGCTGCAGAACACCATAGTAGCTGTAGTCTCCAATGATCCATCTGCATCTTGTCTGAATAGTAGCTGCCTGATTTGGCCTGATCTGACCAGCATCGGTCGGTCTCCCTGAAAATTTCGATATAATCTATTCTTATTCGCCATTACTGGATCCAATCAAAAACAGGGAAATGTTTCATTGATCATATGCAAATATCTGAATATGCCATAGCAAAGAGGACTAGTCGTCCACTGCTATGAGAAATGATCACTAATGATTTACAGGAGAATTTTTATTGTATATCTACATGTTTTTCTTTATCAAAGAAGGGCTTGCCCCCTTCCGATTTTCATTACTGAAAACCATCCTTACAGTGATCAAGTAAGAGACATAACAGAACAGGTCCAAACTACCATCACGACATACATCCCACCAAAAGGCCAACAAAGGCCGCAACCATCCAGGATTATGAGGATCAGCCAGGCCCATCGCACACAAAGTCTACCACAAACCATAACAGAAACAGCGACATAACAGCTAGTAGCTAATAGACACAAGAAGACTAAGAACAGCAGCAGTAGCAACATGGAGATGTCGCAACCGTTCATCCAGGGAGCCTCACCACGTTGATCCGCCACCCCTGCCCAGCTGTGTACACTTCATTTGCTGCCCGTTCTAGTACTCTTGCACCCAGATCCAGCATTTTTCTTGATGGCTCCTTTATCTGCAATATAGACCAATCAACTAACCATCGACTCATTAGTTTGATTATATGAAAAGGATCATTTATCCTTTTTATTTCAAATACAATTGCATTTCTACTTTTCCAAATTGCCCAAAATAAGGCAGAAACCCCAACCATCACCATTTTCTTGTCCTCTTTGTTAAATTTGCTTATCCACCCCCCAAAACACTCTTTAACATTTAAAGGAACGGTCTTCAAACCACAAACACATCTGACCAAGCTCCAAAGCAAGGAAGCCGCAGAGCAGTTGAACAACAGATGATCAATTGATTCATTTTGTCCACAAAACACACACCCTTTCTCCCCTTTCCACCCTTTTTTGAGTACGACATCCCTAGTCAAAATACTCTTCTTGTTTACTAACCACAAAAAGACTTTTATTTTCGCAGGAACTTTGATTTTCCATAGGTATTTTTGTGGAAATTTCAGCCCTAGTGTAATCAAATCCTTGTATAAAGATCTCACAGAAAATTCATTGTCAGTAGTGAGGGTCCAGGTAATCTTATCTTTTCCCTCATTCATTTTAATTCTTTCACATCTGCTTTTTAAAGTATTCCACAATTCTAAAGTTTCTTCATGCAACGTCCTTCTAAATTTGAAACCCTTCCATCCTTTTTGAATGGCCTCATATACAGTAATCTTGTGATCGAAACAGATATCATAGATTCTTGGATAGGCATCTTTTAAAGGCTTGTCATCCACCCAAGTATCCTCCCAAAATCTAGTGTTTTTCCCATCTCCAAGTTCTTTCTTAACAAATTTATAGAAGATATTTTTAATTTTCAGTAAGCTAGTCCAGAACTGAGAGTCTCCAGATTTTTTCTCTACTAGAGCTAGACATTCATTTTTCCTATATTTTTCTTTTAGAACATCTTGCCAAATCCCCTCTTCTGTCTCCATTTTCCAGAACCATTTAGCCAACAGGGCTATGTTCATCACCTCCAGATTGAGAATCCCTAGTCCCCCTACCTCTTTGGGTAGGCAACACTCCCTCCAATTAACTAAATGGTATTTTCTAATATTCTCATCTTCTTGCCAAACCAATCTTGCCCTGAAAAAATCAGCTTTTTTAATGATTCCTTTTGGGACAGCATAGAAGGACATCATAAACAAAGGAATATTAGTCAGGCAGGCTTGCACCAGGGTGATCCTACCAGCAATAGATCCCAGCAGTTTTCCCTGCCAGCACCCACATCTTTTCTCAATTTTATTCGTTACACAATTCCAGTGTATGTTCCTAATCCTAGTCTCTGATACAGGCATACCTAGATATTTGATGGGTAAATCTCCCATTTTGCATGTCAATATTTCCTGGTATAGCAATTGTTTCTCTTTAGATTTTCCAAACAACATTAGTTCACTCTTATGAAAGTTTATTTTCAAACCTGGCATCTATTCAAAAGCCCCTAGTATGAACTTGAGGTTTCTCACACTTTCTACCTCATCTTTGATCAGAAAGATAGTGTCATTAGCATATTGCAGCATATTTACTCCTTTATTATCATTTTTACTAAGGACTCCCTTAACAATATCCAATTCTAAGGCATTATTCATTAAAATAGCTAGGGCATCAGCAGCCACATCAAAAAGCAATGGTGACATAGCATCTCCCTGTCTCAAATCTTTATAGGTTTTAAAGTAAGGGCCAATTTCATCATTGACCTTAACTCCTACATGTCCCCCTCTCATAGTCTCCATTACCCAACCACACCATTTATCTGGAAAACCTTTTAGTTCTAACACCTGTATAACAAAGGGCCATTTGATTTTATCATATGCTTTTTCAAAATCAACTTTAAAAATTAGAGCATCTTCTTTGTCTCTATGAAAAGTATTCAGAGCTTCATGTAGAATAACCACTCCTTCCATAATGTACCTCCCTTTTATAAATGCAGTTTGTGTTCTGGAAATTACAGGTGAAACACACTTGGTTAGTCTGTTCATCAAAACTTTTGTGATAATCTTGAAACTCACATTCAGTAGGCAAATAGGCCTAAATTTTTGAATTTGTTTGGCATCATTGGTCTTAGGGACCAAGGTAATGATGCCATAGTTAAGCCTGGCAATGTTAATTTTCCCCTTAGCAAACCCATCAACTAGGGATTTCAGGTCCCACTTAACCAGATCCCAAAAATCTTGATAAAAGTCAGCAGGGAACCCATCAGGCCCTGGGCTTTTGTTTCTTTTCATCCCAAAAACTACTTGATAAATTTCATCTAAGGAAAAGGGGGACAATAGCTCCTCTTTGTCCCGTGCCTTTATTTTTTCCATTTCTAATTCCCTCAAGGATATGTTAGACTCTTCAGGGTGTCCAAAAAGATTTTTATAAAATTTGGTAATATATTCCATCAGGCTGATGTCTCCTTCTATGATCCCTTATTCTTGTTCCAAAGAGATTATTCTGTTTTTCCTTCTCCTCCCATTCACCTTTGCATGGTAGTATCTAGTGTTTCCATCACCATCTTTAATCTCTTTGTCCTTATATCTCTGCATCCACTTCATTTCTTCTTGTGTCATAATTCTTTTAAGTTGCTTTCTAAGTTATTTCTGCTCAGTTCTATCTGCAGCAGTCAAACCCATTATCTCAGCTCTCTTATCTATGTCATCCAGCTTTTTGATAATTTCTATTTTGATTTTCTTATACCAAGCATCCATGTTTTTATTCCATCCTTTGGCTTTTCTCCTTAAATCTCTCATTCTTAATTGCCATCTCTCCAACACATCTCCTCTGTATCTTTTATTCCAAGTTTTATATATCAACTCTTTAAAGCCTTCTCTCAAAAACCAAGCATTTTCATATCTGAATGTATATCTAATCGTGTGTGTCTCCCCTGTGTCTAAGAGCAAAGGAGTGTGGTCAGAGATTTCCCTAGCAAAGGCTTGTAAAATAGTCAATGGATATTTTTCTTCCCAGGCAGGACACATCAACACCCTGTCAAGCTTCTCATATGTGGGATCCTCCTGATTATTGGCCTAGGTGTATTATCTCCCATTTAGAGGTAGTTCTCTCAATCCAGCTTGTTCAATTATAGCATTAAACATAAAGGACCATTGTTCATTTATCATAGGTTTGTTTTTTTCCTTATCATTTCTAATGATGTTGAAGTCCCCTCCAACCAAACAGGGCAAAGGGTTGTCATGATATAATCTAGCTAGCTCAGCAAGGAAATTAGCTTTTCCTTCCTTCTGTGCATCCCCATAAACTGTGACTAGATTCCAATGCATTTTGATATTCTTGTCAAATAGCAGCACTCTTAAGAAATACTGGCCTTTTTCAATATGTTCAACATCAAACACCGCTTTATTAATGCCAACTAGGATTCCACCAGACATCCCTCTAGGGGGGTTCCAGCACCATTGGTAATTTTCCCCCCACAAAGATTATGTAACTCATTTTTTGTAAATTCTTGTTTGATTGTTTCAGAAATCCCAACAAAATCCAATTTGTGATCTATGATCATTTCTCTGATATATCTTTTTTTATGATCTTGACCTATGCCTCTCACATTCCAGAAAACTCCTCTCATTCTTGAGTAAGTTCTGATTTATATCTATCACAATAAAGGATTACCTTTCCTGTCCAGGCAAATTAGATATTCCAAGGTTAGAGACTAATCAATCCTCTTCCCTTTTGTTCTTCTCAGCACCCCAATCCCAATCGATTGCTTCACACAGTTCCATGATGGTGAGCTTTTTTTGCCTCCTTTCTTTCCAAAGAACATTCCTCTAAGAACAGTTGAGAACAATCGATTGCATGCAATTGTATATCTACATGTGCATGCAGTTAACATGACTTGAAACAAATACTAGTCAACAACAATTCTGATCCATCTCCATGTACGAGCTCAGAATAAGAACAGTTGCAGTAGTTCAGAATTTTCAACGCAGGAAAAGAACTAAATTGGACACCTTTAACACAAAACACCATAGATAAGTAAACACCTCATGTAGATTAAAAAGATCTCCCAACCCAGATCCATTATTGGTATATTCATGGACGCACAAGAATCGGGAACACGGGCAATCGATCAACGGAGATCACACACAAGAATGAAAATTCTAACGCAAGAAAACCCAATAAACAAAAATACCTTATATTTTGAGACGGAGTTAATAGCATTTACTAGAATATTTCTGGCATTTTTGAATAATATCACACTTTGAACCCATTTTGAATCTGTCTAGCTAAATACACCCTCCGTTCCATAAGGTCGACAACTAGTATGGATCTGCGAGAGAAGCAATTACCTCCTAGTTCTTTGGTCCAAATGTGCTCGAACTTTCGTAGAATAGAACTGAAAACATGTATTACCTTTGTCCCATATTACTTGATGCCTAAATGGACGTATATATCACTGAAAAAGGTTTGATATATCCGTATGAGCGTTAATTAGAGCAACTCCAATGGGGCGACCTATTTTGTCCGTCTGCGTCCGTTTGGATCGATACGGAAAAAAATGGAGGCCCAACGTGCCTAGCCAAACCCAAATATTGTCCGCCTGGCGTCCGTGCCGACCCATTTCCGACCCAAAATTGCGCCTAAAATGCGTCGACGTGGATGCGAAGCGGACCCGCCACGCGTCTCCTCGGCGTCCGCCTCTGCCCCACTTGTAGGCCACCCAACTACCGCCCGTCGTCTAATTTATGACGACCAACGATAGCGGGCCCACTAGTCAGCCAGTGGAAACGTCCTTTTTTAACCACGCGTGCGGCGAGGGCCGGCCTCATCCACTTTAGTCCACATCTGCCTCCCTCCCCCCTTTGCTTCCTCGCGAGCGACAGCAAACCCTAGCAAGCAATGGGCCTTTTCGGCAGCAGCAGTGGCAAGGGAAAGGGCAAGGGCACCCCTGGCGCCTCGTCCTCCCGTGCTCCTCCTTCCCCTCCTACTCCGGCGCTGGCACGTTTTCGCCTAGGTCGCTGGCGTCCGCACATCCCAGTGCACCAAGCGCGGTGGCACTGGGAGTACAGGCAGCCGCTGCCCTACCCCGACGTCATGCTGCCGCACCACTGGCACCTGGATCCGCACCGAATCCCGGTGCCGACGGTTTCATGGACCCAATGGTCGCACGACGAGGAGGTGCGCAGGCGCCGCGCGCAGCTCACGCCGGAGCAGCGGCAAATGCCTGAGTAAGCTGCCGACTCTCCTAACTGGGAGGCTTGGTTTGCCCTCAAACATGAGGAGCAACGATGTGTAGGCATTGACGCCATCCCGCCGTCGTTTCCACCGCCGCCCCTGCGGGTAGAGCCGAAGGAAATGGACGTGGAGGCGGAGTACCAAGCCGCACTCGAGGAGGCCCTGCAGCATGCACTGGAGGCTAGCCGACTCAAGGAGGAAGCGCACTGGGATGGGCTAGAGCAAGCCCTTGCCTTGTCGGCGGTGGGGGACTCCGTCCACACCCCGCTCTCCGTCCCGCCTCCGCCACCGCCGCCGCCCGTCGAGCCCAAGCCGGAGCCGACACGGAAACGCTCCCCGCCTCCACCCACTTGGCCGAAGGAGGCTTGCACGTGGACGGGCCAGTACCGTGAGTGGGTGAGCGTGCCTCCTGTCCACTATGTCGCGACGCCGACGCAGGAGGCGTCCCACCTTGAGCGCTGGAAGGCGCACTGGCTCCGCCAGGAGGAGGCCAACGACGAGTGGCAGATGCGCTATGAGCAGATGCTGCAACGCGACGCAGAGGCACTCCGGCTTGAGGAGGAGGAGGAGGAGCGCGCGCGGCTAGCCGCAATGCCGCCGCCCCAGAAGATGCCGGAGGAGGCTGTCCTGGTAGCTTACCAGGCGACGTTCGGGTGGGCTGACCCTGACCCCTGGAGCTGCCAGATGAGCCAAATCAACATGATTATCTGGTCTATAATATCATCTGAACAACCCAACAAATAGTTAAGGATCCATTCTTGGTGTTTAAACTAACCAATTATCAACCGGCAATGTACACTGGCTTGTCATCCTCTCCCATATGTTTCTGGCGTAGCTGCAAGAAATCATAGCAGGAAAACTTACTTTGTCTTCTACACCACACAGAGTGCATGTTGCATGTGTGGCTAGATGGCAGAAGGCCTTGTAGGTCGTGGTAGCTAAGGCTCCTGAAGCCACAATCCAAGCCTTTATTTTCACATTTTGAGGAACCTGTGAGCACCAAATCAGCTTCCAGATCGAGTGTTCACCTTTAGGGTATGAGATTGAAGCACCAATAGTGAAAAGTTCGAAAAAATGCGCATGCTTCTTCGGATGCCACACGAAGAAATGTTGTTGTTGGATCCGTGAAGTGTGTATCTTTACAATCTCATGAACATCCATGGGCTAGAAGTGATAATTAAGACATTGGATATCCCGCACTCCATTATCATCCAAAAAACTAGAGAAGAAGCAATTACGTTTGGTTGTCACCGGTCAGAAGGACGGTTCCTTGGAATCCATGGATCCCTCCATGTTTTGATCGAGAAACCATCCCCCACTCTTCAAATGACCGCTTTCTTCACAAACCTCGACCGATACTCAATACCTTTTCACACCACTGAAGAATTACCAGAAACACAATGTCAAGAAGATTGACATTGGGGTAGTACTCTCTCGCAAGAAGCGCTTGGTTAAAGGCGCACATGTCGTTGAACCCCATGACCCCTTGGCCTTTGGAACGTCATGTTATTCCAACTCAACCAAGCCATTTTCCTTTTACTATTCTCCACTCCCCACCACTATTGACGAATTAACCATGTCCGACCATCACATACTGAGGCCGGTACTAGGCCTAAGGTAGGGATAGAGCTAGGAATGTTATACAAGGAGGGGTAATAAGAAGATGTAAAATCTTGGAGGGGCAACCATAAGAATTTAGAATATTTTGAGCTAATAAATAGGAGGTTGCTTGAGAGAAAAATTCGCGCGGGGGGGGGGGGGGGGGGGAGGGGGCATGGCCCCCGCATGCCCTGGCTCCGTCCCTATCCTAAGGTATGCGTTGATTTGTAGATGTGCAGATATAGACGCGGAGTATCTTTGCTTCAAGACACACAATTTACCATGATTTTGTTCCAAGTGTTTGTTGGTGAATATGCTGTTAGAGATGAAAGGGTTAGCAATGGTGATGCTCTGATCCATCTAATCACAATCAGTTCCAGCTATGCACAACGACTGGCAACTTCTGCAATCATCTGGTAAGGCTGTAACAATAGCTTCCTGAGTGAAGGTACAACCATCACTTGCCAGTTTCTTCCTAGCCTGCATGTGAAGAGATTGTTAGTATAGTCCTTATGTCATGTAGCAGCAGCTCTCTTAGGATATTTTTTGTCTTGGGTGTCTTAGTAGTTAAGGGGGATTAAAAAGCTATATTGCATGTTTGGTTGCTCGCATCTATTTTGCATGCATTGCATGCTGCCATGCTTGTTCCGATTGGGCCTGGATGAGGAAAACAGGCTAAAAACCAACATCTGCATGTTGTTTGGTCATCTGCATACCCTCTAACTTGGCTGCGGTGAAATGGAAGGTAGATGGTTTGTTGTGGGCTTGTTTAGGCGAAAACACAAGGCAAGTTGTTTGGTTACGTGCAACACATGTTGTCTGGTAGCCTCCTCATGGAGGTGTGAGGTTAACAGCACACTAGCAGGCAGAACAAACCAAAGACACACAAGATAGATAGCATACAAACAAGTTAAAAATAATATGAAACTTTAAACAAGTAGTCTTAAACCAAACCAACATGACATAGTCTTAAACATGCAAGCAGAACATGCTCAATTTGGCTATAGAGAGCTCTATAGACGTTCATGGTGAAGGCATCGTCGTGCTCTTCTTGCACTTGGTCACCGCTTCAATGTCGTCATCGTTCAAGAAGAACACCTTCAGGGTATCGGGAGTCAACAGCTTGAAGGTGACCATGTAGCCAATCCTGATCTGGTGGACAGCTGCGCGGGGGGCCCAACCCTAATCGAGGGTGACCATGTTGTTCATCAGCCGAACCGTCACTCTCAATGCGCAGTTGATGTTTGTCTTCATCTTGAAATATTGAGTCACACCAAGGAAGTGCTTCCTGAAGTCAAGAGGCATATGCAGGCACTCCAGCTTTGGGGCAAGGACCACCTTGCATAAGTTAGTTTGGCCTGCCTCTCATGGTAGTGGTCGTAGTTCCACCGCTTTCCCCTGGGGTTATCTAAGGGCGGCACCACCTCCTTGCCCTACTCTAAGGCCGACACCACCTCCTTGCCCTTGTCCCTGGGTGTCACCACCTCCTTACCCTTCGTGTGGGTCCATCTGATTGGCCTCTGCAGCAGGCCTCTTGGAGGCGGTAATGATCACATTTCCTGGACTGTGTGGGGGGGGAGGATATGTAGTGTAGGTGTCCCTGGTGTTAGCGGTGGTGATTCCTAGATCGTGCTTCGGAGGACTTGTTTGGTGATGACATATCTTACCTTGGGATGGGCTCATGCTCGAGATTCCACAATGTGGCTCGTTTGAGAGGCTCCTAGCGAAAGCCTTGTGCTCTGGCATGCGGCGATGCCCAAGGGTGTCACATCCTTCTTGGGGGCGTTGTTGTGGTGCCTCTCTCCGACTCGGGGCTCTGGGTGAAAACCCTTGACCGTTCCTTCGAGCGCGACAATGGCGATGTGACTCGTTGCTACCCTCCCGATGTCGTCGTCATGGAGCCCAAGAGTCTCTTGGCACGCCTAGTCGTCTTTGGCGGGCATTTTTGGACCCTGACGTAAACCTACCTTGCTTTGGCATGGGTGGTCATACTTGTCTCCTGATGCTTCACATAGTCCTCGTTGGTGCTTCTTGCGTGTCGTGTCTATCAGCATGCAAGCTTGGTCTCCATGATCCGAAGCGGGGGACAAGGGGTCATTACCGGTGGCAGACTAGGGTGAGTGGCACAACGAGGTCCGATGATTTCTCTTGGTGGTGAATTGGCTCTCTTTGTTGATAATCTAGGCTATTTGTGTTAGGGTATGGAGTCTCATGTTTAGCGATTTCCTTCTTTTGATCTACTTTGTAAGAGGTTAGCCTCATCACCTTGTATCAATTTTGCTATGTGGCTTTAATTATAAAGCGGGGTAGAAGCCTTTTTCGGTATTATAGTGTGACATCTTCATCTTACCACATCAGTAAAAATAACCAGATTTTATAGCTGGTCTTCTAAGCATCTTGTTTCAGTACATGAGTCTAGCTGGATATCCCTCGGCGCGTATTATCCTCGGCACTTTCCAAAACCACATAATAATCAGAGTGTCATGATCCTGAATAATGAATACATTATAAAAAGTGTTTTCTAGGTGGAGAGGTACACTTTTGAGAAAAGTTGGATGTGGTGTGAATATCTCCTCACTAACAATTTTGAAGATCACCGAATATGCTTCTTATTTGCATCAAACAAAAGAATGGAATAAAAATATGACCGATCCATGATGCTTCTGGCAAATAAATTGTTAGAGGGATCTAACATTAATTCTCGGTGATAAAAAAACTAAAAAAAATACAATTTCGATTACACATTGACAGACCATGAAAACAGATTTAAAATCTAGAATTAGTTATTTGCCACTTACAACTTGTGTCTAACTATCAAAATTTGATGCACCATTGACAACAAAAATTAGTGCATATGTCTCTGTAGGGAGTTAACTCTTACTGTAATTGTTGCCAGATCAAAACCAAAGTATCTACTAGTATAAGTCTGCAACATGATCAATATAAGAAAGTAGTAGCATAGAAAATGTCATGTACTTGGGTATAACTTGCAACAACTGCAAAACTGCTCATATCACTTGCAAAACTTATAACCGTTGAAAAAAATTATCGAGGCAACCAGTAATTTAAATATCAATGCAATTACGGAAAATGGGGTTCCTCCTACCAAGAATGGAAACCAATAATATGGAGATCGGGATAAATTCTATCCTTGTAGTCCGACATCTAGATAAATTTATATGGATGCATGCATCTTTCGGATGCATAGGCCGGGGGTAATCCTCCTTTTTTAAAAATCTAGATAAATTAATTCTTATCACAACTTCTGAACCTGCACATGACAGAAGCATCCTGACAATCGAGGCTACCTACGGTTTTATGACGCACTGCTTCCTCGGAAGATTCAGAAACCCCTCCCCACTGCGGTATAAGATTTGTGTATGACCATGGCTGAACAACCTTTCTATTCAGCACCGTCGCAAACTCCGCATCAAACCAGCAATTCAGTAAGTTATGAGCAATGAATAATGGTTCATGAAACAAAAATCTAGGATGAGATACCACACTGTAAGCTAAGCATTTTTCTAGAGACCCAAGCTAAGTCAATTTATTTCTGCAGCCACATAATCAATAAGTTCTTTTTGTAACCTTTTCATGTAACATGTGTGTCTTGTATTTTTAGGTTGTGTCGATTACTCGCGGGCTACCGAACATTGTAGAGGAGATGCATGCCTTGCTAGCTCCTTACTCGTAGATTGCCTTTGATCTAGCTCCGGATCGCTAAGCCTTGCTAGCTCTCAATCTATACCAATACTCTATGTGGCACGCATGTCGTGCCCCCCCCCCCCCTATCCTACCAGTAATGGCAGTTTTATTTACTACACTAGAGAGATGTTTAGTCCATGATAACCATAAACAGAATGCAGTTATTGTTATATGTTGTTGTGAAGCGTGATCCAATAAAACACAAACTTGTTTGGTACGAAATGTAGAGTTTACTAGATATATCCCTTAGGAAAATGCTAGCAAATCTTGACACCCCTCGCCCCTGTTGGATCTGATATAGGACCTGGAGGGTTGTGGCACCGGCGGAGCTACGTTGGGGTCGGGGCGCTGCCCCCCCCCCCCCCCCCCCCCCCCCCAACTTTGGTCAAAAGTCTAAAGAAATTTTTATTTGAAGGGATTAGATGAAGGGAAAATTAGCCTTCCTCCCAGATATTTGTCATTTACGTTTCGCCCCCCCCCCCCCCCCCCCCCAATGGTTCGTGTCTAGCTCCGCCACTGGGTTGTGGGGTTATGAGGCTGGCCCTCGACGCCGATGTGTAGCGGATGCAGGGTTTACAAGATTGATCTTGGGTGCCATATTAGCCATTGACAATGATGGTCAGTGGCCGACACGATATCAGTTGCGCTGGAGTAATGCCTTGGGGGATAACTTCACTGTGGAGCTGGCTACGCTTTAGGCTGATGGAGACCACAGTCCACATGGAAGACTAACTTGTCAATGAATGATACGGTTTCCAATTACACATGATTATGTGTGTAATTATATCACTTCAAAGCTTAGATTTGTTAGCGTTAACCAAATACGGCCCAACCTATCTGTCGTATAGCTCGAGACCCCGATAACAGGGAATCCTATTGCCCGCGTAGGTCGACAACCCCAATCGTATTTGGCGCCTTGTGTGCCACTTCTCGTACTATTCACAAACCAGCACACCCCTTCGATCACTTGATTTGTTAAAAGGCCGCCCATCTAGCGTACCGTGCAATCTGGTCGGAAGCCCCTCCTACTAATTTTGGGAAGCTTCCAACCGCTGTTTTGGGAAGCATCTCAAAACTTTCGGGTCATTTGCTCCTTTTCTACTATTTTACCTTTTTTTTGTTTTTTAGTTTTTGTATTCCTTTTCTTTTTCTTGTTTCTCTTTTTATTCACTTTTAAAAATACATTAACCTTTTCGGATTCAAAAGCTTTCTTCAAATTCATGAACATTTTTCCGAGAACATTTTCTCAAATTTGCAAAGTCTTTTGAACATTTCCTTCAACTCATGAACTTTTTAAAAATTTGTCAACTATTCCATCAAATATGTGAACTTCTTTCAAATCCATGTTTTTAATCCATGAAGTTTTTTTCAAAATCGAACAACTTTCTTCAAATTCGTGAACATTGTTTTCTGAATCCATGAACTTTTTTCCAATTTCAGAAACTTTTTCTCAATTTTTGTCAACTTCCAAATTAGTACATTTTTTAGATTCAATAACTTTTTTTCATATTCATGAACTTTTTTTAGATTCACGAACCTTTCTTCAAAATTGTGAACCTATTCTTTTTTGTTAATATTTTATTGCATGAAGCTTTTTAGAATTCTTGAACCTCTTTTATTTTCTTTTTTGTGAACTTTTCCAAAAAAAAATCAGCAGTCAACATGGGCCTTGGTTAAGGGTCGATAGTGGCTGTCAACTGGGAAACAACCCAACTGAGTGAACGAGGGAAATAAAAAACCAAGTGAACCAGTCCCCTTTTTTTGAGCGAGTGCGTTCTCATAACAACATTCACAACTTTTTATTTGGGCCGTCCATGAGCGGAGGTGCGTCGGCGACAGTTCTTCTAACCAGTGCAAAAGGCGCCTATTAGAAGCACTCGCCGGCAACATTCGACCAATCGCGCACCCCCTCCACCCATCCTTGCTATGTGTATGGGTCGGCAGAAGTATACGGAATCACACTTTCGGTTTTGCGAAGGTTCTAGAAACTTCCAAGTCCGTTTTTTTGTTTGCCTTTCAGATATTTTTCTTTTATTTTTAACCTTTTTTTCTTTTCTGATTTCTCTTTTATTCCCTTTTTTCCATGTTAGTATTTTTTATTTCTCATTTTTTCTTTCCTTTTTTTCATTATTTGTTGTTTCTTTCTTTTTTTTCATTTCACGAACATTTTCTAAAATCATGAACATTTTTTGTTTCAGTAAATGTTTGTCACATTCAAAATGTGTTCATCAAATTCAAAATTTGTTCAACGTATAAAAAGTACCCATAATTTTTCTAAAATTCTCAGGAATTTCAAAAGATGTTCATTGAATTCAAACATCGCTCATCGAATTTAACTTTTGACATTTGTTTTATTAATTCACAAAAAAGAACTGAGGTACTGAACTTTTTTTTGAATTATCAACCATCTTTTTAATCATCAATATTTTTGAATTCCCGAACAATTTTTCAACTTGTGAACATTTTTTGAAATCATGGAGATATTTTTTTTAATTGCAGAACATATCCTCAGAACCCACATCCGGGAATATTTTTTTCAATTTCATGAAAAATGTTGACAAATAGGGAACTTTTTTTGAATTCTCGAACATTTTTCAAATGCACGAACAACTATTCAATATCACAAACATTTCTTGAATTCTCGAACATTTTCAAAATCAAGAACTTATTTTTAACTCATGACCTTTTCTTGAATTCGACGACATTTTTTTAATTCATGAGCTTTTTTTCAAAATTCCATTTTTGTTTGTTATCCCAAACATTTGTTAGTGACGTAAAACAACAGAAAACGAAAGGAAAACACAATAGGGGCACCCTGCCCCCACATCGGTAGGACCAAAGTCGAGCGTGGGCGAGTGAGGGGTGCGCATTATCTCGCTCCCCACCATGTGGGTCGGGGAATATGAGCTCCACTAGATAACGGGCGATCGACGGCTAGGGAGGACCCCCTCAGTGAATGATTAATTCGCCACATTCGATTGGGGGGGGGGGGGGGGGGGTAATGGAGCGAACGAGATCTAGCTGGCCTAGTTCTACAACACATAACGAAAAAAGGGCTGCCCAAACAGTAGTGTTTTTATAAAAAATAATTCCCGCGTATATGTGGAGTCTTTACATAAATTTTCATGAATTTTGGAAAGACAAATACCACACTTGTAGTTCAAACCTCCATTTGAATTTAAATTGGGTTTATATTTTTATTTCTAAAAATATAAGCGTAAAAATCATGGAGATAATTTACGTGGACTTGAAATAATCCCGTGAAGCTACGTAAGAAGTTTCATAGGATTTGGATCAAGTTTGAGCCTTCAAACAATTTATAAGTTGTTTGAATGTTTAAACAAAAGCAAAAATAAAATGAGAAAAGTATAAAATAGAATCTCTCTCTCTCTCTTTCTCTCTTCCCTTTTAGGCCGAGCCCAACATAATAGTGCAACAACCCTTCTGGCCTGGCCCATCTATTCTTTCTCTCTGGCCCAACCGGCAGCCCAATCTTCTTCTACCACCAACTAGTAGGCACTATGCATGGCAGGCATGCACTATCGCTACCTCCGTGGACGCAAAGCCCATCTTGGCTCATCTTCGAGATCCATTGTGCCTAACCCCATTCTTTGCCTTAATATCCATGCCGCAAAGCCGATGGAATCATCCTCCGGAGCCCCCAGCCACCCCCGTACTACTAGGGAAAACCCTAGCAGCAGCGCGGGTTTTGTGTCCACTAGTAGCGCGGGAGGCCGCGCTACTAATAAGGCGCTACAGCTATTACTTAGCAGTAACGCGTGCCCGCACGCGCTACTGTTAGGACAAATAGTTGCAGCGTTTGTTTAGTACCACGCTATTGCTAAGGTAACTACTTGCAGCGTGTTTTCTGTCCATCGCTACTAGTTTTTTTTATTTTTTTTATTTTTAGTGTATTTATGCGCCATCGTACAAATATTGATACAATACCAGTTATGAGGTTTACATCATTATGTCCATAACAGTGTGTCAAATGAAGGTGGATTAGGTTCAAGTGGAGGCAATATGTGGTGCATGTCAAAAGTATACTACTAATCCAAACTTGATCTAGTTTGGACTAGTAGTACTTTCGATGTGCACCACATGTTGCCTCCACTTGAATCTAATCCGCCAGCACAAGCTATTTAATCATCATCATAGTCATTACCACCAACAGTATTTATTTAATCACCACTAACACTAGCTAATAATAATCATCATAGTCATTACCACCAACACTAGCTATTTTATCATCATAGTAATAGTGTAGCACATCATCATCCTCAAACTCATTTCTAGCTAGCTAATCACTCCTGCTGCTCTCTCTTAGGTAAAATAACATAAAACATGTATAGCTCTCCTCCTTGATCAAACTGGAGCATGCAGATGAACCTGTCTCCTAATCGTGGGTAGCGCATCTGTTTCCTGCCCCCTAGTACTTCTCTGCGCTCCCCCATCACATATTTGGTCCAGTCTTGCACTATTAAGCATCCGTCGCTAATCTTGAATGCACTAAAGTAATCTGTAGGATATCTTGGCCATAAGCTGATAATACTCATGGTACCTTTAGTCTCGATCCCATAAGGCACAACATTCATCGGGAGTCTCTGTTGAAGAACATCGTATGGTAACATACTTAGCAATGAAGTTTAGCTTCAAAAATAATGTATGGAAAAGATGCACTGATGACAAATAGTAAAAATCTTACCATCCTTCCTACATAGATGTGACCCTAGTTCATTGCGAACACAATTGGTCGCACATTTTCAGTACTAACATTTTTAAATGTAGGAAAAAAATTGTCTTGACAGTATCAAGATCCTCAAGCCATGAAACATAATGGCTGAGCTCCTCGCAGTTGAGTTCAGCCCCAGGACAGTATACAGTCCTGCCTACCAAGCGCTGGACATGTTTGCTTGCATCGAAATAAGCTGACAATACAAATTAGTTGTCAACTATTTTTGAATAAACAATATCAAATACATAAATATGGTTGAGAAACTTACATAATGGTATAATTGGAGGCGTCTGCACATCGACCCAGATGTCGGTATTACCTTCAATATCATCTTCCGGACGAATATCAAAGGTGATAACCATATCAGGCTCAAATGCATAAGTCTTGCATAGTGCTCGCCATGTTTTGCATCCAAAATAGGTGTAGTCATCTGAATTGTATAATTTTGCATGGAAAATATAACCATGCTCGACCTTCAAGTAAACTTTCTTTTCCTCCGCACTATGACTGAAACCTATCTTATCCAATACAAAAACTCTTGCATGGCAGGGGATACGCTAGTAGAATAGTAAAAAATAATAAGTTGAAGCAAATGAAGCAGATGTCATGCTTAATTACGAAAAAAGACTTGTCGTTGTGACTTACTGTATCCACTTCGAAGTTCTTGTCCAGCTTGATGCTGAAGCGCCTATCATCATCTAGGAAGATTCCGTTGCACAGGCCGCGCTCGTCTTCGCAGTATTTGCAAATACCGAAATCCTTTTCGTTGTCAGACATTTCCTATGTTCATAGTTAAAACATTAATTGAAAATCGATCGAAGACAACTACCAAGATACTCAACACACAAATCCGGGGCACTCGATATTTCCTACATATTCTGGCACAAGTCATGCCAAAATTCACGGAAAAATCCGGCATGACCTTTGCTAAAATAGGACATATCGAGCACCTGAAATTTGCCGGAACGAAAATGAATCAACACTCCGGCAAAACATAGGCCACACGGAGGTGTAACCAGCAAACATGACTGGCCACTTGGATATTGAGCAACACAAGATATACATTTCAAAATATCTTATAGGACTCAAATTAGAATGCATTAAATAAGCAAAAGTAAATCATCTTATGCGTCCGTACATCGTCGAATATTATCACTAATACATCACGAATAGTGTCATACATATAACATCACTAATACAACTAAACCCCTAGCACACGACGGGTATCGGCGCGGGCGGTGGACACCCACAGAGAAGGAACCATCACGGGATCATAGCTCCAGTGAGATCCCCGGAGAACCTGCCAGGTATTGGAGAATGGCCTGTGCTCCAACGCAAACAAGTAGCAACGGACGTGCGCGTCCTCCTCACTGACACGGTGACGCACCACCTCCGCGGAGTCCTCGAGCCTCTGGATCGTCACTGGCCCACGCGACCGCCACCAAAGAAGGTTCAGGTCAATGACAGGCTGGCTCCTCACCAACCTGCGCCCCCCGGTAGGTAGCGCCTCCCAGTACCACCCCGACGGAGCCCAGTCCCGGACATGGACGATCTGGTCAAACAGGTGTCGTCCTCCGCCGACTCGACGACGGGGATGCGGGATAGGCATCGTCCACGTCGAGGCGGGAAAAACTGCTTTAACTAAAAAATAGAAACAAGTTCTTACTAACTAGTTCTATTAATTCAACTACTTCTTACTAAAAATAAACTTACTATAAATAAAAATATTCTAGTACCTAATTAGTACCTAGTTCTTAATAACTAATTAGTACCTAGGAACTACTGCCCTAATTACTATCTAATTTGATGAACCTATAGGGTGGAAAGTGGTAGCGGATATTACAATTATCCAACTATAAAGTGAAATAAGTGGTCAAATTTTACTCGTTTTATGATTCATCTTAGAAATTTGATTTGTTTTCACCCTTAACTACATGAACCCTAACTCATTTGAGCCGCATCCACATCTGATTTGTTTCCACTCTTACATGAACCCTAACTAATTTGATGCAACTAAAATATAAAGAAACTCTAGGCAAAGGTAGGGGAGAGGGAGGAGCGGGCGTGCTCACCTCGGGTGCCTGCGACGAGGGAGGGGCAGGGCGGCGTCGAGGTCGGGGTCGGGGCTCGGGCGCGCGGCGGATGGCGGCCGGCGTCGAGGTCGGGGTCGGGGCGGCGTCCGGGGCGGCGTTGAGGTCGGGGGCGGGGGCGACGTTGAATCTGGGGTCGGGGCGGCGTAGAGGGTGCGGAGAGCGTGCGGCGGCCGACGGGCGACGGCGGCGGCGACAGCGGAGAGAGTTGGATTTGGGGGAAGTGGCCGCGTGGGGAAAGACGAATCCCATGGTTAAGTCAGAAGTAGCAGCAGCGCGTTCCAGGAAAAGCGCTGCTGCTATCTTAGCTACAGCGCGTTCTGTGATACACGCTACTACTACTCCTTTCTCTTTTTTCCCTTTTTCGTTTAGTTTTCTTCACATTTTATTTTTTTCTTTTCACCTTATTCTATTTCTTTCATTTTCAATTACCTTTCCATTTTCTTTCCATTTAATTTTATAACCTTTAGCAGTAGCGAGTTTATATTAAAACGCGCTGCTACAAATAAAGTAGCAGTAGCGCGGTTCGTTATAGATCGCTCCTACTACTATGTGTAGCCTATCGGCTAAGCCGTGGGAATTTTAGTAGTAACGTGTTTGAAGCGAGGCGCGCTACTGCTAGATCTTTATCTGCAGCGCGGTTTCCTCGGGCGCGCTACTGCTAATTAGCACCAGCGAGCTTTTTTGACCCACGCTACTGCTAAAGTTCTGTGTATAAGGTTTTCCCTAGTAGTGCCAAGTCATCATGATCCCTGTCACCACCTTGCCTTCTCTCTCACGAATAAGAGCACTGCCGACTTTTCCTCATTGCATCGTGCTCATTTGCCCCCTTGTTGCGCTCTATCTTGCCCTTCTACTCTCTCCTGCACCACTATGTCTAGGGCAGGCTCCCACCAACATTCGATTGTCGTTCTTGAGGCCAAGATCCACCCCAGCTCCTACAACCTTGCCCAACGGCTTCTGCTCACCCTGCCTAAGGAATCGGCGAGGGGTGATCAAAATTGACACCTTGGCCATCGTCTTCCTCGCCTCCTGGGAGCAGCTGCCACATGTCGGTCTCGTCCTTCGCCAAGCTCCGATGATTCTTCCTACTAACTCGGATCTGTGGCGTCCCCACGAGGCTTCCTAGCGCACCCGAGCTGCCAATCATCCTCGAGCAATCCTTACCATGATGCCCTGCTCTGGCAGCCGCCTCCGTCATCAGAATCGATGCTACCAAGCCTCCCGACCTCCTCAACCTCCCCATCGTGCTTGGTATGAGCTTCCACACCTCCTACTGCTCTTCTCAAGCTCAGAGTAACTTAATAAGCAACAAGTGTAAGAGATCGCAACAGTCTTAATTGGGCATTCTTTTACAACCCTAATTTATATTCAACGCGATGGGGGAGAGATAATACTTATAAGATTTGCTAGTTGGGAAATCACATAAATTGGACCCTAGTAATAAGCATTGGGCACATCAAAGTCATAGCAACATCAATTCTCGAACAATCATGACACTAGGGATCATTGCCCCATCAATCTAGAGTGTCTATTACATAATGGATCTCATCTAATTCTCATCCATCGCCCATTTGCCTACAACGGATTACTCACGCGTGGTTGGGGAGAGCAAGATGGCAATGTTGGATAAAGGGTTGACGAAGTTGATGGACAAGTTTCCTTCTCTTCGGCGTGATGTCCTGGAAGTGCACATTGCTGGTTGAAGCACTCTTGTGGAAGTATGATATGAGTTTAATATCATTCATAGCGAAGAGCAGGAGACGCATGTTAATGTGAGCTTTTTTGTTGCACAGGAGATGTCACAAGTGTCGTGTGAATTGATTAGTTTAGTATCTACAAGAATTATGATGATGATGATGGTAGACAACTAGTTGTGTAGTAAAAATAAAAGAGTGAAACTTAGTATGTGAGAGTAAAGAACAAAAAAAATGGCGTTTTCCAATGATGGGGAATTTAGGCACGGGGAGCTTCTTCATGCTGAATAACAAGTGTGGTAGTGCAGTGGTAATGTGAGGTAACCTTGGTATGTGATAATACCTTTCGTACTGAGTGTTCGATAGGCGAGTCACCCTTGAATAGCCAACTCCTCCTAGTGGGATTGTTTGACTCTATTGTCCTGTCTCCCACTACCAGTAGCAATGATCATCTCAATAATTAAGGTCGTTGGACTGGACCAAGGCTTTAAGCATCGTGGCTTCTCATTCTCTCCAAATTGTCTTCGCTCCTCAATGATACCAAGACTTATCACCTCGAGGTCGCAGATTTGCTAAACACACTGTAAAATTGGTGCTATTATCTAACAAAAACCCTTGTGGCTAATGACAAACCGTCAGCTAAGATCATTTTCTATAATGGTCAACCATCACCAGCTAATTTCCTCCCGGGGCATCGTCCTCAGCAACTTTCATGACGATCTATTTTGAATTTAGCTGACTTTTTTGTCGTCACTAGCCAAGTGCATGTTTTGGGATGGTTTTTGTGTCACAACAAATTTAAAATTTTAGTCCCTTGTCGATGTATCGACAACCCGTTGCTGGATCTGAGAGGCCTCTAGGTTCATCCAGTTCATATCACCGCAGTAACATGACTGCGTCCCTCACCGCAGCAACACCATTGCTGCAACATTCCATTTTATTTTACTTTGTTTGTACATAACTATGTAAGTTTATTTAATGAGAAAATATAGTATAATAATAATTATACGATTAGAGATTTTTGAAAGAAAACAAGTTGCTGCAACCTAGTTGGAGGGGGGCGTGTGTCCGGTACCAGTATTGAAATATTCATGTGAGGAATGTGACAATCAGATCAGCAAGGGCGTGTTTGGTTGCCTGCATAAGATCCAACCAGGCCCGTGCGGAGAGAAAATGAGTTTTTTGCTTACTTGTGTTCACTACTTGGGCTGCAACGCACGAACCTCAAAGCACCTCCTAGTCAGGCCCACTAGGAATGCTGGACTCGACAATTTCTTCAGAGCTAGACTAAGGTGAGCGCACATGGTGGGCCCTGTTGCACGAGAGGAGTCTGGAGAGATGCGAGCTAGTATACACCCTGTATGTGCTATTTCTGCTACCTCCACTAACCTCCTTTCTAATCCCCTTCTTCCTCGTCCCTTCCGATCTGCACAACGATGTTTCGATTTGAGATAAGCTCTAAACGAAAAAGATGCACATCGATGCTATGATTCCATTCAGCCGATCGATTTGTAGTTTCGTTGACGGCGACGGTCTTGCGCGCGGCAGTGGCTAATTCGGCGGCCAGCTCCGCCTCACACTCCTCGCGCGCGACAGTGGTCAATTTGGCAGCCAGCTCCGCCTCCCGCTCTCCTTCTCCACCGGAGCTCCTCCATACCAAGGCGAGCGTCTCGATCGCGGTCTTGAGAGCGGCCACCATCTGGCTGCTGTGCCAGTCGAGCATGCGGAGGGCCACTTCTCCTCCTGCTCAGCGACTGTGCAGCGGCCCCTCGGGAGCAGGGCGGCGAATCAGGCGCGAATTCCAGCTCGCGCACGCGGCACTCCATCTCGAACACGCGGAGCTCCATCTCCCGACGTCCTCCCGCTCCTGTGGCTGCGCAGCGCCCCCCTCGGAGCATGGCGGCGACGCCGACGCGGACCCACCTGGCGCGTCTACAGGCCCAACTCCGCCTTTTCTTCACGCAATCGCACTGCTGCTGCTGCGTCGGCAGCGACACGGGTCGAAGCGCGCTAGGGATGCGGATGTCCCGCGTCAGATCCGACGAGTGGCGCGATGGTGGCCAGCTACGGCCCTCGGCGTCTGCTGGGTGGCGGCGAGCCCCGCGGGCAGCAGGATGGCCCCGAGGACCAAGATCTGGATAGCAATCGAGGCGACCACGACTGGATCGACAATGAAGGAGGCGATTTAGGGGAGCGAGGCGGGGCAATTTAGGGACGCCGACGCCAGCTACGGTGATATTGCTCACCACGGCGGCGGGATGCTTGCTCGTCGACCCGCGGCAGTGGCCGGTGGCCTCGGCGCCAAGTGCAACCACGGCGTGGCGAAGTAGTTGTTTGTGTCCTCGCCATTGTTCACCGCAACCGCGATGGCACTGTGTGTGTTTATGGATAGTTGTTAATCTTAATCATATCTCGTGTACGCAACCAAACACGATGTAGTTATGTGAGCCGAGTCAATGCAGGCAACCAAACGACATGTCAAAATTGCTCCCCTAATACAAGAGTCCTAAGGGCATGTACAATGCATAACCCCAGGGTGATGCCTCGCATGTCAATGTAGGATCAGGTATCAGGTAAAGTAGGTTCGGACAGGGAATCGGGATCCTCTCCAGGAGGCAGATGTTTGGAGAGAGAAAATATGGTCTGGTGTCAAAAGCTGGAAATGTTGGAGTGAAAAGTAGAGATACTTGTGTACTAGAGTCTTTAATTTCTATTTATTAATGAGGCCCAATAGTGATATCTTGTATTGAGAAGAAAAAATAAATATAGATGTCTCAAACTACTTTTTTACCGTGAGACATCTGTATTCATATGTCACTATTATACATGCCCTAAATGCGGGCAATCAAACAATGTGCGAATACCGACTTTTCGTCTGTTTTGTTTCAACGAGGCTCGGTTGAGCCAGGCTGAGCTAACCAGGCCCGGCTTCTATGGTAACCAAACACGCCCAAACGGTTGCGGCAAGTGCTGCCGCAGCGCCGTACTTTGAACAATGGTATGCCGCTCCAGCCTCCAGCTAGGTGCGCGGGCACGGGTATAGGTGCATGCATACAAAATGCGGATGCACCTCCCTCGACAGCCCGTTGCTGGATCCCGCGAGGCCCCTCGCTTCATACAGCTCATGTCGACCTCGCACGCCCAGCTTTCTAGCCAGAGCCAGGCCGTTCCAACGTCTGTTTGCTCTCACGGTTCGTCCCCCCACGGCGATTGGCACTGTCCAGTGCTGTCGTCGTGGCCATGCCCAAACACCGAAACAAACGCAACGGTAATGCAAGGATACTGCCAGTGGAAGCGAACGCCGCGGCCCGTTCCGGTTTAACACCGTGTGCACTACTGCACATCGAGTTACTGTAGCTTATTTACTCGGTCAGCCGCCGTGCGAACGCGGTCCAGCCGTATACGGCCGGAAACAGTACGACCGTTCACGTGAAGAGTTTCCAGACAAACAAACGGTCGATCACATGGCCGGCGAACCGCAATATTCGCGAATCATCGCGCCGCCCGAGACTGGGGACCACGCTTAATTTCTTTTCATAGTTCTGTCGTGCCATCTGTCAGGACACCACCTCCTCCCGGCCGTTGAACGACGGAACCTACCACAACGGCTAGTCGGCGCCCGTCCGGCCGGCCCACCGCCCAAAGGGTCACGTCACGTCCATCCCAACGGGAAGGCCCGGACGCATCCGCCGCGTCCGTTGGCGATCCAACGCACCGCGTGGCCCCAGAGCTAGCCGTTGGACCCCGCGACGCGGTGCCGCTGCCCCAAGGGTCAGGTCGACATGGCCGGCGCCGCTAACGGTAACCCTGCGCTCACAGGCAGCCTGGTCTCGTCGCAGAGTGCCTCGCACGACGCCGCGTGACAGCGACCCCGCTAACGACGTGTCATCCATGTCTCATAGAATTTTTTTCCGCTATAAATGGCGGCCTCCCCCTCGCTCCAACTCACAACTCGCAGCGCAGCACACCTCTCCCTCCCACAGCTTCTATACAGAGAGCCGGCCAGAGCACTCCGCCCGTCGTTGCAGCCATCCACTCTCCTGCTAAGCTCAGCCAGTTTTCGCTCCGTCCACCACCAGCAGCACTACCCCCAATGGCTCGCTTCGCCGTGGTCGCCGCCATCGTGGCCTTCCTGACCATCACCGCCGCCGCGCAGGGGCCCATGCCGGCGCCCAAGATGGCCCCGCTGCCGGCGCCCCCGACGAGGTCACCCCCGGTCGCCACGACTCCGACCGCATTGGCGCCGTCCCCGATGGCCTCTCCCCCGGCCCCGCCCACCGACGACCCCACCGGCGCTCCTTCCGCGATGACGCCTTCCGCGGTCGCCGGAGCGCCCGCGGGCGCACCTGCCGGCGCGCCCAGCGGCACAACCCCCGCCAGCTCCGCCGTCTACGCCTCCTCCGTCAGCTTCGTCGCCGTCGCCGGTGCCGTCGCGGCCGCCGTCATGTTCTAGATGCAGCGGTCCTCGCTCGACCGCTGCGGGAGTGCCACTCTGTTTTCATTAGTACTGTTGTTTATACAACGAGATTCATTTTTAGACGCGCGGAGAGAGTGACATGACATGACATTGCCATGTTATCTTGCTACATACTGTATGCTCGAGATCATTATTAATGGAATTCTTTCATTTGTTACATTCTGCCCTCTCCTGGGTGTCATCTCTGCTTTACCTGCAGTTACAAGTCGAGAACCTTTACAGTCAGTGTGGTCAAATGCGACGTGTGTAGCGTGTTCTTCACGAGATGAATTTTTGCTTTCCGTGTTTGTAAAATGCAGGCTTGCTCACGTTGTAGCGTGAGATGCTGCATAGTAACTTTACTTTTCTCCGCGTTTCTCCCTTTTGAGGTTCGCTGAGAGAAATAGGCGGTCGGATTTTAAGAACATGCAAGTTGGATTTTGCTTTGACACTTTGCACAACCTATTATTTAGATTTCTTGGATTTTGGGTCAACAACGCTGGATGCAAAAACAGAACATTTCCTTTGTATAACCATGTTTTCTAATCGTGAGTGTTGATTTATCATGTATGAAACTGGTTAGCTCGGAAAAAAGAACAATTAGCAGGCAAACTACATCAAAATGGGTATGCGGGTCCCAATCAAAGAATTTCCAAATGGTGTTGGCTAGCATAACTCGTAATTTTTGTCTGTAAAACTTAAGAGCAACTCTAGCTGATACCGTAAAAGGGCTCGTAGTCAACAGTAAACTACAGTTTTAGCATTTTGGAGGTAACAAAGTGCTCATTCCTTCCCATAATATTGTTTCAGCGTTTTAGACGTTTTGGAGGTGAGCTACCTACAGGCATGAATGACACGATAATCACTTTAATCCCTAAGGTACACAACCCACAGAGGATAAATCAGTATAGACCTATATCTCTATGTCCGGTTCTATACAAAATTGCTTCAAAATGCATTGTCAACAGGATGAGGGATTTTCTCCATGAAATAGTAGGTGAGGAGCAAAGTGCGTTCGTAACTGGGCGCCTCATCACAAATAATGTTCTTATTGCACATGAAAGTGTTCACGCAATGAAGAAGAGAAAGAAAGGACAGAATTGGGTTTGTGCAGTCAAATTAGACATGATGAAAGCGTATGACCGTGTTGAATGGTGTTATCTCGAGGCCATCATGACTAAATTGGGATTCAGCTCAACTTTTATCCGACTAATTATGAAGTCTGTGTCGTCAGTTCGGTTTGCGGTACGAGTGGATAGGCGGTCGGATTAAGAACATGCAAGTTAGATTTTGCTTTGGCACTTTGCACAACCACGCATAATCATAGTGAATTTTTGTAGCGAGATATTATTTAGATTTCTTGGAGTGAAACTTGTTTGGATCAACAATGCTGGATGCAAAAACAGAACATTTCCTTTGTATAAAACCATGTTTTTTAATCGTGAGTTGATAATGTATGAAACTGAAAATGGGTATGCGGGTCCCAATCAAAGAATTTCCAAATGGGGCTCATAGTCAATAGTAACTACCGTTTTAGCATAACTCGTAATTATTTTTATGTAAAACTTAGGAGCAACTCTAGCTGATACCGTAAAAGGGCTCATAGTCAATAGTAACTACCGTTTTAGCATTTTGGATGTAACAAAGTACTCCTTCCTTCCAATAAATATTGTTTTAGCGTTTTAGACGTTTTGGAGGTAACAAAGGACCCCATCAGATATGAAATTCGGTTGTACTCAATTTTGATTTGCATTAAACTGAAAAAGCGCCCCGCACCACACATCCAGAGTATTGGCAACCTCTTTTTGTGCATATGCAGTATCCGTACGGGATTTGGCAGGACTGAAGTTTCAGCCGCCACCTTTCCAGCTCCCGGGCCTCTGCCGACACCAATCTTGTTGCTCGTCCCACCACCCCAACCGCTCGTGCGCCGCCATCGAGCCGTTGGAGGCGACCGACGTCCACCCCGAGGTCGCGCTGCTCCAATCAGTTAAATTTGGCATGAAACGACAATGACATGAGCCACCTCGGCTGTGGGTGAAGCTGTTGCTGGACAACCTCCACCTTTCGCCGCCTCTGCTTCGCCCCTGAAGGCCCGACTTCAGCTTCTTCTCTCGCGAAGGGTGATGTCACGCCTATGTGGTCAGTAGTCGGCCTCATGCATTGGCAACGACACATGTATTCCACCGGCGCCTCTCGAGCTCCATGTCCGGCCCATCCAGCCGGTGGGTGGCGTCAGCGACGGCATGCCGGGGTATCGTCGGCTGCGGCCGAGCGGCTAGGTCCTTCGGCTCTCCTCTCCGGGGCCCAATTGTAATCTATTTTCAGCTTTTAGGATGCTTTGTGCTATTTTTCAGGACCTTATTGTAAATTCAATCAGTGGCTGTGTGGGGTCCACATCTGACCTGGAACGGTTTTTATAGTATCTGTTCTACCTGAACCCGCTTTGTAGAGTACATAAGTTTTAGGGTATACCTTAAACCCCTATTACGGTACATGATTTTATAGTATCAGCTAGAGTTGCTCTAAACCCCAGTTTGGAGATATGTATTGAAGCTCCGTATTCGGAATTGGTATTGGGCCTTTTAAATACATTTGTTTGGATGACCTTCGAATTGAAACATGAAACCTAATTTCAACTAGGAGAACGCCCGTACGTTGCTACTGGCTATGCGTCATGTTATTTCCAACACCTGATCAAACACAAAACCCATCCCAGGACGCTCCTTTTTGTTTTTTGTTCGACCCTACCCTTCTCGCTCGGTTTTCCGCTGTAGCGGAACATTTCTCGCTGGAGCCACCTCTTCTAAAACCAAATGACGTCCACCTCATCTTCACCGTGCATTGCAACATGAATTAAAATTTTCATATTTGCAATATGTAGAGTTGGTTAAACTAACACATACTATTGACATAGAACAACAAATAAAGATCACTCTCAAAGGTCCATTCAACTTTGCAAATGCACATTAACGTTGAAGGCGAGTGACAATCTGAACATATTCCTAGTTACCAATAAGCGCCATCTCCATCCCACATACCATTAATTGCTAGAAGGGGTAATTGTTGTTCTTCTCGTCTTCGTCCTTTCCCACATCTTCTACTCCTAACCACTCCGCCTACCATTTTGTTGGTGCCAGCGAACACCACGTTAACATCAATACGTTCGTCAACGACGCCTTGTCTCCGTTTTTCTCCTTCATCGCGAGTTTTAGTTCTCGTTCCTACTTATTTTCTATAATACTCCTTCCTTTTTTTGTTTTATTTTTTGGAACACGCTTTTCTTCTCCAACACTATGGACCACTTGGTGGCTTTAGTTATTTTGTACTTATTCTCCACACACTCTTTCTTTCTACTATAGCATAAACCACCCAGCCAATGTTGTGTCGTACTGTCCTCCCTCATGAACGTTTCGGCAACCGTCAGCGTGTTGACATCCTTCAGAGCATGGCCGTCATCTATCTTGGTGAACACAAGGATGCCCATGTCGCGAGCGCATGGTGGCCATTGTTCATGTTGGCAAGTGGTGCTCGGCCATGTCGTTGAAAGCCTGCTCATCGTCCATGCCCACGAGCGCTTTCAAAATAATTTAGCGCGATTAACTGCTTGCATGATTAATTAAGTACACAAATAATTAATGGCCTACCTAATTCTCTACATGCCTAATTAAATGCCAAAAAATCAATTAATTATCCGCCTAATTGGAAAAAATCCTACCTCTAATTACCTGTAGGCATAATTAATTGCATTAATCGCTCCATTTCCAAATTGATTCGGTGCGAACTTTTTTCCTATTTAAATGTACCTAATTAATTGCATGCATAACTAATTGTCTAGTTAATTACTTGCATTAATGGTTTGATTTTCAAATTGATTCAGTGCTCGATTTTCAAAATATTTTGCACGAATGACTGCTACGAACGACGACCACGACTACCGAGTATTGTAGGACACATTTCCTTAACGAATTTCTTGACATTTGAATGACACACTTGATTTGAGAACTTGATTTTAGAATGTAGCATATTTAGCTTGACAAGAATTATAATATGAACGAGTCCATGAACGCCCTGTACATGGCGATCTGATGACCCGCCTTCTGCCATGGCCGTTCAAGACGCCGTCTGTAATCCATGCTATGGCATTCTCGAACATCGTGTTGACATCAGGCCCAGTGACGATGCCCTCCATGGTTTTACGCATGGCGTCCCTCCGTAGAGGCGTGTGGATGTGTATGCCCATAAAGAAAAAGATATGTTATTTTTGTTGTATTAGGAAATTTCTGATTATCAATTAATAGTAGAGATAAAATCTTATGGTGAATAGATTTTGTTTTGTACGATTATCGAGAAATATCTTATGTCTCTTTTTTAGGAAGGTGATCTCACATATATGATGTGATTTTTGAATTCTTAATTACCTATTATTTACGTAATTAAATTAAATCAACACCTGCCAAAGCAAGCATGAAACAAGATCTCTCATTTAATGGGATCTGGGTTTTTAATAGGAGAAAGAAAACACCCGTGGAAAGGGTGGTGAGAGGTGAGACAAAAAAGACAGACGAAAATAAATCGGAGTACCAGGCTACCAAGTCCTCCATTAGGAGTAGAGATTCAGTTGCCATATTTTTTTCCTATGGTACTCATGAATGGACACTTGACACCGGTACCTCAAAATAAACACCATATCCAAAAGCTGTGAAAGTATGTTGACTTATACTCAATGATTTGTCATTCATACCCGTGCTCCATAGTGGTGCTTCTTCGTCACCACCCCGTGCTCTACCTTCCTCGTCCCACCGCAGTGCCATCCTTTTCCTTTGCCCCAGCACAACTCCATAGTTGTTGTTGCTGATCCACCCACACCGTGATGTCCCAGCTGCTCAACCCACTCAACAACGCGACCGCCCCTCTCCCATCCCTACAGCCCCGAGCACGGCACTGTTGATCCACTGACATGGCTCTGGTCGACCACGGGTTCCTCTTCCCTGCATGGCCCTGGCGGCAGCCTGTCCCACCAACATGTATATTTTATTGATAAATAAACTTGAACCAATCTAACTCACAAACTTGTAGACAGGGACATCAAATCACTTGTTGAATCCGTGACATGTAACGTTTACTGTAGAATCAACCATTTTCTGTAACATGTTAATTCTTTAGTAAAGTGTTCTAGTTTTTTAAATTTTCAACATATTATGTAAGGCTTGGAGATCTGAACCCATACTTCATGCGAAGTATTCACAAATAATTATATATGCAACATACTTCTTTCAAACAAACATATTTCCGTAAATGTCAACAAACAATTCACTAAAAATATAATTGTCAAATGGTGTGTATGTGAAACTAACTGGAAGGCTAATTTTTATGAAAGAAAAAGTATTCCACTCACATATAAATCATCGCCTACAGACTCATCCTTAACTACCTTCCATCTTCTCTTATACTCTTCAACTATTATCTTCCTGAACTCCATGTTGCAATTCACATATAATCAGCACCGGCACACGCCACCACAACCTCACATCGTGCCGTCGTCACCGAGCTCCCCAACCTGCTCGCCACCTGCCGCTACTCCGCGTCCCTATGAGCCTCAGACTGCTCCCCTCCCTGCACGCCTACCACTGCTCTGCTTCCTCACCTATTATCCGCCTCCCTAAGAGCCTCCGACTGCTCCCCTCACTCCATGCCTGCCGCTGCTCTGCTTCCTCACCCATGATCCCTCTCTCATGCCACAGCAGATGAAGTATATACATGATGGGTTTCAGCTACAAGCACGGAATGTGGATCAATTACACCAATCAATCAGCAAACTTACTTTTGTTTTCAGAGAGGGCGCCTATTTTTTTGTATGAGTTATATCATCAAATCAAACTTTACTGTTTGTCCATTTCTGGTAATTATACCCATCTTTTGTCTGATGTTTTAGGATGTTCACAGTCCAAGTTTTAAAAGTGACCATCAATATATTAAAAAATGTATGGACTTTCCATGTGAAAACTGAATACTATATATAAAAGAGTACGAAGACTATTCACTCAAATTTCCACTGTTGGTCGCATTGTGGTACTTTCCAATAAATTGTTGCTCCGATCCTTTTATTTTATGAACGCGTGCGCATCAATTCTTAAAAGAATTACCACTAATAGTTTAAAACTGTATACATTGCAAAAACTAATAACTACTACCTCCGTCTCTATTTACATGGCGCCCTCGGGTTTTGTGTTTGAACATTGACCAATAATAGATGATTCACATGTCCGGAATTCAATGGTATATCTTTTATGAACTAACCCACGTTTAGGTAGTCAAAAGTTGAACCCCAAAATATGTGGGGGCATGTAAACAAAGGAAAAAGGTGTAGATTTAATGGTGAAAAAAATCAAGCTCACAAGAGACTTACTGTCCGCAACCTTCATTGAATCAGGTGAATCTATACTCCAAGCCAAACATAAAATGTTTGCATAGAGTAGTGCCACACCAAATACAGTCATGCGATGGCTAAGAAATCACCTGCACGAACACCAATTTGTTTTGGCAAATTATTGACCATTTCAAATTGTAGAAGGGGGAAACGCATGAAATACGAACACCGTAGATGACAAATAAAACCTACAACGCTTCCATTGCAGACCCCCAAGCAGCACTTGAAACTAAAATTTGCACATACCGCGGCCCACATGCCAACAAACCATGCTAGTCCCGAACACAAAAGCTCCAGGAAGAAAGGCATTAACTGTAGTATATTCAGAAGTTGTCCAGTGTAGCTGTCAGATTAATGAGACAAGAAATCATGAGTACAACCGAGGTTTCAGAAAAACAGTACAGAAGCACCTTCCTAGGCCCCATGCCTCCAGCTGCAGGTAGTAGTGTGAAAGAGATAGATGACAAGGATGACAAGTGACATCATGCAAGCTAGCCATTTTAGAAATTGCTCCATACTTGCATACTAAAAGATCCTTCAGCCATGTACCTGAACGGTAGAAGCGATATGACATCAGATATCTGAACGGTAGAAGCAATATCAAAGTGAGCATATAAACATATACTCTGCTAGATGCGAGCATGTGACATTTTTAGTCAGAGTGATGACATCGTACCTTTTTTGTAGAGTGTGTCACATCCCAATTTGAATAAACTATAGTCTCACGTGTAAATCAGTTGTTGGTAAATTATTCTCGAGAAATGACTTGTTAGGGTATGTGATATAATTCACTATATAAAAAAATGTGACATTTCTCTCATAGCAAACAACTACTTTTTCCAAAAATAATAATCATGTGAGCATAGAATCATGAATGGAATAAGACCCACATTAACATGAAACCATGCATGGAGAAACAACCACCACAATATTCAACCATGCATTGAAAAATGTTCTCCATTCAACTATTCTACTTATAGTCAATAAATATTTTCCTCTACAAAATCAAAGCTAAGTCCAGTAGATTTCATCTCAAAAAAGAACTCCAGTAGGTCTTGCTCCAACTCTATTTGCAAGGCATCTTTCTTCTTCTACAAGGACAAAAACATGATCAAGGCATGCAAGATTGAGTTCATTTATAGAAACAAATATGAGGGCTAGTGTTTGATGATGTACTTTCTGCAGTCTGAGGAAGTACTCAATTAACTCTAAGACTAACAACCATCTAATATGTTACTAAAATACAATGGTGTGCACTATTATTCAGGCGACCTGATATTCAAGTACTAATCGTAGATGAAAAGTTATGATGTCACTAAACCAGGCACTGAAATGATGGGCAGTTAGTACATACTATCAGATTGATTTACCCCTGCTAAAATAATTACAGTCTAAGTGGCGGTCAAAGAAACAATCATATATACTTAGCCTGTAGTTGAATTTGCAGCAGCTGCCCCGAAAGAAGAAAACAGAGTAGCTGCATCTATCTCCTGTAAACCACGCTTGTCAATCGAGACACCGTAGCCTCCGACAGAAACACACACAATTGTTCTAACAATTTGTGAGAAACACAACAAATAATTTAGCCAATGCATAAGGCGGAGCCACTACAAGCAACAATGATCTTGCTCTTATCTCTCTTTCAGAGTCTATTGCAGAAGGCCATCATAGCCTCAACATTGATACACATAACAAATCTAGTCGAGTAGCATCAAGAAAGGAACACGGGCGAGATTGGCAACCCTGTAGTTTCAAGTGCATCAATCTGAAATGCGGACAGAAACACAACGCAGCTTGCTATTGCAGTTTCAGGATCGGTCAACATGTATGAAATATGTAAGGAGCAAACGAACTTGTAGAAATATTAGTAAAACCTGTCACCTGTCCGCACCTTCTTTCTAGTGACGCGGGCAAGCAAGCGACATCAAGGATGCCAGCAAGAGGGAGCAACGAAACACCAGACGTCTCAGCAAAAGTTATTTACGCTCATTCCACTTCGGCATGTGTTCTTTCCTTCATTATGTGTGGATAATATGATTATGCAGTACAAAGAAAAATTATATGCACACAAATCTATTTGGTATCTGCATAAAAAAGACCAAACTGGTTTCTTGCTTCATGCAGAAAAACCATTTTGATCATTGCCTCTAAAAGGACAGATAACAAAAAAAATCAGATTATGCACCAGAGACAAAATATAGTACCTTGGCCTCTTACAGAACATAGCGTCAAGCATTGAGGCAGCCGTATCACCTGGACCATTTTACGAGACTTCAAGGGCGTCAAGGGAGCCGGCCTGTCCACACGAAGAGCGGACCGAAGGCATTGTTTATGATTCTGTTCAGCAAGATCTTTTATGATTCTTCCCCATGTTTTTAATCCTCAGTTGCATGGGCCACATCAGTTGCAGTTTTTAATCTAACAGAGAACTCAAGAAAAATTTCATTCAAACCTGCAACATCTGAACTCAGTAACATAGAATTTGAAAATACTATTGCATCTATTATACATAGGTAGGAGGAACGTGAAGGATCATATGATGCTTACCTTCGAGGTTTTGTTGAAGGTTGCCATTGGAAACGTAATCCACAATGATCAACCGATCACCACTATACTCAAGAAGCCTACTAAACCTAACCAAATTTAGGTGCTCAAAGCATCGGGTGTCTCCGTCATTTCGGAACTCATGGCCCATACTCTTCTCATTCATGTTCTGCAATGTAACAGTCACCAAGCTATACAAACTGAAGATAATGCTAATCTATGAACAAACTCAAACCCTGTGACTTTTGTTATTGACAAAAAGAAAATTATTACCAGGGTTGACTATTTCAGCAAATATTACACAAAATGGTACTCCTGAAAAGTTCTCCCCACAAAATTTCAGTGCAATTGAGTTCAAAATACGTAGTCAAATTAAGGTCATACGCACTGACCAGCTACGTTTGAGGAATAGTACATTATGACACGACAAAATTATAAATATAAACTCATCTAGGATGAAAGGGCACACAAACCATTGGTGAAAAGACATGGAAGGCGTGTCCGCAGTCATTTAAGTTCCAACATGCCAAATCAATGTCACACATTTGGTCAGACAACTCAGGTGCATGGTCTATTCCTCCAGACTGATTCCGATTGCCATCAATTATGATTCTTCTCTACGGAGTATGCCCGTCCAGCAAGTGATGCTCGGATTATTTGGGCAGTCGTGGTGGACAAGTCGATTGCTGCCTTGGCGGCCCGTCGTGGTGACGTCCAGCTATTGCCCCCGTGGTGATGGGGATAGTACCAAATCTGAAGCAACAAGCAGCCAGGCTTCCAAAAATCCATTGAAGGCAGCTCAATTCGCATGCCAGCCCCAACCGATCCCTCGACCAGAACCCACAACGTACCCCGCCGCCTGGTCCCTAGCCCACACCGCCGACATCGAGGGATCCTGAAGCCGAGGCGCAATCTAGCACAGCGGGGGGCTGGCCCCGAGCAGCGACCCGACGCGTCCATGGGTGGAGAGCCTGATAGTGACGACGGTTCCCTCCATCATCACAGCCGTCCGGAGAGGGACGTGGCCACAGCCGACGCGATCATCAGTGATGGTGAGGCGGACGAGTCCGGCAGCGAAATAGGATTCAATTAGAGCGCTCACCTCACATGCTCCGGTGCCGCCATGATCAGTTCTTGGTTAAACCCTAGCAGCCCGGATCGCCTCCCAATCGCCGCTAGCATAACACCATGACGTGGTGGACGCTGCCTTGGTCCAGCAAGAATTCAAGATCCTGGACGTGATCCGCGGCGGGTCCTAAACGAGGATGGTCCGATGGAGGGCGGCGGCTTTGATGTGCGGGGCGACGATGAAGGGATGGATCCGCGACGGAGGGATGGAACGGCGGCGGCGAATGGATGAACTGGCGGTGGCGAAGGGGTGGATCTGGGGGGAAGGGATGGAGGGCGGCGTCTCACGACGTGTTGTGCGAGTCGTGCGGCGCTCGAGGGCAGGAGGCCTTGCTCGTACGCACGCACGATGTTGTCGCTGTTTCTTTTGCTGGTTTTTTATGGTAGGTTTTTTTCGGTCCGTTTTCTCTATGCATTTTTTTAGGCAGTAGAGATGATTGATGATAAGAAAGGGAAAATCACATCAATATAAGAAAATATTCCATCAATACTTGATTGGAAAATCACATCAATATAAGGAAATATCCCATCAATACTTGATTGACTGCGATTTATTTTTTACATGGTAACTAATCTGATGGGTTTATGTGGGTGGTGAAGCGAAAAGGCAGGTGGGAGGGAGACGAAATAAAACCAGCGAAATAAAACCAACGAAAGTGGTGAGGCAAAATAAAAGCAACGAAAAATAACTAGCGGACTATTCACCAACTGCTCCATTAGGAGTAGAGATACCAACCGGCATTGAGCAACGGTAGCACCTTCATGAAAAATTAGACCCCCCACCCCTCCCCCCGCGCGCTCTTGTATTCATTTGAATCGCCCTCTATCCTCAACTCATGGAAAACATACCGCTTCGGCCAAGAAAAACACTGGCGACGGGTGGATAAGAGGCGGCGACCACGGGAGGGAGGAGGACTGTTCATGTGCCTCAAACGGCGTCGATGTCGAGGGTGATTGTCAGGTGTCGCGCGGGCTGAAGCGAGTTAGCAACAAAGGGACGGTTGAGCAACTTCATGACTGCGACGTACACACGGGCTGGCATGTCGATGATTGTAGGCGCATCGGGCGGTAGCCCCGCTGCGCGACTATATCCCTAGCGTGGGTGTACGAAACCATGGTTTTTTTTTTTTTTGCGAATAAACCCATGGGTTCTAATACTAGTCGACGGCTTCTTTCGCTCCTGAACGAAATCAAACAGTATAAATCAAATGAATTTTTTCCCATTACTTGTTTTCCGAACAGAATAATAACGAGCTGACAATAATAAACTTGCACCACCACCACCGTTTCACCAAGCCCTGTTTGTTCAGCCGATAAGTTATACCCGGAAGTTAAATACACCTGTAAATTACAACCATACCAAGCGCGGCCTAAAGAAATTGGAAAGCTCACAAAAAGCTAGGTACGCTACTACCCTACGAACCATCAAATACCTAGTGTTATAGATCGCGAACACTTTTTTTACGTGAACACGATGAGTTATCGCAGAGCGAAGGAGTACGGTTCTCCAAGAGTGAGATGGGTCGAACTAGTCGTTAGACCCTGTCTCGACGCGACACGGTGCCAAGGGTCAACTTGGCTGGCGCGGCGCCCCTCCGCGAAGAAAATGGCAGCACGGCGACAGTCTGGTCTCACGCGTTGTTGCTCACAGCCCACCGACAGCGACCGCGCCGATGCCGCGCGGGATCTCGCGAGACTCGAACGTTACAGCCCGAGACAGCCGTAGTTAACGGGCAGAATACGCGTCCCTCCTGCTATAAGTACCCTGCCAATCCCCTCGCCACCAGCACACACAAACTCGCAGCTTCCTCACCAGCTACTACGCCCTCAACACTTCCTCGCCATCACCTTCTGCTCCGCAGATCTTAGCAAAGGTCTACCACCGATCACCGCCTGCGCCAATCTGATGGCCCGCTTCGCCGTCTTCGCCGCCATCGTGGCGCTCCTGGCCGTCACCGCCGCCGCGCAGGCCCCCGGAGCGGCGCCCAGGATGGCCCCTCTCCCCGCACCGCCGGCGAGGTCCCCGGCCACCGCCCCTGCGCCGGTCGCCACGCCGCCCACCGCCGCGTCGCCATCCCCGATGGCCTCTCCCCCGGCCCCGCCCACCGACGCCCCGACCGACGCTCCCTCCGCGATGACCCCCGCCGCGGTCTCCGGCACACCCGTGGGCGCACCTGCCGGCGCGCCAAGCGGCACCCCCGCCAGCTCCGCCGTCTACACCTCCTCCGTCAGCTTCGTCGCCGTCGCCGGCGCGGTCGCCGCCGCCATCGTGTTCTAGACGGAGCGAGGCTCTGCTCTCCGTGCTCTGTTTTCGCCTTGTTTATACTGGAGATATTCTTTCCATGATTCTTTGTTGGACCGACTGAGGAGAGGTTGATACATACCACCGTGCGATGTAATCTTGTTACGGATGCATGAGGTTATTATGAATACAAATTCGTTTATTCGTTACCTTACCTGACATTAATTTGGCTCATTCTCTTACGCTAGCTCTCCGATCAGTGTTCTAAAATTAAATAATTGATTTCTTTATAAAATACTCTTTTGTTACTAAAATCAAAATGCACCAAGTACACCCGGCTCCAGATTAACACAATTCAAAGAAGAGATACATTAGACACCGAGCATAACCAAACTGCTCCCTCTGTAAAACAAAATATAAGAGTGTTTAGATCACTACTGAAAGTATATACTAAAAAGGTCACATGACCCTTGAAATCGTATCAAAGCAATTAAAACCATTCAGTAGCAAAATCTCCAACCATCATCGTTGGCAACTCCAGGCAACAAAATATCCACATGGACCGCCATCATTGGCAACCACGGGCAACAAAACTTCAACCGGAATCAATCGTTGATAACATGCACAAGTGTCATCATCTCCAGATCCAACCACTGATGCTAGATTTTGGGTTTTTCATCCCGGTCTGGTGCAGGTATGCAGTATGAAGTTGATGTCCGTGGAAGGCCAAAACATGTCTTTTGCATTGCAAACTTAGGACTGGTCATTCAATGCAATGGTAACGCAAAATGGTAGAGTACCTAGAATGTCCTTTGATTGCCCGTCGAAAAAAAAGGGTTTTTTCAGAACTTTGCTCCTTACTGAAAAGGGCATACCATGTTAATATGCTCGCAGTCTCTTACTTAAAGATAGTGTTCATGCCATTTTGTGGAAAAAGGAACTAGTGGCAAATGTCGTTCGATGGCAGCAACCCATTAGCCCGGCACACGCGACTAGAAGATGACAACCCCAACAATATCCATAGTTCCATGTGTTCATGCTTGTCATTCAGGTCAATTGCCTCGCCAACTACCATATTGACCTTCTTTTTTTGTTTTGAAAAAAAACTACCATATTGACTTGTCGTGGTTGGTTCTCATTGTCCAGATTGATTACCTTCTCAGGGAGTGTCGTAATTATCTGGGTGGGGAAGCTTCCTCGCCAATTTTGCTCATTGCCCAGAGACAGTTCTGAAACCGTTGCGTAAGATGTCGATCGCCACTCACACAGAAGTGAGAAAATACAGGCTACATACATATACGACACCTCACTAAAGTGCCCTTGGTAATAATAGATGGTACATGTATTCAGATGGAACCCGTACTTGAGGGTGAGACCCGTGCCGCCCCCCCCCCCCCCCCCCCCCCCCCCGCGGGCGACCCGGGCGCCCAACCCTAGCCGCCGCCGAACCCAGCCCCCACCTCCTTCCTCTCCTCCCGCCGCCGCCGGCGGGCGCCGCCGGGCAAAGACCGCGCGGTGCCGGCGGCGGCGGGATCTCGTTTGACCTCGCCTAGAACAGGGGCCGCGGGGGGCTGCTTCTTCGGGCGCGGCGGCGGCGGAGCTCGGCGGCCGGCGCGTCGTGGCGCGCACTGGTGGTCAGATCCACGCCGGCTGATCTGAGGCGGCGGCCTCGCTGGGGCGGACGGCGCTCCTCCGGCGGCGGGGAGTGCTCGTCAGTGAGGTAGGCCGAATCTCCTCGATTGCGCGGGCAGCGAGGTCCCGGTGGGTGCTGGTCATGGCGCGGGGAGGCCCCGGGCTCTCCTTGTCAGATCGAAGGCGATCTGGTCCGCTCGTGTTGCATGACCTCCGGCCGGCCTGGATCTCCGGCGTGCACGCGCCTGCTGATGTTGTGTCTGGTTCGGAGGTGGCGGCAGGGTACTTGGCCGGGGGAAACCCTTGGCCGCCGGTGGCGGTCACGGCGTCGATGGCGTCCCGGACGCCATTCCCTCCTTTGTGGCGGCGCCGAGGCTAAGCCTTCCCTGCCTCCCCCCTTCCCCTGCGCCCGGGTGAAAACCCTAGCCCCTGTGGCTAAGCGGCGGCGGCGCCACAGCGTCATCACCTTCTTGAAGGCGCCGACTTGGGCATGGGGATGCTGGGTGTGCATGGCGAGCTTGTCTGGTTCCTGGTGGCGGCCCGTCTGATCTACCACGTCGGAGCTCCGGGCATGTCTCGTGACTGCGGTGCTTATCTTCCGGCCGTGTCTCCGATGGCGACCTCGCCCTTCCTCACCTTGTACTTGTCGTGGTGGAGCGGTACTTCATCTCACTCATTGATGGCGGCGGAGATCGGCGGCATGGCGCTTGGAGGCTCGGCGTCCGATGCGCGGAGATGGACTCGCGCAGGGGAAGGTAGCTGTCTGGCGTCATGATGACCTCGATGGCAGATGTTGCCTTCACAAAGTAGAAGACTCAATATAATCTGAAGACGAACTTGTGGAAGATGGCGGCGACGATACAAAAGTGCGTCTGGCCGGATTGTGTCCCAGACCCGGTATGTGGCTCGGCTGGGGCTTCCGGCTTTTGATGTTAGGTTTAGGTGAGTGGTTTGGGTAGTGGCCCAGCTAGCATCCCTTCATCATATGGATAAGAGTAGTGGTATATGTTGCCAAGATGGTGGATTCGGGTATATTATTTATAATACTTTATAAGGTCCTCGAAAATAATTAATAAAGTGGCCGTATGCATTTCTCAGATGCAGAGGCCGGGGGTCATCCTCCTTTTCTAAAAAAGAAGAAGGTGAAACCATGGAAATGGAGTCTTCAAGATCACCGAAATTTCTCTTATTATAATGAAGGGCCACATAAAGAAGGTTAACGAAATAAGGCTTCGTTGCACGCAGGAGAGACAATCGGAGAGAAGAAAGAGTGAGTTACGTGAATTGAGCTTGATATGATGGTCTGAAACGACTAAATGTGACTTATATTTTTAGAACGTCACGAAGGTCACAAGACCCCTCCCGATTCCACTTATAGCTTTTGATAAAGGAAATATATTAATATCAAGACGACACCAAATACACCCAGCTTTTATAAGAACATAATGTTTAAATTATGTCCAAACAGCAAGGCTGCACACATCCAAAAGAAAACAAAAGAAGAAGAAAAAAGAAAACAAAGACCCTGCCGAAGCAAATAGAGATTCACAGCAGCAAGAGCACGAAGAGTAGTAATGACAGGTAGATTTGAAGAAGGTTCTCCAAAACGACACCTACAAGAAGCTAACAGTGCACAAACACCGTCATTGGCCGGTCTAACCAGCATGGTCAGATCCTGAATTTTCGCACCGGAGAAGGTTTCATCTTAGACAATGTCTTCAACAAGAAAAACGACTGGGGAACCGCCACTACCAGGTACAAGCAATGAAGGCCAGACCTAAGGTTTTCACCCCGCAAACTGAGACGCGAAACTCAAAGAGCACCGCCAAGAATGAAGTCTGCTAGTGTCGCCGCCCCACTCGCCGAGAATACTGCTGCAAAATGCCAATTATTCGACACACATACTTCTTCCGATCTGCTATGCATGCTCTCTGGAATCTTCTCTGGCTCTCGACTTCATACGAGCATGCGAGCTGGAACCTCCAGAGCCTATTCAGTCTTCTTCAAACACACCTAGATCCCCCTATCAACACCTTGGTTAACGCGACAATGAAGGTGCCAAGGCGGACCCAAGGTGGATCGTTGTCGCCACTAGCCATAGGAAATGGATCTCCACGTTGCCAATGGTGGCGGTAGGACACCGGGTCACACTCCCGCGGCAACGACAGAACAGGCAATGAGCCCATAGCTCTGCCCACCACAAGCATCGATCTAGCGCTTGTTGAACCAAGCACACACGCACGCCTCCTGGGCAAGTTGTCGTGCGCGTGCCCGGTCGTAGCAATCCGCGCGAGATCTTGATGTCGCCTGATTGGCGCCAAGAAACTGCTGTGGAAGGTGACCACGCTGGGATCTCGCCTTCCAAACCATTCCGTCGCCGCGGTAGAGGATGCACACGGCAGCGGCGGTAGAAAACGCTAGGGCCAAAAAAAGATCACTCCGACTTGCCAGATCTGCATCGTTGGGTCGATCTACGTATGGAAGGAGGGGGAAGGAGGGATGGGGATTTGGGAGCACGAGGAGGGGCGGCCGGCCGCCGCCATCGGCCAGCCGGGGGGGGGGGGGGGGGGGGGCGAGCGACGACGCGGCGAGGGGATCTGGCGAGGCGGCGCTTGAGAGGTTGGTGACGGGGAAGCCTCGGAGTCGCCTGGGAGGCGACCCGGAGGCGGTTTCTTTTTTCGTGAGTCTTCTGTGATTGTAGTGTTGTCGGTTCCACTTATATGAAATCACAAAGATCGATCCGCTGCAAGGTTCAAATACTGGGTATGAAAAGGGGGAACGGAATCGAAACAAAAACAAAGGCTACAAGCAAAGCCAACAGTCCACACATAATCATCCCCAAAGGAACCCTGTGCCAGAAATGAGGTATGGATTGAGAAGAAAGACTAATTTGGTCCATACCCACTTGAGTGATTTGTTTAGATAGAGAATTGATAGTAAATGACGTTTTCCCATCTTGATCTTGACTACTGATAAATAGATTGAAAGTTTTTCGGTAAAAATAAAATAAAATAAATGTCATTTTCCCATCTTGGAACCACTACACCAACTATAATCGGTTAACCTATTTAGGTTTAGCGCTAACGAGTGTGCATTGCGTGCTCACCCCTTGATTTGCTAGTTGGCTTACTCTTATCAAGTCAAAATTCTACACCACTTGTGACTTGCCACTATAAAACACGCGTAATGCAGCAGGTAACGCAAAGTCTCCGCAGAGAAAAGTATAGTTGGATGAACGAAATCTTGACGCGTTTAGGATCCACCACGTTCCTCGAAACTAGTCGTTAGACGACCTCGTGATTAGTGATTATAACTGATTAGCCCCCGTAATCCCAGGACACGGTGCCGCAGCGAGAAGGAATCAAACCTTGCGCGGCGCCGCCCGCGAAGACATCCCACCTGTCTCGCTGACAGACTGGTCTCTCTCACGCGTCGATGCCGTTGGCGACAGTGACACACGGGCCCGCGGCAGCCTGAGACCCGAACGTTACAGCTGTTGCCCACCTCAACCGACATTTAGAAAAATCCCCATCCCGCTATAAAACCGCGCCTCCTCCCTCCACCCCAATTCACAACTCGCAGCTCACAAGCCTCAGGTACTAGTACTACGCGCAGATCCAAAGCATTCGCTTGCCGTCGCCCCCTCTCCTCTCCAAGTCCCAGGCAAGGCTTTCACCGTCGACAAGAACCAGATGGCTCGCTTCGCCGTCGTCGCCGCCATCCTCGCCCTCCTCGCCGTCGCCGCCGCCGCGCAGGGCCCCATGCCGGCGCCCAGGATGGCCCCGCTGCCGGCCCCTCCGGCGAGGTCCCCGGCCACCGCCCCTGCGCCTGTCGCCACGCCGCCGTCCGCCGCGTCGCCGTCCCCGATGGCATCTCCCCCTGCCCCGACCACCGACGCTCCCTCCGCGATGACGCCGTCCGCGGTCTCTGCCACACCCACCGGCGCACCTATCGGCGCCCCCACCGGCACCCCCGCGAGCTCCGCCGTTTACTCATCGGCCGCCAGCTTCGTCGCAGTCGCCGGAGCGGTCGCCGCCGCCATCATGTTCTAGATGCAGCGACGACTCTGCTCGCTGTTTTTTTTTTCTTGCGGGGGGACTCTGCTCGCTGTTGTGTATACAGTTTCATTGTTTCTGAGATTTCTTCGTTATAGACGGAGGAAAGATTACACACGACATTGCGATGTAACCTTGTTACGAGATTATTATGAATATAAAATTCTTTCATTTGTTACTACTTTATGTTCTCCTCTGGTGGATGTGTATTTCCCTTTTCAGCCGGGCTACAAATTCAGTTTCAGTATAATTCTTACAAGCTACTCTGTTCGAGCATGTTGTTCAAACGGCATTTTAGCATGTTCTTCAGGGTAGTTCTCTGACTTGCACTACTAGTTGGGAGTGGGAAAACCAGCATCAACGACTATAGTAGAACAGAGTAAACTGACCGTTTTTAGATGATTCAAAACTCAAATTTGCCTATCCTGTGAACAGTTTTTTTGTGTGTGTGTCAAAGAACCGGGCGATAAAAGAAATGCCGAAGAGAGAAGAGCCTGAACTACAGAATAAGGGATGAAAAAACCTCGGTTTGTTATTCGTGCCACTAACTTTTATTTTTTGCGAGATAAAATTTCAATCTGGTCATCAATCATGGCAGTACAGAGAGTACTGAAGATAATAAAAATTACAATCAGGTCCATGAACGACCTATCGACGACTATCGACACTGGAGCGAGCCGAAGGTGCGTCGCCATCATTGCCCCTTCCTCATTGGAGCCGGAGAAACCTTGTTGTAGTAGACAATCTAGAAGTGATCGTGCTAAGGCCCTAAAGGACTAGGACACCAGGGTAGGAATCATCGCCAATGAAGAGAGTTGTACATCGAAAAGGTCAAATCTGTAACCACATGAAGGAAGCCGAACTAGATCCACCGAAAACCAGCACCGACCGAATCCCGCGAAATCCGATGGAGACGCACCTCCACATATCTTTCAACGACGCTATTCTCACCACCGGGGACGAGGATAGGACGTGGGAGACATTATTTCTACTGAGCCACCGCCACTTACTTTTTGTAACGATGATTGTCACGCTTATCAGAAGGAAAGATCGTGTTACAAAATTTTAGTTGTGTGCAATCTATGCTACATATTCATTGCTTCTTCAACATCTTAGTTGCCCCCTCATCTTTTAGCAAAAAGCCGCCCAAAATGATAACAGCCACATAAAAACCTCAAACATGCTCTAAAATCTCAAAATGATCTTCTAGTTTCGCAGAGAATTAGCAAATTCCTTTTTCCATAAAAAAAGAAGGGGGAGTTTCTTGTATTTCTACAACAGAATCTAACCTATGTGAAATGTTAAATTATGAGAGAAATGGTACAAACAATGCCTAATGGAACGCTTTGTCGTGTGAAGTGATTTGACAAATCTTGTGTCATTTCCCAGACCCAAGAATAAACTTGTTGTTCTCTTTGAGGGAGTCCTGGATTAAGGGGTCCTCGGACAACCGGACTATATACATATGCCGGACTGTTGGGCTATGAAGATACAAGACCGAAGACTTCTTTCCGTGTCCGGGTGGGACTCTCCTTTGCGTGGATGGCAAGCTTGGTGATTCGGACATGTAGATTCCTTTCTCTGTAACCGAGCTTGTGTAACCCTAGCCCCCTCCGGTATCTATATAAACCAGAGGGGTTATTCCGTAGAGATGAGAACAATCATAATCATAAGCTAGCTTCTAGGGTTTAGCCATTACGATCTCGTGGTAGATCAACTCTTGTAATACTCATATTCATCAAGATCAATCAAGTAGGAAGTAGGGTATTACCTCCATAGAGAGGGCCCGAACCTGGGTAAACATCGTGTCCCCCGCCTCCTGTTACCATCGGCCTTAGACGCACAGTTCAGGACCCCCTACCCGAGATCCGCCGGGTTTGACACCGACATTGGTGCTTTCATTGAGAGTTCCACTGTGTCGTCACCAGAAGGCTTGATGGCTCCATAAATCATCTACAACAACGCAGTCCAGGGGGAGATCTTCCTCCCCGGACAGATCTTCGTATTCGGCGGCTTCGCACTGAGGGTCAACTCGCTTGGCCATCTAGAGCAGATCGATAGCTACACCCCTAGCCATCAGGTCAGATTTTGAAGCCTAAATTTTGTGGCCAATATCTATGGAGACTTGGTCTTTGATGGATTCGAGCCCATGACGGTTGTCCCCTGCAACTACGATGAACATGACCTAAATCTGTCATCTGGCCACGCTCAGGAGATAGCGCCTGTAACCACTCTGGCCCTATATCTGGAGCAGACCGCGTCGTCCCAAGACGGGAAGCTTAACCCCGCCTCGGAAGCCGTGGACTCAGCGGCGCTCGAGCCGCACACAGACCCAACATCGAGCTGGGCTTGTGTCACCGGAACCTCGGACTCGCCTCCGACCATAGGTCCCGGACCGCATGCATCCGCGTCCATTGAACCTGATTGGGTGCCGATCTTGGAGTTCAGCTTCGCGGACATCTTCCAGCACTCACCTCTAGGTGATGTGTTAAACTCATTGAAATCCCTCTCCTTGTCAGGAGACTCTCGGCCGAACTATGTCTGGCTCGAGTGGGAAGCGGACGACAAAGAACTTCGTTTCCCACCTACCACCCACTTGATAGCCACTGTCGACGACTTAACCGACATGCTTGATTTCGACTCCGAAGACATCGACGGTATGGACGACGATGCCGGAGAGGAACAGGAACCACTGCCTACAGGGCGTTGGACAGCCACCTCCTCGTACGACATATACATGGTGGATACACCCAAAGAGAATAACGACGGCAATGAAAATCCAGTCGAGGATAAACCTCGTGAGATACAGCCAAAGCGCCGACATCAGTGGCGCCGCTCTAAGCCACGCCGTAGTAAAAACAGCAACACCGTCACAGGAGAAATCAATACTCCGGACGACGCCGAAGAAAATGAAGACCCCGTCGAGCCAACCTCTGAACAAGACGAACGGGAAGATGGGCAAGCTAGCCCTAATGACCAGGCCACGAATGAAGACGCAGAGGATAGTAATTACCTTCCGCTCTCCGAGGACGAGGTGAGCCTCGATGACGAAGACTTTATCATGCCCGAGGAGCCCATCGAGCAGGAGCGCCTTAAGCGTCAGCTAATAGCCACTGCAAGGAGCCTGAAACAGAAGCAGCAGCAGCTTCAAGATGATCAAGATCTGCTCGATGAAAGATGGACTAATGTCCTGGCAGCCGAGGAATATGGCCTCGAGCGCCTAACAAAAAGCTACCCAAAGCGCAAACTGCTACCACAGTTGAATGACGAGGCGACGGAGCCCATCCTACCAAGGCATAATGCGGCTGACCGACCACCACGTGGCCGAGACAAAGCGACACCTCGAGCCGAACACCAGCCCGCACTACCTTGCCGTAGAAATGGAAATACAACAGCTCGGGGATACACACATGACCTGCAGCACGACTTGGAAAATAGAGCAGGTCAGACAACATCAATCTATGGATCGCGGGGGCAGATGCGCGACGATGGCTATCCGGCCGAATGTGACAAACATAACCACGTCCGGGCCGAAAACCGCAGATGAACTCCATCCGAGCTACGTCATGACTTGGCCCGATATAGAGGCTCCGCACACCCCCTTTTCTTCACTGACGAAGTAATGGGACATGAATTCCCAGAATGGTTTAAACCCGTGAACATCGAATCATATGATGGCTCAACAGACCCCGCGGTATGGATCGAGGATTTTCTTCTCCATATTCACATGGCCTGCGGTGATGATCTTCACGCCATCAAATACCTCCCACTCAAACTTAAGGGACCAGTCAGGTACTGTTTGAACAGCCTACCCAAAAACTCCATTGGCAGCTGGGAGGACTTGGAGGATGCTTTCCTCGACAACTTTCAAGGCACATACGTCCGACCTTCGGATGCCGACGACTTAAGTCACATAATTCAACAGCCCGGAGAGTCAGCCAGGAAATTCTGGACTAGGTTCTTAACTAAAAAGAACCAGATCGTCGACTGTTCGGACGCTAAAGCCTTAGCGGCCTTTAAACATAGCATCCGTGATGAATGGCTCGCCCGACACCTCGGCCAATAAAAGCCGAAGTCTATGGCGGCCCTTACGACACTCATGACCCACTCGAAGATAGTTGGCTAGCCCGTAGTAATAACAACACAGGCGAACCTGGCACTTCTGAAGCCAGAAACAGCAACGGCAAGCCCCGACGCAACAAACACAAGCGTCGAAGCAACGGTGACAACACTGAAGACACGGCTGTCAACGCTGGATTCGGTGGCTCTAAGTTCGGTCAACGGAAGAAGCCATATAAATGCAATAAAGACGGTCCATCCATCCTGGATAAAATTCTAGACAGGCCCTGCCAGATCCATGACACCCCCACTAAACCTGCGAACCATACCAATCGTAGTTGTTGAGTCTTCAAGCAGGCCGGCAAACTCAACGCCTAACACAAGGGGAAGGGAAGTCAAAGCAAATACGAGGACGATCTCGCCGGCCGAACACGGGGGGACACAAGAAATTTCCACCGGAGATCAAAACAGTGAATATGATCTATGTCAGTCATATCCCAAAGGGGAAGCGCAAACGCGCACTCCGAGATGTCTATGTCATCGAGCCCGTCGCCCCCAAATTCAACCCATGGTCGGACTGTCCAATCACCTTCGATCGCTGGGATCATCCGACTAGTATCCGCCACTGAGGTTCGGCTGCCCTAGTGCTCGACCCAATAATCGATGGATACCACCTTACTCGAGTCCTTATGGACGGCGGCAGCAGTCTCAATCTGATATATCAGGACACTGTCCGCAAGATGGGGATAGACCCGTCAAGAATCAAGCCAAGCAGCACTACCTTTAAAGGAGTTATACCGGGCGTAGAAGCCCGCTGCACGGGCTCCTTAACATTGGATGTTGTATTCGGCTCTCCCAATAATTTTCAAAGCAAAGAACTAATCTTCGATATAGCTCCGTTCCGAAGTGGCTATCATGCACTACTCGGAAGAACGGCCTTCGCCCGTTTTAAGGCAGTCCCGCATTACGCTTATCTAAATCTCAAAATGCCTGGACCATGTGGCGTCATTACGGTCAGTGGAAACACGGAGCACTCTCTTTGTTTAGAAGAATACACGGAGGCTCTAGCAGCCAAAGCACAAAACAACCTAGATTATTGACTCTAGTGCAAGTGGGATATTGAAGGAAATATGCCCTAGAGGCAATAATAAAGTTATTATTTATTTCCTTATATCATGATAAATGTTTATTATTCATGCTAGAATTGTATTAACCGGAAACATAATACATGTGTGAATACATAGACAAACAAAGTGTCACTAGTATGCCTCTACTTGACTAGCTCGTTAATCAAAGATGGTTATGTTTCCTAACCATAGACATGAGTTGTCATTTCATTAACGGGATCACATGATTAGGAGAATGATGTGATTGACTTGACCCATTCCGTTAGCTTAGCACTTGATCGTTTAAGTATTCCGCTATTGCTTTCTTCATGACTTATGCATGTTCCTATGACTATGAGATTATGTAACTCCCGTTTACCGGAGGAACACTTTGTGTGCTACCAAACGTCACAACGTAACTGGGTGATTATAAAGGTGCTCTACAGGTGTCTCCGAAGGTACTTGTTGGGTTGGCGTATTTCAAGATTAGGATTTGTCACTCCGATTGTCGGAGAGGTATCTCTGGGCCCTCTCGGTAATACACATCACTTAAGCCTTGCAAGCATTACAACTAATGAGTTAGTTGTGAGATGATGTATTACGTAATGAGTAAAGAGACTTGTCGGTAACGAGATTGAACTAGGTATTGAGATACCGACGATCGAATCTCGGGCAAGTAACATACCGATGACAAAGGGAACAACGTATGTTGTTATGCGGTTTGACCGATAAAGATCTTCGTAGAATATGTAGGATCCAATATGAGCATCCAGGTTCCGCTATTGGTTATTGACCGAAAACAGTTCTAGGTCATGTCTACATAGTTCTCGAACCCGTAGGGTCCGCACGCTTAATGTTTCGTTGACGATATAGTATTATTTGAGTTATGTATGTTGGTAACCGAATGTTGTTCAGAGTCCCGGATGAGATCATGGACATGACGAGGAACTCCGGAATGGTCCGGAGATAAAGTTTGATATATGGGATAATAGTGTTTGATCTCCGGAAGGGTTCCGGAATTCACCGGAAGGGGTTCCAGATGTTTCCCGAAATGTTTGGGTACGAGAACACGTTATTTGGGCCAAAGGGGAAAGCCCACAAGGTTTTTGGAAAGCGCAAAAGGAAGTTTTGCAGAGTCCAGGGGCTAGACGCCAGGGTCCCTGGCGTCTGGGTCCAGACGCCGGGAACCCTGGCGTCTGGCCCTGGAGTCCGAGAAGGACTCTTGCCTTTCGGGTGAAACCGACTTTGTGGAGGCTTTTACTCCAAGTTTCGACCCCAAGGCTCAACATATAAATAGAGGGGCAGGGCTAGCACCAAAGACACATCAAGAAACACCAAGCCGTGTGCCGGCAACCCCGTCCCCTCTAGTTTATCCTCCGTCATAGTTTTCGTAGTGCTTAGGCGAAGCCCTGCGGAGATTGTTCTTCACCGACACCGACACCACGCCGTCGTGCTGCCGGAACTCATCTACTACTTCGCCCGTGTTGCTGGATCAAGAAGGAGAGGACGTCATCGAGCTGAACGTGTGCAGAACTTGGAGGTGCCGTGCGTTCGGTACTTGGATCGGTCAGATCGTGAAGACGTACGACTACATCAACCGCGTTGATAAACGCTTCCGCTTAGCGATCTTCAAGGGTATGAAGATACACTCCCCCTCGAGTTGCTATGCATCACCATGATCTTGCGTGTGCGTAGGAATTTTTTTGAAATTACTACGTTCCCCAACAGTGGCATTCGAGCCAGGTTTTATGCGTAGATGTCATATGCACGAGTAGAACACAAGTGAGTTGTGGGTGATATAAGTCATACTGCTTACCAGCATGTCATACTTTGGTTCGGCGGTATTGTTGGATGAAGCGGCCCGGACTGACATTACGCGTACGCTTACGCGAGACTGGTTCTATCGACGTGCTTTGCACACAGGTGGCTGGCGGGTGTCAGTTTCTCCAACTTTAGTTGAACCGAGTGTGGCTACGCCCGGTCCTTGCGAAGGTTAAAACAACACTAACTTGACGAACTATCGTTATGGTTTTGATGCGTAGGTAAGGACGGTTCTTGCTCAGCCCGTAGAAGCCACGTAAAACTTGCAACAACAAAGTAGAGGACGTCTAACTTGTTTTTGCAGAGCATGTTGTGATGTGATATGGTCAAGACGTGATGCTATATTTTATTGTATGAGATGATCATGTTTTGTAACCGAAGTTATCGGCAACTGGCAGGAGCCATATAGTTGTCGCTTTATTGTATGAAATGCAAACGCCCGGTAATTGCTTTACTTTATCACTAAGTGGTAGCGATAGTCGTAGAAGCAATAGACGGTGTAAACGACAACGATGCTACGATGGAGATCAAGGTGTCGCGCCGGTGACGATGGTGATCATGACGGTGCTTCGGAGATGGAGATCACAAGCACAAGATGATGATGGCCATTTCATATCACTTATATTGATTGCATGTGATGTTTATCTTTTATGCATCTTATCTTGCTTTGATTGACGGTAGCATTATAAGATGATCTCTCACTAAATTTCAAGATAAAAGTGTTCTCCCTGAGTATGCACCGTTGCCAAAGTTCGTCGTGCCCAGACACCAGGTGATGATCGGGTGTGATAAGCTCTACGTCCATCTACAACGGGTGCAAGCCAGTTTTGCACACGCAGAATACTCAGGTTAAACTTGATGATCCTAGCATATGCAGATATGGCCTCGGAACACTGAGACCGAAAGGTCGAGCGTGAATCATATAGTAGATATGATCAACATATTGATGTTCACCGTTGAAACTACTCCATCTCATGTGATGATCGGACATGGTGTAGTTGATATGGATCATGTAATCACTTAGAGGATTAGAAAGATGTCTTTCTAAGTGGGAGTTCTTAAGTAATATGATTAATTGAACTTAAATTTATCATGAACTTAGTCCTGGTAGTATTTTGCAAATTATGTTGTAAATCAATAGCTTGCGTTGTTGCTTTCATATGTTTATTATGATATGTTCCTAGAGAAAATTGTGTTGAAAGATGTTAGTAGCAATGATGCGGATTGGATCCGTGATTTGAGGTTTATCCTCATGGCTGCACAGAAGAATTATGTCCTTGATGCACCGCTAGGTGACATACCTATTGCAGGAGCAGATGCAGACGTTATGAATGTTTGGCTAGCTCAATATGATGACTACTTGGTTTTGTGCACCATGTTTTATGGCTTAGAATCGGGACTTCAAAGACGTTTTGAACGTCATGGACCATATGAGATGTTCCAGGAGTTGAAGTTAATATTTCAAGCAAATATCCGAGTTGAGAGATATGAAGTCTCCAACAAGTTCTATAGCTAAAAGATGGAGGAGAATCGCTCAACTAGTGAGCATGTGCTCCGATTGTCTGGGTACTACAATCGCTTGAATCAAGTGGGAGTTAATCTTCCAGATAAGATAGTGATTGACAGAATTCTCTACTCACCACCACCAAGTTAGTAGAACTTCGCGATGAACTATAATATGCAAGGGATGATGAAAATAATTCCCAAGCTCTTCACGATGCAAAAATCGGCGAAGGTAGAAATCAAAGAAAAACATCAAAGTGTTGATGGTGGACAAGATCACTAGTTTCAAGAAAAAGGGCAAAGGGAAGAAGGGGAACTTCAAGAAGAACAACAAGCAAGTTGCTGCTCAAGTGAAGAAGCCCAAGTCTGGACCTAAGCCTAAGACTAAGTGATTCTACTGCAAAGGGACTGGTCACTGGAAGTGGAATTACCCCAAGTATTTGGCTGATAAGAAGGATGGCAAAGTGAACATAGGTATATTTGATATACATGTTATTGATGTGTACTTTACTAATGTTTATAGCAACCCCTTGGTATTTGATACTGGTTCAGTTACTAAGAGTAGTAACTCAAAACGGGAGTTGCAGAATAAACAGAAACTAGTTGAGGGTGAGGTGACGATGTGTGTTGGAAGTGGTTCCAACATTGATATGATCATCATCGCACACTCCCTATACTTTCGGGATTAGTGTTGAACCTAAATAAGTGTTATTTGGTGTTTGCGTTGAGCATGAATGTGATTTGATCATGTTTATTGCAATACGGTTATTCATGTAAGTTAGAGAATAATTGTTATTCTATTTACATGAATAAAACCTTCTATGGTCATATACCCAATGAAAATGGTTTGTTGGATCTCAATCGTGTGATACACATATTCATAATAGTGAAGCTAAAAGATGTAAAGTTAATAATGATAGTGCAACTTATTTGTGGCACTGCCGTTTAGGTCATATTGCTGTAAAGCGCATGAAGAAACTCCATGTTGATGGGCTTTTGGAATCACTTCATTATGAATCACTTGATGCTTGCGAACCATGCCTCATGGGCAAGATGACTAAGACTCCGTTCTCCGGAACAGTGGAGCGAGCAACAGATTTGTTGGAAATAATACATACTGATGTATGAGATCCAATGAGTGTTGATGCTCGTGGCGGGTATCGTTATTTTCTGACCTTCACAAGATGAATTGAGCAGATATGAGTATATCTACTTAATGAAGCACAAGTCTGAAACGTTTGAAAAGTTCAAAGAATTTCAGAGTGAAGTGGAGAATCATCGTAACAAGAAAATAAAGTTTCTGCAATTTGATCGTGGAGACAAATATTTGAGTTACGAGTTTGGCCTTCATATAAAACAATGTGGAATAATTTCACAGCTCACGCCACATGAAACACCACAACGTAATGGTGTCTCCGAATGTCATAACCGCACTTTATTGGATATGGTGCGATCTATGATGTATCTTACCGGTTTACCACTATCATTTTTGGGGTTATGCATTAGAGACAGTTGCATTCACTTTAAATAGGGCACCATCAAAATCCGTTGAGACGACGCCTTATGAACTGTGGTTTGGTGAGAAACCAAAGTTGTCATTTCTTAAAGTTTGGGGCTGCGATGCTTATGTGAAAAAGTTTTCACCTGATAAGCTCGAACCCAAATCGGAGAAGTGCGTTTTCATAGAATACCCAAAGGTAACTATTGGGTACACCTTCTATCGCAGATCCGAAGGCAAGTTATTCGTTGCTAAGATGGATCCTTTCTAGAGAAGGAGTTTCTCTCGAAAGAAGTGAGTGGGAGGAAAGTAGAACTTGATGAGGTAATAGTACCTTCTCCCTTATTGGAAAGTAGTTCATCACAGAAATCAGTTCCAGTGATTCCTACACCAATTAGTGAGGAAGTTAATGATGATGATCATGAAACTTCAGATCAAGTTGCTACCAAACCTCGTAGGTCTTCCAGAGTAAGATCCGCACCAGAGTGGTATGGTAATCGTGTTCTGGAAGTCATGTTACTAGACCTTGATGAACCTACGAACTATGAGGAAGCAATGATGAGCCCAGATTCCACGAAATGGCTTGAGGCCATGAAATCTGAGATGGGATCCATGTATGAGAACAAAGTGTGCACGTGGTTGACTTGCCCGATGATCGGCAAGCCATCGAGAATAAATGGATCTTCAAGAAGAAGACTAACGCTGATGGTAATGTTACTGTCTACAAAGCTCGACTTGTTGCGAAAGGTTTTTGACAAGTTCAAGGGATTGACTACGATGAGACCTTCTCACCCGTAGCAATGCTTAAGTCTGTCCGAATCATGTTAGCGATTGCCGCATTTTATGATTATGAAATTAGGCAATGGATGTCAAAACTGCATTCCTGAATGGATTTCTGGAAGAAGAGTTGTATATGATGCAACCGGAAGGTTTTGTCGATCCAAAGGGAGCTAACAAAGTGTGCAAGCTCCAGTGATCCATTTATGGACTGGTGCAAGCCTCTCGGAGTTAGAATAAACGCTTTGATAGTGTGATCAAAGCATTTGGTTTTATACAGACTTTTGGAAAGGCCTGTATTTACAAGAAAGTGAGTGGGAGCACTACAACCTTTCTGATAAGTATATGTGAATGACATATTGTTGATCGGAAATAATGTAGAATTATTCTGCAAAGCATAAAGGAGTGTTTGAAAGGAGTTTTTCAAAGAAAGACCTCGGTGAAGCTGCTTACATATTGAGCATCAAGATCTATAGAGATAGATCAAGACGCTTGATAAGTTTTTCAATGAATACATACCTTGACAAGATTTTGAAGTAGTTCAAAATGGAACAGTCAAAGAAAGAGTTCTTGCTTGTGTTACAAGGTGTGAGATTGAGTAAGACTGAAAACCCGACCACGGCTGAAGATAGAAAGAGAATGAAAGTCATTCCCTATGCATCAGCCATAGGTTCTATAAAGTATTGCCATGCTGTGTACCAGATCTATTGCATACCCTACCACTAATCTTGGCAAGGGAGTGCAATAGTGATCTAGGAGTAGATCAATGGACAACGGTCAAAATTATCCTTAGTGGAATAAGGATATGTTTCTCAATTATGGAAGTGATAAAAGGTTCATCGTAAAGGGTTACATCGATGCAAGTTTTGACACTAATCTAGATGACTCTAAGTCTCGGTCTAGATACATATTGAAAGTGGGTGCAATTAGCTAGAGTATCTCCGTGCAGAGCATTGTAGACATAGAAATTTGCAAAATACTTACGGATCTGAATGTGACAAACCCGTTGACTAAAATTATCTCACAAGCAAAACATGATCACACCTTAGTACTCTTTGGGTGTTAATCACATAGTGATGTGAACTAGATTACTGACTCTAGTAAACCCTTTGGGTGTTGGTCACATCTCGATATGGGTGTTAACCACATAAAGATGTGAACTATTGATGTTAAATCACATGGCGATGTGAACTAGATTATTGACTCTAGTGCAAGTGGGAGACTGAAGGAAATATGCCCTAGAGGCAATAATAAAGTTATTATTTATTTCCTTATATTATGATAAATGTTTATTATTCATGCTAGAATTGTATTAACCGGAAACATAATACATGTGTGAATACATAGACAAACAGAGTGTCACTAGTATGCCTCTACTTGACTAGCTCGTTAATCGAAGATGGTTATGTTTCCTAACCATAGACATGAGTTGTCATTTGATTAACGGGATCACATCATTAGGAGAATGATGTGATTGACTTGACCCATTCCATTAGCTTAGCACTTGACCGTTTAAGTATTCTGCTATTGCTTTCTTCATGACTTATACATGTTCCTATGACTATGAGATTATGCAACTCCTGTTTACCGGAGGAACACTTTGTGTGCTACCAAACGTCACAACGTAACTGGGTGATTATAAAGGTGCTCTACAGGTGTCTCCGAAGGTACTTGTTGGGTTGGCGTATTTCGAGATTAGGATTTGTCACTCCGATTGTCGGAGAGGTATCTCTGGGCCCTCTCGGTAATACACATCACTTAAGCCTTGCAAGCATTACAACTAATGAGTTAGTTGTGAGATGATGTATTACGTAACGAGTAAAGAGACTTGTCGGTAACGAGATTGAACTAGGTATTGAGATACCGACGATCGAATCTCGGGCAAGTAACATACCGATGACAAAGGGAACAACGTATGTTGTTATGCGGTTTGACCGATAAAGATCTTTGTAGAATATGTAGGAGCTAATATGAGCATCCAGGTTCCGCTATTGGTTATTGACTGGAAACAATTCTAGGTCATGTCTACATAGTTCTCGAACCCGTAGGGTCCGCACGCTTAACGTTTCGTTGACGATATAGTATTATATGAGTTATGTATGTTGGTAACCGAATGTTGTTCGGAGTCCCGGATGAGATCATGGACATGACGAGGAACTCCGGAATGGTCCAGAGATAAAGTTTGATATATGGGATAATAGTGTTTGATCTCCGTAAGGGTTCCGGAATTCACCGGAAGGGGTTCCGGATGTTTCCCGAAATGTTTGGGTACGAGAACACATTATTTGGGCCAAAGGGGAAAGCCCACAAGGTTTTTGGAAAGTGCAAAAGGAAGTTTTGCGGAGTCCAGGGGCTAGACGCCAGGGTCCCTGGCGTCTGGGTCCAGACGCCGGGAACCCTGGCGTCTGGCCCTGGAGTCCGAGAAGGACTCTTGCCTTTCGAGTGAAACCGACTTTGTGGAGGCTTTTACTCCAAGTTTCGACCCCAAGGCTCAACATATAAATAGAGGGGCAGGGCTAGCACCAAAGACACATCAAGAAACACCAAGCCGTGTGCCGGCAACCCCGTCCCCTCTAGTTTATCCTCCATCATAGTTTCCGTAGTGCTTAGGCGAAGCCCTACGGAGATTGTTCTTCACCGACACCGACACCACGTCGTCGTGCTGCCGGAACTCATCTACTACTTCGCCCGTCTTGCTGGATCGAGAAGGCGAGGACGTCATCGAGCTGAACGTGTGTAGAACTCAGAAGTGCCGTGCGTTCGGTAGTTGGATCGGTCGGATCGTGAAGACGTACGACTACATCAACCGCGTTGATAAACGCTTCCGCTTAGCAATCTTCAAGGGTATGAAGATACACTCCCCCTCTCGTTGCTATGCATCACCATGATCTTGCGTGTGCGTAGGAAATTCTTTGAAATTACTACGTTCCCCAACAATTACCAGGGGCAGTATTCAACCTGGTATATATTGAAAAGTCCGAACACCTATAGGGAGTGTTCGGCGTCACGAGTTTGGCCTTATATGCATCAGCTCCGAATCATGTCTTTGGTTAATAGTTGGGTTGCCCGGCTCCTGTGCTTACTACCTTATGTTCTGCTCTATCGGCTAGGGTAGTAAAGGGAGAACTACTGCGGTTGTGTCCTGGTTCATCCGGATGAGCACCTCAGTAGAGAAAGCCGAAAACTGACTGTCATGATGAGGCGAGAGCTGGTCAACCACTCGATGACTTAGTGGAATATTCGCAATTCCTCCGCATTAACGAAGGACTGTCTTCCTGGTCACGTATGTAAACGCACCGTATTCAGATAACCGCGGACATACTAGGGGCTATATCATAGACCCACCGTCAAACTCCTATGGCTAAGTGAAAGTGTTAAAGCCCTATAGTCCGTTTGCCTGGTTCGCCACACTAACACCTCCTTAATGGACCAAGACGTTGGGTCAAGTGTGATCAAGTGCTTTTCCGAACACCCCCGTGTTATACGCGATGGGGCGGAAGCCGATGACTGGCAAACTTTCAGATTATATATATAAAAGCGGCCGCACAGGAGGCACCAAAACTTTTCGGGCAAAAGTATAAAAATATAGCCTTAAAAAATATCATAATATTGTTTTTACAATTTCAATACACTTCACTCGAACATAACATCTTTCAAGCACTGACCCTCTATCAAACGGGCACCTTCTAGGACATCTTCAAAGTAATGTTCTGGCATGATAGGATCCTTGCCTTCGGGTGGACTCTGCGTCGCAATATCGGTGGCCTTCATCTTCGCCCAATACGTCTTGACACGGGCAAGGGCCATCCATGCACCTTCTATGCATGTTGACCGCTTAACAGTGTTGATACGCGACACTTCATTAACAAGTTGGCGCACCAAACCGAAATAACTATTCGGAATTGGCTCAGTCGGCCACAGACGGGCTATGACATCCTTCATGGCAGTTCCGGACATCTTGTGGAGCTCGGCCCCCTGTGCCATCTGTTCGTTCAACAGTGGACGCTTCGGCATGTCAAATTGCGACTAGAATAGCTTTTCCGTTGCGTGTCCTTCTTGCGTGTGGAAAAACTGATTCACATCGGCAGCACTCTTCAGTAGATCCAAAAAGGCGCCTGGAGAACTCCACAGTTGATTAAGTGGGGCATACTTCGGATCGCTAAACTTAGTTTGCAATAAAAAGGGCTTACCAGGCGCGATCTCCCCAGCTTGTCGAATCTCCTCCCGAGCCGCTCTAGACTCAGACTAGGCTTCCTTCGCCTCTTGTAAGGCCTTGTCAAGATCGGCCGCTTTGGCTTTGTTATCTTTCTCAAGAACTTGGCATCTGCTAGTGGCATCCTTCAGCTCAAGTGCCATAGTAGATATTCTCTCCATGTACTGACGCCGAGCAGTCTGCTCGGCCTTTAATTCGGCGGCTACCTTTTCGGCAACCGCATTACTCATCCTGGCTTGCTCCTTGGCCCGGGCAAGTTCAGCCCGAAGGGTCTCAACTGCGGCGGCACTATCTGCAGTTATGCATATACAAATTATCAGTGTCATGCTCATTTCATAATGCTAGCATGTACTAAGTGCCCCAAAGACATACCTTGCGCCTCGTCGAGCCGCCTGTTAATAAGTGTGATGTCATCATCCGCTACATCAACTTTCTGTTTCAGATGTGCTACCTCTGTAGCTTGGGCAGTCGCCATGGATGTAACAACCTGTGTTTCAATTAGTCATATCATTCCCTGGGTATATATTTTGATCCTCTGATCGCCTCCCTTTGGATGTCAACCAGAGTCTCAGGGGCTACTATCTATACACAGGTTCAATTTGCATTTATAACATAAATAAAATTACGCTACGTACCTCAAAACCTCTTAGTAGGCTCGTAAAGGCTTCATTCAATCCGCTTTTCACGGACCGAACTCTTTCAACCACCGTACCCATCAAGGTACGATGTTCCTCTGAGACGGACGCATGTTGCAATATGTCCATCAATGTATCCGACGCCTCCGGATCCGAAACAGGTTGTGCCGTTTCTCGGACACTGGTTAGTCCGGGACTTTTGTTGTTGGTTCTCGTAGGTGAAAGATCAAGGATGTCGCCTAGAGGGGGGGGGGGGTGAATAGGCGCTTTAAAATAATTACGGTTTAGGTTTGAACAAATGCAGAACAAACCTAGCGGTTAATTTGTCAAGCACAAAACCTAAAACAACTAGGCTCACCTATGTGCACCAACAACTTATGCTAAGCAAGATAAGCAACTATGTGATAGCAAGATATATGACAAAGAACAATATGGCTGTCACAAAGTAAAGTGCATAAGTAAAGGGCTCGGGTAAGAGATAACCGAGGCACGCGGAGACGACGATGTATCCCGAAGTTCACACCCTTGCGGATGCTAATCTCTGTTTGGAGCGGTGTGGAGGCACAATGCTCCCCAAGAAGCCACTAGGGCCACCGTAATCTCCTCGCGTCCTCGCACAATGTAAGATGTCGTGATTCCACTAAGGGACCCTTGAGGGTGGTCATCGAACCCGTACAAATGGCGACCCTTGGGGGCGATCACCAAATCCGTACACTTTGGAAACCCTTGGGGGCGGTCACCGGTACCCGTCAAATTGCTTGGGGAAATCTCCACAACCTAATTGGAGACCCCGACGCATGCCCGGTGCTTTACACCACAATGATTGAGCTCCGAACAACACCAACCGTCTAGGGCGCCAAGGCACCCAAGAGGAACAAGCTCTAGGGTGTCCAAACACCCAAGAGTAACAAGCTCAAGGGTACCAAGCACCCAAGAGTAATAAGCTTCTCAACTTGTAAATTCCATGTATCACTTGGAGAACTCAAACCGATGCACCAAATGCAATGGCAAGGGCACACGGAGTGCCCAAGTCCTTCTCTATCAAATCCCACCAAAGCAACTAATGCTAGGGAGGAAGATGAGAGGAAGAACAAGAAGGAGAACACCAAGAACTCCAAGATCTTGATCCAGTGGGTTCCCCTCACATAGAGGAGAAAGTGATTGGTGGGAATGTGGATCTAGATCTCCTCTCTCTTTTCCCTCAAAAACTAGCAAGAATCCATGGAGGGATTGAGAGTTAGCAAGCTCGAAGAAGGTCAACAATGGGGGAAGAACACAAGTTCAAAGGATAAGGTTCATTGGGGAAGAAGACCCCCTTTTATAGGAGGGAAAAAATCCAACCGTTATGTGCTCAGCCCGCACACGAGCGGTACTACCGCTCCACGAGTGGTACTACCGCTCGGGCGGAAGAAGCAAGGAAAAGGAGCAACAAAACATGAACCTTGGGGCGGTAGTACCGCCCTCACCCCAGCGGTACTACCACTGGAGGAGCAGAACACGGGACCAAATGAGGCAGGGCAGAGCAGAGAACGGCGGCAGTCATGCAGTAGCGGTACTACCGCCCGACCGGAGCGGTACTACCGCTTATAGGCAATACTACCGCCCAATCAAGGTGGTACGACCGGTTATAGGCGGAACTGCCGTGCCTTACTGCCGTGCAACTACTGCTAAACCCGACACAAAAAGTGCAAGACCCAAAATCAAGGCAGTAGTAGTAGAGCGGTACTGGAGCGGTACTACCGCATGACGAGCGGTACTACCGCTATCGACCACGGTACTACCGCAGGGAGAAAACCCAAAACTGCCATAACTTCTTCATGAGAGCTCCGAATTGAGCAAACTCAAGCTTGTTGGATACAAGACAACGAGTAGCATCAAAACAGCGGAGGATGAGGCAGGGGAGGCAGGGGAGGTATGCCTAACAAAAAGAGGAGAGAAACCTCCAATAGAGAAGAACCGGGCAGAACCTCCAACAACGAAAACATCATAGAAGATGCATGTGAACTCCGTTTTCGATGAACTTGAGCTTGTCATCAAGATGACCATAAGCTCCAAAACTCACAAAGAGAACCAAACAAGAACTAAGAAAGAAGAGGCAAGGATGCAATGGTTTGAGCTCTCTACTCATGATACGATAAAGCTACTCATCGAGAGCCCCCCTTGATAGTACGACAACCGATCCTAAAACCTGGTCTCCCAACTACCACCATGAGACCGGTAAAATAGAAAACCTATCAAGGGGCAAACCTTTGCCTTGCACATGGTCCACTTGAGCTAGATGATGACGATCTTGACTCCCTCAAGTTGGACCACCTTTGTTGATTGCGTTGGCTCGATGAAGACTAGTTGATTGCTCCCCCATACTCCACTATGGGTGAGCCACTCTTCCACACATCTTCACAAGTCCATTGTCACCACAATGGACGGCAAGCTTCAAGCATTTGATCTCTTCGTGATGCTTCACTTGAACTTGCACACCACAACCTAACCCCACAAAGAACTCTCACGAAGATCATGGGTTAGTACACAAAGTGTAATTGACAATACCATACCATGGGATCGCTTGATCCCTCTCGGTACATCTTCTACGCTTTGTGAGTTGATCAACTTGATTCACTCTTGACTTAGTCTTGATCAACCTTGAATCTTTCCAACTCTCTTCTTTTGGATGATGTATGACCAATCTTTGGATAATTCCTTAATAGCACCTTGGTCAACTCATAAACTCCTTGAAACCAACACATGGACTTCAAGAAAAGCCTATGGACAAATCCTTCAAATATAACTCAAGATAAACATTAGTCTATAGAGATTGTCATCAATTACCAAAACCAAACATGGGGGCACCGCATGTTCTTTCAGTAGGGACTACACACCCCGGACCCTGGGCGGCCGAAGTGTTACCTTCGGGCCCGATCTTTGCTGCCCCTCGCGCCACCCGTTGATCGGGAAAGATCCTCTGGGACAACACCTCGGTGTCGTCTGCCTTATCAGGCAGGGAGATCTATGGAGGCGTCTCGCTCTCCATCATCTCCGGAAGAAGATCCCCCGAAGAGGAGGACTGCGTACCAGACTACAAACATATATTGTAAATGTTACCCCTACAACCAAGAAAGAATGGGATATGTTTAAAACACCCTGGTTCACTTACGATTCGGCTAAAGGCCTATCTCTATGGAGCGATTGCGTGTCAACATCACCCCCTGACTGGGATTTCTTCCCCCGCTTAGAAGCTTCTCTCTTCAAGTCTTCGGAGGCGGCCCGCTTCTTCCCATGAAGAGAAGGGATGTCAGTTTGCCCTTCCCTTCCGCCTTCGGAAGTGGAAGATCCAATCTCCCCGGACAAATTGCCTGGTGTGTCCCTGGAGGAGAGTCCACCTTGGGCCTCTCCACTCTCCTCCTTATCTTTCCCCACTGGCACTTGATATGGTGCTGAAGCCAGCATCCTTGTTAGCATCGGATCGGCAGAGTCTTCGGGAAGAGGAGCCGAACACCTAATCCTCTTTCTACGTCTTGAGCTTGCGTTGGTTTTCCTTGAAGAGGAAAGGGTGATGCAGCAAAGTAGCATAAGTATTTCCCTCATTTTTTGAGAATGAAGGTATCAATGCAGTAGGAGGCTCCTCAAAAGTCCCACACACCTACACAAACAAACAAGAACCTCGCAACCAACACAATAAAAGGGTTGTCAATCCCTTCACCACCACTTGTGAAAGTGAGATCTGATAGAGATAAGATGGTAAGATAAATATTTTTGGTATTTTTATGATATAGATTGGAAAGTAAAATATGCAAATAAAAGTAGATGGTAAACTTATATTATAAAAGATAGACCCCGGGGCCATAGGTTTCACTAGTGCCTTCTCTCAAGATAGCATAAGTATTACGGTGGGTGAACAAATTACTATCGAGCAATTGATAGAAAAGCGCATAGTTATGAGATTATCTAGGCATGATCATGTATATAGGCATCACGTGTTGGAAATATGCCCTAGAGGCAATAATAAAAGGATTATTATATTTCAATGTTCATGATAATTGTCTTTTGTTCATGCTATAACTGTATTATCCGGAAATCGTAATACACGTGTGAACACTTAGACCCAATGAGTCCCTAGTGAGCCTCTAGTTGACTAGCTCGTTATGATCAATAGATAGTCATGGTTTCCTGACTATGGACATAGGATGTCGTTGATAACGGGATCACATCATTAGGAGAATGATGTGATGGACAAGACCCAATCATAAGCATAGCATAAAAGATCGTATAGTTCGTTTGCTAGAAGCTTTGCCAATGTCAAGTATCTATTCCTTCGACCATGAGATCGTGTAACTCCCGGTTACCGTAGGAGTGCCTTGGGTGTATCAAACGTCACAACGTAACTGGGTGACTATAAAGGTGCATTACAGGTATCTCCGAAAGTATCTGTTGGGTTGACACGGATCGAGACTGGGATTTGTCACTCCGTATAACGGAGAGGTATCTCTGGGCCCACTCGGTAATGCATCATCATAATGAGCTCAATGTGACCAAGGTGTTGGCCACGGGATCATGCATTACGGTACGAGTAAAGTGACTTGCCGGGTAACGAGACTGAACAAGGTATTGGGATACCGACGATCGAGTCTCGGGCAAGTAACGTACCGATTGACAAAGGGAATTGTATACAGGGTTTGATCGAATCCTCGACATCGTGGTTCAACCGATGAAATCATCGAGGAGCATGTGGGAGCCAACATGGATATCCAGACCCCGCTGTTGGTTATTGCCCGAGAGTCGTCTCGGTCATGTCTGCGTGTCTCCCGAACCCGTAGGGTCTACACACTTAAGGTTCGGTGACGCTAGGGTTAGTAGGAAGTCAAGTATGTGACTACCGAATGATGTTCGGAGTCCCGGATGAGATCCCGGACGTCACGAGGAGTTCCGGAATGGTCCGGAGGTAAAGATTTATATATGGGAAGTCCTGTTTCGGGCATCGGGACAAGTTTCGGGGTTATCGGTATTGTACCGGGACCACCGGAGGGGTCCCGGGGGCCCACCGGGTGGGGCCACCTGCCCCGGGGGGCCACATGGGCTGTAGGGGGTGCGCCTTGGCCTGCATGGGCCAAGGGCACCAGCCCCACATAGGCCCATGCGCCTAGGGTTCAAGGGGACAAGAGTCCTAGGAGGGGAAGGCACCTCCTAGGTGCCTTGGGGGGGAGGGAAACCCCCCCTTGGCCGCCGCCCCCTAGGAGATTGGATCTCCTAGGGCCGGCCACCCCCCTTTGGCCCTCCTATATATAGTGGGGGAGAGGAGGGACCTCATAACCTTGAGTCCTTGGCCTTTGGTTGCCTCCTTCTCCCTCCCCAACACCTCTCCTCCTCCGTTGTGTGCTCGGCGAAGCCCTGTCGGAGTACTGCTTCTCCACCATCACCACGCCGTCGTGCTGCCGGTGGAGCTGTCTTCCTCAACCTCTCCTTCCCCCTTGCTGGATCAAGAAGGAGGAGACGTCGCTCGTCCCGTACGTGTGTTGAACACGGAGGTGCTGTCCGTTCAGCACTTGGCATCGGTGATCTGAATCACGTTCGAGTACGACTACATCATCACCTTGCAAGCTTCCGCACGCGATCTACAAGTGGTATGTAGATGCAAACTCTCTCCCATGACTCGTTGCTTAGATGAACTCATAGATGGATCTTGGTGAAGCCGTAGGAAAATTTTAATTTTCTGCAACGTTCCCCAACAGTGGCATCAGAGCTAGGTCTATGCGTAGTTCTCTAATGCACGAGTAGAACACAATTTGTTGTGGGCGTTGATCTTGTCATCTTACTTGCCTCTACTAGTCTTTTCTTGCTCAACGGTATTGTGGGATGAAGCGGCCCGGACCAACCTTACACGTACGCTTACGTGAGACCGGTTCCACCGACTGACATGCACTAGTTGCATAAGGTGGCTGGCGGGTGTCTGTCTCTCCCACTTTAGTTGGAGCGGAATCGATGAACAAGGCCCTTATGAAGGGTAAATAGAAGTTGACAAAATCACGTTGTGGTGATTCGTAGGTAAGAAAACGTTCTTGCTAGAACCCAATCGCAGCCACGTAAAAGATGCAACAACAACTAGAGAACGTCTAACTTGTTTTTGCAGCGATTGATCATGTGATGTGATATGGCCAGAAGTTGTGATGAATGTTGAATTGTGATGTATGAGATCATGTTCTTGTAATAGGATTCACGACTTGCATGTCGATGAGTATGACAACCGGCAGGAGCCATAGGAGTTGTCTTTATTTTTTTGTATGACCTGCGTGTCATTGAAGAACGCCATGTAAACTACTTTACTTCATTACTAAACGCGTTAGTCATAGAAGTAGAAGTAGTCGTTGGCGTGACAACTTCATGAAGACACGATGATGGAGATCATGATGATGGAGATCATGGTGTCAAGCCGGTGACAAGATGATCATGGAGCCCCGAAGATGGAGATCAATGGAGCTTGATGATATTGGCCATATCATGTCACAACCATATAATTGCATGTGATGTTTATTATGTTTATGCATCTTGTTTACTTAGGACGACGGTAGTAAATAAGATGATCCCTTACAAAATTTCAAGAAGTGTTCTCCCCTAACTGTGCACCGTTGCTACAGTTCGTCGTTTCTAAGCACCACGTGATGATCGGGTGTGATGGATCCTTACGTTCACATACAACGGGTGTAAGACAGTTTTACACAGCGAAAACACTTAGGGTTAACTTGACGAGCCTAGCATGTGCAGACATGGCCTCGGAACACGGAGACCGAAAGGTCGAACACGAGTCGTATGGAAGATACGATCAACATAAAGATGTTCACCGACGATGACTAGTCCGTCTCACGTGATGATCGGACACGGGCTAGTCGACTCGGATCGTGTAACACTTAGATGACTAGAGGGATGTCTAATCTAAGTGGGAGTTCATAATTTTGATTAAGAACTTTATTATCATGAACTTAGTCTAAAACCTTTGCAAATATGTATTGTAGATCAATGGCCAACGCTAATGTCAACATGAACTTCAACGCGTTCCTAGAGAAAACCAAGCTGAAAGATGATGGCAGCAACTATACGGACTGGGTCCGAAACCTGAGGATCATCCTCATAGCTGCCAGGAAGCAATATGTCCTAGAAGGACCGCTAGGTGCCGCTCCCGTCCCAGAGAACCAAGACGTTATGAACGCTTGGCAAACTCGTGCTGATGATTACTCCCTCGTTCAGTGCGGCATGCTTTACAGCTTAGAACCGGGGCTCCAAAAGCGTTTTGAGCATCACGGAGCATATGAGATGTTCGAAGAGCTGAAACTAGTTTTCCAAGCTCATGCCCGGGTCGAGAGATATGATGTCTCCGACAAGTTCTACAGTTGTAAGATGGAGGAGAACAGTTCTGTCAGTGAACACATCCTGAAGATGTCTGGGTTGCACGCACGTATGACCCAGTTGAACATTAACCTCCCAGATGAGGCGGTCATTGACAGAATCCTCCAGTCGCTCCCACCAAGCTACAAGAGCTTTGTGATGAACTACAACATGCAGGGGATGGTAAAGACCATTCCTGAAGTGTTCTCGATGCTGAAGTCAGCAGAGGCTGAAATCAAGAAAGAACATCAAGTGTTGATGGTCAATAAGACCACTAAGTTCAAGAAGGGCAAGGGTAAGAAGAACTTCAAGAAGGACGGCAAAGATGTTGCCGCGCCCGGTAAGCCTGTTGCCGGGAAGAAGTCAAAGAATGGACCCAAGCCTGAGACTGAGTGCTTTTATTGCAAGGGGAAGGGGCACTGGAAGCGGAACTGCCCCAAATACTTAGCGGATAAGAAGGCCGGCAACACCAAAGGTATATTTGATATACATGTAATTGATGTGTACCTTACCAGTACTCGAAGTAACTCCTGGGTATTTGATACCGGTGCCGTTGCTCACATATGTAACTCACAGCAGGAGCTGCGGAATAAACGGAGACTGGCGAAGGACGAGGTGACGATGCGCGTCGGGAATGGTTCCAGGGTCGATGTGATCGCCGTCGGCACGCTGCCTCTACATTTACCTACGGGATTAGTTTTAAACCTCAATAATTGTTATTTAGTGCCAAGTTTGAGCATGAACATTGTATCTGGATCTCGTTTAATACGAGATGGCTACTCATTTAAGTCTGAGAATAATGGTTGTTCGATTTATATGAGAGATATGTTTTATGGTCATGCTCCGATGGTCAATGGTTTATTCTTGATGAATCTCGAGCGTAATATTACACATGTTCATAGTGTGGATGCCAAAAGATGTAAAGTTGATAACGATAGTCCCACATACTTGTGGCACTGCCGCCTTGGTCACATTGGTGTCAAGCGCATGAAGAAGCTCCATGCTGATGGACTTTTAGAGTCTCTTGATTATGAATCATTTGACACATGCGAACCTTGCCTCTTAGGCAAAATGACCAAGACTCCGTTCTCCGGAACAATGGAGCGAGCAACCAACTTGTTGGAAATCATACATACCGATGTGTGCGGTCCAATGAGCGTTGAGGCTCGCGGAGGATATCGTTATGTTCTCACTCTCACTGATGACTTGAGTAGATATGGGTATGTCTACTTAATGAAACACAAGTCTGAGACCTTTGAAAAGTTCAAGGAATTTCAGAGTGAAGTAGAGAATCAACGTGACCGAAAGATAAAGTTCCTACGATCAGATCGTGGGGGAGAATACTTAAGTCACGAATTTGGTACACACTTAAGGAAATGTGGAATCGTTTCACAACTCACGCCGCCTGGAACACCTCAGCGAAACGGTGTGTCCGAACGTCGTAATCGCACTCTATTAGATATGGTGCGGTCTATGATGTCTCTTACCGATTTACCGCTATCATTTTGGGGATACGCTCTAGAGACAGCTACATTCACTTTAAATAGGGCACCGTCTAAATCCGTTGAGACGACACCGTATGAATTATGGTTTGGGAAGAAACCTAAGCTGTCGTTTCTAAAAGTTTGGGGATGCGATGCTTATGTCAAGAAACTTCAACCTGAAAAGCTCGAACCCAAGTCGGAAAAATGCGTATTCATAGGATACCCTAAGGAAACTGTCGGGTATACCTTCTACTTAAGATCCGAAGGCAAGATCTTTGTTGCCAAGAACGGATGCTTTCTGGAGAAAGAGTTTCTCTCGAAAGAAGTAAGTGGGAGGAAAGTAGAACTCGATGAAGTACTACCTCTCGAACGGGAAAGTGGTGCAGCGCAGGAAACCATTCCTGTAATGCCCACACCAACTGAAGAGGAAAATGTTGATCAAGGTACTTCAGATCTAGTTGCTACTGAACTTCGAAGGTCCACAAGGACACGTTCCGCACCAGAGTGGTACGGCAACCCTGTCATGGAAATCATGTTGCTAGACAACAATCAACCTTCGAACTATGAAGAAGCAATGGCGGGCCCGGATTCCAACAAATGGCTTGAGGCCATGAAATCCGAGATAGGATCCATGTATGAAAACAAAGTATGGACTTTGACAGACTTGCCCGATGATCGGCGAGCGATAGAAAATAAATGGATTTTTAAGAAGAAGACGGACGCGGATGGTAATGTTACCGTCTATAAAGCTCGACTTGTCGCTAAGGGTTATCGACAAGTTCAAGGGATTGACTACGACGAGACATTCTCTCCCGTGGCGAAGCTTAAGTCCGTCCGAATCATGTTAGCAATTGCCGCATACTATGATTATGAGATATGGCAGATGGACGTCAAAACGGCATTCCTTAATGGACATCTTAAGGAAGAGCTGTATATGATGCAGCCGGAAGGTTTTGTCGTTCCTCAGAACGCTAACAAAGTATGCAAGCTCCAGCGATCCATTTATGGACTGGTGCAAGCATCTCGGAGTTGGAACATTCGCTTTGATGAGATGATCAAAGCGTTTGGGTTTACGCAGACTTATGGAGAAGCCTGCGTTTACAAGAAAGTGAGTGGGAGCTCTGTAGCATTTCTCCTATTATATGTAGATGACATACTCTTGATGGGAAATGATACGAAACTCCTGGACAGCATTAAGGCCTACTTGAACAAGTGTTTTTCAATGAAGGACCTTGGAGAAGCTGCTTATATGTTAGGCATCAAGATCTATAGAGATAGATCGAGACGCCTCATAGGTCTTTCACAAAGCACATACCTTGATAAGATTTTGAAGAGGTTCAAAATGGATCAGTCCAAGAAGGGGTTCTTGCCTATGTTACAAGGTGTGAGATTGAGCTTGGCTCAGTCACCGACCACGGCAAAAGATAAAGAAGAGATGAGTGTCATCCCCTATGCTTCAGCCATAGGGTCTATTATGTATGCCATGCTGTGTACCAGACCCGATGTAAACCTTGGCGTAAGTTTGGTTGCAAGATACCAAAGTAACCCCGGCAAGGAACACTGGACAGCGGTCAAGAATATCCTGAAGTACCTGAAAAGGACAAAGGACATGTTTCTCGTTTATGGAGGAGATGAAGAGCTCGTCGTAAAGGGTTACGTCGACGCTAGCTTCGACTCAGATCTGGATGACTCTAAGTCACAAACCGGATACGTGTATATGTTGAATGGTGGAGCAGTAAGCTGGTGCAGCTGCAAGCAGAGCGTCGTGGCGGGATCTACATGTGAAGCGGAGTACATGGCAGCCTCGGAGGCAGCGCATGAAGCGATTTGGATGAAGGAGTTCATCACCGACCTAGGAGTCATACCCAATGCGTCGGGGCCGATCAAACTCTTCTGTGACAACACTGGAGCTATTGCCCTTGCCAAGGAGCCCAGGTTTCACAAGAAGACCAGGCACATCAAGCGTCGTTTCAACTCCATCCGTGAAAATGTTCAAGATGGAGACATAGAGATTTGCAAAGTGCACACGGATCTGAATGTCGCAGATCCGTTGACTAAACCTCTCTCGCGTGCAAAACATGATCAACACCAGAACTCTATGGGTGTTCGATTCATCACAATGTAACTAGATTAGTGACTCTAGTGCAAGTGGGAGACTGTTGGAAATATGCCCTAGAGGCAATAATAAAAGGATTATTATATTTCAATGTTCATGATAATTGTCTTTTGTTCATGCTATAACTGTATTATCCGGAAATCGTAATACACGTGTGAACACTTAGACCCAATGAGTCCCTAGTGAGCCTCTAGTTGACTAGCTCGTTATGATCAATAGATAGTCATGGTTTCCTGACTATGGACATAGGATGTCGTTGATAACGGGATCACATCATTAGGAGAATGATGTGATGGACAAGACCCAATCATAAGCATAGCATAAAAGATCGTATAGTTCGTTTGCTAGAAGCTTTGCCAATGTCAAGTATCTATTCCTTCGACCATGAGATCGTGTAACTCCCGGTTACCGTAGGAGTGCCTTGGGTGTATCAAACGTCACAACGTAACTGGGTGACTATAAAGGTGCATTACAGGTATCTCCGAAAGTATCTGTTGGGTTGACACGGATCGAGACTGGGATTTGTCACTCCGTATAACGGAGAGGTATCTCTGGGCCCACTCGGTAATGCATCATCATAATGAGCTCAATGTGACCAAGGTGTTGGCCACGGGATCATGCATTACGGTACGAGTAAAGTGACTTGCCGGGTAACGAGACTGAACAAGGTATTGGGATACCGACGATCGAGTCTCGGGCAAGTAACGTACCGATTGACAAAGGGAATTGTATACAGGGTTTGATCGAATCCTCGACATCGTGGTTCAACCGATGAAATCATCGAGGAGCATGTGGGAGCCAACATGGATATCCAGACCCCGCTGTTGGTTATTGCCCGAGAGTCGTCTCGGTCATGTCTGCGTGTCTCCCGAACCCGTAGGGTCTACACACTTAAGGTTCGGTGACGCTAGGGTTAGTAGGAAGTCAAGTATGTGACTACCGAATGATGTTCGGAGTCCCGGATGAGATCCCGGACGTCACGAGGAGTTCCGGAATGGTCCGGAGGTAAAGATTTATATATGGGAAGTCCTGTTTCGGGCATCGGGACAAGTTTCGGGGTTATCGGTATTGTACCGGGACCACCGGAGGGGTCCCGGGGGCCCACCGGGTGGGGCCACCTGCCCCGGGGGGCCACATGGGCTGTAGGGGGTGCGCCTTGGCCTGCATGGGCCAAGGGCACCAGCCCCACATAGGCCCATGCGCCTAGGGTTCAAGGGGACAAGAGTCCTAGGAGGGGAAGGCACCTCCTAGGTGCCTTGGGGGGGAGGGAAACCCCCCCTTGGCCGCCGCCCCCTAGGAGATTGGATCTCCTAGGGCCGGCCACCCCCCTTTGGCCCTCCTATATATAGTGGGGGAGAGGAGGGACCTCATAACCTTGAGTCCTTGGCCTTTGGTTGCCTCCTTCTCCCTCCCCAACACCTCTCCTCCTCCGTTGTGTGCTCGGCGAAGCCCTGTCGGAGTACTGCTTCTCCACCATCACCTTCCCCCTTGCTGGATCAAGAAGGAGGAGACGTCGCTCGTCCCGTACGTGTGTTGAACACGGAGGTGCTGTCCGTTCAGCACTTGGCATCGGTGATCTGAATCACGTTCGAGTACGACTACATCATCACCTTGCAAGCTTCCGCACGCGATCTACAAGTGGTATGTAGATGCAAACTCTCTCCCATGACTCGTTGCTTAGATGAACTCATAGATGGATCTTGGTGAAGCCGTAGGAAAATTTTAATTTTCTGCAACGTTCCCCAACATCACGTCCGTGACAAGTAGATCGAAACGATTCTGCATCTACTACTATTACTCCACACATCGACCGACTCCTGCCTGCATCTAGAGTCACTACAAAAAAAATACACTTCCGTGATGATACGTGTTTGTCACAGTAGGTCGCGTTTTTTGTCATGCATGTACATCCATGACAAATTTATGACAGAATCAAGATAGTCATACCTGTGCTGTCGTAGAAGTGTTCCATGACATTACCAAAATTATCATCATGGAAGTGTCCACTTCCATGATGATAAATCGCGCGTCACAGAAGTGCTTTCGTCAAGGGTGACCGACACGTGGCATCCATCGTAACGGAACGCCGTTAAGCTATTGGGTCGGGTTTTGGATCCGATAACCCGTTAACAGCCCCGACCAATGGGAAATTTCCATGTGTGAAATTCTGATTGGCCGAAGGGAACACCTGTCAGCTCGTCAGTGGGCCAAATGTCGCCCGTCCATTGGAGGAGACATGCCTATGGTACGTTGACACGTGGCTGGGCCCAACAGAGGCCCATATAGGTTAAAAAGGTCGGCCCAGTCAAAGGCCTGTAGAACTTAATCAGGTACTAGTGGGCCATCCCAATAACGGCCTGCTTAATAAAGGCCCATTTACAGCCCAAAACCAGATCTGGCCCGTTAATTGTTTGCCGAATATTTGGGCCCATTTACGGCCCGAAGCCAGATCTGTCCCGTTAATTGTTCGCCCAATATTTGGGCCCATTTGCGGCCCGAAGCCAGATCTGGCCCGTTAATTGTTCGCCAAATATTCGGGCCCAACTACAGCCTAGTGACTTTCGGCCTGTTAGAGTCCTGATGTAGACATGGGCCCATTTCAGCCTGGTGTGACTTTCGGCCTGAGAATGGTCCGTGCTGCCGATGGTCCATATATGGTCCGACGAGACATCGGGCCCACTAACGGCCCGTGCTAAAGGTGGCAACAGTTAAGCCCAACGTGACTTTGGGCCTGTTAAAGGCCTGTCGCGTAATTCGGCCCGTTGATGCCTGTACTAAGCTTTCGGCCTCTTAAAGGCCCATGATATCAGTGGGCCAACTAAGGCCCGAGATATGTTTCGGCCTAGTAACGGCCCGTGAGCTAACTGGGCCCATAACGGCCCGGTCTACATTTCGGCCTGCTGAAGGCCCGTCGACGACTAGTGAAAATTGAGGCCCAACATGCATTTTGGCCTGCTAAAGGCCCGTGGTTTCATCTCGGCCGTAACATGCCAGTACAATATTCAGCCTGTTAATGGCCCAATGCTACCTGGGCTGGACTAAGCGCTGGGTCGAGAAAAGGCCCAACTAAAATATAGGCTGGTGTAATTTTTGCCTGGCGCAATGTGTGAAGGCCCCAATCATTCGAGCCCAAGAACGACGTAGGCCGGCCCAATTGTGGCCCGCTGAAAACCTGGCCCGTTATTGAATGTTTCGACCCGATCGACTACATCTGATTTTTTTTTCAGATAGCGAATGATGGCAGTAACTAGTAGGAATTAAGAACAAACCTACTCTACACAATAAAGAAATTACGGCATAGTAACTAAGAATAAACCTACACTATACAATAAAGGATTTAAGGTATATTACATCCATTGGGCATTGAAGTTCGCCACAAGTGATCATAAAGCGTGACGAAGAAGCAAATTACAAAAACTGGGCACCATTGCAGCGTACCAAAATAATACTGAACCGAGACCACTTCCAAGACAATTCAAGAAAGGTTAGCCTTGCGAGGGAACTATTGCGCAAGCTGCTGAGCAAGGCTGTGAGACCAGCCTAGCATGTCGGTCATAGCTTCCAGGTGTAGCTATTTAGCGATGAGGTTCTCATTGGTGTTCTCCGCAATCTTTCTTAGAGATACGACTTCAAGTCGAAGTTGAGTTGCGGAATGCCTTTCTGCTAGAACTTGGGACTGAAGAAGTTGAACTGATTCAGACAACGAATTCTGTGAGCTTGTCTGACTGTTAGTCTCAAGTACCTTGAACACTGCATCAAGACAAGACTTTGGGGTTGTCTCGCTATCTTCAAGATGTTTTGCCTTCTTTGCTGCAATATATGTTGGGTTTGTCTCACAGCCTTCAGCAGACTTGTGCATGCCATCAGGCATATCACCCTGAAACAAAGCAGAGAGATGACAGGTTTTGCACGTGTATAAACAAATATGATAACTGTTCTGTCAATTCTATCCAATTTCAAATTAGAAAATAAAGAGTAAGTTCAAAATATCAATAGCATAATTTGGCATTGTTCATAATGCGGGGAGCTTCACCACACTACTGGATTACCATGTCAACATAACAAGCATAGATGAAGGGCAAAGAAAATCATTGTATCTATTTTGGATAATGTGCATGGCATGTTGTTCATATCATCAGCCACATCAGTAAGATAAAACATGAGATGACAAGGTGCAAACGTGGGCTGCTTCACCACACACTGGATTATAGATCCACAAAACCAAGCATACATATAGGGAGTATTAAGTAATGTGCATGGTATGAATAAGAAATTTGGTTTTACAAGTAAAACTTAGAACTTAAGATTCTTACGAACATGCATTTTGGTAGAAACAGCAAACTAACCAGCAGTAAACGATAGGGAGTATGAGCAAATTAAACAGCAGTTGAGGATAAAGGCTTTAGAAGGACTGACTTACATTAACAGTTAACACCGGCTTTATAATGCCCTTCTCCATGTCAAGGGAAGGATAACTCAAGAATTTCAACACAGAATCTTCTTCATAAGCATTGCGTGTACTCTACATTTTGTAGAGAGTAATTATAGATATGATAATACTGGAAGGGATAGAGGATAATGAAGATAAGATGCAGATTGATGCTACATAATCAACTACCAATCCCTGGAAGTACAAGCGTTATAGGACAAAATGTACTGACAAGAGCAATGGGCTACACTTCTGCACTGGCATTGTCTGTGTATTCTACTTGTTGGTAAGATTAAATATAGATCTGATCTTTTTTAGTAAATGGTGGGCGAGGGAGATAAGATGCAGAATGCTACAAAATGAACCAATCCCTCTTCCCATAATACAAGAGTGTTTTGAACACTGGTGTACTGTACAAAACGTTCTTATATTATGGGACGGAGGGAGTAGCTGTTAATGTAAGTACAGTGATAGACCACGTTCAGTCCTTACAAGAGGACTGCAGAGCTAAACCTCTTCAAAAGCATTGGGTTGATTCTAAATTTGTGCAAGAGTCCATACAGATCTTATAATGTCCACCAAATGGGCGATTACGAGGCTAACATGTGCAGTGATGCTACATAATCAAACATCTATAAAAGTAAGTATGGTCATACAGGGCAAGAGGTACTCACGAGAGAAATGCAGTGTGCAGTATAGTTGCGAGATTCTGTGGTCCCTTGAGAACGAATGTTCTTCTGCTAACAGTTTTCGTACAAGTGAGACATTAAGGCAAATGGAGAAATGTAGTTCAAATTGTGATGTGATATCATACACAGTACCTTACGCTGCAGCCGAGACCAATGTGTAACAAGATTATTCCAGTCACCGTCGGATAAATGTAGCACCAGAGACTTTATATAAATTTCGTTCAGAGGCTTGCCATCAAAGTGTGCTTGCCTCAGGTAGGAACGATACTTCATCAACGAGTGCTTGAAAAGTGCAACCAACTCTTGCTCGTCTTCACAATCTAGTTTGCTCCTCGCCTATTTAAAAGAATGAAATCTTGTGTCTTCTGTCACCAGAAACATATGTAGTAATGACCATGAATAACATTAGTACATTACTTACGCGTAAGTTGCGGAGGAAGACTGGAAATTTTTCTGTGTCTGCGGTATAATCTTTCCATGAAGGAAGATGCGCACAAAGTTCCTGACAACAACATAAGCTTCGTCTTCTAAACTGGGAAGAAATGGAACAGGGGTCCTATTTGCTGCAATTGGGTCTCTCTCTGGTTCGAAAAGGGATTTGGCAACTGGATTTGGTGTACTCTTTGCTGGAATGGGGGTTTTGCGTCGTACAGCTGGTGCTATGTCAACTGGCATAATCATACTGTTTGCTGCAGTTGGGGTCTGCTGAGTTGGGGCATCAGAAATGACCAGTGTAGTAGGGCTAGAGTCTGCTAGAGTTGGGGTATTTTGTGGGTCAGGTGATATTGCAACTACACCTAATGGGCTATTTGATTTATCAGGTGCCACTACCTTTTCCAAATACTTTGCTTGTGCTCCTCCATGATCAGCAATCACCCTCTTCCTTTTGAACGTTTGATACACAAGAACAGCATTTGAATGGATAAATATGGTATGATGACAGATGGAATATGTACTGAAAATGGATAGGCAGGGTGTATTCACATACACGATGTGTAAACTAAGCTAATGGCAGTTCAACAAAGTAGAAGTAATGCAAAGCATCAGTTGCAAGATATGTGCGAGCAATGTAACCTTGGAAAGTTAGAGCAAGTACCTTGATGGGTGAATAAGATAGGGCATCTTCCTCTGACTCCTCCACTAGGGAGCTACATTGACTTAGGTCTCCCTCTAGCTCAAAATCACTGTTAGGATCATATTCTGAGCATGAATCTGTAGGTGGAGAGCGTTTGCATTGCATTGCATCCAGACTTGATTTCAGTCCCTTAATGCCAAGTTTGACAGCCATGGCATTGTTCTGCTTTATTCTTTTCATGCGCACAAGCTCATAATCATTATGATGCTGTTCAGAATCTGAGATTCATGAAAACATAAAAAGTAGTCAGATTATCTATGGAATGCATTGCGGATTCAACTCGGAGAGTGTCTCCCTATAAACCCCTGCATATTCAAAGTTCACCTCCCCAACCGTGCTGACCAAACCACACACAGAAATACAAACCCCTTATGTCTCTATAACAGGCAGGCACACATTTCAAAACTGAAGTAGGAACATTAGAATCATATGAAATTCGTATTTGAACAAATAAACTAAGCAATTATGAGTGGAGTAATGTTTAGCTTCAAGGGTGGAGTGTTGGTAGTGCGACACAAAGCAAGTAGGCAGATTGTATTCCATGTAAAAGATCGAAACCTATGTAAAAGCTAGAGATGACACTTTCTTTCTATACAATGCAGTGTTCGTTACCCACACATGATGGAAGAGATCACATAGAGAAATACTATTCACTAAGGTCTACGGTTCCAGTATTTAGAAACAGAGTGGTCCACCCTAAAAGAATATTGACAACAAATATGATAAGGCAAGCATAGATGTAGTGAATCAATCATTTACTTGTGAGCTTATTAGGACAAGTATGCAGAATTGTAACTGCAGTAAGAGACCATCCAAAATATGAATGAAGAAGTTTGTCTAGCACTTATTGTTTGCAACTAATCGACGTGAATAATTGGATATTATATCGAATGAGTAAGAAAGACAAGTAAAATTGTCAACAAACCTGGCTTGCAGTAGTAATCTGGGTCAATGTCACTACGACCAACAATCCAAAATGACTAGTTTCTGTTCCGAGGGCCAGAATTTTGAAAACCCTGTGAACTTTAGAGGTACTAAAGGTTACCAAAATACATCTGAACCATTAAGTGTAGGTAGCACTGAGCACACGACAAACCCTAATGACAGTCCTACCTAATGAGTAATGAATCAATTAGAAAATGGGTGATGAGGAGTGGCTGCTGAGTGTTGAGGACGTATCTCAGGATAAATCGGGTTGGCTTGGTGGGTGCTGCATGCCTGAGCCCTGAACGGACTGGGAAGGTAGGCACGGCGGCGCGCCCGGGCAGCGATGACGCTGTTGGGCGAGCGGCTCCTGGCCTGCTGTTAGTCCGGCGTCTCCTCTTAGAGTGATGCCATTCGGGGACGGCAACTCACTGGCGAGGCAGGCGGCTGGGGGCGAGTAGAGATCGGAAGCGCGCAACAGAACAGAGGGGAATCGGGGCCTGGGACGACCCAAAATCCCAGGGTGGGCCGGCCCACCGTGGGCACCCTGTAGAGATACACACCCGAGCGGCGAACATGCATTTTCGAAACTAATTTCGGAACATTTAGCTGACCAATTAAACAACTCTGTTTTAATAATATCAGATTCGTATTTGAACATCTAAGCTTGTTTAGCTTGATGCGTGGAGTAGTGTTATTATGACACGAAGCACGTATTCTGATCGTATAGTGATCATAAAAGGAGGAAACTCTAAGCATATTTTTTTTAGCAAAAGAGGGTTTTCCCTCCGATTTCTATTAAAGAAACCACCACGGAACCAACATGATCAATTAAACCCTAAGCATGATCAATTAAACCGTATTATGGCTGTGCCATGGCAGATTTGAAGCTGCAAACCAGAGAAATGATATTTAGCATCCATTGTTTGCTTCGAACTAAGAACCAAGTTAAGATCTATTTTCTGGTTGAGATCAAAAAGTTGAGGAGATATGAAGTACCACCTCTCTTGCGGCGTCGTGTAGGCATCGGGGGTGCGATGGCTGTCGGTGGCGTTGAAGCAGATCTGCGACGGTAGACGGGTGCATCAGGGGATAAGTCCCGTTGCGGTGGAAGAGAAGGTCGTGTGAGCGGCCCCGACAAAGAGGACGATGACGCCGATGAAGCGATAGGACGCGATGCAAGGCTATTGGTCCGTCGCCGTGGATGAGAAACGTCCATCTCTAGCAGTGGACGACACGGTCTTGGTAGGCGCTCCGGCATGGTGGAGGACGGTGGTGATGGATGTGGTGGAGGACGGCGGCGATGGATGGGGTGGCGGACGGAGGCTGGTGTGGGGATGGGGTGTTCTAGCACGGACGGTGTATGAATGGGAAAATGGTGGGAGAGGTACAGGGAACCATGTTTTTGGGACGCGCCTGTCTGAAATATGGGAAAGTTACGAACTTAGCCCCCGTTTAAAATTTGGACGTCTCATCGGTTGGGGATAGGACGGTAATCTCGCATCTCGCCAATATTTGCCCAGAGCGATTTCGGGCGAGGAGAGGGTGGTTGGCGCCCATGGTTGGCACCCACGGTGTATGAACGGGGCTGATAGTTAGGGCGGTTGTGTCACGTCTGAGTGAAGTTACAAACCTGCCCCTATTGAAAATATTTGCCTACATCGATTTCGTCCGAGTCGAGTTTGTTTTGCCGCCCACCGTGTATGAATGGGGAATGGAGGGAGAAACAGAGGTCTTTCGGACGAGCTTGAATCAAATGTGTTTTGCCGCCCATGTTTGACGCCCACCGTGTCGGAATGGGCTCAGAGGCGGTCGTGTCACGTCTAATTGAAGTTACTAACCTACCCCTATTTAGAGCAGTGGAAATCGGGACAATGGATTGTCCGTGTAATGGGTAGACAGTAATTTCCATCTCCCAAACACTTGGCTTCGGGCAGCCGACGTGGGAGTGGACATTTTGCAGCTTCTTTTGAATTTTGGGACAATAAGCATCCACGTTTACCCTGGCAACTAAATTCGAATCCATTTTGTATTCCTATATGAATCTTTATAAATTGTTCTATGTGTTTTTATATATCTTCAAAAGGACGACAAAGATGTATTCCACTTTCATATATGAATATGGTTTACAAATGCCAATACTCAAATTCAGAAACTAGTATCCAGTTTAAGGTGAATTCGAATATTTGGAACACTTCATGTCCAACTCAAATGTCACACGCAGCATAATGTGTACTCCCATTTAGATATGTACACAAGCGATGTATCAAGATTCAAATACCGAGTCAATCAACCAAGAATGTACAGAAGTAACAGACATATAAACACTTATAGAGTATATGGATCAATAATATCAACTAACATACATAAGCCAGGCCGCTGTACTTTTTTTTGGCTACAACAACATCTTTTTTTTAGCTAGCATCTCGGCCCTTTCCGATGCGTGCCACTTATGGTCCATCTATACTACTACTATTGATGAATGCACATTCAACCCGATTGGAATATTTGTAGGTCTGGCACAGCAATCCAAATGAAATGTCTCCGAGTCTTATCAATTAATACAGACTTGTGCTCAAATAAAAATACAAACCAAAAAACAAAAAAAATTATTACATGATCTCTAAAACGAATGGTTTGATTGACTACATGAACAGACAACACAAAGGTTATTCAAGTATGGAAAGAACATTTCACCTATGATTTACCAAGTAGGAATTTTATTTCCTTTTTTCCTTCAGGACCTTAACAATCTAGTCAGTCTCAGCTTGCTTCGTTTTGAAATCCACCAAATATTTAATGGTTGTCTTGAGTACTGCTTGTGATTGTGCTATTTGCTTCCTCGACATGTCAACTTCATATCTAAGTGCAGAAGCAGAATCTCTTTCTACCACTAGTTTAGCCTCTAGAGCATCAGCAGTTGGCAATTCATAATGCACGATTGGGCCGGTGCCACTCCTGTGGGATGATGCAACGTCCATGAGGACCTCGCTCTTTGATCTTGGGCTAACCTGTTTTGCCATTAAAGTTCCGATTGGATTCAGAAAAGTTGAAGTTAGCAAAACATCTCAACTGGGAGTTATAATAGCAAACCAGTTAAACAAACAAGGAATTAAAGAGTTTCAATTGGATGCTGAAAAGTACTCCCTTCCGTCCCATAATGTAAGACGTTTTTAACACTATGCTAGTGTCAAAAAACGTCCTATATTATGGGACGGAGGGAGTAGTTATTAACATCATTGTAACCTGCTGTTGCGGCAGCTAAGCAGTTAAACAAACAAGTAGATATTTAAGTTAAGGCAAACAAGTAATTCTTAACAGTAAGTATCAAACACATAGATAGGCGCAGTCTACAATATGATTAACAGGCTATGCCATTATGTAATCAGTAGCAAACTAAATTAAGCCAAGCAACTTAATTGAACAATTTTGCAATAAGTGGCTAACTAAAATTCCAAGAAGCAGGTAACTAAACTTACGCTAGTTCTTTGTACAGGCACACTACAACTTCTTTTTCGCTTACAAGGTTGTACAAAGGAGTCCATGGCATCAATTGCTTGGATACGCAGTCCCAATACTTCTTTCTTCCCACACTTCATGGGTAAGTCGAATGGTTAATCTGGTAAGATGGTGCATCCTTGATATGTTATATGAGGACGTGTAGTCAGACTAGTTGTAGCCAAACACATCACACTGGCTTTTACTGTATATTTCATGCGATTACTTTTGGCATATCAAGATCTAAGCAATCTACAATAGGATGAAAAGACTGTCATCCTTCACATTATTGGCGAACTCAGTTCATAGAAACAAGCAATTCAACCATTTTGTGGGTAAATCAAAAGCGCCACTGGAATATTTTTCACTATCCAATCATACACGCAAAAAGGGGGGACACCACCATAGGGGCTGGTATGGGCGGCCGCCTCAGGTGGCTGGAAAGTGTGCACCTAGTTTGAGTCGTCCAGGTTGGCCCACGCTAGTTTTGTTCGTCCCAACGCATGAGCAGGCAATGTAAAAAATGAAGAAAAATGTTTCAATTTGGATGGGACAATAACATAAGTGCAAGGCAGGCCCTATAGCAGGCTCGCGGCCCAAACGAGCGCCTCCCATATCGATCGACGGCAGGAAAAATCCCAATTCATTCGCTCCAGCCTCTAGTCTAGTTCACCCCTAACCTAGCCACCGCTGGACAGACTGACACAACACTTCCTCGCGCCCTCATTGGAGGGCGGTCGCCGAGCTTCAAGCGAACGGACGGACAAGAAGATGAAGATCCAACCCTGGGTGTAGCCTGTGTGGGAGGCAGCGGCGGCAGCACGGGCATGGCATCGAGCTTGCGCAAACGGACAGTCGCAGCTTGCAAGACTAGCATGCGCAATGAGCAGGTACATCACATCCCTGATTATATGTAATTCAACTCTTCAATTTCTGGCCAATAGTTAAACCTGACGCTGTTGTAAAACTGCTTGTATGTAGGGAATCTATGAGAAAATGAAACCAATTTCTACTTATTTTATAACTCCCCCACTCAATACTGAACTGACTGAATCTGATGTATCTAATCAAGTTTCCGGTGCAAACATACAAGCTCATGTTGTTCTTGAGCCTGAAGTGTCTAATGAACAGACTCCTAATGAAGGATTTGATGCAAACATTTTACATGCTCCTGGTGATGAATATATAGTGTCTAATGAGGGATCTAATGCAAGCATTTTGCAAGCTCATTGAAGGATTTAGTGTCTAATGATGATCTACTATGTTGAGAGAGACAGCGATTTGCAGGCATTGATGACAAGCAAATTATAGTGCATTTTCATAGCTTGAGGAAACGTCGAGGCCATCTACCAGAAAGTCCCCGTATCATGACAACATACCATAAATACTTTTCTAATCTGTTGTTTGAAACTATTGGCATACTTGTGCAGGATAGATATATTGATATGCAGTTTGCGCACTGGTTATACGTGCAATTACACTTCGATATTTTCAGCCAGAGAACGAATAATTCAGGCAGGTACAAACCATGTTTGTAGTCCTTGTACACCATGTTGCATTTTGTGTTTTTTGGTGCTTGCATCATTTAGTGTTTATAATCTGAACTACTTTGGATCATTAGCTGGTTTTCAAAGTGCATGTAGCATCACATTTCTCAAGTTATGTTGATTTCCGGAGTGCAAGTGCCTTCGTATTTTTTAAGTTAAATGTTCGCCCCTGGTAACTTGAATTCGTGGATCAACCACTGCACACAAATCATACACGAATGCTAGTACGAATTAAATGAAATGCAGGGACTTACGCTAGCTCGTTGTATAGGCTCACTGCAGCTCTGCTTGCGCTCGGGATGTTCCATGTACAAGTCCATGTTACCACTTGCTTGGATGTGCAGGCCTTGTGCTCCTTGCATCCCCCTCTGAATTTTTGACACTGCCAATGGTTGATCAAATAAGAGGAATCGACCTTGATGTTGTACCGGAGGACAGATACTTACAAGGTTATACGGGTGTGCAGGATGTGTACCAAATCCCGTAGCCCCATCATGCTTCGCTAAAAAATGGATTTGCTTGTTTCAGATGATATCTCTAGTAGAAATAAGAGTTAAAGTCAGAGTTGCATAGGCGTGTAAGCTAAGAGAGCAGTGAAAGGATATCCAAACATCGTCGGAACAGTGCACAAGGGAGTGATGTGTGGATACCTTGTTCGGGCCGGCGTTTGGGCATGGTCGCCTAGCTAGAGTGCAGGTCACTTCAGAGCCATTGAGGGTGATGCGCTGGTGTTGGCTGGACGCGCACGGATGCAGATCTTGAGTGGTAGCGGAGCGCTATGATGCGGTGGACGAGACCGTTGGTGAAGCCCCAACGACCTCGGGGGGCGGAGGTGCGACGATGTGCTCAGTGAAGTAGCCCCGGTGAGCTGGGAGATGGCGTCGGTGAAGCGCACCTGATGCGGTGGAACTCAGTGTCTGTGAGGCATGTCGGTTGCAGCGGCTGACGTTCTCGGTGGACCACCCGGTGCGGCGGACGAGGGCGTAGATGAGGTAGCTCCGATGTGGTGGTGAAGCGCGACCGCCGTCTTCGTCGTCGTCGTCCGACACAGAGGTGGGGAACGGTGGGGAAAGAGACGAGACGAGGGACGATTCAAGGGATGGCGGCGAATTAGGGATTTGAGCAATCTGGGCGCGGAAGGGGACGGTGGAGAAGAGAGATTTTGCAGGGCTGGAATTGGGGCCGCCAGATATTTCAATCCGAAACATGGAAGCAGGAACTTATATTGTCGTCGTCCTTTTTTGGGGGGGAGGGGGGTGGGTGGCTGGGTGCAACGCGTCCGTCCGACACACGCGACCACCCCGACAGGACTACGCTTCGGTGCCTTAAGGCACCTGCCTTTGTGTCCATGACATGTGGGCCCAACAGGTGGCTGGCCCACATGTCAGTCACCCAAGGGCTGTTGCCTTTAAGGCACCGAAGTAGCGTCCACCCCGACACGACCCTGGTCTGCCTGGTGCACCTACATTTGAGAATGCAAACGAATCTTCTTTCATTTGCAAACGAATCTGTATGTATTACCATGCCTGTGTTTTCCTTGCAATAATTAGTCATTCGAAAGGAGATACTCCATCCGTTCACTTTTGTAAGTCGTTTCAGACAACTTAAAATGAACTGTTTTGCATATTGTCTGAAATGTCTTCAAGGTCTTATAAAAGTGAACATAGGGAGTACTATAAATTAATTAATGAGGAGTTATTTGAAAAAAAATCGAAACGGTACCCACGCTAACGTGGATTAGAGTGTGTCACATAATTAGTTATTTGAATTAGAGTGTGTGTCACGTAGTTAGTTATTTGAATTAGAGTGTGTGTGACGTAGCGATCTCCAATTCTAACGTGGATTTCACATTTCACTTTATCCATGCTACTTTTTTAATACAAATTCATATGTATATGATGAACACCATGGTAGTGAGAAAACTTTTGGATGGATTCAAACATATGACCTACAAAATAGCACAACAATATGAGCCAATGTCAATTTTTCGAAACTTAGTATGGCACGAATTCGAAATAATTACCCGTATGCCTGGTCATCGGTTCAAATCTTATAATGTACACCGAATTGAAACATCGATATTAAGTCTCGTACTATGTACATTCAAATGTTGTTTTTAGCCCCCCCCCCCCCGTGCACAACCGCTACATACTTCCTGTATCGGTCAATCTTCCTCTCCTAACCACCTTAGCAAGCTATCGGTTTCCAACACACGTTCATTCTTTCTCTCCATGTTTCGATCTCTAAGTCTCTCAACTACACAACCCCTTTTTCCACTCCTGTTACCAAATGTATTTACCTCACACACCCGCCATTGCACCCCATGCCGAGCTCTCTCTCTCTCCCCCTCTCCCTCTCACCCTCTCGCGCTAAATACATGCATTGCCTATCTAGCCCCCCCGACCTCTCGTGCGCACGAACACACGTTGTATATCTAGGTCACTCCCTCGAGACTGTCTCACTCTTTCTTCCGCACGGCGGGCCACACTCTCTCAATCTCGCTCTCTTTGTCTGAGTCTCGTTTAACCTCGTTTTCTTTCACACACAAATGATATATCTCCCTGTTCGGGCCTCGATCGACACACTCTATACTCTCTCACGCAGATTGTCTATCTAGGTCAGTCCATCCAAGCCGCCGCCACTCTTTCAACCTCATGGTGGGCCACGCTCACTCAATCTCTCTCTCTCTCTCTCTCTCTCTCTCTCTGTGTGTGTGTGTATGTCTCGATTTACCTAGCTCTTTCTCGGACAAAAACGATATATCACCATGTTTGAGCCCAATTCGACCTATTCACATTGTATACTCTCTCACGCACATCGTCTATCTAGGTCACTCTCTCCAACCCATCTCACTCTTTCGATCGCACGGCGACCCTATGTGATCGGTTGACCTTGCTTCCTCCCACACACAAAATATATCTACACGTCTGTGACTGGATCATCTCTAAAGCTCTATCTTACAGCCCTCACCCTTACCAAAAGCTCAATCGGACAATATCTCTCCGGAGCATATATATATTTGTTCAATGAATGTCGGACCACACTCACTTTGTCTCTCTATCTATATGTCTCTCGATTGACCTCGCTTTCTCATACCGTATCTTCCACGCGTTGAAGCTACTACCTCTCCATCCCTCACAAAGCCGAAGCTATTTACATTGCGAGGGGCACTCCAACCTTGGATTAATTTGTGTAGGCATTTATTCCGGTCGGTTTAGATTATATTTTCATAACATTCCACCCACAACTACTCCAAACGCCATTGCAACCCACGCAACTCCCCTAGTTGATTTCCCTCTGGCTTGATCATCGCTCTCTCGCACGTCCTTTCTCACCTTCAACGTCGCACCATGGTATTATTGAAAAAACTATGTTGTTCTCTTTAATTATTATAAATAAGCTACAAAACTACACACCGATAGTCCACTTGGAATGGAACAAATTTCGACCCACAAATTAAAGTGCTACAAACTACACACCAAGGGGCCCACATGTCATGAAACAAATTTGGACCCATATACAAATTAAAAAATAAAGGACGAGGATCAAACATGCGACCGGGCCTTCAAGCTGCACGTCAATAGGCAACATACGTAGAATATCAATGTTTGTTGTACCCCCTTTGTTCACATAATGTTTTTATATTACCACAACCTAATTAATGGATAACATGTAATATTATTTTTAGTACTATTCGCCTTCACTTACCGGTGGGTTGCATGTGTGCTCTCTCTCTCTCCTCCCCTTCTGCGTTTAGACGCACGGGCAAACAGGAAGAACTCGTGGGCGATGTTGCCGTTGACCATATCTGGACGCGTTCACAACTCACAAGTCATGGCACCAGTTTCACGTACTAGCAGCACTAGTCAGTGTGTACGTGCAATGCACGTTAATTTGGAAGTATATTAAGTGCATGCGGATATTAACTACTAGGATATTATTTGCGTGTTGTCATGTGATTAGCATTATTTTTGGCATGAAATTAACTGCACGCTAAACGTGTTGAGCGCTCGACATTGAAGCAGTCTAGGTCGTTGGATGACAAGGAATACATGTGGCTTGATGACGTTTTATATTTAATTTGATACGGCTCTAGCAGAACATTCAATCGATCAAACCATACATTTTGTTCAGTCTGACTCCGACTTTAAATTATACGACGATATATATAAAATAAACGGAAATGATAAACATTCGGATTTTGAGCATGGCAATCCGAATGTTTTTCATGGCAAATTTAGATTACGCGGCGGTGGCGGGGGCGTTTCGCGGTGGGAAGCGGCTCCTCTGCCGTGCTCTGTGTGTCGTCGGGCCACTGACCGACGGCGACGGCGGCGTCTTGCGCCGTTGTTGGCGTACTCCTGGACGTTGGCATAGCTTCAAGGAAGGCCAAAGTGTTCTGGACTTCGGAGCGAGTCAACTGGCGGGAGGAGGCGACTGGTGTTGGTGCAAGGAAGCGGTCGACGACGGCCATCCATGCCGCTGAGGGGGGCACTGGCACCCGCGCGGGGACATGCGCTGTCAACGGCGCGGCGGAGACGTTCGTGTGCATGGGCACCGGCACGGGCGCGCACGTCAGTGCACACGCAAGCGCATGCGCTGGCAGGTGCACGGGCACCGGCACGGGCGTGCGCGTCAGTGCACGCGCAGGCGCATGCGCTGGCTGGTGCACGGGCACTTGAAAGTCGGCGGGGACCTCGTGGAACCCCGTGGCATCAAGCTCGGCGACAATGTGCGGCTCCCAGCCCATCAATGCCACAGGGATGGGCGCTGGCGCAGTCGGGGCGACGGGAGCCAGAACGGGAGCGGGGACAGGCACGGCGTCTTCCTGCAAGGCCAGTTCAAGCTCGTCCCAAAGCGCCTTATGTTCTTGAGACTCCAGCTGGGTGTCTTCCTCATGAAACTGGAACACTAAGGGCAGACCATCGTGATGCGGCATGGCATACGTTTAGGTCAGACTAGTTGGAGGTAGACGACAGGAGAATCGGAGAGAAAGAGAGAGGATTCTAGCGATACCGGGTAGTGCGGGGTTGATTTTAAACTGCGGCGCCGGCGACATTAAAAGTGGGAGCAGTTGGGACGACGGTGGGCGGTGGAACCTGGTTAAAGGGCTCGCCTCCCGGTGAGTCTGCACAGCGGTCTGCTCGCACGCCTCCCTGACAGCCGGCGCAGTGGTCTGCTCGCACGCCTCCCGTCGACTCACACGCTTGCTGGGACGACACCTGCCGATGAGAAGCGGGGACTCGTGGCGGCACGTAAACGCCCACGGTTTCAATAGTGAAAGCGTTCGCCTTAACGTGACATGTCTTTTCCCTCAAAAAAAAACGTGACAGGTCTTTGTTCCAAAATACCCTGGCTCTTCATTTGTGCAACTTGTCATAAGCAGCTTGTATCAAATTGAAGAAAAAACTTACGAAGTAATATTTGTGCCATATCACGTGACCATGCTCAGTTTCAAGAATTTATGCTCCCTTTTGGATTTTCTGAAATTTAAGACCCAGGATTCGAAACAATATCATAACCTGCATCATGCAATAAATTTTCAAGCCGTACATCTGTCCTGTTGTATTTCTTAAGAAAGGATTTGGTCAAACATTTTGCTTAGTTAAACCTCCTCTCCGGTTTATAGGGCTCAATTCAAAAATCTCACCAACCAAGGTAGATGGTGAGTGGTGGAACAATTGTTGTAGTTTGCAAAACCACTCAATTAATGTGCTTGTTTTCCTCAAAAATTGTGTTTACGAATGCATTAATTGCAATGCATGCATGCATAAAGTACATGCATTGGTCAATTTTCTCTTAATACTTGCATGTAATGATTTATTACACCTTGAAATCTGAACATGTGATGGGGAACAACCAAATTGAGACTTATAAAATGGGAAAACTAAAATTTTGAGATAAGCCCTATAAACCGGAAAGGAGGGAGTAAAAGGATAATCCCTTCGTACCAGTGCATTGCCTGATATATTAACTCAAGTACAAGGCACGAACAAAAAAAGTACTAGGCACGAACAAACGGGCTCAATTCTGTGCTCATCCTGGTGTAGTAGTAGTAGTACTAGGCAATGCAGTTGACGGGTGACATTGACGAGCGGCAAGCGAGGGAATTGAACCATGCTCGGCACGGTAGGTAACATTGTCTAGTTACTAAAGCATCCCTCCGTTGTTCATCGGTAGTCATTATGGACCGGGGACATGAGGGGAATTTCCTAGGGCTGGAATTCTGGCCGCCAGATATTTCGACTTGAAACGCTGAGGCTCGACTGGTTGGGGTTGCCTAATGTGCGTACCACGCACGCCACTGAAGGACACGAGCCCGTTTTTTTAGGATCAACACGAGCCAAGGTCTGGCTGGTACGCCATTGGGTCCTACCATTTGAGAATACAAAAGGAACCTTTTAAATTGCCGAACGAATCTATGTGTATTACAATACCCGTATTTTCCTTGCAAATACTAATCTCAACGTGGTAATTGATTTATGACGAGTCGTTGAATTAGAGTGAATTTGTGATATAGTGATCTCAACGTGGATTTCACATTTCATGGTATCCCTAGTAAGTTTTCCAATGCAAATTCAAATTTAAACGATGAACAATATGGAGGTGAGAAAACTTTGTATGTATCAAGCATATGACCACACACACACACACACACAGACACACACACACGAACACAACAACAATCGAATAAGTATAGTGCATCTATTTTTCCAACCCATCCATGTATGACACGAGTTCAAAAATACTCCTTCTATTCCTAAATATTAGTCTTTTAGAGAGTTCAACAAGTGACTACATACGGAGCAAAATGAGTGAATCTAGACTTTAAAATATGTCTATATACATCCATATGTGCCACTCCATTTGAAGCCTCTAAAAAGACTAATATTTAGGAATGAAGGGAGTAAAATGTAAGACATCCATGGTCCTCAGTTCAATATTTAAAATGAACATGAAACTGAAACATGAATATTAAGTCTAGTACTACAGTACATGCAAATGTTGTGTTTAGGCGGAGCTATGATTGTCGGGGGTCAACCCCTCGACCTTAGATAAAACTGTGGAGCTCTGTTTAGGGTTGTTTAGATTATATTTGTTCCCACCCTCCCAACCACCGATTGGTTGTGCACCCCCCACCCCTCCTCCCCGGGAGAATATCATGTGCCCCCATACCTTACATGCTATATGCCGATACGAGTTGCTTGGAGCTTGTAGATCTGAGATATAACAGCTCACATGATGTGTCTTAATTTTTTTGCAGGAAACCTTGATGAGTTTGAGAATTGCACACAATTTGTACAAAAACTACTTAGATGCCCTTTGATCCCATATCCAACGACCTCGAAGCTCGTATCACCGTAGCATCTAAGATGAAGGAGGACATCATATTCTCCTGGATGTAAGAATATCATGTGCCACCACACCTTAAATGCTTTGGTGATACAAGCTCTTTGGAGGCATTGGATTTGTGACCCAACACCTCCTCGGTGGTTCGAATGTTTTTTTTGCAGAAAAGCCCCAAAAGAGTTTGGCCACTGCTTAGAAGCACAAAGACTGCTCAGATGCCATTGGATCTCAGATCAAAGGACCTCCAAGCTCGTATAACCGTAGCATCCAAGCTGCAATAACACCTTATGTTTTCTCGCACGGGAGAGTAAGGGGTGCTCCCGCACCGTAGAATCTATGGTGATACGAGTTCACTGAGATCTAACGGCCCACAGTAGGAGGTTTGAATGTTTTTGCATTATACGGCTGATAGAGTTTGGGAAATGCGCAGAAAGTACAAGTACTATGCATGTGCCATCTGATCACTGATCATACGACCTAGATGCTCATATCACCATAGCGGGTAATTAGGTGAACGGAGGGCACGTCGGGTTGGTGGTTGTTGTGCTGGAGATGGACATCAGGGATGCTGCGGCAGAAGAAGTGGGTCACGCTGGCGACCTGCGGCTGTGCGTGTATGTGGTTTGCTAGTAGACTGGAGCTGGGGTAGATGAGAAACAGGGGGCTGCCCGAAGCCAGTGACTGCAGAGAGTGGTCGGGGAGCTTGATGATGAGATCAAGAGCAGATGGGGGCGACAGAGGCTTGTGAAGCGGTGCCGGCGCCCGCGGCTAGGAGGTTGGGCAAGGGGCGGCGACACGGCCGGCAACCAGGAGGTTGTGTGCGGGGCGGTGGCGCGGTGGAAGCAGCGGGGAGGTTGGCCAGTGGCGAGGTGGAAGTAGGGGGGCGGCGGTCCAGTGGGAGCAGCGGGGAGGCGAGCCGATGGCGATCATAACCAAAACTTCAAACGGAGTTAGAAGTGGGCATTTACTGAGCAGATCAATGGAGTTGGCCAGAGCACTGATACCATCCTGGTCGTACCAGACCAGGGCATCCATCCTCCTGTATATGAGCCCGCCTGTCCCCCACTGGAACCACAGCAAGGCGTTGAGCTCGACAAGATGCGGCACCGGGGAGCTCGGTTTGTGAGATGATGTAGCGGAAGTGACCTGTCTGGGAGGTGGGATTGGACTGATGTAGTGGCCTTAATCACCACCAACCTGATACCGGTTTATTTCACCATACTCCATGAAGAAGTCAGATTCGATGTCTGAAAAGGAAGTATCAACCACATATCAATAGCATAAGTTCAGAGCGCTAGATGGTGTTAACATACTGATTTACCACTGATGGTAAAAATATATTTTGAGAAGAAATTATTGATGTTGATTGCCTAAAATATATATTTAGTTATATTGATTGCTTACTAATTAGTATAACATGTTCTGACACCGACGCAGAATGTGTACGGAGTAGCTCTATTCTTTCCGTGTGAATGTTTAAGAGGAAAATGAACCTTGCATTGCAGAAGAGAAGTCTATGGGCGCGGGGCAATGACGGTGTCCGCTCCCCTCTAGCGCCGATATCCAGCAGGGAGCCTCGCAAGATGTTCAGAACCATGCCTTGATTGACTAGCAGTAATCAAATAATCAAAAATAAGTTTTTGCTAACTAGTTTATGTACTATCAATCTGTCCAAATAATCTAGCATTTAGTAACGACTGTTAATCAGTTCAACAAATGAGGTTGTTAACAAGCCCGTTAACGATAAAATGAAGTCAGCTAATAACTTAATGTCCGAATCAAATTTCTGTGTTTTGAAGCAGCAGCAATAGTCGGACTTAGGGAGACATCCATGGGGGATATATAGTTGAACTTGCATGATGTGCAAATAACAACATGACTTCTGTACTTACTAGATGAGCACAACTTCTGTGCTTACTAGATGAGCATGACTTTTGTGCTTACTAGACAATACTACGCGAACAAGTATAATGCTACGTGAACTTTTGTGATGGATGACCTTTTAGTTTTTATTACCAGTACTTGTTGAAAATAAATATCTAAACCACCAGACTTGGGTCTGGGAACCAAAATTCAGAAGAGTAGCATCTCTACAGGGATTACACTACCTTTGACATTCTGACAATAGTGACGGCTCAAATGCCAAGTAATGTACAGTAACTGAAAAGGCATCATTTTCTGACATTCGATTCTGGAACTATGTGGACCTAAGTAATTATTGGCAGTCAAGAAATGTACAAGTTGCATATATTTCTACCTATTAAATTATGCTACCAAGCTTACCAAGTCAAAACAATTTTCTTGAGAATTATCTGGTCAGGATCCAAACTTTTTCAATGAACATGCAACACAAATTGCAGGCTGCTCCCATCTCTGTTCTCCAAAAGAATCATAGGGACGGATGAAAAAGGAAACCTCCAACAAATAAAAAAAATTACGTAAGGAAAAACAACCAGGCGAAGACACTGACTTTCAACAGGAAATGTGTAACATGTGTTTTTTTAACACATGCACACCAAAATTACCGCAGTTTCGACATGTACACTAAAACATGCAGGTTTTAGACTTAGAATTGCCATTGAAGGTTTCAGAAGCTTCATCTAGAGTAGCACATGTAGTTCTGCAGCTAGAAAATTTATTTATATAGGAAAATAAACTTATTCTGACAAACTGGATGAGCTAGGAACACAATATTTATCTTTCAGGCATAAGTACAAACACCCACAGGCAGAAATGCTATTAACTTTTTCGCTCCCTGCATTAATATTTGTACACAAAGACTTGTAGTCCTGTCAGGAGCATTCGTACTGTTTGAATCTTTTTTTGTTCATTGTATTTTCATGTGGTTTCTTATATGGACCTTTTTAAAAATCTGAATTACTCGTGATGATATCTGCGAACCTTTCTTAGACGATGATGTTGAACTTGCGCTCGATTGCATATGTAATTGAAGGAATTTTTACTAAACACCACAATCATCTACTTGTATTCTTACTGCTATGACTAGTTGGAAGGATAACAGACCAATCGAGTGGCATGAGTTACGGTGGCCCATTACACATATTATTTCAGTCCGCTCGATCTTCATCGGTACTAGAATGACTAGACAAGAAGTTTAGATTTGTAGCAGCACACGCACCAAACTTACAGATTTTTTCTTCAATGTTTTTAGGTGATTGCATCAGTACTAGTATGATTGGAAAAATATTCAGATTTTAGCAGCTCACACATGAAACTTACAGAATTTTATGGAAATGGACGAGTTCTGATTTTTTGAACTCCTCCAATGGTTGCACATGAACTGAGCAATATAGCGACTAATGGTACATCATTTTTTTATCTGAAAAGCTACTTGACGGAAAATTGACATACGCATCCAAAAGTTCAAAACTACAAGACATGCCCTATGTTTTTCTGCTACCACACTATCAAAACTTTTATTCAAAACGTCTCTGAACTTTAAACCTCAATCTTCCTTCAACTGTAATTTTCATTTTGCCCAACAAACTAGATGCACAGTAACTACAAAAGCAGAGCAATCTTCCTCATGTGCGCTACTTGGTGCCCAGCATGCCAAAATATGAGTAGCATACCTGGAGTTTCGACCACGCCCGGTAGCAGAGATCCATTTGGTGTGCTCGCGACAAGAAGAAACCAACTTGTATCCTCAACTTGGAGGCGACCAGCCAGTCTGGCTGCTAGCCAAGAGCTGCGTGTGTGGTCGCATGAAAATGGGTCACTCCCATGTCACTCCCGAGGGCAAGTGACAGAGATGGAAGGTTCAGCAGGGGCGCTCGGGGCGGTTTAGGGAGTTGGAGAAAGGCGGTTTAGCTGGCTAGGGAGGGGAACACGGGTAGGAAGCAAGCAAGGGGAGCCTAGAGGCGGAGGGCCATAGCGACAGGGGAAGAAGCGGAACCTTGTGGCGGCGTGTTGGGTGCAGGAATTCCAGAACCTCCACCAATGGAAGCATCAGTCCAAATATTCGAGAGGGAGCAGGCCAGAGGAGAAGGTGTTGCAGTAGAAAGGTGTGCAAGAAGACCTTACCACTGTTGTCCACCAGCTCCGTCGGAGAACCAGAGGTGGGGAAGGTGGGTGAGAACCTCGTGGCATGACGGAAGTAGTCGGGAGGACAGCTAGTGATGCGTGGATCCAGGGGTGGACGCGACACACAGATCCGGTGGTCGGGCGATGGCGCTTGCAACCTGAGGTGGGCGGCTGCGTGTGCTTGGGGCCGGCCGTGGGCGGCGGCGCGCCGACGGGGGTGGAAGGAGGCGGCGCACCGACGGGGGAGGAAGGAGGCGGCATGCCAGCAGGGAGGGAGGAGGCGGCGGCGTGCTGGGGAGGGGGATCTTTCTTGTTTGTCATCGGGCTGAAAAGTTATCCGACTAGTAACAAAATAGCTCTGTCCTATATATATACTGCTAATATTAGCAGAATAACTATATATACTGCTAATATTAGCAGAATAACTAATCTGCACACCACTTCCGTACTGCACGCTAAACGTAAGTGCACGTCATTTTTTGAACCAAGTGTGCTGCAGTACTCACACGAGTGAACTTCTCGTCGCAAAAAACTGCACGCTTTATTCTTTCGGTACTGTTTTCGCTCTAATTTTTTAACCGTTTATCGGAATGAGGCGTATAATATATCGTTGAAAATCTATGGATTAGGCGCAACTTTGACATGTTGAACACTTTTCGAGATTCCACACGGTTTAAGAGCAGTTTTGAAAATGGTGCGGCCCATGATGAGTGGCAGCGAGCGTTTTTTCGCGATTTCTTCTAAACTGCTCGTCGGAATGAAGCAAACGATACGCCGTTGGATAGATATCGTCGAGGCGCATCTTTTTCATATATAAATTTTTCTCTAATCCTTACGGTTTAAGAGCAGTTTCAAATTTACTAAATCATGGAATTCTGTTTTTCAATTTTTTTCAAATTTTCGGTACTGTTTTCGCTCCAGTTTTTTAACCGTTTGTCGAAACGAGGCGTGTAATATATCGCTGAAAAGCTATGGACGAGGCACAACTTTCATATGTTGCAATTTTTTTGAGATTCCTTGCAGTTTTAAGTTAATTTTGAAAATCGTGTGGCGAACGACGAGTGGCAGCTGCTCACAATTTTTTTACAAACCGCTGCTCGGAATGATTCAAACGATACACCATTGGAAAGGTATCGACGAGGCGCAACTTTTTCATGTAGAACACTCTCTCTAATTCTCTACGGTTTAAGAGCAGTTTTAAATTTACCAAAATGCGGACACTCTGTTTTTCACGACACCCAAATCGACGTGCGTACTTCATCCGACTGAAAACCGCACTGCATCGGATGAAATGCCGCACTGCATTAGACGGGCAAGAGAACTGCATGGTTTCCTTTTTGTGGTACGTAAATTTTTGAAGACGAGGAAGAAAACCGGACTGCTTTTAGACGGAAAAGCGCACTACATCAAAGAGTCAAGCGAACTTCATGATTTTCTTGTCGGGCATAAATTTTCTCAGATGAGCTTTTGTAAGTTTTTGTCGTCATTTTTTACGAAAGAATGCACTGCATCAAATGGGTTAGAGAACTGTATGGTTTCTTTTATTCAAACGTAATTTTTTCAAAGACGAGAAAGTAGAGTGCACTTCACATCGGGTGTAAATGAACCACAACACTATCAAAAAGTGAACCGCATTACTTTCTTCACTTCCGTAACATTTTTTTTGCACTTAGGGGATGAACAACATCATAACGGCCGACCGCACTACTTCAGAGTGAAATCGCACTGCAATAGATGGGCAAATAAACTTCATATTTTTGTTGTGAGACGTAAGATTTTCGAGATGAATTATTGTTGTTTCTTTTTCAATTTTTTCACGAACGATGGGACCGCAGAGACGAGGGCAAGTGAACTGCGACATATATCAAAGTGAACCGCATTACTATTTTTGTCGTTTCCCTAACAATTTATGAAAATGCTCTGTAACACTCTCAGAAGTGAAGCACATTAATTTTTGCAAGTGAACCTCAAATCCATATTTTTCAATTGTCCCACAAAAACAATCTTCATTCGAAAAAGAAGTGAACCTCTCACATGAATTTCTTTTTCTCCCTTCTTACAAAGTAAACTACCAACCACCACATAATGGACCACATCATATTTTCTCGAAGTAAAAATATAACATCAGTGCTTCAGAATGCTCAACACAGAAATTCATATATTTTTACACAACCATACAACTATGTACTGTACACAGAAATTTTTATCTCCGAAACTGAAGTACCCGGAGCACCCCAAGCACAGAAACTCATGTCGCACTACACAATATAATCTGAAATGGCACAAGGTCAAACTCTAACGGGACATCCAACCGAACTGCACCACTTTCTTTCCTGCAAAAAATAAGCAAAGGAAGGAAGGGGTTGCAGTATTGGACACAAAATATTTCTGAAGTGCACCCTTTTCCACTGCATACTGAACTTGTCCATGTTGACAAAGCACTGAATTGCCTGGCACAAGTTTTTGAGCTGCACCGCAGCGGATGACCACCCGCAGCCGTGAAGGAGAGCACCCAAGAGCAGTGCACTTCTCTCCCGCTGCCAGTGGCTGCTTCTAGAACCACGACGAGTTGAGGAGAGAGCTACTTCTGGATGCATGTTTGACGCCGTCCACCCGTGGCAGCAAAGTGCACTGCACACACAAACCAAGCTGAAGGCAAAATGTGTGAAACACGCAGTTTAATTGCACACCACATTGCATCTGCAAAATTTGAAGAATTTTTTTGGAACTAAGGCCCAACGCTGCAGTACCTGAAGGAAATACATGAGCTGCTTCGCTGCCAAAACCGTGCTGCACACACGCACATGCCGGACTGCCCCACCATGGATCCAATTACAGAGGGAGGAGTTGAGATCCCACGGCCGGAGCCGGTGCTCACCGGGAGGCTCTAGAGAGAGGAAGGTAGGTGGGCTCCTGGTGCCTGCACATCATGGTGGTGGGTGAGATGGAGAACGGGCCATGGGGTGGGAGGGGGAAGGAGGGGTGGCCATGCCTTTTCAGGCTTACCGGTGATGGATCTGGCTGGGAGACGCAAGGTGGATCACCTCCCGCTCCATCCAGCGCCGGAGAGATCACAGGGAGAAGCAGAGCATGGCACCTGCAATGCCTCTAGTGGGAGCAGGGCCGGCGAGGCTCCAGGGCGGTGTGGCGGCAAGGATCCGGGGGTTGTGGGTGGCGCTGGTTGTGGGCGCGCTGGATCTGTGCGGGGCGAGGCAGGGAGGCCAGCACGTTGGAAGATTGCGGCTACCCTCGTCGGTGTTGGGGTTGTGATGTGGCACGAGCGGGGATCGGTAAGGAGCTGACCGGGGCTGGCGAGGACGGCACGGGAGGACGGTGAGACAACCGGGGTCAGGCAGGAGACGCGGGAGGAGGCTGGGGTGGCTCGTGTCCCCGGCCGCGCATCGACGTAGAATGTGGAGAGGATGGGGTCGAGGTGGGAGGGGATTAGAGGAAGCTGGCGACGCAGGCCGGCGTGCGGGGAGGATGGAAGCCGTGGTCGCCCCGGGGAAGGGGGATCCACGTCGTGCAGCGGTAAGGTTGCCAGTTTTTACGGTGCGCCGGCGTGGTGGGGAAGGAGACGAGCGTGGTGGAGGGTAAAGGTGGGGAATGAGACGCACGTGTGCGGGGAGGTGGGTTGGTGGGTGCTCGCGGATAAGTTTAGTTCGGGGCAATGGTTCGGTCCGCTGCGGGTCGGGTGTTATCAGAATAAGCATTTTGAGGTGCAGAATAAGGTCTTAAGGGTGTTATCATAATAGACCACCCTATATATATATATCCACTTGGATGTAGGTTTTCATAAATTATTATTGTTGACATTACCCTTGAGGTAAAAGGTTGGGAGGCGAAACCATAAGCCCCTATCTTTCTCTGTGTCCAATTAAAACTTTGAACCCATAAATATCTCGTGAGTGTTAGCAATTATGAAAGATTAAATAATAGTTGAGAATGTGGACTTTGCTAAATCAAAGCTCTGACATAAACCCTTGCCGAAAATAAGATGAATTGCAATTGTTTGATGACTGAGAATATAGTTTGTTAGTTTCAAGAAAGTTTATGATCTATACTTTAACATGTGAATAGCTTGTTACTTGATCATGAAAAGTTTTATGAGATGAGCTACTATTATGACATATAATGATGCTAGAAAGGTGATTGAAATTATCATTGATCAAACTTATGAATTTGCTAGCATTCACACTTCATAAATTATTTATTTTATCATTTACCTACTCGAGGAGGAGCAGGAATTAAGCTTGGGGATGTTGATACGTCTCCAACGTATCTATAATTTATGAAGTCTTGATAACCCACAAGTATAGGGGATCGCAACAGTTTTTGAGGGTAGAGTATTCAACCCAAATTTATTGATTCGACACAAGGGGAGCCAAAGAATATTCTCAAGTATTAGCAGCTGAGTTGTCAATTCAACCACACTTGGAAACTTAGTATCTGTAGCAAAGTGTTTAGTAGCAAAGTAATATGATAGTGGTGGTAAAGGTAACAAAAGTAAAGACAACAAAAGTAATGGTTTTCGGTATTTTGTAGTGATTGTCACAGTAGTAACGGAAAAGTAAATAAGCGAGAACCAGTATATGGAAAACTCGTAGGCACCGGATTAGCGATGGATAATTATGCCGGATGTGGTTCGTCATGTAACAGCCATAACATAGGGTGACACAGAACTAGCTCCAGTTCATCAATGTAATGTAGGCATGTATTCCATATATAGTCATACCTGCTTATGGAAAAGAACTTGCATGAAATCTTTTGTCCTACCCTCCCGTGGCAGTAGGGTCCTATTGGAAACTAAGGGATATTAAGGCCTCCTTTTAATAGAGAACCGGAACAAAGCATTAGCACATAGTGAATACATGAACTCCTCAAACTATGGTCATCCCCGGGAGTGGTCCCGATTATTGTCACTTCGGGGTTGCCGGATCATAACACACAGGAGGTGACTATAGTCTTGCAAGATAGGATCTAGAACACACATATATTCATGAAAACATAATAGGTTCAGATCAGAAATCATGGCACTCGGGCCCTAGTGACAAGCATTAAGCATAGCAAAGTCATAGCAACATCAATCTCAGAACATAGTGGATACTAGGGATCAAACCCTAACAAAACTAACTCGATTACATGATAAATCTCATCCAACCCATCACCGTCCAGCAAGCCTATGATGCAATTACTCACGCACGGCGGTGAGCACCATGAAATTGGTGATGGAGGATGGTTGATGATGACGACACCGATGAATCCCCCTCTCCGGAGCCCCGAACGGACTCCAGATCAGCCCTCCTGAGAGAGATTAGGGCTTGGCGGCGGCTCCGTATCGTAAAACGCGATGATTTATTCTCCCTTAATTTTTTCTCCCCGAAAGCCAATATATGGAGTTGGAGTTGGCGTCGGAGGGCCACCAGGGGGCCCACGAGGTAGGGGGGCACGCCCTGGGGTGGGGGGGGGGGGGGTGGGGCGCCCCCCACCCTCATGAGCAGGGTGTGGGCCCCCTGGTCTTCATCTTTTGCGAGGATTTTTCTTTATTTTTTCTAAGGTGTTCCGTGGAGTTTCAGGACATTCCGAAGATTTTTATTTTCCGCACAAAAAACAACACCATAGCAGTTCTGCTGAAAATAGCGTCAGTCCGGGTTAGTTCCATTAAAATCATACAAGTTAGAGTCCAAAACAAGGGCAAAAGTGTTTGGAAAAGTAGATACGACGGAGACGTATCATGTATTTATGCCATGTTTACAATAGTTTTATATGATTTTGGTATGATTTGATTAGAACTAACCCGGACTGATGCTGCTTTTAGCAAAACTACCGTGGTGTTGTTTTTCTGCAGAAATAAAAGTTCTCGGAATGTGCTGAAAATCAACGGAGATTTTTTCTGGAAAATATGAAAAATACTGGAACAAAAATCTACCGGAGGGGAGTCTCATGGGCCCCACAAGGGTGGGAGGTGCGCCCACCCCCCTGGGGCGCGCCCCCTGCCTCATTGACTCCCCGAGGGCCCCCCTGACGTGAAATCAACGCCAACTCCTCCTATAAATACAGAAACCTTCGGGAAATAACCTAGATCGGAAGTTCTGCCGTCGCAAGCCTCTGTAGCCACAAGAAATCAATCTGGGCCCTCTCCGACACCGTCCCGGAGGGGGCCATCATCACCAGAGGCTATGGGGAAGGATCTCAGAGGGGCCATCATCGCCATGAAGGCCAAGGACCAGAGGGGGAACCTCTCCCCATCTAGGGGGGAGGCCATAGAGGAGGAAGCACAAGGGGGAGAACTTCTCCTCCTCTCTCTCGGTGGAGCCGGAGTGCCATCAGGAGGGGAATCATTGCCACGGTGATCGTCTTCATCAACATCACCATCATCATCACCATCCTCATCTCTTTTACGTGGTCCACTCTCCCGCACCCCACTATAATCCCTACTTGAACATGGTGCTTTATTCCACATATTATGATCCAATGATGTGTTGCCATCCTATGATGTTTTGAGTAGATATCCTTTGTCTTTGGGTTGATTGATGATCTAGAGTGGTATGAGTTGTATGTTTTATTTTGGTGCTATCCTATGGTGCCCTCCATGTTGCGCAAGCGTGAGGGATTCCCGCTGTAGGGTGTTGCAATATGTCCATGGTTTAATTATTGTCCGTGTTGCATGAGTGACTGAAACACAAACACGGATAAGTGGGTCATGGTGTATGGGAATAAAGAGGACTTGATACTTTAATGCTATGGTTGGGTTTTACCTTAATGATCTTTAGTAGTTGAGGATGCTTGCTAGAGTTCCAATCATAAGTGCATATGAATCAAGAAGAGGAAGTATGTTAGCTTATGCCTCTCCCTCATATGAAATTGCAATGACGACTACCGGTCTTGTTAACAATTGCCTAGGATAATTCCGCACACCGACCCATCATTATTCCACACTCACTATTTATAATATTTAGTAATATATTCTAACTTTATGATAACATCACCTACTTTTATATTTTAGCTCTTTGATATCATACAAAGTTATCCTCTTCATACCCGCAACATAGTTTTATTTCTCGTTTCTATTTGGAAGCAAACATTCGATGTACGTAGAGTCGTATCAGTGGCAGATAGGACTTGAGAGAATATTGATCTTATCTTTAGCTCCTTGTGGGTTCGTCACTCCTTACTTATCACTTCCACCTTTGGGAATTTCTATGATGATTCCCTGCACTTGGGTCTTATCAATCTCCCTAAGGAGAAGTGGTTTAAATATCATCCACCTATTAAAGAAGAAGTTAAAGAACGGGTAAAAGCTAAAGAAGAAACTATCATTTACAATGTTGGTGCAGTTGTTCCCACTGCTAATATTGAAAAACCACCTTTCTCTGTTAGGATGAAGGAACATGCTAAAGCTTCAACTGTGGTTAACAGAAGTTATGTTAGAACACCCAAACAAGCTGAACAAATTGGAGTTGAACCTTGTGTAGCTATGATTAAAGATCTATTAGTGGATAATATTGATGGGCATGTTCTTTACTTCTGTGATGAAGCTTCTAGAATTGCCAAACCTGATGAAAAGGATAAACATAGACCAATTGTTCGCATGCCTGTTGTCTCAGTTAAGATATGAGATCACTGTTATCATGGGTTATGTGACCTAGGTGCTAGTGTGAGTGTTATTCCCTTTTCTTTATATGAATAAATTAAGAACAAAATAGCACCTGCTGAAATAGAAGACATAGATGTCACTGCTAAACTTGCCAATAGAGATACTATATCACCAATTGGGATTCTTAGAGATGTTGAAGTCTTGTGTGGGAAAATAAAATACCCTACTGATTTTCTTGTTCTTGGCTCCCCAGAAGATGAATTTTGTCCCATTATCTTTGGTAGACCTTTCTGGAACACCGTCAATGCCAGAATAGACTGTAAGAAACAAACTGTCGGTGTTAGCTTTGGTGACGAATCTCATGAATTTAATTTTTCCAAGTTTAGTAGACAACCTCATAAGAAAGATTTGCCTAGTAAGGATGAAATTATTGGTCTTGCTTCTATTGTTGTACCTCCTACAGATCCTTTGGAACAATATTTGCTAGACCATGAAAATGATTTGCATATGCGTGAAAGAAATGAAATAGATAGAATCTTTTTCAAACAACAACCTCTGCGTAAACACAATTTGCCTATTGAAACTCTAGGAGGTCCTCCTCCACCTAAAGGTGATGCTGTGTTTGAATAAAAACAATTGCCAGACACTTTGAAATATGCTTATCTTGATGATAAAAAGATATACCCTGTTGTTATTAGTGCTAACATTTCAGAACATGAAGAATAAAGATTATTAAAAGTTCTAAGGAAGCACAGAACTGCTATCGGATACTCTAGATGATCTTAAGGGCATTAGTCCCACTCTATGTCAGCACAAGATTAATATGGAACCTGATGCTAAACCCGTTGTTGATCACCAACGTCGGTTAAATCCAAAGATGAAAGAAGTGGTAAGAATGGAAATATTGAAACTTCTGGTGTTGGAAATATGCCCTAGAGGCAATAATAAAATGGTTATTATTGTATTTCCTTGTTCATGATAATTGTCTATTGTCCATGCTATAATTGTATTAACCGGAAACCGTAATACATGTGTGAATACATAGACCACAACATGTCCCTAGTGAGCCTCTAGTTGACTAGCTCATTAATCAATAGATGGTTATGGTTTCCTGACCATGGACATAGGATGTCATTGATAACGGGATCAAATCATTAGGAGAATGATGTGATGGCCAAGACCCAATCCTAAGCATAGCACAAGATCGTGTAGTTCGTTTGCTAAGAGCTTTTCTAATGTCAAGTATCATTTCCTTAGACCATGAGATTTTGCAACTCCTGGATATCGTAGGAATGCTTTGGGTGTACCAAACGTCACAACGTAACTGGGTGGCTATAAAGGTGCACTACAGGTATCTCCGAAAGCGTCTGTTGGGTTGGCACGAATCGAGACTGGAATTTGTCACTCCGTATGACGGAGAGGTATCTCTGGGCCCACTCGGGAATGCACATCATAATGAGCTCAATGTGACTAAGTAGTTAGTCGCGGGATCATGCATTATGGAACGAGTAAAGTGACTTGCCGGTAACGAGATTGAACGAGGTATTGGGATACCGACGATCGAATCTCGGGCAAGTAACATACCGATGGACAAAGGGAATTGTATATGGGATTGATTGAATCCCCGACATCGTGGTCCATCCGATGAGATCATCGTGGAACATGTGGGAGCCAATATGGGTATCCAGATCCCGCTATTGGTTATTGGCCGGAGAGGTGTCTCGGTCATGTCTGCATGGTTCCCGAACCCGTAGGGTGTACACACTTGAGGTCGGTGACGCTAGAGTTGTTATGGGAAATAGTATGTGGTTACCGAAGGTTGTTCGGAGTCCCGGACGAGATCTTGGACATGACAAGGAGCTCCGGAATGGTCCGGTTGTGAAGATCGGTATATTGGACGAAGGGTATTGGAGTCCGGAATTGTTCTGGGAGTACCAGGTGATTTCCAGCGTGTCCGAAAGGGGTTTCAGAGGCCCCGGCAAGCGTTGGGGGGCCTTATGGGCCAAAGGGGAGGGGGCACATCAGCCCACTAAGGGCTAAGCGCCCCTCCCACCCCATCTCACGTAACCTGGAGAGGTGGGGGCGCCACCCCTAGGGCAGCCGCCCCTCCCCGCTTGCGGGGCAAGTTTCCTAGGGGGTGGGGGCGCCCAAACCCATCTAGGATTTCCCCTGGCCGCCGCCCCCTCCTCTAGATCCCTCTAGAGGGGCCGGCCCCCTCTCCCCTTCCCCCTATATATAGTGAGGGGGTGGGAGGGCAGCCACACCCTTCCCCTGGCGCAGCCCGTCCCTCCTCCAACACCTCCTCCTCCTCCGTAGTGCTTGGCGAAGCCCTACCGGAGAACCACGAGCTCCATCGCCACCACGCCGTCGTGCTGCTGGAGTTTTCCCTCAACTTCTCCTCTCTCCTTGCTGGATCAAGAAGGAGGAGACGTCCCCGGGCTGTACGTGTGTTGAACACGGAGGCGCCGTCTGTTCGGCGCTTAGATCAGAATCGACCGCGATCTGAATCGCTATGTGTACGACTCCACCAACCGCGTTCTTGTAATACTTCCGCATCGCGATCTTCAAGGGTATGAAGATACACTCATCCTCTCCCTCTCTTGTTGCTAGAATCTCCATAGATTGATCTTGGTGATGCATAGAAAATTTTGAATTATTGCTACATTCCCCAATAGTGGCATCAGAGCTAGGTCTATTGCGTAGATTCTATGCACGAGTAGAACACAAGTTGTTGTGGGCGTCAATTTTGTAAATTTACTTGCCGTTACTAGTCTTATCTTGATTCGGCGGCATCGTGGGATGAAGCGGCCCGGACCGACCTTACACGTACGCTTATGTGAGACAGGTTCCACCGACTTACATGCACTAGTTGCATAAGGTGGCTAGCGGGTGTCTGTCTCTCCCACTTTAGTCGGATCGGATTTGATGAAAAGGGTCCTTATGAAGGGTAAATATCAATTGGCATATCACCGTTGTGGCTTTGCGTAGGTAATAAACGTTCTTGCTAGGAACATGTAGCAGCCACGTAAAACATGCAACAACAATTAGAGGACGTCTAACTTGTTTTTGCAGGGTATGCTATGTGATGTGATATGCCCCAAAAGAATGTGATGAATGATATGTGATGTATGAGATTGATCATGTTCTTGTAATAGGAATCACGACTTGCATGTCGATGAGTATGACAACTGACAGGAGCCATAGGAGTTGTCTTAATTTATTGTATGACCTGCGTGTCATTGAATAACACCATGTAATTACTTTACTTTATTGCTAAATCGTTAGCCATAGTAGTAGAAGTAATAGTTGGTGAGACAACTTCATGAAGACACGATGATGGAGATCATGATGATGGAGATCATGGTGTCATGCCGGTGACGAAGGTGATAATGCCGTGCCTCAAGATGGAGATCAAAGGCGCAAGATGATATTGGCCATATCATGTCACTTTATGATTTGCATGTGATGTTTGTCATGTTTACATCTTATTTTCTTAGAACGATGGTAGCATAAATAAGATGATCCCTCTTAAAATTTCAAGAAAGTGTTCCCCCTAAATGTGCACCGTTGCGAAAGTTCATTGTTTCGAAGCACCACGTGATGATCGGGTGTGATAGATTCTAACGTTCACATACAACGGGTGTAAGCAAGATTTACACATGCAAAACACTTAGGTTGACTTGACGAGCCTAGCATGTACAGACATGGCCTCGGAACACAAGAGACCAAAGGTCGAACATGAGTCGTATAGCAGATACGATCAACATGAAGATGTTCACCGATGATGACTAGTCCGTCTCACGTGATGATCGGACATGGCTGACTCGGATCATGTATCACTTAGATGACTAGAGGGATGGCTATCTAAGTGGGAGTTCATTAAATAACCAGATGAACTTAATTATCATGAACGTAGTCAAAAGGTGTTTGCAAATTATGACGTAGCTTACGCTTTAGTTCTACTATTTAAGATATGTTCCTAGAGAAAATTTTAGTTGAAAGTTGACAGTAGCAATTATGCGGACTGGGTCCGTATACTGAGGATTGTCCTCATTACTACCTAGAAGGCTTATGTCCTTAATGCACCGCTCGGTGTGCTGAACCTTGAGCGTCGTTTGTGGATGTTGCGAACATCTGACATACACGATTTGATGACTATGTGATAGTTCAACGCGTAATGTTAAACATTTTAGAATTGAGGCACCGAAGACATTTTAAAACATCGCAGAACATATGAGATGTTCCAAGAGCTGAAATTGGGATTTCAGGCTCGTGCCCACATCAAGAGGTGTGAGACACCCAACAAGTTTCTTAAGCCTGCAAACTAAGGGAGAAAAGATCAATCGTTGAGCATGTGCTCAGATTGTCTGAGTACTACGATCGCTTGAATCGAGTGGGAGTTATCTTCCAGATGAGATAGTGATGGTTCTCCAAAGTCACTGCCACCAAGCTACTAGAGCTTCATGATGAACTATAACATATCAGGGATAGATATGATGATCCTTGAGCTATTCATGATGTTTGACACCGCGAAAGTAGAAGTCAAGTAGGAGCATCAATTGTTGATGGTTAGTAAAACCATTAGTTTCAAGAAGGGCAAGGGCAAGAAGGGATACTTCATGAAACGGCAAATCAGTTGCTGCTCTACTGAAGAAACCCAAGGTTGAACCCAAACCCGAGACTAAGTGCTTCTGTAATGAGGGGAATGGTCACTGAAGCAGAACTACCCTAGATACTTGGTAGATGAGAAGGCTAGCAAGGTCGATAGAAGTATATTGGATATACATTATATTAATGTGTACTCTACTAGTACTCCTAGTAGCACCAGGGTATTAAGATACCGGTTCGGTTGCTAAGTGTTAGTAACTCGAAATAAAAGAGCTACGGAATAAACGGAGACTAGCTAAAGGTGAGATGACGATATATGTTGGAAGTGTTTCCAAGGTTGATGTGATCAAGCATCGCATGCTCCCTCTACCATCGAGATTGGTGTTAAACCTAAATAATGCAAACTTTGACACTAATCTGGATGACTCTGAGTAGTAGACCGGATTCGTATAGTAGAGCAGTTATGTGGAATAGTTCCAAATAGCACGTGGTAGCTGCATCTAGGAGATGACATAGAGATTTGTAAAGCACACACGGATCTGAAAGATTCAGACTCGTTGACTAATAACCTCTCTCACAAGTGAGATATGATCAAACGCATGGGTGTTGGATTCATTACAATCACATAGTGATGTGAACTAGATTATTGACTCTAGTGCAAGTGGGAGAATATTGGAAATATGCCCTAGAGGCAATAATAAAATGGTTATTATTGTATTTCCTTGTTCCTGATAATTTTCTATTGTCCATGCTATAATTGTATTAACCGGAAACCGTAATACATGTGTGAATACATAGACCACAACATGTCCCTACTGAGCCTCTAGTTGACTAGCTCGTTGATCAATAGATGGTTATGGTTTCCTGACCATGGACATAGGATGTCATTGATAATGGGATCACATCATTAGGAGAATGATGTGATGGACAAGACCCAATCCTAAGCATAACACAAGATCGTGTAGTTCGTTTGCTAAGAGCTTTTCTAATGTCAAGTATCATTTCCTTAGACCATGAGATTGTGCAACTCCCGAATTCCTTAGGAATGCTTTGGGTGTACCAAACATCACAACGTAACTGGGTGGCTATAAAGGTGCACTACAGGTATCTCCGAAAATGTCTGTTGGGTTGGCACGAATCGAGATTGGAATTTGTCACTCCGTATGACGGAGAGGTATCTCTGAGCCCATTCAGGAATGCATCATCATAATGAGCTCAATGTGACTAAGTAGTTAGTCGCGGGATCATGCATTACGGAACGAGTAAAGTGACTTGCCAGTAAAGAGATTGAACGAGGTATTGGGATACCGACGATCGAATCTCGGGCAAGTAACATACCGATGGACAAAGGGAATTGTATATGGGATTGATTGAATCCCCGACATCGTGGTTCATCCGATGAGATCATCGTGGAACATGTGGGAGCCAATATGGGCATCCAGATCCGCTATTGGTTATTGGCCGGAGAGGTGTCTCGGTCATGTCTGCATGGTTCCTGAACCCGTAGGGTCTACACACTTAAGGTTCGGTGACGCTAGAGTTGTTATGGGAAATCGTATGTGGTTACCGAAGGTTGTTTGGAGTCCCAGATGAGATCCTGGACATGACAAGGAGCTCTGGAATGGTCCGGAGGTGAAGATCGGTATATTGGACGAAGGGTATTGGAGTCCGGAATTGTTCTAGGAGTACCAGGTGATGACCAGCGTGTCCGAAAGGTGTTTCGGAGGCCCGGGCAAGCGTTGGGGGGCCTTATGGGCCAAAGGGGAGGGGGCACATCAGCCCACTAAGGGGCTGAGCGCCCCTCCCACCCCATCTCACATAACCTAGAGAGGTGGGGGCGCCACCCCTAGGGCAGCCGCCCCTCCCGGCTTGGGGGGCAAGTTTCCTAGGGGGTGGGGGCACCCAAACCCATCTAGGGTTTCCCCTGGCCGCCGCCCCCTCCTCTAGATCCCTCTAGAGGGGCCGGCCCCCTCTCCCCTTTCCCCTATATATAATGAGGGGGTGGGAGGGCAGCCACACCCTTCCCCTGGCGCAGCCCCTCCCTCCTCCAACACCTCCTCCTCCTCCGTAGTGCTTGGCGAAGCCCTGCCGGAGAACCACGAGCTCCATCACCACCACGCCATCATGCTGCTGGAGTTTTCCCTCAACTTCTCCTCTCCTGTTTCTGGATCAAGAAGGAGGAGACATTCTCGGGCTGTACGTGTGTTGAACACGGAGGCGCCATCCGTTCGACGCTTAGATCGGAATCGACCGCGATCTGAATTGCTGTGTGTACGACTCCACCAACCGCGTTCTTGTAACGCTTCCGCATCGTGATATTCAAGGGTATGAAGATGCACTCATCCTCTCCCTCTCTTGTTGCTAGAATCTCCATAGATTGATCTTGGTGATGCGTAGAAAATTCTGAATTATTGCTTCATTCCCCAACATCTGGAAGTAGGTATAATCTATCCTATAACTGATAGTAGATGTGCAAGTCCTGTTCATTGTGTCCCTAAGAAGGGAGTTATTATTGTTCTTCCTAATGATAAGAATGAGCTCATTACACAAATAATTGTCACAGGCTATAGGATGGTAATCAACTATAGAAAATTAAACAAAGCAACTGGAAAAGATCATTACCCTCTGCCTTTTATTGATCAATGTTAGAAATATTATCTAAGCACACACATTTTTGCTTTCTTGATGGATATTCTGGTTTCTCACAAATAGCAGTTTCACAACCTAATCAAGAAAAGACCACTTTACTTGTCCTTTTGGAACTTATGCTTATAGACATATGCCTTTTGGTTTATGTACTGCACCTGCTACCTTTCAAAGATGTATGACTTCTATATTCTCTGATTTTTGTGAAAAGATTGTTGAGGTTTTCATGGATGACTTTTTTGTTTGTGGGAAGTATTTTGATGATTGTTTAAGCAATCTTGATTGAGTTTTGCAGAGATGTGAACAAACAAATCTTGTCTTGAATTGGGAGAAATGCCACTTTATGGTTAACGAAGGTATTGTTTTGGGCTATAAAATTTCTGAAAGAGTCATTGAAGTGGACCAGGCCAAGGTCGATGCAATTGAGAAAATGCCATGTCCTAAAGATATCAAAGGTATTCGTAGTTTCCTTGGTCTTGTTGGTTTCTATAGGAGGTTTATAAAAGACTTTTCTAAAATTTATAGGCCTCTTACGAATCATTTGCAAAAGGATATTCCCTTTGTGTTTGATGATGATTGCTTGGAAGCCTTTGAAACACTAAAGAAAGCCTTAACCACTACACCTGTTGTTTAACCACCTGATTGGAACTTGCCTTTTGAGATTATGTGTGATGCTAGTGATTATGTTGTTGGTGTTGTTCTAGGACAAAGAGTTGATAAGAAACTGAATGTTATTCATTATGCTAGCACTGGTACACGTCGATGCTATACAAACGGTTTTTTAACCTCTTTCCGCGACGGTGTTCGGAACCGTCGCCTAGTGAGTGACTTCGATAGGGGGATCCTTCCCACATGACCCAGAAACTGTTGGGGATATGCCCTCCTGGCACACATGCTCGGCAAAATGAGGTCCTGTGCGACCGACAAGCGACCAACTACGGTTATACATAAAGTAGTGCTAAAAATATACAATTATACACGCGAAATCGTTTCTGGTCGTAAGTACATCCCACACAGTCAGTCCCCGCTAAACGTTTCTGTTCTTATATACATCCCACACAGTCACTCCAAAGAAAACGTTTGCGCAAGGTGGCGTAACTCAAACAATTTTCAGGAGAATGTCGTGTGTGATTGTTCATTGATCCAACATGGTTTATTCCTAGAAACTGTGTGCGTTGCCTGAGGTCATCGCCCACGGTGTTTTCTCAATAACCGTTTGTAATAAGAAAACCCAATTAGCAGGCTAATTGGCCTATTATTAATAATCCATTTATTAATCTAATTGACATTCATATTAAGCACATAATATATTTCATTTCTATATTAAGGAAGCATGATTTCATAATTGAAATACATTTGAGTACAACATGATATAGCTACAGTACTCAGCTACCCCATTACACAACTGCACCAGCACCAAGTTTCACATGCCACATCTAGAACCTTTCAAAATTAGCTTCATAGACGGTACATAGACAGATGCATCTCATTTGAAAAACTGCTGAAGCGGAAGGCGAATATTAAGCCTTCATTCATGTTGAAGGTCTTTGCAACTTAAGGCCAATGCCTGTGGATGATTGACCGTCCATCCTTCGTCCTCTTCAGGAACACTTCAATGTTGAACCGTGGGTGTTGTATGAAAACTTTCCTCGCCTCCTGACCATAGAGGTGGTTTGAGAGGTAATCATCAGTGAACTCCTTTGGAAAGGCCTGAAAATAAGGATGTCCATAAATATCTTCTCTATATTGGCAATGGGCAAAGGAATAAAAAAAGGCAAGGTATAATAGTTAGTACCATCTTGTAAACCTCAGTGCTTCCCATTGTTTCCCTGCAACACATATAAGGTAGTTAGTCATCAAGTTAAGTAAGGGTTCGCATGCTATCACTACTAGTAAATTATACATGCTTTGCACGTCATTTATATATATATATATAAAAATATATATATATATATATATATATATATATATATATATATATATATATATATATATATATATATATATATATATATATAGGGCTGGACTATTCTGTTACCGGTAACAGAATATTATTCTGTTACCCTCGCCCCCTATAAGCAGCGACGCATCCACGACTGACCCAGCCCCAATCCGACCCGCTTCCTACCGCCGGAGGCAGCCGTCGCGGGCGAGCGAGCGACGACGGTAGCCGGAGCGAGGGAGCCCGCGGCGCCGTGACCCGCCGACGGCGAGTTTGCACCACAACGACCACTCCCCCCGACGCACCACCATCTAGCAATGCCGCTGGCCCGACCGCCCCCAACATCGGTCGCCTCGTCCGGCGACGGAGCATCCCCACGCACCTCCCCGCCGCCGGGCGGCGGAGCCTCCCCGCGCGCTTCCCCGCCTCCGGGCGCCGGAGCCTCCCCGCACGCCTCCCTCCGCCTGGTGCAGGAGCTACCCCGCGCGCCTACCCGCCGCCGGGCATCGGAGATTCGCCTGGGCCGTGATCCACGCCTCCTGCCTCCACCCCTTGACGGACCTCGTCGACAGAGCTCCACCACAAGCTCGGTCGTCTCCCCAACAACAATGGCTCCGCCTTCCAAGTTCTTGCCAATACGCCGCCAACGAAACGAAGATGGAGTCACCTCCAACAGATGCAGGTGATGAATCCTTCCCACACAAATTACTAGCAACACAAGTTTTTGAGATCTGGGTTTGAATGAAGATATGTACCACGTTTCTGTCAATTTATCAGTTCATCAGTTTATCTGTGCTGCTATGCTCTGCCTACATGTTACACTATTAGGGTCATGAGTACAAAATTGTGTGTTGCATCAGTACATTGCAAATGCTAGCATTAGTTCATTGACACCCCTGACATTTGATGCACGATTAGGATGTCGAGCTTACTGTCAGTGCATCTAATATGCATTGCGTCAGTTCGAGTTAAAATAAAAATTAAACATATGCGTCAGTCCAGGTATAGTGACAAGGTTCAGCTACCACTGAGATTTGTATGTTGTTATTCCTAAGAGTACAAGTCATGTAAGTGCGTCAGTTCGAACGAGCAACAAAACTGTTACCAAAAAAAATATAAAATTGCTACACAAATAAGTTCAATGATACCTAAGCTAGCAGTACTTGTAATGTATATGCATTGATGCACGATTAGGATGTCGAGCTTACTGTCAGTGCATCTAATATGCATTGCATCAGTTCGAGTTAAAATAAAAATTAAACATATGCGTCAGTCCAGGTATAGTGACAAGGTTCAGCTACCGCTGAGATTTGTATGTTGTTACTCCTAAGAGTACAAGTCATGTAACTGCATCAGTTCGAACGAGTAACAAAACTGTTACCAAAAAATATATAAAATTGCTACACAAATAAGTTCAGTGATACCTAAGCTAGCAATACTTGTAATGTATATGCATTGATGCACGATTAGGATGTCGAGCTTACTGTCAGTGCATCTAATATGCATTGCGTCAGTTCGAGTTAAAATAAAAATTAAACATATGCGTCAGTCCAGGTATAGTGACAAGGTTCAGCTACCGCTGAGATTTGTATGTTGTTATTCCTAAGAGTACAAGTCATGTAATTGCGTCAGTTCGAACGAGTAACAAAACTGTTACCAAAAAAAATATAAAATTGCTACACAAATAAGTTCAGTGATACCTAAGCTAGCAGTCTTGTAATGTATATGCATTGATGCACGATTAGGATGTCGAGCTTACTGCCAGTGCATCTAATATGCTATCTTCAGTACAAGTTAAAAAAAATTAAACATCAACGTCAGTCCAGGTAGATAGTGACGAGAGAGTGCCACAGTTACACAGTAAGTTCAATGATACATAAACTAGGAGTACTTCCAGTGTAGTTGCATGAGTTACAGAAGTACAGAGGAGAAGTCATGCATGAGTTCAATGTCCAGTTTACAAAAACAGTGCTAAAAAAAACGAGCATCAGTACATCCGTGTTTTGAACATGAACGTTCATCAGTTCAACTGAAAAACGAAACCAGATTAATCACAAATTTTTTTGAATGTTGTTTGCAGAAGCATGCAAGGCGTCGCATGCAGCAAGCATTTGATGAGCAAAACAGATATGGGGCACCACCTGGTTGGGTAACACCAGAAATACCGACTGGATATTTCAACAGTACAGGCAGATTTGAAGATACACCGCCATCATCAGAAGCACGGACAGGTCCTTCTATACAGCAAACATCAATGTCTGGGAATGCAAGCTTTGCCGCTGCTGGGTTGCAACTAGGCCAACAATATCACCAACAACAAACGTTTTCCTTCCCCAGCGAATGCAAAAAGCCAAGGACAGGAAGCCGTGGATGGGTTGCAAGAAGGCTTCCATGAGTCGCTCCGTCAACATCAATCATCCGTGCTGCAAAAGCAGTTGCGACGGGAAGACCAGGGCAAAAAGACAAAAAATTTGGCCACTCTAGCAGGTTCAAAAGTACAAGATATGAGCCATATAGACAGGACTAACATCACAATGAATCTGAGGAGAGACAGCCGTACAACGAGAGACGGAGATCTTTGTCATCGTTGCTCCCTCCAAGAGATGCATTGCTGCATGTGCCAAGGGTGACACCACCGGCCCCCATAAACCAGGGAGAACAACAAACACCAGAGGCAGCGCGCTCCAACACTGAAACAACAACATCAATACCAAAACCCTGCCTCTGTGAAGCACTAGCATTACTAGGGCCAGGGGGAGCATAACCAGCACCCTCAATACCACGGCCATCCCTCAACTCATCGGGCAGAGATGAAAACTTCGAAACCTGAGACGACGACATCTCCAGGACTGGCCGTTTATACACTCGGAAAAAAACAACCTCCTCTTGAGTTTTCCACTACAAACAAAAGGGAAAAATAGTTAATCAATCAACGCAACACATAGGAAAAAATAAATCATGATATTAACAGAATTAAAATAAACACCACTAATAAAACTTTAACTGTCATTGCCAATTTGTTAGTATTTACCAAGAGGCCAGTTGAACAAAGTTATTTAGTTCAACAACACACGAAACAACAGTACTAAAAAACCATACCTAAACCTTAGCTATACCTAAAATAAAAAAAGGTCTGCAAGACACAAAACAAACAAAACTCACCGGAAGCTTCCCAAACACCCAAGTCTTTGGATCTGCATTGCCTTTTTTTTATCAAATCTGCATCAACCAGATCAGAAAGCTTGGCAGGATCCATGTAACATATGCGGGGGACTCGCATGTCAGGCTCCGCAGTTTTGCCACGGATAAGGCAGTCAAGGTACATTAGTACAGGCCCTATGGCACATCCTGTGATTGCCTTCCCCATGGTATGACCACTTTGGTACTTGGCAACAACCCTTCTAAGCTCATCAACCATCAACTGGCAATAATCCATATTTGCCATGTCCTCAAAGACGAGACCCTCAAACATTGCTGCCTCTCTGGAAACACGCGGGGCAGATCCAGGCAACACAACCTTCATAAACACAATAATGAAGAACACTTTCAGAGCAAGGTCATCTTTGCTAGGATCCTTGACGAGCACCTTGAGCTTATTCCTCAAATCCTTTGTCTTGATATCTTTGTCCCTGCTAATGTCAAGCTCCGATCTTAACTTCATCAGAGCGTCATCATATCCGTCCTCTGACGGCCTTGGCACAGAACGACCACCATGAGGGAAACCAAATAATTGCTGTATACCATCGCTAGTGATGCGAAGCTTCTTATTAGCCTCACCCATGTCAATAGTCATTGTATCACAATCTATCCTCAGGTACAAAACTCCCATCAGAGGGCGGGAAATGTTAGACTTCACCCTCCACCTGAAGATAGAACTAAAACCAGATGCATGAACCCTAGCAACATGCCGACTCTCAAGCAATTTAGCACAATCTTTAACCTCTCTCAATGAACATCGCATAGTTAAGTTCAATTTCCGTTGGTCACCTTCATCCAAGGCAACTTTTCCGGCATTGCCTCCCACCGGCTTGACTGGACTCATAACGCTAACAGGCTGTAAATGAAAACAAAAAAGCCACACCTTAAAAAAATGAATATAGAAAACAACAAAAGCATATGAATGCACGTAAAAAGAAAAAGAAAAGATTGCACAAGTTCAACTATTAAAACAACATCAGTTTAAATACTGTTAAGTAATGAACAAATACACACAGAAATCCCTGCTGTTAAAATCCAACAAAACATAATTAAAAAAATATAGACATGCTATTCATAAGACAAAACTGCAGATCCAGTCCATAGGTTTCGAACAGAAAACAACAAGAAAGTAGAAAACAAAATGAATAGAAACACATACCCATGATTCCTTCAAGTCACCATCCGTCAGGCGACAAACATAGGGTGTACGAAACCCATGGTTGCCGTACAACAAACATGAAAGTTGCCCACGCTGCTGAGTCTGAGTGAGCTCCAAACCAGACTCGTACACACAGCCGTCAGCTATGCGCGCCATCTTTACCAGGCATCCGCATGAACAATCCTCCATAGAACACACAAGAACAGAGAAAAAAGCAATGAAGAGAAGAGAGAGGAACCTAGATCTGATTCTGGAGGAATGAATGAAAGGGAGGGGGAAGACTTGGCCACACACCACACACAAATGGATAACGTTTATAGTCAGGGACACTCGCAGATTATAAAAATAATAAATAGGCAGATGTGCAGCCAGCTGGTAGGAAATAGTTATTACACAAGCCATCCAACATTTGACCGCAAATCAGTTCAACTTCAGAAAAACAAGGAGTTCAAAGGTGCACATGTCGAACATATGCAGACAAAACAACACATTCAGAGACAAAAACAAAGTTGAATTCATTTAGTCATTCGAACATCTGCTCCCTCACAACAAAAATCTTAAAAACATGATATTCACTACTTCAGTCATAACGATCAAAGAAACGATGCCATTTTACCCTGGTAGATGGATGTGGAGCCGTGGCTGCTCTCGCCCTAGCCCAACTAATGATCTGAATATGGTTCCTGCCCCTGCCCTCCGGGAAAAGATGCTCCAATTCATTGGAGTTGCAAGTATCCATCACCTCACGCGCAAGTCGTCTGTTGAAATCTGCCTCCAGTTCCTCCTCGGCAGCACGTCGCGCCATCTGCCTGCGCCTGCGCCTCCTCCTCCTCTGCTCCGCTACTGCAGCCCTCACATCTATGGCATCCCCCTCCTCCTCTGTAACCTCTCCCAACTCAGGATCCATCTCCCTTTTCTTTGGTTACAGCTCGTAGAATGAAACTGATAGAGGGCTCGGCCTTTATAATCAAAGTGCAGAGCCATTGGTGCGGCTCCGATGTCAACACACAGTAACAAAACTTTGACATGGCAGCAGTCCAACTACACATACGGGCATTAATTCAAAACAACACTGAAAAACACGCAACTTAATTACACAGTTTGACCGGATTACAAGAAATCGCAGCTTATAGTCAGCCGCCATACACAACTTCCGCCAATGACAAAATGACATGGGAATCCGCGGTAGAAACAACTTAAAAAAGCAAAATTGACAACGCAAATATTTTCATGCAGTCCTTATATCTCTCCCTGCAACACCAATTCGAAAGTTAAACAACAGAAAAAGAAGAACAGATTTCCATGGCGGGCGTGGAAAACAACCAAGAACACCAAAACTTGTAAACATAAATTACGGATGAAAAATAATCTCAAAAAACATCCAGCTGAGCGCGCGCACGTGCGGAAAACCTTACATGTCTCCTCTAGCAACGAATGGCCCGCAAAATCACGCCGGAGAACGACCGGAAGCTCGACGTTGCATCCCCTGTTTCCGTCCGTCGTGCACGCAGGAAGATAAGTTCTGGTTGAAAAACACATCAGTCCAACCTGTTAACCACGTCAGTTCAAGTAGGGTAACAGAATAATATTCTGTTACGCGTAATAGAATAGCCCAGATGTATATATATATATATATATATATATATATATATATATATATAAAGCATGGAAAAATACATTTGAATATGTATTTGCCATCTCTTGACCGTTGGATGGGCATATCCAATGACTAATATTTGAAGCTATTGGCACACTATATAGTGGTATAGAAAATATGTTGACGAAAAATAAGCACATTGTAGATTCATCAGATTAATTCAAGCCATATGGAAAACCTATTTATCCAAACCAAGCATGATTAAGAACTAGGAAATATAGCACCTGTATATGTTTCTCATTTATTAAGTGCAGCCAAATTGGATTTATTCCTCACATGGTATACAATAACAGAATGCAGCTACAACAACTGAACACCACATTGCAAAATTGAACCAAGCAGTAGTTAACTAAACACCACAACAAATGAACCAAACGTTAACTGAGCACCACATTGCACAATATAACATACTCCGATTAGAAGATTAGATAGTTAACCAAACCAAGCATGCTTAACAACTTGTAAATATAGCAATTGTATTTGTTTCTCATGTATTTAGTACAGCCAAATACGATTTATTTCTCACATGGTATACAATAACAGAATGCACACAGAACAACTGAACATCGCATTGCAGAATTGAACCAAACAGTTAACTAAACACCACAACAAATGGACCAAACTTTAACCGAGCACCACATTGCACAATATAACATACTCCTAATAGAAGATCAGACAGTTAACCAAACTATGCATGCTTGACAACTTGGAAAATTGCACCCTAAAGAATTGAACATCACATTTGCAGAATTGAACCAAACAGTTAACTGAACACCACATTGCACGACATATAGAACGTATACACTAGAGCAAAAGATTGCATGGTAAAAGTAGATAGCACAATTCACTAGAATTTGTTAAGGAAAGGCAGTAGCCAGCAAACTGAACATGGGTCCTTATAGTGAGCTAATAAGACAAGCTACTCATTGTCGGAGATGTCGATGATGATTTGCTCCTTGGACATGGAAGAGGGTGAGGCCTCCGTATCATGGGTGCCGTCGTCATAGTGGTGCGTTGCCTGAGCCGCTCCGGGCACCAACCTGCTGGCTCTCGAGATGAGGTAAGCACGTGCATGCTGAGAAAACACTACGTAGTCTTCGTCAAAGGCACCGACGGTGGCCTCAAGAAAACACCATGAACTATCGCTTAAAGCAGCCAACCGTGTCGCGGTGTCGGCGTGTGAGGCGTCAATGGTGGCCTCGATGGTGAGGTGCTCCTCCAAGATCTGGGGGTCGACACGAATGGTAGGCATCGCGACCTCATCCGGGCGTGCGGCCGCAATTTGCTTCTCCGCTGGCAAATGCTCCTTGAGATACTGACTAAGTGCGTGCACCATGGCTTAGGGCGGCGACTGTGGAAGGGTCGGTGATTTGGGTGGAAGGTCTCGCGCTCGCGCTGGCGGTCGGGGCATGTGGGATGTGGAAGGAGGAGGAGGATGGGGTTCGGGTGTGGATTACTTGCCTGGATAGGCAAGGCCGAGCAGCGTGAAGGAGGGTTGCCGACGAGGGGAGCAGCGTTGCAAGAAAGGAGTGAAGGTTTCAACTTGGAAAGGAAGGAGGAAACATGGGAAATGTGGCTTTTGGTAAGGGGGAGGGGGCGGGGAGGTAGATACTTCTGCAGAGGCCGAAAATTTGGAATCACTTCAGCGAAAAAACTGGCGCGCAAAGTGTCATCAGACATGGTCCCTTATTCAGAGTGGGCTGTGGACTGTAGCCGTCGCACCTTCTTGCGTAAGCCATAGGCGTACTATACACCGACGGTGCTCTAGGTTATTTTGTACTGCATCTCACACGGTTGGTGATAATAAACTGTGTGGGATCTACTTGATTTTTCATCTTGATTTGAATTACATAATGGGGTCACAACTGCAAAGGATGGTATTTGAATTGCTAGAACTTCTATCTGTAGTGAACATGCAACTATAGGTGTGTCGTCAAAAAATTTGGAATTATTCAGGGTTCGTTTGGACATTTTTATACTGTAACTTGGTTTTCTAGGCATTTCAGGTGCACAATTCAAAATTAAACCACGTGCACATGCTCCGGTGCACCAAAATGGGTTGTAAAATGACATATGTGTCCATGGGTTGATGCTTACGTCCCATTCAAGAAATGGGGATGAATTTCAAACACCACGGCACCATGGCTTTCCGGCAAATGATGAAGTGCTTGCTTTTGTAATTCTAGTAAATCCAGAAGTCATCCGAAATTCATGAAACTTGGCATGCTATCATAGAGCAGCATCAACAGGTCGTGGTAAAATTTTTGTCCCATTTGGGGCATGTTTGGGTATAAGCTTCTCATAAACCAGAGCTTCTCACAACAAGTGTGATGGTTTCGGTAGGGAACGTTTCACCTTCCTGGACGAAATGATATCCGTTGCATCTTCTTGATTTCAAATTTTTTCCCTAGTGTCAACATAGAACAACAGGAGTGTTGTGTCAATTTTTGGGATTTTTCGGGGTTCGCTTGGACATTTTTATACATTAACTGAGTTTTCTATGCATTCATGTGCATAATTCAAATTTGAACTACATGCACATGCTGTAATGCATATAAATTAGTTGAAAATTCAAATCTGTGTCCATGGTTGCATGCTTAATTAGGTCCCATGCAAGAAATGAGAATGAATGTCAAACACCCTCCCACCGTCACTCAGCTGCAAACATTGAGATATATACCTGGTTTTTAAATTCTAGTAAATCCAAAGCTCGTCTGAAATTCATGAAAGTTGGCATGCTGTCATGGAGCCGCATCAACATGTCGTGGTAATTTTTTTGTCCCATTTGGGGCAGGTTTGGGGATATGCTTCTCACAAACCAGAGCTTCTCACAACAAGCCCGATGGTTTCGGCAGGGAACGTTTCACCTTTCTGAACGAGATGATATGCATCGCCTCTTCTCGATTTCAATTTTTTCCTAGTGTCAACATAGAACAACAGGGGTGTTGTGTCAATTTTTGGGATTTTTGGGGGTTCGCTTGGACATTTTTATACATTAACTGAGTTTTTAATGCATTCATGTGCATAATTCAAATGTGAACTACAGGCACATGCTCTACTGCATATAAATTGGTTGAAAATTCAAATCTATGTCCTTGGTTACATGCTTATGTCCCATGCAAGAAATGGGAATGAATGTCAGACACCCTGGCACCGTCTCTCGGCCGCAAACATTGAGATACCTGGTTTTTAAATTCTAGTAAATGCAAAACTTGTCTGAAATTCATGAAACTTGGCATGCTATCATGGAGCGGCATCTACACACTGTGGTAAATTTTTTGTCCCATTTGGGGCAGGTTTGGGGATATGCTTCTCACAAACCAGAGCTTCTCACAACAAGCCTGATGGTTTTAGTAGGGAACGTCCCACCTTTGGGGACGAAACGATATCCATTGCTTCTTATTGCTTTCAAAAAAAATTCTCGTATCAACATAGAACAACAGGAGTGTTGTGTCAATTTTGGGGATTTTTCGGGGTTCGTTTGGAAAATTTTATGCCTTAATTGAGTTTTTCAATGCATTTATGTGCATAATTCAAATTTGAACTACATGCACATGCTCTAATGCATATAAATTGGTTGAAAATTCAGATCAGTGTCCTTGGTTGCATGCTTATGTCCCATGCAAGAAATGGTAATGAATATCAAACACCTTGCCACCGTTACTCGACCGCAAACATTGAGATACCTGGTTTTTAAATTTTAGTAAATCCAAAACTCGTCTAAAATTCATGAAACTTGGCATGCTATCATGGAGCGGCATCAACATGCCGTGGTAAATGTTTGGTCCCATTTGGGGCAGGTTTGGGTATATGCTTCTCACAAACCAGAGCTTCTCACAACAAGCATGATGGTTTTGGTAGGGAACGTCCCACCTTTGGGGACGAAACGATATCCATTGCCTCCTATTGCTTTCAAAACTTTTCTTGTGTCAACATAGAACAACATGAGTGTTGTGTCAATTTTTGGGATTTTTTGGGGTTCGTTTGGAAATTTTATGCATTAATTGAGTTTTCAATGCATTTATATGCATAATTCAAAATTTAACCATTCACATGACGCCACGTGTCTTCGTTTTAATGGCTATAGGTTTTAATGGCTCTTGATCGCAAACGTTTTAGATAGAACACCCATATGCAAAGTGAGAGCAGGATTTGTGCATCTCTTCAATGCAAACGGTTCTTTTGGTTGACCCGTGTGCAACCACTTACAAACAATTTGGTAAGATTTGCATCTGTCATATTGGGTATGTTGCCATTTGTCAAACTAGAAAGATTGACATTTGTTGATCTAGTAACATTGCCATTTGTCAACCTTGTAACACTGCGATTTGTCAAAATATGAAGCTAAAAATCACTAGAAGTATCTGATTTTCGCAACTAAAATTCAGTAATTAAGCATAGATGGAGGCGAGGAGGCGTGTTCAGCCGGGCGTGCAGCGAGCGGCACAGTACTATTCGATTTGATAGCGGGCGGTGCAGTTCTCGATACGGCTTTGATGCAGACGAGGGAGAGGGTAGCGGTTCCCGAAATGTTGAACGACCAATGATGCTTCCTCCTTCAATTAGCATCATGAATGCATGAGGGAAGTAATGGGAGGAGGACCGGGAAAAGAGGCAGCACGATGTGAATGCAACACAGTTTGCACTCGTATAAAGGCGCCCCTCCATTCCAATGCATCTACCACATCGTACACACCTAAGCATTTGCCTAAGCACCTACACTAAGCGCAAAAGTGCTCACTCCAGACCCATGGCGGCGATGCGTGCGAGCCGCCAGCGGCTGTGCTAGACGGTCCACGACGCCGACCTCCAGCATGGCATCGAGGATCGTCTCCAGACGGTGTTGGCGACCGGCTGGTGGATGGCCGCCGTCGACGCCAGCTATGACTCTCAGTTGGACCAGATGATCGTTGCCACCACCAACAAGTTCACCATCATCAAGAAGCTCACGGACGACATTGTCATACTCCTCCAGCCTGCGCACCCGGGCTCCTTATTGCCTGCCACCCCTAATCGGCCTCCATGGTCGGAACCTCTTTTAAGCACTGGTGGCCCTGCAACTGCCCGCTCACACCACAAAGAATGTCCACCTGGAGGTCGCGCTCGCTGCGAGGCGCCTCGCCCTGCAAGAATTCATCGACCTACACATCCACGTGTACAAGCAAATCATGTACATAGGTATCTACAAGGCCAGTGAGGATGCTACAACGTTGGCATTCTTCAACCGGCTAGAAGCCTTGGATGCCTTTGCTAAGAAGCACCTTGACCTCGCCACAAAAGCCACCGCTCCTTAGCCACCGGTCGGTGGTCCGGCGCACTGAGTTGAGGAGGAGGAGGTCATACGTTGATGGATGCATCTTTCTTCTTGCCTCCTTAATTCTTATTGTGCTCTTGCATTCTCGTTCCAGTCAATACAGACATGTGTGATCCTTTTGCTTAATTATATGCATCACTGTAACTAGTACTCCATCCGTGAATTTATAAGTTGTGCTGCCAATGTTTGGAGCCGGTGCACGACACAATAAGCACACCCACGACGACACTTACAAAGAGGACATCCAGCGGTTCCAATGGCGATTTGTCAAAATATGCAGCTAAAAATCACTAGCACTATCTAATTCTTGCAACTAAAACTCAGTAATTAAGCATAGATTTCATTCATAGATTAAGCAGTCGTGCTTAATTATACAAACAGTTCAACTGTTAGGCGCTGCCGCGTGCTATGCTCGCCGTTAGGCGCCACGGCGTGCTCGGGTTGTGGGCAGCTTTTCCTGGCGTGTTCAACTGCTATATGCATATATATGGTTGCTCACCGTTGAGGCAACCGCGGAGCGCTCTGCTCGCGTCAGTGGTTGGGCCTGCGCATGATCATGTCGGGGTGCCCATATGCATGTGGTTGCACCGCGCGCGTTGCCATGCGATGCAACATGTGGCATGATGGAGTTATGCGCTGCGAATTAGAACTGCCATCAAGACGTGTCGTCTGGCCTCCCCTTTAATTCCCGCGGCCATTATAACCTTAGTCTCTTCAACCTTTCGATCGCGCCCCACAACACAACAAGAGCACCCACGGTGACACATGGAGAGGGGATGTCTAGCGACGGTCCAATGGAGTTCGGCGAGCATAAAGTGGAGACCCACGCAAGGGAGACAGATCTCTCGGTGGTGTACACCATCAAACCGGCCGTGGTGGACGACTACATCAACACCATTGAGCAGTTGCTTGCTCGAGACAAGTACAAGGTGGTCGGCATCGACCTCCAGTACACCGTCGGTTATCCCGGCATAGATCAGAAGGTTGCCGTTGCCCAGTTGTGCATGCGCCATCATGTACTCATCTACCACTACTGCATGGCCAGAGAGCCATGTGACCGTTTCAACAGGTTTGTCAACATCACCGACTACAAGTTCGCCACGGTAGAAACCACCGATGATATAAAAGCTCAGTGTTACGGGCTTAGCCTGCCAGAACCTTGTCAAAATCTGTGACCACTACAGGGTCTGGGGCAGCACGAAGAAGGACTCCCTGGTCGAACTCGCCTCGACCAGCATAGACCCCTACTACAAAAATATGAAGCAAGATGCCCAGAGAACAAATCCCGTATCCTAGCACAGGGCCTGGATGCGGCGACTGGATGAACCTGACCTCAGGTTCGTGGCCAAGAGCGTGTACACATGCTACGAAATGTACAGGCGGATCGTTGACATGAGGAAGTGCCTCGTTACCCAAATCGACGAGCCCGGATCGAGCCACAAGCAGAGCAAGCATCACAAGCAATAGATGATGATCAGATGATTGTTTATGCTAGTTAATCATGCATGTAATATATAGTTTACTTTGGTGTGTGGAAACGGCATGTGTGTAGTATCCACCTATGTAAGTATGCATGTAATAGTTTACTTTGGTGTGTGCAAATGCCATGGTTATAGAAGCCACCGATGTAAGTGGATATTTAATTTGGTTATGCAATCATGTCCTTATAAGTGTGTGTGTGTGTGTGTGTGTGTCTATATATATATATATATATATATATATATATATATATATATATATATATATATATATATATATATGTATGTTGTTTTGTATGCAATCCCATCGCACAACACACACGTCTTATTAGCAGCAATCGTCTGTGTTATTATCGGTCTTTGCACGAATTTCTGACTATAGACTTGTTTGCCGCGTATCACACACATCTTGTTATATTGAACCATTTATGTTCCCTTGTCTTTACACAAACAATTCATCCGCGTGAACCGCATGGCGTATACCATGCACACCTTGATTTGGCTGTCCGTTTCTTTTGTGTTGCCTAATCACAAACGGTTCATCATAGTGAACTGTATGCTGTTCATCGCACACACCTTCATCTGGCCGCCCATTTTTTTGTTGCTCCTCATCCAAATGGTTAATTGCACTGAACCATATGCCCTACATCACACACGGAACTAAAATCTGAACCGTGTTTCATGCATCCGTCATCGCAAATGTTCTGCACCTTTTTTGACGGTTTTTTACACCACCGTTTGCGATTAATGCATCGCACATAGTTTCGTCAAAGGGTCTCTGATCATAGTGTCGCGTTAGCAGCATCCTACGGTAGTGTAGTAAAACTCTAGACAATGCTCAACGAAATTATGCTACTACTGAAAAAGAATTCTTAGCAGTGCTGTTTGCTTGTGATAAATTCAGATCTTACAAATTTGATTCCAAAGTGATTGTTCACACTAATCATGCTGCTATAAAATATCTTATGGAAAAGAAAGATGCTAAATCTAGACTCATTAGGTGGGCTCTGCTGCTACAAGAATTTGATTTGCATATTACTGATAGGAAAGGGGCAAAGAACCCCGTAGCTGATAACTTGTCTAGGCTTGAAAATATTCTTGATGACCACAACCTATTAATGATAGCTTTCCTGATGAACAATTAGCTACAATAAATGTTTCTAATAGTACACCTTGGTATGCTGACTATGCTAATTATATTGTTCCTAAATACATACCACCTAGCTTCACATACCAACAAAAGAAAAAATTCTTCTATGATTTAAGACATTGCTTTTGGAATGACCCACATCTTTATAAAGAAGGAGTAGATGGTATTACTAGACGTTGTGTATATGAGCATGAACAGGAATAAATCCTACGGAAATGTCACTCTGAAGCTTATGGAGGACATCACGCGGGAGATAGAACCGCTCATAAGGTATTGCAATCTGGTTTTTATTGGCCTACTCTCTTCAAGGATGCCCGTAAGTTTGTCTCATCTTGTGATGAATGTCAAAGAATAGGTAATACTGGTAAGCATCAAGAAATGCCTATGAATTATTCACTTGCTGTTGAACCATTTGATGTTTGGGGATTTGATTTCATGGGACCTTTTCCTTCCTCTAATGGGTATACACATATTTTGGTTGTTGTTGATTATGTTACTAAGTGGATAGAAGCTATTCCAACTAGTAGTGTTGATCACAACACCTCTATTAAAATGCTTAAGGAAGTTATTTTCCCAAGGTTTGGAGTCCCTAGATATTTAATGACTGATGGTGGTTCACACTTTATATATGGTGTTTTCCATAAAATTCTTGCTTAGTATGATGTTAACCATAGAATTGCATCACCCTATTATCCTTAGTCTAGTGGTCAAGTTGAACTTAGCAATAGAGAAATAAAACTAATCTTACAAAAGACAATCAATAGGTCCAGAAAGAATTGGTCTAAGAAATTAGATGATGCACTTTCGGCTTATAGAACAGCTTATAAAAATCATATGGGTATGTCTCCATATAAAATGGTTTATGGAAAAGCTTGTCATTTGCCCCTTGAGTTAGAACATAAAGCATATTGGGCAATTAAAGAACTCAATTATGATTTCAAACTTGCTGGTGAAAAGAGGCTATTTGATATGTGCTCATTAGATGAATGGAGAACCCAGCCTTATGAAAATGCAAAGTTATTCAAAGAAGAAGTTAAAAGATGCCATGACAAAAGAATCCAAAAGTGTGAGTTCAAAGTTGGAGAATATGTTCTTTTGTACAACTCTTGTTTCAGATTCTTTGCAGGGAAACTCCTCTCCAAATGGGAAGGACCCTATGTCATCGAGGAGGTCTATCGATCCGGAGCTATCAAAATAAATAATGACGAAGGTACTAACCCGAAGGTTGTCAATGGGCAACGAATAAAACATTATATCTCAGGTACGCCCATTAATGTTGAAAGCAATATGATCCAAACTTTGACACCGGAAGAACACTTAAAGGAAATCTTCCGGAACACCCCAGAATCATGAAAAATGGGAGGTACATGACACGGTAAGTAAACGGACTCCAAAAAAATCCGCAAAAATATTTGTTGTCAATTTTGGAATATTTAAAAACTTAGGAAAATAAGAAACTTCTAGGAAGGTGACCCTTGTGGGCACGATATACCAGGGCGCGCCTGCCAGGCGCGCCTCGGTGGGTTGTGCCCACCTCGGGTACTTTCCGGACTCCGTTTTTCTTCCGTTCTGCTTGTTCCCCAAGGTAAAAAAAATCTTTATATACCTCCCGAACCTGTTGACTTCCTTATCGCGAAGAGATCTCCTGTTTTCTTTTATTGTTGTTTTCTGTCAGATCCAATGCATCATGGCTGCTTCAAGCTCCTGGAAGGACAAGTTCTTCGACAACGTCATCAGCCCATATCTGCGGGACGTGATGCAGCACCCTCAAGCTATCCAGATGCGCGATGGGGTGTTGCACATCCGCGATGTGCAAGGACCCAAGGGGACTAGATCCGTGGAGGCCAGGCTTGAAGCTATGGAGCAGGACATCTTCAGGTGCAAGGGGATGGTGGAACATGGACTCAATGCCAATTACCTCATGATCGCGGACTACACCCGTGATCTCAAGGTGGATGGCAAGTCCATAAAGGACATTGTCTTCTCCCTCAATGAGCAAATCAACTTCCTTCGTAGCCAGATCCACGACCTTCAAAGCCAAGTCTTTGAATATGAGGCAAGGTTTAAAGGTATGAGTCTAGCTGCCAGTTGCAGGTCCGAGAGACTCACTCTTCCTCTTACGATGGTGAGCCTCTGTTGTGGAAACCCGAGGACAAGAAACCCACTACTTCATCACCACCACCTCCTTCTTCACCACCAAAAGAAAACTGAGTATCGGGTATGGGAACTCCCCTTGGCTTTCGCCAAGCTTGGGGGAGGTGCCCTGGTTCGTATCATCTCCACTATCTTTTGCGTTTACTTTCTTAGTTCGATCCACGGGTATCTTTTGCTATTAGATGAATAAAAGTTTAGCTTGATCCTTTTTTTAGAGTTTGCTTAGTGATCAATCCTTGTAATCGTGTGCGAGATATATAATAAAGTTTAGTTTGAGTTTTGCCTTCTTTACTCTATTGTTTCAATAAAAAGAAAGGAAATAAATGAAAAATATTATATGCTAAACTTATGGTAGGTAACGACATTAGACAAGGAAAAGTATAAGTAGAAAATTTTATTGTAGATTGGCAAACATAGCATTGGTCAATGATGCAACCCATGAAAGAACTAATAAGGGAAGAGAATATTAAAATACAAATACACTATCCTAGAAATCTTTTGTGATTGTGAGCACCCATCAAAATATTATATGCCCAAATTGCTGATGTTGGACAAGGAAGACAACATAATTGAGGGAGTCCCGGATTAAGGGGTCCTCGGACAGCCAAACTATATACTTCGGCCGGACTGTTGGGCTATGAAGATACAAGATAGAAGACTTTGTCCCGTGTCCGGATGGGACTCTCCTTTGCATGGAAGGCAAGCTTGGCGATTCGGATATGAAGATTCCTTTCTCTCTAACCGACTCTGTGTAACCCTAGCCCCCTCCGGTGTCTATATAAATCGGAGGGTTTAGTCCGTAGGACAAGAACAATCATAATCATAGGCTAGCTTCTAGGGTTTAGCCTCTACGATCTCGTGGTAGATCAACTCTTGTAATACTCATATCATCAAGATCAATCAAGTAGGAAGTAGGGTATTACCTCCATCAAGAGGGCCCGAACCTGGGTAAACATTGTGTCCCCCGCCTCCTGTTACCATTAGCCTTAGACGCACAGTTCAGGACCTCCTACCCGAGATCCGCCAGTTTTGACACCGACATTGGTGCTTTCATTGAGAGTTCCACTATGTCATCGTCATAAGGCTTGATGGCTCCTTCAATCATCTTCAACTATGCAGTCCAGGGCGAGATTTTTCTTCCCGGACAGATTTTCGTATTCAGCGGCTTCGCACTGCGGGCCAACTCACTTGGCCATCTGGAGCAGATCGACCGCTACGCCCCTAGCCATCAGGTCAGGTTTGGAAGCTTGAACTACACCGCCGACATCCGCGGAGACTTGATCTTCGACGGATTCAAGCCCATGACAGCCGCACCCTGTAGCCACGATGAACATGACCTAAATCTATCATCGAACTATGTGCAGGAGATAGCGCCTGTAAACGCTCTGGCCCTAGATCCAGAGCAGAGCGCGCCATCCAGGATGGGAAGCTCAACCTCGCCACAGAAGCCGTAGACTCAGTGGTGCTACAGCCGAACACAGATCTGACCTCCAACGAGGCCTGTGTCATCGGAACCTCAGACTCGTCTCCGGCCATAGGCTCCAAATTGCGTGTATTCGCACCCATCGAATCTGACTGGGCGCCGATCTTAGAGTTCAGCTGCATGGACATCTTACAACACTCACCCCTAGGTGATGTGTTAAACTCATTAAAGTCTCTCTCTCCTTGTTAGGAGATTCTTGGCTGAACTATGTCCGGCTTGAGTGGGAAGCGGACGAGGAAGAACTTCGTTACCCACCCACCACCCACTTGATAGCCACTGTCAACGATTTGACCGACATGCTTGATTTCAACTCCGAAGACATCGACGGTATGGACGATGATGCCGAAGAAGAACAGGAACCACCGCCCACAGGGCGCTGGACAGCTACCTCCTCATACGACATATACATGGTGGGTACACCCAAAGAAAACAATGGCGAAAACAAAAAGGATCCAGTTGAGGATAAGCCTCATGAGAAGCAGCCGAAGCGCCGACGTCAGCGGCGTCGCTCTAAACCTCACCATAGTAAAAACAGTGATACCTGCACAAGAGAGAATAACACCCCGGACGACGCCGAAGACAATGAAGATCCCGCAGACCCAGCAATGGAGCAGGATGAGAAAGGAGATGGCAAACACAGTCCTGGGCCGCTGTCCGATCACAGCGATGCCGAAGACACCAATTGTCAACCTATCTCCGAAGAGGAGATCAGTCTGGATGATGAGGCATTCATCATCCTGGAAAAGAAACTGGGACAAGAGCACCTCCACCAGAGACTTATCGCCACCGCGAGGAGCTTAAAGAAGCAGAAGCAATGGCTTAAAGCTGCACAGGATACGCTCAGTGATAGATGGAATGAAGTGCTCGACACTGAGGAAAAATACGGCGGTAATCGCCAAACAAAGAGCTACCCCAAACGCAAGCTGCTGCCCGAATTCCACGACATGCTATCGCGCTCATACCGCCGAATAACAGTACGGCCGATCAACTAGACCGACCACCTCATGGTCGAGATAGAGCGGCTACCAATGCCAGACACAAACCCATAAGCCCTCCCCATAAAGAAAGGGAGGTCGCAACCCAGAACCAGAAGCGTGATTTACGCAAAGACCGGGAAAAAAGGCTGGAAGAACTAGGTCCATCTACGGATCCAGGGAACGTGTTCCCACACAGGATCATGGCCATCAAACCAAATATGCCGGTCACCTACCAGTTCGGTACCAACACCGAACACTACAACCGTCGAACCCACGCCAGCACACAGCCAAATACAGGGGTGCTGCACACCCCATGTGCTTCACCGATGAGGTGCTGGATCATGAATTTCCAGAAGGGTTTAAACCCATGAATATCGAGGCATACGACGGTACAACAGACCCTGCGGTCTGGAGAGAAGACTTTATTCTTCACATCCACATGGCTCGCGGAGACGATCTCCACGCTATCAAATACCTACCCCTCAAGCTAAAAGGACCAGCTCGGCACTGGCTGAAAAGCCTCCTCGAAAATTCCATTGGAAGCTGGGCAGAACTTGAGGACGCTTTCAGGGCCAATTTCCAAGGGACCTATGTTGACCTCCGAATGCAGACGATCTAAGTCACATAACCCAACAGCCCGGAGAGTCAGCATGTAAGCTTTGGAACCGATTTCTCACTAAGAAGAACCAAATCGTCGACTGTCCGGACACCGAAGCCTTAGCATCTTTCAAACAAAGTGTCCGGGACGAATGGCTAGCCACACACCTCGGCCAGGAAAAGCCAAAGACAATGGCAGCCCTAACTACACTCATGACCCGCTTTTGTGCGGGAGAGGACTGATGGTTGGCCCGTAGCAGCACCAGTGATCCTGGCACATCTGAAGTCAGGGATGGCAGCGGAAAACCACGACGCAATAAAAGCAAACATCGAAACAATGAAGGTAGCCTAGACAATACAGAGGTAAACGCCGGATTCAGGGGCTCTAGACCCGGTCAACGGAAAAGGTCACTTAAAGGCAACAGAGATGGTCCATCTAGCCTAGATAAAATTCTAGATAGGTCCTGCCAGATTCATGGCACCCCCGACAAACCAGCTAATCATACCAACAGAGAATGTTGGGTCTTCAAGTAGGCCGGCAAGCTCAAGGCCGAACACAATGGGAGGGGACCGCAATGCAAAGATGAGGACGAATCTCGCCAGCCGAATATTGGGGGATAGAAGAAATTTCCACCGGAGGTCAAACCAGTGAACATGATTTATGTCACTCATATCCCAAAGAGGAAGTGCAAACGCACACTCCGAGACGTATATGCTATAGAGCCTGTCGCCCCCAAATTCAACCCATGGTCGGTCTGTCCGATCACCTTCGATCGCAGGGATCATCCGACTAGTATCCGTCACGGGGGCTCGGCTGCCTTAGTGCTCGACCCAATAATTGACGGATACCACCTCACACGAGTCCTCATGGACGGCGGTAGTATTCTCAATCTGATATATCAGGACACTGTCCGTAAGATGGGGATAGACCCATCAAGAATCAAGCAAAGCAGCACTACCTTTAAAGGAGTAATACCAGGCGTAGAGGCCCGCTGCACGGGCTCTCTAACATTGGACGTCGTCTTTGGCTCTCCCGATAACTTTCGAAGCGAAGAGCTAATCTTCGACATCGCTCCGTTCCGAAGTGGCTATCATGCACTACTCGGACGAACGGCCTTCGCCCATTTCAATGCAGTCCCGCATTATGCTTATCTCAAACTCAAGTTGCCTGGACCATCACTACCAAAAAAAAGACACATCCGTGACATTTTGGGCTGAACGATTTTTTTTCTGTCATACATATGACACTTCTATGACGATAATCATGAAAAAACCCGGTATCATCATAGATGTGGTGGGCTCCTGCTTCTATGACAAAAAAACATGACAGAAAATGGGCTTTTCATCCTGGGCGGGCCGGAGACGCAGCTGCATGAAATTCTTTGGGCCGTCCGTGACGGGAAAAACTGTGGTAGAAGCGAGGGGATGGAAAATTTCGGAGAGTTCCCGGTTACGGTGGGAGATCGGGGGCCGAGCGATGCGCGTTTCTCTCGTACACGTACGCGCATGTGTGTGCGAGGCGTTGGCTCTAACTGAACCCGAGCGAGGCGTTGGGCTCTAACTGAACCCGAGCGATTGCACTGCAGGCTACGCGTTACTGAACCCGAGCGATCGATTCCTTCGCTACTGCTGCTAACTGAAGCCGATCGATGCTGCCTCTTTGGATGAACAGTGAGTGTTGCGGGGGGGGGGGGGGGGGGGGTTGGATGAACAGTGAGTGGTGGGAGTGGATGAACAGGACCCGTGGCGTTGCCTCTGGATGAACATGACCCCGTGGTGTAGAGGGCTGGATGAAGAGGATGACCCCGTGGAGGGCTGGATGAACAGTAGATGGTGGAGGGGTGGATGACCAGTAGCCCGTGGAGGGGTGGTTGAACAGGAGCCCGTGGAGAGGGGTAGTTGAATAGTAGCTGGTGGAGTAGCGCGCGGTGGAGGCTGGATGAATAGGAGCCCGTGGATGAACAGTCACAGGTGAAGGCTGGAGGAGGTCGACGGTGGATGAATAGTAGCCCATGGAGGCTGGAGGAGGTCCACGGTGGAGATGAACAGTATCCCGTGGAGTCCCGTTTTGCGGTACGCCACACCCCTCCTGTTGGGGATATAACTATTTGGGTAAGCCGCCCAGGAGGGGCCGGGTTACACAAAGAGACTCATTAGAGAGAAGCCCAAGACCAAGCATGAAGATGGCAATTCAATAAAGGGCTTAAGGCCCACAGGCGACTTAAGCCCGTTGTAGTAAACCGTCATGATGGCATGACTTGTAACATAGGGTAGATTTAACTAGTCACCGAGCCGTACACTGTTTATAAGCCGGCCGGGACTCTACAAGCAACAGGGCGTCAACCCGTGTATATAAGGGGACGACCTGCTGGTGGCTTAGGGCAAGAAACAACTCATTGAGAACCAGGCATAGCGTGTCTCGCTCCTTGGTCATCGAAACATCAATACCAACCCAACTAGACGTAGGCCTTACCTTCACTGTAAGGGGCCGAACTAGTATAAACCCTCCCGTGTCCTTTGTCCCGCTTAACCCCTTCAAGCTTCCTAGTTGCAATGGCTCCACAACTAAGTCCTTTCACGAGGACATCTGACGTGACAATTCCACGACAGTTGGCGACCACCATGGGGCCAGCGCACGATGGATTTGAGTTCTTGAAGGGCAACTTCGAAGAGCTCAAGGGATATGTGGTGGGCCGGATGACCAAGAGTCGTCGCGACAAGATCTACATCGACGACGAAGGCTGGCGTCCCGACGCCGGCTCAATTGAGTACGGGTACCGGGTCCCCTTCGGCGAAATCCACGTCTTCATCGGCCGGATCGGTGAGCCGGGCCCTGAGCCGGACAACTGCACCGACCTCGTCGAGACGGCTCAGCGTGCGAGGAAGACCCGGACTCAACCTGTCTTAAGGCGTGCCTTCGTGGGCTGTGTCCACGGAGAGGAACTTTTTGAAGGATCTAAAAATAGGGGTGAGACGGCCGTCCTCTCGGACGGTGATTCGTCCACCGGCTCAACAGATTCGCTGTATCAGGTGCAAGACGGCGCGCTCGGGGGCCGTTCCGATGGCAGCAGTATTCCGGACCCCTATGAGCCGCCAAGATGGGCAGGGATCTTCATGGCTGGAACTCAGCCCAGCTCAAAGTCTACAGCTGCTACAATGATAACATCCGGGTTAGGAGCAGCCAGGGGAGGAGGCCCCGTGCGCCCCCCGGCTCAGGTGCTGATAGATCTCTGGACAAGCTTACGACCCTGTTAACCACCACGGTTATTCCTGTAGACAAAGATGAGCATGATGCAGCAGTAGCACAGGTGCATGAGGAGATAGCTCAGGCCAAGGAGGCCTTGGCAGCTGAGGGTACTAGGCTAGCTACCGAGCGCGCGGCTCTCGACGCCCGGGCACAGCCCTTGCAGTCAGAAGCTTACCAGCTCACGATGAGCTTAAACGCATCCAATGAGGTAATGAGGAGGAGACATCAGAAGACTCAGTCCCGTTTGCCTCCGAATTACAACCCTCGGGTTCTTTTTGCTACACCCGGAGCCACCCCAAGTAACCCGCCGGAGGCCAATCAGTTTATAACAGCCGGAACAGGAGGGCCGACTCAGCCTCGGGAGACAGCACCACCTCACGTGAGCATGCCACCGCCGCGTTATGTGCCGGTTCCACCGGGTCACTTTTCCAACCCCATGGAGAACTTAATCATAGCTTCAACGCGTTTGGCGGCTCTTCCTATGGACGGTGATGACCCGGTGGCAGTAGAGACCCGGAGAGTCAGAGAACTTCTCCAGACGGCCTTAGCTCAGCAGGAGACATATTCTTACAGCCGGGACAGGATTCATTCAACTCCCCCGCCCTGGGTAGCACCGCCTTGCCAGAACCAGAGCCCGAGTTACAGCAGACACATGGAGTCGGAAGCTTTGTCAAGCAATGCCCAACGCCGTAACTAGCCCGGTGGCTATAATCCGGTGCAAGATCGAATATGTCAAGAGGACGAGCAGGCGGCTCATGCGGCGGCTCAACAGACGGCACATCAAGATTTTCCAGAGTATCCCACAACTTCCGTTGAGGCGGGAGTAGCCACTAGAACCGGTGGTGTTCCTTGTCTGATTCCGGCTTTGCGTAATGTGCGGTTGCCCAAAGACTTCAAGGGACCTCGAAAGGTGCTGAATTACACGGCCAACTTGCAGTCCGGAGCATGGATTGGGAGTTATGAGATGGCCATGGAGCTGTTGGAAGTTAGTGACGCAGCGATGGCTAAATATTTCACTATGATGCTAGATGGAACGGCCCGTTCTTGGTTAAAAGGCCTGCCACCTAATTCCATTGGTTCATGGGGCAAGTTAAAGGCCCGGTTCATCCAGAACTTCAAGGACACCTGTAAGCAATCTATGTCGATTGTGGACTTGACGGATTGCAAGCAAGAGGAAGGTGAATCCACCACCCATTGGGTACGCCAGGTCAAGGAGATAATTCATTCCTCCGATAAGATGGATGCCGGCTCTGCAGTCCTTATGCTGGAGAAAAATTGCCGCTTTGAGCCGTTGAGCCAGAAACTGGGGCGCCTTAAACGTGACCTCACGAATATGGGTACGCTGATGGCGGCTTTAGTCAAATATGCCGATTCTGATAGTACCAAGGATCCCGTGTCTGATGATGAGAATACAGGGAAGGGAAAAAGGAACGGCAATGGAAAGGGCCAACAGCATAACCCGGGAAACCAAAGCGGCAATAAGCGCAAGCCGGATGGTAACCCGGAGTTTGTGGCCAATGCCAACACGTGGGGTAACAATAAGAGATATAAGGGTAAGCCGCGTCGGTCCGGCGGGTCAGGCCATCTCTTGAGCAGTTACTCAATGAGCCCTGCCCAAAACACGGCACTCGGGAGCACCCCGCCACACATCTATGGAAGGATTGCGCGATCATGAAGGCGTTTAAAAATTCGAACACCTTTGACGATAGTCATGGATCTGGCGGTGGCTCAGGGGCTGGCGGCTTTCATGGCCCGGGCGGTGGCTCAAATTCCGGTTTTCAGGGCCATCCAGGTGGTAATAATCAGCAGCAGTCTGGTCAAGGAGGGCAGCAGCAGCAGTCGGGCTATCAAAGCCATCCGAAGCAGCTGAATGGTGGGCAGTATCACGTGTTTACCACTAGTTTGTGCAAACGTGACCAATAGGTTCATAAGAGGGCCGTGAATTCTGTTGAACCGGCAATTCCTCGTTATTTGAGGTGGTCAGAGCAGCCCATTATATGGAGCAGAGAGGATCACCCTCCATGGGTCGATAATCCGGGTCAGTTAGCCTTGGTAGTGGCACCCCAGGTTGGTGGATATAAATTCACTAAGGTGCTCATGGATGGCGGTAGCAGCATCAATATCCTTTACTACGAGACCTTTCAGCACATGGGGTTGACTGAGAAAAACTTGAGAACATCCAACACTATTTTCCACGGGGTGGTTCCGGGTAAGTCGGCTTACCCAGTTGGTAAGATTGAACTGGAGGTGGCCTTTGGAGATGAGTACGACTCCAGGGCTGAGAAATTGACGTTTGAAGTGGTTAAAATCAGGAGTCCATATCACGCTCTGTTTGGGCGACCGGCTTATGCTAAATTCATGGCACGCCCATGTTACGTTTACTTACAGCTCAAGATGCCGGGTTACAAGGGCACCATCACTGTGCATGGGATTCGAAAGGTGGCCTTGGAATGTGAAGAAGGCGACGCGGCTTACGCGGAGTCTGCCTGTGCCACGGAGGAGCTCAAATTTTATCAAGATAATGTTGATCCGGCGGATATGACCTCCCTCAAGAAACCAACTACTGAGCATGACCCGGCGTTGAAGTTTAAATCGGCCGCTGAGACAAAGCTTGTTGACTTTACCCCAGGGGATGCCTCTAAACAGTTCAGTATCAGTGCCAATTTGGATCCTAAATAGGAAAGCGCGCTTATCGAGTTCATCCGTGAGAACCGGGACATCTTTGCATGGAAACCTTCTGACATGCCGGATGTACCGAGGGAACTCGCTGAGCACACTCTCAATATCGATCCAAAGTATAAGTCGGTCAAGCAGTTTCTCCGACGGTTTAACAAGGAGAGACGAAAGGCTATTGGGGAAGAGGTTGCCCGGCTCTTAGCGGCCGGGTTTATTGTTGAAGTTTTCACCCAGAGTGGTTGGCTAACCCGGTGCTTGTCCTCAAGAAGAATGGCACTTGGTGGATGTGTGTGGATTACACGGATTTAAACAAGGCTTGTCCGGCTGATCCCTTTTCCCTCCCCCGTATTGATCAAATTATTGATGCTACGGCGGGTTGTGAGCGTTTGAGTTTTTTGGATGCCTACCCTGGTTATCATCAGATCAAAATGGCAGTTAAGGACCAGGAGAAGACGGCTTTCATCACTCCGTTTGGAGCCTTTTGCTATGTATCTATGCCATTTGGACTCAAAAGTGCCCAAGCAACTTATCAGCGGTGTGTGCAGAATTGTTTGCACAATCAAATTGGGCATAATGTTCATGCTTATGTGGATGACATTGTGGTGAAGTCCAGAGAAAAGGAAGAGAGACCTTTGATAATCTCCGGGTTTACAAGATGATGCTTAACCCGGCCAAGTGTGTGTTTGGTGTACCTGCAGGCAATCTCTTAGGTTTTCTGGTGTCAAACAGAGGCATTGAAGCTAATCCGGAGAACATTAAGGCGATTACCTCTCTGGCTAAACCGGCGTGCATCAATGATGTTCAGAGACTGGCGGGTCGTGTTGCCGCCTTAAGCCGGTTCATAAGCCGGTTGGGTGAGAAGGCCTTTCCATTATATCAGATGATGAAGAAAACTGACACTTTCGTCTGGAGTGATGCTGCGGATGTTGCCTTTGAAGACTTGAAGAGGCAATTGTCTGAGCCACCGGTTCTTGCGGCTCCCATTGACAGAGAGCCGTTGCTGTTATATGTTGCTGCTAATTCACGAGCGGTCAGTGTTGCCATCGTGGTGGAACGTAAGGAGGCTGGCAAGGAGCATCCGGTTCAACGGCCGGTTTACTATATCAGTGAGGTGCTCATTGAGTCTAAGCAAAGGTATCCACATTGGCAGAAACTTGTTTACGGAGTGTTTATGTCCAAATGGAAGTTGAAGCAGTACTTTCAAAGTCATCCTATAACTGTGGTAAGTTCTACACCTTTGGGAGACATCAACCAAAATAGGGAGGCCACAGGACGAGTCGCCAAGTGGGCTATTGAGCTTCGGCCTCATGGTTTGAAGTACATGCCTCGGACTGCTATTAAGTCTCAGGCCTTGGTGGACTTTATCAATGATTGGACAGAGTTGCAGGCACCTGAGGAGAAGCCAGATAACACATATTGGACTATTCACTTTGACGGATACAGGCAGTGAGAAGGCTCGGGGGCTGGAATTGTCTTAACTTCCCCTCGAGGTGACAAATTTCGCTATGTACTCCGGCTTATGTTTCCATGTACTAACAATGCAGCTAAGTACGAGGCCTTACTCCATGGTCTCCGGATGGCTAAGGAAATGAACTTAAGCCGGGTGAGATGCTTGGGCGACTCAAACCTTGTGGCTCAAAAGTGTCAGGCAAGTGGGATTCCAAGGACCCCCTTATGGCGGCTTATCGTCGTGAAGTCGATGCTGTGGCTGGTCACTTCACGGGTTATCAAGTGGAGCACATCGATCGAAGGAAGAATGAGGCGGCTGATGCTTTAAGCCGGTTGGGATCCCAACGTAAGCCGGTGCCGCCCAACACCTTTCTCGATGTTTTGCATAACCCTTCAGTCAAGGTGCTTACCGAGGAAGAGCTAGCAGTACCAGACCCGGAGGCTCAGCTGGCGGTGGCTCTTCATGTTATCCCGGATTGGACAATGCCCTATTTGGCTTATATGACTCGGGGTGAGTTGCCTGATGATGAGACCTTGGCGAGACAAATTATCAGGCACTCCAAATCCATGACGATTGTTAACGGCGAGTTACACCACCTAAGTGTCACAGGGGCATTCCAACGCTGTGTGTCGCCTGTAGAGGGACAAGAGATACTTCGTGAGATTCATGAAGGAGATTGTGGTCAACATGCCGACTCAAAATCTCTTGTGGCCAAGGCTTTCCGTCATGGTTTCTACTGGCTCACGGCTCATGCTGATGCGGAGGATCTAGTCAGTAAATGTGACGGTTGTCAGAAGTTCTCACGACGTGCTCATGTACTAGCCCAAGAATTAAGGATGATCCCAATTACTTGGCCGTTCGCAGTCTGGGGGCTTGACATGGTTGGGCTTTCAAAAGGTCTAAGGATAAAAAGACACATCTCCTGGTAGCAGTGGATAAATTTACAAAGTGGGTTGAGGCAGAGCGAGTCAGTAAGTGTGATGCGGCCATAGCGGTTCCGTTCATGAAAAAGGTGATCTTTCATTTTGGTTTCCCACACAGCATTTTAACTGATAATGGTACGAATCTCTCCAAGGGAGCCATGGAAGAGTTCTGTCAGAGAGAACATATCCGGCTTGATGTTTCGGCTGTTGCTCATCCTCAGTCCAATGGTCAAGCAGAAAGAGCTAATCAAGAGATCCTGAAAGGCATCAAGCCCCGGCTCTTAGTCCCCTTACAGCGGACTCCGGGTTGTTGGGTGGAGGAGTTACCCTCCGTGCTATGGAGCATCAACACTACGCCTAACAGATCTACGGGATACACGCCTTTTTTCATGGTCTATGGAGCAGAAGCAGTTCTGCCAAGTGACATTCGACATGACTCACCCCGTGTGGTGGCTTACGTTGAGGCGGATAACGAAAAGGCTCGACAGGAGGCACTTGACTTGTTAGATGAGGAGCGAGACTTGGCAATAGCCCGCTCGGCGATTTACCAGCAGGACCTGCGCCGCTATCACAGCCGCCGGGTTAGGAGCAGAGCCTTTCAGGAAGGTGACTTGGTACTCCGGCTCATCCAAGATCAATCTGACATGCACAAGCTATCTCCGCCTTGGGAAGGACCTTTTGTGGTCAGCAAGAATCTAAACAATGGGTCATACTACCTCATTAATGTTCGAGAGCACAAAGACTCACGTAAATGGGGGGAGGAGACTCGCCGGCCATGGAATATTGCTCATCTGCGGCCTTACTATACTTAAGCCTCCGGCTCTTAAGATGTATATACTTTTGACGATGTACATATTATATAAAGCAATAATGCAGGACCTCTTTCCTTTTTTCCATAAAGAATGTGTTTATATCTTCTTTATCAGGTTGTGGACACTACCAACAGGGACCAGATCATATCTGAATCCGGCTTTCCCTTTGGTCCGGCTTATGATCGTATCTGAATCTAGCCGTGGTCACTTGGGGGCTTCCTGTTCAAACATAGGTCGTATTCGAACCAAAGAGAACATAGCTGTCGATACCCATTTGATCGGCATACTGCCAAACCCACTTGGGGGCTTCTTGATCATATTTGAATCACAGCTTAACCCCTTTGGGTCTGACATGGATCGTATTCGAATCAGCGTCATTAAACAACTCTTACGTTCACTTGGGGGCTTCCTGTTAAAACATAGGTCGTATTCGAACCAAAGAGAACATAGCTGTCGATACCCACTTGATCGGCATCGCCAAAGCCACTGGGGGCTATATGATCGTATCTGAATCTTAGCTTAACCCATTTGGGACGGTTCTCTGTTCGTATTCGAATCAGGAGCCTGTGAAACATTGTTTATGAATGTAGTTACTGTAACTGTCTTTGAACCTTCTTGAGGAGATGATTCTTGGTTCTTCTGGTTCAGTATTGACTACCCCAAGTTCTACAAGTGCCAGGTACATATGAACCGGGAAGGTTATTAAAGGGTTTACAGGTATGCTATTACGATTATAAATAATCATAAATCGGCCTGTATATGATGTTTTTGTGCTATGTTCTGGGTTATCAATACTTAATAAGCCCCTGGCGCAGTAAGCCGCCCAAAAAAGTATTGTTTGTTTTATGTGCAGAACAAGGCAAGGAAAATTTAACTTCAAGGAGACAAACAGTCAACATAAGCTGGGGATATAGACTAATGGCGGCTTATGAAATCGTTAAGTGCCATAAACATGCACGAAGGCATGACAAACATTGAGAAGTTTTTCTATCCTATTACAAGACTCCCCGGGCCTGAATAAAGTGAAGCATCATTTTGGCAAAGGTTAAGACGCCAGGCAGCTCATTCCTGTGGCGGGCTTGACGGCTCCGGGTTATCCTTCTCTGCCTCTCCGTTGGTTGCTTTGTCCTGGAAGGTGGACGAGGCCCAGTCAATGCCGCTCAAGGCTTTAAATTCAGCCTCATCATCTATTAAACCAGCCGGGTCCACTTCAGAGGCAAAGGTATGCTTAAGCGTTGGAGGGATTAGGCTAACTTGGTCATACAGAACGTTTGGGATTCTCCGGTTCTCGCTATCATAGCCCGGCGAATATTTAGTGAGATCAGTATCATTGCCAATGAGAGTCGCCAAGGGACGAACGACTTTGACACAGGCGGTGAAGTCTTGATCATCAAATGCAGAGCCATCCTCTTTCAGGCTTAGATATCCAAGAGTAAGATTAGCCAAGTCAAGCTCTAGCATCCATGCCTTTGCCCGGCTTAATGCAGCCACGGCTCCGGCTCTTGCAGATGCCTGTCTTAAGTCCTTAATCCGTTGAGGTAGCACTGTGAGATGCTTCAGCACATCTTGTAGGAGGCGAGGAGGAGTATTTGATAAAGGCCACAACAGCCAAGGCACGTTGTGACCCGGACTACAGCTGTTCCACAAGGGTATAAACCGCCTTGAGCTTGATCAGCATGTTCTGCTTGAGGTTGGTACTCCTGGGGCCTGTATGGTAACAAGCATAACAATAAGCCGGAGATAATTATCACAATAATCCTTGGAAGATTACAATGTTTAAGGTTTTTCGGAGTGGCTTACCGAAGATGGCTGAGACCATTTGGGATATCTGCCGCTTTAAGTCGGACAGTTCGGTTGTTGCCTCTGCAAGAGAGGCTTCTGCCGTCTCGGCCCGAGTCACTAGTGAAGCCCTCCCATCAACCCAAGCTTTTTTCTCCGACTCAAAATTTTTCTTCAATTTCTCTTGTTTAGAGATGCTGAATTCAAACTTGGAGTGTACTTTCTACATTTCAAGCTCTTGAAGCTTCAGCTGGCTCTTCAGGTCAGCAATCTCCGATTCAAATTGACTTACGGTGGCCTACATTGACATGAGGTTATGGTAAGGATCATCATAAGGTTCAAGTCCCAAACACTTTACAAGTAAAGATATTTCGCTATTGGGGGCTAATGTATCCTCAAAGAATTTTTTAACTTATTTACCAAGTCATACGTATTAAGTCTCAAGCATTTTACAAGTAAAGATACTTGACATTTGGGGGCTAATGTGTCAATTCAAAGACTCATGCTATCACCGGGTTAAATGTATTCACTTTAAACCGGACAAACTAACAGTAAGTAGGTTTTTAAGTCTATAGCATATTCATTCATAAGCAATAGACTTGGGGGCTGGTACAGTAAGTAAGGTTCAGGAAAAAGTTAAAGTTATACCTCAGATTTATGCTGTATTTGCTTCACCATGTCAATTTCCAGGTCATGGCTATTGTGCACTTGGTTCAGATAGACCGAGGCTATATCACCAATGCTTAGGTGAGTATAATCAGTGATATCTTGTTTGGCTTCCCGACGTTGGGCAAACTCTTCCTTGGCAGTGCATTGAGCAAGAACATTCGGCTGGCCCGGTTCAACATATTGGCTTTTCACAAACACAACTTCTGGATCAGTCGTCTTGACCGGGCTAGGAACTTCCGGGTTATCAGAATCGTGGACAACGTTTTCTGCAGGCGGGTCAGAGGTTGACACTGGAATATCAAAAGTCAGTTCAGGCGGTGGCTGATGAGTGGAGCTGTCAAGAACGGATGAGTCAATCGCCGGTTCCGTGACCACCGGGTCTCGGGACGGCTTGTTCTTCTTTGCCTTCTTGCTGGGCTTCACCTGCAGGCTGTCAATCAAAGTGAAAGGATGAGTATCAATGTATAAGGATGGAAAGGCTTTAAGTAAGAAAGGTTTCATTACTCGAGAGCTGTTTTAGAAACCGGAATGTTTGATTGCATCGACTCGTCGGAAGACGGAGAGGTATCCTGATATTTGGAGTCAGATGAATTGAGAGGTTGGCGAATTAGACCCGCCAAAGGAATAGCAGAATGTAAATCGGAGATAACCTCGTTCCGACGCTTCCTGGTTACGTCGGGTAAGCTGGAGGAAAGTTCTGCGTCTTGAGTGGCCCGAGTTTGCCTCCGGTTTTCAAGGATCTTCGTAAGCTAGAGGATGTGAAAATCTTACTTTCCGGGTCACCCTTCGGATTTTTTGTGTTGGCAAAGGCTCTGAGTCGGAGGAGATTATAGTTACCTCTTCGTCAATCGCTTGACTGTTCCGTGTTTCCTCCTGAAAGGATAAAATGTCAGTAAAGTAACGCCAAATGAGTTAAGGAAATTAAAAGATTACCTCTTCCTCATCCGAAGACGAGTCATCCAATTTAAACAGATCAGAGGCGCTGGGCTTTTTCTTCTTAGATGTGCTCGTCTTGGAGGCCTTCCTTTCGGTTTTCTTGGCTGCCCTGGCCTGCTTGGCAGCCTCATGGTCGTACTCTTCCAGAAATTGTCATCGACCTATGGAAAAAGATAAGGAATCATAAATACAAGGAGGTATAATATGTTAAAGAGTATTTTTGAAGGTTGATAACTTACCGCAGGGGCTGGGTTTTTCTTGCAGAAGGGAAGTAAGCCGAAGGCATTACTAGTTACAGTGCCCTCCTTCAACAGAGATTGGACTGTGGCATCTACAATATCATCTGGTAAATCATCAGGACTATGACGCATTGGGTCATCCTTTTCACCTATGTAAGTACACATTAAGCCGGAGTGGCGACGTAATGGTTGTATCCGCCAGGTGACCCAGACTCGAACCAGATCGATGCCGTTTAACCCGTTCCCTAGAAGAGCTTTGATCTTCCTGATGGTAGGGTTGAGAGGCAGGCGCTCAACAGTGGATAACTTATCTGCCAGAGGATGATTGGATTTGAGACGCAGGGCGCGAAAGCCGGGCAGAGGCTTCTCATCAGCCGATGATGTATCTTTACAGTAGAACCATGTTTGGTTCCAGTCTTTCGGGTGACTTGGCAGCTCAGTATAAGGAAAAAGAAAATCTCTCCGCCGCTGGATTGAGATGCCGCCGAGTTCAAGACTAGGCCCGTTGGCACGTTCATTTTGCCGGTTCAAATAGAAGAGTTCTCTGAACAAAAGCAGTTTGGCTCCGCTCCCGGGTACACCTCGCAGAAGACTTGAAAATTGCAGAGATTTGACACGGAATTGGGTCCAATGTCTTGAGGTCTAAGGTCAAAGAAATTCAGAACTTGCCTGAAGAATTTTGAGCCGGGAGGGGCAAATCCCCGGTTCATGTGATCCGTAAAAACTACTACCTCCCCATCTTTGGGTTGAGGTATTTCCTCAGACGGGTTAGGGGCACGATAAGACATGACCTCCCTCTTCAGCAGATGGCCGGATTTCACGAACTCGGCAAGTTTGCTTTTGGTCACTGTGGATGGAACCCAATTGCAAGTAACAGGGGCTTTAGCTGCTTTAGGAGGCATGACAGCAGCGGCCTACGACAAAATAAGAGAGCTTCGGTTCAACTTTAACCCGGGAGAAATATCTAAAATTATTTAAAGTGGCGGCTTAAAGAAAGGGGCGTAATGACATAGGGTGATTGAGCAATAATATTTAAGCCGTTAGCAGTGTCAGGAGCAATTCAAGAATTATCAAGATCATGAGAAGAAGAAGAAGTTTGCCGGGTGATAGAAACAAGTTTCACAGACGACAGCTATTATTCTGGATCAAAATATTGCTATGAAAGAGAAATTTTCTAGACCTAAAAACAGGGCAGAGAAGTTGATACATTCGAAGAGGGTTTCTAAACAAGGGAAATGAGATTTATTTCTATGCAAGATCAACACAAACAATTACTGCAGCTGTTCTGCATAGTTTTTTCGATCTAAGCAAGGCGTTGGAGGTGAAAACTAATGAGGGTTTGCATCGGGCAGTGATGAACACCGACGAACTCGGTAGAGCTTCAAGGTAGATCTAAGAAAGGGGAAGAGAGGAACTCACGGATGAGGACGAGCTGCAGAGGTTCGCCGTCGATCTCTGGTCAAAGTCAGGTCGATGCAGCTGCCTGAGTCGATGAAGACGAGGGGGTCGATGGCGACGGCGGCGGTGCTTGAGTGGCAGAAAGGAGAGGAAGAAGACGACTAAAATGATAAAAGGAAAGACCTAAGTCGTGGCTATTTATAGGGAGAGGATAACTGAGATGGTGCAGGAAACGAGGAGATAAGAATTACTATCCAGCAGCCCCGACGCCTCAATTTTCAGAGCAATCAATAAAGAGAGATCCGTTGAAAGATTCGATGGAATAGAAAATGAGTTAAAGGAAGAATGATGTCACGCCGGGTTTAGACGGATCCAAAAGATGACGTCATGGCGGGTTAACAAAAACCCTTTGTATAGTCAGAAGACTGAAGATTTAATTCTTTAAAAATATTTTTTAGATTGACATGAACAGGTTCAAGTCAATCTGGGGCCTAATGTTGGGGATATAACTATTTGGGTAAGCCGCCCAGGAGGGGCCGGGTTACACAAAGAGACTCATCAGAGAGAAGCCCAAGACCAAGCATGAAGATGGCAATTCAAGAAAGGGCTTAAGGCCCACAGGCGACTTAAGCCCGTTGTAGTAAACGACCATGATGGCATGACTTGTAACATAAGGTAGATTTAACTAGTCACCGAGCCGGACACTGTTTATAAGCCGGCCGGGACTCTGCAAGCCACAGGGCCTCAACCCGTGTATATAATGGGACGACCTGCTGGTGGCTTAGGGCAAGAAACAACTCATCGAGAACCAGGCATAGCGTGTCTCGCTCCCTGGTCATCGAAACATCAATACCAACCCAACTAGACGTAGGCCTTACCTTCACCGTAAGGGGCCGAACTAGTATAAACCCTCTCGTGTCCTTTGTCCCACTTAACCCCTTCAAGCTTCCTAGTCGCGTTGGCTCCACAACTAAGTCCTTTCACGAGGGCATCTGACATGACAATTCCACGACAGCTCCCGATAAATAGGACCCCCGTTTCGATCGTAGCGCTCCAACACAAGTCTGTTTCGTTCGTTTTTGCGGTATGCCACACCCGTCCCGATCAACAGGATCCCCGTTTCGACCGTAGGAGGTCCGTTTCCTCCGTTTTGCGGTACGCCATACCCCTCGCGATCAACAGGACCCCCATTTCGACCGTAGGAGGTCCGTTTCCTCCGTTTTGCGGTACGCCAGACCCCTCCCGATGAATAGGATCCCGTTTCGAACGTGGCCGGTCAAACACAAGGCCGTTTCCTCTGTTCTGCGGTATGCCATGCCTCGTTTCCATCGCCTATTCCGTCCAAGCCCTCCCGATGAACACGACAACGCATTCCATTCTGACCCAGCCGGTTGGCTCCCCATGAATACGACGACGGCGTTGTTTCTCCGTTCCGACCCAGCCATGTACACGAGCCCTGGCCGTACATATATATGCACGAGTAGGCGTTTGAGACACTGCCCGTATGTACACATACGTGGCCGTATTTTCTTTCTTGCGCACTGGCCGCTGTACGTACGTGTACATGCTACATGCACACCTCTACTACGACACGTGCGCGCCTCTACATCCACCAGTATGTACGTACACGTTCGCGACCAGAATGACAATGCTACGTACGCTTCGACTAGGTGGGTCCCGACTGTCAGACACTTCCTTGCATGTGAAGATGTAGTGCTGAGTCCCAGCAGTCAGGGGGGTGAATCGTTTTTTTTCTCGGACGCACTTCCTTGCATGCGAAGATGTAGCTCGTGGGTCCCAGCAGTCAGGGGGAAACATTTTTTCGCAAAATACAGTGGCCCGTCCGGTGGGTCCTTGTCGGGGAACGTAGTAATTTCAAAAAAATTTCCTACGCACACGCAAGATCATGGTGATGCATAGCAACGAGAGGGAGAGTGTGTCTACGTACCCTCGTAGACTGAAAGCGGAAGCGTTATGACAACGCGGTTGATGTAGTCGTACGTCTTCACGATCCGACCGATCCAAGCTCCGAACGTACGGGGCCTCCGAGTTCAGCACACGTTCAGCTCGATGACGATCTCCGGCCTCCGATCCAGCAAAGCTCCGGAGATGAGTTCCGTCAGCACGACGGCGTAGTGACGATGTTGATGTTCTACCGGCGTAGGGCTTCGCCTAAGCTTTGTGACGATATGACCGAGGTGGAATATGGTGGAGGGGGGCACCGCACACGGCTAATGAACGATCCGTAGATCAACTTGTGTGTCTGGGGTGCCCCCCTACCCCCGTATATAAAGGAGCAAGGGAGGGGGTGGCCGGCCTAGGAGGAGGCACACCAAGGAGGAGTCCTACTCCCACCGGGAGTAGGATTCCCCCTTTTCCTAGTCCAACTAGGAGACCTTCCATGTAGTAGGAGTAGGAGAGAAGGAAAGGGAAGAGAGAAGGGAAGGAAGGAGGGGGTGCGGCCCCTCCCCCTAGTCCAATTCAGACTAGGCCTTGGGGGGGGGGGGGGGGGGGGCGGCCTGCCCTAGGCAGCCCCTCTCTCTTTCCCGTATGGCCCAATAAGGCCCAATACTTCTCCCGGCGAATTCCCGTAACTCCCCGGTACTCCGAAAAATACCCGAATCACTCGGAACCTTTCCGAACTCCGAATATAGTCGTCCAATATATCGATCTTTACGTCTCGACCATTTCGAGACTCCTCGTCATGTCCCCGATCTCATCCGGGACTCCGAACTCCTTCGGTACATCAAAACTCATAAACTCATAATAAAACTGTCATCGAAACCTTAAGCGTGCAGACCCTACGGGTTCGAAAACTATGTAGACATGACCTAGAACTATTCTCGGTCAATAACCAATAGCGGAACCTGGATGCTCATATTGGCTCCTACATATTCTACGAAGATCTTTATCGGTCAAACCGCATAACAACATACATTGTTCCCTTTGTCATCGGTATGTTACTTGCCCGAGATTCGATCGTCGGTATCTCAATACCTAGTTCAATCTCGTTACCGGTAAGTCTCTTTACTCGTTCCGTAATACATCATCCCGCAACTAACTCATTAGTTACAATGCTTGCAAGTCTTAAGTGATGTGCATTACCGAGAGGGCCCAGAGATACCTCTCCGACAATCGGAGTGACAAAACCTAATCTCGAATTATGCCAACCCAACATGTACCTTCGGAAACACCTGTAGAGCACCTTTATAATCACCCAGTTACGTTGTGACGTTTGGTAGCACACTGTCGGTGTCAAAACCGGCGGATCTCGGGTAGGGGGTCCCGAACTGTGCGTCTAGGCGGATGGTAACAGGAGACGAGGGACACGATGTTTTTACCCAGGTTCGGGCCCTCTCGATGGAGGTAAAACCCTACGTCCTGCTTGATTAATATTGATGATATGGGTAGTACAAGAGTAGATCTACCACGAGATCAAGGAGGCTAAACCCTAGAAGCTAGCCTATGGTATGATTGTTGTAATGTATGTTGTCCTACGGACAAAAGCCCTCCGGTTTATATAGACACTGGAGAAGGCTAGGGTTACATAGAGTCGGTTACAATGGTAGGAGATCCACATATCCGTATCGCCAAGCTTGCCTTCCACGCCAAGGAAAGTACCTTCCGGACACGAGCCGGAGTCTTCAATCTTGTATCTTCGTAGTCTTGGAGTCCGGCGGACATTGATAGTCCGGCTGTCCGGACACCCCCTAGTCTAGGACTCCCTCAGTAGCCCCCGAACCAGGCTTCAATGACGATAAGTCCAGCGTGTTTATAGTCTTCGGCGTTGCAAGGCGGGTTCTCCCTTCAAATTCCATGTACCTGCCGAACAGTGTCCGGCTTCATCTTGAATACTACGTTCCTCGGCTTCTATGCCAAATAATGGCCCTCTTCCACGCGTCGCACGAATGCGAAAAGCCAGGGTGTCTTTTGCATTTCACCCCCCAATTGTGTGAGTTGCCCGCCTATAAAAGAGGCAAGAATCCAGATCCAAACCACACCGTCTTCCTCCCGCGAATACTCCATCAAAGCGCCTTTGACCTAGAAATCCATTCCACCATGGATCGTCAAAACGGCTCTTCTTTGCGCGCTCCCAGCCCACCGACGGGGAATTGGAGGAGGTGCTCTATTTCGCACAACGAGCTCGTGAAGCTCCAAATGGGGGGATTCCTCCCTCCGGCCATTATGATCCCAGTCCGGGCCGGACTGGTTACTTATCAAGGTGGGAGACAGGCGGAGGACACTCCAAGCCCCAATAAGGGGGAGCGAGTATGTTTTGTCCCTTATCTGAGAAGGGGACTCGGATTTCCAATACATCCGTTCCTCCGCGGGCTCCTGAAGTTCTACGGACTCCAGCTCCACCACCTCACGCCCGCCTCTGTCCGGCATATCGCGGGCTACATAGCTCTTTGCGAGCTATTCCTGGGCATTGAGCCCCATTTCGCATTGTGGAAGAGGCTGTTTTGCCTCGTACCCCGTTCTTACCAGGGGTCCATATATCAAGTGGGCGGCGCCGAAATATGGCGCATCGCCGGGACCGGATACCTATCCGGCACTCCCAAGAAGGCGTCCGAAGACTGGCCCTCGGAGTGGTTTTATATAGAAGACGCCCCGCTGCCAGACCCAGTTCGGATCGGCCTCCCGGAGTTTAGTGCTGCTCCCTTGAAGAAACGCCTCAGCTGGCGCCCGCGGAGCCCCCGATTGGAGGAAGACAAGAGCGTCCACTACTTGATGGGCTGGATAAGATTAATGGCTCATTCCGGCCTGACCATGATCGGAGTCATGGCGACATGCATCAAGCGAGGGGTACAACCACTGCAATACAGAGGCCACCCCATGTGGGATTTCAACAGGGAAGACGATGCTACCCGGCACGGCCGCAAAGGGCCGGATTCGGCCGAGGATCTGGTGAAGATCCTGTCCAGCCTGTACAAGAGGGAGAAGGAGGATTTCCTTCGAACGGACCCTTTGAATGGGTTTTCCATGATCAACCCCAGAGGATGGGTAAGTGAACACCTTGAAGGGCCCAACCCATGCTATCGAAGTTTAAGCTTCTTACATTATGTCTTCGGCGCAGGGTCTACGCCGGACTGTGGAGGACATGGTGAGTCCTGCTCCGCAACCCGAGGATCCGAAAGGATCCCTGAATCCGGCCTCCGAAGAGGACCCGGACATCGAGGTGGAGCTGATCGACGGGGTGTATCACCAGCTTAGCATAGACAATGCTTTGGTCGCCATTACGGCGGACTACCCCGGGCTAAGTCCGGCTTCCCAGGTGACCGCGACCGAAGTCCGGACACCATTATCTCATCTCTGCCCATTTCTGACCTTCGCGAACGATGGTATTTTGCAGGAAGCGCCTTTACGGCAGGAAGCCGAGCCCGCGGCGGCCGATCAACAGAGGTCGGTCCGAACCAGCAGGCGGAAAAGGAGCGCAGTGCGGACGGAAACGCTGCAAAGGTATAGCTCGTATTTGAATTTTTAGAGCAACGTTCCGAGGAAACGTTTGAGTGCTCATGATCTTTGTAGGAGAAAAAGAGCTCACCGGACTGCGAGCGCAGGAATTGCCCATCCGACCAACCCCGGCTAGGCTCCAGCACTCGGCCTGGAGGGGGAGGCAAGCGCAAGACGCGAGCCGGATCCTTCTCCAATGGAGGATACCGACAGACTGTCCGCCACCAAGTTTGAGGTAGAGAGCGCCATGAACCATAGGCGCCGCCGGACAGTATTTCAAGAAGCGTGCTTTTCCCCTGAGGCATTGGATGCCTTTAACGCAGGGGACGCGCATCTCCGTGCTGCTCAAAATGGTTTTACCAGAGCCACGGAGCAGTATGTGAAAGACATACGGGTAAAGGAATTTTAATGGTTGTATATACCAGTAGCCCCCGAGACTTAAAGCAGTTATGCTAACTGATTTAAGGATCATTGGAAATTTTGGGCACTTAACGAGAAGAACGCCCAGCTGTCTCGGGAGCTGCAAGATTGCAAGGCCCAACTTGAGGCCGCACTTGCTGCCGCAGGAGGAGACGGAAAGACCCTTCATGGTAACACATTTTTATTAATAAATATAAGCGCTGTGCGACGTGCGCGTGAGTCTAATAATGACATTGCAGGTGCCGTTGGACAAGATCCGGACAGGCAAGCATTTCTACGCCAGCTAAAGGCCGGCGAGAGTGTACTGAATAGAGTTCAGCAGGAAAGGAACAAGCTCCAGGATGCCAACGCCAAGCTCGGAGAAGAGCTGAAAGGCGCTCAGGCCGAGCTGTCCGGCTCCGTTAAGGAGAATCAGCGGCTTCATCGCGGCATTTATAGTAAGTGCTTGAGCGAACTCTTTTGAAAAGAAGAGTTCGGCGAGGAAGCATTTTGACATGATATGTCTTGTAGGTATACTCACGGGTCGTCCTGCAGAGGAGATGCCCATATCAATGGGTGATCAACTTCCCGAACTGTTGCAGCTACTCGAACGAGTTCGGCAGGCAATGAGCGGCGTCGTTCAGGCTTTATGGCCAGCCCTCACCCTACCCGAGGGCCTCGGGGAGCTTGCGGAGAAGCTGCAGGGAATGCGGCAGTGCTTCCGTTTTTGGAAGATTTCGGCTTGCCGTCAAGGTGCGAGGGAGGCTTGGGCCATGGTGAAGACGCGGTACAAGAAGGCGGATCCCAACCACATGGCCGAAGTTGGACCGGTGGGGCCCGATGGGAAGGAGATCCCTGTGAGTTTAGTGTATAGCCAAGTAGAGTTGGCTGCTAAATTTTCCCAAAGGACTGTAAACTAGACAGCCTGTTAGACGGGATTGAGGAGGAATACAATCAATAAATTTGACAATGTATGTTATCCTTTAAAGTGACATGTGAAATGCCTTCTAGCCGGATTGTAGATCATTTGTCTTTGCCGACCTTTTCGCTTCGACCTCGGGACCCTAGAGTCTGGAGTGTGTCCGAATACATTTTTGGTTAAGAAACAACCGTGGTATGCATGGAGACCAGGCATAGGGGTCATTAGTGCTTTATCAGACAAGTGCCCAACTAGTTATGTTATATTACTTGGTTATTAAGAAACATCTTCCAGGGAGAATAGTTCCGTTAAGGGTTCCTTTCGCTGGGAGGCATGCCCTAAAGTGCATGTCTGGATTGCAAAGAAAGCAGTAAAACATCTGGGGGCAAATAGATAAATAGGTAAAAAGTCATCTTTTAAGTCACCGACCGAATATTCCCTTAAGAACGCTAGCTTTCGGCTTCACCCAGTCTGAGGTACACATCTGGCTGACCCGGCAGTAACAATCGCAGAGGTACTCCCTTTACCTCCTAGCCGAACAATCGGGAACGTAGGGGTAAGCACAGGAGCCAGGCAACCCAGCTTGGCCAAAACTTAAGTCATATCGATGCATATAATGGCGAATAAAAGGTACATGTGGAAGCTTGACACATGTGATGGGTATAAAACCCGTATAATTGAGCTTCTGTAAAAGAAGCCCCCAGGAATAATGAGTGCGGATGGCACATCATGCGTATAATTGAGCTTCTGTAAAAGAAGCCCCCAGGAATAATGAGTGCGGATGGCACATCATGCGTATGCAAAGAATGCAAAAATAGGCCCGGAAGGGCCTTTAAGTGAAAAGGATAAAAAGAGAAACAAAAGACAGCCGAAGTGTAAAAATTTGGACGGGGGAAGGGGACGAACTCTTAGTCCGGCGCTAGGCATAGAATCGTCGGAGGCGGGCTGCGTTCCATGGGTTCGGCTCGAGTCGGTGATCCGACGCATTTCGTAGACGGTACGCTCCGCCGGTCAGTACTTGATCGATGATGAAGGGACCCTCCCATTTGGGCTTCAGCTTGTCCTTTTTCTTGTCCGGCAGGCGTAGAACTAGTTCACCAACGTTGTAAGTCTTGGCCCGTACTTCTCTTCTTTGATATCTTCGGGCCTGCTGCTGATAGAGTGCGGAACGAGCCTTCGCGACGTCACGTTCTTCCTCCAATGTGTCCAAGCTGTCCTGCCGATCAAGCTTGGCCTCTCTTTCCTCATACATGCACACTCGAGGTGAGTCATGAATAATGTCACAGGGAAAAACTGCCTCTGCGCCGTATACCATAAAAAATGGTGTGAATCCGGTAGTACGGTTAGGCGTTGTCCGCAGCCCCCAGAGTACGGAGTCGAGCTCCTCGACCCATTGTGCGTCGGATTTGGTGAGTGACCTCACTAGTCTGGGTTTAATGCTGCTCATTATTAGACCATTTGCTCTTTCCACTTGACCGTTGGTTTGAGGGTGATAGAATGACGCATAGTCGAGCTTGATGCCCATATTTTTGCACCATGACTTAACCTCGTCGACTGTGAAGTTCGTGCCGCTGTCGGTGATGATGCTGTGGGGGACTCCGTAATGGTGTAGCACTCCTGATATAAAGTCTATCACTGGTCCGGACTCTGCCGTTTTGACCGGTTTGGCCTCTATCCATTTGGTGAATTTATCCACCATGACCAATAGGTATTTTTTCTTATGGGTTCCCCCTTTAAGGGGTCCAACCATGTCAAGCCCCCAGACCGCGAACGGCCAGGTAATGGGTATGGTTTTGAGGGCGGTGGGTGGCATATGGCTCTGATTAGCAAAGAGCTGACAACCAACGCATCGCTGGACCAAGTCCTGTGCGTCTGCCCGAGCCGTTGGCCAATAAAATCCTGTACGGAATGCCTTTCCTACAAGGGCCCGGGCTGCTGCGTGGTGTCCGCCTAGTCCGGCATGAATTTCAGCCAGGAGGTTTCGCCCTTCTTCTTTGGAGATACACCTGTGAAGGACTCCGGTGGTACTTTTCTTATAAAGTTCTCCCTCATGGACCTTGTAGGCCTTCGATTGCCGGACTATGCAGCGGGCCTCATTTTGGTCTTCGGGAAGTTCCTGCCTAAGTAAGTAGGCTAGGAAAGGTTCTGTCCACGCGGCGATTACTGCCATTATGACGTGGGCGGAGGGTGTTATGTCGTCTGCCGAATCACCAGTTGGTGCGGTTTTAACCGGTTTGTAGCTACCAGGCTCCTCTTCCCATAGTACGGATGGCTTGAAGAGCCGTTCCAGGAAGATATTTGGAGGGACAACATCACGTTTCGCACCGATGCGTGCCAGGACATCGGCCGCTTGGTTATTATCTCGGGCTATGTGATGGAATTCTAGTCCATCAAACCGAGCTGACATTTTTAGGACAGCGTTGCGATATGCTGCCATTTTCGGATCCTTGGCGTTGAAGTCTCCATTTATCTGGGATATTGCAAGGTTTGAGTCCCCGCGCACCTCTAGGCATTGAATGCCCATGGAGACCGCCATCCGGAGACCATGTAACAGGGCCTCGTATTCGGCTGCATTGTTGGAGTCCGTGTACATTATTTGAAGTACATACTGGACTGTATTTCCGGTGGGGGACGTCAGTATGACGCCAGCCCCCAGTCCGGCCAACATTTTGGAGCCGTCGAAATGCATAGTCCAATTGGAGTATGTGCCGTACTCTTTAGGGAGTTCGGCTTCAGTCCATTCGGCGACGAAGTCAGCCAAAACTTGTGACTTTATAGCTCGTCGAGGTTTGTAAGTGATGTCGAATGGTAAGAGCTCAATGTCCCATTTTGCTATCCTGCCCGTTGCGTCGTGATTATTTATAATGTCATTGAGTGGAGCTTCAGAGGCCACTGTTATCGAGCACTCCTGAAAGTAGTGCCGGAGCTTTCGAGACGCCATGAACCCCGCATATGCTATCTTCTGATAGTGCGGGTAACGGGATTTGCAGGGAGTTAACACAGTGGATACATAATACACTGGTTTTTGAAGAGGGAATTTATGCCCTTCTGTCGCTCGTTCGACGACGAGGACTGCGCTTACAACTTGATGTGTTGCTGCGATGTATAATAACATTGGTTCGCCCAGAGTGGGCACAGCCAGGACCGGGTTTGTTGCCAGTATGGCCTTTATTTCTTCGAGTCCGGCAGTGGCAGCATCCGTCCACTCGAAGTGTTCGGTGCGCCTGAGGAGGCGATAGAGGGGCAACGCCTTTTCTCCTAAACGGGAGATAAAGCGGCTTATGGCTGCCACGCATCCTGTTAATTTTTGTATTTGTTTGAGGTCTTTTGGAATATCCAACTGTGACAGAGCTCGGATTTTGGCCGGATTTGCTTCAATTCCTCTACCGGATACGATGAAGCCCAGTAGCTTTCCTGCTGGTATGCCGAAAGCGCATTTTTCTGGATTCAGCTTAATGTCATATGCTCTGAGGTTGTCGAATGTGAGCCTCAAATCGTCTACTAAAGTTTCGACGTGTTTTGTTTTGACGACTACGTCGTCTACGTATGCCTCGACTGTTTTGCCGATCTGGGTAGCCAGACATGTTTGAATCATGCGCTGGTATGTTGCGCCGGCGTTTTTGAGTCCGAAGGGCATCGTGTTGAAGCAGAATGGTCCATATGGAGTGATAAATGCCGTTGCGGCTTGGTCTGCTTCCGCCATCTTGATTTGATGATAGCCAGAGTATGCGTCCAGGAAGCACAATGAATCGTGCCCTGTTGTGGCATCGATAATTTGATCGATGCTGGGGAGAGGGAAGGGATCCTTTGGGCAAGCTTTATTGAGGTCTTTAAAATCGACACAGGGGCGCCAGGATTTATCCTTCTTTGTTACCATCACCAAATTTGCTAGCCAGTCCGGATGTTTGATGTCTCTAATGAATCCGGCTTCCAATAGTTTGGCTAGCTCTTCTCCCATTGCCTGTCTTTTGGGCTCGGAAAATCGTCGAAGAGCCTGTTTGACTGGCTTGAATCCTTTTAGGATGTTGAGGCTGTGTTCTGCCAACCTGCGAGGGATTCCGGGCATGTCTGAAGGATGCCAGGCGAAGGTATCCCAATTTTCCCGAAGGAATTCACGCAGTGCGGCGTCTACTTCGGGGTTCAACTGTGCCCCAATGGAGGCCGTCTTTGTTGGGTCCGTTGGATGGACCTGGAATTTTATTATCTTGTGTGCTGGTTTGAAGGAGGTGGACTTGGATCTTTTATCGAGTATCACATCGTCCCTGTTCACCGTAGAGCGCAGCGCGGTGAGTTCCTCTGCCGCTAAGGCTTCGGATAGTGCCTCGAGGGCTAGTGCGGCTGTCTTGCTTTTGGCGCGGAGTGCTATGTCCGGATCACTAGCGAGAGTGATTATTCCGCTGGGCCCAGGCATTTTTAGCTTCATGTACCCGTAATGAGGTATTGCTTGAAAAATTGTGAATGCCTCTCGTCCTAATATGGCGTGATACCCACTGCTGAACGAGGCCACCTGGAACGTGACTTCTTCGGATCTATAATTGTCCGGAGAGCCGAACACCACATCGAGTGTGATTTTTCCGGTGTAGTGCGCTTCCCGGCTAGGGATTATTCCTCTAAAGGTTATGCTGCTTCGCTCAATACGGCTCCAATCGATTTCCATTTTTCGCAGAGTTTCCTCGTAAATGAGGTTTAGTCCGCTGCGGCCGTCCATGAGGACTTTTGTTAGTCGAAAGCCGTCCACTATGGGACTAAGTACCAGTGCGGCTGGGGCTCTGGTTGTTCGAAATGTGGGCTCGTCGCTGCCATTGAAGGTAATAGCTGTGTCGCTCCATGGATTTGCTGTTGCTACTTGGTAGACTTCGGCGAGTTCGCGGATTGATCATTTTCACATATTATTTGATGCGAAAGTCTTGAAGACTGTTGATACCGTGCTGGTATTGTTGGAGTGGTTTCCCGGAGCTAGAAGCTCTTCGCCACTTTTGGCCACCTGCCGTAATATCCAACATGCTCGAAGGCTATGTGTCGGGACGGCTCCCTCTGTATTATGAAGCTTACAGGGTCCATTGAGCTATCCCTCCAGTACGGTTCTGTTTCCCTTATTGGGTTTTTGTTTTTTCGTTTTTGCATCTGGGGCCTGAGTGTAAGGCACCCTTTTACTGCGCACTGGGTTTGGGGCCGGATTATCCCAAAATTGATTTTTGGTTTTCCGGAAACTCTCCATCGCACAGTACTTTCGTACAATGGATGCCAGATCGGTGAAGCGCGTAATTTTGCGACGATCAATGGCGTTTAGTATTCCCTTGTCCGTGCAGTTATTGCGGAAGATTGATATTGCGTTTTCCTCTCGGCAGTCCTTTATCCTGTCCATAACCAGGAGGAATCTGGCCCAGTAGTGATGTACTGTTTCTGTAGGCTCTTGCCGTATTAGGGATATATCGCATATGTCTGGGCGGGTGGGTGGAATAAAATCCGGATCCCTGCCCATCTTGAGGCTCAAAGGCCAAGGGGTTTCCGAATTCGGAAGTGTGGTTTGCTGGGGATAATCCAGCGAGTCCGGGGCGATGCATGATTTTAAGTTCGATGCTCGATCGAAGTCCGTCCCTCCGCGGGAATCCGGCAAGGAGGGTTCGGGAATCCGGACATGAATTGTTTTCAACACTGGCAAAGAGTTGCCGTATTGCTCCTCCACCACTGCGACGTGGTGGGTGGCCTGGGGAGAGTTAATCTCTCTCAGATCGGTTTTAAGCCCAATCTGGTTGTAGTCCGTAGCGACTCCCAGGGCGGCGATGCGATCCAAGAGCTTGTTAACAGACGAGAGCTCTATTGGATCTAACTGTTCGGCAGCTTTAGGGCTGACGCGAAGATTGCTTTCGACGACTTGAGAAGTCATTGCCGAAGCGGCGGCCGGACAGGCGGTCATGAGAAAACCACCAAGCCGGATAGTTTGGCCGGCGGCCAAGGCCCCTCCGGCGAAAATATCGTCTTTGAAGACGGGTGGAGGCATCCGCTCTATTGGTGACGACACAGAGGAACTCTCAATGAAAGCACCAATGTCGGTGTCAAAACCGGCGGATCTCGGGTAGGGGGTCCCGAACTGTGCGTCTAGGCGGATGGTCACAGGAGACGAGGGACACGATGTTTTTACCCAGGTTCGGGCCCTCTCGATGGAGGTAAAACCCTACGTCCTGCTTGATTAATATTGATGATATGGGTAGTACAAGAGTAGATCTACCACGAGATCAAGGAGGCTAAACCCTAGAAGCTAGCCTATGGTATGATTGTTGTAATGTATGTTGTCCTATGGACTAAAGCCCTCCGGTTTATATAGACACCGGAGAAGGCTAGGGTTACACAGAGTCGGTTAAAATGGTAGGAGATCCACATATCCGTATCGCCAAGCTTGCCTTCCACGCCAAGGAAAGTACCTTCCGGACACGAGCCGGAGTCTTCAATCTTGTATCTTCGTAGTCTTGGAGTCCGGCGGACATTGATAGTCCGGCTGTCCGGACACCCCCTAGTCCAGGACTCCCTCACACACAAAGTGTTCTTCCGGTAAACGGGAGTTGCACAATCTCATAGTTGCAGGAACTTTGTATAAGTCATGAAGAAAGCAATAGCAATATACTAAACGATCAAGTGCTAGGCTAACAGAATGGGTCATGTCAATCACATCATTCTCCTAATGATGTGATCCCATTAATCAAATGACAACACATGTTTATGGTTAGGAAACATAACCATCTTTGATTAATGAGCTAGTTAAGTAGAGGCATACTAGTGACTATATGTTTGTCTATGTATTCACACATGTATTATGTTTCCGGTTAATACAATTCTAGCATGAATAATAAACATTTATCATGATATAAGGAAATAAATAATAACTTTATTATTGCCTCTAGGGCATATTTCCTTCAGTCTCCCACTTGCACTAGAGTCAATAATCTAGTTCACATCGCCATGTGATTTAACACCAATATTCATATCTGTATGTGATTAACACCCATAGTTCACATCGTCATGTGACCAACACCCAAAGGGTTTACTAGAGTCAATAATCTAGTTCACATCGCTATGTGATTAACACCCAAAGAGTACTAAGGTGTGATCATGTTTTGCTCGTGAGAGAAGCTTAGTCAACGGGTCTGTCACATTCAGAGCCGTATGTATTTTGCAAATATTCTATGTCTACAATGCTCTGCATGGAGCTACTCTAGCTAATTGCTCCCACTTTCAATATGTATCCAGATTGAGACTTAGAGTCATCTGGATCAGTGTAAAATTTTGTACCGATGTAACTTTTACAACGAACTCTTTTATCACCTCCATAATCGAGAAATATTTCCTTAGTACTCACTAAGGATATTCTTGACCAATGTCGAGTGATCTACTCCTAGATCACTATTGTACTCCCTTGCCAAATTCAGAGCAAGGTATACAATAGGTCTGGTACATAACATAGCATACTTTATAGAATCTATGACTAAGGCATAGGGAATGACTTTCATTCTCTTTTCTATTTTCTGCCGTGGTCGGGATTTGGGTCTTACTCAATTTCACACCTTTGCAACACAGGCAAGAACTCTTTCTTTGACTGTTCCATCTTGAACTATTTCAAGATCTTGCCAAGGTATGTACTCACTGAAAATCTTATCAAGCGTCTTGATCTATCTCAATAGATCTTGATGCTCAATATGTAAGTAGCTTTTACTGAGGTCTTTCTTTTAAAGAACTCTTTTAAAACACTCCTTTATGCTTTGCAGAATAATTCTACATTATTTCCAATCAACAATATGTCATTCACATATACTTATCAGAAATGCTGTAGTGCTCCCACTCACTTTCTTGTAAATACACGCATTTCCAAAAGTCTGTATTAAACCATATGCTTTGATCAACTCATCAAAGCGTATATTCCAACTCCGAGATGATTGCACCAGTCCATTGATGGATTGCTGGAGCTTGCACACTTTGTTAGCATCTTTAGGATTGACAAAAACTTTCTGGTTGCATCATATACAACTCTTCTTTAATAAATCCATTAAGGAATGCAGTTTTGACATCCATTTGCCAGATTTCATAAAATGTGGCAACTGCTAACATGATTCGGATAGACTTAAGTTTCGATACGAGTGAGAAAATCTCATCGTATTCAACACTTTGAACTTGTTGAAAACCTTTCGCAACAAGTCGAGCTTAGTAGATAGTAACACTACTATCAGTGTCCATCTTCTTCTTGAAGAACCATTTATTTAACATGGCTTGCTGATCATTGAGCAAGTCAATCAAAGTCCATACATTGTTCTCATACATGGATCATATCTCAGATTTTATGGCCTCAAGCCATTTCGTGGAATCTGGGCTCATCATCGCTTCCTCATAGTTTGTAGGTTCATCATGGTCTAGTAACATGACTTCCAGAACATGATTACCATACTACTCTGGTGCGGATCTTACTCTGGAAGACCTACGAGGTTTGGTAGCAACTTGATCTGAAGTTTCATGATCATCATCATTAACTTCCTCACTAATTGGTGTAGGAATCACTGGAACTGATTTCTGTGATGCACTACCTTCCAATTCGGGAGATGGTACAAATTACCTTATCAAGCTCTACTTTCCTCCCACTCACTTCTTTCGAGAGAAACTTCTTCTCTAGAAAGGATCCATCTTAGCAACGAATAACTTGCCTTCGGATCCGTGATAGAATGTGTACCCAATAGTTACCTTTGGGTATTCTATGAAGACGCACTTCTCCGATTTGGGTTCAAGCTTATCAGGTTGAAAACCTTTTTCATATAAGCATCGCAACTCCAAGCTTTAAGAAACGACAGCTTAGGTTTACTGCTAAACCATAGTTCATACGGTGTCGTCTCAACGGATTTAGATGGTGCCCTATTTAAACGTGAATGCAGCTGTCTCTAATGCATAACCCCAAAACGATAATGGTAAATCAATAAGAGACATCATAGATCGCACTATATCCAATAAAGTATGGTTACGATGTTCGGACACACCATTAAGCTGTGGTGTTCCAGGTGGCGTGAGTTGCGAAACTATTTCACATTGTTTTATATGAAGGCCAAACTCGTAACTCAAATATTCTCTTCCACGATCAGATCGTAGAAACTTTATTTTCTTGTTACGATGATTCTCCACTTCACTCTGAAATTCTTTGAACCTTTCAACTATTTCAGACTTATGTTTCATCAAGTAGATATACCTATATCTGCTCAAATCATCTTGTGAAGGTCAGAAAATAATGATACTTGCCACGAGCATCAACACTCATTGGATCGCATACATCGGTATGTATTATTTCCAATAAGTCAGTAGCTTGTTCCATTGTTCCGGAGAACGGAGTTTTAGTCATCTTTCCCAAAAGGCACGGTTCGCAAGCATCAAATGATTCATAACCAAGTGATTCCGAAAATCCATCTTTATGGAGTTTCTTCATGCGCTTTACACCAATATGACCCAAACGACAGTGCCACAAATAAGTTGCACTATCATTATTAACTTTGCATCTTTTGGCATCAATATTATGAATATGTGTATCACTACGATCGAGATCCAACAAACTATTTTCATTGGGTGTGTAACAATCGAAGGTCTTATTCATGTAAACAGAATAACAATTATTCTTAAACTTCAAATGAATAACCGTATCGCAATAAACATGATCAAATCATATTCATGCTCTACGCAAACGCCAAATAACATTTATTTAGGTTTAACACTAATCCCGAAAGTATAGGGAGTGTGCGATGATGATCATATCAATCTTGGTACTACTCCCAACACTCATCGTCACTTCCCCTTCAACTAGTCTTTGTTTATTCTGTTACTCCTGTTTCGAGTTACTAATCTTAGTAACCGAACAAGTATCAAATACTCAGGGGCTACTATAAACACTAGTAAGGCACACATCAATAACCTGTATATCAAATATACCCTTGTTCACTTTGCCATCCTTCTTATCCGCCAAATACTTGGGGTAGTTCTGCTTCCAGTGACCAGTCCCTTTGCAGTAGAAGCACTTAGTCTCAGGCTTAGGTCCAGACTTGGGCTTCTTCACTTGAGCAGCAACTTGCTTGCCGTTCTTCTTGAAGTTCCCTTCTATCCCTTTGCCCTTTTCTTGAAACTAGTGGTCTTGTTAACCATCAACACTTGATGTTCTTTCTTGATTTCTACCTTCATCGATTTCATCATCATGAAAAACTCGGGAATCATTTTCATCATCCCTTGCATACTATAGTTCATCACGAAGTTCTACTAACTTGGTGATGGTGACTAGAGAATTCTGTCAATCAATATCTTATCTGGAAGATTAACTCCCACTTGATTCAAGCGATTGTAGTACCCAGACAATCTGAGCACATGCTCACTAGTTGAGCGATTCTCCTCCATCTTTTAGCTATAGAACTTGTTGGAGACTTCATATCTCTCAACTCGGGTATTTGCTTGAAATAGTAACTTCAACTCCTGGAACATCTCATATGGCCCATGACGTTCAAAACGTCTTTGAAGTCCCGATTCTAAGCCGTTAAGCATGGTGCACTTAAACTATCAAGTAGTCATCATATTGAGCTAGCCAAACGTTCATAACGTCTGCATATGCTCCTGCAATTGGTTCGTCACCTAGCGGTGCATTAAGGACATAATTCTTCTGTGCATCAATGAGGATAAACCTCAGATCACGGATCCAATCCGCATCATTGCTACTAACATCTTTCAACACAATTTTCTCTAGGAGCATATCAAAATAAACATATGAAAGCAATAACGCAAGCTATTGATCTACAACATAATTTGCAAAATACTACCAGGACTAAGTTCATGATAAATTTACGTTCAATTAATCATATTACTTAAGAACTCCCACTTAGACAGACATCTCTCTAGCCATCTAAGTGATTACGTGATCCAAATCAACTAAACCATAACCGATCATCACGTGAGATGGAGTAGTTTTCAATGGTGAACATCACTATGTTGATCATATCTACTATATGATTCACGCTTGACCTTTTGGTCTCCGTGTTCCAAGGCCATATCTGCATATGCTAGGCTCGTCATGTTTAACCTGAGTATTCTGCGTGTGCAAAACTGACTTGCACCCGTTGTAGATGGACATAGAGCTTATCACACCTGATCATCACGTGGTGTCTGGGCACGACAAACTTTGGCAATGGCGCATACTCAGGGAGAACACTTCTTGATAATTTTAGTGAGAGATCATCTTAAAATGCTACCGTCAATTAAAGCAAGATAAGATGCATAAAGGATAAACATCACATGCAATCAATATAAGTGATATGATATGGCCATCATCATCTTGTGCTTGTGATCTCCATCTTCGAAGCACCGTCGTGATCACCATCGTCACCGGCGTGACACCTTGATCTCCATCGTAGCATCGTTGTCGTTTACGCCATCTATTGCTTTTACGACTATCGCTACCGCTTAGTGATAAAGTAAAGCAATTACAGTGCGTTTGCATTTCATAAAATAAAGCGACAACCATATGGCTCCTGCCAGTTGCCGATAACTTCGGTTACAAAACATGATCATCTCATACAATAAAAATATAGCATCACGTCTTGACCATATCACATCACAACATGCCCTGCAAAAACAAGTTAGACGTCCCCTACTTTGTTGTTGCAAGTTTTACGTGGCTCCTACGGGCTGAGCAAGAACCGTTCTTACCTACGCATCAAAACCACAACGATAGTTTGTCAAGTTGGTGCTGTTTTAACCTTCGCAAGGACCGGGCGTAGCCACACTCGATTCAGCTAAAGTGAGAGAGACAGACACCCGCTAGTCACCTTTAAGCACAAGTGCTCGTAACGGTGAAACCAGTCTCGCGTAAGCGTACGCGTAATGTCGGTCCGGGCCGCTTCATCTCACAATACCGCCGAACCAAAGTATGACCTGCTGGTAAGCAGTATGACTTGTATCGCCCACAACTCACTTGTGTTCTACTCGTGCATATAACATCAACGCATAAAACCTGGCTCGGATGCCACTGTTGGGGAACGTAATTTCAAAAAAAATTCCTACGCACACGCAAGATCATGGTGATGCATAGCAACGAGAGGGAGAGTGTGTCTACGTACCCTCGTAGACCGAAAGCGGAAGCGTTATGACAACGCGGTTGATGTAGTCGTACGTCTTCACGATCCGACCGATCCAAGCTCCGAACGTACGGGGCCTCCGAGTTCAGCACATGTTCAGCTCGATGACGATCTCCGGCCTCCGATCCAGCAAAGCTCCGGAGATGAGTTCCGTCAGCACGACGGCGTGGTGACGATGTTGATGTTCTACCGGCGCAGGGCTTCTCCTAAGCTTCGCGATGATATGACCGAGGTGGAATATGGTGGAGGGGGGCACCGCACACGGCTAAGGAACGATCCGTAGATCAACTTGTGTGTCTGGGGTGCCCCCCTGCCCCCGTATATAAAGGAGCAAGGGAGGGGGTGGCCGCCCTAGGAGGAGGCGCACCAAGGAGGAGTCCTACTCCCACCGGGAGTAGGATTCCCCCTTTTCCTAGTCCAACTAGGAGACCTTCCGTGTAGTAGGAGTAGGAGAGAAGGAAAGGGAAGAGAGAAGGGAAGGAAGGAGGGGGTGCGGCCCCTCCCCCTAGTCCAATTCAGACTAGGCCTTGGGGGGGGGGGGGCGCGGCCTGCCCTAGGCAGCCCCTCTCTCTTTCCCGTATGGCCCAATAAGGCCCAATACTTCTCCCGGCGAATTCTCGTAACTCCCCCATACTCCGAAAAATACCCGAATCACTCGGAACCTTTCCGAACTCCGAATATAGTCGTCCAATATATCGATCTTTACGTCTCGACCATTTCGAGACTCCTCGTCATGTCCCCGATCTCATCCGGGACTCCGAACTCCTTCGGTACATCAAAACTCATAAACTCATAATAAAACTGTCATCGAAACCTTAAGCGTGCAGACCCTACGGGTTTGAGAACTATGTAGACATGACCTAGAACTATTCTCGGTCAATAACCAATAGCGGAACCTGGATGCTCATATTGGCTCCTACATATTCTACGAAGATCTTTATCGGTCAAATCGCATTACAACATACGTTGTTCCCTTTGTCATCGGTATGTTACTTGCCCGAGATTCGATCATCGGTATCTCAATACCTAGTTCAATCTCGTTACCAGTAAGTCTCTTTACTCGTTCCGTAATACATCATCCCGCAACTAACTCATTAGTTACAATGCTTGCAAGGCTTAAGTGATGTGCATTACCGAGAGGGCCCAGAGATACCTCTCCGACAATCGGAGTGACAAAACCTAATCTCGAATTATGCCAACCTAACATGTACCTTCCGAAACACCTGTAGAGCACCTTTATAATCACCCAGTTACGTTGTGACGTTTGGTAGCACACAAAGTGTTCTTCCGGTAAACGGGAGTTGCACAATCTCATAGTTGCAGGAACTTTGTATCAATCATGAAGAAAGCAATAGCAATATACTAAACGATCAAGTGCTAGGCTAACGGAATGGGTCATGTCAATCACATCATTCTCCTAATGATGTGATCCCATTAATCAAATGACAACACATGTCTATGGTTAGGAAACATAACCATCTTTGATTAATGAGCTAGTTAAGTAGAGGCATACTAGTGACTATATGTTTGTCTATGTATTCACACATGTATTATGTTTCCGGTTAATACAATTCTAGCATGAATAATAAACATTTATCATGATATAAGGAAATAAATAATAACTTTATTATTGCCTCTAGGGCATATTTCCTTCAGTCCCCGCTGTTAGGTGGAGGAATAATTATTTTCCGCGTAATAAGGAGGCACTTCCTTGCTGCGGCCATGGACCCAGCTGTCAGCCTCTCCACATACAGTCCACATCCGATGGAAGTCGTTCCTTGACCACGTTGACCACGCCGCACCGAGAGCACCAGGGCGGTGGACGATGGTGAGGCCTAGGAAGGGGACAACGGGGAGCCGGGGAAGACGCGAAAGTGGAAGCCCGCGCGAAGAGGAGTACGAGGGTTCACTAGTTCGGCTGCGGTGTGAGGCTGCCGTCGCCGCAGGGCCTGGCCAGCGGTGGGAATAGTAGGGGGCGGTGAGGCCTCCGCGGCAGCACATCCGACCACGGGAGGCAAGAGCATGCGGCACGACTGGCGCTGCTTTGGGCGGCTGGAGAAGAAGACCAGAGGTTGAAGAAGCACTACGACCGTTGGATGAACATTGTACAGTCACTGGAGCTAGAATCGTTTATATTGACTAAGTCGATAAAACCCTCCGTCAACTTAGTAGGCCCACAAGTCAGCCTCCCACCAAGGCGGGTCCCAACTAGGAGGGGGGTATTCATTTTTTATGTGTAATAAGGAGGCACTTCCGGTGGGTCCAAGCTGACAGCAGGGGGAACGTTTTTTTGCAAAATACGGTGCCCCGTCGGGTGCGTCCAAGCAGTCAGGGGCAAACATTTTTTTTAAATACAGGTGGCCCGTCCGGTGGGTCCCTGCTGTCAGGTGGAGGAATAATTATTTTCCGCGTAATAAGGAGGCACTTCCTTGCGGCTGCCGTGAACCCAGCAGTTAGCCTCTCCACGTACAATATTCTTCCGATGGAATTCGGTCGTTGAGCACATTGACCACCCCGCGCCGAGAGAACCACGGCGGTGGACGACGGTGAGGCCTAGGAAGGGGACGACGCGGAGCCGGGGAAGACGTGGTAGTGGGTGCCCACGCGGAGAGGAGTACGAGGTTTCACTAGTTCGGCTGCGCTGGCGTCGCTGCAGAATAACAGGGGGTGTGGGTGAGTGGAGTGGAGGGATGGCCTGGCCAGCGGTGGGAGTTGTATGGGGGCGGTGAGGCCTCCGCGGCAACACAGCCGGCCACGGGAGGCAGGAGCAGGCGGCACGACCGGCGCTGCTTTGGGCGGCTGGAGCAAGAACACCAGAGGTTGAAGAAGCACTACGACCGTTGGATGGACATCGTACAGTCAGTCGAGCTAGAATCATGCATATGGACTAAGTTGACAAAGCCCTTCGTCCATGTCAACTTAGTAGGCCCACTATACTGGGTCCCAGCTAGCAGGTTGGTATTCATTTTTTGTGCGTAATAAGGAGGCACTTCCTTGCATGTGAAGATATAGCTGGTGGGTCTGAGCTGTCGGCGGTGGTAACGTTTTTTTCGCGAGATACAGAGGCCCTTTCGGTGGGTCCCAGATGTCAGGTCGAGGAATCATTATTTTGCGCGTAATAAGGAGGCATTTCCTTGCGTGCGGCCGTGGACCTAGCTGTTAGATGCATGTCGGTTGTTGACCACGTTGACCACGCCACGCCGAGAGCACCATGGCGGTGGGCAATGGCGAGGCCTAGGAAGGGAACGACACGGAGGCAGGGAAGACTCGGCAGTTGTTTCCCACGCGGAGGGGAGTACGACTGTACGAGGGTTTACTGGTTCGTCTGCCGTCGCCGGAGAATAACAGCAGGTGTGGGACTGTGGGTGAGTAGAGGGATGGCTAGGCCAGCGATGGGAGTATGATGGGGCGGTGAGGCCTGCGCGGCAGCATAGCTGGCCGTGGGGAGGAGGGAGCAGGCAGTCCCGCTGGCGCTTGTTTGAGCGGCTAGAGCAGGAAGAGCAGAGATTGAAGAAGCACGACGGCCATTGGATGGACATCCAACAGTATACAGGCCATCTGTGGAAAGCCTCAAATCTGTGGAAAACAGCTTACATCCCATCTGCCATTATTTCAAATAATTTACAGCCCATTTCTAATTCCTACAGGTTTTTTGGAGCCCATATTCTTTTTGTTAGCATTACAGCCCATATTGTGGCCACGGTTAAAAAATTATACGAAATTTTGCATATGTCGGTGCGGTCTGAACTGTTTTTAATCCCGAAATTTCGAGTCACATTCAGACTGATTTTAAAAATAAATGTATATCAATATAAAATCCAATAAATTGTCCATGCATAAAAATCAATGCAATTTAAAATCTCGAAATGAAAAAAATATATTTGAAATTAATTGCCGGTTTGATGTGTTTTAAAAATGCACAGCCCATTTCTCATTACCGATAGGCCATTTTCTCGGCCAGCCAAATGAAGCTCTCCTCGTCTTGAAAGATTTGCAGCCCAACAGGCCTGATAAAGTGACTTACTTGACAAATCACAAAAAAACTATGCTAGCCATTTTTAGAAAGAAAAAAAACCACTGGGCTGGTCTGTGGTAAACATAAAAGAAAAGGCTTTCTAGACAGGCCAGAGTGTCCCGCACAGCCCAGTTAACACCCTGCTTCCGTCTCAAAAACAAATTAGATAAATACCACTCCAATTATGGCGATTCATAAAAATGCCACTGGAATTTCCAAACTTTGAAAAATGCCACTGCAATTTTTGCAAACTTTGAAAAACGCCACTGCAGTTTGCAAACTTTGAAAAACGCTACTCCAGACTTCGAAAAATGCCACTAGAAATGGCATGAAATGGCATTTTTTGAAGTTTGGGAATTGCAGTGGCCTTTCTCGAATACACCAGATTTGGAGTGGCATTTATCAAATTAACCCAAAACAAAAATAACTGGGCGAGCTGCTGGGTCCCTGGTGTCAGCCGCTCGTTGTGCAATTCTCTCGTTTATTGACTACGTTGACAATGGCATGGGACCCAGATGTCAGAAATCCACTAGGAGGAGCCATTTTTTATTGGCTTGAAATAAGGAGGCACTTGCTTGCGTACTGCCATGACCTTAACGGTCCCTGCTGTCATCCTCTCCACGTACAATCATCTCCTGATTGTGTACGCATCAACTTGCTAGGCCCACAAGTCAGCCTCTAAACCCGTGGAGGACAAATACAACCCACTTAAAAAAATAACATCCCATTCCATCCGTTCAAACGGAAAGTTCAACATTCAGAGCAAAGTAACAGGTCTGATCCACATATAGAGTACTAAACTTCCACGTTGACAACCATCATAGCCAAGTTAACTATCTACTCCCACTAATACTCTAGTAGCATACAACTACTTACTCTTAGCTAACTAGACGATGCCGGGTGCCATCTGTGGTACACGCTAAACACCGGCACCAGCGTCCTGCGCCTCGCCTCGGACTTGCAAGAGGTGCGATAGGGCGCGTTGCTCGCGCGCGTTGGCCCTTTCCATGGCGGCGTGGTCCACCGAAGCTTCGGCTTCCAGGCGGGAAACCCACTTGACGAGCTGGTAGTAAAAATCAGCGTCGTGAACGCGTGCATGCCCGACAGCCTCTAGGGCTATTTGCCGGGCGCCACCCTCGACGTAGTCGGCCCAGTTGCGGGCGCTCTGCTCGCGACTCAAAGCTTCGGTGCGCTGCTGCTCCATGTCCCGCTGGCGGCGCAAATCGGTGATACGCTGCTCCTCCGCCAGGCGGTCGCGCTCCAACAACTCCTGCTCCTCCACCATGTGGTCGCGCTCCAACAACTCCTCGATCTCCGCATTGCCATCTAAAGACAGATAGAATGCCTCCTCCCTCCGTTTGCCTTCGGGTGAAAAACCGAACACTAGTTTCGTCGGTGACCACCTCCGGCGTCGCCTACCGCAGACTGGTGGGGGCATGGCGAACGTGGCGAACAACGTCGGGCCGGTGGGGGCTTAAGAGGATATGGCGAGTTGGGTCACGGTGGCCGGGAAACAGTACTTATAGGAGGAAGGTAGCGCGACGGTCATCGGAATTCAATGCATAATGGCTTAGCGCGCAGCTTGCCATGGAAAACTAGAGAAACTGAAATTATGACTGTGTCGTCCCGTCTGGGTCGCACGCCGGCATGGCGGTCAAACGAGTGCACTTGAATCATCTCCCTCCTTGTCAATAATGATTCCATAGATTTTAAAAGCCCGCAACAATTAAAGCGTATCTTTCTTCACATAAGTTAGGTGCCTTAATTATGGCCGGCTTCATGCAGGCACTCAGAATCGCTCGCAGGTAGTACATGAAGTAGCATGCAACAAGTCGCAGCCGAGGGCACGAATGCAGCCACTTAAATCGCTGGAATTAATTAGGCTTAAACTTCTGCATGCCATTAATTATTGCCATGCCTTGGTCTTGCTGCTTTGCTCACGGGACTAATAAACCCGGACGGAGGGAGTACCTTGGTTGGTGAGAGGTTTGAATTAAGCCCTGCAAACCGGAAAGGAGGTACTAGTACATGTGTGATCCGCTATTTATACGTGTAGGATCGAGTAGGTCGTTTCTTGCATTGCCCTGCAAACCGGAAAGGAGGTAGTACGTGCGTGATCCGCTATTTATCTGTGTAGGATCGATAGTGTAGCTTGTCAGTTTCTTCAGAGGTAGGAATTTTTATCCGTGTAGGATCGATAGTGTAGCTTGTCAGTTTCTTCAGAGGTAGGCATTTTTATTCAAAAAACTGCCACTTCGCATCTTGCATCACAAATAAAACTGCCAGGAGCGCATTTGTAGGCTAGCTAGTGATCGATCAGTAACTTGTAAACACTGAGCAAACAGAAATAAGTAACTGTTAATGCATCTTAATGATTCACAGATCATATACAAATATGTAGCTCCAAAAGCAAAGGTCAGCCACTTCGGATCTTGCGTCGCAACTAAAACTAACTAGTACGATTCCCATACATAAGATCACCATGTTAATGCATCTCAATGATTCACAGATCATATACAAATATGTAGCTCCAAAAGCAAAGATCTAGAAAAAACATCTGTTCTTCCTACTAACGTGGATGCTTCTATTGGCTAACATTCAGTGCAGACTGAAAGACAAATTTGTTTGTGAACTCTACAATTCCTCTTGCAAATGTAAGTGGTTTCACCAACAGCTGGAACCATGAGAATGAACCACACATGATGGAGGAACATCCACTGCAATATGATTTGGTCTTCTCTCGATCACACCGCGAGACTATTTTCGGAATACAAACTTTAACTTAGGCAAAATGATGCCCATTGTATAATCAGACCAAAGCAATGAAGCACCAACAGTTGGTGAGTAAATAGTATAGTACTACTTTTCTGCAGTCCATGAAGTGACCATCCAATCTTTGTGTCTACTTTCAAATGGCAGTGCATGCAGTGACTATACTATTCTCTTGTGCAGTTCAACCAAAATTGCGGACACTTTGTTTGTTTGCCAAATAGCAACGGGCAGACATCTCTGTCTGCACAAATATTAAGCAGCTAGTAAACATATCAAGCAGCTAGCAAACCACTAGTATTACTATCTAATGATAGTACAAAAAGAGTAGCAAGATAGTAGCAAACCATGTACCTTCGTAATGAACAGCTCATAGTGCCACCAATTGGATATAAAGGTTTGGAAAAAAACATGCTCCTAATGTTGAACCAGTTGGACTTTCTGTGCAGCTCCACTAAAATCGAGCATCCTTGTTTGCATAAAGATTGAAAGTGTGATTACTATAAAAGTGGCACTAGTTGAAGCATAGACTCACAAATATAATCATTCCAATTTCTTACTGGAAAAAGGTAGCAAGACTATTTCGAGCAACCTGTTTGAAGGAATAAATAAACCAACAACGGCTGATGTCAGGAAGGCATACATAGTTTTTTCTGAAAAACTGAGCCATTCCTGACCTTTCCTCTTCTTTTAAGCAAATTTTGTGCAGTTCTACTAAATAAAATGCCATCACCGCCTTGACAATTCAGTGACATTGTACAAAAGGAAATGACTTAACATTACATCATGATGTCAGGTATGTAGTCGACAGTCATTAGAGACAAACATACAAACCTCCTCCGATAACATAATGAACATTAATTTTAACAATGGTGTGACTAGCTTTACCGGGATAATTTGAGTGAACTCTACACCATTCGAATACTACAAATATACACTAATCCAGTGGCTAGTGCAACAGTAGAGTAGTTTTACTGAACATATTTCAATAAACTCTAGCACTGGAAGGTTTCTATAAGAATTAACAATACAAAATGTAAAGGTAACAAGTTTCAGCATTGGTATACTAGTGGCATTAGACAAAATGTAAAGGTAACAATACATCCACAATCAACAGCTAACCCTGCAATAATCCAGTGACATTAAATGGCATTGCTTTAATTTATCGGTGGCATTAGACTGAGAGCGGCATTAGTTAAATATGGCTTCACTTTAGCAGTAGCATTGCTTGACTTGACTGCTGGCGTTATACTAACAGCAAAAAAGTGGCAATAAGAGCATGGGAGGCCCATTCAGACAGTAGGCGCACCAGTACGATGTACCTCCACGGACGCAGAGTGGCGAGGGAGGTATGGTTGCCCAGAGCAACAAATATCCAGGCAGCATATGTTGATTACGTCCCATTTTTGTTCTCTTTAGCCACCTTTTTCCTATGTGAGGACAACAAATCGATCAACCTGGTCATTCTCTATTGCGTTGTCATGCCTTTCTACCCTTCTTCAACCAAGAGACACGAGACTCTTTCCTTAGCTACTGATTTTCCCCTTTTCAACCTAGATGCGGATTCGATGCCTACTTTCTTGGACAGTACAGTCTCCCTTCTTTTCCTTATTCAACCCAGACATGGATTAGTCTGCATGAAGTAGGGTTTCCTTTAATAGTGCAAATTATGGTTTTCGTCTGCGTGGCCAGCAGAGCAGAGGATGGCAAATTGGGAAGATGGTGGAGTGGAAAAAGATCCACATGCAACGACATGGCAGATGGGGCAATAGAACAAGGGTATGGTTCGAAAAGAGGTAGCATACCTGAGGGTCGGCGGGAAGTGGCTTCGCTCGTGGTCGTCGTCCTCCACACACACTACGGCAACGAGCTTGGGGACGGAGGCCATCCCGTGCGGGCGCTAGGTCTGAGAGGACGGCCTTGTCGTCAGTGCGTGACCTCGCTCGACGATGACGAGTGCGTCAACGCTGCACGTCCTTTTCTTCCCCGGCGGATCTATGACCACCGATGAGGAGGGAGAGAGGGGCCGTCTTTTTTAGATCTGGAGAGAGGGTGGTAGTGTGAGAAGCAAGTGGGCAGCCCTTGGCAAGAAAGCGCTGAAGCTCCAGCCTATATATCTTTTTTATACTACTAGTACTGGAGGTGGAGTAGTGGTAGAGTAGTTTATATTTTCTCTGCGTACAGTACCAGTTAGTTGTGCTCCAAAACTGAAGAGCACGCCATTAAAAAAATAAAGGTCGATAACTAATGCAGCACCTCGGGCCAACGCGGCCAGATCGCATTTTGCACGAGAAATTACAGACCATGTTTCATTGACATGTGGTCCCGTTTCAACATATCAGTGAGACGACGGCGATTAGTAGGAGTATTCCTGAACGGACGTGTAGGCCGGGGCGCCTCTTTGTGAACCGTGGCAAACTGGCAACCGTCCACCGACTCTTTGCCTTTCGCTCTCGATTTGGAACTACTGTCACACGCTCTTCCTCTCTCTCCTCCATTTTCCTTTAGCCCTTCACCCTTTCTTCTGCCATTGTTCGATCGTCTTCTCCATGGAGGGAACAGGCTGGAAACGACCCCGTTATTCTTGCCCTGATCTGAAAGATGACGTGGTGGAGGAACTCATTGATCAGTGCGACATCATCACCTCGGCTAGCATGGCAGGTTCGTTCAAGCCCATTCTCGACTCAACTAATAACATCATTACAAGGAACCCAAGAGTCAAGGAGCAGTTTGATCTCCCCTATCTTCTTCCCCGTGACCCTGATGACTGGCGCCGGCATGACGGAGGCCTCGCCCTGTGCAAGTTGATGCCGCTTGATAATGATATGTATGATTTTAAGATACCATCGCTTGAGGGAAAGGCTTGGGCAGGCGCAAATGGAGATTGGGTTGTTTATATTGGGTCCAGCTGCGAGTGGGAACCTGTGAATGTGTACACTCGTGACCGGGTTCCACTTCCAAAAATCTCAGCAGACTGCCCAGAGGTCGAGAACACCGGTATTGTACGCACGTTCAATTACGATCATGGTGACTGTCTTCTACGGAAGATAGCAATTTGTCGAGTTCCCAACCGCTCTTGGAATTACAACAACTATGAAGTTGTTGCTATCTTCGACAAGCTTGTTGCCGTCCTTGGTGGTTTGACTCGAGGGATATTGCTCAAAAATCAGTTTCTGTACACGGATGAGTATTGTGATGCAATTCAATACGAGGGCCCTGTGTTTGCTGCCACCACTCGTGGCACTGTGTTTGCATGGAATCCTCGTAGTTTCGGTACATTTGTCTTCCACCGTAATTATAATTGTTTCATCCACATGCATGCGGGTTAGCAAGTTTCCCTTTACTAGTTAACCTTCTTCTTGTGTTTCCAAGGTCCTGTGAACATTCCACCACCCATACTTGAAAATTTTTATAACCATGGGGGAGATGATGATGGTGATGATCACGAGCATGAGGACGAGCAGAGCCCATATACTTTGTGGCGCCTGGCAACTAATTCTGATGGATCACCTCTTCTTGTGTGTATACAGCCCACTGATGATGTTACTGCTAAGGAAGCAGGTGTAGTCTCCCATGGTCGCACTCTCTGGACCTATTCCAACACCCGTTGCATGGTATTCGGGATGGATACTAGTGTGCTAGCGCCAACTCCTTCTTCCTGGTACAGAATTGATAGTCTTGGAGAAAACTCGCTCTTCCTTGGACAAAACTATCCAACGATGGTGAAAGGCGATCCAACTGCTGTTGACACAATGTTACTACCATTTATGAGAAGCAACTGTGTCTATACCTCGGACATTTTGGTGGTTCCCTACCCTGGTACTGATATAATAGGCCGCTTCAGCCTGGATGATCAGTCCTGCATTGGTCTCCAGATTGACAATGGATGGCCCGTCCCAGAGAATCACTTGTGGTTCAAAGCAAGCGTTTCCAACGTCGAGGAATGGTTGAGTTGAAGTTAATTTCATTTCTTGTTATTTTTTCTGTGGTGAAAACTTTAGTATTTATAATGTATCCTTGTTGTCGATGTGGGTTGATAACCTGTTGTATGTAATAAAATAATATGCCTATGATAAACTTACTAAATTTATGAATGGCTTTCGAGTCGCTTGTCTGAATGAATGGTGCGATGAGGCAAAAATATATTTTCCGAATACATAATTATACGTGCATTGCAACAGGTTATCGGATGAGGCCAATCAACAATAGTACTAGTACTAGCGCGCCGGGCGGGTATTTTTACTGTAGCCATATGTTAATGTGTCCGCTGTACGTAACCAGCACCTCGAATCCTCGATACTAGTACTATATAGTAGGAGTAAGTAGTAGGAGTAGTAGGGTGGCATGGGACAGAACAAGCATTCACGTCCAGGAGTACGGCACACGCCACCACCACGACATCCATCTGACACCATATTATTTCTTGGAGTCCGTGCTAGAGCAATCTCTTCAACCTTGTCGTTTCTCTAACTTCAGCCATCGCGCCACGGTCGAGGTGGGGGTTTGCCGATTGTCGGTTTCCTTACCTGCGGTCCCACTTGTAAGGCCAACTCCAATGCACGACCCCAAACAGACCTCCGTTTTGCACGAACTCCAACGATAATTTTGACTAGAAAAGCAAGATCAAAGAAAACAAGAACCACAAGAATACATTTTACTAGTCCTGTAGGTTGGATTAGTGCCTTCTCGATGCATTCATTGTTGATCTGCGGAGGCTCGATCTTGCGTGCTTCTTTCTTCTTCGAGTGTAAAGAAGTAGACGCTGCTTCCTCGCATCTAGTCTCATGTCTAGCCTCTATTCTAGTAGGAGTATCAACAAGTGCACTAATCTCATCTCTAGCCTCTGTGCTAGCTAAATTTTCTAAGTTAGCACAACTAGTCTTGACTGCTGTCCAGTGGGACATCCAGCATCCAGGTCATGCCATGAAAGAAAATAGAGCGGTAGTTGAAGCCACGAGATGTGCATCTTGGGTTAAACTGTAAATAGAATCTTACTACTCTTGAGTAACACCAAAAGCGGCCACCGAAGGTCTTTATTGGATTTATTTTTCATCACCAGCACGTCGAGGTGAAAGATGTGCAGGTTCAGTGGGTCCGCTTGCGTTTTCACTGACATTTGGGACCGCATGTGAGAAAACAGACGATGGGATCCACGCGTCCGCTGGCTGGCTGAGAAGAGAGATAGAGGAGGGCTGAGCACGGACTACAGGAAATTTGTTCTACGTACCTCGATATAGGCTCAATATACTGGGGTGGCATGGGCCATAATTAGCATTCACGTCTAGCAGTACGGCACACGCCACCCACATGAGTCCCATCCGACACCAATTTTCTTGGAATCCGTGCTACAACCATCACTTCTCCCTCCTATTTTCTCAGCAATCGCGCTGTGGACGGGGTGGGGGTTTGCCGATAGTCGGTTTGCTCAACTGCGGTCCCACTTGTAAGTGAGAATGCAACACCACACGCATTCCCGCTTGAGCGGCGTGCCAGACCAATCGTGTGGGGGTGCGATGCGAACACGGCAGGCTTTTCCTTTTAAACTCATAACTTGTAAAATTTGGTTCTGCTCCATGGCGCGACCGATAGATAGAAAATAAAGATTTTGCCTAGAGTAATGAGAAGTTAGGTTCTGGCGCCGTTCATGCATGGAGTACGTACGAAAATTATGAAGTTGATGCGAAAGGTAAGATAATTACTGTAGTATCATATACTACTACATGGATTTTACAGAAAGATAAAAATACATACGGATCCATCAACGACATCCTCACGCCCTAGTGCGCCGGGTCACCAACCGACGTGTGAGGAGCAGCGGCGTTGGCGGCGAGCTCAACGTGCTTCTGAACAGTGCCGTCCAAGGTTGCCCTGTGGTCCAAGAAGGCTAGCGTCCGATCGTCCTCCTCTTGCATGTAGTAGTCCTTGTGGACAATTTGCGCGTAGACGTGGGTGATTATGTCGATGGTGTCTTGGTGCGCCAGGCGCTGCGCGGCGAGCGCAACCTCGAGTTGGAGATTCTCCGGCGCGACGGTGGGCAGTCGCAGGGCCACCAGTGTGTCGAAGAGATTGTCACCATAGTGGCCGTTGAGGGTGGCGGGCATTATAGAGCCTAGGCGCGTCGGCTGGAGGCTTACGTCAAAGTCGTCCGCGAGCTTCTTGACGACGGTGAACTTGTCGAGGAAACCGACGGGGACCTCGTCGAACAAGGAGACGAAGTTGTCGTCCAAGCGGCCCCTCGCCCTGGCGGCCTCGAGCAATACTACCTGGAGACGTTCCTCGATGCCGGGCCACAGGCCGGCACCGTGGACCATCTGGCACAGCCTCCATGGGTCTAGCTTAGCTTCTAGTCAACTGATACTACGATTCGAGTAATCACTCTTGCCATTGGTTAGCGTGCGTAGGTGCATAGGATTTCGTACTACTCCTCGGCCCTCTATGACTAGCCTCAATGGAGAGTAACATACACTAGTAACATACACGTATCCCTAGACTATGTTACTACCTCAATAGTGGGTAGTAACATAAGTGTGGTACTAACATGCAATGCTTCATTTATTAGGTTATAGACTCATATTGCATTGGGACATGTGATGTTACAGTAACTAGCTAATTTACTAGCACTACATCTCTCCTCATTAACTCATTGCCACATAAGCAAATTTGCTGAGTTGGACTCAACGTTACTACCGAAGTTACTCCCACTGTGGTGTTGGGGAACATAGTAATTTCAAAAAAATTCCTACGCACACGCAAGATCATGGTGATGCATAGCAATGAGAGGGGGAGTGTATCTTCATACCCTTGAAGATCGCTAAGCGGAAGCGTTTATCAACACGGTTGATGTAATCGTACATCTAAACGATCCGACCGATCCAAGTACCGAATGCACGGCACCTCCGAGTTCTGCACACGTTCAGCTTGATGACGTCCTCGCCTTCTCGATCCAGCAAGACGGGCGAAGTAGTAGATGAGTTCCGGCAGCACGACAGCGTGGTGACGTTGTTGGTGAAGAATAATCTCTGCAGGGCTTCGCCTAAGCACTACGGAAACTATGACGGAGGATAAACTAGAGGGGACGGGGTTGACGACACATGGCTTGGTGTTTCTTGATGTGACTTTGGTGCTAGCCATGCCCCTCTATTTATATGTTGAGCCCTGGGGTCGAAACTTGGAGTAAAAGCCTCCTCAAAGTCGGTTTTGCCCGAAAGGCAAGAGTCCTACACGGACTCCAGGGCTAGACACCAGGGTTCCCGACGTCTACCCCCTAGATGCCAGGGTTCCTGGCGTCTAGCCTCTGGTCTCCACAAAACTTCCTTTTGCACTTTCCATAAGCCTCGTGGGCTTTCCCTTTTGGCCCAAATAACGTGTTCTCGTACCCAAACATTTTGGGAAACATCCGGAACCCCTTCCGGTGAATTCCGGAACCCTTCCGGAGATCAAACACTATTATCCCATATATTAAACTTTATCTCCGGACCATTCCGAAGTTCCTCATCATGTCCATGATCTCATCCAGAACTCCGAACAACATTCGGTTACCAACATACATAACTCATATAATACTATATCGTCAACAAAACATTAAGCGTGCGGACCCTACGGGTTCGAGAACTATGTAGACTTGACCGAGACACATTTCCGGCCAATAATCAATAGCGGGACCTGGATGCCCATATTGGCTCCCACATATTCTACGAAGATCTTTATCGGTCAAACCGCATAAGAACATACGTTGTTCCCTTTGTCATCAGTATGTTACTTGCTCGAGATTCGATCGTCGGTATCTCAATACCTAGTTCAATCTCGTTACCGGCAAGTCTCTTTACTCGTTCCATAATACATCATCCCGCAACTAAATCATTAGTTGCAATGCTTGCAAGGCTTTAAGTGATGTGCATTACTGAGTGGGCCCAGAGATACCTCTCCGACAATCGGAGTTACAAATCCTAATCTCGAAATACGCCAACCCAACAAGTACCTTCGAAGACACCTTTAGATCACCTTTATAATCACCCAGTTATGTTGTGACGTTTGGTAGAACACAAAGTGTTCCTCCGGTAAACGGGAGTTGCATAATCTCATAGTCATAGGAACATGTATAAGTCATGAAGAAAGCAATAGCAGAATACTTAAACGATCAAGTGCTAAGCTAACGGAATGGGTCAAGTCAATCACATCATTCTCCTAATGATGTGATCCCGTTAATCAAATGACAATCATGTCTATGGTTAGGAAACATAACCATGTTCGATTAACGAGCTAGTCAAGTAGAGGCATACTAGTGACACTCTGTTTGTCTATGTATTCACACATGTATTATATTTCCGGTTAATACAATTCTAGCATGAATAATAAACATTTATCATGATATAAGGAAATAAATAATAACTTTATTATTGCCTCTAGGGCATATTTCCTTCAGTCTCTCACTTGCACTAGAGTCAATAATCTAGATTACACAGTAATGATTCTAACACCCATGGAGCCTTGGTGTTGATCATGTTTTGCTCGTGGAAGAGGCTTAGTCAACGGGTCTGCAACATTCAGATCAGTATGTATCTTGCAAATCTCTATGTCTCCCACCTGGACTAGATCCCGGATGGAATTGAAGCATCTCTTGATGTGCTTGATTCTGTTGTGAAATTTGGATTCCTTCGCGAAAGCAATTGCACCAGTATTGTCACAAAAGATTTTCATTGGACCCGATGCACTAGGTATGACACCTAGATCGGATATGAACTCCTTCATCCAGACTCCTTCATTTGCTGCTTCCGAAGTAGCTATGTACTCCGCTTCACATGTAGATCCCGCCACAACGCTTTGTTTAGAATTGCACCAACTGACAGCTCCACCGTTCAATGTAAACATGTATCCGGTTTGCGATTTAGAATCGTCCGGATCAGTGTCAAAGCTTGCATCAACATAACCATTTACGATGAGCTCTTTGTCACCTCAATAAACGAGAAACATATCCTTAGTCCTTTTCAGGTATTTCAGGATATTCTTGACTGCTGTCCAGTGATCCACTCCTGGATTACTTTGGTACCTCCCTGCTAAACTTATTGCTAAGCATACATCAGGTCTGGTACACAGCATTGCATACATGATAGAGCCTATGGCTGAAGCATAGGGAACATCTTTCATTTTTTCTCTATCTTCTGTAGTGGTCGGGCATTGAGTCTTACTCAACTTCACACCTTGTAACACAGGCAAGAACCCTTTCTTTGATTGATCCATTTTGAACTTCTTCCAAAACTTTGTCAAGGTATGTGCTTTCTGAAAGTCCAATTAAGCGTCATGATCTATCTCTATAGATCTTAATGCCCAATATGTAAGCAGCTTCACTGAGGTCTTTCATTGAAAAACTCTTATTCAAGTATCCCTTTATGCTATCCTGAAATTCTATATCATTTCCGATCAACAATATGTCATCCACATATAATATCAGAAATGCTACAAAGCTCCCACTCACTTTCTTGTAAATACAGGCTTCTCCAAAAGTCTGTATAAAACCAAAAGCTTTGATCACACTATCAAAGCGTTTATTCCAACTCCGAGAGGCTTGCACCAGTCCATAAATGGACCGCTGGAGTTTGCACACTTTGTTAACTCCCTTTGGATCGACAAAACCTTCCGGTTGCATCATATACAACTCTTCTTCCAGAAATCCATTCAGGAATGCAGTTTTGACATCCATCTGCCATATTTCATAATCATAAAATGCGGCAATTGCTAACATGATTCGGACAGACTTAAGCATCGCTACGGGTGAGAAGGTCTCATCGTAGTCAACCCCTTGAACTTGTCGAAAACCTTTCGCGACAAGTCGAGCTTTGTAGACAGTAACATTACCGTCAGCGTCAGTCTTCTTCTTGAAGATCCATTTATTTTCAATTGCTTGCCGATCATCGGGCAAGTCAACCAAAGTCCACACTTTGTTCTCATACATGGATCCCATCTCAGATTTCATGGCTTCAAGCCATTTTGTGGAATTTGGGCTCACCATCGCCTCTTCATAGTTCGTAGGTTCATCATGGTCTAGTAACATGACTTCCAGAACAGGATTACCGCACCACTCTGGTGTGGATCTTACTCTACTTGATCTACGTGGTTCAGTAACAACTTGATCTGAAGTTTCATGATCATCATCATTAACTTCCTCACTAATTGGTATAGGCGTCATAGAAACCTGTTTCTGCGATGTACTACTTTCCAATAAGGGAGCAGGTACAGTTACCTCATCAAGTTCTACTTTCCTCCCACTCACTTCTTTCGAGAGAAACTCCTTCTCCAGAAAGTTTCCGAATTTAGCAACAAAAGTCTTGCCTTCGGATCTGTGATAGAAGGTGTACCCAACAATCTCCTTTGGGTATCCTATGAAGACACATTTCTCTGATTTGGGTTCGAGCTTATCAGGTTGAAGCTTTTTCACATAAGCATCGCAGCCCCGAACTTTCAGAAACGACAACTTTGGTTTCTTGCCAAACCATAGTTCATAAGGCGTCGTCTCAACGGATTTTGATGGTGCCCTATTTAACGTGAATGCGGCCGTCTCTAAAGCATAACCCCAAAATGATAGCAGTAAATCTGTAAGAGACATCATAGATCGCACCATATCAAGTAAAGTACGATTACGACGTTCGGACACACCATTACGCTGTAGTGTTCGCATGAGTTGCAAAACTATTCCGGATTGTTTCAAATGTAGACCAAACTCGTAACTCATATATTATCCTCCACGATCAGATCGTAGAAACTTTATTTCCTTGTTATGATGATTTTCAACTTCACTATGAAATTCTTTGAACTTTTCAAATGTTTCAGACTTATGCTTCATTAAGTAGATATACCCATATCTGCTTAAATCATCTGTGAAGGTGAGAAAATAACGATATCCGCCACGAGCCTCAATATTCATCGGACCACATACATCTATATGTATGATCTCCAACAAATCTGTTGCTCTCTCCATAGTTCCGGAGAACAGCGTTTTAGTCATCTTGCCCATGAGGCACAGTTCGCAAGTACCAAGTGATTCATAATCAAGTGATTCCCTAAGTCCATCAGTATGGAGTTTCTTCATGCGCTTTACACCGATATGACCTAAACGGCAGTGCCACAAATAAGTTGCACTATCATTATCAACTCTACATTTTTTGGCTTCAACATTATGAATATGTGTATCACTACTATCGAGATTCAATAAAAATAGACCACTCTTCAAGGGTGCATGACCATAAAATATATTACTCATATAAATAGAACAACCATTATTCTCTGATTTAAATGAATCACCGTATCACATCAAACAAGATCCAGATATAATGTTCATGCTCAACGCTGGCACCAGATAACAATTATTTAGGTCTAAAACTAATCCCGAAGGTAGATGTAGAGGTAGCGTGCTGACCGCGATCACATCGACTTTGGAACCATTTCCCACGCGCATCATCACCTCGTCCTTAGCCAATCTTCGCTTAATCCGTAGTCCCTGTTTCAAGTTGCAAATATTAGCAATAGAACCAGTATCAAATACCCAGGTGCTACTGCGAGCATTAGTAAGGTACTCATCAATAACATGTATATCACATATACCTTTGTTCACCTTGCCATCCTTCTTATCCGCCAAATACTTGGGGCAGTTCCGCTTCCAGTGACCAGTCTGCTTGCAGTAGAAGCACTGAGTTTTAGGCTTAGGTCCAGACTTGGGTTTCTTCTCCTGAGCAGCAACTTGCTTGCTATTATTCTTGAAGTACCCCTTCTTCTTCCCTTTGCCCTTCTTCTTGAAACTGGTGGTCTTATTGACCATCAACACTTGATGCTCCTTCTTGATTTCTACCTCCGCAGCTTTTAGCATTGCGAAGAGCTCGGGAATAGTCTTGTCCATCCCTTGCATATTATAGTTCATCACGAAGCTCTTGTAGCTTGGTGGCAGTGATTGGAGAATTCTGTCAATGCTATCATCCGGAAGATTAACTCCGAGTTGAATCAAGTGATTATTATACCCAGACATCTTGAGTATATGCCCACTGATAGAACTATTCTCCTCCATCTTGCATCTATAGAACTTATTGGAGACTTCATATCTCTCAATCCGGGCATTTGCTTGAAATATTAACTTCAACTCCTGGAACATCTCATATGCTCCATGACGTTCAAAACATCGTTGAAGACCCGGTTCCAAGCCGCAAAGCATGGCACACTGAACTATTGAGTAGTCATCAGCTTTGCTCTGCTAGACGTTCTTAACGTCGTCAGTTGCATCAGCAGCAGGCCTGGCACCCAGCGGTGCTTCCAGGACGTAATTCTTCTGTGCAGCAATGAGGATAATCCTCACGTTACGGACCCAGTCTGTGTAATTTCTACCATCATCTTTCAACTTTGCTTTCTCAAGGAACGCATTAAAATTCAACGGAACAACAACACGGGCCATCTATCTACAATCAAACATAGACAAGCAAGATACTATCAGGTACTAAGTTCATGATAAATTTAAGTTCAATTAATCATATTACTTAAGAACTCCCACTTAGAAAGACATCCCTCTAATCCTCTAAGTGATCACGTGATCCATATCAACTAAACGATGTCCGATCATCACGTGAGATGGAGTAGTTTCAATGGTGAACATCAATATGTTGATCATATCTACTATATGATTCACGCTCGTCCTTTCGGTCTCCGTGTTCCCAGGCCATATCTGTTATATGCTAGGCTCGTCAAGTTTAACCTGAGTATTCCACGTGTGCAACTGTTTTGCACCCGTTGTATTTGAACGTAGAGCCTATCACACCCGATCATCACATGGTGTCTCAGCACGAAGAACTTTCACAATGGTGCATACTCAAGGAGAATACTTTTACTATGATAATTTAGTGAGGGATCATCTTATAATGCTACCGTCAATCAAAGAAAGATAAGATGCATAAAATATAAACATCACATGCAATCAATATAAGTGATATGATATGGCCATCATCATCTTGTGCTTGTGATCTCCATCTCCGAAGCACCATCGTGATCACCATCGTCACCAACGTGACACCTTGATCTCCATCGCAGCATCGTTGTCGTCTCGCCAATCTTATGCTTCTACGACTAACGCTACCGCTTAGTGATAAAGTAAAGCATTACAGGGCGATTGCATTGCATACAATAAAGCGACAACCATATGACTCCTGCCAGTTGCCGATAACTTGGTTACAAAACATGATCATCTCATACAATAAAATATAGCATCATGTCTTGACCATATCACATCACAACATGCCCTGCAAAAACAAGTTAGACGTCCTCTACTTTGTTGCAAATTTTACGTGGCTGCTACGGGCTGAGCAAGAACCGTTCTTACCTACGCATCAAAACCACAATGATAGGTTGTCAAGTTGGTGCTCTTTTAACCTTCACAAGGACCGGGCATAGCCACACTCGGTTCAACTAAAGTGAGAGAGACAGACACCCGCCGGTCACCTTTAAGCAACGAGTGCTCGTAGCGGTGAAACCAGTCTTGCGTAAGCGTACGCGTAATGTCCGTCCGGGCTGCTTCATCTCACAATGCCGCTGAACCAAAGTATGACATGCTGGTAAGCAGTATGACTTATATCACCCACAATTCACCTGTGTTCTACTCGTGCATATGACATCTATTCATAAAACCAGGCTCGGATGCCACTGTTGGGGAACGTAGTAATTTTAAAAAAAATTCCTACGTACACGCAAGATCATGGTGATGCATAGCAACAAGTGGGGGAGTGTATCTTCATACCCTTGAAGATCGCTAAGCGGAAGCGTTTATCAATGCGGTTGATGTAGTCGTACGTCTTCACGATCCGACCGATCCAAGTACCGAACGCACGGCACCTCCGAGTTCTGCACACGTTCAGCTCGATGACGTCCTCGCCTTCTCGATCCAGCAAGACGGGCGAAGTAGTAGATGAGTTCTGGCATCACGACGGCGTGGTGATGGTGTTGGTGAAGAACAATCTCTGCAGCGCCTAAGCACTATGGAAACTATGACGGAGGATAACCTAGAGGGGACGGGGTTGCCGGCACACGGCTTGGTGTTTCTTGATGTGTCTTTGGTGCTAGCCCTGCCCCTCTATTTATATGTTGAGCCCTGGGGTCGAAACTTGGATTAAAAGCCTCCTCAAAGTCGGTTTTGCCCAAAAGGCAAGAGTCCTACACGGACTCCAGGGCTAGACGCCAGGGTTCCTGGCGTCTAGCCTCTGGTCTCCGCAAAACTTCCTTTTGCACTTTCCATAAGCCTTGTGGGCTTTCCCTTTTGGCCTAAATAACGTGTTCTCATACCCAAACATTTCGGGAAACATCCGGAATCCCTTCCAGTGAATTCCGGAACCCTTCCGGAGATCAAACACTATTATCCCATATATTAAACTTTATCTCCGGACCATTCCGGAGTTCCTCGTCATGTCCATGATCTCATCTGGAACTCCGAACAACATTCGGTTACCAACATACATAACTCATATAATACTATATTGTCAACGAAACATTAAGCGTGCGGACCCTACGGGTTCGAGAACTATGTAGACATGACCGAGACACGTTTCCGGTCAATAAACAATAGCGAGACGTGGATGCCCATATTGGCTCCCACATATTCTACGAAGATCTTTATCGGTCAAACCGCATAACAACATACGTTGTTCCCTTTGTCATCAGTATGTTACTTGCCCGAGATTCGATCGTCGGTATCTCAATACCTAGTTCAATCTCGTTACCGGCAAGTCTCATTACTCGTTCCATAATACATCATCCCGCAACTAACTCATTAGTTGCAATGCTTGCAAGGCTTTAAGTGATGTGCATTACCGAGTGGGCCCAGATATACCTCTCCGACAATCGGAGTGACAAATCCTAATCTCGAAATACGCCAACCCAACAAGTACCTTCAGAGACACCTGTAGAACACCTTTATAATCACCCAGTGATGTTGTGACATTTGGTAGCACACAAAGTGTTCCTCCGGTAAACGGGAGTTGCATAATCTCATAGTCATAGGAACATGTATAAGTCATGAAGAAAGCAATAGCAACATACAAAACGATCGAGTGCTAAGCTAACGGAATGGGTCAAGTCAATCACATCATTCTTCTAATGATGTGATCCTGTTAATCAAATGACAACACATGTCTATGGCTAGGAAACATAACCATCTTTGATCAACGAGCTAGTCAAGTAGAGGCATACTAGTGACATTCTGTTTGTCTATGTATTCACACAAGTATTATGTTTCCGGTTAATACAATTCTAGCATGAATAATAAACATTTATCATGATATAAGGAAATAAATAATAACTTTATTATTGCCTCTAGGGCATATTTCCTTCATGTGGCTAGTCTACTGCACCTGCCTTTGGCTGTAAGATAGGTGGGCCAGCCACCCCCTGGGCCCACGTGTCATTCAACCAAAGGCAGTTGACGTAAGTCAATGAAGCTGTGTCCCCCTCCGTGCTGGTGCAGTATAGTCAGTCATCTCACCGGACCTCTAGTTGGGGCCAAACGAGAGAAGTTTGATGTTTACTGGTTTATTGGTCCCCTTTGCATTTTGCGTCAAGTTTTTACCTTTGATTTAACTAATAAAATGTTAATGCATGTAAACAAAAATGTTGTGTAAGTCACCTTACGAAAACCAAATAATCCCAAAACACTTAGGCGCGGTGCATTAACTCCCTTCTTGTTTCTTATTTCGTGACATATCAACCATTGAGAGACGTGGGCCATGCATGCTTTCAATGACTTGAGACTACCAAACATGACATGCAGTGTTTAGTTCATTGCATGTAATCCTATTAGTACTCTAGTTAGCAAAAAACATTAAGTTCTCTTGCCGATAGGAATAAAACACCATGTATTCATTTACAGAGGGAGTAGTACATTTTTTGTGATAGGCATTACTAGATATTGCTAGTCAAATACTAAAATCCAGATGGACGTGGTAGTACTCCTAAATCCAGACGATGGTGCTACTAGTACTAGTAGTAGTACTACCAATGTAGTAGTAGGAGTACTAGCACTGTACTACCCGTTGGTCAAATTATTACGTGTTGTTCCTCATAGTGAAGTGACAAGACCCTGCGCCGGAGATGACACCTAAGTATAGGCGCCGTGTTCGGCATACCATATCAGCCTCACCATCTGCAGTCACTATCATCATGGCTGTAGAGCTAGCCTGCTTACAACTAGCCTTGTTCGACATAATTTCCCATGCGTAGATGCACATGCATTGCGCAGAACACCAAGATTGGGGGTGGATGGCTCCGGCAGCGGCCATCGCGCCAGATTTTTCCACGGCCTTCTTGATGTGGTGGGGAGGAGATAAGGCTGATTCTGAGAGACAAGGAGTTGTTTGTAAATAGGGAACAAGTGCGGGCATCTTTTTGCAAAAATGGAGAAGCTTGGTTTGTATGCGTCAGATCTAGATCCGACGGCTATTGGTGAAAGATGGGAGGCACAACATCATCACCAACTCAGGACCTGTTTGATTCGGAGGATTTTGAAAACGCAGGAATAGGACACGACAATATTACTAGTTTCAAACTGATATTACAAATGTTAGGAGTAATGCTGCACCTACGAAGAGGGAATTACTAGGAAGTTTACGTAAGAACTTTCGTTACTTTAGGTGGATGCAGCATTATCGTACAAACTAAAATTGACTGCCCTGACAAGTCACTAATGGGCAAATAAGTTTTCGAGTCTCTCACCCCTAGATGTTTCAAAAACAAATTCAGCTTCTACGGAGACTTTGTCATTTAGGCTTAGACGCTTGCGGTGATCAGCACGCCATTCATTGTTGCGCTAGAGAATGCCAAACCTCATTACCTTGAGCACACTTGCCTCCAGAACAAAGAACCTGGCCAATTTAATTTTAGATGTGCTACCTCGGTAGTCGATCAAATCAATTTCTGTAAGATGGAGATCAAGGCATTTGATGAGATTGTTATAGTGCAACACATTTTTCACTTTCAGGTCAAGTCTTTTTTTCTCTATAGAAGAAGAGAACATATTAGAGCAGCTGGCTGCATAAGATTACCGTGTCATCAAGAGGTACCAATATCATTCGCTCATATGATAGGGTTTGCTGGCTAGTGATATTCTCTCTCTCTCTCTCTCTCTCTCTCTCTCTCTCTCTCTCTCTTTCTGTTTCCTCTCATTTAACTAGGAGCACGTGAAGAGCTTGGGCATTTGTTGCCTTCCACTATGTGGCCGATGCCATATTTCAAAAAAGTATGCCACATAATACGCATCCATGTCAAATCTAAAGATTTTGGCACCGCTCTCGTGATGTGAGAGAGTTGGCACCGCTGTGCACACAGACCCACATGTATAAACAAATAGATCAAACCAACTACACCAGCCTCTCACTCTCCCAAACAAGTGTTTTTTTATTTCCTCAGTCCTCTCTCTCTCCCACGCAGTGTTTTTTGGCACCGGAGCAAAGTAGGTGATCCAGATTGGGGCACCAGGTGAGCAATGGAGGGGCATCGATGCCAAATGCATCACAAGTGAATTTGGCACATGTTTTGGCCTACATAGCCCACTTTTGTACTCCCTCCGTCCCAAAATTATTGTCTTAAATCTGTCTAAATACGGATGTATCTAGTTACATTTTAGTGTTAGATATATCCGTAGCTAAACAAATGTAAGACAAGAATTTTGGGACAGAGGGAATACTACCTCATATTTAGTATAAAATTTTGACCATAGATTTACCTAAGAAAATGCCAATGCATGTCACTAAAAATTACACCACTTGAAATTATGTTCAAATATGAATCCAACGATATAGTTCTTAGTGACATGCATTAACATTTTGTCAGTTAAATCTATGGTCAAATTTTGATAGTACAAAATTGGAAGAGTAAACTAGGACAGAGGTAGTACTTGCTCTTAGGGTAACCATAGAGTTACTAGAGTAGTCTAAGTTACTTTCCACTATGACTAGCCTAGGCTACTATAGTAGTACAGCATAAAAACTATGCAGGTGATCATGTGAGAAAAAAAATACTAAAAACATTTCTTTCGGTGCAGTGCGTAGATGCAGTTTTGAACACTACACTTGTCATCGTAATTTGGGAAAATTACGAAAAAAATGAGATACGTTGTGACTACCGTTTACTTATAGGAAAGAAGTTTCACCTCGATGAGTAGCTTCTCCGTGCATGGAAAGCATGTAAGGAATCCAACAACTTGATCCAGATTGGGGCCGATAGATTTTAGTGCTAAGATCTTCACTGTGCGCATGGAATGGGTCAAGCTTGTGGGAATCATTTTCTGGAAGACGGTTGTAAATACATCAAGAAGAAATTTAAAAATGTGAATTTCAAGAGAACGGAGAAGAAGATGAGTGATGTACCTAAACAATTACGGATCCAATACAGAGTTCGGAGAATTTGGCAGACGAGTACACCAACGCTGTCAATTTCGGCGCGTCAATGACCCTGATTTTTGTTGGACCTTCTAGATCCGATACAAGCAATCTCTCAAGGAAAGGCGCATTCTCAATGACCATAACGTGGAACAGCTGGAGTGATATCTTTATGTCTTGTTGCGGGGCCAGCAAGACACATAAATCCATCAGAGATTCATCGAGGCGATGTGGAGGCTAATGAACCCGTGGATCTGCTCAAGACGAAGGTACTCGAGCGCTGTACAGCTGCGGATCAGGTGTTCCATAGACTTCTTCGAGATGACAACATCGAAGAGGTCGAGCTGCTTGAGTTGAGGGAGAAGAAGGGCGGGTGCGGCATTAATCTGGGGAAGATAGCAGGAGCTGAAGCTGGCGCGGTGTAGCGTTGGCGTGAGGCGGAGCGCGGACGACGGCAGAGTGCAACATCGTCCAGCTTCAAAGTTGAGATCCTCGAGCTGATCTAGGGCGGGGGATAAGAACCACTCGTCGAACTTGGGTTGGACCTTGTAGTTGGTGCTGAACATGCGGATGTCAAGGCGTCTGGCTGGCCCAGGGTGCGATGAAAGGATCTTGGAGACTGCGGCCATGCGTTCGCAATCCCCGTCGCAGAGGTAGCAGTCGACGGTGAGGTTGAGGGGGACGCAGCGCCAGAGGGGGCGCCACCGCCGGGAGAGCAGGGCGGTCCGCACGGCAGATTTGGTGGGGAGGAGGCCGATGATGACGAGCTGCATGTTGTCGGGGAGGTTGTTGATGAAGTCGAGGCTCGCTGGATGCGGTTTTGGCTCGAGCCGCCTCTACTTGTTAGCTGCCTCGCCGTCCATCTCAACCAGCGGCGACACTGATGTACACGTGTGCTAGTGTGTGTTGTGTGCTGGGTGTGCGCGAGTGCGTCCTTCGCGCGCAAGAAGTTTGTCCTCAATGCGCCCTCAATTTACTAGCGTGCGGGGCGCTACCCCAAGTGGTCTCAACTTTGTTTACTTCACCGCGTGTCAGATGGGCCTCTAGTTTACTTATTTTCACCCACTGCCACATGTGCCGGCACACGAAGATACAGAACACGAGCTGACAAGGCAGGATGTGGATTGGTTGACCGGTCAACTAAACAATATATGGAGCTATACGCTGACACAGTGAGCGTATAATCCGTTGGTATAGAGAGTTCGAATGAGAGGGGAGGCCCGTGAGAGATAGCAGAGAGAGAGAAAGAGCTACTCCCTCCGTTCGATAATGTAGTTCCAACATTTTTTTGAAGTCAAACTTTTGAAACTTTGACCAAGTTTATAACGAAATTACTTATATCTACAATACCAAAGGTAAATGATAGTATGAAGTAAGTACATGTTCTGATGAATCTAATGATCGTTACAGATGTAAATGTTTTTCTCCGCATATACGTGGCAAAACTTTTCTGAGGTTTGACTTTTCAAAACATCCATAAGCTTATGGATGTGACAGAGTCCCTAACTAGAGAGAGAGAGAGAGAGAGAGAGAGTGAGTGAGTGAAAAAAGTGTGTGTGCGTGTGTGAAAGAGACATGGACAACACACGATAAAAGTAGAGAAAAAGCATGCGTGTCTTATGCAAACATATCACACATGCATCTTCGACAATGGAGGCAAGGTGAGGAGATAGTGTGTGGTTGTTTGGAACCGAGAGAGCAAGACCCCTAGAACGTGGCCAAGAGGGGTCTGACAAACAAGGGAGAGAGGGCGAGAGAGACGTTACGGAGAAAATGTAGACATGGGGAGGAGAGAGTGTATGTTTGTCACAGAGAGATCCCTGGAGATCGTGATGGGACTACATGGGTGGGAGATCGAGTGACAAGGTGTGTGCGCGATAGAAGATGCCCTGAGAGATATCAAGATAGACGTATGGATGGAAGGAGACAATACGTGTGTTCCCGACGTCTAGTAAGAGATAGTCATACTTAGGAGGGGGGGGGGGAGTGCTTGCGCCTATGATGTAGTGAGGGATTATGGTACTTAGGGGGTGCATGTCACATGGAGAGAGAACAAGGGTGGAGAGTGTTGGATGGGTCTATATGTATAGCGCGAGCGAGACATGTGTATGTGTGAACCAGGGAGATATAAGGCCAGTTTGGCTTGCGTCCTGAGCATCTTTTGCCTGGCCTGGGGTTGTGGCTGGATTTCATGCACGCTTGTGCGTCCACGAGGCTAACAGCAACATGGATGGATATTAGCATTAAATAATTGATGCATGGATTGATTGATGGGACGTTGATGCTTTGCCTGGCCCAGGCATGAACCAAACGCTTCAGCACCACACAAAGCCTGGCCAGGCATAAATGTTTTACATCTCACGTCAACACCAGGCAGTACAGGCCATCAAGGCATGAGGGTCAGGTCCAAACTGACCAATAAAGTTTGAGAGAGATTGAGGAGCCCCGATAAGGCTTAGTGGTACGTCAGATAGCTGAGAGGGGGAAAGAGATATTCCATCCGCTCAATAATGCAGTGCATGTAAATTTTTTAGAAGTCAAACTTTGGAAACTTTGATCAGGTTTATGCAAATGTTATTTATATCTACAATACCAAAGATACATCATACAAAACTACATCTCATGGTGAATCTAGTGGTATATGTTTGCCGTACTAGATGTAATTCTTTTTCTCCACGTACATGGTCAAACTTTGTGATGTTTGACTTTTCAATAAATCTATATGCTATGGACCCAGGAGAGTGCCTCAGTCAAGACAGATCAAGTGCGTGTGAAGGAGAATGAGTAAGTGTGCAAAAAGAGTATGTGTGTGTGAAAGAGAAAGTGACAACAAACGATAAATTAGAGAGAGAGAGTGTGTTTTTTCGTTTCTTATGCGAACATATCATGCATGCATCTCCAAGATGGAAAAGCGAGGCGAGGAGATACACGAAGATAGCTAGTGTGTGATTGTTTGCAACGGAGAGAGACACCCCTGTAGCACATGTCCAATAGAGGTCTGGCCAACAAGGAAAAAAGGTCGAGAGGGACACATGGATGGCATGGACTCATGGGAAGGGAGAGAGGGTGTGTTTGTGATAGAGAGATCTCCTCGAGATCGTGAGGGGACTATATGGGTGGGAGATCGAGGGAGTGCGTGCGCGATAGAAAGATGCCCCGAGAGAAATCGAGATAGACCATGCACATGTTTGTGATGGAGACTAAGATTAGCTAGTCATATACATATAGGGGGGACTGTGTGTGCCTACAATTGAGTGAGAGACCATCATACTTGGCTAGCTGGGCATGAGATTGTGTGTGTGTGTGTGTGCGTGTGAGATGGATAGAGAATGAGGGAGAGAGATAGAGTTTTAGATGGGCCTATCGAGTGCGAGTGAGATATGCATGTGTATGTGTGACCCATGTGGATGGAGAGTTTAAGAGAGGGGGGAAGAGCTCCGAGACGACATAGTGGTGCGTGAGAGATTTACGGGCAAAGAGCCAAGGAATTTGTGTGTGTACGATGAGTGCACCCAAGATATCTAGCTTGGACTAGCTAGAGTATCATACATAGTGTGTGAGAGAGACCTATAGATGGTTTATATATGCATGTGAACTAGAAAGACCCCCCCCACACACACAAAGAGAGAGAGAGAGAGAGATGGATAGAAAGGGAGAGGGAGCAACAAGGTTTTTGTGTCGGATGCGTGCGACAGAATTGAAGATTGTCGGCGAGAGAGAGAGAGAGAGAGAGAGAGAGAGAGAGAGAGAGAGAGAGAGAGAGAGAAAGAGAGAGAGAGAGAGAGAGAGAGAGAGAATAGGAGTCCGCGAGAGGGGGAGGTCGCGTTTTATGCATCAAAGACTGATATAAACCATGTTTCGATATAAACTTGCATTCAAATATTTAAATTGGAGAACATGTTGTCTGCAATCCACACATGAACAGATATATGCGTATATCAAACAAGTTCATTAATTTGACTTTCAATATGTTCATGGAGTACTATAATACTGTACAACATGCTACTCAATTGAGGTGTTCAATTTTGGATTTAGTTCACTATTTTGACCTACTGAACGAGCTATTTCATTGAATCGAGATATTTCATTTTGGGTTTGATTCGCGTTTTTGAGTGGGTCAACTATTTGTCATATAGTAAATCGCTAGCAACGAGCATGTAAAAACATATTACTCCCGAGCATCATCTCTCCATCTAAAAAAGAAGTGGCAAGCTAATATTTCAAAATTTGATTCGAATCGACTTGGTAAGGTAGACATGGATGCTCGTTCTCCCAAAATTTGAAAGAACCATTAAACATCCTCTCTGATAGGTGGAATTCGCCCGAGGAAATAAATGGAGACGCGAAATTACTGTCCTATGTGGGACACGCATCAATTGACACGTTGTACATCGAGGGTAGGTTCGTAACTTCATCCAAGCGCTCCTTCTCCTCGGCCGAAATGACATGTGCAGAATAATTCATAAACCATGGTCAGTAAAACACGCTCTCCTCTCCCGAAATAGCTCGCGCCCACTATTTGAAAACATGCTCTCCTCGCTCGAAATCGCTCGCGCCCACTATAGTTCAAAACACGCCCTCCTCGCCCGAAATCGCTCCCGCCCACTATTTGGGGAGAAGCAAAGTTACTCTACTATCCCCGACCCTCAGTACACAGACCCAAGCCGAGAAGCCTATAGGCAAGGGTAGAACTATAACTCCCCCTCACATTTCAGACAAATGCGCCCGTAAGACATGGTTCCACTCCCCTCCCAATTCCCCCCCCCCCCCCGCCCCGCCCGCCCCCATTCATACCTCGTGGGCGCCAAATCACCTTCTCTCCGGGAAGCTCCCTTCTCCCGAGCCGCGAAACCTCAGCCCCACCTCCATGGCGCCCCCACCGCACCAATTTCGCAGCCGCCCTCCTCCCTAATGCCGGAGATGCTGTCCATTTGCTGTCGTGCACTGGGCCATGTGCCTCTTACTCCGTGCTGCTGGTGCTGCCTCGACGATGGCCGCGTGAACCGTAGCGGATTCGATTCACCCCCGCCGTTGTTCACGGCGCCGGAGCTGCTCGAACTTCGGATCCGTCCAGAGTCCTGGCGCTGCTTCCGCGTAGCCGTCGACTGTCGCGACATCGCTCTTTCCCTACCGCCGGTCGTCACCGCAACCGCGCCGGCCTCACCGACTCGGTAGATGGACCTGCCTACTTCACCATGCCGCCAGATAGGTCGCACCCTCATCTCAAATCACTTTTTTTAGGCATCAGTTGTCTGAATTTTTATTCTGGGCCAATCGATTCCCAATGGGAAGGAGCACCCCTCGAGGCGGCGGAGCTCCTAGGCTGCAGGTTGGCTGGTGTCTAATGTAAGGGTGCGGGGCCGCAAGTTCGCTGCAGAAGCAGCACTTAGATGGCTATCTTTTAGAGGTGCGTGGGTTGAAGGTACTGCCGCCGCCGGATCTGGATGACGGGGAGTCTTTGTGGATTGGCTCGGGGGAGGCGCAACCACGGCAGTGCGGTGGGGCAGGGAGCGGGGTTTTGGCCGGGGCCACGGACGGCGGAGGCAGGCTACTCTGCTGTTGGTTGCTGGCTCTTCGGGGAAGATTCCGAACAGTGTCAGCTAGGAGGCACAAGACGGCCATCAAGCCATCCGGCGTAGATTAGACAGTACCAAAATAAAATAAAATCATGTGACCCCAATTTCGTCTTCAGTCAACAGACATGTGACCACTCTCGTACCTTGCTGTTGATCTCTTAGTGTATTTCTTCAGATATGACGTTCTTAACATTATGCGTTATCTGCATCTTCAGACACACCGTCTTCCGACTCACCGCAGCTGCTCCAACAAGGGAAGCATACACCAGAAGGGAGCTATAGTCCCCACTCAACAGTTCCCTGCATCGAATGCGCGTGCCCGACATGGACAACCACAACAACTGCAGGGCCATCGACAAGTCAGCACATGATGCTCACTCCTATGGATGGCAGCCAGATAGGTTGTACCCTCATCTTACTTGTGTGCAACATTTATGGCCTTGTTATTCATCTAAGCATGGAAAACAGATCATCACATTTCACTGTATATTCATGCTGATCCCTTACGGGTCTTGTTCAGGAGTTCACTTTGTTCCATAGTTCAGCTAAGATACTTGTTCTTTAGGTAACGATGTTCCATAGTTATCATCCATCAACCAATGCTATCCCACAGGCTGGTGATTATAGTATTATACCACTTCTAGTATTACCTATGTTGTTCTTTAATACTTTTGTGTGCCATCTAGTTAATCTCGAGTAGAAACGATTGTCGGGTGGTAGGTGCGACATATGCTAACGGGTGGCTTATAATTGTGGGAGCCAGTAAGACATCGCCGGTGCCTGGAAACGGGATGAGGCGAAGACATGCACGCCGGCGGATCTTACCCAGGTTCGGGCCTCTCCGTGGAGATAACACCCCTAGTCCTGCTCTGCGGGGTCACCGCATGGTCACTAGATCAACAAGTGGATACAAGAGGCTCCTTGAGCTATTCGGTGAGAGGAGGAAGAAGGGCAAGGCTAGCTCTCTTCTCCCCTCAATGTAGAGTCTAAAACTCTTAGAGATCAACCCCTTTGCATGGGTGCCCTGGGGGGTTTATATAGGCCTACCCCCCAGGGGTACAATGGTAATCCGGCTGGGCGTGGGCCCTAGCCGTCAGTGTCTATGTTCGCCGGCTTCTCCGCCGACCGCTGGGGCCCGCCGACTTGTGGGTCCCGCCGGCTGCTGGCCTCTTGGTCGACAGGCAGGCCCCACCGCTTGGGGGTCTTGCTGGGGGCTAGTTATTGTTGCCTCGCCCTTGATGACGAGGGCTTTGTCGAGGTAAGCACGGCTACAGTGACGCCACCTGGCGGGCTCTCACTGTAGCCTTACCTTCGACCGGCGTCCGGAGCCGCGGGGGTGGAGCGCCAGTTCGTCCCCGACGATGCGACGGACGACTTGGACGAACCTGACTTGGGGGCGGCCGCTTTAGATGACGACGCCGTAGGGGGAGGAGGCAAGGCAGGTGGCTCCGGGCTCGGGGCCGGCTTCGAGGACTGGCCGGATGATGACGAGGCCGACGTTGTTCCGCGCCGTCAGCCAGCGTCCGATCATCAAGGTGCGGGCTCATCTGCTGCGCCGGCTATTCATGGTGGCGCACAGAAACGCCGGGCCGTGCCGACCCTCTTTGGTAGTCGGCCAAAGAAGCCCAAGGGTATTGCGGCGGCGACCAAGCGGGACGAGGCGGTCGCAAAGGCAGCCCACTTCCGCAAGGTGGTGAAGTAGCCGCATGTGGTTTCGGCATAACTATCAATTCTCTCATGCCTTTCTTTTTTCTCTTTGGTTGACATTCTTCTAAGCCTCTTCCTCGACTTATCAATCAGGGCTCCACTTTCTCTCGAGCGGAACACGGCTGCCTCCATGGTTGGAGCGGCAGGAGGGTCTGCCAGCGCCCGCCGTGTGGACCCCTGTGCCGATCTCCTAGCGGCGACAGAGCAGAACGCACAGGAGGCGCGGGAGGAGTGGGAGGCGGAGGACCAGAGGGCGGCCGCCGCCAGGGCGGCTCAGGAGACGACGGAGGAGTCGGCGGAGGCGCGAGCCGACGCAGCAGCCAAGGCTCAAGCGAAGGCTGCGGCCACGGAGAGGGCAGCGGAAGCCCTGCGTAACTAGCCTCCGCAGCTCGTCATCCCCCTCGCATCGTGGCTCCCGACCAGCCGGCGATGGAGAGGGAGGAGGGCGACGCATTCGTCCTGGAGAGAGAGGCGGCACCGCCATCGCCAGCTGGAGCGGGCCAAGGCGGCCGGCCTGACAAGCCACCTGAGCAGCCAGCTGGAGGCGAGCCGGCTGTGAGGGCGGATCTTGTGGTCCTGTCGCCCTCTCGTCGGTGCGCAGGGAAGGCGACTTCAGCGCCGGACCCGCAGAAGGCCGTGGGCTCCGGCTCGTCGGCCCAGGATCTGGAGACGCCCAGCACCAGCTCGCCATGGTGGACGCCGGGCAGTGGGACGACCGTGCTAAACATGGCGGCGCAGGACGTCCGGGACCGGCTTCAGTCCCAGGCCACCGCGCTGAAGCAATATACTTAAGAGTTTCTTGCAACGCGGACAACCATTCGGGTGAGTCTTCCTGCTTTTCGTCGCTTGCTCATGATTTCTTCCGTGGGGGCACATCAGCGCACCCACTGGGTGTATTCCTTGAGTTCCGAGTCGGCTGCTGAGCTGGCGGCTTGGAACTTCTTAGTAGACTTTGATTGATGTCTTGTTCTTATTCGCACCTCCGTCCTGTTGGCAGGACTATCACAACCTCCGCGCGGCTACCTTCAACTCCCAGGCCCGGGAGATGAATCAGAAGACCACTGATCTGACTGAGAGCCGGAGTAAGTGCTTCATTTTTTATATCATGTGGGGGCGCGTCAGCGCACCCACTGGGTGCAGTCCCCGAGATTCGGGCCGACTGCTGAGCAGTCGGGTCAGATCTTTCCTGCCGACTTCTTCCTTATTGCTTTTTTCTTCTTCTTCATATCTGCAGGGACCAATGCCAACCTGAGGGAGCAGCTAGGTGGGGCCCAGATCACCCTTCGCGCCAAGGAAGCCGAGTGCAATGCCTTGGCTCACAAACGTGATCGCTTGGCCAAAAAACTGGCCGACCAGGAGGAGAGCCATAAGGCGGCCCTGAAGGCGGTGCAGGACAGCGAGGCCGCCCTTCAAGCCGAATATGAGACCAAGGCGGCGACCTGGACTGAGGCGAGGCAAGCGCTGAGCGAAGGCTACGGCCGGATTGAAGATTTGATTGACGGTAGGCCGCCTTCCTCCTCGTCCCTTTGCTCTCCACCTGGCATCTGGTCTGTCTTCTGACTTCGTGCTACTTTTTTCTTCTTTGTGTAGATTACTTCCCTGGTTACTCCATTGCCGCCACCCAAGCCATCGAGGCCCACCGTGATGCACGACGGCAGGCTGGGGTTGACATTGCACCGGATGCTGGCCGGTCGCTTGAGGAGCAGCTTCTGGCGATTCAAACCCGCCTCCAGTGGGCTTACCGCACGCTCCGCCGTCTTCAGCGTGCTGGGGCGCAGGTGCTGGCCGCCCTCTAGCCCGGTGAGGTGGTTCCCTGCACCCCCAGTCGGACTGCCGGCTGGCTGGAGGTAGCAGTCAGTCGCTTCGAGGCCTGGAAGGCTTCTACAGCTCGGTCTGGCGCCAGGCAGGCGCTAGAGTTTGTCTGAGCTTGGTATCCTGGGCTGGATTTGGCCCAGCTTGCCACCTGGCGGCAGCAGGCCAACGAGGAGCTGGAAGCGGTGCGGTCGGCTATCATCCAGCACGCCTCGGCAATCGCCGACTACACTGACACCAGTGCCTTTGCCCCAGAGGTAAATGATGACGATGTCGCTCAGCCGGAGGAGTGGTTCGGGTTGAAACCGGCAGAAGGTGAAGACTCGGCGGAGGAGATGGATTCCAGCGACAAAGGCGAAGAGGAGGAGGGGGAGGATGGTGAAGACGCCACGCGAGACGATGGAGCGACCAGCCAGTCTCAGCCTGATTGTGCCTCCAACAATGAGGCGCGTGCAAGCGCGCTGCCTGCAACAGGTGACGATCATGCTGAGACTCGTCAGCCGGCCACTCCTCCAGCTAGCACTGTCGTCTCCACCAACCTGCACGGCTCCCCTGTTGCTCCCTTGGCCTGATCCGCCATCTGGGCCTTCCTGCTCGTTACTCTTTGAACAACTTTTATTAAATTTGCGCAGTTCCAACCACTAGGGGTGTATTCAAACTATGTTGAATGCTGGCCTTTCGAAGGCCTTTTGTGTAAATATAATCATGCATGTGCTTGGCTTCCATTCATATTTGTTTTTCATCCTTTTGGCTGTTTCCTTTGTCGCCCTCCCTTGGTCGCCGCCTTCCCAGCCGGACAGCTGCTCTGCAGTCTGTGGCTGGGGAAGGGCTTGGCCATTTGGGAGGACAAGTACTTGAGCTTTCTTAGATTCTAGCAAGGTGAACGGGAAGCCGGCCAGCCGGCTGCTCTGACAGCCGGTTGGTGGGGTTGGAAGCCGGCTTGTGTCATATAAGTTCGTTACTCCTTAGCCGTTTTTCATGTGGGCATCCTTTCCTGCCTTTGGCTCTTGCCAGTCGGACAGTTGATTCTTCGAGCTGCGACTTTCAACAAGAGAGGGCTTGGGTGCCGGCACACTACTTGTCTGACTGCAGGTAGAACTTGAATATAACTCAAGGCGACAAGTCCCCGGGGCGACTGATCGAACCCGGTGCCGGACGAGAAAACAAATGTAGTAACATAATGATAGGCATGATACTCATCATAGATAGATAAAAGAGGGTAGTCCCCGAGTGCTCCTCGGGGGACCCGTTGTCTCGTACTTAATACAAAAGGTAGCATGGTACATACTGCATTTTAACTGTAAAATCTTCGGAGGAGATTGGCGTTCCATGGTCGTTTCGACTCCTTGCTGGAATCATCTCTCTTGTGTGCCTTCGGCTTCTGCGCGTCGATCAGGAAGTAGGAGTCGTTGCCTAAGGCCCTGCTGATGACGAAGGGGCCTTCCCAAGGGGCCGAGAGCTTGTGCTGGACGGCTGTTCGCTGGATCAGCCGGAGCACAAGATCACCCTCTTGGAAGGATCTTGGCTTGACCTTCCGGCTGTGGTAACGGTGTAGACCCTACTGGTAGATGGCGGACCAGCTGAGGGCTAACAACCGGCCTTCTTCTAGCAGGTCGACGCCATCTTCTCGCGCTTCCTTGGCCTCCACCTCCGTGTACATGGTGACCCAAGGTGAGTCGAACTCAATGTCAGTTGGGATGACAGCCTCGGCACCATATACAAGGAAGAAAGGGGTAAAGCCGGTTGACTTGTTCGGGGTAGTGCGCAAACTCCAAAGGATGGCCGGCAGCTCGTCGAGCCAATAGCCGGCCAAACGCTCCAGTGGCACGACCAATAGGGGCTTGATGCTGGAGAGGATGAGGTCGTTTGCTCGCTCGACTTGGCCGTTTGACTGCGGGTGGGCAACGGATGCTAAGTCCAGTCGGATGCCCTGTGTCGCGCAGAAACGTGCCAGTGCTCCCTTGGCAAAATTCGTGTCGTTGTCAGTGATGATGTTGTGTGGTACGCCATCCCGGGTTGTAATGTCTGCGATGAATGTTACGGCAGTCGGCCCATTTAGTTTCTTGATCAACTTCGCTTCAATCCACTTGGTAAATTTGTCCACGGTGACGAGCAGATGTGTCATGCCGCCGCGCGCCATCTTGAATGGGCCCACCATGTCCAGTCCCCAGACGGCAAAAGGCTAGGTGAGGGGGATGGTCTTGAGTGCAGAAGCCGGCAGGTGTTGCTTGGAGCTGAAGACTTGGCACCCTTTGCAGTGTTTGACTAACTCCTTGGCGTCTTCCAAAGCAGTCGGTCAGAAGAATCCATGGCGGAAAGCTTTGGCGACGAGTGATCTTGAGGCCGCATGGTGGCCGCATTCGCCTTGATGGATGTCTTTGAGGATTGCCATGCCCTTCTCTGGCTCGACGCAGCGCTGGAAGACTCTAGTGACGCTGCGCCTAACGAGCTCTCGGTTCATTATTCTGTATGCTCCGGCTCGGCGTTGGACTTGTCTTGCCAAGATCTCTTCAGTCGGCAGCTCTCTGTTTACCAGGAAGTTGAGGATGGGCTGGGCCCGTGATGGAGCTGTGACTTCTTCTATTGCCAATATGGCTACTGCAACCAGGGTGGGTGGGCTGGGTGGTGAAGAGTTGGAGTCAGCCACCGCCTGTTGTGTCGATGCAGTCCCCGGGCCGACTGCTATAGTCCCCGGGCCGACTGCTGTAGTCCCCAGGCCGACTGCTGTAGTCCCCGGGCTGGGTTCTGAAGTCCTCGGGCCGACTGCGACTATGGCAGTCCTTGAGCCGGGTGCGACTATGGCAGTCCCCGAGCCGGGTGCGACTACAACAGTCCCCGAGCCGCCTGCTTGGTTCCTCAAGTAGGATCCGACTGCGTCGGGGTCAGGCGGTACAAAGATGGAATTAGATTCTGGAGATGGCTTGACAGACGGGTTGAGGAGGCGTTGGAGAGAGACGCCAGTTGGTATAGCTTGTCGGGTGGAGCCTATTCGTGCCAGGGCATCTGCTTGCTCGTTGTCGGCCCATGGCACATGGAGGAACTCGCATCCTTCAAAATATCCATTGATTTGCTGAACAAGGAAGCAGTAGCTTGCCATGTTTGCGTTCTTGGCGTCCCAGTCGCCAGATGATTGCTGGACTACCAAATCTGAGTCAGCATAGCACAGGATCCGGCGGATGCCGAGTTCTTTGGCTAGCCGGAGCCCGTGTATGAGCGCCTCGTACTCGGACACATTGTTGGACGCGGCAAAATGAATTTTCAATGTATATCTGAGTTTGTCGCCCTTGGGAGAGGTGAGGACGATTCCGGCTCCCAAGCCGGTGCGCATCTTGGATCCATCGAAGTGCATCCGCCAATGAGTGGAGTCAAGGGCTGGCGGCAGGTACTGGGTCTCGGCCCAATCGACAAGGAAGTCGGCTAATGCCTGGGACTTGATGGCGGTGCGAGGCTGGTAGAAGATTGTGTAAGGAGCCAGCGCAATGGCCCATTTTGCCACCTGGTCGAATGCATCCCGGCTGCCTATGATCTCAGCGAGCGGGGCAGTACATATGACCGTGATGTGGTGCTCTTGAAAGTAGGGCTTGAGCTTCTTGGCGGCGAAGTACACACCATAGCACATCTTCTGGTAGTGCGGGTACTTATGCTTTGAGGTGGACAGTACTTCGCTCAAATAATATACCGGCCTCTGGACTAGCTGAGCTCGGCCTTCTTCTGGGCGCTGAACCACGATAACGGTGCTGACCACCCGGCTAGTGGCGGCAATGTAAAGGAGCATGGGCTCTTTCTTAGTCGGTGCCGCCAAGATGGGCGGCGTGGTCAGCATCTTCTTTAGCTCGTGGAAAGCTTGGTCTTCTTGGTCGTTCCACTCGAAGTGAGTGGACTTCCTCATGAGTCGGTAGAGGGGGAGAGCTTTCTCTCCGAGCCGGCTGATGAAGCGGTTCAGGGAGGCCAGGCATCCGGTAAACTTTTGGACGTCTCGTAGCTTGGTAGGAATCTTCATTCTCTCTATGGCCTTGATCTTCACTGGGTTGCATTCGATGTCGCGCTCGGACACCAGGAAGCCTAGAAGCTGGTCGGTTGGTACTCCGAACATGCATTTCTTGAGCTTGATCTGAAACCGGCGCAAGTTTTCAAATTTCTCTCTAAGGTCTTCCAGCAAGGTGCCGCGCTTCTCCGTCTTCACCACGATATCGTCTACATAGACATGGGCAGTTTTGTCGAGCTGCTTGAGGAGGCATTTCTCCATGCAACGCTGAAAAGTGGCACCGGCATTTCTCAAGCTGAATGTCATAGTCAGGTAGCAGAAAGCTCCGAATAGTGTGATGAAGGCGGTCTTCAGGCGTTCAGCCGGATCCAACTTTATCTGGTGGTAGCCTGAGTAAGCATCCAAGAAGCTCAATAGCATGCATCCGGCTGTGGAGTCTATCACTTGATCGATTCGAGCTAAGGCAAATGGATCTTTCGGGCAGGCTTTGTTGAGGCTGGTGTAATCTATACACATGCACCACTTGTTATTCTTCTTCAAAACAAGGACCGGGTTGGCAAGCCAGTCTGGAAAGAACACCTCCATAATGAAGCCGGCTGCCAGAAGCCGGGCTATCTCTTCTCCTACAATCCTTCTCTTTTCCTTCGACAGTCGGCGGAGGGGTTGCTTGACTGGTTTTGCATCTGCTCGGATGTGTAACTTGTGCTCGGCGAAATCCTTTGGAACACCCGGCATGTCCTTGGGGGAGAATGCAAAGATGTCCCAATTCTCACGGAGGAAATCGACAAGCTCGCCTTCCTATTTGATGTCCAGGTTTGCTGCAATGACAGCAAACTTCTCTGAGTTCTCCGGGTCCAGAGGTATCTTCTTTGTTTCTTTGGCCGGCTGGAAAGAACCTTGAGCATCATATTCCTTAGGGTTAGGGGACAGGACCGGCTTCTTGCCGGCCATGGCCACGACTCGATCCAACATCTTTTTCTCTTCAGCGAACATGAGGGACTCGGCCAGCCGGCTGCTAGCTGCCGCACACTCAGAGGATTTCTTGTAGTCTCCAGCTATGGTGATGACGCCCTTGGAACTCGGCATCTTCATCTTGAGGTAGGCGTAGTGGGGTACAACCATGAACTTGGCCAGAGCAGGTCGGCCAAGCAATGCGTGGTAAGGGCTCTCCAAATCCACTACTTCAAACCATATTGCTTCTCGACGGAAATGATCCTTGTCCCCAAAGAGAACATCCATCTTGATATTGCCGATTGGTGAGCAGGACAGGCCGGGTATGATGCCATGGAACATAGTCCGACTAGGCATGAGCTGCTTCGTCTTGATGTTCAGCTTCTCCATGGTGTCACGGTACAGTATGTTGATGCTGCTCCCGCCATCTATCAACACGTGAGAGAAACGGGCAGCTCGCCTTTCTGTTGCGAGGGTGGCGTCCAAAACCAATGCGTAACAGCCGGGAGACGGCATCACCTCTGGGTGATCGGCCCGGCTCCAGCTGATAGGCTCCTCCGACCAGTGCATGAACTCGGGGTTGTTGGAGGCAACCGCGTTGACTTCTTGGTGCTGTCGGCGCCGGCTGCGGCGGTCTTTGGTCTGGCTTGTAAAGACGACGTAGGCGGCATGTTCGTTCGGGAACTCGTCTTGAACAGCCCCGACCGCTGGTCGAGCGGCCGGCTGCTGAGGGGCTGGAGGCGACTGGCCAGCGGGCGGAGGCGACACCAGCCCTTTGCCCTTGGAGATTCGTGTGAGCCAATGGCATTTCCGAGTCGTGTGGTTGGACGGCTTCACGCCACTGTGGAACTTGCAGGGGGCTTCAAGGGTTTGCTCATAGGAGAAAACTGGCTGCCAAGCCGGCCTGTCGCCCTTCTGCTTCTTGAGCGTGGGCCGCCCTTCGGGCTGTTCGTCTTTGACCGTGGCCACCTACCGACTGGTAGAAGGCGGCATAGGGGCCTTGCGCTTGTTGTCTTTCTGGTACGGGCGTCGGTTGGAGTCTCCAGCCGGCGTCTTGGGAGCTAGAGCTAGCACCTTCCCGGAGGCGTCTACTCGAAGCTCGTTCTTCATTGAAGAGTCGGCGGTGGCATACTTGTCTGCTATGATCAGCAGCTCGTCGAGGGTAGTCGGCTCGTCGCAGAGGAGTCGGTGCTTGAGGAGGGTGCCTTCTCGGCATCCGGCGGTGAACTATTCTATGGCTTGAACCTCGTGCACCCCCTCGCAGGAGTTGCGGAGCTCGGCCCAATGCGTGAGGTAGTCGCGTGTTGATTCATTGGGACCTTGAACACACATGGAGAGCTGGCGAGTCTTGGGGGGCGCGTGTATGTGCTGGTGAAGTTGCGGACGAAGACTTCTGTGAAGTCTAGCCAGCTGTTGACGCTGTAAGGCTTGAGGCTGTTGAGCCAGGTGTGTGTCGTGCCTTGGAGCATGAGGGGGACGTACTTCACGGCAACACGCCTATTGCCGCTTGCTATGCGAACTGCGATGGAGTAATCGATCAACCAATCTTCCAGCTTCACGAGCCGTTGTACTTGGGCGCATCTCTCGGGAGTGAGAACCCTTTGGGGAAGGGATCGTCACGGATGCGGGGGCCAAAGTACGGTGGGCCGACATCTTCATCTTCTTCTAGCACCAGGGATCGCGCTAGGCGGTCGATCTGATGGCGGGCGTCGTTCTCGCCGACTCCTTCGCGGTGGCCTAGTCGGCCGCTGAGAGTCGGATGCGTGACATGGGATATCTCTCCCCACGAGGCGGAGGAGGAGGTGGATTGCCTCGTCGTTCCACAGCTCGAGGGCGGCCTTCTGCGGCGCGCTCGATGGTGATTCGAGTCCGACTGCGGCTAGCAGCCGGCTCCTTTTCTTGTCTTGCATGGGCGTCGCCCGCACTCGGCGTCCGTGACGTCGCACCGTGCTCTCAGCGTGGGGAGGACTTCCAGCATGGGCATTGGCTTCATGCCGCTCTGCGGCCGCGTCGATCAACTGCTGGATGCGTCTCGTCATATAGGGGAGCTCGTCGGCCCCCAGTCCATTCAGCTCGTCCACGGGCGCCTGGGCGGCGCGTAGGTTCTCGAGGGGCGTGGCATAGACTGGGCGGTCTACTCCGAGCATGTTGGCGATGGCCGCGCCACGCTTCTTGACGATGCCGGCTCGGCTTGGCCCGTCAGGAGGCGGCGTACCGAAGGCGGCGCGGTCAACTTTCGCGCTGGTGAGCCTCAGTGAGGCGTCTCATGGAGGCTATCTTCTGGCCCTCCGCAATGAGGGCGAGGCGGCATGCCTCCAGCATCTCGACGTCGGTGTCGGCCGGGATGGGGGCGGACAAGTCGTGCAGCGCCGCTTGCAGGGCGTTGTCACGCCCAATATGCGACCCTATCCAAAAGGAACTCGAAGGTCCCACCAAGGATAGACCCGCATATTGGAACGCTTTTGCAAGGTGGATATCATTACATCAACATTACATAATAGATGGGGATATATACATAAGGCATACAATGCCACACGAATACAACATCATCACATACATAAGATCACCATCCGACTACAGATTAAACATAAACAGAAACTCAAACGACATCCACCCTGCTAGCCCAGGCTGCCGACCTGGAACCTATCCCCTGATCGAAGAAGCAGAAGAAGAACTCAACGCAAGCAAGCATCGCTCTCGCGTCATGATCATCGGATAAGCCTGTACCTGCAACTGTTGTTGTAGTAATCTGTGAGCCACGAGGACTCAGCAATCCCATTACCATGGGTATCAATACTAGCAAAGCTTAATGGGAAAGGAAGGGGTAAAGTGGTGAGGTTGCAGCAGTGACTAAGCATGGTATGGTGGCTAACATACGCAAAAGAGAGCGAGAAGAGAACAAGCGGAACGGTCGAGAAGCTAGCAATGATCAAGAGGTGATCCTAAACACCTACTTACGTCAAACATAACCCAGAAACCGTGTTCACTTCCTGGACTCCGCCGAGAAGAGACCATCATGGCTACACACGCGGTTGATGTGTTTTAAATTCGGATCTGGTGTCAAGTTATCTACAACCGGACATTAACAAATTCCCATCTGCCAATAACCGCAGGCATGGCTTTCGAAAGATTATACCCTGCAGGGGTTTCCCAACTTAGCCCATGATAAGCTCTCGCGATCAACGAAGGATATACCTTCTCCCAGGAAGACCCAATCAGACTCAGAATCCCGGTTTACAAGACATTTCGACAATGGTAAAACAAGACCAGCAAAACCGCCCGATGCGCCGACAATCCCGATAGGAGCCGCACATATCTCGTTCTCAGGGCAACACCGGATGAGACAGGCTACGAGTAAAACCAGACCTCGAGTTGCCCCGAGGGGGCCCCGCAGGCGGCTTGGTTCGGACCAACACTTAGACAAGCACTGGCCCGGGGGGGCTAAAATAAAGATGACCCTCGAGAGCGCGACTCCCTAGGGAAAAGTAGGTGGTGGTGAGGCAAATGGTAAAACCAAGTTTGGGCCTTGCTGGAGGAGTTTTATTCAAAGCGAACTGTCAAGGGGGTCCCATAAATCACCCGACCGCGTAAGTAACGCAAAATCCGGGAACATAACACCGGTATGACGGAAACTAGGGCGGCAAGAGTGGAACAAAACACCAGGCAAAAGGCCGAGTCTTCCATCCTTTACCAAGTATATAGATGCATTAATTAAATAAGAGATATTGTGATATCCCAAAATAAACCCTGTCCACCATGGAGAAATCTTCAACTTCACCTGCAACTAGCAACGCTATAAGAGGGGCTGAGCAAAGCGGTAACATAGCCAAGCAGTGGTTTGCTAGGAAGGGTGTCAAAGGTTAGAGGTTCATGGCAATTTGGGAGGCTTGATGAGCAAATGATAGGTAACGCAACATAGCAATAGAATGAAGCAACTAGCATAGCAATGATAGTAGTGAGATCCAGGGTAGTTGTCATCTTGCCTGAAATCCCGCAAGGAAGAAGAACGAGTCCATGAAGAAGATGAAACCACGAAGACGAACCAAGCGTAGACGAACGAATCCTCACGATCGCAACGAAACGGAAACTATCGAGAAGAAGCACACAACAAAGTAAACACACCACACGTATACATGACATGATGCACAAACAAGTATGATGCATGAAAAGGCTACATGAAGCTACTCATGGCAAGAGATGATGCAAACAAGAACAACACCTCACGGCAAGTTCAAATGAGGCCGGAAACAACATATAACAATTCCGGTAAGTCCTCATATGCACATTTCGAAATTGGTCCAGATCTGAACAAACATTAAGTTTAAGTTGTTAAACAGCAAGGTAAGGTGCACCAAGATGATCTACACGGGATTCTAGTCAAGTTACATATAAAGTTCATTTAATTTGGAGCTACGGCCTAGAAGATATGAGCAAAATAAGTTAAACATGGCATTGATGCGAAATGCATACAAACATCAAGCAAACACCTCAAAACAAGGATGCAACATGATAATATGAAACTACATGCAAAATCAAGCAAGTTTCATATAGAGCACACTCAAAACGGAGCAACGGTTCAACACACACACACACATGAAACAAGTTATAGCAACAATCTGTCCAAAACAGCAACTAGGCATATTGCAAGCACCAAAACAACAAGCTACAGGACCTCAACATAATAACAAAAGGCATGGGCATGATGTACAGGTAAAGCATAACAAAACATGAACACTGAGCTATCTCCAGAAATCACTAGAACATGCTCAAACACACATGGAAAGATTGCAAATAATAACAGTTTCAAACATATCAGGAAATAACATCAGGTTGCAATGTTTAGAGCTATCAAACAACATGTTACAGGAACTTATCATGGCAAAAAAAGGCATGGAATGAATCTACTAATTGCATAGAACAAAAGTCCCTTACTGACCAAGAGCCAAAAAGGATCAGAAGATATGATGGCACCCATGTAAACATGGCAAGTTATATGACAGATTCATACATGGCAGAAACAACGATAAGTAGGCATGTTGGTGAGCTTGAACCACTCACCACAGATCAATACATGGCATGGCAACAACGGCAAATAGCTGGCGGACACCTGGCGCATCGAAACCAACAGTAATAAGGCATGTTTATGAAGCTAAGCATGGCAATAGCAAGTTCATAGGGTGCATGGAACACTAGGAAAACACATGGAAAAACTGAACTTCATGTTAACAGGCTGACAGCAACATCATTTAGAAAATTTGGAGCAAGATTACAACAATCTACGGTAAGCTATAAATGCAACCAGGGGCATGGATGGATATATCATAACCATATGTACAAAAAATCCTTACTGAAGTATCTCAAAATAAGCATGGATCTCTCTGTAGCATCAAGTTAACATTGCATAAAAATATCAGCAGAACAGGGACTGAAATCAGCAACAGCAAGTACCCTACTTAGCAAGCTCGATGCACTCAGCACACAAGTCACAAAAATACATGGCATACACCCCTGGAAAGATGGAATGGCATAGATCAAAACACATGTAGACATCAACCTCAAAGGATGCACACATCAATCATGGCAAAAATGACAAATGAGCAAGTTATAACAGTTTCAGCAGATTAACATCACATAGCACTCTTCCAACAGCATTTCGGGCATCAATGTGACCTCAAATGAACATGATGCAATGGAATGAAATGAAGTACTCGTCGAGGCGAACAATTTAACATATTAAACACACGAAACGGAGCTACGGATGGAGAGATACAATGCGATGAACATGACATGATTATGCAAAAACTTCGGGGACTTTGCAGATTTTCAGAGGCGGGGGAGTCAACCTTAGGGTTCGGGCGCGACTCCCGAGGTCGGCCGGAGCTTGCCGGAGCGGATGGGGACGGTGGCGGTGGGAGGAGGCACCGGGGAGGCCGGGGAGACCGGATCCGGGCGGTGCCAGCCCGGATTTGGCCGGACGATGGCCGGCGACGACCGGGGCAACGCGGGCGCGGCCGGTCGGCGGAGGAGCTCCGGACGGCGGCGGGGAGCAGGCTGGGCGACGGGGTGTGGCGGCGGCAGCGCGCGCCGGCGAGGCAGACGGCGGCGGCGCCCCGCGGCGGCGAGCGGGCGGAGGAGCGGGCGCGTGTGCGGGCGTCCCACGGGCAAGCGGACGGCCGGACGGGATGGGCCCCGCGGGCCCGAACCGGGCCGCGCGGGCCGGCGGCGGCGCGCGGTGGCCGGGGCCACGTGGCAGCGTGGGAGTGGGCGTGGGTGGCGGCGCGTTTTTGTCCGGTCCGGGACGGACATGTCCGGCGTGCGGAGGACGAAGAAAGCTAGGGTTAGGGGTGGAATGATCCGAAAATTTCGGGAAAGGCACAAATTTATAGATAGGAGGAGCTAGGAAGCTCCAAATGGGGTGCGGGTTTCGCCCACACGATTGTGATCGAACGACCGAGAGCATGGAGGGGAGTTTGCTGGGTTTTGGGCTACTTTGGAAGGGATGTTGGGCTGCACACAAAAGAGGGCTTTGCGGTTACCCGGTTAACCGTTGGAGTATCAAACGACCTCCAAATGGCACGAAACTTGACAGGCGGTCTACCGGTGCTATACCAAGGCCGCTTGGCAAGACTCGGTCCATTCCGAGAACGTTTAACACCCGCACACGAAAAGAGACAAAAGGGGGACGCCGGAGGACATAGGAGCGCCGGATTGCAAAACGGACAACGGGGAAAATGCTCGGATGCATGAGATGAACACGTATGCCAATGCGATGCACATGATGACATGATAAAATGCAACACGCAAGCAAATGACATGGCAACAACGGCAAATAACTAGCGGACACCTGGCGCATCGAAACCGGGGCGTTACAACACTCCTCCACTAACAAGAGATCTCGTCCCGAGATCTTAGGACCGAGACGGAAGGGAAAAAGTATGAGGTTAAACAAGAACTCCAGAGAAGAAGCAAAGAATCGAGAGAACTCGAGAAGAAGAGAGGAACGACGAGAATGACGGGGATCGAAAGCTCATGGAATCAGATAGACTATGAAACCACTCGTTCTAACCGGAGTGGTTAGAATGAGAAAAGAAACGAATAAGACTGAAAGGATTTAGGTAGCACTCCGGCTAAAACATGGAGGAATAGAACATGAACATCACTAGATGGAATGACACTGACGAGATAACCATGCAATGCCTCCGGGGGAATTGAAAGAATGAGCACCTCGGGAAGCAATAAGAAGAAGATACTTGAGCTCTTTCAACAAAATCTTGATGAACTCTTGACGAATGAATTAAATCATGAAGAACCACCATGAAGAACTCCGATAAAATAAAGGATGATGAGATAGAATTAAAGGATGAATGAATAAGATGAGCCTTGCGATGATTTAGATGGAGGTTCCGACGAAATGGCCAAGGAAATTGAACTCCGGAAAAGAAAAGATGAAAACACTTGGAACTAGAATTTATTCAACAGGAATAAACTCCAAAGAAAGGGATGATCACTTGGGTGAAATAAGAATAAGATTTATTGTATGCTTAACCTTCATCAAATTAAATGGATGACAAGCAATGAATTTTGCATACTACTTATTCTTCTTGAAAAGGATTAAGGAGTGACATATCACAAACTGAGAAGGTCTTCATGAACCACCGGTAGAATTGGAAAGAACGAATGGATTAATATGATAAACAAGGAAAAGAATCTTGAACGAACCAGCATTAGAAATGAAAATGAACGAAGAAAAGAGAAAGAATCGCCGGGAATGAATTAGAAGAACCAATATGCTTGAGGGGGATTTAGATGCAAAAGAACGAAGAGATAATGAGCTGATTAAAGAACACTTGAACGAAACACCGGGGTAATGGGATAAGGGTAGCTGAAATGTGAGGACGAAGAATTCTTCTGGAATGATGGCCTCCGGTGAAAAGAAACAGAAATCAAGTCCTAACATACTCCGGATGGGTAAGAAAGAATATCTAACAAACGGAATAATATGAGAGGATAACATGAAGCTAGAACCATGAATCTCCGGGGGAACGGGCAAGATTTAGAGGAAAAACTCTTCTTCGATCTTCAAATGACGACGGAAAACACCACCAAAATTACTGAGATACTCCGGGAGAATGAAAAACCAAGAGGAAGGGTTGCACCAAAGATGAAAATAATTGAAATCGATCTTGGAAAGGCAACTGACTGATGGAATCCATTCTTACGTCACACTTGAAAGGAATTGAGAATAACTCCGAGGAAATTAGAAGAGTCAGGTAAGATCCCGGGAAAAGACCTGTGGGTTAGGTCCCACTGAAGAGATAACACCGTTGGAAATGATTGTTGAACAGATAGATGATGCACCGGAACAATTGAAATATTTGAATGAGGTGACAACCTCGAATTAATTGGAACACAGACGAATCTCCTGAGATGTCTTGAGCACTCCGGAAGGATAAACTGGCGAGAGGCGAATGAGCAAAGGGAAAACACTTGAGCTGAGGGAAAGAATATAATCACTACCGAAAAACTAAAATTGAATCTACCATAGAAGAAAAAGAGATGAAGAATGTTGAACAAAACGAGAATTCACCGGTTGAAATAATTGACGAAAGATTGAAGAGGCTCCACACGAATGAAATTGATGCTTGAAACAGACTCAAACTCCGGGAAGAAAAAGGGTGGGAGGGCGGGAAAACAAAGCCAACTTTTGAAGGGGGGAACCGACGAATATCTTGAAGAGAAAACACCTGTTGAAATCATTGAGGAAAAAAAAAGAAAAGACTTTGCACGAGTAGGATGGATACTCGATTACGGGCTCCGGTTTCGAGAAGAAGAAGGGTGGGCGGGTGGGAAAGAAAACAACTGAGGACAGAGAAACAACTTCGTTGAGAGCGAACTAAGGATTGAACTTGCAAAGATGAAGAGGCTCGAGTCAACTTGACGAGAAATGCACCGGATAAAAAGAGCTGAGGAACAACGAACGAAAACCAACTGCGTGAACCTAAAGAAAAATTTGAATGGGAAGAGGAATAATTCAAAACAGCTACGTCAAGATTCCTCACCAGAGCGACGAAGGGGCTGAGGAGTAAAAAGAATTCCTACTCTCTGATATAACTAGACTCCGAAAACAGTTTTCTTCTAGACTCAACAACGGCCAAACTACACGATCAAACAAGGGGGGCTCCTAAGGTCGGTCGAGGCTCTGATACCAACTTGTCACGCCCAATATGCGACCCTATCCAAAAGGAACTCGAAGGTCCCACAAAGGATAGACCCGCATATTGGAACGCTTTTGTAAGGTGGATATCATTACATCAACATTACATAATAGATGGGGATATATAGATAAGGCATACAATGCCACACGAATACAACATCATCACATACATAAGATCACCATCCGACTATGGATGAAACATAAACAGAAACTCAAACGACATCCACCCTGCTAGCCCAGGCTGCCGACCTGGAACCTATCCCCTGATCGAAGAAGCAGAAGAAGAACTCAACGCGAGCAAGCATCGTTCTCGCGTCATGATCATCGGATAAACCTGTACCTGCAACTGTTGTTGTAGTAATCTGTGAGCCACGAGGACTCAGCAATCCCATTACCATGGGTATCAAGACTAGCAAAGCTTAATGGGAAAGGAAGGGGTAAAGTGGTGAGGTTGCAGCAGCGACTAAGCATGATATGGTGGCTAACATACGCAAAAGGGAGTGAGAAGAGAACAAGCGGAACGGTCAAGAAGCTAGGAATGATCAAGAGGTGATCCTGAACACCTACTTACGTCAAACATAACCCAGAAACCGTGTTCACTTCCCGGACTCCGCCGAGAAGAGACCATCACGGCTACACACGCGGTTGATGCGTTTTAAATTCGGATCTGGTGTCAAGTTATCTACAACCGGACATTAACAAATTCCCATCTGCCAATAATCGCAGGCACGGCTTTCGAAAGATTATACCCTGCAGGGGTGTCCCAACTTAGCCCATGATAAGCTCTCACGCTCAACGAAGGATATACCTTCTCCCAGGAAGACCCGATCAGACTCGGAATCCCGGTTTACAAGACATTTCGACAATGGTAAAACAAGACCAGCAAAACCGCCCGATGTGCCGACAATCCCGATAGGAGCTGTACATATCTCGTTCTCAGGGCAACACCGGATGAGACAGGCTACGAGTAAAACTAGACCTCGAGCTGCCCCGAGGGGGCCCCGCAGGCGGCTCAGTTCGGACCAACACTTAGACAAGCACTGGCCCAGGGGGCTAAAATAAAGATGACCCTCGAGAGCATGACTCCCTAGGGAAAAGTAGGTGGTGGTGAGGCAAATGGTAAAACCAAGGTTGGGCCTTGCTGGAGGAGTTTTATTCAAAGCGAACTGTCAAGGGGGTCCCATAAATCACCCGACCGCGTAAGGAACGCAAAATCTGGGAACATAACACCGGTATGACGGAAACTAGGGCGGCAAGAGTGGAACAAAACACCAGGCAAAAGGCCGAGTCTTCCACCCTTTACAAGTATATAGATGCATTAATTAAATAAGAGATATTGTGATATCCCAACATAAACCCTGTCCACCATGGAGAAATCTTCAACTTCACCTGCAACTAGCAACGCTATAAGAGGGGCTGAGCAAAGCGGTAACATAGCCAAGCAGTGGTTTGCTAGGAAGGGTGTCAAAGGTTAGAGGTTCATGGCAATTTGGGAGGCTTGATGAGCAAAAGATAGGTAACGCAGCATAGCGATAGAATGAAGCAACTAGCATAGCGATGATAGTAGTGAGATCCAGGGTAGCGGTCATCTTGCCTGAAATCCTGCAAGGAAGAAGAATGAGTCCATGAAGAAGATGAAACCACGAAGACGAACCAAGCGTAGATGAACGAATCCCCACGATCGCAACGAAACGGGAACTATCGAGAAGAAGCACACAACAAAGTAAACACACCACACGTATACATGACATGATGCACAAACAAGTATGATGCATGAACAGGCTACCTGAAGCTACTCATGGCAAGAGATGATGCAAACAAGAACAACACCTCAAGGCAAGTTTAAATGAGGCCGGAAACAACATATAACAATTTCGATAAGTCCTCATATGCACATTTCGAAATTGGTCCAGATCTGAACAAACATTAAGTTGAAGTTGTTAAACAGCAAGTTAAGGTGCACCAAGATGATCTACACGGGATTCTAGTCAAGTTACATATAAAGTTCATTTAATTTGGAGCTACGGCCTAGAAGATATGAGCAAAATAAGTTAAACATGGCATTGATGTGAAATGCATACAAACATCAAGCAAACACCTCAAAACAAGGATGCAACATGATAATATGAAACTACATGCAAAATCAAGCAAGTTTCATATAGAGCACACTCAAAACGGAGCAACGGTTCAACACACACACACATGAAACAAGTTATAGCAACAATCTGTCCAAAACAGCAACTAGGCATATTGCAAGCACCAAAACAACAAGCTACAGGACCTCAACATAATAACAAAAGGCATGGGCATGATGTACAGGTAAAGCATAACAAAACATGAACACTGAGCTATCTCCAGAAATCACTAGAACATGCTCAAACACACATGGAAAGATTGCAAATAATAACAGTTTCAAACATATCAGGAAATAACATCAGGTTGCAATGTTTAGAGCTATCAAACAACATGTTACAGGAACTTATCATGGCAAAAAAAGGCATGGAATGAATCTACTAATTGCATAGAAAAAAAGTCCCTTACTGACCAAGAGCCAAAAAGGATTAGAAGATATGATGGCACCCATGTAAACATGGCAAGTTATATGACAGATTCATACATGGCAGAAACAACGATAAGTAGGCATGTTGGTGAGCTTGAACCACTCACCACAGAGCAATACATGGCATGGCAACAACGGCAAATAACTGGCGGACACCTGGCGCATCGAAACCAACAGTAATAAGGCATGTTTATGAAGCTAAGCATGGCAATAGCAAGTTCATAGGGTGCATGGAACACTAGGAAAACACATGGAAAAACTGAACTTCATGTTAACAGGCTGACAGCAACATCATTTAGAAAATTTGGAGCAAGATTACAACAATCTACGGTAAGCTATAAATGCAACCAGGGGCATGGATGGATATATCATAACCATATGTACAAAAAATCCTTACTGAAGTATCTCAAAATAAGCATGGATCTCTCTGTAGCATCAAGTTAACATTGCATAAAAATATCAGCAGAACAGGGACTGAAATCAGCAACAACAAGTACCCTACTTAGCAAGCTCGATGCACTCAGCACACAAATCACAAAAATACATGGCATACACCCCTGGAAAGATGGAATGGCATAGATCAAAACACATGTAGACATCAACCTCAAAGGATGCACACATCAATCATGGCAAAAATGACAAATGAGCAAGTTATAACAGTTTCAGCAGATTAACATCACATAGCACTCTTCCAACAGCATTTTGGGCATCAAGGTGACCTCAAATGAACATGATGCAATGGAATGAAATGAAGTACTCATCGAGACGAACAATTTGACATATTACACGCATGAAACGGAGCTACGGATGCAGAGATACAATGCGATGAACATGGCATGATTGTGCAAAAACTTCAGGGACTTAGCAGATTTTCAGATTTGGGGGAGTCAACCTTAGGGTTCGGGCGCGCCTCCCGAGGTCGGCCGGACCTTGCTGGAGCGGACGGGGACGGTGGCGGTGGGAGGAGGCACCGGGGAGGCCGGGGCGACCGGATCCGGGCGGTGCCAGCCCGGATCTGGCCGGACGATGGCCGGCGACGACCGGGGCAACGCGGGCGCGGCCGGGCGGCGGAGGAGCTCCGGACGGCGGCGGGGAGCAGGCTGGGCGACGGGGTGTGGCGGCGGCGGTGCGCGCCGGCGAGGCAGACGGCGGCGGTGCCCCGCGGCGGCGAGCGGGCGGAGGAGCGGGCGCGGGTGCGGGCGTCCCGCGGGCAAGCGGACGGCCGGACGGGATGGGCCCCGCGGGCCCGAAACGGGCCGCGCGGGCCGGCGGCGGCGCGCGGTGGCCGGGGCCACGTGGCGGCGCGGGAGTGGGCATGGGCGGCGGCGCGTTTTCGTCCGGTCCGGGACGGACATGTCCGGCGCGTGGAGGAGGAAGAAAGCTAGGGTTAGGGGTGGAATGATCCGAAAATTTCGGGAAAGGCACAAATTTATAGATAGGAGGAGCTAGGAAGCTCCAAATGGGGTGCGGTTTTCGCCCACACGATCGTGATCGAACGACCGAGAGCATGGAGGGGAGTTTGCTGGATTTTGGGACACTTTGGAAGGGATGTTTGGCTGCACACAAAAGAGGGCTTTGCTGTTACCCGGTTAACCGTTGGAGTATCAAACGACCTCCAAATGGCACGAAACTTGACAGGCGGTCTACCGGTGCTATACCAAGGCCGCTTGGCAAGACTTGGTCCATTCCGAGAACGTTTAACACCCGCACACGAAAAGAGACAAAAGGGGGATGCCGGAGGACATAGGAGCGCCGGATTGTAAAATGGACAACGGGGAAAATGCTCGGATGCATGAGACGAACACGTATGCCAATGCGATGCACATGATGACATGACAAAATGCAACACGCAAGAAAATGACATGGCAACGACGGCAAATAACTGGCGGACACCTGGCGCATCGAAACCGGGGCGTTACAGGCGTCGTGGGTGTTCTCGCCAGAGGTGACACCATGGCTGATGACTAGTACCTCGGTGACGGTGCTGCCGCCGCTGTCGGCTCGAGGAAGAGGGTCGTCGAATATCACTACGTTGGTGGGGAAAGCATCAAGCGATGTCGTGTTGGAGTCGACAAGCATCGGGTCGGTGGAGCCAACCGACTCCAAATCTGTAGTAGGCTCACTGGAGACGTGGAGTTGGTTGAGGAGGCGGACGAGGCGGCTCTCGGGGCAGCCTGTGCCCGTGTCGGACGCGGGCTCGTCAGAGATGCGGGCTTCGCCAAGAAGATCGGCGAGGCAGCTTGCCGCGCAGGCGTTGTCGACGCCTTGCAGCGCGTCGGGGCAAGCGCCATCAGGCGTGCCGGGCTGGCTACGCTCGTTGGGAAGGAAAAGGGTTCCTATCCAGAGTAGGTCTTCGGACGACGGTGCACCTGGCCCCATGGTGGGCGCCAAATGTCGGGTGGTAGGTGCGACATATGCCAACGGGTAGCTTATCATTGTGGGAGCCAGTAAGACATCGTCGGTGCCTGGAATCGGGATGAGGCGAAGACATGCACGCCGGCGGATCTTACCCAGGTTCGGGGCTCTCCGTGGAGATAACACACCTAGTCCTGCTCTGCGGGGTCTTCGCATGATTACTAGATCAACAAGTGGCTACAAGAGGCTCCTTGAGCTGTTTGGCGAGAGGAGGAAGAAGGGCAAGGCTAGCTCTCTTCTCCCCTCAATGTAGTGTCTAATACTCTCAGAGATCAACCCCTTTGCATGGGTGCCCTGGGGGGTTTATATATGCCTACCCCCTAGGGGTACAATGGTAATCCGGCTGGGCGTGGGTCCTAGCCGTCAGTGTCTATGTTCGTCGGCTTCTCCGCCGACCGCTGGGGCCCGCCGACTGGTGGGTCCCGCCGGCTGCCGGCCTCTTGGTCGACAGGCAGGCCCCACCGCTTGGGGTTCTTGTCGGGGCTGGTTACTGTTGCCTCCCCTTGACGACGAGGGCTTTGTCGAGGTAAGCATGGCTACAGTGACGCCACCTGGCGGGCTCTCACTATAGCCTTACCTCATCTTTTCTCCTTAATGGCACGCGTACTTTGAGAGGGGGAGCAAGCCGGCTGTTGGGAGCTGGCCGCATCCCAGGCCGACTGGGGGAGGCTTGGCCGCCTTCGGGTGTCTCTCTGACTGAAGGGGCCCGCCGCCTGCGGCCGTACTGACAGCCTATCGTGGGTGGCATCATGGTCAGCATGGCAACAGTGCCAGGCCGGACGGGTGATGGCTGCCCCGTATGGCGTACTATGGCCATGCATGCTCCGGGATTCGGGGGTGGCAGGCTTCACTGTTGCCACGCCCTGTCTCATCACCGTTATGTGGGTGCAGACTTTGAGGGCACGATCTTGGCCGCTTGCCAGGGACCGGCTTCTTGGAGTCGGTCTTCTCGTGGCTTTCTTCATGAGAGTTTAGGGCCGGGCCGCCTTTCGGTAGTCGACCTGTGAGACAGTCGGCCAGGGGAAGGCGGCCCCATGCCTTGGGTGCTAGGCTACCCGTGGTCATTTACTCCGACAATGATGCATATTCTGTAGCTTTCATCTGTGTTCTCCATTTAGTTTATGAGACCTATTGCTGCTAGTTAACCCCAGTCCTACTATTTCTGTCGTCTCCTACAGGCACTCATTACATAAATCTAACTACTAGTTGTCTTCCATGCATGTCAGATATAATTGCACACACTGATATATCCACAAGAACCTCATAGAGCAATGTAAAGGCCAATAAACTTGATGTCAATGATACCCAATATGATGGAACATGTAAAGGCAGTTCTTAAGAAGACTTGCAGAAAGATGATGAATCCTCTTCACCCCACAAGGTCCTTCCTCTAACTTGGCCTTTGATATGGGTACAACATGCATATAATGTCCTGGAGTGTATCTACTCTGTTGCAATGCCATGTGCTTAACATGCTGATCATGCATGTAAATATGTCATGCCTTCCTATTTTTCAGTACATATTCCATTCATGACAACATGTTTTCAAATTCAAGTACTGTCATTCTACTCTATCGCAATGCCATCTGCTTAATTTGGACATCATGCTTCTGAATATCTTATGCATGGTTATTCATGAGTATGTACTTCATCTGTCTGCCATACCATGTTTTTTTACATTGAAGTGTTGTTCTAGTGCTCTGTTGCAATGCCATCTTATTTTCCCAATCATACATGTGTATGTTGCCTTAGTTATTTCTATACGTATTCCGCTAGCATATAGTTTTACGTTCAACTAGTGTTTTTTTGTTGTGTTGTCCTGTCGTATCCCTAGCTCTTACACCATACTCCCTCCGTCCGGATTACATGTTGCCGAAATGGATAAAAAGGATGTATCTAGAACTAAAATATGCCTAGACCCATCCATTTTTTTCCGGATGGAGGGAATACATGTCAATATGTCATGCCTTTCTTTTCTTCAGTACCTATTCCATCTCTCTGTTGTCGCATGTTTTATAATTAAAGCACCATTCTTCTATACAAGGCATGCAAGGGGAAGACGACTATGTTAGAATCTGAAGGGTTACAAACAAGGCCTTTGCAAAAGATCCAAACGCCATGAGATAATAAACCAACTCCAGTTTTTATAGATACTGCTCTAGCATAGAGAAACCCAACTCCTACTGATAATAAGCCGATTCCAGTGGTCAAAGAACTAGTCCGCTCCAGTCCAGCAAAAATATGTCAACTCAATTCTAAGAAGCGTGTGCGCATCCTTGCATCATGAAATTTTATAGCATGCTGATCATATTTTCTACATGTTTCTTACCCATCTCTCTTTTAGAAAATAAGCTTAACAAATAGAAGAATTTCTGCAATGGTATCGTTTATGAGGAAAGATTCTTGCAGGAATTCTCTGTGCTCCAATGTAGATGTAAGTACCTGTTGTATATCACTATATTTTTACATCAGCATGCATTTTGTTAATCGGCGTGAATCCAACCGTTATCTGATCTAAATTTAGTTGTAGCAAAATGTATGATTAAAGGCCACAATGTTGATTTTTGTAAGGAAAACTGCCTGGTAGTTTTGCATCCTGAGCTGCATGAGTGTACTATCTCATATCAGTGGGTTTGAATACTTTGGTTCTGCAGTGGGTTTTACAGTGTTTTTCTTTACTGTGTTGTCCGGTCGTATCCCTAGATCTTACATCATACTCCCTAAGTTCGAATTAAATGTCGCAGAAATGGATAAAACTGGATGAATCTAGAACTGAAATACGCCTAGACCATCCATTTATTTCCGGATGGAGGGAATACATGTCAATATGTCATGCCTTTCAATTCTTTAGTACCTATTCCATCTCTGATGTAGCATGTTTTATAACTGAATCACCATTCTTCTATATAAGGCATGCACGGGGAAGACAGCTATGTTAGAATCTGAAGGGTTACAAACCAGGTCTTTGCAAAAGATCCAAACGCCAGGAGATAATAAACCAACTCCATTTTTCATAGATACTGCTCCAGCACAGAGAAACCCAACTCCCACTGATAATAAGCAGATTCAAGTGGCCAAAGAACTAGTCTGCTCCAGTCCAGCAAAAGAATGTCAACTCCATTCTAAGAAGCGTGTGCGTATCCTCGCATCATGAAATTTTATAGCATTCTGATCATATTTTCTCCATGTTTCTTACCCATCTCTCTTTTAGAAAATAAGGTTAAATGATAGAAGACTTCCTCCATTGGGATCGTATTCAAGGAAAATATCTTGCGAGAATTCTCTGTGCTCAATTGCTGATGTAAGTACCTGTTGTATATCACTATATTTTTACATCAACATGTAGTTTGTTAATCGGTGTGAATCTAACCTTTATCGGATCTAAAATTAGTTGTAGCAAAATGTTAAAGGCGCCAATGTTGATTTTTGTAAGGAAATCTGCCTGGTAGTTTTGCATACTGAGCTGCATGAATGTACTATCTCATATCACGCACATTACTGAATTGTAGTGCTTCTCTGGTTGCCCATTCATTCATTGTGTCAATGTTGCTTTCGTACTACCTTACCTGGCTGATGATAGTTGTGCCATATAGTGTTAATTTGGTGTAGGCTAGTTGCCCAAACGTTCGTTGTGTCAATGTTGCTTTCCTATTATCTGACTTGGCCAATGATAGCAATGCTAGTGTGTTAATTTTGTGGAGGCTGCTGAAGATAAGAAGACAAACTCTGAAAATAGCAAGGCAACCCCATTGTTTCTTTCCAGTAAATCTAGGCCAGGTAGTATGGCAATAACTCATGATTAATCTATTTGGTTCCCATCCTAATTTATGTTATGATGCAGTGGTCGAGACACTCTCCACTATCAATAATGCAAGCCTGCCAAAATCGCCATCTGAATCTGTTCAGTATCCTCTGTCTTGAATGCAACGGAATAAATGTATGTTTGTGAACCAATTAATGGCTGAAGCAATGATGGAAATGGTGGATCAATCAGAGGTGCAGAGTCGTGCGACACAACAACTAATCAATGTTTTCAGAGACAGTGTAGCAAAGCAGCAAGAACTTGCCCACATGCTTATGAGCGTCATCTGTGCTGAGGTTGCAGATTGTGACGTTGTAGATGGTTAGGTTCTGCTCATTTATTTGTACTGGCATCAATCTTTGATTGCCCAGTGGATGTAATTTCCTGTAATATATGCTGGATGTGCAACGTTATTCCCTGTATGCCATACCTTTGCTTGATCGGTTTTGGTCCTGTGCATATTTGCTCATCATAATAGGCTCAAATTATCTAATTTGGCCCAAAGACATGTACGAACTTTAGTGGGCCCATTAAGTTAATGGGTTGTTACTAGGCCGAAAGTTAATGGTCGGCCCTCTTACCTCCTGTGTCGTTAACAGGCCGACATCGAAGCGGGCAACAGGTGGCCCCAATTTATTTCACGGGTCGTTAACAAGCCGTTACTAAGTTTGGGCTACATATGGCCCAACTATACTATAAGCCTTTAGCAGGCCGAAAGAGACAGCGGGCTTGTACTGGATCATGAAGAGCATGGGCCGCTAAGAGGCCGAAAGTCAGGTCGTATTGTAAATAGCCTAACTGTGTTGTAGGCCTTTAGCAGGCTGAAAGAGAAACCGGGCTGGTATTGGACCATGACGGGCATGGGCTGTTAAAAGGCCAAAACTAAGGTCCGACTGCAAATGGCCCAACTCATTTATGGTCTGTTAACAGGCCGAAAGGCACACCGGACCGGGAATTGGCCCAACACTTAAATGGGTCACTAAAAGGCCAAAACGCAGGTCCGACTACAAATGACCAAACTGATTTATGGGCTGTCAACAGGCTGAAAGTGACACCGGGCCAGAAATTGGCCCAACACTTAAATGGGCCGCTAAAAGGGCGAAACTCAGGTCCGACTACAAATGGCCCATCAGATTTATGGGCCGTCAACAGGCTGAAAGACACACCGGGCCGAAAATTAGCCCAACATTTAAATGGGTTGCTAAAAGGCCAAAAGATGTACATCCTGAAAATTGGCCCATCCATTAAATGGGCCGTTAACAGGCTGAAATCTCATCGGGCCGATATTGAGCCCAAATATATAGCGGGCTATTAACGGGCTCGAACTGACGATGGGCTGCAATGGTGTCAAATCTTTAACGGGCCGTTGACGGGCCGAATTGGCACATCTCGTATGGGCCGTGGGCTTAAATGGACCAGACATAAGTAGGCCTTATATGGGCCAGCCTGCTAATTTTTACTCGGCCGGCCTTTTTCACCGGAATGGGTCACGGTTGGGGCATGCCATGTGTCGGTCTATCATAGGCGCCTCATGTCCAATGAGTGGATGACATCTGTCCCAACAGTGAGGCAACCAGTGTTTCCTGTGGCCAATGATGATTTTACACGTGGAAAATCCCCATTGGCCCGAGCTGTTAACGGGTTATCGGATCCGAAACCGGACCCGATAGCTTAACAACATTCCATTACGGTGGATGCCACGTGTCGGTCACCCTTGACGAAAGCACTTCTGTGATGCACGATTTATTGTCATGGAAGTGGACACTTCCGTGGTGATAATTTTGATAATGTCATGGAACACTTCTACGACAGCACAGGTATGACTATCTTGATTCTGTCATAAATTTGTCATGGATGTACATGCATGACAGAAAATGCGACCTACTGTGACAAACACGTATCATCACGGAAGTGTATTTTTTGTAGTGCATGTGGCGTTATCACGGTGAGCGGGAATACGGAGCGTTCTCTTCATACAGAAGAATACGCGGCGGCTCTAGTAGCCGAAGCATGAAGCGGCCTTTTCAAGCCGAGCAGCTCATCGGTCCTCAAGACCGCGGACACAGCCAAACGTGTTCGGCGCACACCTACGTGTAGCAGCTCAGATAAACCTGACCTTGTTTAGCAGCCCTGCTCCCATAGATCGTCCCATAAGAAGACTATACATGTTTTCCCGTATACATAAATATACACTCAAAATTCCTTGGGTGGCGCTGGGGGCACCCTGCACGTAAGAGGTCTACAGTTTGGCTTGACCGTGTTCAGACAGAAGCTACAGTTCACGATTCATCAAAACCAACAAACTGTACCCACGGCCATACCAGATTCTTTCACCTGGTTCTTTCTTTTTTACAGATAGGCCATCATGACATACCCATCAAGGACACTACACAACGGAGACAAAGGCGCAGACGTGCAGCAGGGCCCCATTTTAAGGTTTCTTTTTAGATTAAGACCCTGTGTAAACCTTTTTTTCTAATTATTATCTCTTGTTCTATACCCTCCCGGCATATAAAACGCCCAGGAAAGATATCGGCAGTATTTGCGAACTTACGATTCGCCATACTAAAATGGATATATAGAAGCAGCCAGCAGTGTGCTTTGAGAACTATGCTATCACCACAGGCGCTCTCTCCTCACACCGGGTCGCCGCACGTGCCTTGAATTCGGGGTTCATTACCGGGGGCTGTATCCAGCCCGGTATATTTGAAAAGTCTGAATACCTTCGGCAGTGTTCGGCATCGCGAGTTTTGGCCTTATATGCATCAACTCCGAATCATGTCTTTGGTCAATAGTTGGGTTTGCCCGGATCCTGTGCTTGCTACCTTACGTTCCGCTCTATCGGCTAAGGTGGTAAAGGGAGAACTACTGCGATTGTGCCCTGGTTCATCCGGATGAGCACCTCAGTAGAGAAAGCCGAAAACTGGCTGTCATGATAAGGCGAGAGCTGGTCAACCACTCGATGACTCAGCAGAATCTTCATGATTCCTCCGCATTGACGAAGGACCGGTTTCCTGGTCACGTATGTAAACGCACCGTATTCGGATAAATGCGGACATACCAGGGGCTATATAGTAGCCCCGCCGTCAAACTCCTATGGCTAAGTGAAAGTGTTAAAGCACTATAGTCCGATTGCCTAGTTCGTCGCACTAACACCTCCTTAATGGACCAAGACGTTGGGTCAAGTGTGATCAAGTGCTTTTCCGAACACCCCCGCGTTATACGCAAGGGGGCTGAAGCAGACGACTACAAACTTTCAGGTTATATACATATATACATAAACGGCCACACAGGAGGCATTCAAATACTTTACGGGCAAAAGTATAAACACATCCTTCATTATCAAAAGCATTGTTTTTACAATTCGGATACATGTTACTCGAACATAATATTTTTCGAGCACTGACCCTCTATCAAACGGGCACCCTCCAAGACTTCTTCAAAATAGCACTCTGGTGTGTCCTAACCCTCGGGTGGACCCCTGTTGCAATATCGGTGGCCTTCATCTTCGCCCAGTACGTCTTCACACAGGCAAGGGCCATCCGTGCACCTTCTATGCACGTTGACCGCTTGACAGCGTCGATATGCGACACCGCACGAACAAGTGGTTGCACTAAACCAAAATAACTATTCGCAGTTGGTCCCTCAAGCAATAGTCGGCCCATGACAGCCTTCATGGCAAGTCCGGATATCCTGTGGAGCTCGGCCCATTCGGCCATCTGTTCATTCAACAACAGCGGAAGCCTTGGCATGCTAAACTATGACCAGAAAAGACTTTCCGCTTCATGGCCTTCTTGGGCTTGGAAAAACTATGTCGCATCAGAAGCACTCTTCGACAAGTCCAAATATGCATCTGCAGAACTCCACATTTGATCAAGCGGGGCATACTTCGAATCGCTGATATTAGTTCATAATAAAAAGGGCTTCCCAGTCGCGATCTCCCCGGCTTGCCGGATCTCCTCTCGAGCCGCTTTGTCCTCTGGCCGGGTTTCCTTTGCCACTTGTAAGGCCTTCTCAAGGTTAGATGTTCTTGCTTTGTTCTCTTTCTCGAGAAGTGCATATCGGCTAGCGGCATCCCTTAGCTCAAGCGCCATGTTGGATATTCTCTCCTCACTCAGGCGATGAGCAGCCTGTTCAGCTTTTAATTCACCAACTGCCTTCTCGGCAGCCGTGTTGCTTATCCTGGCTTGCTCCTTGGCCTGGGCAAGCTCAGCCCTAAGGGTCTCCACGACGGCAGCACCATCTGTAGTCAAGCATATTCAAAATTCCAGCATCATGCTCCTATTTATACTCACTTACCGCCCAAAAGACATACCTTGCGCCTCGTCAAGCCGCTTGTTCATGAGCATGATGTCATCATCCGCTACATCAAGTTGCCGCTTTAGTTCGGCAAATTTGGCAGCCCGGGCAGTGGCCGGGGCTGCAGCCGCCTGTGTACAAATTGGAAAAATTATTACGTGAGCTTATTTATCTTTTGATCCTCTGATCGCCCCGTTCGGATGGCAACCAGAGTCTCAGGGGCTACTATCTATACACGGTGCACCTTGCATTTATGGTACAATTAAAATTTATCACACTACGTACCTCAAAGCCTCTTAGGAGGCTCATAAAGGCTTCATTCAATCCGCTTTTTGTGGACGAAATTCTCTCAATCACCGTACCCATTAAGGTACGATGTTCCTCTGAGATAGGCACTTGCCGCAAAAGACCCGTCAATATGTCCGGCTGTACATCGGACAGTCCCGGGCTTTTGTTGTTGGTCTCTCTAGGAGCCGAACACCCCGGACCTTGGGCGACCGAAGAGTCACCCTCTGGCCTTGTCCTGCTTTGCGGATCGGGAGAGATCCTCCAGGACGACACCTCGGGGTCGTCTGCCTTATGGGGCGGGAAGGTATGAGGCGGCATTTCGCTCTCCATCATCTCCAGAAGAAGATCCCCCGAGGACGAAGATTCTTGAGGGAGGCTATAGGCCGAACTACAAAACATACGTTTCAAATATTACCCTCACAAACGGGAAAAGAACGGTGTATGTTTATGAAACACCTTTTTTCACTTACGGTTCGGCTAAAGGCTAGCCCCCTTGTGGGCACTGTGCGACAATATCGCCTCCCGAATCCGGGCCCCCTGATAGGGATTTCTTCCCTCGCTTGGAGGCCTCTGCCTTCAGGTCTTCGGGGGCGACTCTCTTCTTCCTGTGGGGGGAGGGAATGTTAGATTCTCCTCCCCATTCATCCTCCGACATGGGAGTTTCGATTCCCCGGGATACGGTGCGTGACGTACCTCCCATATGAAGGCCACTTTTGACCTCCCACTCCTCTCCTTTTCTTCCCTCATCGGCACTTGATAAGGCGCCGGAGCCAACATCCTAGTTAACACTGGATCCGCTTAGTTTTCGGGAAGAGGGGCCGAACACATGATCCTCTCCGCCTTTTTTACCCAGCCCTGGCCGAGTATGGTTTTCTCAGAATATTGTTATGGGAAACTTAAACTAAAAATGTTTTCAGAAATTGAGTGCTTGCCGGGGAATCCTAGTGGTTGCAGTCAAGGCCTGCGTCCTCTGTGGTGTCCGCACCCCTTTCTCGTGACCCAAAGAATAATTCATACATCCCTTCGAGCGTTGTGCCGAAGAAGCGTTGAATGGTTCGCGGTCCTTCCGGATTAAACTCCCACATGCGGAGAGGTCGACGCTGGCATGGCAAGACCCGACGGACTAACATAGCTTGGATTACCTTGACGAGATCGATGTCCTTCTTAATAAGGTCTCGAGTGCGGCTTTGCAGTATTTGCACTTCATCTAGCGATCCCCAATCCAGCCCCTTGTTGATCCACGATGCAAGCTGAGGCGAAGGGTCAGATCGGAAGGCGGGTGAAGCCTCCCACTTTGTACCACGAGGTTCCGTGATATAAAACCACTCCCGCTGCCATAGGTCGGAAGCTTTGGTGGAGGAACCCTTTGGCCAGGCAATGTCGGCCAATTTGCTTATTATAGCACCTCCGCACTCCGCGTGTCTCCTCTAATATCTTCGGCTTTACATTGAAGGTCTTGAGCCATAAGCCGAAGTGTGGAGAGATACGGAGGAAGTCCTCACACATGATGATGAATGATGAGATTGGAGGAAGGAGTCCGGGGCTAGATCATGGAAATCTAGTCCTTAGTAAAACATGAGCACTTGAACGAAGGGATGAAGGGAGAAACCTAGCCCCCGGAGGAAGTGAGGGATAAATACGACCCTCTCATTGGGTCTAGGAGTATGGATAACCTGCCCTTATGCAGGAAGCGCGTGAAGGATCTCCGCGGTCAAATACCTCACCTCCCTAAGCTTCATGATATCCTCCTCTGTGACAGAAGAAGCCATCCACTAGCCTTGAAAGTTGGATCCGGACATGGCCTGAGGTTCAAAGCGACTGGTTAAACCTTGGGAGTTGGAACTCGAGGTGGGAGGAGGAGAGGAGAAGCATAGAAAAGAAAGGCGGGTCTCGGCCTCCTTATAAAGATGAATATCAAGCGTCCCCTAGGTGGCCTTAAAACATGCCTATTCCCAAGGAATCATACCAATGGGATGGTTGGGTTACCCACACCCGTGTTGATGAGAATACCTCAATAAGGGGTTACCCAAACCACCTTGCAAAGTGTGGAGCAGCGGGTTTGAAAAATGATTCAAAATAATGGATGAACGATGACATAATGTCATGTTGCAAAAGCTGTCAGCAGATTGGACTCGTGAAAATATTATGCTCTCCACGGTGGTATATGGAATTTGTTTTGCAGAGCCGGACACGATTCTTATGTTCAAGATCTAGTTAGATGTATTCGGAGAAGGAACCCACCTTGTAGTGCCGAAGACAATCAGCGCGTCAGACTCATCATCATTGAAGCCTAGTTCAGGGGCTATTGACGGAGTCCCGGATTAACGGGTCCTTGGACAGCCGGACTATATACTTTGGCCAGACTATTGGGCTATGAAGATACAAGATAGAAGACTTCGTCCCGTGTCCGAATGGGACTCTCCTTTGCATGGAAGGCAAGCTTGGCAATTCGGATATGAAGATTCCTTTCTCTGTAACCGACTCTGTGTAACCCTAGCCCCCTCCGGTGTCTATATAAACCGGAGGGTTTAGTCCATCGGACAAGAACAATCATAATCATAGGCTAGCTTCTAGGGTTTAGCCTCTACGATCTCGTGGTAGATCAACTCTTGTAATACTCATATCATCAAGATCAATCAAGTAGGAAGTAGGGTATTACCTCCATCGAGAGGGTCCGAACTTGGGTAAACATTGTGTCCCCCGCCTCCTGTTACCATTAGCCTTAGACACACAGCTTGGGACCTCCTACCCGAGATCCACCGGTTCGTTCATATTCACATAGAAGTTATAGTGTCATAGATCCTTCAACATGTGGTGCTTGCCCCTATCTTTGCTAGCCAAAAACCCCGCACTAAGTAGAGATACTACTTGTGCATCCAAAACCCTTAAACCCAAATCTTGTTTGGGAGTCCACCATACCTACCTATGGATTGAGTAAGATCCTTAAAGTAAGTTGTCATCAGTGCAAAAAGGGCAATAAAAATTACTTCTAAAATTGTAAGATCATTTAGTGTAAGGGAATATTGAGCATTGTACGAACTTGTGATGGCAAAGAATAAAAGTGACAGACTGCATAATAAAAGTTGCCATCACAAGGGGCAATATAACATGACGTTCTCTTGTACTAAGGGATTGAGCATACAAACAAAAAGTGCATGGCAACCTCTGCTTCCCTCTGCGAAGGGCCTATCTTTTACTTTTATGTATTTACTTTCATGCTAGAGTCAAAGTTTTTCTCTCTATTCCTTTTTATTTTCTCCTTTGGCATGCATCATATGGTGAGGAAAGATCTAGGCACATATCCAGTTGAATATGGGTAGCATGAGTTATTTTTGTTGACATCACCCTTGAGGTGAATGTGTTGGGAGGCGAAACTATAAGCCCCTATCTTTCTATGTGTCCGGTTGAAACATTTTTCTCATGTGTATGCTGTGAGTGTTAGCAATCATAGAAGACTAAATGATGGTTGAGTATGTGGACTTGCCTAAAGGCTCCGATATGTGACCCTTCCTGAAAAGATGATGAATTGTAGTTGCAAAGTTGACTGATAACATATTTTGTTGGTTTCCAATAAAGTTTATATTTTATACTTCGATGTTGTGATGAATTGTCACTTGTTCATGAGAAGTCTATGATAAAAGTTTTATGTTAAAGTCTGTTGCTATTATAATAAGTTACATGATGCTGCTATGTCCGTATTTTTGTTTTTATCGACACCTCTTTCTCTAAGCATGTGGACATGTTTTTCGATTAAGGTTTTCGCTTGAGGACAAGCGAGGTCTAATCTTGGGGGAGTTGATACGTCCATTTTGCATCATGTTTTCATACTTTATTTATGTTGTTTTATTGTATAATAATGGTTTTTGGAGTAATTCTAATGCCTTTTCTCTCATAATATGCAAGGTATGCACAAAGGGGGAGAATTCTGGTAGCTGGAATTTTGGACCTGAAAAAGCTACGTCAAGCTACCTATTATGCACAACTCCAAATGAGCTGAAACTTCAAGAGGATTTTTATGGAATAAATAAGAATTTTCAGAGCCAAAAAGTACTAGAGGGGGCCCACCAAGTGGGCACAACCTGCCTGTGTGCGCCAGGGAGCCCAGACGCGCCTTGGTGGGTTGTGCTCACCCAAGCCCACCTCCAGTGCCCCTCTTCTGGTATATAAGTCATTCTGACCTAGAAAAAATAAGGGGAGGACATTCAGGGTGAAGCGTCGCCGTCTCGAGGCGGTACTTGGGAGGAGCACTTTTGCCCTCCGGTGGAGCAATTCAGCCGGGGGAACTTCCCTCTCGGAGGGGGAAATCATTGTGATCATCATCACCAACAACTCTCCCATCTTGGGGAGGGGTATCTTCATCAACATCTTCAATAGCACCAACTCCTCTCAAACCCTAGTTCATCTCTTGTGTTCAATCTTTGTACCAGAACTATAGATTGGTGCTTGTGGGTGACAAGTAGTGTTGATTACATCTTGTAGTTGATTACTATATGGTTTATTTGGTGGAAGATTATATGTTCAGATCTATTATGCTATTTAATACCCCTCTGATCTTGAGCATGATTATCATTTGTGAGTAGTTACTTTTGTTCTTGAGGTCACGGGAGAAATCATGTTGCAAGTAATCATGTGAACTTGATGTGTGTTCGATATTTTGATGATATGTATGTTGTGATTCCCTTAGTCGTGTCATGTGAACGTCGACTACATGACACTTCACCATATTTGGGCCTAAGGGAACGCATAGTGGAGTAGTTATTAGATGATGGGTTGCAAGAGTGGCAGAAGCTTAAACCCCAGTTTATGCGTTATTCCGTAAGGGACCGATTGGATCCAAAAGTTTAATGCTATGGTTAGAATTAATTCTTAATACTATTCCCATAGTTGCGTATGCTTGCGAGAGGGTTAATCATAAGTAGGAGGTTTGTTCAAGTAATAACAGCATCTAAGCAACGGTCCACCCACATACCAAACTATCAAAATGGCGAACACGAATTAAGCCAACATGATGAAAGTGACTAGATGAAATTCCCATGTACCCTTAAGAACACTTTGCTTATCATAAGAGACCATTTTGGCATGTCCTTTGCCTACCTTGCTGCATGATACGTCTCCAACGTATCTATAATTATGAAGCATTCATGCTATTATATTATCTGTTTTGAATGTTTATGGGCTTTATTATACACTTTTATATTATTTTTGTGACTAACCTATTAACCGGAGGCCGAGCCCATATTGCTGTTTTATTGCCTATTTCAGTGTTTCGAAGAAAAGGAATATCAAATGGAGTCCAAACGGAATGAAACCTTCGGGAGCATTATTATTGGAATGGAAGCAATCTAGGGAGCTTGGAGTACAAGCGAGGGAAGCTTCGAGGAAGCCACGAGATAGGGGGGCGCGCCCACCCCCCTGGGCGTGCCCTCCACTCTTGTGGGCCCCTCGAGGCTCCTGCGACCGACTTCTTTCGCCTATATATTCCCATATACCATAAAATCATCGAAGGACAATATAGATCAGGTGTTCAGCCGTTGCAAGCCTCTGTAGCCACCAAAAACCTCTCGAGAGCCTGTTTCTGCACCCTGCCGGAGGGGGATCCCTCACCGGTGGCCATCTTCATCATCCCATCGCTCACCATGACGAGGAGGGAGTAGTTCACCCTCGGGGCTGAGGGTATGTACCAGTAGCTATGTGTTTGATCTCTCTCTCTCTCTCTCTCTCTCGTGTTCTCTCTATAGCACGATCTTGATGTATCGCGAGCTTTGCTATTATAGTTGGATCTTATGATGTTTCTCCCCCTCTACTCTCTTGTAATGGATTGAGTTTTCCCTTTGAAGTTATCTTATCGGATTGAGTCTTTAAGGATTTGAGAACACTTGATGTATGTCTTGCCGTGCTTATCTGTGGTGACAATGGGATATCACGTGATCCACTTGATGTATGTTTTGGTGATCAACTTGCGGGTTCCGCCCATGAACCTATGCATAGGGGTTGGCACACGTTTTCATCTTGACTCTCTGGTAGAAACTTTAGGGCACTCTTTGAAGTACTTTATGTTGGTTGAATAGATGAATCTGAGATTGTGTGATGCATATCGTATAATCATGCCCACGGATACTTGAGGTGACAATGGAGTATCTAGGTGACATTAGGGTTTTGGTTGATTTGTGTCTTAAGGTGTTATTCTAGTATGAACTCTATGATAGATTGAACGGAAAGAATAGCTTCATGTTATTTTACTACGGATTCTTGAATAGATAGAATAGAAAGGATAACTTTGAGGTGGTTTCATACCCTACCATAATCTCTTCGGTTGTTCTCTGCTATTAGTGGCTTTGGAGTGACTCTTTGTTGCATGTTGAGGGATAGTTATATGATCCAATTATGTTATTACTGTTGAGAGAACTTGCACTAGTGTAAGTATGTACCCTATGCCTTGTTTCCTACCATTGCAATACCGTTTGTGCTCAATTTTATCACTTGCTACCTTGCTGTTTTTATATTTTCATTTTACAAAAACCTATATCTACCATCCATATTACACTTGTATCACCATCTCTTCGCCGAACTAGTGCACCTATACAATTTACCATTGTATTGGGTGTGTTGGGGACACAAGAGACTCTTTGTTATTTGGTTGCAGGGTTGTTTGAGAGAGACCATCTTCATCCTATGCCTCCCACGCATTGATAAACCTTAGGTCATTGAGGGAGTCCTGGACTAGGGGGTGTCCGGATAGCCGAACTATCATCATCGGCCGGACTCCAAGACTATGAAGATACAAGATTGAAGACTTCGTCCCGTGTCCGCATGGGACTTTCCTTGGCGTAGAAGGCAAACTTGGCGATACGGATATGTAGATCTCCTACCATTGTAACCGACTCTATGTAGCCCTAGCCCTCTCCGGTGTCTATATAAACCGGATGGTTTCAGTCCGTAGGACAATAACAATAACAACAATCATACCATAGGCTAGCTTTTAGGGTTTAGCCTCGTTGATCTCATGGTAGATCTACTCTTGTAATACCCACATCATCAATATCAATCAAGCAGGACGTAGGGTTTTACCTCCATCAAGAGGGCCCGAACCTGGGTAAAACATCGTGTCCCTTGTCTCCTGTTACCATCCGCCTAGACGCACAGTACGGGACCCCCTACCCGAGATCCGCCGGTTTTGACACCGACATTTGTGCTTTCATTGAGAGTTCCTCTGTGTCGTCACCCATAGGCTCGATGGCTCCTTCGATCATCAACAACGACGCGGTCCAGGGTGAAACTTTTCTCCCTGGACAGACCTTCGTATTCGGCAGCTTTGCACTGCAGGCCAATTCGGTTGGCCATCTGGAGCAGATCGAAAGCTACGCCCCTGGCCGTTAGGTCATATTTGGAAGTCTTAACTTCACGGCTGATATTCGCGGAGACTTGATCTTCAACGGATTCGAGCCACAGCCGAGCGCGCCGCACTGTCACGATGGGCATGATTCAGCTCCGCTGCCAGACAGTGCCCTGGAGGCCGCACACGAATCCGCTCCGACCCTCAATTCGGAGCCGACTGCGCAGATCGAGGACGAATGGTTAGACACCGCCTCGGGGGCTGCAACCTCTACGGTGATAGAGCCGAATACCGACTTTGTCCCTTCTAAAGCTCGCGACTCCAAGGTGCCGGACTCCTTGCCAGACTCCAAACCTCCCGCGCCCCCTCCAATTGAATCCGACTGGGCGCCGATCATGGAGTTCGCCGCCGCGGACATCTTTCAACACTCATCTTTTGGCGACGTCCTGAGTTCACTAAAGCACCTCTCGTTATAAGGAGAGCCCCAGCCGGACTATGGTCGGGACGGTTGGGATGTGGACGACGAAATTCAAAACCCACCCACCACCCACTTAGTAGCCACTGTCGACGATTCAACCGACATGCTAGACTTCGACTCCGAAGACATTGACGGTGTGGACGACGATGCCGGAGACGACGAAGAATCAGCGCCTACGGGGCACTGGAAAGCCACCTCAACCCCCGACGTATACATGGTGGATACACCAAAAGGAAGTGATGACGAGGAAGAACGGGACGCGGCGAAGGATAATTCCACCGAAAAACAACAAAAACGGCGACGCAAGCGCCGCCCGAAGTCCTGCCTCGATAACAACGGCACCCATACGGACCCAGCCGTAGAGCAGGGCGAACAAGTGGATGAGCAACCCATTCCTGGCGAAAACAATAGTCCAGACGATCTCACGCCGGACACATCACCGAAGCATAAGAACCTTCACAGAGGGCTCATCGCCACTACAAGGAGTTTGAAGAAGCAAAAGTGGAAGCTCAAAACGGCGGAAGACGTACTCAGAATGAGATGGAGCAAAGTACTCAAGACCGCAGATAAATACGGCGACGGTCACCATGCAAAGAGCTACCCAAAGCGCAAATTGTTGACCGAATTTGACAAGGAGGCCGTAGAGCCCCCACAGTCAAAAAAGAAAGAGGCCACCTGGCCGGATAGACGACCAGATAATAGGCTAAGAGCGGCAAGCGGCGCCGAACATAATCCGACACACTTTCCAAATAAGGATCCTAGCAAAAAGGATGGCCCAGTCAGGTCCATCTATGGGCCAAAAAAGAAGGCCCCAGGAAGCAACACAACCCGCCGAGTGTTCGAAGATAACGGCACAACTAAATACAGGTGCGCCGCACACCCACTATGCTTCACCGACAAGGTACTGGATCATGAATTTCCAGCAGGATTCAAGCCCGTAAACATAGAGGCATATGACGGAACAACAGACCCCGGAGTCTGGATTGAGGATTATATCCTACACATACATATGGCTAGAGGAGACAATCTCCACGCCATAAAATACCTACCCCTCAAGCTCAAAGGGCCAGCTCGGCATTGGCTCAAAAGCCTCCGAGAAAATACCATTGGAAGTTGGGAAGAGCTTGAGGATGCGTTTCGAGCAAACTTTCAGGGAACTTATGTCCGCCCTCCGGACGCAGATGATTTAAGTCACATAACTCAACAGCCCAGGGAGTCAGCACGCAAATTCTGGAACAGGTTCCTCACCAAAAAGAACCAAATCGTCGACTGTCCGGACGCCGAAGCCTTAGCAGCCTTTAAACATAACGTCCGAGACGAATGGCTCGCCAGACACCTCGGCCAGGAAAAACCAAGAACAATGGCCGCACTAACAAGCCTCATGACCCGCTTTTGCGCGGGGGAAGATAGCTGGCTTGCAAGATGCAGCACCAGCGACCCGAGTACATCCGAGGTCAGGGATGGAAATGGGAAATTAAGACACAGAAGAGATCAGCGCAGGAATAAGGAAAGCGGCCCAAATAGCACGGCGGTCAACGCCGGATTCAAAAGCTCTCGGCCGAATAACAAAACAATGCCCCTTAAGGACAACATTGACGAGCAATCCAACCTAAAAAAATCTTGGATAGGATATATCAAATCCACAGTACCCCCGGGAAGCCTGCAAACCATACCCACAGAGATTGTTGGGTCTTCAAGCAGTCCGGCCGACTTAACGCCGAACACAAGGGGCTCGACACGCCAAGCGAAGACGATGATGAATCCCACAAGCAGCAAATCGGAGCACAGAAGACTTTCCCACTAGAGGTCAAAACAGTGAACTCACTTCATGTGATAAATTGTGCGGAAGCGATATAAACCTGCTATACCAGGACACCATCCGCAGAATGGGGATAGACTCTACCAAGATTTGCCATAGCAACACTTCCTTTAAAGGAGTGACGCCAGGGCCTTATGCCAAGTGTACAGGCTTTGTACTACCAAAAGTTGTGTTTGGTTCACCCGACAACTTCCGTCGCGAAAAGCTAATCCTCCGTATTGCCCCATTCAAAAGTGGCCATCAAGCACCACAGGGATGCGAAGCTTTCGCCCGCTTTAACACAATACCGCATTACGCGTCTCTCACACTCAAAATGCCCGGTTCACGAGGCATAATCTTATCAAAAGGAAACTCCAAGTGTTCCTTGACCACGAAAAACATGAGACTGCCTTGACAGCCACACATTAATCCAACCTTGCTGATCAAAGCCCCTAAAAACAGGTCATTTAGACCTCGGACACGGTTAGACGAGTCCGGCTTAGATAAACAAGGGGCTTCCCAGCCGCATACCTCTTTACAAGGGGCTGCACGTATAAACAATGAGAGGCAATAAAACTCAGTTTTATTCATCTCCCAAATTATACTATGTTTTAAATACATCTTTTGCATGATATTTTTCCCAAACTAAGTTCTTCTCTTTTACAAATGAACCACGTGCTACACCCGTCCAGGATACAGCACAATGGAGACACAGGCGCAGACATGCAGCAGGGACCCGTTGCAAGGAACCTGCGTAAACCTTTCTTACTGTCTCTTGTTGATACTCATCCCCCGGTTTCCCACCATAACCGAGGAGGAGGCTGGCGTTTTGGCATCGGCCGCGTCAGAAGTTCTCGCTTGCACCTGGACACTAGGGGCTTAGGGCATTTTTCTGCCCATTATCATAAAGTCCGAAAACCTTAGGGAGTGTTCGGCGTCTCGAGTTAGGCCTTATATGCATCAGCTCCGAATCATGTCTTTGGTCAAATGTTGGGTTTGCCCCGCTCCTGTGTTTTGCTGCCTTATGTTCCGCATCGTCGGCTAACACGGTACAAGGAGAACTACTGCGATTGTGCCCCGGTTCGGCCGGGCGAGCACCTCAGTAGAGAAAGCCGAAAACTGACTGTCATGATATAGCGGGAGACTGGTCAACCACTCGATCGACTATCGGAATGTTTAGAATTCCTCCGCTTTGATGAAGGACCGCTTCCCGGTCAGGCACACACACGCCCCAAGTTCGGAGATCGCGGTGCCTCTAGGGGCTATATCGTAGCCCCACCATCGAGCTCCTATGGCTTAGTGAAAGTGATAAAGCATTATAGTCCGGTTGCCTAGTTTGCTATGCTATCACCTCCTTCAAAGGACCAAGACGTTAGACTAAGTGTGAAAATGCGCTTTTTTGCGAACACCCCTGCACTATGTGCGTGGGGGCTGAAGCCAAAGACTGCCATCTTTCAGGTTGTAAATACATATACACTAATGGCCCCACAGGTGATATTTCAATACTTGCACGCACAAGTATAAAAAGTCGTCATATTATAAATATGATCTCACAAATCATACACGTCATTTGAACATGACATTTTTCGAGCACTGCGACTCTATTAAACGAGCGCCCTGCAGGACTTCCTCAAAATAGTGCTCGGTGGGTAATCGGCTCGCATCCGAACCCCGGGATGCAATAGCGGTGGCATTAATCTCCGCCCAGTATGTCTTAACACGGGCAAGAGCCATCCGTGCACCCTTTATATAGGCCGACCGCTTCATCTCCTTGATATGCGGCACCGCCCCAAGGAATTGCTGCAATAAACCAAAATAACTCTTCGGTTTGGGCCTTTCCGGCCACAGATGAGCCACCACATCCGTCATGGCTAGTCCGGACAATCTATTCAGCTCAGCCCACTCAGCTAACTGATCGGTCAACGGCAGTGGACGCTCCGGACTATGGAATTGAGACCAAAACAGCTCTTCCATTTCATGATCCTTTTGACTTTGGAAGTGCCGAACTACGTCCGCCGCACTCGCCGCCAAATCCAGATAAGGATCCTCCGCACTCCACAGCTGGCCCAACTGAGCATACTTCGGATCCGTGAATTTCCTACGCAACAGGAAGGGCTTTCCAGCCACAATGTCTCCAGCCTGACGCAGTTCCTCCTTTACAGCCCGCATTGCAGAACGGGCATCCTTGGCTTCGGCGATGGCCTTCTTTAGGCCCTCTTGCTCCGCTTGGCATTCTCTTTCAAGAACCTCATAGCGGTCGGTCGCATCTTTTAATTTCACGGCCATTACGGCCATTTCCTCCCTGCTTCGGCAGTGAGCAGCCTTCTCGGCTTTTAGCTCCTCCGCTGCCTTCAAGGCAGCCGCATCACTTTTTCGGGCTTGGTCCTTGGCTCGAGCAAGCTCCGCCCGAAGGTCTTCCACAGCAGCGGCACCATCTGCATCAAGCATACATGTTGTAAGGAGTGGGCGTCAGCTCCCTTACCAGGTGACCGCGAAAACACAACTTACCTTGCGACTCGTCAAGTCGCTTATTGACCAGCATGATGTCCGCATCTGCCACGTCGAGTTGCCGCTTTAGTTCGCCAACTCTATCAGTCCGGCTGGCCACCGAACGCTTCGCCACCTGCATAGGAAAGGCAACATAAATGTAACTGAGATTATGATCCCCGGCACGCTGTCGCTTTCGACAACATACCGAGTCTCAAGGGCTACTATCTATACAGGGCGCACCCTATGTGCAAAACTGTCAAAAGGTATGTCATTTTTTTGAGTACCTCAAAACCCGTCGGTAAACTTCCGACGGCCTCATGTAACCCGCTTTCGGCGGATGAGATTCTTTCAATCACCGCACTCATTAATGCACGGTGATCTTCCAAGAGAGACGCCCTCTCAAGCAAGCCCTGTAGCTCCATCGGCCGCACTCCAGTGGGTGCCGAACTCCCATGCCCCGCCGGACTCGGGGAGACCCTCCGTGACGACACCTCAGGGTCGTCCGCCCCACCTGATGGGACGGCAAATGGAGGCATTTCGCTCTCCATCATCTCCAGACGAAGGTCCCCCGAGGATGAGCTCTGCTGGGAAGGGCTGAGATCCGAACTACAAGGTAACAACTTCGGTTATCCTTAGAACTGGAATAGGGATGCCCTTTATTATAAAACTTCCCTTTCTTTCTACTTACGGCTCGCTGGAGGGCTGATTCCTTTGGGGAGACTGTACGTCTGGGACTCCTCCCGGCACAGGACCTTCCAGTGCAGATTTCTTTCCCCGCTTCGAGGCTTTGGCCCCCGGGTTTTTGGAAGCGGTCCTCTTCTCCCCCTGGAGGTAGGGATTCTTGATTCCCCCCTTACTGAGAGCCTCCTTAATGGAGGTGGTAGTTTCCCTATTCCCCCCTTCGCCTTCCTCCGGAGGTGCAACCTCCAACATTTTGATTAACACGGGATCCGGCGTGGTCTCAGGGAGGGGGGGGCGGACACCGTATCGGTTTTTCTTGCGCTATCCACTCCTGTTCAAGGGATAGCTGGTTAAAAGGCAAATCCATGATAAATAAATGGATGATATGTCCGATCACAGGGCTACTTACTTGAGTATCTGGGCGATTGCAGCTTAGGCCAGCGTCCTCGGTCAAGTCCGGACACACTTCTTGTGATCCGAAGAACAGTTTGTACATCTCCACGGGTTTTGTACCCATAAAGTGTTGGAGAGCTCGTGGTCCCTCTGGACTGAATTCCCACAGGCGGAGGGGGCGACGTTTGCAGGGCAGAAGACGCCGAATCAGCATAACCTGCGGCACTACGACCAGATTGATCTCCCTCTCTTGGAGATCTCGAATCCGGCCCCACAATAGAGGAACGTCCTTGGACGGCCCCCAGTCAAACCCTTTATTGCCCCATGATGTCAGCCGTGGTAGAGGGCCCGGGCGAAAGGCGGGCGGCGGCTTCTGCCTGCTGCCCTGGGGGCGGTGATATAGAATCACTCCTGTTGCCACAAACCGAGCTCCTCCTGAAAAGAGCCCTCGGGCCATGGAGCATCGGCCCTCTTGCTTATAACCACCCCTCCGCACTCTGCCTGATGCCCCTCAATCATCTTCGGCTCCACATTGAAGGTTTTGAGCCACAAACGGAAGTGAGGGGTAGTGCGGAGGAAGGCTTCGCAGATGATAATAAACGATGAGATATGGAGGATAGACTCCGGAGCCAGGTCGTGGAATTCCAGCCCATAGTAAAACAAGAGCCCCCTCACGAAGGGATCCATCGGGAAGCCTAGACCCCGACGGAGGTGAGGCACGAACACGACGCTCTCGCCAGGCTCCGGGGTAGGAATGACTTTCCCTTGGGCAAGCAACCTATGCAAAATATCGTAGGTTAAGTACCTGGCGTCCCTAAGCTTTGACACGTCCTCTTCCGTGACGGAGGAGGGCATCCACCGGCCCTGAAGGTCGGAGCCGGACATTGTCGAAGGTCCGAAGTACCCTGGGTGTTGGAACTCGGGGCAAGGGGCGGATTCGATTGAGCATTGAAGAGAAGGAACGGGCCTTGGTCTCATTATAAAGGGGGAGAATACCAAGAGCCGTCTCCGTCACCGTTTAGAACTCGCCTTTGATAGAGGGGGCGTGGCAACGGGCGCGGTTGGGTTACCCATGCCCGTATTGATGAGAATCCCGGAATAAGGGGAACACGATCTCTGCTTCGACAAGACGTGCCAAGGAAACCGCTTCGCTAAACACGCTGAGGCGGTATAATAAAAACGATTCAAGTAAAGGCTTGGTTGTGGTGTGACGTCACGCCACGAAATACATCAGCAGATTGAACTTGTGTAAATATTATTCTCTCTACGGTGGAGTGTGGAATTTATTTTGCAGAGCCGGACACTATCCTGGTGTTCACAGTCTTCTACAAACTATTCGGAGAAGGAACCCGCCTTGCAATGCCGAAGACAATATGCGCGCTGGACTCGTCGTCATTGAAGCCTGGTTCAGGGGCTACTCAGGGAGTCCTGGACTAGGGGGTGTCCGGATAGCCGAACTATCATCATCGGCCGGACTCCAAGTCTATGAAGATACAAGATTGAAGACTTCGTCCCGTGTCCGGATGGGACTTTCCTTGGCGTAGAAAGCAAGCTTGGCAATACGGATATGTAGATCTCCTACCATTGTAACCGACTCTATGTAACCCTAGCCCTCTCCATTGTCTATATAAACCGGATGGTTTTAGTCCGTAGGACAACAACAATAACAACAATCATACCATAGGCTAGCTTTTAGGGTTTAGCCTCCTTGATCTCGTGGTAGATCTACTCTTGTAATACCCACATCATCAATATCAATCAAGCAGGACGTAGGGTTTTACCTCCATCAAGAGGGCCCGAACCTGGGTAAAACATCGTGTCCCTTGTCTCCTGTTACCATCCGCCTAGACGCACAGTTCGGGACCCCCTACCCGAGATCCGCCGGTTTTGACATCGACAGTCATCCACTTGAGGGAAATTTGCTACTGTCCTACAAACCTCTGCACTCTGAGGCCCAACAACGTCTACAAGAAGAAGGTTGTGTAGTAGACATCAAGCTCTTTTCTGGCGCTATTGCCGGGGAGGCTAGGTAAGCGGCACTCACGCCCCGTCAACTAAGCTATTTTCTGGCGCCGTTGCCGGGGAGGTGAGTGCTTGAAGGTATATCTTTAGATCTTACAATTGAATCTTTTTGTTTCTTGTTTTATCACTAGTTTAGTTTATAAAAGAAAACTACAAAAAAATGGAGTTAAGTTTGTCTCATACGCTTCGTCTTTTTAATATCTTTCGTGAGTATGATGAAAAGGAAAATTGTGCTCAAGTGCTAGAAGAAGAATGCATTAGAATGTTTGATACTTGAATGATGAGCATGATTGCAATTTTGTTAGTATGAATTCCTTGAATTTCCATGATGCTAATGATATGCAAAGCCACAAGCTTGGGGAAGCTATGTTTGATAAATATGATATTTTTAGTCCCCCAAGTTTTGATGAGAATATTTATTATGATGAAAGCATGCCTCCTATTTATGATGATTATATTGATGAAAGTGGGTTTGGAAGAGTGTCAACTTTAGGAAGTAATGATCCCATTATTTTGGAACATGTTGAATCTTATTGTGATGAATATGAAAGTGGATTTGGAGAGGTCATGACTTTATTTAGTGAAGAATCCACTATTTCGGAAGAGGTTCCAATTGATTATGAGAACAAAGTTGCTATCTATGATGATTGTTGTGATGACTTGTATGCTATTAAGAATAATGATAACCATGAAACTTGTCATCATGATTTTAGTTTTCAATTGGATTATGCCTCATGTGATAATTATTTTGTTGAGTTTGCTCCCACTATTTTTCATGAGAAGAAATTTTCTTATGTGGAGAGTAGTAAAATTTATATGTGTGTGCATCATGAAAAGAATGCTTTATGTGCTGGTTATATTGTTGAATTCATTCATGATGCTACTGAAAATTATTATGAGAGAGGAACATATTCTTGTAGGAATTGCAATAATATCAAGTTTCCCCTCTATGTGCTTAAAGTTTTAAAGTTATGCTTGTTTTGCCTTCCTATGCTACTTGATTATTGTTCCCATATATTGTTTGCTCACAAAATCCCTATGCATAGGAAGTGGGTTAGGCTTAAATGTGCTAGTCATATGCTTCATGATGCTCCCGTTATGTTTCAATTCTTATCTTTTATGCGAGCATCATTGTCATTATCATGCCTAGCTAAAAGGCATTAAAGAAAAGAGCTTGTTGGGAGACAACCCAATATTTAACCTTACTGTTTTTTGTGTTCACATGATTATGCTACTGTAGTAATCATGTTTTATAGGTTTTGTTTCAATAAAGTGCCAAGTAAGACCTTTAGGACAGCTTACGGTGATAGTTGTGTTGATTCTTTTTTATATGGATTGTTACATAAAGTTCTTAGGACTTACTAATTTGGTAGGATTTTTGGAGTTCCATAAGTATACGTTTGATACAGATTACTACAGACTATTCTGTTTTTGACAGATTCTGTTTTCTATGTGTTGTTTGCTTATTTTGATGAATCTATGAGTAGTATCGGAGGGTATGAACCATAGAGAAGTTGGAATATAGTAGATATTACACCAATATGAATTTAGAATGAGTTCATTACAGTACCTAAGTGGTGTATTTATTTTCTTATACTAACGGAGCTTACGAGTTTTCTGTTGAGTTTTGTGTTGTGGAGTTTTCAAGTTTTGGGTATAGATTCGATGGATATGGAATAAAGAGTGGCGAGATCCTAAGCTTGGGGATGACCAAGGCACCCCAAGGTAACATTCAAGGACAACCAAATATGGGGTGTATATATGCGCATCCGCCACATCAGATCTGACCCACGCTGGCCCACCCGACCCCACATATATTCCTTCCCATCCGTTCACTCAACCAAACCCTAACCACTTCATTCCACTCCCCTTTGCCACCCAAGCTCAACTTCGGTGATCTCCAGCCGTCTCCAGCATGGCAGGTAGCGGATCTGACTGCAATCAGTACGGATCCATCGACTAGGGTGTCATCCCGTGTGGGTTGGAGGAGGCAATGATCGTCCGCAATGCACTCCACCGCTCCCGGGAGGACATCGCCCGGCCGATGGCAGGATCTGTCCGACGCGACTCCATAGGGTCTGCTCAACGGGCGCTCGGATCCTCTGGGTCTAGATCATCGCGGTCCCTATAGCTGGAAAATCTTTCCTTCGCCATCACCGCTGGGCATACTATGACATCCCACCGGGACCGGTGTGCCCGCCGTGGGAAGGAGAGGATAAGGGAGGCCAAGGGCCAACTCGCTGCCGACATGGCGGTCACGGAGGCGGCTGATGCGGCGGTGTAGACGGCTGCAAAGGAGGAAGTCATCTGCACCCGCATTATGAAGAAGCGGTAGCATAGGAACTCGGGCGTCCTCCACCGATAGCAGAATCGGGTGGTCCATGCCATGGCCAGACTACCACCAAAGGAGGAGAAAGAGGGCATCGACGGTGAGGACAGCTCCAGTGACAAGCAGATCTGGCTCGATCCCTACTGCGTCTTCAACCGGTACTTTTGCAGGAAGGACGGCAAGGGTGCCAGGAAGAGTAAGGGCAGCCGTGGATGATCTTCTCCACTATAGCCAAACATACCAAATTTTGATAGTTCGATGGCATGTTAGTGATGTAGTAGTCGGATAATGTGTGTAGTGCATCGACTTAGTTGCATGAGTTTGTATGGATTTGAAGTATGATAATTGAGGCACCGGTTGTGAGAAAGCAAATAAGAGGCGCGTCCACGGGTGTTTGAGGGGTCGAATTTGCCAAGTCCGACTGTAGATGCTCTGATAAGAGCAGTGGAAGATGACGTTCCTATCGACAACGAAGTGACGACTTCGTCAAATCACAGGATGATATAATAGCCTAGTCTCTGGGTGATGCTCACAGGAGTAGGATGTCCGTGCGTGTGTTTATAGGGATGAATGTATGCATGTGTATATGAGCGACTTCAATTGTACCATGTTAAAAAGGAGAGTAAACTAAATAGCAAATTAAGTGGTAATTTAGTACACAATGCACGACTCGTCGGGACCAAACCTAAATAGGTTAATGATTTCTTTTTTTGAACACAGTATAGATTCAGACGCTCGTACATACGCATATACACTAGTTCCTATAAGTGCACGCATGCACGTGCAACCTACCCCTCTGGGCACTTTCGAGAGATTGGGCATGCACATCATTTTGATATTGGCGAAGTCGTCACAGACGCCTTCATAGTTAACGGGAATGACTCCTCCCACTGAACGCACATCGCCGAAAGGCCTAAGAAAATGTGAGCATCAATGTCAGGTCTAGAACTTGAACTTTGATAGGTAGAGGATACACTATCCTTCTAACTATTCAACCACATGTTGGTTCGTGGTTAACAATTTATGTTAACCGATTATAGTTGATGTTGTGTCTAGAAACCAGCCATTAGGATGTGTGCAACACCCTTTTCTGAGTTAGGCATTGTGTTATGTTTCCTTGAGCATCGAACGGCTGGCTAGGAAATGAGATGAAACAAGTGCATCGCAGATATCCAGCTTTGGTCCATGTGCAAGGTGTAATACATGCTCTTGTTGTGGATGATATTGCTATCTTCCAGTCCACTGGGCTACGTGTGGTCAGTTGTCAATTTGCCAGGCTGTAGTCCACCCCTATTTATACTGCTCTTGGACTTCCCCTTATCCTCCCCGGGTAGTCATGTAAGGGCATATACATACAATGGTGACATATGGATACACATGCCTGAGGGAGTCCTGGATTAGGGGGTATCCGGACAGCCGGACTACATACATCATCCGGACTATTGGAGCATGAAGATACAAGACTCAAGACTCCGGCCCGTGTCTGGATGGGACTCTCCTTTGCGTGGAAGACAAGCTTGGCGATTCGGATATTATATTTCCTTCCTTGTAACCGACTCCATGTAAAACCTAGCCCTCTCCGGTGTCTATATAAACCAGAGAGGTTGGTCCTTAGAAGGCCGATCACAATTACAATCATACCATCATAGGCTAGCTCCTAGGGTTTAGCCTCTACGATCTTGTGGTAGATCTACTCTTGTACTACTCATATCTTCAATATTAATCAAGCAGAAAGTAGGGTTTTACCTCCATTGAGAGGACCCTAACCTGGGTAAACATTGTGTCCCTTGCTTCCTGTTACCATCAGCCTAAGACGCACAGATAGGGACCCCCTACCTGAGATCCGCCGGTTTTGACACCGACATTGGTGCTTTCATTGAGAGTTCCTCTGTGTCGTCGCTATAAGGCTCGATGGCTCGTCTCATTGCCAAGGACAACATCACCTCTGGGGGAGCGCTGGCTGTAGGACAAACTCTTCGACTTGGCGGCTTCATTATGGCCGCCCCATTGGCTGTCGCGCCAACGATGGCCTCTCGGGTCATGACGCATAACCTTCGCATCAACTCGGAGCTTGCCGAATAGATGGATCCGATAGAGCTCTCCTCCCTTAATGAGCTCTCGGATTGCATCGCCGCTTTGGGAGTCGCTATGGACTATGACCAGATTGGGCTTAAACCCGACCAAAGGGACATTAGGTCCCCGCAGGCCACCCATGAGATAGCAGTAGTGGAGGAACCATGCACGGGTTGCCCCCCAACTTTGAGGATGAATTATGTCCGGATCACCGAACTCTATGAGCCGAACACCTACTCGAAGGAAGACATGACCCGGGTCCCAGACTTGGAATCGGGCATTGGGCCGAAGAGATTGGGCAACGCTCTGGATCCCGAACTGTCGAGCTCGGAATCTCCCATGCCCCTGAGTGTTAGATCGGATCAAAATCCGGATTCAGCCAACAACATTCACTTGGACTTAAACCGTCTCTCCCGCATCAAGCAAGAGCCCGAGAAGACGGTACACTATTACTGGGCCAGATTCCTCCTTGCACTTAACAAGGTCGAGGACTGCCACAAGGAGGACGTAGTCTCACTTTTCTGCAAAAACTGCACGAACGAAGGACTCCTTAATGCTATAAGTCGTCATGACATAGTACGCTTTGCGGACTTGGCAACCATAGTACAGAAGTATTGTGTGATGGAAAGCGCCTAGAAGACCCAAACAAAATTTTGGGATAGTACGGCCCTGACCAGAACCTTTGTCCGAACTAAATGGCCGAACTCTCGTAAGTCGACCAATTCAATTCCCAAGAAACCAAAACCCGCCCCAGGGTGTGAAACCGTATTGGAAGAATGGCTCAATGGGCCATGTAAGCTTCACAGTACGTCGGACGCAACACCAACCCATAGCCTTAGGGCATGTTGGATACTCCGGCAGGTAGCAAAAAGTGGCGAGGATCTCCTCAAGAGCCATAAAGTAGAACAACATCCCGCCAAGGAACACAATACGGTACAAACAGTCTTCAAGACTTTCGCCTCAAACAATAGGCGCAAGCGAGCTCATCGAAGCCCCGCTGAAATCTGCCATGTGGCAAAAATAAATCTGTGGAATGACACTGCTATAACTTTCAATGCCAGTGACGAACCCCAATTCCAGACCATCCGGGCACCAGCCGCTCTGGTCCTCAGCCCAATAGTGGACGCCTTTCGGCTCACTAAAGTCCTCATGGATGGCGGAAGCGGATTAAACTTGATCTACGAAGAAACACTCAAGAAGATGGAAATTGATAAAAGCCGCATTGAACAAAGCGGCACAACCTTCAGGGGAATTATACCTAGTCAGGAAGCACGGTCACCCCAGAGAATTACAGGTCCGAAGAAATCACATTCCAAGTGGATCCTTTCAGCAGCGGATACCACGCCCTTCTAGGGCGGGACGCATTTGCAAGCTTTCAAGCTATACCCCATTACGGGTACATATAGCTTAAAATGCCTGGACCCAATGGAATCATCACTCTAGTCAGTGATCCGGACGTCGCACTCCGCACCGAAAACAAAACCGTAGCACTAGCCTTGGAAGCATTATCCGAAGCCCTAGCAGCAGAAGAATTAACAACACTGCGTGCCACCGTGGACAGGGACGACGTGATACTCGACAAGCGACCCAAGTCCACCTCATTTAAACCCGCAAATGAGATAGTCAAATTCCATGTCCATCCAACGGACCCCATGAAGATAGCTTCCATCGGGACACAGTTGAGCCCCGCTATGGACGCCGCACTGCGAGCCTTCTTACGCGAGAATTGGGACATTTTCGCCTGGCACCCATCGGACATGCCGGGCATCTCGCGCGGATTGGCTGAACATATCCTTAACATACTAAAGGGATACAAACCTATTAAACAGACCCTAAGGCGATTTTCAGAGCCCAAACGACAAGCCATGGGGGAAGAGCTAGCCAAGCTACTTGAGGCCGGATTCATCAAAGATATCAAGCATCCGGATTGGCTGGCGAACTTGATAATGGTACCAAAGAAGGACAAATCCTGGCGCCTGTGCGTCGACTTCAAAGACTTCAACAAGGCTTGCCCCAAGGATTCCTTTCCCCTCCCTCGCATCGATCAAATCATCGACGCCACAGCTGGACATGACTCGCTGTTTTTCCTCAATGCATACTCTGGATACTATCAAATAAAGATGGCAGAGTCCGACCAAGCTGCAACAGCTTTCATAACGCCATATGGCCCTTTCTGCTTCAACACTATGCCTTTCGGGCTTAAGAATGCCGGTGCAACCTATCAACGCATGATTCAAACATGCCTGGAAAAGCAAATCGGCAAAACAATGGAAGCATACGTGGACGACGTACTCATAAAAACAAGACACGTCAAAACCCTAATAGATGACTTGAGGCTTACGTTCGACAACCTCCAAACATACGACATCAAGCTGAATCCAGAAAAATGCGTTTTTGGCGTCCCCTCAGGAAAACTGCTGGGCTTCATCTTTTCCAATAGAGGAATTGAAGCTAATCCAGAAAAAATCAGAGCTTTGTCGCAGTTGGCTATACCAATAGACCTCAAACACATCCAGAAACTAGCTGGATGTGTGGCTGCTTTGAGCCTCTTTATCTCCAGGTTAGGAGAAAAGGCATTACCTCTTTACCTCCTTCTTCGGTGCACCAAACACTTCGTGTGGACGGATGCAGCCGCGGCCAGACTCGATGAAATAAAAACCTTATTGGCCAATAATCCAGTCCTAACAACGCCAAATATCGGCGAACCTATGCTGCTGTACATAGCTGCAACACATCATGTTGTAAGCGCAGTACTCGTCGTCGAACGAGAGGTTGACGGATACAAATTCCCGCTACAGAAGCCGGTTTATTACGTATCCATGGTCCTTACCCCATGCCAATCCCGAAACCCACACTATCAAAAAATAGCATACGCGGTCTTCATGGCATCCCGAAAACTACGACACTACTTTCAAGAGTGTTCGATTACGGTGGCCTCTGAAGTACCACTAAACGATATAATAAATAACCGCGATGCCATGGGCCGATCGCTAAATGGGCCATCGGGCTCCTTCTGTTCGACATAACATACAATCCTCGGCGGGCCATCAAGTCGCATGTATTAGCTGACTTTTTTGCCGAATGGACGGAAGCCGAACTCCCTAAAGAGTGTAGCGCATACTCTAACCAGATCATGCACTTCGATGGCTCTAAAATGCTGGCCAGATTGGGAGCAGGTGTAGTCCTGACATCTCCCACCGGAGACACGGTCCAATACGTCCTCCAAATATTATACACAGACTCCAATAATGCAGCCGAATACAAGGCTCTGTTGCACGGTCTTTGGATGGCAGTCTCTATGGGCATTCAATGCCTAGAGGTGCACAGGGATTCAAACCTTGCAATATCACAAATAAACGGAGACTTTGATGCCAAGGATCCGAAAATGGTGGCCTACCATAATGTCGTATGTCGGTGTCAAAACCGGCGGATCTCGGGTAGGGGGTCCCGAACTGCACGTCTAGGCGGATGGTAACAGGAGACAAGGGACATGATGTTTTACCCAGGTTCGGGCCCTCTTGATGGAGGTAAAACCCTACGTCCTGCTTGATTAATATTGATGATGTGGGTATTACAAGAGTAGATCTACCACGAGATCAAGGAGGCTAAACCCAAGAAGCTAGCCTATGGTATGATTGTTGTTATGTCCTATGGACTAAAACCATCTGGTTTATATAGACACCGGAGAGGGCTAGGGTTACACAGAGTCGGTTACAATGGTAGGAGATCTACATATCTGTATCGCCAAGCTTGCCTTCCACGCCAAGGAAAGTCCCATCCGGACACGGGACGAAGTCTTCAATCTTGAATCTTCATAGTCTTGGAGTCCGGCTGATGATGATAGTTCAGCTATCCGGACACCCCCTAATCCGGGACTCCCTCAGTAGCCCCCGAACCAGGCTTCAATGACGATGAGTCCGGCGCACATATTGTCTTCGGCGTTGCAAGGCGGGTTCTCCTTCAAATTCCATGTGCCTGCTGAATAGTGTCCGGCTTCCTTATAAATGTTGCGCTCCTTGGCTTCCATGTCCAATAATGGCCCTCTTCCACGTGTCATATGAATACGAAAAGCTAGGGTATTTTTGTGTTTTACCCCCTAGCCGCGCGAATAAGCTACCTATAAGAGAGGCGAGGATCTAGATCCAAATCACACCATCCTCCTTCCGCAAGTACTCATCAAAGCGCCTCTGACAAAAATCCATTCCATCATGGATAGTCGACGCGGCTCCTCCTCTCGCGCTCCCAGCCCTCAGCCAGGAGATTGGAGGAGATGTTCAGTTCCGCATAGCGAGCTAGTGACGCTCCAAGCCGAGGGATATCTTCCCCCAGCCTTCATGGTTCCGGTTCGAGCCGGACTGGCCACCTACAAGGGTGGAAAGCAGGCGGAGAGCGCCCCCAATCCCTCCAAAGGAGAGCGGGTATGCTTCGTCCCTTATCTAATAAGGGGACTCGGATTTCCCATACATCCATTTCTCCGGGGGCTCCTGGAGTTCTATAGACTCCAGCTTCACCACCTTACACCTGCCTCCATTCTGCACATCGCGGGCTTTGTAGCTCTTTGCGAGCTGTTCTTGGGCATCGAGCCCCATTTTGCGCTGTGGAAGAGATTGTTTTGCCTCGTACCCCGTTCTCATGAGGGGCCGATATATTAAGTGGGCGGAGCCGAAATATGGTGCATCGCCGGGACCGAATATCTATCCGGAACCCCGAAGAAGGCGTCCGAAGACTGGCCTTCGGAATGGTTTTTTATGGAAGACGCCTCTCTGCCGGATCCAGTTCGGATCGGCCTCCTGGAGTTCAGGAATGCTCCCCTGAAGAACCGCCTGAGTTGGCGCCCGCGGAGCCCTCAACGGGAAGATGATGGGAGCGTCCATTATCTGATGGGCCGGATAAGGTCACTGGCCCACTCCGGATTGACCATGATTGGAGTCATGGCCACGTGCATTATACGAGGGGTGCAGCCGCTCCAATATAGGGGCCACCCCATGTGGGATTTCAACGGGGAGGATGACGCCACCCGTCATGGCCGCAAGGGGCCGGGATCGGATGCCGATCTGGTGAAGATCCTGTCCAGCTTGTACAAGGGGGAGAAGGAGGACTTCCTCCGCATGAGTCCATTGAATGGATTCTCCATGAATAACCCTCGAAGCTGGGTAAGCGGACGTTTATCTATCCGATCCATATTCCCAAAGTTAAGTGTCTCACTTTGTGATTTTGACGCAGGAGCTGCGCCGGGATGTGGAGGGCATACAAAGCCTGACTCCACAGCCCGAGGATCCGGGACGATCCCTTGATCCGGTCTCCAAAGAGGATCCGGACATAAAGGTGGAGCTGATTGACGGGGTGTTCCACCAACTTAGCATGGACAATGCTCTAGTCGCCATTACGGCTGACTACCCTGGTTTATCTCCAGCTTCCCAGGTGACTACGACCGGAGTCCTGACACCATTACTTGTTCCTTTCTCATTTCTGACCACCGTATACCAACGGTGCTCTGCAGGAGGCGCCTTTAAGGCGGGAAGCCGAACCTGCGGCGGCTGACCAACAAGGGTCAGTTCGGCCCAGCAGGCAGAAGAGGAGTGCAGCACGAATCAAAACGTCGCCGCAATGGTACGGCGCACCGCCGTTTTTAAGGGAAAGATTCCTAGGAGGTATATTAACGCTCATGATTTTCAGGAGAAAGAGCGCTCGCCGGACAGTGTCCAGAGAGGTTGCCAATCAAGCCTCCGCTAGCCATGCTCCAACGCCTGGTCCGGAAGGGGAGGCGAGCACAAGGCGTGAGCCGGATGCTCCTCCAACAGAGGATGCCGACAGGCTGTCCGCCACCAGGTCTGAGGTGGAGAGGGCCATGAATCACAGGCGTCGCCGGACAGTTCTTCGTGACGCGTGTGTCTCTCCGGAGGCACTGAATGCCTTAAATGCGGGAGACACGCACCTCCGTGCCGCTCGAGATGGTCTAACCAGAGCCACGGAGCAGTATGTGAAAGACATACGGGTGAGGAATTTTAATAGTTATATATGCCAGTAGCCCCCGAGACTTAAAATAGTTAGAATAACTGATTTAAGGATCATTTGTTATGCAGGATCTTATGGAGAAGAATACCTGTCTGTCCCAGGAGCTTCAAGAGAGCAAGGCCCAACTTGAGGCCGCGCTAGCCGTCGCAGGGGGAGCCACAGAGACCCCCTGTGGTAATACATACTTCGAAAAGATAAGTAGTTTATGAAGTGCGGCGCGTGCGTAAGTCTGACAATAATATTGCAGAGGTTGCCGGACTGGAACCGGACAAGCAACATCTGCTGCGCCAGATGAAGGCCTGCGAGAAGGTGCTTATGAGGGTGCAGCAAGAGAGGAACAAACTCCAAGATGCCAACACCCAGCTGGGCGAAGAACTAAAAGATGTTCGGGTCCAGCTGTTTGACTCCGTGAAGGAGAATCGGCGGCTTCGTCGCGGCATTTACAGTAAGTGCTTGAGAAAACTCTTTTGAAAAGAAGAGTTCGGCGAGTAAGTCGATTGACAGAAATGTGTCTATAGGTGTGCTCACGGGTCGTCCGGCAGAGGAAATGCCTGGTTCCACGGGTGACCTTCTTCCCGAGCTGCTGCAACTACACGAACGTGTTCGGCAGGCGATGAGCGGCGTTGTTCAGGCCTTATGGCCGTCCGACTCCCTACCTGAGGGTCTTGGAGGGCTTGCTGAGAAGCTTCAGGGAGTACGGCAGCACTTCCGTCTATGGAAGATATCAGCCTGCCGTCAAGGCGCTAGAGAGGCCTGGGCCATGGTGAAGATGCGGTACATGAAGGCTGATCCAAACCACATGGCCGAGGTCGGACCTGTGGGGCCCGATGGGAAGGAGATCCCTGTGAGCTTAATGTACGGCCAAGTAGAGTTGGCCACGAAATATTCCCAATGGGACTGTAAACTAGACAGCCTATTAGATGGGATTGAAGAGGAATTCAATCAGTCAATTTGACGATGTAATTTTAAAATGACATGTAAAATGCCTTCTAGCCGGATTGTAGATCGTTTGTCTTTGCGGACCTTTTCGCTTCAACCTCGGGACCCAACAGTCCGAAGTGTGTCCGAATACCCTAACGGTTATATAAAAACCGGGGCATGCATGGAGACCAAGCGTAGGGGTCATTAGTGCTTTATCAGACAAGTGCCCAACTAGTTATGTTATATTACATGGTTAGTAATAAACATCTTCCAGGGAGAATAGTTCCGTTAGGGGTTCCTTTCCCTGGGAGGCATGCCCTAAGGTGCATGTCCGTACTGGGAAGAGAGCAGAAAAAGCATCTGGGGGCAGATAAATAAATAAGTAATAAATCATCTTTCAATTCACCGACCGAATATTCCCTTAAGAATGCTAGCTTTTGGCTTCACCCAGTCTGAGGTACACATCCGGCTGACCCGGCAGTAACAATCGCAGAGGTGCTCCCTTTACCTCCTAGCCGAACAATCGGGAATGTAGAGGTAAGCATAGGAGCCAGGCAACCCAGCTTGGCCAAAACTTAAGTCATATCGATGCATATAATGGTGAATAAAAGGTACATGCGGAAGTATGACACATGTGTTGGGCATGAAGCCCGTATAAATAAGCTTCTGTTAAAGAAGCCCCCAGGTATAATGAGTGCGAGTAGCACATCAAGTGTGTGCGAACAATGCACAGATCATCCCTCAAAGGCTTTTACTAAAAAGGGGGAAGAAGGAGGGGAACAAAAGACAACGAAAATATAAAAGGTGGACGGAGGAAGGAGACAAACTCTGAGTCCGGCGCTAGGCGTAGAATCTTCGGAGATGGGCTGCGTTCCATGGTTTCGGCTCGAGTCGATTGTCAGATGCGTTACGTAGACGGTATGCTCCGCCGATCAGGACTTGGTCGATGATGAAGGGACCTTCCCATTAGGGCTTAAGTTTGTCCTTTTTCTTGTCCGGCAGGCGTAGAACTAGCTCGCCAACATTGTAAGTTTTGTCCCATACTTCTCTGCTTTGATATCTTCTAGCCTGCTGCTGATAGAATGCGGAACGAGCTTTTGCCACGTCCCGCTCCTCCTCTAAGGCGTCCAAACTGTCCTGCCGATTCAACTCGGCTTCTCTTTCTTCGTACATGCGCACACGAGGTGAGTCATGAATTATATCGCAGGGCAAAACTGCCTCTGCGCCGTACACCATAAAAAATGGTGTGAATCCGGTAGTGCGGTTCGGCGTGGTCCACAGCCCCCAGAGTACGGAGTCGAGCTCCTCTACCAGTGCGTGTTAGATTCTGTGAGGGACCGCACTAATCTGGGTTTGATGCCGCTCATGATTAGACCATTTGCTCGTTCGACTTGACCGTTAGTTTGGGGGTGATAGACTGAAGCGTAGTCGAGCCTGATGCCCATATTTTTGCACCAGAGTTTAACCTCGTTGGCCATGAAATTCGTGCCGTTATTAGTGATGATGCTATGGGGGACGCCATAACGGTGTACTACTCCGGATATGAAGTCTATCACGGGTCCGGATTCTGCCGTTTTAACTGGCTTGGCCTCTATCCATTTGGTGAATTTGTCCACCATGACCAATAGGTATTTTTGCTTGTGGGTTCCCCTTTAAGGGGTCCAACCATGTCAAGCCCCCAGACCGCGAACGGCCAGGTGATGGGTATAGTTTTGAGGGCGGTGGGAGGCATGTGGCTTTGATTAGAAAAGAGCTGGCAACCGACGCATCGTTGGACTAAGTCCTGAGCATCTGCCCGGGCAATCGGCCAATAAAATCATGTACGGAAGGCCTTGCCTACAAGGGCCCGGGCTGCAGTGTGGTGCCCGCCGAGTCCGGCGTGAATTTCAGCCAAGAGATTTCGCCCTTCCTCTTCGGAGATGCACCTTTGAAGGACTCTGGTTGTGCTTTTCTTATAAAGTTCTCCCTCATGGACCTTGTAGGCTTTAGATCGCCGAACTATGCAGCGGGCCTCATTTTGGTCTTCGGGAAGTTCCTACCTAGTTAAGTAGGCTAGGAATGGTTCCGTCCACGGGGCAATTACTGCCATTATTTCGTGGGCTGAGGGTGTTATTTCATTGGCTGAGCCACCGACTGTGTCAGAATGTTCCGTGTTGGGTGGCGCGGTTGGTTCCGGGTTGCTATTTCCGGACTCCTCTTCCCATAATACGGATGGCTTAAAGAGCCTCTCCAGGAAGATGTTTGGAGGGACGGCGTCGCGTTTTGCGCTGATGTGCGCCAACATGTCGGCTGCCCGGGCTACATGGTGGAATTCGAGTCCTTCGAACCGAGCTGACAAGTTTAAGACGGCGTTACGATAGGCTGCCATTTTCGGATCCTTGGCGTCAAAGTCTCCATTTACTTGGGATATTGTGAGGTTTGAATCCCCGCGCACCTCTAGGCATTGAATACCCATGGAGATTGCCATCCGAAGACCATGTAGAAGGGCCTCATATTCGTCTGCATTGTTGGAGTCCGTGTACATTATCTGAAGTACGTATTGGACTGTGTCTCCGGTTGGGGACGTCAATACGACACCAGCCCCCAAGCCGGCCAACATTTTGGAGCCGTCGAAATGCATGATCCAATTGGAGTATGCGCCATACTCTTTAGGGAGTTCGGCTTCGGTCCATTCGGCGATGAAGTCAACCAAAACTTGCGACTTTATAGCTCGCCTTGGTTTGTATGTTATGTCAAATGGTAAGAGCTCAATGGCCCATTTTGCAATCCTGCCCGTCGCGTCGTGGTTGTTTATAATGTCGTTGAGAGGTACTTCGGAGGCCACTGTTATCGAGCACTCATGAAAGTAGTGTCGCAGCTTCCGGGATGCCATTAACACCGCGTACACTATCTTTTGATAATGTGGATACCGGGACTTGCATGGAGTTAAGACAGTGGATACGTAGTACACTGGTTTTTGAAGAGGGAATTTGTGTCCTTCTGTTTCTTGTTCAACGACGAGCACTGCGCTTACAACTTGATGTGTTGTCGCGATATATAATAACATTGGTTCGCCTAGGTTGGGCGCGGCCAGGACCGGATTTGTTGCTAATATGGCCTTTATTTCTTTGAGTCCGGCCGTGGCGGCATCCGTCCACTCGAAGTGTTCAGTGCGCCGGAGGAGGCGGTGGAGAGGCAATGCCTTTTCTCCCAAACGGGAGATGAAGCGGCTTAGAGCTGCCATGCATCCGGTCAGTTTTTGTATTTGTTTGAGGTCTTTTGGGATATCCAATTGTGACAGAGCTCGGATCTTGGCTGGGTTTGCTTCAATTCCTCTACCGGATACAATGAAGCCCAAGAGCTTTCCGGCTGGTACGCCGAAAACGCATTTTTCTGGGTTGAGCTTAATGTCATATGCTCGGAGGTTGTCGAATGTGAGCCTCAAATCGTCTACTAGAGTTTCGACGTGTTTGGTCTTAACGACCACATCGTCTACGTATGCCTCCACTGTTTTGCCGATCTGGGTAGCCAGACCTATCTGAATCATGCGCTGATATGTTGCGACGGTGTTTTTGAGTCCGAAGGGCATTGTGTTGAAGCAGAATGGTCCGTATGGAGTAATGAACGCCGTAGCGGCCTGGTCTGTTTCCGCCATCTTGATTTGATGGTATCCGGAGTATGCGTCGAGGAAACACAATGAATCGTGACCCGCGTAGCATTGATGATTTGGTCGATGCGGGGAAGGGGGAAAGGATCCTTTGGACAGGCCTTATTAAGGTCTTTAAAATCAAAACAAAGGCGCCAGGATTTGTCCTTTTTGGGTACCATTACAAGGTTCGCTAGCCAGTCCGGATGTTTTATATCTCTGATGAATCCGGCTTCTAATAGTTTGGCTAGCTCCTCTCCCATTGCCTGTCTTTTGGGTTCAGAAAATTGTCGAAGAGCCTGTTTGACTGGCTTGAATCCTTTTAGGATATTTAGGCTGTGCTCTGCTAGCCTGCGTGGGATTCCTGGCATATCTGAAGGGTGCCAGGCAAAAATGTCCCAATTTTCCCGAAGGAATTCTCGTAGTGCGGCTTCTACATCAGGGTTTAATTGTGCCCCAATGGAGGTCGTCTTTGTGGGGTCCGTTGGATGGACCTGGAATTTGACTATTTTGTCTGCTGGTTTAAAAGAGGTGGACTTAGATCTCTTATTGAGTATCACATCGTCCCTATTCACTGTGGAGCACAGTGCAGTGAGTTCCTCTGCCGCTAGGGCTTCAGATAGTGCCTCTAGTGCTAGAGCGGCTGTCTTATTTTCAGCGCGGAGTGCTATGTCCGGATCACTAACCAGAGTGATGATTCCATTGGGCCCAGGCATTTTAAGCTTCATGTACCCGTAATGGGGTATAGCTTGGAAAAGTGTGAATGCCTCTCGCCCTAATAGAGCGTGATATCCGCTGCTGAACGGGGCCACTTGTAATGTGACTTCCTCGGACCTGTAGTTGTCCGGCGAGCCGAACACCACATCTAGTGTGATTTTTCCTGTGCAGCGTGCTTCCCGACTAGGGATTATTCCTCTAAAGTTTGTGCTGCTTCGCTCAATGCGGCTCCAGTCTATTTCCATTTTTTGGAGGGTTTCCTCGTAGATGAGGTTTAATCCGCTGCCACCATCCATGAGTACCTTGGTAAGACGAAAGCCGTCCACTATTGGACTAAGGACCAATGCGGCTGGTGCCCGGGCTGTTCGAAATTTAGGTTCGTCGCTGGCATTGAAGGTGATAGCCGTGTCGCTCCATGGATTTGTTGTTGCTACTTGGTAGACTTCGGCGAGGCTGCGGATTGTTCGTTTCCGCATATTATTTGATGCGAAAGTCTCGAAGACTGTTAATATCGTACTGGTACTGTTGGGCTGTTTCTCCGGGGCTAGAAGACCTTCGCCACTTTTGGCCACCTGCCGTAGTATCCAACATGCTCGAAGGCTATGTGTTGGAGTGGCGCCCTCTGTATTATGGATTTTGCAGGGTCCGCTGAGCCATCCCTCCAGTACGGTTCCGTACCCTTTAGGGGTTTTTTCTTTTTGGTTTTTAACCCAGGTGCTTGAGCATGGTGCACCCTTTTATTGCGGACTAGGGTTGTGTTCAGGGCCGGATTGTCCCAAAATCTGGTTTCGGTTTTCCAGGCACTCTCCATCGCACAGTATTTTCGTATTATGGTCGCCAGGTCGGCGAAGCACGTAACTTCGCGACGACTTATGGCGTTCATGATTCCCTTATCCGTGCAATTGTTGCAGAAAATAGAGATTGCGCTTTCCTCACGGCAGTCCTTTATCCTGTCCATAACCAGGAGGAATCTGGCCCAGTAATGATGTACTGTTTCATCGGGCTCTTGCCATATTTGAGATAGATCGCTTGAGTTTGGGTGGGTGGGTGGAATTAAATTCGGAACCCCGCCCAATCCAAGGCTCAAAGGCCGAGGAGTTTCCGGATTTGGAAGCTTGGATTGCTGGACTCGTCCAACGAATCTAGTCCGCTGCCTGACTTTAGGTTCAGTACTCGATTGACGTTCGTCCCTCCGCGGGAATCTGGCATGGAGGGAACGGGAATCCGGACATAACTGGTTTTTAACATAGAAGAAGAGTCGCCGCGTTGTTCTTCTACCACAGCAACGTGGTGGGTAGCCTGGGGAGAGTTAATTTCTCTCAGATCGGTTTTAAGCCCAATCTGATCGTAGTCTGTAGCGACTCCCAAGGCGGCGATGCGATCCAAGAGCTCGTTTACGGAAGAGAGCTCCATCGGATCCAGCTACTCAGTGAATTCCGAGTTGACGTGAAGATCGCTCTTGATGACCCGAGAGGTCATCGTCGAAGCGGTGGCCGAACAAGCGGTCATAAGAAAACCACCTAGCCGGATAGCTTGACCGGCGGCCAAAGCTCCTTTGGCAATGGTGTCGTCTTTAAAGACGGGAAGAGGCATCCTTCCTGATTGCGACGGCACAAAGGAACTCTCAATGAAAGCACCAATGTCGGTGTCAAAACCGGCGGATCTCGGGTAGGGGGTCCCGAACTGTGCGTCTAGGCAGATGGTAACAGGAGACAAGGGACACAATGTTTTACCCAGGTTCGGGCCCTCTTGATGGAGGTAAAACCCTACATCCTGCTTGATTAATATTGATGATGTGGGTATTACAAGAGTAGATCTACCTCGAGATCAAGGAGGCTAAACCCAAGAAGCTAGCCTATTGTATGATTGTTGTTATGTCCTATGGACTAAAACCATCCGGTTTATGTAGACACCGGAGAGGGCTAGGGTTACACATAGTCGGTTACAATGGTAGGAGATATACATATCTGTATCGCCAAGCTTGCCATCCACGCCAAGGAAAGTCCCATCCGGACACGGGACAAAGTCTTCAATCTTGTATCTTCATAGTCTTGGAGTCCGGCCGATGATGATAGTTCGGCTATCCGGACACCCCCAAATCTGGGACTCCCTCACCGTCCTTAAAATGTCAGCTCGATTCGAGGGGCTCGAATTCCACCATGTGGCTCGAGAAAACAATCAAGCGGCAGATGTCCTTGCCTGCATCGGCGCTAAACGCGACCCTGTCCCACCTAACATATTCCTGGAAAGGCTGTTCAAGCCATCTGTGGTATGGGAAGGGGAGTCCGGCAATACCAGCATGGATTCGAATACATCCCCAGATTCCGAACTATCAGACATAATCGGAGGCTCTATCACTGAAATAACATCTTCAGCCCACGAAATCATGGCTATCATCGCCCCGTGGACTGAGCCTTTCTTGGCCTACCTAAATAGGCAAGAGCTCCCCGAAGACCAAAATGAAGCACGCTGCATCGTTCGACATTCTAAAGCTTACAAAGTCCATGAAGGGGAACTCTATAAGAAAAGTGCGACCGGAGTGCTCCAAAGGTGCATCTCTGAAGAGGAAGGGCGCAGCTCTTGGCTGAAATCTATGCCGGACTGGGCGGGCACCATGCCGCGGCTCGAGCACTAGTCAGCAAGGCCTTCCGTACAGGTTTCTATGTTGGGGAACGTAGTAATTTCAAAATTTTCCTACGCAGACGCAAGATCATGGTGATGCATAGCAACGAGAAAGGGAGTGTATCTTTATACCCTTGAAGATCGCTAAGCGGAAGCGTTTATCAACGCGGTTGATGTGGTCATACGTCTTCACGATCCGACCGATCCAAGTACCGAACGCACGGCACCTCCGAGTTCTACACACGTTCAGCTTGATGACGTCCTCGCCTTCTCAATCCAGCAAGACGGGCGAAGTAGTAGATGAGTTCCGGCGGCACGACGGCGTGGTGATGGTGTTGGTGAAGAACAATCTCCGCAGGGCTTCGCCTAAGCACTACGGAAACTATAACGGAGGATAAACTAGAGGGGACGGGGTTGCTGGCACAAGGCTTGGTGTTTCTTGATCTGTCTTAGGTGCTAGCCCTGCCCGTCTATTTATATGTTGAGCCTTGGGGTTGAAACTTGGAGTAAAAGCCTCCACAAAGTCGGTTTCACCCGAAAGGCAAGAGTCCTTCTCGGACTCCAGGGCCAGACGCCAGGGTTCCCGGTGTCTGGACCCAGATGCCAGGGACCCTGGCGTCTGGCCCCTGGACTCCGCAAAACTTCATTTTGCGCTTTCCAAAAACCTTGTGGGCTTTCCCCTTTGGCCCAAATGACGTGTTCTCGTACCCAAACATTTCGGGAAACATCCGGAACCCCTTCCGGTGAATTTCGGAACCCTTCTGGAGATCAAACACTATTATCCCATATATCAAACTTTACCTCCGGACCATTCCGGAGTTCCTCGTCATGTCCATGATCTCATCCGGGACTCCGAACAACATTCGGTTACCAACATGCATAACTCATATAATACTATATTGTCAACGAAATGTTAAGCGTGCGGACCCTACGGGTTCGAGAACTATGTAGACATGACCGAGACACGTTTGCGGTCAATAACCAATAGAGGGACCTGGATGCCCATATTGGCTCCCACATATTCTACGAAGATCTTTATCGGTCAAACCACATAACAACATACGTTGTTCCCTTTGTCATTGGTATGTTACTTACCCGAGATTTGATCGTCGGTATCCAATACCTAGTTCAATCTCGTTACTGGCAAGTCTCTTTACTCGTTACGTAATGCATCATTCCATAACTAAATCATTAGCTACATTGCTTGCAAGGCTTATAGTGATGTGCATTACCGAGAGGGCCCAGAGATACATCTCCGACAATCGGAGTGACAAAACCTAATCTCGAAATACGCCAACCCAACATGTACCTTCGGAGACACCTGTAGTACTCCTTTATAATCACCCAGTTACGTTGTGACGTTTGGTAGCACCCAAAGTGTTCCTCCGATAAACGGGAGTTGCATAATCTCATAGTTACAGGAACATGTATAAGTCATGAAGAAAGCAATAGCAATATACTAAACGATCAAGTGCTAGGCTAACGAAATGGGTCATGTCAATCACATCATTCTCCTAATGATGTGATCCCATTAGTAAAATGACAACACATGTCTATGGTTAGGAAACATAACCATCTTTGATTAATGAGCTAGTCAAGTAGAGGCATACTAGTGACGTTATGTTGGTCTATGTATTCACACATGTATTACGTTTCCGGTTAATACAATTCTAGCATGAATAATAAACATTTATCATGATATGAGGAAATAAATAACTTTATTATTGCCTCTAGGGTATATTTACTTCAGCCTCCCACTTGCACTAGAGTCAATAATCTAGATTACATAGTAATGATTCTAACACCCATGGAGTCTTGGTGCTGATCATGTTTTGCTCGTGAGAGAGGCTTAGTCAATGGGTCTGCAACATTCAGATCCGTATGTATCTTACAAATCTCTATGTCTCCCACCTGGACTTGGTCCCGAATGGAATTGAAGTGTCTCTTGATGTGCTTGGTCCTCTTGTGAAATCTGGATTCCTTTGCCAAGGCAATTGCGCTAGTGTTGTCACAGAAGATCTTCATTGGTCCCAATGCACTAGGTATGACACCTAGATCGGAAATGAACTCCTTCATCCAGACTCCTTCATTTGCTGCTTCCGAAGCAGCTATGTACTCCGCTTCACATGTAGATCCCGCCACGACGCTTTGTTTAGAACTGCACCAACTTACAGCTCCACGGTTTAATAAAAACACGTATCCGGTTTGCAATTTAGAATCGTCCAGATCAGTGTCAAAGCTTGCATCGATGTAACCATTTACGACTAGCTCTTTGTCACCTCCATATACGAGAAACATATCCTTAGTCCTTTTTAGGTATTTCAGGATGTTCTTGACCGTTGTCCAGTGATCCACTCCTGGATTACTTTGGTACCTTCCTGCCAAGCTTATTGCTAAGCATATGTCAGGTCTGGTACACAGCATTGCATACATGATAGAGCCTATGGCTGAAGCATAGGGAATATCTTTCATTTTTCTCTCTATCTTCTGCTGTGGTCGGGCATTGAGTCTGACTCAACTTCACACCTGGTAGCACGGGCAAGAACCCTTTCTTTGCCTGATCCATTTTGAACTTTTTCAAAATTTTATCAAGGTATGTGCTTTGTGAAAGTCCTATTAAGCGTCTTGATCTATCTCTATAAATCTTGATGCCCAATATGTAAGCAGCTTCACCGAGGTCTTTCATTGAAGAACTTTTATTCAAGTATCCCTTTATGCTATCCAGAAATTCTATATCATTTCCAATTAATAATATGTCATCTACATATAATATCAGAAATGCTACAGAGCTCCCACTCATTTTCTTGTAAATACAGGCTTCTCCAAAAGTCTGTATAAAACCATATGCTTTGATCACACTATCAAAGCGTTTATTCCAACTTCGAGATGCTTGCACCAGTCCATAAATGGATCGCTGGAGCTTGCACACTTTGTTAGCACCTTTTGGATCAACAAAACCTTCTGGCTGCATCATATACAACTCTTCATCCAGAAATCCATTCAAGAATGCAGTTTTGACATCCATTTGCCAAATTTCATAATCATAAAATGCAGCAATTGCTAACATGATTCGGACAGACTTAAGCATCGCTATGGGTGAGAAAGTCTCATCGTAGTCAACTCCTTGAACTTGTTGAAAACCTTTCGCAACAAGTCGAGCTTTAAAGACAGTTATATTACCATCAGCGTCAGTCTTCTTCTTAAAATCCATTTATTCTCAATGGCTTGCCGATCATCGGGCAAGTCAACCAAAGTCCTTACTTTGTTCTCATACATGGATCCCATCTCAGATTTCATGGCCTCTAGCCATTTTGCAGAATCTAGGCTCATCATCGCTTCCTCATAGTTCGTAGGTTCATCATGGTCAAGTAACATGACTTCCAGAATAGGATTATCATACCACTCTGGTGCGGATCTTACTCTGGTAGACCTACGAGGTTCAGTAGAAACTTGATCTGAAGTTTCATGATCAATATCATTTAGCTTCCTCACTAATTGGTCTAGTTGTCACAGGAACCGGTTCTTGTGATGAACTACTTTCCAATAAGGGAGCAGGTACAGTTACCTCATCAAGTTCTACTTTCCTCCCACTCACTTCTTTCGAGAGAAACTCCTTCTCTAGAAAGGATCCGAATTTAGCAACGAAAATCTTGCCCTCAGATCTGTGATAGAAGGTGTACCCAACAGTTTCTTTTGGGTATCCTATGAAGACACATTTCTCTAATTTGGGTTCGAGCTTATCTGGTTGAAGTTTCTCCACATAAGCATCACAGCCCCAAACTTTAAAAAACGACAACTTTTGTTTCTTGCCAAACCATAGTTCATGAGGCGTCGTCTCAACGGATTTTGATGGTGCCCTATTTAACATGAATGCGGCCGTCTCTAAAGCATAACCCCAAAACGATAGCGGTAAATCAGTAAGAGACATCATAGATCGCACCATATCTAGTAAAGTACGATTATGACGTTCGGACACACCATTTCGTTGTGGTGTTCCGGGTGGCGTGAGTTGAGAAACTATTCCGCATTGTTTGAAATGTAAACCAAACTCGTAACTCAAATATTCTCCTCCACGATCAGATCGTAGAAATTTAATTTTCTTGTTATGATGATTTTCCACTTCACTCTAAAATTCTTTGAACTTTTCAAATGTTTCAGACTTGTGTTTCATTAAGTAGATATACCCATATCTGCTCAAATCATCTGTGAAGGTGAGAAAATAACGATATCCATCGTGAGCCTCAACATTCATTGGACCACAAACATCAGTATGTATGATTTCTAACAAATTAGTTGATTGCTCCATAGTTCCGGAGAACGGCGTTTTAGTCATCTTGCCCATGAGGCACGGTTCGCAAGTACCAAGTGATTCACAATCAAGTGATTCCAAAAGCCCATCGGTATGGAGTTTCTTCATGCGCTTTACACCAATATGACCCAAACGGTAGTGCCACAAATAAGTGGCACTATCATTATCAACTCTGCATCTTTTGGTTTCAACACTATGAATATGTGTATCACTACTATAGAGATTCAATAAAAATAGACCACTATTCAAGGGTGCATGACCATAAAAGATATTACTCATATAAATAGAACAACCATTATTCTCTGACTTAAATGAATAACCGTCTCGCATCAAACAAGATCCAGATATAATGTTCATGCTCAACGCCGGCACCGAATAACAATTATTTAGGTCTAAAACTAATCCCGATGGTAGATGTAGAGGTAGCGTGCCGACCACGATCACATCGACTTTGGAACCATTTCCCACGCGCATCGTCACCTCGTCCTTAGCCAATCTTCGCTTAATCCTTAGTCCCTGTTTCGAGTTGCAAATATTAGCAACAGAACCAGTATCAAATACCCAGGTACTACTGTGAGCATTGGTAAGGTACACATCAATAACATGTATATCACATATACCTTTGTTCACTTTGCCATCCTTCTTATCCGCCAAACACTTGGGGCAGTTCCGCTTCCAGTGTCCAGTCTGCTTGCAGTAGAAGCACTCAGTCTCAGGCTTAGGTCCAGACTTGGGTTTCTTCTCTTGAGCAGCAACTTGTTTGCTGTTCTTCTTGAAGTTCCCCTTCTTCTTCCCTTTGCCCTTTTTCTTGAAACTGGTGGTCTTGTTAACCATCAACACTTGATGCTCCTTCTTGATTTCTACCTCCGCGGCTTTTAGCATTGCGAAGAGCTCGGGAATAGTCTTGTCCATCCCTTGCATATTATAGTTCATCAAGAAGCTCTTGTAGCTTGGTGGCAGTGATTGGAGAATTCTGTCAATGACACTATCATCCGGAAGATTAACTCCCAGTTGAATCAAGTGATTATTATACCCAGACATCTTGAGTATATGTTCACTGACAGAACTATTCTCCTCCATCTTGCATCTATAGAACTTATTGGAGACTTCATATCTCTCAATCCGGGCATTTGCTTGAAATATTAACTTCAACTCCTGGAACATCTCATATGCTCCATGACGTTCAAAACGTCGTTGAAGACCCGGTTCCAAGCCGTAAAGCATGGCACACTGAACTATTGAGTAGTCATCAGCTTTTCTCTGCCAGACGTTCTTAACATCGTTATTTGCATCAGCAGCAGGCCTGGCACCCAGCGGTGCTTCCAGGACGTAATTCTTCTATGCAGCAATGAGGATAATCCTCACATTACGGACCTAGTCCGTGTAATTGCTACCATCATCTTTCAACTTTGCTTTCTCAAGGAACGCATTAAAATTCAACGGAACAACAGCACGGGCCATCTATCTACAATCAAACATAGACAAGCAAGATACTATCAAGTACTAAGTTCATGATAAATTTAAGTTCAATTAATCATATTACTTAAGAACTCCCACTTAGAAAGACATCCCTCTAATCCTCTAAGTGATTATGTCATCCATATCAACTACACCATGTCCGATCGTCACATGAGATGGAGTAGTTTCAATGGTGAACATCAATATGTTGATCATATCTACTATATGATTCACGCTCGACCTTTCGGTCTCCGTGTTCCGAGGCCATATCTGTATATGCTAGGCTCGTTAAGTTTAACCTGAATATTCCGCGTGTGCAAATGTTTTGCACCCGTTGTATTTGAATGTAGATCCTATCACACCCGGTCATCACGTGGTGTCTCAGCACGAAGAACTTTCGCAAAGGTGCATACAAATGCTACCGTCAGTCAAAGCAAGATAAATGCATAAAGGATAAACATCACATGCAATCAATATAAGTGATATGATATGGCCATCATCATCTTGTGCTTGTCATTTCCATCTTTGAAGCACCGTCGTGATCACCATTGTCATCGGCACGACACCTTGATCTCCATCGTAGCATCGTTGTCGTTACGCCATATATTGCTTCTACGACTATCGCTACCGCTTAGTGATAAAGTAAAGCAATTACAGGGCGTTTGCATTTCATATAATAAAGCGACAACCATATGGCTCCTGCCAGTTGCCGATAACTTCGGTTACAAAACATGATCATCTCATACAATAAAATATAGCATCACGTCTTGACCATATCACATCACAACATGCCCTGCAAAAACAAGTTAGACGTCCTCTACTTTGTTGTTGCAAATTTTACGTGGCTGCTACGGGCTGAGCAAAAACCGTTCTTACCTACGCATCAAAACCACAATGATAGTTCGTCAAGTTAGTGCTGTTTTAACCTTCGCAAGGACCGGGCGTAGCCACACTCGGTTCAACTAAAGTTGGAGAAACAGACACCCGCTAGTCACCTGTGTGCAAAGCACGGCGGTAAAACCAGTCTCGCGTAAGCGTACGCGTAATGTCGGTCCGGGCCGCTTCATCCAACAATACCGCTGAACCAAAATATGACATGCTGGTAAGCAGTATGACTTGTATCGCCCACAACTCACTTGTGTTCTACTCGTGCATATAACATCAACGCATAAAACCTAGGCTCGGATGCCACTGTTGGGGAACGTAGTAATTTCAAAATTTTCCTACACACACGCAAGATCATGGTGATGCATAGCAACGAGAAAGGGAGTGTATCTTCATACCCTTGAAGATCGCTAAGCGGAAGTGTTTATCAGCGCGGTTGATGTGGTCGTACGTCTTCACGATCCGACCGATCCAAGTACCGAACGCACGGCACCTCCAAATTCTGCACACGTTCAGCTCGATGATGTCCTCGCCTTCTCGATCTAGCAAGACGGGCGAAGTAGTAGATGAGTTCCGGCAGCACGACGGTGTGGTGACGGTGTTGGTGAAGAACAATCTCCGCAGGGCTTCGCCTAAGCACTACGGAAACTATGATGGAGGATAAACTAGAGGGGACGGGGTTGCTGGCACACGACTTGGTGTTTCTTGATCTGTCTTTGGTGCTCGCCCTGCCCCTCTATTTATATGTTGAGCCTTGGGGTCGAAACTTGGAGTAAAAGCCTCCACAAAGTTGGTTTCACCCGAAAGGCAAGAGTCCTTCTCAGACTCCAGGGCCAGACGCCAGGGTTCCTGGCGTCTGGACCCAGACGCCTGGGACCCTGGCGTCTGGCCCCTGAACTCCGCAAAACTTCCTTTTGCGCTTTCCAAAAACCTTGTGGGCTTTCCCCTTTGGACCAAATAACGTGTTCTCGTACCCAAACATTTCGGGAAACATCCGGAACCCCTTCCGGTGAAGTCTGGAACCCTTCCGGAGATCAAACACTATTATCCCATATATCAAACTTTATCTCCAGACCATTCCGGACTTCCTCGTCATGTCCATGATCTCATCCGGGACTCCGAACAACATTCGGTTACCAACATGCATAACTCATATAATACTATATCGTCAACGAAACGTTAAGCGTGCGGACCCTACGGGTTCGAGAACTATGTAGACATGACCGAGACACGTTTCCGGTCAATAACTAATAGCGGGACCTGGATGCCCATATTGGCTCCCACATATTCTACGAAGATCTTTATCGGTCAAACCGCATAACTACATACGTTGTTCCCTTTGTCATCGGTATGTTACTTACCCGAGATTTGATCGTCGGTATCCAATACCTACTTCAATCTCGTTATTGGCAAGTCTCTTTACTCGTTACGTAATGCATCATATTCCGTAACTAACTCATTAGCTACATTGCTTGCAAGGCTTATAGTGATGTGCATTACCGAGAGGGCCCAGAGATTCCTCTCCGACAATCGGAGTGACAAAACCTAATCTCGAAATACGCCAACCCAACATGTACCTTCGGAGACACCTGTAGTACTCCTTTATAATCACCCAGTTACGTTGTGACGTTTGGTAGCACCCAAAGTGTTCCTCCGGTAAACGGGAGTTGCATAATCTCATAGTTACAGGAACATGTATAAGTCATGAAGAAAGCAATAGCAATATACTAAACGATCAAGTGCTAGGCTAACGGAATGGGTCATGTCAATCACATCATTCTCCTAATGATGTGATCCCATTAATCAAATGACAACACATGTCTATGGTTAGGAAACATAACCATCTTTGATTAATGAGCTAGTCAAGTAGAGGCATATTAGTGACGTTATGTTGGTCTATGTATTCACACATGTATTATGTTTCCGGTTAATACAATTCTAGCATGAATAATAAACATTTATCATGATATGAGGAAATAAATAACTTTATTATTGCCTCTAGGGCATATTTCCTTCATTCCATTGGCTGATGGCCCGAGCATACGCACAGGACCTTGTCCAACACTGCGTCGGTTGCCAGCTCTTTGACAATCAGAGTCATATGCCCCCTACCGCCTTCCAAACAATCCCCATAACTTGGCCCATCGCGGTCTGGGGGCTGGATATGATTGGACTCCTTCAAGGTGGAAGCCACAAGAAAAAATACTTATTGGTCATGGTAGACAAGTTCACCAAATGGATAGAAGCCAAACCAATCAAAACGGCCGAATCCGGACCAGTAATAGACTTTATAGCCGGGGTCGTACAACGATACGGTGTCCCCCACAGCATCATCACCGATAATGGCTCAAATTTCACAACCGATGAAGTGAAAGCTTGGTGCGGCAAAATAGGCATTAAGCTCGACTACGCTTCCGTCTACCATCCTCAAACAAATGGCCAGGTCGAACGGGCAAACAGTCTTATCATGAGCGGCATCAAACCCAAACTATTGCGATCCTTGACAGAGTCGGACACTCATTGGGTCGAGGACACTCATTGCAAACGGTCTTATCACATATGCATTTATTTTTCCATATGTGCCTTTTCTTCACCATTATATGCATCGATATGACTTAAGATGTGGCCAAGCTGGGTTGCTTGGCTCTTGTGTTTGTGCCCTATGTTCCCGTTAATTCGGCTAGGGCATAAGGGGAGCACCTCTGTGATTGTTACTGCCGGTTCAGCCGGATGTGTACCTCAAACTGGGTGAAGCCGAAAGCTAGTTTCCTTAAGAGAATATTCGGTCGGTGACCAAAAGATGTATTCGTTTATTACAACATAAATCTCCAAAGGTCTTGTATCCCGCGCCATGGTTCGCAGTCCGGGCATGTGCCTTGTCGCATGCTCACCAAGGGAAAGGAACCCCTAACGGAACTATTCTCCCTGGAAGATGTTTCTTACTATCCATGTAATATAACATAACTAGTTGGGTACTTGTTTGTTCAAGCACTTATGACCCCTACGCCTGGTTTCCATGCATACTCCGGTTTTGTATAACTGAGCGGGTATTCAAACACACCCCGGACTGTAGGATCTGGGGGCTGAAGCGAAAAGGTTCGCCATGACAAATGATTTTAATCCGGCTAGGGGCTACTTATGTCCATCGAATTACACAGTCACTTGGACTGACTATATTCCTCCTCTATACCATCCAACAGGCTATCTAGCTTACAATCCTGTTGAGAATACTTTGCGGCTAACGTCACCTGGTCATATACTATACTCACGGGAATTTCTTGCCCATCTGGCCCTGCCGGTCTGACTTCGGCCATATGGTTCAGGTCCAGCTTGGTGTAGCGCGTCTTCACCATAGCCCATGCTTCTCTTGCACCTTGACGGCAGGCGGACATCTTCCACAATCGGAAGCGCCGCCGTGCTCCTTGAAGCATGTCCACAAGCTCCCCCATGCCATTCGGCAAGAAGCTTGATGGCCACAAAGCCTGCGCAAAGCCCTGCATCGCCTGCCGAGCTCGCTCGTGCAGTTGTGAGAGGTCTTGCAGTAAATCGCCTACAAATGCGGGCATCTCCTCCTCAGGGCGACCCGTTAAAATTCCTACAAGCAAAACACTTTCAATATACTTCCTCGCCAAACTATGCTACAGTTCGTTTAGGCACTTACCATAAATGCTGTGGCGAAGCCTTTTGTTCTCCTTCACGGAGTCCGCCAGCTGCGCGCGGACGTCTTTCAATTCCACGTCTAGTCGAACATTGGCATCTTGAAGATTATTATTCTCCTGCTTAACTTGCGTAAGAATGCACTCGCCAGCCCTTATCTGCCTCTGGAGATGCGACTCGTCATCCCTTCTGCCCTCCGGATTCACCCCGGGGTTATCTGCAGAATTTTTTGTTAAATTCATCATACTAGCCACTTACTAATTGGTGCATTTTCGTACAATCGAGAAAAATGTTACTAGATGAGGCCTTCTGGGATTCCTCTAGCTTGGCAACCGTGGCCCTCAGTTGGGTCTTGCACCCTTCTAGCTCCCGAGACAATTGCTCATTCTTATCTACAAGAACCTGCACATAAATTGATCCTTAAAACAGTTGTTCCAACCGTTTCAAGTCTCAGGGGCTACTGCTATACGTGCTTATCAAACTTTCTTACCCGTATATCTTTGGTATACTGGTCCGTCGCCCTGGCAAGCCCGCCTTGAGCAGCTCGGATGTATGCGTCTCCTGAATTGAAAGCATTAAATGCCTCTTCGGAAAAGATGTTGTTGCGAAGCACGGCCCGTTGACGTCGGTGATTCATAGCGCTTTCTACTTTGGAATTCATGGCAGAGAGCATATCAGCGTCCTCTATCGGAGGACTATGCGGCATTGGCTCCACGTCTGCATCCTCTTTCGAAGCCGGTTCTGGAACCCGACTGGTGGAGGCGTGATTGGCAGGATCCCCGGATATACTCCGGATACTCCTCTTCCTGCCAGGATGTAAAGGGCGATGTTATACTTTGAATAACAATAATTACATGATAGGTTGTTTCCTTACCTCTGTAGCGGCGTGTTGGCCCTAACCACCTTCCTCTTGAGCCTACCCAATCCGGACGTCTGTGGCTGACGGGTCCCTAGGGGCTCGGCCCTGCGCTCCGACCGTCGTCTCTGCAAAAACATGAAACTTCAGGGATAAGGCATGACATCAGGAAAGAGTCCTCTTTGGAGGATCGAGTCTTTGGCTTGGCTTACACACGACGAAGGTAGCAGTCCGGGATAATCGGCAGTAATAGCCACGGAGGCGCCGTCACGGCTCGCCCGATAAAATATCCCGTTGACAAGCTCCACGGTCGTATCCAGGTCTTCTTTGAGTCCTGGATCTAGGGCCCTTTCAGGGTCCTCTGGCTGCGGGGAAGGGCTGGAGATTCCTTCTATGGCCCTCCTCAGTTCCTGCTCGAAAATATCGAAGCAGGTAATCTTAGCGAAGAACGCCACAATAAGTGAAGCGGGAAAATGAATGATGACTTACCCAGTTTGGGGGATTGTACATGGAGAATCCGTCCTGCGGTTTGATGTGAAGGAAGTCTTCCTCCTCTCCTTTGTATAAATCGGACAGTATCCTTGCCAGAACAGTGGCGGAGTCCGGACCCTTACGGCCACAATGGGTGGCATCGTCTTCCCCATTGAAATGCCACATGGGATTGCCTCGATATTGAAGCTGTTGCACTCCCCGCATTATGCATATTGACATGACCTCGACTATCGTCAGTCCGGATTTGGCCAGTAACTTTATCCTGCTCATCAGGAAATGTATTTCCATGGTATCCTTTTCTTGGGGGCCTTGGGGGCGCCAGCTTAGACGTGCCCTCGGCTGGGTGTTACTGAACTTGGGGAGTCCTGTCCGGACTGGATCCAGAAGGGGAACGTCGTCAATATAAAACCACTCTGAAGGCCAGTTCTCTGGTGCCTTCTTGGGAGTGCCGGATAGGTATTCGATCTCGGCGATACGCCATACTTCGGCCCCGCCCACTTGACATAGGGACTCTCCCTGGTTGCGGGGGACAAGGCAGAACAGCTTCTTCCATAAACCGAAATGAGCATCGCAGCCTAGAAATAACTCACAAAGCGCGACATACCCTGCTATATGTAGTACGGAAGCTGGGGTGAAGTTGTGCAACTGAAGGCCGTAGAACTCCAGGAGTCCGCGAAGGAACGGATGAATAGGAAACCCGGCGCCCCTTAACAGATGCGGAATGAGGCATATTCGCTCCTCTGGAGACGGATTAGGGGATCTCTCCGCTTGTTCCCCGCCATTATAGTTGGCTATTCTGGCTCGGACGGGGACCATGAATGCCGGTGGAAGAAGCCCTTGGGTTTGTAACTCTATCAAACGACTATGAGGAACTGAACACTCTCCCCAGTCCCCCGGCTTGGGGCAAGGGGAGCAAGCAGAAGAGCTGCGACGGCCGGCCATGTTGGAATGGTTTTTTCGGGGCGCTCTGTTGGATGCTTGCTCGAGGCGGAAGAGTGAGGTTTGGATTTGGGAATCCCCGTCTCTTCAAATAGACGGTTAGCCCGAAGGATCGGGGGTGGCAAATGCAAAAACGCCTCGACTCCTCGCATACGCTCGACACGTGGAAATGGTCATTATTGTGGCACTGAAGCCAAGGAGTACAACATTGATGAGATGCCGGACACTGTTCGTCGTAATAGGTACATTGGAGTATTCTGAGACGGAACCTGCCTTGCAATGCCAAAACAAGATTGCACGCCGGACTCACCGTCATTGAAGCCTGGTTCAGGGGCTACTGAGGGAGTCCTGGATTAGGGGGTATCCGGACAGCCAGACTACATACATCGTCCAGACTATTGGAGCGTGAAGATACAAGACTCAAGACTTTGGCCCATGTCCGGATGGGACTCTCCTTTGTGTGGAAGACAAGCTTGGCGACCCGGATATTATATTTCCTTCCTTGTAACCGACTCCATGTAAACCCTAGCCCTCTCTGGTGTCTATATAAACCGGAGAGGTTGGTCCTTAGAAGGCCGATCACAATTACAATCATACCATCATAGGCTAGCTCCTAGGGTTTAGCCTCTACGATCTCGTGGTAGATCTACTCTTGTACTACTCATATCTTCAATATTAATCAAGCAGGAAGTAGGGTTTTACCTCTATCGAGAGGGCCCGAACCTGGGTAAACATTGTGTCCCTTGCTTCCTGTTACCATCAGCCTAAGACGCACAGATCGGGACCCCCTACCTGAGATCCACCGGTTTTGACACCGACAATGCCCTATGAGAAAAAATAGTTTGATGTAATTATATTGATTTTTTTTCTCCCCAACACAAGCTACTACTAGTGGACCTCATCAAAAAAGAGAAAATAGAAACTTTAGTACATATGCATCTCTACTCTTCGCTTCAACTTTTTCAACTTTTTACATCGGGCCACACTTTTTCTCCCAAGCACCTGCCTCTTGCAGAGGATCCCGCTTCCCTATGCGAACCTAGTTTCCTGACATCCAATCCTACATGGCACACGGGGCATCACCATGAGTCTATGAATTGGCCATGCCCTAACTAGTACGAACAAGATAGGAAAAATTCATCCATATCGGCCTGACGTAATTGGACATGGCGCCCCTACCAGGTAGGTTGCTACAGGATGTCTGTCCCTATAGCGTACGGAGTTGGTAGTGCCTATCTGCCCCTGTCGATGACCACAAGGGGTAGATGTACCTCGCCGGGACGCGATGTTAGAAGACGGATGTGTTTCGTCCCATCTGGCGACTGGCACCAGTCATTGTAGCGCACTGGTGTGCATTGACGCCTCTAACATGTAGATTCTTCGGTTCCTTCATGGAGAAGGAAAAACGTGCCGTGTGGGTTGCTGCTTCACAGATGGTGCCCTAGGAACCGGTTGCCGGGGGGCCAGAGTCCCGCCATGCAGGATGGTCTTTCAGGGGCTTATTAACAAGGTGCAACTTGTTGGGTGCCATTGTCATGGCCCGGCTTTCGCCGGCCCGGGTAACCACGATTCTCTTCGGGCCGACGGTAGCCATTGGGTCCATGTCCTGCGCACGGCTGGTGGAGGCATGAAAGGAGATGGGGCGTGAAGTCCTTGGAGTCCGGACATGTGGCAGGCCACACCTGAAGGTAGGAAATAGCACCCACGACCCCGCACCGGTTTGCATTGACTGCAGTGATGATGTCTGACAAGTAGGAAGGAGAACGACCCGTCGGTCCCCGTGCCATGCCTGTCGCGCGACCTAGATTTGTGGGGGTAGTGGGATGCCGCGCCCACTAGTAGTAGCTTGTGTTGGGGAGAAAAAAAATCAATATAATTACATCAAACTATTTTTTTCTCATAGGGCATTGTCGGTGTCAAAACCGGCGGATCTCGGGTAGGGGGTCCCGAACTGTGCGTCTAAGGTCGTTGGTAATAGGAGGCGGGAGACACGATGTTTACCCAGGCTCGGGCCCTCTCTATGGAGGTAATACCCTACTTCCTACTGATTGATCTTGATGAATATGAGTATTACAAGAGTTGATCTACCACGAGATCGTAATGGCTAAACCCTAGAAGCTAGCCTATGATTATGATTGTTCTCGTCTCTACGGACTAACCCCTCTGGTTTATATAGACACCGGAGGGGGCTAGGGTTACACAAAGTCGGTTACAGAGAAAGGAATCTACATATCCGAATCACCAAGCTTGCCATCCACGAAAAGGAGAGTCCCATCCGGACACGGGAAGAAGTCTTCGGTCTTGTATCTTCATAGCCCAATAGTCCGGCATATGTATATAGTCCGGCTGTCCGAGGACCCCTTAATCCAGGACTCCCTCAGTAGCCCCTGAACCAGGCTTCAATGATGATGAGTCCGGTGAACAGATTTGTCTTCGGCATTGCAAGGCGGGTTCCTTCTCCGAATACTTCAAAGTAGATTTCAAACACAAGAATCATGTCCGGCTCTGCAAAACAAGTTCCACACACAACCATAGAGAATATAATATTTTCGTGAGTCCAATCTGTTGACAATTTTTGTTGCATGACATTACGTCATAACCCGGCCATTATTTTGAATCGTTTTCTAGCCTGCCACTCGACGTTTCAACAGGCGGTTTTTATTGGCATGTCTTGTCAAAGCAGAGATTGTGTCCCCTTATTGCGGGATTTTCATCAACACGGGCGTGGGTAACCCAACCGTTCTATTGGCATGATTCCTTGGGAATTGGCATGTTTTAAGGCTGCGGAGGGGACGTTTGATATTTGTCGCCTTTATAAAGGGGCTAAGGCCTGTCCTTTTCCTTCCATGCTAGTTCTTTCCTCCACCTCCCACCTCATGTTCCATAGCTAAGGGTCAATCCAGTTGCTTCGAGCTTCCAGCCATGTCCGGACCCAGCCTTCAAGGCTAGTGGATGACCTCTTCTGTCACAGAGGAGGATATCTCGAAGTTCAGGGAGGCAAGATACTTGACTGCGGAAATCCTCCACATGCTTCCTGCTCAAGGGCAGGTTATTCCTACTCCCAGATCCAATGAGAGGGTCGTGTTCATCTCTCACTTCCTCCAAGGGCTAGGCTTTGCTCTTCATCCCTTCGTTCGAGGGCTCATGTTTTATTACGGGGTAGATTTTCATGATCAAGCTCCAGACTCTTTCCTTCATATCTCGGCGTTTATCATCACGTGCGAGGCTTTCCTCCGTATTTCCCCACACTTCGGCTTATGGCTTAAGACCTTCAATGTGAAACCGAAGATAATCGACAGGAAGCAAGCGGAGTGCGGAGGTGCTTCAATAAACAAGCTTATCAATTCTCCTTGGACAAAGCGCTGCTTCGCAGAATCTTCTGACCTATGGCAATGGGAGTGGTTTTACATCTCTAAACCCCACAGTAAGAAGTGGGCAGCTACGCCTGCGTTTTGATCTGGCCCTCCGCCATAGCTAGCATCATGGATCAACAAGGGTCTTGACTGCAAATATCCAGATACCCCGGTAAGCGCTTAACTTCCGAACATAGTTTCGTCAAATTCACTATAACAATGTACTGATAAAACTCTACTCGGCCAGGGCTGGTTAAAGAAGGCGGAGAGGTGATACATCTCCAACGTATCTATAATTTTTGATTGTTCGATGCTATTATATTACCTGTTTTGGATGTTTATGGGCTTTACTTTACACCTTTATGTCATTTTTTGGGACTAACCTACTAACCGGAGGCCCAGCCTGAATTGCTGTTTTTTTGCCTATTTTAGTGTTTCAAAGAAAAGGAATATCAAACGGAGTCCAAACGGAATGAAACCTTTGGGAGCAATCTTTTTGGAACAAATGCCAACCTAGAGACTTGGAGTGGATGTCAAGCAACAAGCGAGGCGGCCACGAGGGTGCCTGGCGCACCCCCTGGGGGTGGGCGCACCCCCCACCCTCGTGGGCCGCTCGAGTATCCACCGATCTACTTCTTTCTCCTATATATACACCCGTACCATGAAACCATCAGAACAGACCACGAAAAACTATTTCCACCACTGCAATCTTCTGTATCCGCGAGATCCCATCTTGGAGCCTTCGCATGCGCTCCGCCGGAGGGGGAATCGACCATGGAGGGCCTCTAAATCATCTCCAAGGCCTCTCCTATGAGTTGTGAGTAGTTTACCACGGACCTTCGGGTCCATAGTTATTAGCTAGATGGCTTCTTCTCTCTCTTTGATTCTCAATACAAAGTTCTCCTCGATCTTCTTGGAGTTCTATTCGATGTAACTCTTTTTGCGGTGTGTTTGTCGAGATCCGATGAATTGTGGGTTTATGATCAAGTTTATCTATGAGAAATATTTGAATCTTCTCTGAATTCTTTTATGTGTGATTAAGTTATCTTTGCAAGTCTCTTCGAACTATCAGTTTAGTTTGGCCTAGTAGATTGATCTTTCTTGCAATGAGAGAAGTGCTTAGCTTTGGGTTCAATCTTGCGGTGTCCTTTCCCAGTGATAGCAGGGGCAACAAGGCAGGTATTGTATTGTTGCCATCGAGGATAAAAGATGGGGTTTATATCATATTGCATGAGTTTATCCCTCTACATCATGTCATCTTTCTTAGTGCGTTACTCTGTTCTTCATGAACTTAATACTCTAGATGCAGGCAGGAGTCGGTCGATGTGTGGAGTAATAGTAGTAGATGCAGAATCGTTTCGATCTACTTGTCACGGACGTGATGCCTATATACATGATCATGCCTAGGTAATCTCAAAACTATGCGCTTTTCTATCAATTGCTCGACAGTAATTTGTTCACCCACCGTAATACTTATGCTATCTTGAGAGAAGCCACTAGTGAAACCTATGGCCCCCGGGTCTATCTTTTATCATATAAGTTTACCATCTACTTTTATTTGCATCTTTTACTTTCCAATCTATATCATAAAAATACCAAAAATATTTATATTATCATATTATCTCTATCAGATCTCACTTTCGCAAGTGGCCATGAAGGGATTGACAACCCCTTTATTGCGTTGGTTGCGAGGTTCTTGTTTGTTTGTGTAGGTGCATGGGATTTTTGAGGAGCCACTGGATTGATACCTTGGTTCTCAGAAACTGAGGGAAATACTTATGCTACTTTGTTGCATCACCCTTTCCATTCAAGGAAAACCAACGCAAGCTCAAGACGTAGCAAGAAGGATTTCTCGCGGCGTTGCCGGGGAGGTCTTTGTCGGTGTCAAAACCGGCGGATCTCGGGTAGGGGGTCCCGATCTGTGCGTCTTAGGCTGATTGTAACAGGAAGCAAGGGACACAATGTTTACCCAGGTTCGGGCCCTCTCGATGGAGGTAAAAGCGTACTTCCTGCTTGATTAATGTAGAAGATATGTGGAATACAAGAGTAGATCTACCACGAGATTGTAGAGGCTAAACCCTAAGAGCTAGCCTATGATGGTATGATTGTAAATGCGATCGGCCTTCTAAGGACCATCCTCTCCGGTTTATATAGACACCGGAGAGCTAGGGTTTACCTGGAGTCGGTTACAAGGAAGGAAACATAATATCTGGATCGCCAAGCTTGTCTTCCACGCAAAGGAGAGTCCCATCTGGACACCAGCCGAAGTCTTGAGTCTTTTATCTTGACGCTTCTATAGTCCGGACGATGAATATAGTCCGGCTGTCCAGATACCCCCTTATCCAGGACTCCCTCAGTAGCCCCTGAACCAGGCTTCAATGACGATGAGTCCGACGCGCTATCTTGTCTTCGGCATTGCAAGGCGGGTTCCTCCTCTGAATACTCCAAGGTTATTATTGAACACGCAGGCCGTGTCCGGACTTGCAAAAACGATCTTCTCACACCGCCGTAGAGAGAATGATACTTCAGTTGATAATTTTTAGGTGACGTGACACGCCCTTTCGGTTAGATCGAACCGTTTTTCCACTACCAGCCACAGCATATACTGCGAGGCGGTTTCCTTAGCACGTCTTGTCGAAGCGAAGATCGTGCCCCCTCATCACGGGATTCTCATCAATACGGGTATGGGTAATCCAACCGTACCACTAATCGCGGCGAGTGGGAGACTAGCAGGTTCTACTAGGTAAATGGGGAGGCGCAAAAAAAGCTCTTTACCTTCTCTTATAAAGAGATAGGGCATCTTCCTCTTTTACCCACACCTTCTCCTCCCGCTAACTCATTCCCCTCTGCTCAAGCCCCAACGCCCAAGCGCTCTTCTTCTCCATCGAAGAGAGGTTTTTCCAAGATGTACGGATCTATAGCAGGAGGCAAATGGATGGCCTCTACCGTCCGGGAGTAGGATATCAAGAGACTCCGAGAAGCCGGGTATTTGGCCAAGAAGATTGGCCACCGTCTCCCATCGGCGGGACAGGTCGTCCCTACTCTGGATCCCCAAGAGAGAGTCGTGTTCCTTTCCCATTTTGTCCGCGGGCTCGGGTTTCCCCTCCACCCATTCGTTCGGGGAGTCATGTATTACTACGGGATTGACTTTCACGATCTTTCCCCCAATTCTTTTCTCAATATCTCGACGTTCATCATCGTGTGCGAGGCTTTCCTCTGGATTCCGCCTCACTTCAACCTGTGGCTGAAGATTTTCAATGTGAAGCCCAAGGTGGTGAGTGGCGAACACGCCGAGTGCGGCGGCACCATGGTGAGCAAGATGCCCAAGGTTGTTTGGCCGAAGGGCACTTTTAATGACTCCATCAAGGAGTGGCAGCAGTAGTGGTTTTATATCACCGAACCACGCGGCGAAAAATGGGCAGCAGCTCCCGAGTTCAGGTTCGGAGCTCCACTGCGGCTAACGTCCTGGCCCAAGAAGGGCCCAAACTGGTGCTCGTCTGATGAGCTGTCACTGCTCCTGGCGCGTGTTCGAAGTATGGTCGACAAGGACGTCAAGCTTGTTGACGTGGTCCAGGTGACACTAGTTCGCCTGGTTCTCCCTTGCCAGCGTCGAGCTTGTACTTTATGGGAATTCGACCCAACCGAGCACCAAACCCTCTGGGAGCTCTATGATTCCTCCCATGAGGATAACTGGAAGGTTCTCTTTAAGTCCAGCAAATCATGGTTGGACTCTTCCGAGGACCGGGGGTATCAATTATCCCATTCTGCAAGCCTTGTAAGTTATAGCCACGCCCTATCCCTCCAAGATTTAGCTGGCATATCATGAGGGGGACGTTTTAATCGTGCTTCATTGTGGCTTTACGGATGGATAAAAAGGGTGAAGCGGATACAATGTCCAGCCCCGCTGCCGGAGGAACCGGCCGGACCTCTTCTGACGAAGATGCTGGTCCCTGCACCTTACAAGGCGCCCAAGAAGGAGGCCTCCAAGCAGGTCAAGAAGACCTGGAGTGGCCTCCGTTGTCGCGAGGCTCCGGATACCAGGTTCGAAGGCTCCAGCAACGCTCCTTCTTCCGAAGACGAAGAGGAGGAGGCAGAGGAGGACGAGCCTCGCTCTGCAGGCGGGAAGAAGCGTGCAGCTTCCCCGTCCCTGGAGGCCGAGTCGCCCAAGAGAGGGCGAGGTTCCCCTCCAGAAGCATCCACCCCGGCCGCCGATAACAGCCCAGAGTGGGATCTCGAGGCCCAGCCCCTGGGAAAATTGTAAGTAACCGAAATCTGAATACGTCTATGTATCCAGGGTTGTTCGAGTATAGTAATTTTAACTGTCGCCACATCTCATACAGCCCGGCAAGGTCTCCCGCCAGACAATCCTCATCGGAGGATTCTTTGAGCTCGAATGCTATGGTGAGCGAGACGCCTCTGGGAATTCCTTTTCCGAAGTCCGGGCGCGACACCGAGGTGTCGTCTCAAAGAAATCCGGGGCCGGATATAGTTCTGGAGGCCCCTAAGTCTCCAGGATCGGGCAAGCGGCCATCCTCCATGGAGGGAGGTTTGCCTACTCCGCCGGCCACCTCAGCATACGCTGAGCTGTCGGGCGGTCTGTTGTCAGCGTTAAAGAACGCGTTCGTCGTTGATGAACATCGGACCCTTATGGGTGCGGTGGTTGGAAAGATTCAGGCTGCCGAAAGCGGGCTGAATGAGTCCTGTCTTGGCCTTATAAAGGCCTTTGAGGTATGGTTTGTAAGGAACCTTTAAAGAAATAGTATGATATGAGGAGTAGCCCCTGATACGCTGTTCGGAAAAAGAGAACCGGGCGGGGATCAAATCCTCAGCTGTAATTGGAACTTTTAATGGTGTATAACCATTTCTTTTTTTAAAAAGGCATCTGCGGAGAGGACGGCCGCTCATGATGCTGAAGTGTCCGAACTGAGAGAGAGCCTGAAACGGGCCAAAGAAGAACTTGGCCGTGTGAAGAAGCAGTTGGAGGAGAGGCAAGGTATGTTTGAACATTGTCTTGCGTTGGGCACAAATCCATAAGTGTGCCTATTGAAAAGTATTTATGTTATACGCCCTAGGAGCGAGTGCCGAATATGAGGCGCTAAAGAAGGCAGCGGCTGATGCCCAAGAGAAGGCTGCCGCCGAACAGGCTCTGTGTGAAAAACACGAGGCCAGGGTCATCATAGCTGAGGGAGCTTCAGGATGCTGTGACGAAAAGCGAGAGCTTGGAGCAGAGTCTAGTAGGGAAAGAATCCGAACTCGCCCAAGCTCTCGAAGCCGCGGAAGATGCTCGGGAAGATGCCCGAGGTGCTGTACGGGACATTCAAGAGGCCCGGAAAGTTGCGGCTGCTAAGGCCTGTTGTATCTATGGCCGTTATGATGTTATAATGCGGAGAACTCTAAGAGGCAGGCTGAATTCTTCATTTTATAGGGGCGTTTGCGGATCTGCCTCGTAGTATATCAGATGCTGCCCAATTTTACCGGTCCGAGGAGGTTGAGTCTGCGGAAAGGAACTTCTGGTCGTAGTATCTAGCGCCGAACTATCCGGTGCCTTTTACCAATCAGTTGAAGCAGCTGGTCGAACTGCACCAGGCGGCCAAACTAGCCATGAAGGACTTGATCATCCGGCTGTGGCCTGCAGAGCCAATTCCCAGCAGTTTCTTCGGACTTATCAAGCGGATTGTGGGCGCCTGTCCTCGGCTTGATATTATCAAGCGATCAGTCTGTATAGAAGGTGCGCGAATGGCTCGTGCCCATGCAAAAGTGCATTGGGGGAAGCTTGACGCGGAGAAGCTGATAACTGAGGGGCCACCAGAGGGTAAGAAGCATCGCAAGCCCGAACTATATTATGAAGGTGTAATGAAGGGTGCCCGCCTGGCAGCGGATAAGTGCACCAAAGACATTATATTTCCCTGAGGGCATTTTTGCCGATGTTTGTAAAATGGGATAATGGCACCTTTAGTATATGTTGCCTGTTTGGTTTGAACATATGTTCTTCCTTTGCGGCTGTTTATTGTATGTAAATTCTGAGAGTTGGCCAGTCGTCGGCTTCAGCCCCCATGTGAGAAGTACGGGGGTGTTCGTGGTATTTCTGAACGCTCTTTATCCCATGGTTGGGTCCTTATAAGGAGGCGTTTCTCACCATGAACCAGGCGATCGGACTATAGGGCTTTACTACTCTCACTTAGCCATAGGAACTCGAGTATGGTCGGCGTAGCCCCTAGTGTCCGGAAGGCCGGACTAGGGGCTCTATTGGCGCCTGATAGGTAGAAAGATCCGTCGCAGTCTGCATTTTGTAGTGGTGTTATGCGAAATAAATCTTTAAGGATTTTGCAACCTCTCGAACAGCTGACCAGCTCTCGCCGCATCATGACAGTCGGTTTTCAGCTTTCTCTACTGAGGTGCTCGTCCGGCATATCCGGGACACAATCACAGTAGTTCTCCCAGTGCTACCTTAGCCGACGGAATGGAACGTAAGGTACCAAAACATGGGAGCCAGGCAAACCCAACCAATGACCCAAGACATGATTCGGAGCTGATGCATATAGTGCTATAAGTTCGGGGTGCCGAGTGACCGAGAAGGTGGTCAGACTTTATTGCCATACAGTGGAGCCCCTGGCATAACCGGGCATAACACCACCGTGGCTGCCATTTTTATGGCCAAGAGGCGTCGATGATGAACGACGATCGGTGCATGTTTAGTTAAGTCTACGCATTGCGGCAATATGATATGTCTGTGCATGTGAATGCGATTTATGATTATGAAGAAGAGATGGTTTTCTGGCGGAACCTGTGGTGGCCGGACTGGAAGGGGCTGTGAATGGATCGAAAGTGAATCCGAACTGCCGTCTACCTGCATGGCCCTGTCCTTGTGTGTCCGAGCCGACTTCACGCTGCCAAACCTGTTCTGCATAAAAGTTAGTTTGTGAAGGTAAGTGCGTGGAGGCTGTCGAACGTCCTCCTGTGGTTGGTCCAAAGGTTCCAGACCGGACCCTGGTGACCCCAGCCGCTATTCGAGAAGTAGCCCGGACTCATTAGTTGGTGTCCGGATAGTTGGCTGTCGTATCGAAATATTAACAGGCATGCGCAACTTGCTACTCTGGCGGCTGTATGACTTCCGCTTTTAAGGGCGGGGTTTGGCTCGGCACGCAGGCTTGAGTGTATTACCGGTGCCGGCCTGATGATTTACCACGTGGAATCTAGCCAATGTGGTTCATCATGTTAGCATACGGTGTGATACCGTATAGGGGGAACGCGCCGATGGTGCGTCTTTATTTGGTTATCTGAAAACAACCGTTGGCGCGGCGGGAACCTGGCCTTTGTGCCTGATACCTTGTAGAAGGTGCTATTTGCATGCCCGCTTGGGCTTTATTGTTTAAGGAGCCCTCGGACTGTTAGGTCTGGTGGTTTGCAATTGAATTGATGTGGTTTGTATGATAGAGGGCGGTCGGCCGTGCTGTTGTGCTCTGGGGGGGGGGGGGGGGCTTTTGACAAAGCGCCTCCCCTCAATCTTTCCGGCACACACCCGGTTGCTTTACTTTGGAGATCTTGCATTCTCTATTAGTATGTTTTGTCGTTCTTTTGGGAGTACTGTGAATTTCGCACAGCTGACCGAGTTCGTGGCTTGGGCTGAATAGGCTTGAGCTATTCTTTGTCCGTTGACCGGACTGGGATTTTCTTAACTTGATACCAGCTTCCCTGATTTGCCGTTTATGACCGCTGCGCCGGGGCTTGATGCTGCTTCTTCGTGTATCCTTCTTCCTGGTTTGGACCGTAGTGGTGTGTGGACATCGGGTTATGCGGATTTGGTTTTCCTGCTTAGGTTGAGGTAGCCGGTTGTGCCGCGTGTGCCCTTTGTTAGGGCGGTCGAGTCAGTACTTTGCGGTGGCCAGGATCTTGGTCCACCTTTCTATTAGCAGATCCTGTTTGGCCTTAAGCTGCTCTTGCTTCCTTTGCAGACTCTTTGTGGTGGCTACGAGTCGTCGCCTAAAGCGAACTTGTTCCACTGGGTCTTCAGGCACGCCGAATTCGTCATTGTCGAGGCTTACCTCGTCTTCGAATTCATTATTATTCTCAATCAAAGTAGACAAAGGCATATCATTGGGATCAAGAGAAGTATTTTTAGTAGCAAACATCTTCATAAGTTCATCCATCTTTTCACTCAAAACATTGATTTCTTCTATAGCATGCACTTTTTTACTAGAAGATCTTTTGGTGTGCCATTGAGAATAATTGGCCATAATATTATCAAGCAATTTTGTAGCATCTCCTAACGTATTTTCCATAAACGTGCCTCCCGCGGCCGAATCTAAAAGATTTCTAGAAGCAAAATTCAATCCGGCATAAAAATTTTGTATGATCATCCATAAATTCAAACCATGAGTAGGGCAATTGCGAAGCATTAATTTCATTCTTTCCCAAGATTGGGCAAAATGCTCATGATCAAGTTGTTTAAAATTCATGATATCTTTCCTAAGAGTGATAATCTTAGCGGGAGGAAAATACTTAGAGATAAAAGCATCTTTGCACTTGTTCCAAGAATCAATACTATTTTTAGGCAATGATGTAAACCAAACTTTAGCACGATCTCTAAGTGCAAATGGAAATAACTTCAATTTGACAATATTGTTATCTGTATCTTTCTTCTTTTGGATATCACACAAGTCAACAAAATTGTTTAGATGAGTAGCGGCATCTTCACTAGGAAGGCCGGCGAATTGATCTTTCATAACAAGATTCAGCAAAGCGGTGTTGATTTCACAAGACTCATCATTATTAAGAGGAGCAATCGGAGTACTAAGGAAAACATTATTATTGGTATTCGAGAAATCACACAACTTCGTATTATCTTGCGCCATGGCAACAAGTAATCCAACACACAAGCAAACAGAAAGGCAACGGGAAAAAGGAAAACGGGAAAGAGAGGAGAAGATTGGGAAAGAGAGGGCAAATAAAACGGCAAGGGTGAAGTGGGGGAGAGGAAAACGAGAGGCAAATAATGTAATGCGAGAGATAGGGATTGTGATGGGTACTTGGTATGGTTGACTTGCTTGCGTGAGCCTCCCCGGCAACGGCGCCAGAAATTCTTCTTGCTACCTCTTGAGCACTGCGTTGGATTTCCCCGAAGAGGAGAGGATGACGCAATAAAGTAGCGTAAGTATTTCCCTCAGTTTTTGAGAACCAAGGTATCAATCCAGTAGGAGACCATGCACAAGTCCCTCGTACCTACACAAAACGATAGCTACTTGCAACCAACGCGATTGGGGGTTGTCAATCCCTTCACGGTCACTTACGTGAGTGAGATCTGATAGAGATGATAAATAATATTTTTGGTATTTTTGATAGATAGATGCAAAGTGAAAAGCAAAAGGCAAAGTAAAAACAAAGCAAGTAAATAAAGTGATAGAGATTGATATGATGAGAATAGACCCGGGGGCCATAGGTTTCACTAGTGGCTTCTCTCAAGAGCATAAATATTCTACGGTGGGTGAACAAATTATTGTTGAGCAATTGACAGAATTGAGCATAGTTATGAGCATATCTAGGCAATGATTATGTGTATAGGCATCACGTCCGAGACAAGTAGATCGAAACGATTCTGCATCTACTACTATTACTCCACTCATCGACCGCTGTCCAGCATGCATCTAGAGTATTAAGTTAAAAACAGAGTAACACCTTAAGCAAGATGACATGATGTAGAGGGATAAATTCATACAATATGATAAAAAACCCATCTTGTTATCCTCGATGGCAACAATACAATACGTGCCTTGCAACCCTTTCTGTCACCAGGTAAGGACACCGCAAGATTGAACCCAAAGCTAAGCACTTCTCCCATTGCAAGAACTACCAATCTAGTTGGCCAAACCAAAAAGGATAATTCGAAGAGACTTGCAAAGATAACTCAATCATACATAAAAGAATTCAGAGAAGATTCAAATGTTTTCCATAGATAATACTGGATCATAAACCCACAATTCATCGGTCTCAACAAACACACCGCAAAACGAAGATTACATCAAATAGATCTCCACAAGAGAGGGGGAGAACATTGTATTGAGATCCAAAAAGAGAGAAGAAGCCATCTAGCTACTAGCTAATGGACCCGAAGGTCTGAAGTAAACTACTCACACTTCATCGGAGGGGCTATGGTGTTGATGTAGAAGCCCTCCGTGGTGGATGCCCCCTCCGGCGGAGCTCCGGAATATGCCCCAAGATGGGATCTCGTGGATACAGAAGGTTGCGGCGGTGGAATTACGTTTTTGGCTCCCCTCTCTGATCGTTTGGGGATACGTAGGTATATATAGGAGGATGGAGTACGTCGGTGGAGTAGCAGGGGGCCCACGAGGCAGGGGGCACGCCTAGGGGGCACGCCCTCCACCGTCGTGACCGCCTCTTTTGTTCCTTGGAGCAGGGTCCAAGTCTCCTGGATCATGTTCGGTGAGAAAATCACGTTCCCGAAGGTTTCATTCCGTTTGGACTCTGTTTGATATTCCGTTTCTTCGAAATACTGAAATAGGCAAAAAACAACAATTCTGGGCTGGGCCTCCGGTTAATAGGTTCGTCCCAAAAATAATATAAAAGTGGAAAATAAAGCCCAATATAGTCAAAACAGTAGATAAAGTAGCATGGAGCAATCAAAAATTATAGATACGTTGGAGACGTATCAGGTATCCCCAAGCTTAATTCCTGCTCGTCCTCGAGTAGGTAAATGATAAAAAAGAATTTTTGATGTGGAGTGATACTTTGGCATAATTTCAATATAAATATTGTTAATTGTGATATGAATATTCAGATCTGAAAGATTCAAGACAAAAGTTCATATCTATTATATATAAAAAGTATTTGATGGGTCAACCAGAAAAATAGAATTTTGCTAGAAATTATCACAATAATTAGAAACATCTGATCGTTTATCTAATAGACTAATATTTTAGAACCGTTAGATATGTTTCAAGTGTAAAAATTACCCACCATTGTCACTAATGAAAAAAAACGTTCCGTACAGCTTAAAAAAGGTTTCATTCACCTTTGCCTACCGTGGGAAAAGGTTCCCATAAAAATAATCGTAGGCTGATGCCTTCCATTCAAAAAAAGGACTTGTCGATACTAAAACAAAGGACGAGCCATTGTCTATTAAAAGGATGACATGTCGATCAGAAAATAGGACTAGCGAAGATTGAATTTTTTTGGAAGTCACATGCATGTTTCATGGTTGAGTTGGTTAGGTGGACAGTGGTATCCCCAACCTACGAGGGTTCAAATCCTGGTGCTCGCATTGTTTCTGAATTTATTTCAGGATTTCCGGCGATGCGCTTTCAGTGGGAGGAGACGTTCCCGTCGACGACGAGGCGCCTAAGGCGACTTCGTAAATCTCAAGATGATATGCCGGCTCAGTCTCTCGGAGGTGCTCATAGGGGTAGGGTGTGCGTGTGTGCGTTTATAGGGATGAGTGTATGCGCGTGTATATGAGCACTTTTGTCTGTACTGATACTCAAAAAAGAAGGTTTCATTCACATTTCCTGCCGTGGGAATAGGTTCCCATAACAAAAATCGCAGGCTGATGCCTTCCATTCAAGAAAAGGACACGTCGATCCTAAAATAAAGGAGGTGCCGTTGTCTAATAAAAGAATGACGTGTTGATCAGAAAATTAGGACTAGCTTAGATTGAAGTTTTTTTTAAAGTCACGTGTACGCATTCTTCTCTTAATACTATGGACGCCCCTGTAAATAAACAAGCATGCATGCATTTGATATGAAGAAACACACGCGCACGGCTAAGTTGGCCCACCCCGGCCCGATGTATGTACACGTATAGAACCATGCATGTACACAGCTAGCAAGGCATGATTCAAAAAAAAAAAAACTAGCAAGGCATGATCAATCCATTAGACTGCTACCTTCTGCAACTAGCCAAACTAGCCAGGCATGATTAATCCATCAGGCTGCTAGCTTGTGCAAATAGCAGGTCGTGTATACGACAGCTAGCTTGTACGTGTCATGTATGTTGCGTCCAAAAGCATCAGGCTATGAATCACGTCACGTCGTACAAAATACATCAAAAAGTACACCACATACAATCTCTAAATATTTCTACTTTTTCTATCTTAGGTATTGTGTACCACAAGGAGACATAAACCTATTCCATAGGTATGTACTGCATAGAGCTGACGAAGATGGCACTTCTGGCTTGATTTTGCAGCTATGAACTAAATTTTAAACAAGATATTTGTAGTTGAACCCAGAACTCGAACAATCAAAATATATTTACGCTTTTTAGAAGTGTGTTCAATTATCCTATTTCAGATTTTGTAAGTATATCGTAATAGACATCAATTGACTCCCAATGTGGCAAATTTTTAGAACCGGATGGATTACGATTTGCTAGAGCAAAATATCATTATAAGGTGTTGATGTTAACTGGAAAAGCATTATCATATTTGGCACACAACTGGGTGTCTAAAAGATCAACTTGAATTAGTATGTCTAAGTTCTATAGAGCATCCGCGACTGGCCTCGGTTGTTTAACCCGAGATAGAGGATCATGCGACCCATCCAGAGATAAAACTGGCGAACAAGAGGTAATGTTCATCTTAATGGTGAATAATTATCTCATAGCCACTCTTAGGAATCCTCTTGGTAACTATGTGCACACCTTCTTCACATTGCTTTGCCGTTGCACGAGCAGAAATAACAAGAAGAGCCAAAAAGGTGGTTGCCGATTACTTAGGAGTAAAGCATGCAAATGTGGTTTGATGAGATGTAACGGTCAGAGAAGACCGATGACAGTGCTCCTCGACAAGCAAGTACATAGGGTGTGTTTGGTTTACAGCCAACGGTGACCACACCAAAAAATTGGCTTGCCCGTGAGATTTGGCTGTCGTTTGGATCGCGGCCAAAACTTTGGCTTGCCCTGCATGCCTGGGAGTCCTCCATGCTATTTTCGCCAACATGTGTGCGCGGCGAGGGCGAGCAAAACGCTCCCCAAAAAATTGGCAGCCAGACTCTCTCCGTACGTGGCTACTGTTTCCCGTTATTATTTATGGTTAGCCGGATTAACCGCTAATTAATCGCCAACGGAAGCACAACGACGCCCACGTACTTAGCGGCTGTTTGGATATTTTTAGAGGTGGTTGTTTGGACTTCTTTTTGCAGAGAAATATGTTGGAGAAGACCAATGATGGTACAAAGTTAACCTTCTTGCAAATAAATCCACATGATGGTGATCCCGCTATGTGCAACTGATTTCTTCTCAAATATTGCATATGGTCAAGCAAAACAAGAGACCCCCCTAGCAACCTGGAGTGTGACTAAAAATTCAGTTTCTACTTCTGAATTATGTAATTTAGTATTTATCTCTACCAATGTAGAAGTTAAATTATTTTTCTTCTGAAGCATGTGGTTCTGACAAAACATATCTTTTGTATTTTTAGATGGTATCAAGGGGCATCAAACTATCAGTAGTAAATTGTCTCACATGCATTTCTATTGTCTTCTCTATTAATTTTTTTTTTGCATAATCTAAGTGTAAAGTTTCCTGTTGGGTCTAGATGTGTACCAATTTGGCCCTTCACATATATTCATGTTTTCTATATATTTTTAGGTTTCAAATCATGAGAGCACACTAGAGTCCAGAATTTGGAACTAGTTATGAACATTCTTATTGGTAGAAAGCTATTTATCACAATATACGTGGCCTCCACCACATATAGTTCAATAATTTAGTATTGATGACAACAGTTTATGGATGTTCGTCATTAAAGAAAAGTTTGAATGAATTCAACAAAATTATTACTTCGCAGAAAAAGAATGACCTTCATTTTTGAATCACAACAATAGATTATAAGAAGGCCAGCTTCTTCTCTAATGAAAGATATCATTTGATTTTATAACCATTATTCCTATGAGAGTATATTATTGATTGCTCCTATATATTTCACATAGCCTGTTATAAAATAAGACAATCATCACGATTGTTAACAGAACATCGTGTGTATATATGATCACGACATCTTGTAATACACGCCGAAGCACAATTTAATAAAAAAATTGGTATGCTCAAAATTCTCACAAAAAGTGATCCAAAGTTTTTGGCATTTGTACCAATGTAAAATTGCATACAAAATTCTCACTTAATACGATTCTCAATATGTTAATTTTTTCCAAAATGATAATACAATCCATTATTTTATAGAAAAGGAAGGTGACATTCAACAAGGAAAGGGATAAATTAAATTTTCTAAAAAAATATTCAACCATTAATCTGGCGAATCATCTATATTATTAACTAATATAAAGGATCAAAACCCATAGTTCTTTGCATTTCATATTTTTTTTTGAACATCAGTACAGACACAAGCGCTCATATACACGCGCATACACTCACCCCTATGAGCGCACACATGCACACCCTACCCCTATGAGCACCTCCGAAAGACTGAGCCAGCATATCATCTTGAAATTTACGAATTCACCGTAGGCACCTCATCGTCGATGGTGACGTCTCCTCCCACTGAATGCGCATCACCGGAAATCCTGAAATAAATTCAGGAATAAATGTGAGCACCAGGATTTGAATCCTGGTGGGCTGGGGATACCACGGTCCCTCTAACCATCCAACCACAGGTTGGTTCGCTTTGCATTTCATATTTAATACCTAAACATGTTGTATGTAATATGCTTGCACCCAAGCGAATCAACAGATAAATTCTTAATTTCTAAACATCCACAAACTGATACACCTTCACAGTTATATGTAAATGATTTTCCAATGAATATCCAAACAATAATAAAAAAACTAAATTTTCACAAGCATTATTACTTCGATTATCCTATATGATTTTTAGGATGATTATCATAATGCGCACACCATGTTACCAACATATTTTATTCCTGGAGAATATTAAAACTAATGTGAGATTTTAAATTTCAAATGAGATGTTGCCCGCTAAACAATATATTCTCACTATGAATCATTACAAATTCTAGCCCGCGCATCGAGCGAGCCACTTTGCTAGTTGACACAAAAATAATAATACTTCAAGCATACTAATCAAAGCAATCATGTCTTCTCAAAGTAGCATGGCAAAAGAAAGTTCATCCCTACAAAATCATATAGTTAGGCTATGCTTCATTTTCGTCACACAAAGATGTTCCCAACTTTTATACCCCCGATGACAAGCCAAGCAATTGTTTCATATTCAAATAATCTCAAACTTTTTCAACCTTCATGCAATACATGAGCGCGAGCCATGGATATAGAACTATGGGTGGAATACAATATGATGATTGGGATTGTGTGGAGAAGACAAAAAAGAAGAAAGTCTCACATTGACGAGGATAATCAATGGGCTATGGAGATTCCCATCAATTGATGTCAACATGAGGAGTAGGGATTGCCATGCAACGGATGCACTAGAGCTACGAATGCTCAACAAAAGAAAACTAGTGGGTGTGCATCCAACTCGCTTGCTCATGAAGACCTAGGGCATTTGAGGAAGCCCATCGTAGGAATATACAAGCCAAGTTCTATAATGAAAAATTCCCACTAGTATAAAAAAGACAACTTATGAGACTCACTACATGAAGAACAAGGTGCTACTTTGAAGCACAATATATGAGACTCACTACATCAGGAACAAGGTGCTACTTTGAAGCACAAGTGTGGAAAAGGAGATAGTAGCATTGCCCTTTTTTTCCTTTTTTTCTTTTTTTTGGGCCTTTCTTTTTTTTCTTTTGGCCTTCCTTTTTTTCTCTTTTTTTTTCTTTTTGGGCAAGGCTCTAACAATGATGATCATCACACTTCTATTGATTACAACATAAGGATTACAACTCGAAACTTAGAACAAGATATGACTCTATATGAATGCCTCCGGCGGTGTACCGGGATGGTGCAGTGAATCAAGAGTGACATGTATGAAAAATAATGCATGGTGGCTTTGCCACAAATACGATGTCAACTACATGATCATGCAATGACAATATGACAAAAGTAATGTATGTCATGATGATGATGATGGAAGTTGCATGGCAATATATCTCGGAATGGCTATGAAAATGTCATGATAGGTAGCAGGTAGGTATGGTGGCTGTTTTGAGGAAGATATAAGGAGGTTTATGTGTGATAGAGCGTATCGTATCACGGGGTTTGGATGCACCGGCGAAGTTTTCACCAACTCTCAAGGTGAGAAAGGGCAATGCACGGTACCGAAGAGGCTAGCAAAGGCGGAAAGGTAAAAGTGCGTATAATCCATGGACTCAACATTAGTCAAAAGAACTCATATACTTATTGCAAAAATTTAGAAGTCATCAAAAATCAAGTACTACACGCATGCTCCTATGGGGATAGATTGGTAGGAAAAGACCATCACTCATCCCCGGCCGCCACTCATAAGGATGCACAAGCCAGGTACACTTCATGTTTCAAATTTGTTACACAACTTTAACCATACGTGCATGCTACGGGACTTGCATACTTCAACACAAGTATTTCTCAAATTCATAATCACCCAACTAGCACGACTTTGATATTATCACCTCCATATCTCAAAACAATTATCAAGCATCAAACTTATCTTAGTATTCAATTCACTCAAAAGAAAGTTTCACATATCTTGAACACTAAGTATATTAACATTAAGCAAACTACCATGCTATTAATGACTCTCAAAATAATCCAAGTGAAGCATGAGAGATCAATAGTTTCTTTAAAAAAAATCCACCACCGTGCTCTGAAATATATAAGTGAAGCAATAGAGCAAAAATTATCACGCTCAAAAGATATAAGTGAAGCACTATGAGCAAAACTATCAAGCTCAAAAGATATAAGTGAAGCACATAGAGTATTCTAACAAATTCCACATCATGTATGGCTCTCTCAAAAGGTGTGTACAGCAAGGATGATTGTGGTAAACTAACAAGCAAAGACACAAATAAAACAAGACGCTCCAAGCAAAACACATATCATGTGGTGAATAAAAATATAGCTCCAAGTAAATTACCGATGGAAGTGGACGAAAGAGGGGATGCCTTCCGAGGCATCCCCAAGCTTTGACTTTTTGGTGTCCTTGGATTCTCTTGGGGGTTCCATGGGAATCCCCAAGCTTAGGCTCTTGCCACTCCTTGTTCCATAATCCATCAAAATAATTCACCCAAAACTTGAAAACTTCACGACACAAAACTCAACAGAAATCTCGTGAGCTCCATTAGAGAAAGAAAACAAAAGACTACTTCAAGGTACTGTAATGAACTCATTCTTTATTTATATTGGTGTTAAACCTACTGTATTCCAACTTCTCTATGGAATATAAACTATTTTATTAGCCATAGATTCATCAAAATAAGCAAACAACACACGTAAAACAGAATCTGTCAAAAACAGAACAGTCTGTAGCAATTTGTAACTAACGCAAACTTCTGGAACTCTAAAAATTCTACCAAAATAGGAATTCCTGGAAAATTTGTTTGTTGAACAGGAGCAAAAATAATCAACGCAAAATCACGTTTCTGTGATTTAACAAAATTATATTCGTGCGCGCAAAGTTTCTGTTTTTCAGCAGAATCAAATCAACTATTATCGTAGGTTATCCTATATGTTCTACTTGGCACAAACACTAATTAAAAGATAAAACCACATCCAAACAGAATCTAGATGGATTATTTATTCCTAAACATAAGCAAAAACAAAAAACACAAAACAAAATTGGGTTGCCTCCCAACAAGCGCTATCGTTTAACGCCCCTAACTAGGCATAAAAGCAAGGATAGATCTAGGTATTGCCATCTTTGGTAGGCAATCCATAAGTGGCTATCATGATAGATTCATATGGTAATTTTATTTTCTTTCTAGGGAAGTGTTCCATGCCCTTCTTTAAGGAAAATTGGAATCTAATATTCCCTTCTTTCATATCAATAATTGCACCAATCGTTCTAAGGAAAGGTCTACCAAGAATAATAGGACATGAAGGATTGCAATCTATATCAAGAACGATAAAATCTACGGGAACATAATTCCTATTTTCAACAATAAGAACATCATTAATTCTTCCCATAGGCTTTTTAATAGTGGAATCCGCAAGATGCAAGTTTAGAGAGCAATCATCAAAGTCACGGAAATCTAGCAAATCACACAAAGTTTTGGGAATAGTAGAGACACTAGCACCCAAATCACACAAAGCATGAAACTCATAATCTTTAATTTTAATTTTAATAGTAGGTTCCCACTCATCATAGAGTTTTCTAGGGATAGAAACTTTCAACTCAAGTTTTTCTTCATAAGATTGCATCAAGGCATCAACAATGTGTTCGGTAAAGGCCTTATTTTGACTATAACCATGTGTAGAATCTAGCACGGATTGCAACAAGGAAATACAACCAATCAAAGAGCAATTTTCATAATTAAATTCCTTGAGATCCAAAATAGTGGGTTTAGCAACATCTAGGTTTTTATTTCTTTCAATCCCACTTTCATCAATTTCATTATCAAGATCTAGAAACTCCGAATTCTTAGAATGCCTTCTAGGTAAAGGAAGATCATATTCAGTTTCATCAAGATTCATATTGCAAAAGAAAGATTTAATGGGGGAAACATCAATAACTTTTAGATCTTCATCTTGATTTTCATAGGAATGGAAGAACACGCTTTAATAAAGACATCTTTGGAAGCACGCATTCTAGCGGTTCTTTCTTTGCACTCAACAATGGAAATTCTCATGGCTTTGAGAGACTCATTGATATCATGCTTAGGAGGAATAGATATAAGCTTTAAAGAATCAATTTCAAGAGAAATTCTATCAACATTCCTAGCCAAATCATCAACTTTAAGCAATTTCTCTTCAAGCAAAGCATTGAAACTCTTTTGTGCATTCATAAATTCTTTAACACTATTCTCAAATTCAGAGGGCATCTTATTAAAATTTCCATAAGAGTTGTTGTAGGAATTTCCATAATTATTAGAATGATTACTAGGATAAGGCCTAGGATTAAAATTCCCTCTATACGCATTGTTTCCAAAACTATTCCTACCAACAAATTCACATCCATGGATTCATTATTATTCTCAATCAAAGTAGACAAAGGCATATCATTGGGATCAAGAGAAGTATTTTTAGTAGCAAACATCTTCATAAGTTCATCCATCTTTTCACTGAAAACATTGATTTCTTCTATAGCATGCACTTTTTTACTAGAAAATCTTTCGGTGTGCCATTGAGAATAATTGGCCATAATATTATCAAGAAATTTTGTAGCATCTCCTAACGCAATTTCCATAAACGTGCCTCCCGAGGCCGAATCTAAAAGATTTCTAGAAGCATAATTCAATCCGGCATAAAATTTTTGTATGATCATCCATAAATTCAAACCATGAGCAGGGCAATTGCGAAGCATTAATTTCATTCTTTCCCAAGATTGGGCAACATGCTCATGATCAAGTTGTTTAAAATTCATGATATCATTCCTAAGAGTGATAATCTTAGCGGGAGGAAAATACTTAGAGATAAAAGCATCTTTGCACTTGTTTCAAGAATCAATACTATTTTTAGGCAAAGATGAAAACCAAACTTTAGCACGATCTCTAAGTGAAATCGGAAATAACTTCAATTTGACAATATTGTTATCCATATCTTTCTTATTTTGCATATCACACAGGTTAACAAAATTGTTTAGATGAGTAGCGGCATCTTCACTAGGAGGGCCGGTGAATTGATCTTTCATAACAAGATTCAGCAAAGCGGTATTGATTTCACAAGACTCATCATTATTAAGAGGAGCAATCGGAGTACTAAGGAAATCATTATTATTGGTATTCGAGAAATCACACAATTTGGTATTATCTTGCGCCATGGCAACAAGTAATCCAACAGACAAGCAAACAGAAAGGCAACAGGAAAAATGCAAACGGGAAAGAGAGGAGGAGATTGGGAAAGAGAGGGCAAATAAAACGGCAAGGGTGAAGTGGGGAGGAGAAAAACGAGAGGCAAATCATGTAATGTGAGAGATAGGGATTGTGATGGGTACTTGGTATGGTTGACTTGCTTGCATGAGCCCCCCCGGCAACGGCGCTTGAAATTCTTCTTGCTACCTCTTGAGCACTGCCTTGGATTTCCCCGAAGAGGAGAGGATGATGCAGTAAAGTAGTCTAAGTATTTCCCTCAGTTTTTGAGAACCAAGGTATCAATCCAGTAGGAGACCACGCACAAGTCCCTCGTACCTACACAAAACGATAGCTACTCGCAACCAACGCGATTAGGGGTTGTCAATCCCTTCGCGGTCACTTACGAGAGTGAGATCTGATAGAGATGATACATAATATTTTTGGTATTTTTGATAGATAGATGCAAAGTGAAAAGTAAAAGGCAAAGTAAAAGGGAAAGTAAAAACAAACCAAGTAAATAAAGGGATAGAGATTGATATGATGAGAATAGACCCGGGGGCCATAGGTTTCACTAGTGGCTTCTCTCAAGAGCATAAATATTCTACGGTGGGTGAACAAATTACTGTTGAGCAATTGACAGAATTGAGGATAGTTATGAGCATATCTAGGCAATGATCATGTATATAGGCATGACGTCTGAGACAAGTAGATCGAAACGATTCTGCATCTACTACTATTACTCCACTCATCGACCGCTATCCAGCATGCATCTAGAGTATTAAGTTGAAAACAGAGTAACGCCTTAAGAAAGATGACATGATGTAGAGGGATAAATTCATGCAATATGATAAAAAAACATCTTGTTATCCTCGATGGCAACAATACAATACGTGCCTTGCAACCCTTTCTGTCACTGGGTAAGGACACCGCAAGATTGAATCCAAAGCTAAGCACTTCTCCCATTGCAAGAACTACCAATCTAGTTGGCCAAACCAAAAAGAATAATTCGAAGAGACTTGCAAAGATAACTCAATCATACATAAAAGAATTCAGAGAAGATTCAAATATTTTCCATAGATAATACTGGATCATAAACCCACAATTCATCGGTCTCAACAAACACACCGCAAAAAGAAGATTACATCAAATAGATCTCCACAAGAGAGGGGGAGAATATTGTATTGAGATCCAAAAAGAGAGAAGAAGCCATCTAGCTACTAGCTATGGACCCGAAGGTCTAAAGTAAACTACTCACACTTCATCGGAGGGGCTATGGTGCTGATGTAGAAGCCCTCCATGGTGGATGCCCCCTCCGACAGAGCTCCGGAACAGGCCCCAAGATGGGATCTCGTGGATACACAAGGTTGCGGTGGTGGAATTAGGTTTTTGGCTCCCCTCTCTGATCATTTGGGGATACGTAGGTATATATAGGAGGAAGGAATACGTCGGTGGAGCAGCAGGGGGCCCACGAGGTAGGGGGCGCGCCCGGGGGGGTGCCCTCCACCCTCGTGACCGCCTCTTTTGTTCCTTGGAGCAGGGTCCAAGTCTCCTGGATCACGTTCGGTGAGAAAATCACGTTCCCGAAGGTTTCATTCCGTTTGGACTCCGTTTGATATTCCGTTTCTTCGAAATACTGAAATAGGCAAAAAAACAGCAATTCTGGGTTGGGCCTCCGGTTAATAGGTTAGTCCCAAAAATAATATAAAAGTGGAAAATAAAGCCCAATATAGTCCAAAACAGTAGATAAAGTAGCATGGAGCAATCAAAAGTTATAGAAACGTTGGAGACGTATCAGGTACTATCCGGATCATCTCCGGGACCAGTATTGATGTGGCGGGGTTTGGAGTGGCGTCGGAGACGCCCGTATTTTGCTTTTTCTCCCGAGGGGTTGTCCTCCACTGCCACGTCGCCATTGGTTTGTTTCGAAGTGTCCACCATGTATATATTGTTTGAAGAGGTGGCTGTCCACCGCCCTGTGAGCGGTGGATCCTGTATGTTTCTTGCATCGTCGTCCATACCGTCGATGTCTTCGAAGTCGAAGTCGAGCACGTCGGTTGAGTCATCGATCGTGGCGACAAAGTGGGTGGTGGGTGGGCAGCGAATTACTTCGTCGCCTGCTTCCCACTCAAGCCAGACATAGTTCGACTCAGAGCCTCCTGACAAAGAGAGAGACTTTAATGAGTTCAGCATGTCACCAAAAAGCGAGTGCCGAGAGATGTCCGCAGCGATAAACTCCATCACCGGAGCCCAACCTGGCTCGGCTGGCTCGAGGGTGTGCGGGCCAGGGCCAATAGCCGGATATGAGTCCAGGGGCCCAGGGTTACAGGCCTCCAAAGAGGTGAGACCCGTGTTCGGCTCCACCGCCGATAAGTGTGCGGCCTGCGGGGCGGGGTCCATCCCTCCGTCCATAGGCAACGCAACCTACCCCAGATTTAGATCTGGGGCTGCTTCAGGGATGATGCCCCGGGCACTGTCCGACAGCAGGTCTAGGCCGTGCTCGTCGTAGCTGTCCGGTGCTCCTGGCGCTGGCCCGAACCCGTCGTAGATCAAGTTTCCGCGGATATTTGTCATGTAGTTCAAGTTTCCGAACCTGATCTGGTGTCCAGGGGCGAAGCTGTCGATCTGCTCCAACTGGCCAAGCGAATTGGCCCGCAGTGCGAAGCCGCCGAACACAAAGATCTGTTCGGGGAGAAAAGTCTCACCCTGGACCGTGTTGTTGACGATTGAAGATGCCATCAAGCCTCGAAGCGACGACACAAAGGAACTCTCAATGAAAGCACCAATGTCGGTGTCAAAACCGGCGGATCTCGGGTAGGGGGCCCAGATCTGTGCGTCTTAGGCTGATGGTAACAGGAAGCAAGGGACACAATGTTTACCCAGGTTTGGGCCCTCTCGATGGAGGTAAAACCCTACTTCCTGCTTGATTAATATTCAAGATATGTGGAATACAAGAGTAGATCTACCACGAGATCGTAGAGGCTAAACCCTAAGAGCTAGCCTATCATGGTATGATTGTAAATGTGATCGGCCTTCTAAGGACCATCCTCTCTGATTTATATAAACACCGGAGAGCTAGGGTTTACATGGAGTCGGTTACAAGGAAGTAAACATAATATCCGGATCTCCAAGCTTGTCTTCCACACAAAGGAGAGTCCCATCCGGACACGAGCCGAAGTCTTGAGTCTTGTATCTTGACGCTTCTATAGTCCGGACGATGAATATAGTCCGGCTGTCCGGATACCCCCTTATCCAGGACTCCCCCTGTCTTTGCTCAAGTCAAGACATACCAAGTACCCATCACAAACTCATCTCCCTCGCATTACATTATTTTCCATTTGCCTCTCGTTTTCCTCTCCCCACTTCACCCTTGCCGTTTTATTTGCCCTCTCTTTCCCAATATCCTCTCTCTTTTGCTTGCCTTTTTGTTTGCTTGTGTGTTGGATTGCTTGTCACGATGGCGCAAGATAATACCAAATTGTGTGACTTTTCCAATACCAATAATAATGATTTCCTTAGCACTTTGATTGCTCCTCTTAATGATGTTGAGTCTTGCGAAATCAATGCTGCTTTGTTGAATCTTGTTATGAAAGATCAATTCTCCGGCCTTCCTAGTGAAGTTGTCACTACTCATCTAAACAACTTTGTTGATTTGTGTGATATGCAAAAGAAGAAAGATACGGATAATGATATTGTTAAATTGAAGTTATTTCCGTTTTCACTTAGAGATCATGCTAAAACTTGGTTTTCGTCTTTGCCTAAGAATAGTATTGATTCATGGAATAAGTGCAAAGATGCTTTTATCTCTAAGTATTTTCCTCCCACTAAGATCATCTCTCCTAGGAACGATATTATGAATTTTAAACAACTTGATCATGAGCATGTTGCCCAATCTTGGGAAAGAATGAAATTAATGATTCGCAATTGCCCTACTCATGGTTTGAACTTATGGATGATCATACAAAAATTTTATGCCGGATTGAATTTCGCTTCTAGAAATTTTTTAGATTCGGCTGCGGGAGGCACTTTTATGGAAATCACCTTAGGAGAAGCTACTAAACTCCTTGATAACATTATGGCTATCTATTCTCAATGGCACACCGAAAGATCTACTAGTAAAAAAGTGCATGCTATAGAAGAAATTAATGTTTCGAGTGGAAAGATGGATGAACTTATGAAATTGTTTGCTACTAAGAGTGCTCCTATTGATCCTAATGATAAGCCTTTGTCTACTTTGATTGAAAATCATAATGAATCTATGGATGTGATTTTTGTTGGTAGGAATAAATTTGGTAACAATGCGTATAGAGGAAACTTTAATCCTAGACCGTTCCCTAGTAATTCCTCTAATAATTATGGTAATTCCTACAACAACTCTTATGGAAATTTTAATAATATGCCCTCTGATTTTGAGAATAGCATTAAAGAATTAATGATCTCTCAAAAGAATTTTAATGCTTTGCTTGAAGAAAAAATGCTTAAAGTTGATGATTTGGCTAGGAACATTAATAGGCTTTCGCTTGATGCTGATTCTTTGAAACTTAGATTTAATCCTCCTAAGCATGATATCAATGAGTCTCTCGAAGCCATAAGAATTTCCATTGATGAGTGCAAATAAAGAATTGCTAGGTTGCGTGCTAAGAAAGATTGCTTTGTAAACGCGTGTTCCTCTAATTTCCATGAAAATAATGATGAAGATCTAAAAGTTATTGATGTGTCCCCTATTAAATCCTTGTTTTGCAATATGAATCTTGATAATGATGGGACTGAAGATGAGTCAACCTTAGTTAAAAGGCGTCTCAATAATTCGGAGTGTTTAGATCTTGATGCTAAATTTGGTAAAACTGGGATTGGACAGGTGAAGACTTTAAATAGCATTGAACCCACCGTCGGTGTCAAAACCGGCGGATCTCTGGTAGGGGGTCCCGAACTGTGCATCTAGGCGGATGGTAACAGGAGACAAGGGACACGATGTTTTACCCAGGTTCGGGCCCTCTTGATGGAGGTAAAACCCTACGTCCTGCTTGATTAATATTGATGATGTGGGTATTACAAGAGTAGATCTACCACGAGATCAAGGAGGCTAAACCCTAGAGGCTAGCCTATGGTATGATTGTTGTATTGTCCTACGGACTAAAAGCCCCCGGTTTATATAGACACCGGAGAGGGCTAGGGTTACACAGAGTCGGTTACAATGGTAGGAGATCTACATATCCGTATCGCCAAGCTTGCCTTCCACGCCAAGGAAAGTCCCATCCGGACACGGGACGAAGTCTTCAATCTTGTATCTTCATAGTCTTGGAGTCCGACCGATGATGATAGTTCGGCTATCCGGACACCCCCTAGTCCAGGACTCCCTCAGTAGCCCCTGAACCAGGCTTCAATGACGATGAGTCCGGCGCGCATATTGTCTTCGGCATTGCAAGGCGGGTTCCTCCTCCGAATAATTTATAGAAGATTGTGAACACCAGGATAGTGTCCGACTCTGCAAAATAAATTCCACATTCCACCGTAGAGAGAATAATATTTACACAAGTTCAATCTGCTGACGTATTTCGTGGCGTGACGTCACACCACAACCAAGCCTTTACTTGAATCGTTTTTGTTATACCACCTCAGCGCGTTTAGCGAAGCGGTTTCGTTGGCACGTCTTGTCGAAGTAGAGATCGTGTTCCCCTTATTCCGGGATTCCCATCAATACGGACGTGGGTAACCCAACCGCGCCATTGATTGCGACGCTTGGGAGAAAAGCGAGTTTTACCGGGCCGGTGGGGACGCATAGTTTCGTCCGCCCATATATAAGGGGATAAGGATCCACCTTTTTACCTGCACCTTCTTCCTCCTTTGCTTATCCATCTCCGCACACTCGAGCTCCAGCGCCCAAGTCCGCACATCTCACCTCAACCTTCTCCAGCTATGTCCGGAGCGGGAGGCAAGTGGATGGCCTCCTCTGTTACGGAGGGTAACATCAAGAAGCTGTGCAGCGCCGGATATCTGTCCAGCCACATCGCGCACCGGCTCCCCGACGAGGGGAAGCTCATCCCTACCCCCAGGCCCCATGAGAGGGTGGTATTCCTTCCCCATTTCCTCCACGGACTGGGCTTCCCACTCCACCCCTTTGTTCGGGGGCTCATGTTCTACTACAGCCTGGATTTCCATGATCTGGCCCCGAATTTCATCCTCAACATCTCGGCATTTATTGTCGTGTGTGAGGCCTACCTCTGCATCCAGCCCCACTTCGGCTTGTGGCTCAATACCTTCAATGTCAAGCCGAAGGTTGTGAAGGGCAGCCAAGCAGAGTGCGGAGGCGCCATGGTGGGCAAGATGCCCAACGTTACTTGGCTTGAGGGCACCTTCGTGGAAACCATCAAGGGGTGGCAATCGGGGTGGTTCTACACCACCGAGCCGCGTGACCCTAAATGGGCAGCGGCCCCGAAATTCAGATCTGGCATCCCCACACGGCTCACCTCTTGGAAAGAGAGTGGCCTGACCTGGGGCGATTCGGAGGAGCTGACCGGACCCCAAGCCTGCGTCCAAAAGCTAGTGAACAAGAAGCTCAAGCTTGTCAACGTAGTCCAGGTCATGCTCATCCGCTGGATTCTCCCGTGCCAACAACGGGCCTTCAAATTTTGGGAGTTTGATCCGGCCCAGCACCAAACCTTGAGCAGGCTCTTCGACACTACGTACGAAGATGCCTGGAAGGTGCTGTTTAAGGGCGCCGAGGCTCCCGCATCCGCTACCGAAGATCGCGGATTCAGCTCACAGCGCCAGGCTAGCAAGGTAAGCGATTCTACCCTTTACGGGACACTTGTTTTCCATAGTTTGACTCTATGCGGGATCTAAACTCCCTCTCCTTTGACAGGACTGGCTGAAGAAGGCCGAGCGGACGAACTGTCCGGCCCCTTTGCCGGAAGACCCAGCGGACGCCCGCTTAACGGGGCTGCTGGTTCCGGCACCCCACGTGGTGCCAGAGAAGAAGGCCAAGAAGAAGGCCACGGGCACTCAAAAGAGTTCCCGTTTTCAGGTGTTATCGGACTCATCGTCTGATGACTCCAAGGCGGACTCCTCCCACGAGGACGAGGAGGAGAAGAAAGAGGCCTCTCCCCCAGCGGGGGGGGGGGAGAAAAGGAAGGCCTCCCCAACGAGGGAGGACGAAGGGTCCAAGAAGGGAAGGACTCTTCCCCCGGAATGTTCCGCCAACGCCGGTGACGACGACGAGGATTGGCCTTCAAGGGCCAAGCCCCTGGCGAGATCGTAAGTATCCGGACTTCCGAATAACTTCATGATTTTTCTTTTCGCCACACAGTGTCTTTCTAATGCCGCATACAACCCTGCAGTCCGCCCAAGGACGATCTTCCCGCATCGTCGAGCGGGTCCTTGGGTACGTCGGATGTGAATAGTACTTCACTTCCAACCGCCTCCACCCCTCGTGATGCCGACGATGCCGAGGTGGGATCCCAGAGAGGGACCCACCCGGAGAAGGAGGACCCGGAGGTGCCACAAGGCAACCTCCCGGACTTTGTACCGGACTCCGCACCGGAACCTGCAGTGGTTCCAGAGTCCAGCAGGCGGCCCCTTCATAAGAAGAGCAAGACCGTGACGCCAGCGGCCTCCGTACAACCGGAGGCGCCGGATAACTTGCTGGAGGCGCTCAACGGCGCTTCCATCGAGGAGGAACACCGCACTGTCATGAGTGTGGTGATTCAGAAGGTCCAGCTCACCAAAAGTGGGCTGACCGAAGCCTGCAACAGCCTTCTAACAGGCTTTGAGGTAAGAATATTAATATATGTAAAATAGTACCGCATAGACAGTAGCTCCTGATGCTCGGTTTGGTGTTCGGAAAGAAAAGCCGGACGGAGGATCTGAAAAGATACATGCAGGAGTCTTAAAAAATATGTCAATATGGGATTGCAGGTTGTGCTGCTGACCTCTGCCGCACTGACTGCGGAGGTCGATGCTTTGAAGCAAAGCCTCGAGCGGTCCGAGAACGAGCTCGACCGTGCCAAGAAGCAGCTCGAGGACAAGGAAGGTGAGTAACACCTTATTAAATTTGTACCTTACAGAAAAGGATTTGGTTGCAAGAGAAATGACAAGGATAACGTGGGTACTTCAGGGGCCACGAACAAGGTGGCGACCCTGAAGGAGGCGGTGTCCGCGGCCGAACGTTATGCGGCCGTGGAGCATGCTGGCCGAGAGAAGCAGGAGGCGCGGGTGGCGGAGGTACAGCAAGAGCTCCAGGCTCTCGTGGAAAAGCATGAGAGTTTGGAGCGCGACTCGAAGACTCGAGAGTCCGAGCTTGCATCGGCTCTTGAGAGTGCGAAAGCCGCTAAGGCTGAAGCCCACAAGGCCGTTCAGGAAATCGAGGCGTTGAAGAAAATAGCAAATGTCGTGGTATTTCTCACGGGGGGTGCAAGACGACATATGCCACAAGGTGGCTTCGTGTGGGGGCAAGACTGCTGCTGATAGGCCCGGGAGCGGGTATGCGAGTAGCACGCGGTGTTTACCCAGCTTCGGAGCTCTCCGGAGAGATAATACTCCTACTGCTGCATGTCTGAATGTATCTGGTATATCTGGTACAGAGTTGCTCCTGGAGCTGTATCTGAGGTCAGTGCCATAGGCATCTGGCCTCGTATATATGAGCACAAGTATGTGTGGCCGCATGTGCCTGAGCATGCATGCGTGAGTGTGTGCTCATGTGGATGGATGGATAGCTAGCTAGCTTGCTTGCTTGCTAGTGGCTTGTGTGTGTGCGTGAGCGTCCCTCCTGGATGGATGGATGTGTGCCCATATATATAGGCATGGCTAGCTTAGGAAGTAAGCTAAGTGGTGGCATGGGCAAGGCATGGTAGGGTGTCATGCTTGTCCCCTGGGTCACTTCATAAATAGTGCCAGGGGACAAGTGACACTGTACATGATGGCTGGGTGTCACGTGAACAGTGCTAGGTACGGTCGTCACGTCGGGGTCGCGTCGGGCTGCAGTCGGCAGTCGGCCTGGTGGCGGAGTCGGCAGTCGGCCTGGTGGCGGAGTCGGCAGTCGGCAGTCGGCAGTCAGCCTGGTGCCGGAGTCGGCAGTCGGCCTGGTGGCGGAGTCGGCAGTCGGCCTAGTGGCGGAGTCGGCAGTCGGCCTGGTGCCGGAGTCGGCAGTCGGCAGTCGGCCTGGTGGCGGAGTCGGCAGTCGGCAGTCGGCCTGGTGGCGGAGTCGGCAGTCGGCAGTCGGCCTGGTGCCGGAGTCGGCAGTCGGCCTAGTGGCGGAGTCGGCAGTCGGCCTGGTGGCGGAGTCGGCAGTCGGCCTGGTGCCGGAGTCGGCAGTCGGCCTGGTGCCGGAGTCGGCAATCGGCAGCCGGCCTGGTGCCGGAGTCGGTAGTCGGCCTGGTGCCGGAGTCGGCAGTCGGCCTGGTGGCGGAGTCGGCAGCCGGGACTCGGCCTTCTTTGAAGGTCGCCAGCCGGGACTCGGCCTTCTTTGAAGGTCGCCAGCCGGGACTCGGCCTTCTTCGAAGGTCGCCGTCTGGGACTCGGCTGAGGGGCACGGCCTGCCCCGATGTCTTGAAAGATCGTCTCGTCGTCTTCGGGGTATCCGTGTCCACTTACTCCGACAGTAGCCCCCAAGCCTCCGGGCAACCTGGCAAAGTTGGGCGGAGGTTTTTTGACGAGTGTTCATGGAAATGATCATGCAAAAAGATGAAGTTAGTCCACGCAGATATATCAAATGTTTGCCTTTAGCAGTGCATGTTTTATGCGGAGGGTGCCGACTCGGTTTCGTCCGAGCCCCCTTAATCTTTTTCGTGTTCTCTCCACTTTTTGGCTTGTGCTCTCGCTCGCCGGATAGCCGCTCTGCGGTCTGTGGCTGAGAGTGGGCCGCGAAGTGGAGTGTACAGTACTCAGAGTCTGGGAGCAGATTCAACCGAGTAGATACTTGTAAAGGAAACGGTCGGGTCGCCCGAAGCGTTTTTCTTCCCGGACGTTTTTCGCGTGGGTGGCCTCCAGCGTTCACTCTTGCTAGTCGGACAGCCGCTCTGCGGTCTGTGACGAAGAGTGGGCCTTTGGTACCGCGCACGCTACTAAGCCGTCTGCGGGAACTAACGTCTCAGGCCAAACGGCCAGCCCCCGGGCCAACTCTGGCTGGCGCTGGGGCGAACAGTGATGCAACTGTAATAAAATGCGGACATAGCCCCCGAGCATCGCTCGGGATTATCTGTGCTTGCGCGATGCAAAAATATGCGGGTGAGGAGCTCACATTGATTTTCGTGTAGCCGCGGTCGTTGAAGACAGCCGGTGCGACTCGGCGCTTGCGGAGTGCGCCGGCGCACCCGCTGGGTGTAGCCTTCGAGCCCCCAGGTGCTCGAAGGGGGGGGTTCCGGCCGGTCAGGCTCGACCGGCCAGGCGGCGATGTAACTTGCAGCACTCTTTTTCTTCTTCTGCCGGCTGCTGGCAGCCGGACAAAACTCTTCTCTTGTCTGCAATCTTCGCGGGGGCGCGCCAGCGCACCCGCTGGGTGTAGCCCCCGAGATTCGGGCTGACTGCTGAGCAGTCGGGCCGTATCTCCCAGCAACTACTTTGTCTTCTTCTTCACGGGGGCGCGTCAGCGCACCCGCTGGGTGTAGCCCCCGAGATTCGGGCTGACTGCTGAGCAGTCAGGCCGGATTTCTCGGTGACTATTTTGTCTTCTCTCTTCGTGGGGGCGCGTCAGCGCACCCGCTGGGTGTAGCCCCCGAGATTCGAGCCGACTACTGGGTAGTCGGGCCGGATCTCCCGGCAACTACTTTGTCTTCTTGTCGAAGTTGGTTCTTTTTTCTTCTTCTCTTTGTCTGGCTGTGGCAGCCGGACTCCAACTCAGCAGTCGGACTTCTTTGCAGCCGGCTAGGCAGCCAGCACCGTCTTCACAGCAGGTGGTCGGACGCACATCTGGCGGTCAGACGAAATTTTCAACAGGCGCGGCCAGTTGGACGCGCATCTGGTAGTCGGACGCAGATTCCAGTCGGCTATGTGCAGTCGAACGCACATCTCTTTCTCTTTTTTTTACAAGGCCAGCCGACCTGCTCTCTTCTCTCTCTGTCCGGCTCCATGCGAGGAGTCGGACCCTTCTCTTTATATCCGACTGAGCAGCCGGCCCTCTGTTTCATTTTGCTTCCTGCCGGCTCTTTTTCTTTCTCCCACAGGGGCAGCTGGCCGAAGCGGAGCTGGGGAGTCGGCGCCCGCGTGCGGGGCCCGCCGGAGCTCATCAGCTGGCCGGAGCAGCAAGCTCGCGAGGCGAGCTCGTACGCCACGGAGTCGACGCGAGCCGGCACACGCGGACTGTCGCAAGCCGGACGCACGCGCGGGGAGGAGCAGTCGGAGCTGGCGCCCGGATGCCGGCCAATGCGGCTGGAGCGGGGTGGAGCCGGCACGAGGTGCGGGCGCAGCCTGAGCTAGCGCGGCACATGGAGCCGGACGGGGAGCCGGTGGAGGCATGGCAGCCAGCGCGGACGGGCCGGAGGCCGGGCGGGCACAGCCGCGTGCGGAGCCCGGGAGTCGGACGGTGCGAGGCCGTGGGTGAGCGTGGGAGGCCAAGCGGCGCAGCTAGCGCGCGGACCCGGCAGAGGCGAGGCGGGCGCGGCCAGGCCAGCGTGGGGAGGACCCAGCGAAAGGCGGCGAGCTCGACGCGCGGTAGGCGGCAGCACGGACGTGGCTGCAGAGCGGTGCGGTGAGCAGGCCGAGCGAGGCAACGGCCGGCGGGCTGGTGCTGCAGGGGAGGCCGACCGTAGAGCAGCGACCTGGGTCGCGTACAGGCGCGGGAGCCGGCCCAGCGGCCAGGGCGGAGCAGATACGGCGGCCAGGCGTGGAGCAGGCGCGAGCCGGCGCGGCCAGGTCGCAGGACACTGGACGAGCGGAGCCGGCGAGCGGGCGCAGCCGGAGGGCGAGGCGGGGCGGACCCGGCGCCGCTCGCGGGCGGAGGGGTGCCGGCGCAGGGGGTCGTGGCTGGAGCGGAGGTTCAGCCGGAGCTGGTCTGGGGAGCGACGGAGACGGCGGGCGGCGAATCCGGCCGTCCGGGTCGCGGCGGAGACGGCGGGCGGCGAAGCCGGCCGTCCGTGTTGCGGGGGAGCCGGCAGGCCGGGTCGCTGGGCGGAGACGGCGGGCGGCGAAGCCGGCCGTCCGTGTTGCGGGGGAGCCGGCAGGCCGGGTCGCTGGGCGGACCCGGCCAGCGCAGGAGGCTGGGTCACGGTAGCAGCCGGCGGCCGGGACGCGGCGCGGGAGCGGAGGCGGCGGGCCGGGTTGAAGACGAGGCCGGAGCAACTGGTCGGGGTCGAGACGACGAGCAGAGGAGGCCGGCGTGCCTCTGGAGGCAGCCGAGTTGGTGGTGCTGCGGGGCGTGGAGTCGGAGAGAGCCGGGCGTGGCGACTCGGCGGCCGGCGAAGCCGAACGCGGCGCAGTTGGTGCAGTGGTGACGGGCAGGGGCGCCCCTGGCGGAGCTGCGGTGGGTGACGACCACGGCTGAGCAGTGCAGGGACGGGAAAAGCAGCAGTCAGGTGCAGTGGACCTGGAGCAGCGCGCGGCGCCAGCGCAGAGGCTGCAGCAAAGCACGTCCGCGGGAAGGAAACAGCGCGCGGGGCAGCGGAGCAGCGCGCGGAGGCGGGCATACGCCGGGCAGCCGTGGTGAAGTGGGCGCATGGCCGCGGACGGAGAGCAACGCATGGACGCGGACGAAGCGGCCGGCGTATGTATCTGGCCGAGCACTATCTGGACATTGTTTGACTAATGCATGGGTTGTATCTGGCTAGTGCACAGGCAGCATATGTGGATCGTATGAATGGTTTGACCATTGTTGACTAGCATCTAGCTAGCTTGCATAGATGGTATATGGAGTGGCGAATGGCGTGTTTCAGCCAGAGCAAGGCGCAGCATGGAGGGGATTCAACGCGAGCGGCGCGTGGACGGACGCGGCCGACGAAGCGAGGCCCCGCGCGCAGCACGCGCGGACGGACAGCCGGCGTCGCAACGGTGGTGATGATGAATGCGGCGAGGATGCGCCGTCCCGCGCGGCCGCTCTGGGGGCGGGTCGAAGTCGAGCCCCCGAGCGCTACCGGAGAGACGGCGCGACGCCGCGGTGGAGATGATGAAGATGGTCCCGCCCGGACTGCGGAACCAGCAGCAGCGCGGTAGCATAGTACCGCCCCACGGTGGGCGCCAAATGTCGTGGTATTTCTCACGGGGGGTGCAAGACGACATATGCCACAAGGTGGCTTCGTGTGGGGGCAAGACTGCTGCTGATAGGCCCGGGAGCGGGTATGCGAGTAGCACGCGGTGTTTACCCAGCTTCGGAGCTCTCCGAAGAGATAATACTCCTACTGCTGCATGTCTGAATGTATCTGGTATATCTGGTACAGAGTTGCTCCTGGAGCTGTATCTGAGGTCAGTGCCATAGGCATCTGGCCTCGTATATATGAGCACAAGTATGTGTGGCCGCATGTGCCTGAGCATGCATGCGTGAGTGTGTGCTCATGTGGATGGATGGATAGCTAGCTAGCTTGCTTGCTTGCTAGTGGCTTGTGTGTGTGCGTGAGCGTCCCTCCTGGATGGATGGATGTGTGCCCATATATATAGGCATGGCTAGCTTAGGAAGTAAGCTAAGTGGTGGCATGGGCAAGGCATGGTAGGGTGTCATGCTTGTCCCCTAGGTCACTTCGTAAATAGTGCCAGGGGACAAGTGACACTGTACATGATGGCTGGGGTGTCACGTGAACAGTGCCAGGTACGGTCGTCACGTCGGGGTCGCGTCGGGCTGCAGTCGGCAGTCGGCCTGGTGGCAGAGTCGGCAGTCGGCCTGGTGGCGGAGTCGGCAGTCGGCAGTCGGCCTGGTGGCGGAGTCGGCAGTCGGCCTGGTGGCGGAGTCGGCAGTCGGCCTGGTGCCGGAGTCGGCAGTTGGCAGACGGCCTGGTGGCGGAGTCGGCAGTCGGCCTGGTGGCGGAGTCGGCAGTTGGCAGTCGGCCTGGTGCCGGAGTCGGCAGTCGGCCTGGTGCCGGAGTCGGCAGTCGGCCTGGTGGCGGAGTCGGCAGTCGGCAGTCGGCCTGGTGGCGGAGTCGGCAGTCGGCCTGGTGCCGGAGTCGGCAGTCGGCCTGGTGGCGGAGTCGGCAGTCGGCAGTCGGCCTGGTGGCGGAGTCGGCAGCCGGGACTCGGCCTTCTTTGAAGGTCGCCAGTCGGGACTCGGCCTTCTTCGAAGGTCGCCGTCTGGGACTTGGCTGAGGGGCACGGCCTGCCCCGATGTCTTGAAAGATCGTCTCGTCATCTTCGGGGTATCCGTGTCCAATTACTCCGACAGGCGGGTAAGGCATTTTTCATGCAAGGCAAGCATGTGAATGTGAATTACCTGTTACTTACCCGAATTCGGAGCTCTCCAGGAGTGTTCGCAGATCTGCCCCGCAGCATGTCCGATGCTGCCGCTTTCTATAGGGCCGAGGAGGGGAGCTCGGCGGAGAAGGTCTTCTGGTCTCAGTATGCTGAGGCCGGACATCCGGTGCCCCTTAGCGACCAGCTGAAGCAGCTGGTCGACCTCCACAAGGTGGCCGAACAGGCCATGAAGGGCCTCATAGTTCGGCTGTGGCCCAACGAGGCCATGCCTGGGAGCTACTTCGGCCTGGTGCGGCGGCTGGTGGATGCTTGTCCATGGGTTGAGGTCATCAAGCAATCCGCCTGTATTGAAGGTGCCCGTCGGGCCCTTGCCCGTGCTAAGGTGCACTGGGGCAAGATGGATGCTGAGAAGCTTATGACGGACGCGCCACCGCCAGGCAAGGAGTATCGCACGCCCGAGATGTATTATAAGGGTGTCCTGAAGGGTGCCCGCATTATTGCGGGTGAGTGCTCCAAAAATGTAATATTTGAGTAGACTCGCATTTTGTTATCCTGCGCGCTGAAAACTTTGTTCATATACGCTAAGCAACACTTGTTGATTTAAAATATTACCTTCTGTGCACCTGTTTATCAAATCTGAGAGATGGCAAGTCGTCGGCTTCAGCCCCCATGCCACGAGTGCTAGGGTGTTCGGGATAAATTTGAGCACTCTTGTTCCCATATTTGGGTCCATCTAGGGAGGCGCTCAACACAATGAACGAGGCAACCGGACTTATAATGCTTGAACACTCTCACTTAGCCATAGAATTCTATAATTTTAAATTTCGGCGAAGCCCCTAGTGTTCGGAAGGCAGAATTCGGGGCGCTATCCACGCCTGGGCCGGACGAAGCCGGTTCCTCGCTCTAAGCGGCATAAGTCTTTAGGGACTCAAAAAAACCTCTCGAATAGCGACCGGCTCTCGCCTTATCATGACGGTCAGTTTTAGCTTTCTCCACTGAGGCGCTCGCCCAGCTCAACTGGGGCGCAATCGCAGTGGTTCTCCCAGTGCTACCTTAGCCGATAAAACGGAACATAAGGTACCAAAACATGGGAGCCGGGCAAACCCAACTATTGACCCAAGACATGATTCAGAGCCGATGCATATAATGATATAAGTTCGGGGTGCCGCACTTGTGAAAGTGTTCGGACTTATCACACCGTAATGTGGGGAACTTAAGCCCCTGGTGTATTTAGCCGTACCAAAGTGTACGGGTGCGACATGTCATGAATGAACATATGTATAAGAAAGGAATGCAATTATAAGCAAAAAGGTGCTGCATTGTTTAATTAAGTAATACTGCCATGAATGCAGAACAATACAAATAGTGCGGTAAGCAAGGGATGGGACTATTAAATGTGTCCCCCTCCAGGGGTAGGCTGCGGAATGGTGTATAAAACAGGTTTAATGCTCGTAATGGAGACCACCGGAATATTCGTCGTAGCCTTTCTCCTCCCCTGGCTGTTGCATCGTGAGTTCGGCCGGTCTACTGCCGGACAGGGCCTCTGGTGAACGGAGTCCTGTGGGTAAGAAAGAAAAAGATAAAAAAGAATGACACACTTGGGAGCCCCTGGTGTGGTTAAGCTGCATTCTGGGCCTGTCGTGGTCGTGCCCCACCCCCTATGCCCATGGTATCTCCAGAGCGTAATGATGTACGCGAAGGACCAGTCTTGCAATCTTGCGAGGGCTAGGGTTGGGGCCGCATTGCTACACGTGCTCGGAACGTGCCGGGTGGTCTTGTTGTAGGTTACTCCGGGCGCGTTTAGCCGTGTCCGGTCGCTTAACGGCCGGACTCGAGAATTGCCTTAAGAGGCTGCATTGTACTTCTGCCGCGAGAGCCGCTGTATGTTCCTCCGTTTGGAGGGTGCGTACAGTGTTTCCGTTGACTGTGATGACTCCTCGAGGGCCTGGCATCTTGAGCTTGAGGTATGCGTAGTGCGGCACCGCGTTGAACTTTGCAAACACGGTCCATCCGAGCAGAGCATGATAGCCGCTGCGGAACGGAACTATGTCGAAGATTAACTCCTCGCTTCGGAAGTTATCCGGGGATCCGAAGACCACTTCTAGTGTAACTAAGCCTGTACAATTGGCCTCTACACCTGGTATGACGCCTTTGAAGGTCGTCTTTGTGGGTTTAATCCCTGAGGGGTCTATGCCCATCTTGCGCACTGTGTCCTGATAAAGCAGGTTCAGGCTGCTGCCGCCATCCATCAGGACTCTGGTGAGGTGAAATCCATCGACGATTGGGTCTAAAACCAATGCGGTGAATCCGCCATGGCGGATGCTGGTGGGGTGGTCCCTTCGATCAAAAGTGATCGGGCAGGAGGACCATGGGTTGAACTTCGGGGCGACTGGCTCCATCGCGTATACGTCCCTGAGTGCACGCTTCCGCTCCCTCTTGGGTATGTGGGTTGCGTATATCATTTTCACCGTCCGCACTTGTGGGGGGAAACCCTTCTGTCCTCTATTGTTCGGCGGTCGGGTCTCTTCTTCGTCATCGCTATGTAGCCCCTTGCCATTGTTTTCGGCAATTAGCTTGCTTGCCTGCTTGAATACCCAACAGTCCCTGTTGGTGTGGTTGGCTGGCTTTTCGAGGGTGCTGTGTATCTGGCACGAGCGATCAAGTATTCGGTCCAAATTGGACGGACCCGGAGTAGTTCTTTTGAATGGCTTTTTCCGCTGACTAGGTTTGGAGCCTCTGAATCCGGCATTGACTGCCGTATCCTCATTATTGTCGCCGTTAATGCAGCGTTTGTTCTTGTCGTGACGCGACCTGCCATTGCGGTCCTTGGTATCCGGACTGCCAGAATTTTTGCTGAGGTTGTTGCTGCGGGCTAGCCAGCTGTCCTCTCCCGCGCAGAAGCGGGTCATGAGTGATGTGAGGGCTGCCATGGATTTCGGCTTTTCCTGTCCCAGGTGCCAGGCAAGCCACTCGTCGTGGATGTTATGTTTGAAGGCCGCGAGGGCCTCCGCATCCGGACAGTCGACGATTTGATTTTTCTTAGTTAAGAACCGTGTCCAGAATTGTCTGGCTGATTTGTCTGGCTGCTGAATTATGTGGCTTAGGTCGTCAGCGTCTGGTGGTTGCACATACGTGCCCTGGAAGTTATCAAGGAATGCGGCTTCCAGGTCCTCCCAACACCCAATTGATTCTGCTGGCAAGCTGTTAAGCCAATGCCGAGATGGTCCTTTAAGCTTGAGTGGGAGGTATTTGATGGCATGAAGATCGTCACCGCAGACCATGTGGATATGAAGGAGATAGTCTTCGATCCTAACCGCGGGGTCTGTTGTGCCATCATAGCATTCAATATTCACGGGTTTAAACCCTTCGGGGATTTGATGATCCATTACTTCATCTGTGAAGCATAGTGGGTGTGTGGCGCCACTGTATTGGGCTATATCATGACGGAGCTCAAGCGAGCTTTGTCTACTGTGTTCGGCCCGGCCGGACTTTCTATGTCCGGCGCAACAGTTGTCATCACGTATCATGGGGCGCCCACGTGAACCGTAGATCGATCTTGATTGTCTTGCCTTATCCTCCAATATATCTCGCAAGTCCGGAGCATTCCCCTGTGGCCTTGTGCTTTTCGAGCGATGCCGGGGTACGGTTCTAGTGGAGGGCCTAGAGGCCTCTCTATCGCAGCCACGAGGTGGTCGGTCAGCCATATTGTGCGCTGGTGATATAGGTTTATATGCCTCCTCCTCTAATCGGGGGAGCAACTTGCGTTTGGGGTAGCTTTTGGAGGGGCGTTCGAGCTCATGCTCTTCGGCCGCAAGGACTTCAGTCCATCTATCGGCTAGCAGATCTTGATCAGCTCTAAGCTGTTGCTGCTTTTCTTGAGGCTGTTTGCCGTGGCCATAAGCCTGCGTTTAAAACGCTCTTGTTCGACGGGATCCTCAGGCACGACAAATTCGTCATCGTCGAGGCTGCCTCGTCTCCGGAGGGAGGCATGTAATTATCATCCTCTACCTCTTCGTCTGCCGCTCTCTCATGAGGGCTGGCTTCTCCGTCCTCCTGTGCTGAATCTTGCTGGAGGGGGTTGTCTTCGGCACTGTCTGGGGTATTGTTATCTCCGGTTTCCGGAATCTCCATTCTTGCTGTGCAGGATTTAGGGCGGCGCCGCTAACGCCGGCGCTTGGGCTGTTTCTTGGAGGTGTCTTCCTCCGCTGTTCCCTCGCCATTCCCATCCTTTGGGATATCCACCATGTATATGTCATATGACGAGGTGGCTTTCCAGTGCCCAGTAGGCGCTGGTTCTTGGTCGTCTCCGGCATCGTCGTCCATACCGTCGATGTCTTCGGAGTCGAAGTCTAGCATGTCGGTTAGATCGTCGACAGTGGCTACTAAGTGGGTGGTGGGTGGGCCTTGAATTTCTTCATTGTCCGCATCCCAACCGTCCTGACCGCAGTCCGGCCAGGGCTCTCCCGATAACGAGAGATACTTTAGCGAACTCAGGACGTCGCCGAAAGGTGAGTGCTGAAAGATGTCCGCAGCGGTGAACTCCATGATCGGCGCCTAGTCGGATTCAATTGGAGGGGGCGTAGGAGGTTCAGAGTCCGGCAAGGAGTCCGGCACCTCGGAGTCACGAGCTTCACAAGGGACAAGGTCAGTATTCGGCTCTATCACCGTAGAGGTTGCAGCCCCCGAGGCGGTGTCTAACCACCCGTCCTCGATCTACACAGCCGGCTCCGAAATGAGGGTCGGAGCGGACTCGTGTGCGGCCTCCAGGGCACTGTCCGGCAGCAGAGCTAAATCATGCCCATCGTGACAGTGCGGCGCCCTCAGCTGTGGCTCGAATCCATCGAAGATCAAGTCTCCGCGGATGTCAGCCGTGAAGTTCAGACTTCCAAATCTGACCTGACGGCCAGGGGCGTAGCTTTCGATCTGCTCCAGATGGCCAAACGAATTGGCCGCAGTGCAAAGCTTCCGAATACAAAGATCTGTCCGGGGAGAAAAGTCTCACCCTGGACCACGTCGTTGTTGATGATTGAAGGAGCCATCGAGCCTATCGGTGATGACACAGAGGAACTCTCGATGAAAGCACCAATGTCGGTGTCAAAACCGGCGGATCTCGGGTAGGGGGTCCCGAACTGTGCGTCTAGGCGGATGGTAACAGGAGACAAGGGACACGATGTTTTACCCAGGTTCGGGCCCTCTTGATGGAGGTAAAACCCTACGTCCTGCTTGATTAATATTGATGATGTGGGTATTACAAGAGTAGATCTACCACGAGATCAAGGAGGCTAAACCCTAGAAGCTAGCCTATGGTATGATTGTTGTTCTGTCCTATGGACTAAAACCCCCTGGTTTATATAGACACCGGAGAGGGCTAGGGTTACACAGAGTCGGTTACAATGGTAGGAGATCTACATATCCGTATCGCCAATCTTGCCTTCCACGCCAAGGAAAGTCCCATCCGGACACGGGACGAAGTCTTCAATCTTGTATCTTCATAGTCTTGGAGTCCGGCCAATGATGATAGTTCGGCTATCCGGACACCCCCTAGTCCAGGACTCCCTCACCCACTATTATGGATTTCAAGGAATTTAATTATGTTAATTGTTCTTTAATAGATTGTATTTCCTTGTTGCAATCCGTGTTGAATTCTCCTCATGCAGCACCTTTTTGCTTATAATTGCATTTCTTTCTTATACATATGTTCATTTGCGACATGTTGCATCCGTACACTTTGGTACGGCTAAAAACACCAGGGGCTTACGTTCCCCACATCATGGTGTGATAAGTCCGAACACTTTCACAAGTGTGGCACCCCGAACTTATAGCATTATATGCATCGGCTCCGAATTATGTCTTGGGTCAATAGTTTGGTTTGCCCGGCTCCCATGTTTTGGTACCTTACGTTCCGTTGTATCGGCTAAGGTAGCACTGGGAGAACCACTGCGATTGCGCCCCAGTTGAGCTGGGCTAATGCCTCAGTGGAGAAAGCTAAAACTGACCGTCATGATGAGGCGAGAGCCGGTCGCTGTTTGAGAGGTTTTTCGAGTCCCTAAAGACTTATGCCGCTTAGAGTGAGGAACCGGCTATGTCCGGCCCAGGCGTGGATAGCGCCCCGAATTCGGCCTTCCGAACACTAGGGGCTTCGCCGAAATTTAAAATTATAGAATTCTATGGCTAAGTGAGAGTGTTCAAGCATTATAAGTCCGGTTGCCTAGTTCGTCGTGTTGAGCGCCTCCCTAGATGGACCCAACTATGGAAACAAGAGTGCTCAAATTTATCCCGAACACCCCAGCACTCGTGGCATGGGGGCTGAAGCCGACAACTTGCCATCTCTCAGATTTGATAAACAGCCGCACAGAAGGTAATATTTTAAATCAACAAGCATTGCTTAGCGCACATGAACAAAGTTTTCTGCGCACAGGATAACAAAATGCGAGTCTACTCATATATTACATCATTGGAGCACTCACCCGCAATAGTGCGGGCACCCTTCAGGACACTCTTGTAATACATCTCGGGCGTGCGATACTCCTTGCCCGGCGGTGGCGCGTCCGTCACAAGCTTCTCAGCATCCATCTTGCCCCAGTGCACCTTAGCACGGGCAAGTGCCCGAAGGGCACCTTCAATATAGTCGGATCGCTTGATGACCTCAACCCATGGACACGCATCCACCAGTCGCCGCACCAGGCCGAAGTAGCTCCCAGGCATGGCCTCATTGGGCCACAGCCGAACTATGAGGCCCTTCATGGCCTGTTCAGCCACCTTGTGGAGCTCGACCAGCTGCTTCAACTGGTCGCTAAGGGGAACCGGATGTCCGGCCTCAGCATACTAAGACCAGAATACCTTCTCCGTCGAGCTCCCTCCTCGGCCCTGTAGAAAGCGGCAGCTTCGGACACGCTGCGGGGCAGATCTGCGAACGCTCCTGGAGAGCTCCAAATTCGGGTAAGTAATAGGTAATTTACATTCACATGCTTGCTTTGCATGAAAAATGCCTTACCCGATGCTATTTTCTTCAACGCCTCGATTTCCTGGAGGGCCTTGTAGGCTTCAGCCTTAGCGGCTTTGGCGCTCTCAAGAGCCAATGCAAGCTCGGACTCTCGAGTGTTCGAGTCGCGCTCCAAACTCTCATGTTTTTCCACAAGAGCCTGGAGCTCTTGCCGCACCTCCGCCACCCGCGCCTCCTGCTTCTCTCGCTCGGTGCGCTCCACGGTCGCATTACGTTCGGTCACGGACACCGCCTCCTTCAGGGTTGCCACCTTGTTTGTGGCCCCTGCAATACCCACGTTATCCTTGTCATTCTTTTTGCAACCAAATCCTTTTCTGTAAGGTACAACTTTAATAAGGTGCTACTCACCTTCTTTGTCCTCGAGCTGCTTCTTGGCACGGCCGAGCTCATTCTCGGACCGCTCGAGGTTTTGCTTCAAAGCATTGACCTCTGTAGTCAGTGCGGCAGAGGTCAGCAGCGTAGCCTACAATCCCATATCGACATATTTTATGACTCCTGCGTTTATCTTTTTAGATCCTCAGTCCGGCTTTTCTTTCCGAACACCGAACCGAGCATCAGGGGCTACTGTCTATGCGGTACTATTTTACATATATTAATATTCTTACCTCAAAGCCTGATAGAAGGCTGCTGCAGGCTTCGGTCGGCCCGCTCTTGGTGAGCTGGACCTTCTAAATCACCGCACTCATGACAGTGCGGTGTTCCTCCTCGATGGAAGCGTCGTTGAGCGCCTCCAGCAAGTTATCCGATGCCTCCGGTTGGACGGAGGCCGCCGGCGCCACGGTCTTGCCCTTCGTACGAAGGGGTCGCCTGCCGGACTCCGGAACCACTACAGGTTCCGGTGCGGAGTCCGGCACGAAGTCCGGGAGGTCGCCCTGTGCCACCTCCGGGTCCTCCTCGTCCGGATGGGTCCCTCTCTGGGATCCCACTTCGACATCATCAGTGTTGCGGGGAGAGGAGGCAGTTGGAAGTGAAGTGCTATTCACATCCGACGAGCCCAAGGACCCGCTCGACGAAGCGGGAAGATCGTCCTTGGGCGGACTACAGGTTTGTATGCGGCATTAGAGAGACACCAAGTGGCAAAAAGAAAAATCATGAAGTCATTCGGGAGTCCGAATACTTATGATCTCGCTAGGGGCTTGGCCCTTGGAGGCCAATCCTCGTCGTCGTCTCCGGCGTTGGCGGAACAGTCCGAGGGAAGAGTCCTTCCCTTCTTGGACCCTTCGGCCTCCCTAGCTGGGGAGGCCTTCCTTTTCTTCCCTCCCCCTGCTGGGGGAGAGACCTTTTTCTTCTCCTCCTCGTCCTCGGGGGAGGAGTCCTCCTCGGAGTCATCAGACACCTGAAAACGGGAACTCTTTCGAGTACCCGTGGACTCCTTCTTGGCCTTCTTCTCCGGCACCACATGGGGTGCCGGAACCAGCAGTCCTGCACACGACGATAAATGCCGAGATGTTGAGGATGAAATTCGGGGCCAGATCATGGAAATCTAGGCCGTAGTAGAACATGAGCCCCCGGACAAAGGGGTGAAGTGGGAAGCCCAGTCCGCAGAGGAAATGGGAAAGGAATACCACCCTCTCATGGGGCCTGGGGGTGGGGATGAGCTGCCCTTGTCGGGGAGCCGGTGCGCGATGTCGCTGGACAGGTATCTGGCGCCGCGCAGCCTCTCGATGTGCCCCTCCGTGACGGAGGAGGCCATCTACTTGCCTCCCGCTCCGGACATGGATGGAGAAGGTCGAGGTGAGATGTGCGGACTTGGGCGCTGGAGCTCGAGTGCGCGGAGATGGATAAGCAAAGGAGGAAGAAGGCGTAGGTAAAAAGGTGGATCATTATCCCCTTATATATGGGCGGACGAAATTATGCGTCCCCACCGGCCTGGTAAAACTCGCTTTTCTCCCAAGCGCCGCAATCAATGGTGTGGTTGGGTTACCCACGTCCGTATTGATGAGAATCCCGGAATAAGGGGAACACGATCTCTGCTTCGACAAGACATGCCAAGGAAACTGCTTCGCTAAACGCGCTGGGGCGGTATAATAAAAACGATTCAAGTAAAGGCTTGGTTGTGGTGTGACGTCACGTCACGAAATACGTTAGCAGATTGAACTTGTGTAAATATTATTCTCTCTACGGTGGAAAGTGAAATTTATTTTGCAGAGCCGGACACTATCCTGGTGTTCACAATCTTCTACAAACTATTCGGAGAAGGAACCCGCCTTGCAATGCCGAAGGCAATATGCGCGCCGGACTCGTCGTCATTTAAGCCTGGTTCATGGGCTACTGAGGGAGTCCTGGACTAGGGGGTGTCCGGATAGCCGAACTATCATCATCGGCCGGACTCCAAGACTATGAAGATACAAGATTGAAGACTCCGTCCCGTGTCCGGATGGGACTTTCATTGGCGTGGAAGGCAAGCTTGGCGATACGGATATGTTGATCTCCTACCATTGTAACCGACTCTATGTAACCCTAGCCCTCTCCGGTGTCTATATAAACCGGATGGCTTTAGTCCGTAGGACAACGACAATAACAACAATCATACCATAGGCTAGCTTTTAGGGTTTAGCCTCCTTGATCTTGTGGTAGATCTACTCTTGTAATACCCACATCATCAATATCAATCAAGCAGGACCTAGGGTTTTACCTCCATCAAGAGGGCCCGAACCTGGGTAAAACATCATGTCCCTTGTCTCCTGTTACCATCCGCCTAGACGCACAGTTCGGGACCCCCTACCCGAGATCCGTCGGTTTTGACACCGACAGTAGCCGAGACCGAAGTCCTGGTACTTTGAAGGAGATCCATCCATGCCTTATTTTGAATGCTGTAGACCAATAGTGTTTCGTTTTGCAGGGGAAATCCTTGAGGCGGAGTGCCGGGCCCGCAGTGGGCAGCCAACAAGGGCCACTAAGTCCCGGCGGGCAAAAAAGAAGTGCGGACCAGATCGAGACTCCGGTGCAACGGTACGGCGTGCGAATTTCACGCCTAGGGTCTATGCCCTCAGGTCATTCTAACGCCCATGTTCTTCTTAGGAAGAAGAGAGCCCGCCGGACTATATCCACCGGCCAAACTTCAAGGCCGGGTCCGGAAGCGGAGGCGGACATGGGACGCGCGTCGGGCGTTCCTCCGACAGAGGATGCAGACGGGCTATATGCCACCAATTCAGAGGTGGAGAGCACCATGAACCACCGGCATCGCCGGACTGTTCTTCAGGATGCATGTTTTTCCCCGGAGGCGTTAAACGCCTTTAATACAGGAGATGCGTACCTCCGTGCCGCTCGAAATGGTCTAGCCAGGGCCACGGAGCAGTATGTAAAAGACATACAGGTGAGTAAATCTGATAGTATATATGTCAGTAGCCCCCGAGACTTGAAACAGTTAAGATAACTGTTTTTAAGGATCATGTGTTATGCAGGGTCTTACAGAGAAGAACACGCAACTGTCTCAGGAGTTGGCGGAGTGCAAGGCCCAACTCGAGGCCGTACTGGCCGCTTCAGCAATTGGAAAGGAGATCCCCTCAGGTAATGTATGTTCCCAAAAATAATTCCATTGCGAAGTGCGGCATGTGTGCAACGCTGACGATAACAATGCAGATGAAGCCGGAGTAAATCCGGACAAGCAACAACTCCTACACCTGCTAAAGGCCGGCGAGAGCGTGCTGACAAGGGTGAGGCAAGAGAAGAACAAACTTCAAGACGCCAATACCCAGCTGGGCGAGGAACTAAAGGATGTTCGTATCCAGCTGTCTGCTTCTGTAAAGGAGAATCAGCGACTTCGACGTGGCATTTTTAGTAAGTGCTTGAACGAATTCTCGAAAAAAAATCGGCGAGGAAGTCGATTGACAGAGCTATGTCTATAGGTCTGCTGACAGGTCGTCCTGCGGAGGAAATGCCCAGTTCAATGGGGGACCTTCTTCCCGAGCTGTTGCAACTGCGCGAACGAGTTCGCCAGGCAATGCAGGGCGTCGTCCAGGCTATGTGGCCATCCCTCTCCGTGCCCGAAGGCCTTGGGGAGCTTGCAAAGAAGCTTGAGGGAGTGCGGCAGCGCTTCCGGTTGTGGAAGATATCGGCCTGTCGTCAAGGTGCCAGGGAGGCCTGGGCCATGGTGAAGACTCGATACACAAAGGCGGACCCAAACCACATGGCCGAGGTCGACCCTATGGGTCCGGACGGAAAGGAGATCCCTGTCAGTTTAGTATATGGCCAGGTAGAGCTGGCTGCAAAGTATTCTCAACAGGACTGTAAATTAGACCGCCTGTTGGATGGTATTGAAGAAGAATATACCGAGTCGGAATGACTCTGTAATTTAAAATGACATGAAAAATGCCTTCTAGCCGGATTGTAGATCGTTTGTCATTGCGGACCTTTTCGCTTTGACCTCTGGACCGTATAGTCCGGAGTGTGTCCGAATACCCTCTCGATTATGTAAGAACCGGGGCATGCGTGGAGATAAGGCGTGGGGGTCATAATTGCTTTAGCAGACAAGTGCCCAACTAGTTATGTTATATTACATGGTTAGTAAGAAACATCTTCCAGGGAGAATAGTTCCGTTAGGGGTTCCTTTCCCTGGGAGGCATGCCCTAAAGTGCATGTCCGAACTGCTAAAAAGAGCAGAAAAGCATCTGGGGGCAGATAAATAAACAAGAAAAAACATCTTTTAGTTCACCGACCGAATATTCCCTTAAGAACGCTAGCTTTCAGCTTCACCCAGTCTGAGGTACACATCCGGCTGACCCGGCAGTAACAATCGCAGAGGTGCTCCCTTTACCACCTAGCCGAACGAACGGGAACGTAGGGGTAAGCACAGGAGCCAGGCAACCTAGCTTGGCCAAAACTTAAGTCATATCGATGCATATAATGGTGTATAAAAGGTTCATGCGGAAGTGCAACGCATGTTTTGGGCATGAGGCCCGTTTATATAAACTTCTGATAAACAAGTCCCCAGGTATGATGAGCGCGGGTGGCGTGTGAAGTATGTGCGAACGATGTGCAAGCAAGCCCCTAAGGGCTTGGGAGAAGAAAAAGGAAAAGGGAGGAAGAAGGAGAGAAATGCCAGACAGCTTAATGTGAAAAAATAAAAAAGGGGATAGAGGAAGGAGACGAACACGGAGTCCGGCGCTAGGCATAGAATCTTCGTAAACGTGCTGCGTTCCATGGGTTCGGCTCGAGTCGGTTGTCCGATGCGTTTCACAGGCGGTACGCTCCGCCAGTCAGTACTTGGTCGATTATGAAGGGACCCTCCCATTTGGGCTTTAGGTTGTCCTTTTTCTTGTCCGGCAGGCGTAGAACTAGTTCGCCAACATTTTAAGTTTTGCGGAACGAGCTTTTGCCATGTTGCGCTCCTCCTCAAATGCGTCCAAGCTGTCCTGCCGATCGAGCTCGGCTTCTCTTTCTTCGTACATGCGCACTCGAGGTGAGTCATGTATTATGTCGCAGGGCAGAACTTCCTCTGCGCCATATACCATAAAAAATGGTGTGAATCCAGTAGTGCGATTCGACATGGTCCGTAGCCCCCAGAGTACGGAGTCAAGCTCCTATACACAGTGCGTGTTTGATTCCTTGAGGGATCGCACTAGTCTGGCTTTGATGCCGCTCATAATAAGACCGTTGGCCCGTTCGACTTGACCGTTAGTTTGTGGGTGATAGAATGAAGCGTAGTCGAGCTTGATGCCCATGTTTTTGCACCAAAGTTTAACTTCGTCGGCCGTAAAGTTTGTGTCGTTGTCAGTTATGATGCTATGGGGACGCCGTAACGGTGTACAACCCCGGATATGAAGCTTATCACCGGTCCGGATTCGGCCTTCTTTACAGGCTTGGCCTCTATCCATTTGGTGAATTTGTCCACCATAACCAGTAGGTATTTTTTCTTGTGGGTTCCTCCTTTAAGGGGTCCAACCATGTCAAGCCCCCAGACCGCAAAAGGCCAAGTAATGGGTATGGTTTGTAGGGCGGTAGGCGGCATGTGGCTTTGATTGGCGAATAATTGGCAACCGACGCATCGCTGCACTAAGTCCTGAGCGTCCGCCCGGGCCGTCGTCCAATAAAATCCGGTACGGAAGGCCTTGCTTACGAGGGCCCGGGCTACAGCGTGGTGCCCTCCGAGGCCGGCATGGATTTCAGCCAGAAGGTTTCGCCCTTCCTCTTCGGAGATACATCTTTGAAGGACTCCGGTTGTGCTTTTCTTATAAAGCTCTCCCTCGTGGACTTTGTAGGCTTTAGATCGCCGCACTATGCAACGGGCTTCGCTTTGGTCCTCGGGAAGTTCCTGCCTAGTTAGGTAGGCCAGGAATGGTTCTGTCCACGGGGCAATGACTGCCATGATTGTGTGGGGTGACGGTGTTGTTTCGGTGGTGGAGCCACTAACTGTGTCAGAGTGTTCCGTGAGAGGCAGCGTGGTTGTGTCCGGGCTGTTGTTTCCGGACTCTCCCTCCCATGATACTGACGGCTTGAACAGCCTCTCAAGGAAGATATTGGGAGGGACAGCATCGCGCTTGGCGCCGATGCGTGCTAACACGTCTGCTGCCTGGTTGTTCTCCCGGGCTACGTGATGAAATTTGAGCGCCTCAAACCGAGCTGACACTTTTAGGACGGCATTGCGATAAGCTTCCATTTTTGGATCCTTGGCGTCAAAGTCTCCATTTATTTGGGATACCACGAGGTTTGAATCCCCGCGGACCTCTAGGCGCTGAATGCCCATGGAGACTGCCATCCGGAGACCATGCAGAAGGGCCTCGTATTCGGCTGCGTTGTTGGAATCCATGTACATTATCTGAAGTACGTATTGTACTGTATCTCCGGTTGGGGACGTCAGAACGACGCCAGCCCCCAGGCCAGCCAACATTTTGGAGCCGTCGAAGTGCACGATCCAATTGGAGTATGCGCCGTACTCTTTAGGGAGCTCGACTTCAGTCCATTCGGCGATGAAGTCGGCCAAAACCTGTGACTTAATAGCTCGCCTTGGCTTGTAAGTTATGTCGAACGGGAGGAGCTCGATGGCCCATTTGGCAATTTGGCCCGTTGCGTCGCGGTTGTTATAATATCATTAAGGGGTACTTCGGATGCCACTGTTATTGAACACTCTTGAAAATAGTGTCGCAGCTTCCGGGATGCCATGAACACCGCGTATGCTATCTTCTGATAATGCGGGTACCGTGACTTGCATGGAGTTAGGACAGTGGACACATAGTAAACTAGTTTTTGGAGAGGGAACTTGTGTCCGTCTGTTTCTCGTTCGACGACGAGCACCGCGCTTACAACTTGATGGGTTGCTGCGATGTATAATAGCATTAGTTCGCCCGTGTTGGGCGCGGCCAGGACCGGATTTGTTGCCAGTATGGCTTTGATTTCTTTGAGTCCGGCTGTGGCGGCATCCGTCCACTCAAAGTGTTCGGTGCGTCGCAGGAGGCGATAAAGGGGCAATGCCTTTTCTCCCAAGCGGGAGATAAAGCGGCTTAGAGCTGCCATGCATCCTGTCAATTTTTGTATTTGTTTGAGGTCTTTTGGGGTATCCAATTGTGACAGAGCTTGGATCTTGGCTGGGTTTGCTTCAATTCCTCTATCGGATACGATGAAGCCCAAGAGTTTTTCGGCTGGTACGCCGAAAACGCATTTTTCTGGGTTGAGCTTAATGTCATATGCTCAGAGATTCTCGAACATGAGCCTCAAGTCGTCTACTAAAGTTTTGACATGTTTGGATTTCATGACCACGTCATCTACGTATGCTTCGACTGTTTTGCCGATCTGGTTGGCCAGACATGTCTGAATCATGCGCTGATATGTTGCGCCGGCGTTTTTGAGCCCGAAGGGCATCGTGTTGAAGCAGAATGGGCCGTACGGGGTGATGAATGCCGTTGCCGCTTGGTCTGACTCTGCCATCTTGATTTGGTGGTAGCCAGAGTATGCGTCGAGGAAACACAATGAATCGTGTCCTGCAGTGGCGTCGATGATTTGATCAATTTGGGTGAGGGGGAAGGGATCCTTCGGGCAGGCTTTATTTAGGTCTTTGAAATCGACACTAGGCGCCCGGATTTGTCCTTCTTTGGTACCATCACTAGGTTTGCTAGACAGTCCGGATGTTTTATATCTCTGATGAATCCGGCCTCCAGTAGTTTTGCTAGATCATCTCCCATGGCTTGTCTCTTGGGTTCGGAGAAATGCCGAAGAGTCTACTTAACGGGCTTGAATCCTTTGAGGGTGTTCAGGCTATGCTCGGCCAGCCTGCGTGGGATTCCTGGCATGTCTGGAGGGTGCCAGGCAAAAATGTCCCAATTTTCTCGTAGGAATTCTCTGAGTGCGGCATTGACATCGGGTTTTAGTTGTGCCCCGATGGATGCCATTTTCATGGGGTCCGTTGGATGGACTTGGAATTTGACAATTTCGTCCGCTGGTTTGAAGGAGGTGGACTTGGATCTCTTATCTAGTATCACATCGTCCCTGTCCACCAGGGAGCGCAACGTATTTAGTTCCTCGGCCGCTAGGGCTTCGGATAATGCCTCCAGGGCCAGTGCGGCTGTCCTGTTTTCGACGCGGAGCGCTGTGTCCGGATCACTTGCAAGAGTGATGATTCCGTTGGGTCCGGGCATTTTGAGCTTCATGTACCCATAATGGGGTATGGCCTAGAAAATTGTAAATGCTTCTCGCCCTAGCAGAGCATGGTATCCGCTGCTGAACGGGGCCACTTGAAATGTGACCTCCTAGGATCTATAATTATCCGGCGTGCCGAACACCACATCCAGTGTGATTTTTCCTGAACAGCACGCTTCCCAGCTTGGTATTATTCCTCTGAAGGTTGTGTTGCTTCGCTCAATGCGACTCCAATCTATTTCCATTTTTTGTAGGGTTTCCTCGTAGATGAGGTTAAGTCCGCTACCGCCGTCCATGAGTACCTTTGTAAGTCGGAAGCCGTCCACTATCGGACTGAGGACCAATGCGGCTGGTGCTCGGGCTGTCCGGAATTTAGGTTCGTCACTCGCATTAAAAGTAATAGCCGTGTCACTCCATGGGTTTATTATTGCTACTTGGTGGACTTCGGCAAGGTTGCGGAGGGTTCGTTTCCTCGCATTGTTTGATGCGAAGGTCTCGAAGACTATCGACACCGTACTGGCATTTCTGGGGTGGTGTTCTTCGGATTTTGGAGTCAGAAGCTCCTCGCCACTTCTGGCCACCTGCCGGAGTATCCAACATGCTCTAAGGCTGTGAGTTGGTGTGACTTCCCTTGAACTATGAATTTTACAGGGTCCATTGAGCCATCCCTCCAGTACAGTCCCATACCCTATAGATGGTTTTTGTTTTTTGATGTTTGGCTCAGGTGCCTGGCGATAATGCGCCCTTTTGTTTCGGACTCGTGTTGAATTCAGGGCCGGATTGTCCCAGAATTTATTTTCGGTTTTCTGAACACTTTCTGTCGCACAGTACTTTCGTACTATGGATGTCAAGTCGGCGAAGCGTGTAATTTTAAGGCAACTTATGGCATTGAGGATTCCGATGTCCGTGCAGTTGTTACAGAAGAATGAAACTGCTTCTTCCTAACGGCAGTCCCTTATCCTGTTCATAACCAGGAGGAATCTGGCCCAATAGTGGTGTACTATTTTCCGGGCTCTTGCCGTATTTGGGATAAATCCCTTATAGTTGGGTGGGCGGGTGGATTTAAATCCGGAACCTCGCCCGATCTAAGGCTCAGGGGCCAAGAAATTTCTGAATCCGGAAGCTTGTTTTCTTGGATGTTATTCAATGAATCAGGCCTCCTGCCTGGCTTTAGGTTCAAGGCTTGGGCGACATCCTCCCCTCCGCGGATATCCGTCTTGGAGGGGTCGGGAGTCCGGACACATCTGGTCCTTAGGATGGGCGAAGATTCGCCGCGTTGTTCTTCCACTACTTCAACGTGGTGGGTGACCTGGGGAGATTCGATCTCTCTCTGATCGGGTTTAAGCCCAATCTAGCCGTAATCTGTAGCAACTCCCAGGGCGGCAATGCGATCCAGGAGCTCATTCAAGGAAGAGAGCTCCGTCGGCTCTAACTGCTCGGCGAGTTCCGAGCTGGTGTGAAGATTGCTTTCGATGGCCTGAGAGGTCATCGTCGGCGCGGCGGCCGAACAGGCGGTCATCAAGAACCTGCCTAGCCGAAGAGTTTGACCGACTGCCAAAGCTTCTTTAGCGACAGCGCAGTCTTTAAAGACGGGGTGCGGCATCCTTCCTGATGGTGACGACACAGAGGAACTCTCAATGAAAGCACCAATGTCGGTGTCAAAACCGGCGGATCTCGGGTAGGGGGTCCCGAACTGTGCGTCTAGGCGGATGGTAACAGGAGACAAGGGACACGATGTTTTTACCCAGGTTCGGGCCCTCTCGGTGGAGGTAAAACCCTACTCCTGCTTGATTGATATTGATGGTATGGGTGTTACAAGAGTTGATCTACCACAAGATCAGAGAGGCTAAACCCTAGAAGCTAGCCTATGGTATGATTGTTATTCGTCCTACGGACTAAAACTCTCTGGTTTATATAGACATTGGAGAGGGCTAGGGTTACACAGAGTCGGTTACAATGGGAGGAGATCTTCATATCGTATCGCCAAGCTTGCCTTCCACGCCAAGGAAAGTCCCTATCCGGACACGGGACGAAGTCTTCAATCTTGTATCTTCATAGTCCGGGAGTCCGGCCAAAGGTCATAGTCCGGCCATCCAGACACCCCCTAATCCAGGACTCCCTCAGAGGGCCTCTACATCATCTCCAAGGCCTCTCCTATGAGTTGTGAGTAGTTTACCACAGACCTTCGGATCCATAGTTATTAGCTAGATGGCTTCTTCTCTCTCTTTGATTCTCAATACAAAGTTCTCCTCGATCTTCTTGGAGATCTATTCGATGTAACTCTTTTTGCGGTGTGTTTGTCAAGATCCGATGAATTGTGGATTTATGATCAAGTTTATCTATGAGAAATATTTGAATCTTCTCTGAATTCTTTTATGTATGATTGAGTTATCTTTGCAAGTCTCTTCGAATTATCAGTTTGGTTTGGCCTACTAGATTGATCTTTCTTACAATGGGAGAAGTGCTTAGCTTTGGGTTCAATCTTGCGGTGTCCTTTCCCAATGACAGCAGGGGCAGCAAGGCACATATTGTATTGTTGCCATCAATGATAAAAAGATGGGGTTTATATCATATTGCATGAGTTTATCCCTCTACATCATGTCATCTTTCTTAACGCATTACTCTGTTCTTCATGAACTTAATACTCACTACAAAAAAAGACACAGCCGTGACATTTTGGGCCGAACAAAAAAAAATATGTCATACATATGACACTTCTATGACGATAATTGTGACAAAACCCGGTATCATCATAGATGTGGTGGGCTCCTACTTCTATGACAAAAAATCATGACAGAAAATGGGTTTTCGTCCTGGGCGGGCCGGAGATGCAGCTGCATGACATTCTTTGGGCCGTCCATGACGGAAAAAATCGTGGTAGAAGCGAGGGGGGAGATTTCAGGGAGTTGCCGGTTACGGTGGGAGGTCGGGGGCGGAGCGATGCGCGTTTCTCTCGTACGTACGCGCGTGTGTGCGAGGCGTTGGCTCTAACTGAAGCCGAGCGAGGCGTTGGGCTCTAACTGAACCCGAGCGATTGCACTGCAGGCTACGCGTTACTGAACCCGAGCGATCGATCGATGGCTGTTAACTGAACCCGATGGAGCGATTCCTTCGCTACTGCTGCTAACTGAAGCCGATCGATGCTACCTCTGGGATGAACAGTGAGCGTTGCGGGGGGGTGGATGAACAGTGAGCGGTGGCGTTGCCTCTGGATGAACAGGAACCCGTGGTGTGGAGGGCTGGATGAACAGTAGACGGTGGAGGGGTGGCCGTGGAGGGGTGGTTGAACAGGACCTCGTGGTGTGGAGGGATGGATGAACAGTAGACGGTGGAGGGGTGCCCGTGGAGGGGTGGTTGAACAGTAGCCGGTGGAGTAGCGCGCGGTGGAGGCTGGATGAACAGGAGCCCATGGAGGCTGGAGGAGGTCAACGGTAGCCCGTGGAGGCTGGAGGAGGTCGATGGTGGAGATGAACAGTATCCCGTGGAGTCCCGTTTTGCGGTATGCCACACCCCTCCCCCCCTCCCCCGTTTCGACCGTAGCGCTCCAACACAAGTCCGTTTCGTCCGTTTTGCGGTACGCCACACCCCTCCCAATCAACAGGACCCCCGTTTCGATCGTAGCGCTCCAACACAAGTCCGTTTCGTCCATTTTGTGCTACGCCACACCCCTCCCGATCAACAGGACCCCCCTTTCAACCGTAGGAGGTCTGTTTCATACATTTTGCGGTACGCCAGGCCCCTCCCGATCAACAGGACCCTGTTTCGAACGTGGCCGGTCGAACACAAGGTCGTTTCTTCCGTTGTGCGGTAAGCCAGGCCTCGTTTCCATCGCCTGTTCCGTCCAAGCCCTCCCGATGAACATGACCACGCATTCCGTTCCAACCCAGTCGGTTGGCTCCCACGTGTTCCGTTGCCTCCTGATGAACACAACGCATTCCGTTGCCTCCCCATGAACACGACGACGGCGCTGTTTCTCCGTTCCGACCCAGCCATGTACGTATGCGCGAGTAGGCGTTCGAGACCCTGCCCGTATGTATGTACGTGGCCGTATTTTCTTTCTTGCACCCTCGCCGCTGTACGTACGTGTATATGCTACGTGCACGCCTCTACTACGACACGTGCGCGCCTCTACTACGACACGTGCGCGCCTCTACATCAACCAGTATGTACGTACACGTTCGCGGCCAGAATGACAACGGTACGTACGCTTCGACTAGGTGGGTCCCGACTGTCAGGCACTTCCTTGCCTGCGAATATGTAGCTGGTGGGTCCTAGCAGTCAGGGGGGCGAATCGTTTTGGATTTTTTTTGCCCGGACGCACTTCCTTGCGTGCGAAGATGTAGCTAGTGGGTCCCAGCAGTCAGGGGGGCGAATCGTTTTTTTTACGCACTTCCTTGCGTGCGAAGATGTAGCTGGTCGGTCCCAGCAGACAGGGGGAAACGTTTTTTCACGAAATACGGTGGCCCGTCCGGTGGGTCCCCGCTGTCAGGTGGAGGAATAATTATTTTGAGCGTAATAAGGAGGCACTTCCTTGCTGCGACCGTGGACCTAGCTGTCAGCCTCTCCACGTACAGTCCACGTCTGATGGAAGCCATTCCTTGACCACGTTGACCACGCCGCGCCGAGAGCACCAGGGCGGTGGACGACGGCGAGGCCTAGGAAGGGGACGACGCGGAGCCGGGGAAGACGCGGCAGTGGATGCCCACGCGTAGAGGAGTATGAGGGTTCACTCGTTCGACTGCGGTGTGAGGCTGCCGTCGCCGCAGAATAACAGGGGGTGTGGGTGCGTAGAGGGATGGCCTGGCAGCGGTGGGAGTAGTAGGGGGCGGTGAGGCCTCCGCGGCATCACAGCCGGCCATAGGCGGAAGGAGCAGGCGGCACGACCGGCGCTGCTTTGGGCGGCTGGAGAAAGAAGACCAGAGGTTGAAGAAGCACTACGGCCGTTGGATGGACATCGTACGGTCACCGGAGCTAGAATCGTTCATATATTGACTAAAGTTGACAAAGGCCTCCGTCACAGTCAACTTAGTAGGCCCACAAGTCAACCTCCCACCAAGGTTGGTCCCAGCTAGCAGGGGGTATTCATTTTTTTGTGCGTAATAAGGAGGCACTTCCGGTGGGTCCGAGCTGACAGCGGGGGGGGGGGGCGTTTTTCGTGAAATACGGTGGTCCGACCTGTTGGTCCCAGCAGTCAGGGGGAAATGTTTTTTTGCGAATTACTGGTGGCCCATCCCGTGGGTCCCAGATGTCAGGTGGAGGAATAATTATTTTGCGCGTAATAAGGAGGCACTTCCTTGCAGCTACCGTGGACCCAGCTGTCAGCCTCTCCATGTACAGTAATCTTCCGATGGAAGTCGGTTGTTGACCACATTGACCACGCCGCGCCGAGAGCACCACGGCGGTGGACGACGGCGAGGCCTAGGAAGGGGACGACGCGGAGCCGGGGAAGACGCGGCAGAGGAAGCCCGTGCGGAGAGGAGTACGAGGGTCCACCAGTTCGGCTGCGGTGTGAGGCTGTCGTCGCCGCAGAATAACAGGGGGTGTGGGTGAGTAGAGGGATGCCCTGGCCAGCGGTGGGAGTAGTAGGGGGTGTTGAGGCCTGCGCGGTAGCACAGCCGGACACGGGAGGCGGGAGCAGGCGGTCCCACCGGCGCTGCTTTGGCGGCTGGAGCAAGAAGATCAGAGATTGAAGAAACACGACGGCCGTTGGATTGACATCCAACGGTTACGTCTGCTAGAATCGTTTGTTGACGTAATATATAATAACTAAAAAAATCTTGCATACGCGTCAACTAAACAGGCCCACAAGTCAGACCAGTCCCTCTTTTTTAATAATTTATATATAGCTCATGCCAACTTCTTATGCAATTTATTGCATTCATTTGTTTTTGTTGGCTAGGGCCAATTTTGCATATTTCTGTGGGTTCCAAACTATTTTTAATACCGAAATGTCGAGCCAGATTTAAATTACTTTGAAGATATATTTGAATTAGGTTAATGCCCAGTGAAATAGGAATCTGAAAATGTGAAAAAAAATCAGAAATTTTAAAGTAATTGCCAATTTGTCATCTGTTTTTATATTTACAACCCATTTCATATTACTTTCAAAAATAAGTAGGCCTGGATTGGGTATTCTTCAGAAAAAATAAACTGGGCTCATTTGCACAAAGAAAAAATAGCTGGGCTAGTCACATGGTGAACATAAATATAAGCCTGGGCTAGACGGGCCATAGCCCAGTTCAAACCCTGCTCCGTCTCAACAATACCAAACAAAAAAAATACTGCTCGAGTAGCTACGTCTCAGGTGTCAGCCGATCTTGTGTTGTTCTCTTGTCTATTGACTATATACGCTCACAATGTCGTGGGTCCCAGATGTCAGGAAAACACTAGGAGGAAGCATTTTATTTTTCCATACACTGACATGGTGGGCCCCTACTGTCATCCTCTCCATGTACTTCTGCCGATTCCTGTTGTTTGTTGACCATGTTGACAACGCGAGAGGGCGGCGCCGTGGCGAGCGCACCAAACCGCGTGGAGGACGTTGGTGTTTAACGATTTAGGAGACGGTGGGGCGGTGATGCGTGCACTGAGGCGCAGCCAGCCGCAGGAGGCGGAAGCAGGCGGCCCCGCCGGCGCTGGTTTGGTTTTGGTGGCTGGAGGAAGACAGGACTGAAGAAACATGACAGACTGTAAAAGCGGCAGGAGTACTTAACAACCTTAAATGAAACCAGCAGGGGCACTTAACAACCAAAGCTGAAAGCAGTATGAGTACTTATACAGGTTCAACCGTACAAAGCACGCCTCGAACAGTGCTACTTTGCCTATAGGCTACAGTTAACCAAGGGTGAGGCCGCCAAGCCCCAGGACAAGGCCCAGGCACCACCCCGTGCATCCACAACCTTCTGAAAGCGGCTTCATCTCGCAACGTGGTCAATAAACAGGATATTCGCTTTAGAGCCATGGAAAAGCATGAACATAATCTTCTGTCCTATTCTCCAAGATGGACGGGCCTTCATTATCTAAGACCACCCATGAATAAGTATCTTTTCACCTCCAAGGGGAATTGAGTAGGTCAACATAAACATCATGTTGTGACCAAGCACAAGTCTGACCCGGCCATGGTCAGGCATCTGTATAGGAACAATAGAACTCGGCAGTTCCTGTTTCAAGAACATCACAGTTGTAAAACTGTGTATAAGCAATAGTTTATGAACAACATATATAACAGAAAACAGCTCATGCCATAAGTTTCTCGACACAGTTGGACCTGTTCAACGAGTGCAGCAGTGGCACACATATCCCACGTGGCCTTCCACCATTGAAATGCCCCACAAGGACCTCAAGACGATCAATAAAGTGTAGGAACATGTGGATGTCAATCCAGTAAACTTCAGTGCCATTAGTAACAGCTGAGATACTACAGAGTAATAAATGATCAGACTGCTTAACTCTGAAAAAACCTAACGTGCCACCAATTATAAGACAATATTAGTTAGAAGTAGCATCTTCGTAAGAGATTCGTTGCTACATCTAAAGTTAAATTGTGATAGTTAGACAGAATAGGTGGATTAAGAAGTAATCGAGGCAACAAGCAAGAACCAGATACAAAACTAACATGGATGAACAATTGGAACGACGTCGGGGTGGAAGATCGCAGTGAAGATGAGACCAGGTTCTGCTATTTCCATCAACATTCGTGTGCCAACTTTCAGTCCGTAACACTTGAGAAAGTTTATCCAAGTTCGGCCATAAAAAAAGCAGCGATCTTCTTGGTTCATGAACCCAACTCGGAAGCAATATCCATGGATTGTCTTCACTGTGACCATTAAACTAGTGCATTCAGTTATGGCAAGGCCGAGCATCTTGAGTACATGTGTTCTGGCAGAGCAAATAATACACTGCAGGAAAAATAATATGAGAACACAGCATGTTCAAAAAAAAACCACCCTCCCGGATAGAGAAGAGGATTCTAGGAACATACTGTGCGCGTTTCAAAATGCTTTGGTAGGATGAGAAGGAACAAGTGTGGCGTCTCGCCGTGGGCGCAGAAATCTGTAGGGTACTCGCACTTTGGGCACTGCAACTGAAACACACTAGATTCAGTACGAAGAAAAATGCATCAACAACATTGGCTGCCATCCTAGGATTACCTGCGACCAAGGGACTTGGATTTATTGGGGATGGATGAAGAATTCGTACCTGGTTCTCCATGAGAAAACCATATGCAATCGCCGAGCGGGGGTTTTCTCTGAACAAGCAGATGAGGGAGAAGGGGATTTAGGCCTAGTGAAATATTGCCGCTTCGTCCGTCCAGCTTACTGCTAAAGCTGGAAAGGGGGGGGTTGTGATTTGACGGCTCATTGGGCATTACTGCGGCGCTACGACCGGGGTGTGTCTACCGTGAAGTTGTGCACTCTAATTTGTGCATATGGCACGTGGACCCCGTTGCCGGTTGCCCCACATATCAGCGAAAGGAAGTAGAAAGACAGGAGTAACTAGTTACACATAAATATATATTTTGACAGAGAGATACTCCCTCTGTAAAGAAATATACAAATCTTTTATATCATAGGCTCACCTTGCCGAGAAATATACTCCCTCTGCAACGCACGGGCATTATGGGGGTTCAGCTTTTTTTATGGGGGTTCAGCTGAGAATATAATACTCAGATAGGCTCACGGTTCTGGACTTTGGGCCACAGGCCGACCCTGCATGTTTGGGGGCCCATGTGTTCTACCTCAGTGCTTTTCATATAGCAAGCGATCGGTACTGCGCTGGTTTTAGATGCTGTCGCAAGGCGAATACACAAAATTGAATAAAGCACGGCAGATGTTGGAATGAAATCGAACGACAGTTCCTAACCAGCAATCAGAGTTGCAATTCTATCAACGATATACCATGTGATAAATAATACCATCGTACTACTTATACACACAGGACACTTGTTTCACCATGCCAGATTATTACATCAAAATCTCTCGGAGGATAGATCAGTTCGGCAGTTGCGTGCTGCTACTGAAGAATTTCAAAGTTGATTTGGACCAGCTCTCCTTGCCGAGAAAGTTCGATTTTGACATCATCCCCTACCGCAAGATATGATTTAGATTTGAACCTTGACCATCCTTTAGCATCAATCATCATGCGACCATCCTTTCTACTTATGGTATATTGAGCAGGTTCATTCACACCAAGGTTGCGCATGGTAAGAGAAACTTGGCCGCGGTCGCCCGGATTGTTGAACGACTCCCTCGTTGCTCTAGGAATTCTATGTTTGAAAACAAGAAGACATACCCAAACAGTTAGATCAACACAGTGAATCATGTGAAACAACATGGAAAGAAAAAAGAACGAAGCACTTGGGCGGCCAATGCTTACCAAGAAGGTGGACATGTCAGTTTTTGTAAGGACTTTGGTATATGAAGTGCGAACTGCAGCCCAGTCTGTTGCCGGTGCAACTGCACGGGCCAGACCAAATGCAAGTGCAAGTGTTGGTGCAGGTGCCGAAGCCACTGCTGCTGCCGGAGATGGTGCTCCTTGTAGAGCTGGTGCCGGTGTCGATGCTCGATCCTCCGGTAGATCAGACTGATCCGCTGAGGCGGTTGGTGCCCAATCCTCAGCTAGATCAGACTAAGCTGCTGCTGCTGTCAGTGCTAGAGCAACTGCCGGTGCTCGATCTGTGCGAGACAGCTGCGATCGTGTCTGGTCTGCTATGATCAGCTTTCTAACTTGACTAGGATCCGTGACCATGATCCAGTTTTTTCTTCATTTCTTTTAAACGCGAGAAGGACTAATCGTGGCGTTTTTTGTTAAACCAAACTGCAGTTCATCATAGGAATTCAGCTTGTACTCAGACAACAGACTGATCCAATTTTTTCCAGTAATATAAGTAATGGACAGTGCCTTCGTTAGTGACATGACATAAGAAGTGAAACCTGCAAAAATAGCCATCGTAGAGCAAACCAAACGGTTTATTCTGTGATGAATGTCACATGGCAAAACCTGCATCGTAAAATTGCAGGAAAGGAAAGAAAACATGACATTAAATCAATAAGATTTAGACAGTAAATCAATAACATTTACTTGATGTGACACGAGTGAATCCTTACCAGGAAATCACTATGTTGAAGTACTAAACAGAAGATTGATCGTCCAACTACGCGTGGCATGCAGGGGCCCTGCCTACTTCCACAAGCAGGACAGTCCAAAGGTTATGACAAATCGTATCGACCGAACATCCATGGGATTGGAAATCCTGGTAGGTGCGATAAACCCTGCAATGCATACAGATATTGGACTGTAACCATAATTGATAAACCGTCCTCACAAAAAATATGATCTAGATACTTCAAAATGTACAGACTGAATTGAGTGCACAGACATTAACATAGACCATTCTCAGGACTGACCACACACCAAAAGCGACAGTACTAATAAACAATACAGGGTTCACAAACACAAATCAAGTACTGAACAATAGTACTTACTACAGACAAGCAAAGTTGCACTAACTAATCTCTGCAGACTATTTCTTGCCACCGACCTACGGGATGAACCCCGCATAACTGACTAGGACATGGACTTCGTGTGAGATGTCTACATGCACCATCACCATCTTGTCAACCTTGGAGAACCTAACAGAGTGGTCTTTCCACTCATAAACATGATGATGAAGACATGCCGCATCAGATTTGTTGGGAAGCTTTACAAGAACCACACCCTTCGTAATCGAAGGCACAGCCAGGAAATTGTTGTGGTCAAGTACAGCCTCGAGAACACGCCTGACAACAATGCTACAGGAAAACACTAGTTTAGGACACGTGGCAACAAGGACACAGCAGCTGGATAGTTCAGCAGTAGAACTCATCATCAGGTCTTCCAGTTCACACGGCATGACTTTGAGAACTTCATCTCCACCGCGGACCTAGTTCTAATTCAAACAGAAACCATATTTCATTACTACCTCTGTTCAGAAATATAAGATGATTTTCGATATTATACTCCATATATGACTACATATACACACAGAAATGAGTGAACAAAGACACTAGAACATGTCTTCAAAGGCATGAGAGCAGAGGAATTACATGCAATATCCATAACACAAGTTACTGAGGCAAATATACCCTCTTAAAAGGTAGCATTGATGTTCATAAAGTACTCCCTCCATCCCAAAATTCTTGTCTTAGATTTGTCTAGATACGGATGTATCAAGTCACATTTTAGTATTAGATACATCCGTATCTAGACAAATCTAAGACAAGAAATTTGGGACAGAGGGAGTAGTTGAAAGTAATCTATAAGAAATCAGTGTCAACCTCTCGCATGTTTTGGTCAAAAGAGGAATTTAGAACCGTCATTTGCCACACTAAAATCACATGCAAGATCACCCAGAAAGTTGTACTACCAGTACTAGTACTGCGTGTTAGATGAAAAAACATGATCAAGATCAAGAAAAAGATCGTCAAGAAGAGACATTACCTGGACTTGCTTAATGAGGGATCCGGGAGAGGGGGGCTTGGACAGGGCAATGGCTTTGAGCTTGTCTGCGGTAGTCTCGGCGGGGTGCTTGCGCTTCTTCGTACCATGAGCCTCGACGGTTTTGGCCAGAGCCATAGACATCATGTCGGCTGGTGCTCCAGCGTCCATCCAAGAGAGGAAGCTGAGAGAGAAGAGTGAAAGGAGGAATGAGATGAGGGAAGCGAAGCGAGTGGGGGTTTTCTTCAAGAGAGGAAGCTGAGAGAGAAGAGCGAAATGATGGTTGCTTCGTCCGTCCAACTTACTGCTGAAAAGGAGGGGGCTTTGTGATTTGACGGCTCATTGGGCATTACTGGGGCGGTTCGATCGGGGTAGTCTACCGTCACTCTACTACGGAGTAATTTAGTGCATGGCTGCTGGACCCAGGTGCTGGCTGTCCCACACGTCGGTGAAAGTGAGTACTTTAGTGCATGGCTGGAGGAGGATCCGCACGGTAGAGCGTGTCCACTGTTTTTCATTCTAAAGAAAAAAATGATTACAGCAAGCATTTCCACTCTTATGACGGAGGAGTGCGAAACACGGCAGCCACTTGAACATACACAGTGCTCCTACTACTAGGCATGTGCAGTGGTTCATACGTCAGTACTACACAATCTTGTTGATGTGTTGTGCGCATGTCAACTACTCCTATATGTAACATAGTACCGCTTTTTCGACTGTCCAGTCGAGAATGAACGGTGAGATCAATGTTAACAGAACTAGGTCCACAGCACACGGAGAGTACGGTGCTACAGTACTCCACGAAACATGAACCATATGAAGCACATCCTATAGTGTTAGACAGGGTGTATGAAGGGTGCACGGGATGGGAGCAAAAGTTCCCTTCTCGACCCACTTTTGGGTGTTTGGCAGAGTGCATGAAGGGTGCATGAGTCCACACTAGTAGGTTGACAAAAATACACGAAGAGGAAACAACTATATTGAGATGAGAATGCAACCAAACACACCCACACACTTTGTGCTACAGTGACGGATCTGCACCATCTGAGTTTGATCCAACGGTCATGTTGCGCTGAGACATGGACATGCCCATGCAGAGGGCGCCTAAACACCACCGAGGTCCCTCTGCTTCTCGAGGAGCACGACGTTGGTGATGCAGGGTGCAACCGCCCACAGAGCCCGCTCCCGATCGACGGGAGCCAGCTCGTCAAAGACGGCGTCCAATGGCATGAATGGATTCCAGTGATGGAGCCCTAAAAGGATTCGCCCGGCAACGGCGATGGCAGCGCGCAACCCCTCCTTGTCCAGCTCAGCCCCCACCATCACGCGGAGACGGATCAGCTCCTCGGAGATATAGGTGAAGAAGGAGACCAGGTCAAGAAGCCGCAGCTCGTTGAAGTCGACCGGGTGGTCGAACGGGTTTAGCCCGACGACCGGCATCATCGCGCTGGCACGACGGTAGGCATCGCGCAGCCGCAACACGTGTGTGGCAACTTGGTTCACCAAGTGGCTGAGGCGATCCTGGACCTCATCACGATCGGCCCGCTCGCGCTCCAGCCAGCTCCCCTGACGGCCTATCGTATCTCCCGGTTTCTGCAGCAACACCGCCAACGCCTCGAGCATCTTTGTGGTGGACGCCTGCCGCTTTTGAAGCTCCGTGAACTCCCGCACATAATGGAGGAGCATGGCACTCCTCTCCTCCTTGAGCTCACGGAGGTCCACGTCCTTGGCCCTGAGCTCCGCATCCTTTGCATGGAGCTCCTGTGTCAGGCGCCTCACCTCGAACTCCGTGATCTGCTGCGCTGCCATGGCACCAGGTAGAAGCAATGGGGAGAGGAAGCAAAGGGGGCGAAACGGCTGAAAGGCAATGCAATCTACGGGAAGGCGGAGGGAGCCAGCCGAGGAGGGGGGAATCTTTTGGTTTTCACCACGGTAAAACACCAGTCGACGACTTCTCACATCAGGGAGCTGTGGGTTTTTATAGGCGGAGTCATCATGACTAATTGCTACCGCGTCTGCTCCCGTCAATCAAAAAATTAAAAATCCTGTCGCGCCTGCTCCCATCAATCAAAAAAATTAAAATCCTGCCGCAGCCAAACACCAGAGCAACGCCATGGTGGATATTTAAATTTACCTGCCGGCAAGTAGATAAAAAAAGGGGTGAAAAAACAAATGTGGCGGCGGCCTAGCTAATCGGTCGAACTAGCCCAACTAGCTAGCTACCATTCTTCACTGATGTACTCGGCGGGAAAGCTGGTCTTTCGTGATTTGACGACTCATTTACTTGCTTCGGTGCTACAACCGAGGAGGACCCAGAAAACGCGCGGTAGGGCGTCCCACATCAGGAAGAATATATGCGTGCACCACCCGGGAGGACCCCGAAACCGCGCGGTAGGGTGTGCCATGTCTCGGCACGGAGGAAAAATGTGCGTGTAAAAATATACTGTATCAGACGTAGTACCTATGGTTCGACCTCGGGACCCAGCCAGTCGGTCGAAAATACCCCACTAGCCACACAGCTTCATCATGCAAACGTGGCACGGTTAGCTCCGTCTCGACCAGCCGCAACATATCTTGTTCTAGGCGATTCTTCTATTTTCCAAGGTTTTTTTAGTTGTAATAACACCACGGCAAGCTAGTGCCGCTCTTCGTGTGTGCCCATGCAAAGGTTAGACGATGGAGAGAAGAGAGATTGAGATCGCAGACCTGGGACCACCCATAAGTGAGACAACGGTCATGCACGTGTTGACGAGGCACTCCCTCTACTCTACTCAACGCAAGTACTGTATAAAATCAAGTTATGGGACAAAGCCAACAACCGTTCGTTTTTTCAGGCTATCGACTTACGCTTTGTAGTCCAGGTTGCCAGTTCGAATCTCGTCTTTCAGATTTGTTAGTTTTAGGCCCAAATTTGATTAATGACAAGTGGGACCCCCGTGTGTTGTTCCGATATTTCAGTGTAGGATGGTTTTTTTGAACAAACACTTTGCGCGGTTAGACAAGTAACGGCACGAGTTACACGTATTTTGCAAGTTTACGAACAAAAATGACAGCGGCATAGAATATCACATCCACCCCGCAGCTTAGATACTATGGTGATACGAGTTTTTACACCGTTGTAAGTGAGATCCAATGGCTTGGGAGTAGTCTTTGTAATTATGCGCAATTTCCAAACTCTCCAAAGGTTTTTTTTGCAAATAAAAAATTCAGGCCTCGTGTGTGCCGCTGCATCTTCGATCCAACGGCTCCCCAGTGCTAATATTAGGTGCTCCCCGTAGCTCTGCCACCCCAGATCGTTCAACTACACAATGCCAAGCCGTTCGATGCCGCAGCTCGGGAGGTGCCCATCTCAACCTTTCCACATCTCCCCCTGGATGTTCATGCTCCTCTAGTATATATTTAGTTCATATTGTAGTTATGGTCATTCTATTATGATTTTCAGCTCATCTTGTGTGATTTCTTTCTTCGGTCCCAAGTGGCAAATTTGTTCTACAACATATGGTATCATTGAGCTGCACTTGTTTGTATTGTCCCTCTTCCCCTGCTCCTCAAGCGCCACTACTATCTTGTGCTAGTTGTTCGATAGGTATTTGTCTTAATGCCTAGAGAAGAGATCTATTTTCTATACTAAACTCATTGTTAGTTTGGTTTGTATTATTTTGTCAATTCACGAAAAAACACAAGATAGTTGGGTGCGTGCGCAAAAATATCATCAGTACACGTTTCAAAATTATGTAATTTTAGATATATCACCTAAAAAATTTCAAAGAAAACCATAGAGAATGCCACTAGTTATTCCTGTTTTTTTCCCTAGTCATTCTTGTACTGCCTGCCATGAAAAAACCTGATGATGGAATACAAATATTTGTGTATTGTATCGTCAGTTCACAGAGATGTGGTTTAGGCTTAGTAGGACTAAAACCGAGTACATGATGTGCGGTTTTAGTAGTACTAGGTGTGAGGAGGAGGAGGTTAGCCTTGATGGTCAGGTGGTACCTCAGAAGGACACCTTTTGGTATTTGGGGTCAATGCTGCAGGAGGATGGGGATATTGATGAAGATGTGAACCATCGGATCAAAGCCGGATGGATGAAGTGGCGCCAAGCTTCTGGCATTCTCTATGACAAGAGAGTGCCCCAAAAGCTAAAAGGCAAGTTCTACAGGATGGTGGTTCGACCCGCAATGTTGTAAGGCGCTGAGTGTTGGCCGACTAAAAGGCAACATGTTCAACAGTTAGGTGTGGCGGAGATGCGTATGTTGAGATGGATGTGTGGCCACACGAGAAAGGATCGAGTCCGGGATGATGATATACGAGATAGAGTTGGGGTAGCACCAATTGAAGAGAAGCTTGTCCAACATCACCTGAGATGGTTTGGGCATATCCAGCACAGGCCTCCAGAAGCTCCAGTGCATAGAATGTCAAGACAGGGCGGGGTAGACCGAATTTGACATGGGAGGAGTCCGTTAAGAGAGACCTGAAGGATTGGGGTATCACCGAAGAGCTAGCTATGGACAGGGGTGCATGGAAGCTTGCTATCCATGTGCTAGAGCCATGAGTTGGTTGCGAGATCTTATGGGTTTCACCTCTAGCCTACCCCAACTTTCTTGGGACTAAAGGCTTTGTTGTTGTTGTTGTTGTTGTTGTATCGTCAGTTCACAGAGAAGAAATTCTTTTTTCTTCAGTGTGTATACTATCGTTAGTTTCGTGTGTATTTTTGTTCTCTTTTCTTCAGTTCACAAAGAATAAATATTGTCAGTTCATGAATAGAGAATTTTTGTAATAAACTTAATATTTGTTTGGTGTGTATTCATGAAAAAATACAAACTAGTTGGTGCGTGTGCAAAAATATCATCAGTTCATGTTTTGAAATTCTGTAAGTTTACATATATCACCTAAAATAAGTAATGTTTTGTAGTGAGTTTCTTCAGTGTCTATTCTAATTCAAGTGCCTTGTTCTTCCTAAAACACAAGGTGCTTGTGTTAATGCCTATGGGAGAATAGCATGTACAGGGACTGTGTACTAGTGTTGAAAACAGGATAAAGTCCTAAGATAATGATGTTCTCCCCTGCTTCCACCTCCATTCGCCGCCTCAGAACACTGCGCACTACCGCCCTCCCTTATCCCCTGCAGCTCGTCGTGTGCAAGTTCTTCAGTCCAAGTTCTCCGTCGAGCTGGTCTCTTGTTTCATTTTCCTTAACACCCGGTAAGGAAAATGATCGTTCAACTTGAATTATGTTTTGGACTGATTGTTCAAGTTCTTTCGTATAGAAGGTTCAGAAAGTTTTGTTCTTGAAAATGCACTTATTTGGAGTATGCCAATATATATGTATTTCTGAATTTCGCTCTTGAGCAACAGTTCAACATGTATTACGCCATCAATTCATAATGGAAAGGCAGCAAAACAGTTCAATACTTGTGTGTTAAAAACGTAACAGTATTGAGAAACTTTCGTAGTGGTTCGATGGAATAAATCGCATCAGTTTTGACTTGGATCCATTCTTGCCTATAATGCATTGAAAAATCAATTTTTTGCCTTCGTTAAGGCTTGAGCAGCATGTATCTCATTTATAATACGCTTTGGCATTTGGTCGATGATATTTATTGCATCCTTCCTCACTGATCTTGAGGAGGAGATTCATTTGTGCATTTCTATATTCCTTGTGTAAATCTGTTGATTTTTAATGTTTTAGGGATTTCGGGAGAGTGGAGACCTGGAAGAGCACTTTCAGGTGTTATTGGCCATGACAATAAATGACCAAGAAGAGCACTTTCAATAGTGCAGGAAGACGACAACAACAACAACAACAAGAAGAAAATGCAACGATGCATCATGCTGACGTTGATGAAAAGCTATGATTTTGTGCTCCTGTTTGTTATTATGTCAATGAGAAACCAATACTTCTTTTCTTCAGGTTTTGTGTTTTAATTGGTGAGGGATAAACAAATTTTCCTATTCAAGTGGAAGCTCCCAGTATATGATGGATGTGGGAGTTATTTTTACATTCACTATTCGGTGCTTCTCTTTATGTATTGTTTTATGTTTTCAAGTGCTCGATGAAAATTTATGTTCCTAGTAGTTCATGTATTATTGCATGAGGAGTTCATGTGTTACTGCTCGTAAGTAAACCTATTAATCACTCTCTCTAGTGTGATGAAAAAATGGGCAGTAAATTGATGAAAAAATATCATCGAGTTCAAAACACGCCGAGACACGCGACAGCCACCCTAGTTCGGGTGTAGTAAGTACCTCAGTACGAGTTAACAACGGTGGTCCGTTCGGAATAAAAGAAATATCAGAAATTCAAATTGTAAAGTTCAAGCAAAAAAAGAAACCCCATGAAAATCCTGCTAAGTAAGTACTCCCTCTGTTTCAAAATAGATGACTCAACTTTGTACTAACTTTAGTACAAAGCTGAGTCATCTATTTTTGAACGGAGGGAGTACCTCAGTACAACTAGTAAAATGAGAGAAGTTCAGAACAACGTTGTCAAAAAAATGTTGAGTTAAAAAAAATACATTTTCTTTTTGAATAAAATATCATTCAGTTCGATGATACAAACCATACAAATACAGGGGCGACAATTGAAAACTTACGAGAAAAATATTACCCAAAAAACAAAGCAAAATCTAGTTAGTGAAAACACGCTTAGTACAAACCCATGCAAGCATCAGTACACGTACTCTTTTTCGGAACCATTCAAAATTACTCTACAAAAAATAGCTCATTACAAACATACACATATATCAGTACGACTACTCTGTTTTTCAGACGAGAAAACAGCAGGATCCGTCATGCCGTATTCAAAATTACTCTTAAACGGTTGCGAAGTAGAGAAAACGTTCAACATGGCTAAGTTTCGCATTTTCGATAGCTATCCAACGGTATATTATTTGCCATATTTCGACAATTTTTTAAAAAAAATCGTGTTCAAAATCAAATTTGACCGTATTCGAATTCGTTTTTAAACCGTAAGGAATTAGAAAAACATTTCTATACGAAAAAGTTATGCATTTTTCATAGCTTTCCAACGCCATATCATTTGCGTTAATCAGACAAACCGTTTGCAAAAAATCGCGAAAATACGTTTCGCCCAAAATTTCACCATTTTTCAAATTACTTTTAAATTATATAGAATTAGAAAAACAATACATATATGGAAGATGCGGATTTTCACCAGCTTTCCAACTCCATCTTATTTGCTCAATTCCGACAAATGGTTTGAAAATTGAGTCCAAAATACGATTCACGTTTTCGGTTTTGAAAAAACGGCTTTTTCAAAACTGCTCTTAAACCATAATGATTTTGCAAAAACGTTCAATATACTTGAAATATGGTTGTCAAGAGCTTTCCAATGATATATTACACACCATGTTTCGACAAAAAAATCACAAACAGTTTTTGAGCTAAAGAAGACGATCTGTTAAACACAACTGAAAGCATCAGTTCAACCGCTTCAAAAACATGAGTACGACCACCTGAAACCGTCAGTTCGAAAAGGGTAGCAGAATAATATTCTGTTAGGCACTTGAGTCTTCCTTGAATATTACCTTGGGGTGCCTTGGGCATCCCCAAGTTTAGGGTCTTTCCACTCGTTATTCTCCTCATATCGATATCTCACCCAATGCTTGAAAACTTCAATCACATAAAACTTAACGGAACTTTGTGAGATAGGTTAGTATGATAAAGAGTAAACCATTCACTTTGGTACTGTCAAAGACAAGTTTCATAATTGTTCTCACACAATGCCTATTGTACCATATCATTTCTACAATTTATAATCAGAAATATAAGTCATCGAAACTAGAAAACAAGCAAACTATGCAATGGAAACAGAATCTGTCAGAAACAGAATAGTCTGTAATGATCTGAACAGGAACCATACTTCTGCTACTCCAAAAATTATGAACTAAATTGGTGGACGTGAGGAATTTGTCTATTAGTCATCTGCAAAAATAATCAACCTAAAAGCACTCTCCAGTAAAAAATTGCAACTATTCTCATGAGCGCAAAGTTTCTGTTTTTTTACAGCAAGATTGCAAAGACTTCACCCATGTCTTCCCAAAGGTCTTACTTAGCACTTTATAGAAAAAAAGCTATAAAGCATGATTACTACAGTAGATTAATCATGTAAACACAAAAACAGTAAGGGTAAATATTGGGTTGTCTCCCAACAAGTGTTTTTCTTTAATGCCTTTTAGCTAGGCATGATGATTTCAATGATGCTCACATAAAAGAAAAAAGAATTGAAACATAAAGAGAGCATCATGAATAATGTGACTAACACAATTGAATCTAACCCACTTCCTATGCCTAGGGATTTTGTGAACACATAATTTATAGGAACAAGAATCAACTAGCATAGGAAGGCAAAACAAGTATAACTTCAAAACTTTAAGCACATAGAGAGGAAACTTGATATTATCGCAACTCCTACAGGCATATCTTCCTCCCTCATAATAATTTTCAGTAGCATCATGAATGAATTCAACAATATAACCATCACATAAAGCATTCTTTTCATGATCTATAAGCACAATAATTTTACTACTCTCTACATAAGCAAAACTCTTCTCATTCGGAATAGTGGGATCACTAATTCCTAAAGTTGACACTCTTCCAAACCTGCTTTAGATGATAGTATTATTCATACTCCAAAAGTTATAAGTGAAGTTCATGAAGAATTCTACAATTAATATAGACTAACCAATATCCAAGCTCAAAATATATAAGTGAAGCACACGAAGCATTCTATAAAACCATACTCAAATGATTTAAGTGAAGCACAAAGAGCAATTCTATAAGATCATACTTAAAAGATTTAAGTGAAGCACATGAAGTATTCTATAAATCAATGAAGGGATATCTCATACTAGCATGGTTCTTAAAGAAAAATAAAAACACAAATGACACTAATCATGTGAACAAAACAAAAACCGAGGTATACTGATATTTATTGAAGAAGAAAGATGGGATGCCAACCGGGGCATCCCCAAGCTTAGATGCTTGAGTATTCGTTCAAATATTTACTTGGGGTGCCTTTGTCCCCAAGCTTGAACTTTTGCCTCTCCTTACTCTTCTCACATCGGTAACTCCTCGTTCTTTGAACACTTCGTCCACAAAAACTTAGCAAAAACATTGTGAGATCCGTTAGTGTAATAAAGCAAACTACCACTTTAAGGTACTGTAATGAATTCATTGTTTATTTATATTGGTGATAAACCTACTGTATTCCAACTTCTCTAAGATTCATCAAAATAAGCAAACAACACGCGAAAAACAGAATCTGTCAAAAACAGGACAGTCTGTAGTAATCTGGAAGTTTAGTAAACTTTTGTAACTCCAAAAATTATGAAATAACTATGACAATTTGAAAATTTTGTACAGAAGTAATTTGCAAAAAGCTTCAGACCCATTTGACCTTCCAGTAAAAAATGTAAAATCACGCGCTACAGCCAAAGTTTCTGTTTTTGTTCTGCACATGGTAAACAAGCAATCTAATCATCCTAAAACCAAAGCTTGGCACATTATTTTTATAATACAATGGATATACACAAGGGGATAATCATTTACAGAGAAACTTCCATGAAAAATTCTACATTGTTTCCGTGAGCATGAACACAAGTGCTCAAGGTCGACCCTCACTTCTTCAATGCATAACTTTCCAATCACTTCTCTTTTTGAAAAACTTTTTAGGCATGAGAGGCAAGTAATTTTTTTGGTATTTCATTCTTTAATTTTTTTTGTATGTTTCACCCATAACTAAACAAAAACAAAAGTAAAAACAAAATCTACTTAGTGAAGAAAGCAAACAAGCACACAGGAGAATATCAACCCCACGCTATTGCTCCCCGACAACGGCGCCAGAAAAGAGCTTGATAATCCCCAAGTGCAGAGAATCATCGTAGCAATTCACAAAGGTGGAAGTGATAAGTAAGGAGTATCGAACCCACAAGGAGCTAAAGGTAAGATCAATATTCTCTCAAGTCCTATCTTCCACTGATACGACTCTACGTACACTGAACGTTTGCTTCCAACTAGAAGCGAGAAATAAAACTACGTTGTGGGAATGAAGAGGATAACTTTGTACGATATAAAAGAGCTAAAATATAAAAGTAGGTGTTGTTATCATAAAGTTAGAATATATTACTAAATATTATAAATAGCGAGTGTGGAATAATGATCGGTCGGTGTGTGGAATTATCCTAGGCAATTGTTAACAAGGTCGGTAGTCATCATTGCAATTTCATATGAGGGAGAGGCATAAGCTAACATACTTTCTCTTCTTGGATCATATGCACTTATCATTGGAACTCTAGCAAGCATCCGCAACTACTAAAGATCATTAAGGTAAAACCCAACCATAGCATTAAAGTATCAAGTCCTCTTTATTCCCATACACCATGACCCACTTATCCATGTTTGTGTTTTAGTCACTCACGCAACGCAGACAATAAGTAAACCATGGATATATTGCAACACCCTACAGCGGGAATCCCTCACGCTTGCGCGACACGGAGGGCACCATAGGACACCACCAAAATAAAACATACAACTCATACCAATTTGGATCATCAATCAACCCAAAGAAAAAGGATATCTACTCAAAACATCATAGGATGGCAACACATCATTGGATCATAATATGTGGCATAAAGCACCATGTTCAAGTAGGGATTACAGTGGGGTGCGGGAGAGTGGACCGCGTAAAAGAGATGAGGATGGTGATGAGGATGGCGATGTTGATGAAGATGATCACCACGGCGATGATTCCCCTCCCGATGACACTCTGGCGCCACCGAGAGAGAGGAGGAGAAGTTCTCCCCTTGTGCTTACTCCTCTATGGCCTCCCCCCTGGATGGGGAGAGGTTCCGCCTCTGGTTCGTGGCCTTCATGGCGATGATGGACCCTCCGAGATCCTTCCCCATAGCCTCTGGTGATGATGGCCCCCTCCGGCAGGGTGCCGGAGAGGGCCTTGATTGATTTCTCGTGGCTACAGAGGCTTGCGGCGGCGAAACTTCCGATCAAGGTTATTTCCCGAAGGTTTCTATATTTATAGGAGGAGTTAGTGTTGATTTCACGTCAAGGGGGCCCTCGGGGAGTCCACGAGGCAGGGGGCGCGCCCCAGGGGGGTGGGCGCGCCCCCCACCCTTGTGGGGCCGATGGGACTCCCCTCCGGTAGATTTTTGTTCCAGTATTTTTCATATTTTCCAGAAAAAATCTCCATTGATTTTCAGCGCGTTCTGAGGACTTTTATTTCTGCAGAAAAACAACATCACGGTAGTTTTGCTAAATACAACATCAGTCCGGGTTAGTTCTAATCAAATCATACCAAAATCATATAAAACTATTGTAAATATGGCATGAATACTTCATAAATTATAGATACGTTGGAGACGTATCAGAGATCAACATGAGTAGCAAAATATTCAGAAAAGGAAGCTACTATCTCAGAGTCAAGTCCATATTTAGTGCTAAACTTTTGAAAAGCATCGGTATTCCAAAAATATTTAACACAATCAAACTTAGGTTCAATACCTGACTCTTTACCTTCGTCGAGTTCCCAATCTTCAGAGTTGCATTTAATTCTTTCTAAGAGATCCCACCGGAATTCAAAAGTCTTATTCATAAAATAACCAGTACAAGAAGTATCGAGCATCGATTGATCATTACGAGAAAGCCGAGCATGAAAATTCTGAACAAGAATTTCTCTTGAGCTCATGATTGGGGCATGAATATAACATTAACTTCAGCCTCCCCCAAGCTAGAGCTATACTTTGTCCTTCATGAGGCCAAAAAATTATATATATAATTCCGATCACGATGAAATAGATGCATAGGATATTTTTTTTTGAAGAAATTCCAATTTCAACCGATTCCAGTTCCAAGATCCAATATCATCGCATAACCTATACAATGTAAATGTTTTCCCTTCAAAGATAAATGGAAAAACTTCTTCTTAGCTTCATCTCCGGGCAAACCTGCAAGCTTAAATAATCCACAAATTTCATCCACATATATCAAGTGCATATCAAGATGTTTGGTTCCATCTCCCGCATAAGGATTAGCTAGCAGTTGTTCTACCATACCTGAAGGAATTTCATATTAAATATTTTCAATAGGTCAAGTAGGTTGAGGGGCAACTAATTGTGGTTCCGATCGAGGTGAAGATGCCCCGAACAAACCCCTCAAAGGATTGTTTTCCATAGTAGCAAGTGACAATAAATTTCAGCACGTAGTAATAATGTTTCCTTACCAATTTCCACTTACCAAGAGCGCTTCACTCGCCGGCAACGGCACCACAAAATAGCTTTGATGACCCACAATTATATGGGGTCAATTGTAGCCTTTTCAATAAGTAAGAGTGTGGAACCCAACGAGGAGTAGAAGGAAATGACAAGTGGTTTTCAGCAAGGTAATGTCTGCAAGTGCTAAAATTGTAAGTAGCCGAGTAGTTTGATAGCAAGATAATTTGTAACGAGCAAGTAACGATAGTAGTAACAAAAGTGCATCAAGGTATCCCAATCCTTTTGAGGCAAAGGACAGTCCAAAACGGTCTCTTATGATAAGCAAAGTGTTCTTGAGGGTACACGGGAATTTCATCTAGTCACTTTCATCATGTTGGCTTAATTCGTGTTTGGTATTTTGATAATTTGGTATGTGGGTGGACCGGTGCTTAGGTGTTGTTCTTACTTGAAGAAACCTCCTACTTATGATTAACCCTCTCGCAAGCATACACAACTACGAGAAAAGTATTAAGAATAAATTCTAACCATAACATTAAACTTTTGGATCCAATTGGTTCCTTACAGAATAGCGCACAAACTGGGGTTTAAGCTTCTGTCACTCTGGCAACCCATCATCTCATAACTACTCCACAATGCATTCCCTTAGGCCCAGATATGGTGAAGTGTCATGTAGTCGATGTTCACGTGACACCACTAAGGGAATCACAACATACATATCATCAAAATATCGAACCCATATCAAGTTCACATGATTACTTGCAACATGATTTCTCCCGTGACCTCAAGAACAAAAGTAAATACTCACAAATGATAATCATGCTCAAGATCAGAGGGGTATTAAATAGCATAATGGATCTGAACATATAATCTTGCACCAAATAAACCATATAGTAATCAACTACAATATGTAATCAACACTACTAGTCACCCACAAGCACCAAACTATAGTTCTGGTACAAAGAGTCAAAGATTGGACATAAGAGATGAACTAGGGTTTGAGAGGAGTTGGTGCTGTTGAAGATGTTGATGAAGATAGCCCTCCCCAAGATGGGAGAGTTGTTGGTGCTGATGATGACGATGATTTCCCCCTCCGGGAGGGAAGTTCCCCCAGCAGAATCGCTCCGCCGGAGGGCAAAATGCACCTGCCCAAGTTTCTCCTCGAGACGGCGGCGCTTTGTCCCGAAAGTCCTCCCCTTATTTTTTCAAGGTCAAAATGACGTATATACCAGAAGAGGGGCACCGGAGGTGGGCCTGGGTGAGCACAACCCACCAGGCCACGCCTGGGCTCCCTGGCGCCCCCAGGTGGGTTGTGCCCACTTAGTGGGCCCCCTCTGGTACTTATTGACTCCAAAAATTCTTATTTATTCCATAAAAAATCCTCGTGAAGTTTCATCGCATTTGGACTTGTGCAGAATAGGTAGCTTGACGTAGCTTTTTCAGGTCCAGATTTACACCTACCAGAATTCTCCCACTTTGTATACCTTGCATATTGTGAGAGAAAAGGCATTAGAATTACTCCAAAAGGCATTATTATACAATAAAACAACATAAATAATAGTAGGAAAACATGATGCAAAATGGACCTATCATATATGAGGAGAGCCGATCAGGCCGGGCGTTTATTTTGAACCGGGCATAACCCCTTTCCATTGCTGCGACAAAACGGAAACATAACAGGTCCACAGAATGAGAAGGGAGAGAGGAGAGTGAGTTCAAGCATCATCGGGAAACCTACCACGATCAGTCGCCATCGAGATAACTCACTGCAGGGCGAAAACCCGACGACACTGCTAAGTCTGTAGATAACTGAAAGTCAAAGCCCATATACCGGGGCTACTAAACCACACTGCTCACAGATGAGCACCAATAGATAACGAGTTCCACGCAGGGAACAGAAGGATGAAACATGGGAGAAAGGAAGACAAAGCTAAGGAGGGATCCATATATGAAACACAAGCCTTTAACTTCTGTCATCTTCTCTTCTTAGCAGGCCTCCTCGCATTGGTTTCCAGCATAGATGCGCATCATCCTCGACGTGCTATTCTTCTGCATGTCCACCCCGACTCGAAGGTCCCCCGCATCCTCCTACTTCAGCAAACCTACCCAGTAGCATAAGAGAGCACAAATAGAGAAACTGCATTCAAAATGAGTTTTGAGACGTTTAAACTCAAATGTAGCACTGTTACAGCGAGTCCAAATAGCCTAGCAAAGCGCAGCAATACCAACTATATAAAAAGCCCCCCCCCCTTGGGAAGAAAGTGTAGCACCATGAATAAGCCTGCCACATGTTTTTTGGGCACAAAACAATGCCAAACACACATGCAATCATTCTCCAGGTTACCTTAGCAACAGGGCAAGCAAAGAAAAGATGTTGGGAGGTTTCATGTTCTCTGCAAAAAGAACATTTAGGATTCAATATCCATCCCCTTTTTTCATCACATCTCTAGTGAGAATGGAATCCTGGAACAACTGCCACATAAAGGTTTTGATCTTTAGTGGAGTGCCAACTTTCCAAATCCAACGATAATTACATCATGTAATCTTTCTTTCTAGGAAAGAATATATCGACCTAGTCGTAAAGCCCTTTTTAGGGCCCAAAGCCCATTTGATATCATATGTTTACTTAGAAACATAACTTCTATTACCAGTCTCAATCATCAGCTGCCATTGATCTTTTAAATCATGACTTAGTCTCCTTCTAAAGAAAGACATGTGGTTAGCCCCTAAACAGGCCTTCACCATGCAGTCAGGGAAATTGCATATCGAGAACAAACGAGGAAATTGATACATAAAGGGCTCCTGATCACCAATATATAGGATCAACCCACTGTCTAGTAATATTCCTAGAATGGACAATAATTTTTCTCCCAGCCATATACAGGTCTTTGACCTTCATAATGGCTTTCCAACAAGGTGAATCATTCACATTCGTCTTAACCGAAGCAACAGTAGCCCTGCTGAAATACTTGGTTTTGGCAATCTCTTGCAAGAGACTATTTTTAGTTTCTAGCTTCGACCACCATTTAGTAAGTAGGTTTACATTTTGTTTGTGAAGATCCTTCACACCTAATCCCCCTTTCTCTTTAGATCTACAAATATGAGCCCATCTTACTAGATAGTAAAGTTTTCTGTTTTTAGACACCTACCAAAAGAATCTTCTTCTATGTTTATCTAGTCTATCTGTAATGGTTTTGGATAGAAGAAACATAGACATATAGAAATAAGCAATGCTAGATATTTAGCATTCAATAAGGTCAACCTCCCTCCTGACGAGGCATTACTTCCCAGACCAGAATCACATCTTTTCACAAACTTTGCCTCTAAAAAGTCCCAGTTTACCCCTCGTAGGGAGGAGTAACTGACAGGAACCCCCAGATATTTCATGGGGAAGTGGCCAATCTGGCCATTGAATATATCATCATAAGTATTCAGGACATTATCGTCCCCCCCAACACAAAGAATCTCACTCTTCTGATAGTTAATTTTTAGTCCTGACATAAGCTCGAAAATATATAAAAGGAGTTTCATGTTTAGAGCTTTTTCTGTGTCATGTTCAATAGACAGGACAATATCGTCGGCATATTGAAGAATGACCACCCCATTTTCTATTAGATCTGCAGCGAAACCAACCAAAAGTTTGTTCTTTGAGCCTGAAGTATCATCTTGCATAAGCATTCAGCAGCTATATTAAACAGAAGAGGTGATACAGGGTCCCCCTGTCTAATCCCCTCATAGCTTTGAAAATATGGACCCATAGTATTATTCAACCTGACACAGACTGTGCCATTTTGGAGAATCTTCTTCATCCACCTACACCAGGTTTCCCCAAATCCTCTAACCTCAAGGCATTTCAACAAAAATTCCCAGTTAACTTCGTCATCAGCCTTCTCAAAATCGAGCTTAATGACAATCCCACATTTTTTTCTTGACATAGGTATGATGGAGAATCTCATGCAGAGAAAGAACCCCATCCATGATATTTCTATTTTTGATAAAGGCATTTTGAAGTTTGATAAAAAGTTTGTCTGCAAATTGGGCCACTCTATTATTGAGCACTTCTGTAATCAGCTTACATGGGCACCTCAACAGACAGATTGGTATGAATTGCTGGATTTTATTAGCCCCAGAGATTTTAGGGAGGAGGGTGATTATGCCATATTTCAGTCTATAAACATCAAGGCTCCCCTCATGAAACGCTGAAAACAAGTTCATAATGTCACTCTTCATTATATCCCAACAATGTTGGTAGAACTCCAGAGGAACACTATCCGGCCCCGGAGCCCTATTATTATTCATAGAGAAAAGAGCTTTCTTGACCTCCTCTTTGGAAAAAGGCTTATTCAACACCATGTTATCCTCCTCGCTTATTTTTTCTTCCTCCCCCAAATGTCTGGATCAAGTTGGAATATGTTCCCCGGGGCAGGCCCAAAAAGGTCTTTGTAAAAGTCAGTTGCATGATCAAGGAGTTTCTCCGTCCCCTCAATGACATTATCACCAACATTCAGAGAATGAATGGTGTTTTTTGGTTTATTCCCGTTAGCAACTTTTTTGATAATAAGCAGTATTGCTATCCCCTTTAAGTAACCATCTCTCTTTAGATTGTTGCAGAAAATACAACTCTTCATTGACCAGGATTTCATTGATCTCCATCAAAAGATCTGTTTTATTGCATAGCATGTTTGGATCAAGTCTCCCACTTTCCTCCAACTCCTCAATTTCCTCCAACTTTTTTGTAATATATTTCTTCATAATCTTCTCATGTCCAAATCATTCATACCCCCATCTTTTGAAGAATTTATTAAATCTCTTCAACTTGATGTTTAAGATATCAATGGGGTTAGATGCATTGACATGACGGTTCCAGATTTTCTCAACCAAGGGAATGAACTCGTCAGACTTAAGCCAACTTAAATTCAAATCTGAACTCTCTTACGTGTGAGACACGAATGACAGGGTTGTCCGAGGAAACTTGTAGGATCGAAAGTATGTCTAGAGGGAGGGGGTGATTAGACTACTTGACCAGATAAAAATCTAGCCTTTTCCCAATTTTAAGTCTTGGCAGATTTTAGCAACTTAGCACTAGTCAAGCAATCAACCTACACATGCAATTCTAAGAGTGTAGCAGCGGAATGTAAATCATTGCATATAAAGGTAAAAGGGAGGAGTTTGGAGGGATCAAACGCAATGTATACACGGAGATTTTTGGCGTGGTTCCGATAGGTGGTGCTATCGTACATCCACATTGATGGAGACTTCAACCTACGAAGGGTAACGGCTGCGCGAGTCCACGGAGGGCTCCACCCACGAAGGGTCGGCCATCGCCCATGAAGGACTTGCCTCACTTGGGTAGATCTTCATAAAGTAGGCGATCTCCTTGCCCTTACAAACTCCTTGGTTCAACTCCACAATCTTGACGGAGGCTCCCAAGTGATACCTAACCAATCTAGGAGACACCACTCTCCAAAAGGTAATAGATGGTGTGTTGATGATGAACTCCTTGCTCTTGTGCTTCAAATGATAGTCTCCCCAACACTCAACTCTCTCTCACAAATTTTGCTATGGTGGAAAGATGATTTGAGTGGAAAGCAACTTGGGGAAGGCTAGAGATCAAGATTCTTGTGGTTGGATTGGAATGTCTTGGTCTCAACACATGAGTAGGTGGTTCTCTCTTAGAAAATGAATCCTAGAAGTGTAGGCACGTTCTAATGGCTCTCTCCATGAGTGGATAATGGGTGGAGGGGTATATATAGCCTGCACACAAAATCTAACCATTACACATAGATTCCCAAACTCAGCGAGACCGAATAGTAAAACTCGGTCAGGCCGATTCAGTTAAAAATGTGAACGTTAGGAATTTCGGTGGGATCGACATGATCAACTTGGTGGGACCGATGTGCTAGGGTTAGGGCATAACTTGATCTCGGTGATACCGATCACATGAACTCGGTGGGACCGATTTCAGTAATAGGCAAACAGAGAGTTAGCAATCCCATCTCGGTGAGACCGAGATCCCTATCGGTGAGACCGAAGTGATTAGGGTTTGTGGTAGTGGCAATGTCAAATGAACTCTGTAGCGCCGGATAGATCAAATCGGTGGGGCCGAGTTTTACTTTAGGTTTAGGACATATGTGGATATGAGAAAGTGGTTGAGGGTTTGTCGAGCATATCACTAAGTATTTTGAGCAAGTAAGCCATTAAGAAACACCTCATCCCCTTTTAATAGTATTGGCTTTCCTATGGTCTCAATGTGACCTTGGATCACTAAGATGAAAATGTAGAGTCTTGAGCTTTTGCCAATATGTGTCCTTCGCATTTTGAGGGGTCCACATCTCTAGTGCGTGCCATGCCAATCATTGAACTTTATGAAATGATCATCTTGAAAGAGTATTAGTTCAATGAGCTATATGTTGTTAGGAACTAACAAAACCAACTAGGGATTAGTTGCACTTTCAATCTCCCCCTTTTTGGTAATTGATGACAACATATAGATCAAAGCTTCGACAAATGATAATAATAATGAAATACATCGTCGCTTTGAGAAGTATGTGATAAGAAAGAGCTCCCCCTAAATTTGTGCATTATTTAAAATTTGCTTTTGAATGCAAATGCACAATCAATTAGGATCATGGGTTACTCTTCCATGTCACATACATCTTGGTGGAGCTCAAAATGATAGAATATGGAATATGCACTCATCACCAAGGCAAAGTGTGAATGATCATACATAAGAGATAGAGATGTCATCATCCAAGCACAAACATTAAGGTATGATATATATATATATGATCAAACACATGACCATACAAGTATCTCACACACATAACCATAAAGTATCATCCAAGCAAGCAAGCAAATAAGTAGCAAAAGAGCCAAAAAAAAAAAGCAAATCTTTCTCTTTGTCTCTCTCGAAACCTATGATCTATACACTTTCTCCCCCTTTGGCAACAAGTTACCAAAAAGCTTGAAAATGCATATTGCTATGCGGCTCTCTAAGCTTGAATTTGAGGAGGTGGAGTGGAGAGGAGTCCTGCAACAAATGCTTCTGAAGAGGTTGTAGGCACTGGAGGAGTTGCAACCGGAGGGGCAACAAAAGCTGTGGTTGTAGGAGCTGAAGTTGTAGCTCTAGTGTCTGTCACTGTCACTGTTGCAGACCTCTATCTTTTGGGCACCCTTTGATAAATGTTAGGGGTGGTCTTGTCACTCCTATCCTCAATCTCTTCTTGGATCTTCTCCATAGAAGTCTGAATCTCTTGCACCTTGACATCCAAGTCATGAAGTTTTGTCTCAAAAATTCTTTCAGGACTCTCTTGATTCTGAGTCAGGGTGTCCAATCCCTTCTCAATCCTCAAAGTATCCTGAATGAGATAGCCAAGTTGGTCTTGTTTGGACTTGAGAAAAATTTGAGATGCCTCTTCAGCACTTGGCATCTTGGCTGCTTTCTCAGCTTTTGCTTTTGCTTTTGCTTTCTCAAAGTAGGATCCTAAGCATCCATTACAACTGTGTTGTCTTCCAGGTCAGGTCACAAGGGAAGGTGCTCTTTGTCCAACAGATACACACCTTTGCTCATCTTGGAGTTAATGAGCATATGTATATGTGGAGCATACTGATACGTCTCCAACGTATCTATAATTTTTTATTCTTCCATGCTATTATATTACCCATTTTGCATGTTTATGAGCTTTATTTTACACATTTATATTATTTTTGGGAATAACCTACTAACCGGAGGCCCAGCCGGTATTGCTATTTTTTTGCCTATTTCAGTATTTCGAAGAAAAGGAATATCAAATGGAGTCCAAATGGAATGAAATCTTCAGGAGCGTGATTTTTGGAATGAACGTGATCCAGAGGACTTGGAGTTCAAGCCAAGAAGTAGCCGAGGCTCCCACAAGATAGGAGGGCGCCCCCACCCCCCCTGTAGGGCGCGCCCCTTGTCACGTGGTTCCCTCGGGCGACCACCGACGTACTTCTTCCTCCTATATATACCTACGTACCCCGAAAACATCCAGGGAGCACCCGAAACACAATTTCCACCACTGTTACCTTTTGTATCCGTGAGATCCCATCTTGGAGCCTTCGCCGGCGTTCTACCGGAGGGGGAATCGACCATGGAGGGCCTCTACATCAACATCCTTGCCCCTTCGATGAGTTGTGAGTAGTTTACCACAGACCTACGGGTCCATAGTTATTAGCTAGATGGCTTCTTCTCTCTTTTTGGATCCCAATATCTCTTGTGGAGATCTATTCGATGTAAACTATTTTTGCGGTGTGTTTGTCGAGATCTGATGAATTGTGGGTTTGTGATCAAGTTTTTCTATGAATAATATTTGAATCTTCTCTGAATTCTTTTATGTATGATTGAGTTATCTTTTCAAGTCTCTTCAAATTATCGGTTTGGTTTGGCCTACTAGATTGATCTTTCTTGCCATGGGAGAAATGCTTAGCTTTGGCTTCAATCTTGCGGTGTTCTTACCCAGTGACAGAAAGGGTTGCAAGACACGTATTGTATTGTTGCCATCGAGGATAACAAGATGGGGTTTATATCATATTGCATGAGTTTATCCCTCTACATCATGTCATCTTGCTTAAGGCGTTACTTTGTTCTAATGAACTTAATACTCTAGATGCAGGCTGGAGTCGGTCGATGTGTGGAGTAATAGTAGTAGATGCAGGCAGGAGTCGGTCTACTTGTTATGGATGTGATGCCTATATACATGATCATGCCTAGATAATCTCATAATTATTCGCTTTTCTATCAATTGCTCGACAGTAATTTGTTCACCCACCATAATACTTATGCTATCTCGAGAGAAGCCTCTAGTGAAACCTATGGCCCCCGGGTCTATCTCTTATCATATTTGCTTCCAATCTACTTTTATTTGCATCTTTACTTTTTGCATCTATATTATAAAATACCAAAAATATATTTATCTTATCATATTATCTCTATCAGATCTCACTTTCGCAAGTGTCCGTGAAGGGATTGACAACCCCTTTATCGCGTTGGTTGCGAGTTCTCAGTTTGTTTGTGTAGGTGTGTGGGACTTTTGAGGAGCCTCCTACTGGATTGATACCTTGGTTCTCAAAAACTGAGGGACATACTTACGCTACACTTGCTGCATCACCCTCTCCTCTTCGAGGAAAACCAACGCAAGCTCAAGACATAGCAAGAAGGATTTCTGGCGCCGTTGCCGGGGAGGTCTTCGCTCAAGTCAAGACATACCAAGTACCCATCACAAACTCATCTCCCTCGCATTTACATTATTTGCCATTTGCCACTCGTTTTCCTCTCCCCCACTTCACCCTTGCTGTTTTATTCGCCCTCTCTTTCCCAATCTCCTCCTCTCTTTTCCGCTTGCCTTTTTTTGTTTGCTTGTGTCTCCATGTGCCTTCTATGTGCTTGCATCTTTGCTTGCTAAAAATCTATTGTTTTGGATCCACTTAAAGTGTTCTACTTGGATCATCTTCGATCCTTATGCGCTCGTGCTAAAACCCCAACTAGCCTAGTTGATGGGAAATCTTTAGATGACCATGCTCATTTTGTGCGTCACCATTTGTCTGAAAAAGGGAGACTCTTATGGGATCAAATAAACAGATTGATGTGTTATGCTTGGAATCTTTGTGAAATTTGTGATTTTACTTGTTGCTCTAAGAACCCTAAAAACACCTTCCCTACCTTTGTGAGTTTAATGAAAATGAAATCTTATCATCTTACACAAAGGGTGTTTATAGTTACTATGATATCGAAAAAATTGAAGAATTTGTTGCTTTGAAGGGTGCTTATGAGGTTGCTTCTTTGATTGGAAAGTATGATATTACTCTCTACGAATCTGAAAATTTTGACATACTTAAATATTGCTATGAAAACTATGCTCATAATGTCTATGTCAAAGAATTTATTGAGAGAATGACCGTTGCTTTGGAAGAAAATAATGATATGCATGAATCTATAGATAATGATGATTCCGATGATTTGATTGAAATATCCCTTGATGAACATGATGCTTGCTATTCTTGTGGCCATGATGCCAATATTTATGAAGATGAATTTGCTATAGTTCCTTATGTTAAACATGAGATCATTGCTATTGCACCCATACTTGGTAATTCCTTCGATGAAAAACTTGATTGCAATGATTTTACTATAAATTCTCTTGATGTCAATTGTGCTAATAATATGCAAAACCCTAAGCTTGGGGATGCTAGTTTTGCTATGCCTATTACTTGTTGCAATGATCATGATTGGGGTGATTCTTCTTATTATCTTGAAAATTTATTTAAGCCCCATGATGAATATGAGATTGATAATAGTGTTTGCAATATTATTGAAAGTGGGTTCGAAGAGGTCATGACTTAAGTTAATGTTAATCCCACTATCTTGGAAGAGTGTCAACTTTGCATGCATGTGGATCGTGTTGAGAATATGTTATGTGATAGCTATTTTGTTGAATTTGCTTATGATCCTACATGTAATTATTATGAGAGAGGAAAATATGGTTGTATAAATTTTCATGTTACTAAATTACCTCTCGTCATGTTGAGATTGCTATCGTCTCTTTCTTCTTCCTTGCATATGCTAGTTTTTGCTTGCCTTGAAAATTTGTTTGCTTATAATATGCCTATGCATAGGAAGTATGTTAGACTTAGATGTGTTTGTCACATGTTTCATGATGCTCTCTTTGCGCTTCAATTCTTATCTTTCATGTGAGCATCATTAAAATTATCAATGCCTAGCTAAAAGGCTTTAAACGATAGCGCTAGTTGGGAGGCAACCCAATTTTTCTTTATGTTTTTTGTTTTTGCTCCTGTTTATTAATAAATCTTGCATCTACTCTCTGTTTAGATGTGTTTTTATCTTTCAATTAGTGTTTGTGCCAAGTAGAACCTATAGGATAAACTATGATGATAATTGATTTGATTCTGCTGAAAAACAGAAACATTGCGCTCATGAGAAAAAATTAAATAAGTCACAGAAACGTGATTTTGCATTGATTCTGTTTGCTGCTGATCAATAAACAAATTTTCCAGTACGTCCTATTTTGGTAGGATTTTTAGAGTTCCAGAAGTTTGCGTTAGTTACAGATTGCTACAGACTGTTCTGTTTTTGACAGATTCTGTTTTTCGTGTGTTGTTTGCTTATTTTGATGCATCTATGGCTAGTAAAATAGTTTATAAACCATAGAGAAGTTGCAATACAGTAGGTTTAACACCAAAATAAATAAAGAATGATTTCATTGCAGTACCTTATGTGGTGGTTTTGTTTTCTTTCACTAATGGAGCTTATAAGATTTCCTGTTGAGTTTTGTGTTGTGAAGTTTTCAAGTTTTGGGTAAAGCTTTTATGGACTATGGAATAAGGAGTGGCAAGAGCCTAAGCTTGGGGATGCCCAAGGCACCCCAAGATATTCAATAATAGCCAAAAGCCTAAGCTTGGGGATGCCTCGGGAAGGCATCCCCTCTTTCGTCTTTGTTCATTGGTAACTTTACTTGGAGCTATATTTTTATTCGCTACATGATATGTGTTTTGCTTGGAGCGTCGTGTATTATATTAGTCTTTGCTTTTTAGTTTACCACAATCATCCTTGCTGTACACACCTTTTGGGAGAAGCATATTTGATTAGAATTTGCTAGAATACTCTATGTGCTTCACTTATATCTTTTGAGCTTGATAGTTTTTGCTCTAGTGCTTCACTTATATCTTTTAGAGCACGGTGGTGTCTTAAGTTTGAAGAAAATCCTAGTCTCTCATCCTTCACTTATATTATTTTGAGAGTCTCTTATAACAGCATGGTATTTGCTATGGTTATAATTTGGTCTTAGAATGATGAGCATCCAAGTTGGGTATAATAAAAACTATCATAGAAAAAGAATTGGATGCTATGATCAACTTGATGCTTGATAATTGTTTTGAGATATAAAGGTAGTAATGTTAGGGTCATGCTAGTGGGTAATTAGGAAATTTAGAAATACTTTTGTTGAAGTTGGCAAGTCCCATAGCATGCACGTATGGTAAAAGTTGTGTGACAAATTTGTCGCATGAGGTGCTCTTTTGATTGTCTTCCTTATGAGTGGCAGTCGGGGACGAGCGATGGTATTTTCCTACCAATCTATCCCTCTTGGGGTATGCGTAGTAGTACTTTCCTTCGAGGGCTAAGTAGACTTTTGCAATAAGTATATGAGTTCTTTTTGACTAATGTGAATCCATGGATATACGCACACTCATCCTTTCACTTTGCTAGCCTTTATTATTACCGCGCAACTTTCGTCGGTATCATAAACCCTTTATTTACCTTCCTCAAAACAGCCACCATACCTACCTATTATGGCATTTCCATAGCCATTCCGAGATATATTGCCATGCAACTTTCCACCGTTACGTTTATTATGACACGTCCCATCATTGGCATATTGCTCTTTTGCATGATCATGTAGTTGACATCGTATTTGTGGCAAGGCCACCTTCATAATTTTCATACATGTCGCTCTTGATTCATTGCATATCCCGGTACACCACCGGAGGCATTCATATAGAGTCATATCTTGTTCTAGCTTTGAGTTGTAATTCTTGAGTTGTAAATCCATATAAGTGTGATGATCTTCATTATCAGAGCATTGTCCTAGCGAGGAAAGGATGATGAAGGCTATGATTCCCCCACAAGTCGGGATGAGACTTCAGACTTTACAAAAAGAAAAAAAAAGAAAAAAATAGAAAGGCCAAAAAAGGCCAAAGAAAAAAAAGGAAAAAAAGAAAGAAAAAAAGAAAAGAAAGAAAAAAAATAAAATGAGAGAAAAAGAGAGAAGGGACAATGCTACTATCTCTTTTTCCACACTTGTGCTTCAAAGTAGCACCATGATCTTCATGATAGAGAGTCTCCTATGTTGTCACTTTCATATACTAAGTGGGAATTTTTCATTATAGAACTTGGCTTGTATATTCCAATGATGGGCTTCCTCAAAATGCCCTAGGTCTTCGTGAGCAAGCAAGTTGGATGCAAACCCACTTAGTTTCTTTTGTTGAGCTTTCATATATTTATAGCTCTAGTGCATCCATTGCATGGCAATCCCTACTCACTCACATTGATATCTATTAATGGCCATCTCCATATAGCCTGTTAATACGCCTAGTTGATGTGAGACTATCTTCTCCCTTTTTGTCCTCACAACCACCACCATATACCACCATAGTGCTATGTCCATGGCTTGCGCTCATGTACTGCGTAAGAGTTGAAAGAGATGAAGCGCGTTAAAAAGTATGACACAATTGCTCGGCTCGTCATCGGGGTTGTGCATGATGGGAGTATTTTGTGTAATGAAAATGAAGCATGGCCTAACTATATGATTTTGTGGGGATAAGCTTTCTTTGGCTATGCTATTTCGATAGGACATGATTATTTGTTAGTATGCTTTGAAGCATTATTATTTTTATGTTTTATAAGCTTTTATTTTGATTCATTTGGATCTGAACATTCATGCCACAATAAAGAAAATTACATTGAGAATTATGCTAGGTAGCATTCCACATCAAAAATTTCTTTTTATCTTTACCTACTCGAGGACGAGCAGGAATTAAGCTTAGGGATGCTTGATACGTCTCCAATGTATCTATAATTTTTTATTGTTCCATCCTATTATATTACCCCTTTTGGATGTTTATGGGCTTTATTTTACACATTTATATCATTTTTGGGACTAACCTACTAATCGGAGTCCCAGCCCGTATTGCTGTTTTTTTGCCTATTTCACTATTTCAAAGAAAAGGAATATCAAACGGAGTCCAAACGGAATGAAACCTTCGGGAGCGTGAATTTTGGAACAAATGTGATCCAGATGACTTGGAGTGCAAGCCAAGAAGCGGCCGAGGCTCCCATGAGATAGGAGGGCGCGCCCCCTGTAGGGCGCTCCCCCCTATCTCGTGGGCCCCTCGGGCGGCCACCGACGTACTTCTTCCTCCTATATATACCTACGTACCCCGAAAATATCCAGGGAGCAGCCGAAACACAATTTCCACCGCCGTAACCTTCCGTATCCGCGAGAACCCATCTTGGATCCTTCGCCGGCATTCTGCCGGAGGGGGAATCGACCATGGAGGGCCTCTACATCAACATCCTTGCCCCTCTGATGAGTTGTGAGTAGTTTACCACAGACCTACGGGTCCGTAGTTATTAGCTAGATGGCTTCTTCTCTCTTTTTGGATCTCAATACAATGTTCTCCCCATCTCTTGTGGAGATCTATTCGATGTAAACTCTTTTTGTGGTGTGTTTGTCGAGATCCGATGAATTGTGGGTTTATGATCAAGTTTATCTATGAATAATATTTGAATCTTCTCTGAATTCTTTTATGTATGATTGAGTTATCTTTGCAAGTCACTTCGAATTATCGGTTTGGTTTGGCCTACTAGATTGATCTTTCTTGCCATGGGAGAAGTGCTTAGCTTTGGGTTCAATCTTGCGGTGTTCTTACCCAATGACAGAAAGGGTTGTAAGACACGTATTGTATTGTTGCCATCGAGGATAACAAGATGGGATTTATATCATATTGCATGAGTTTATCCCTCTACATCATGTCATCTTGCTTAAGGCGTTACTTTGTTCTTATGAACTTAATACTCTAGATGCAGGCAGGAGTCGGTCGATGTGTGGAGTAATAGTAGTAGATGCAGGCAGGAGTCGGTCTACTTGTTATGGATGTGATGCCTATATACATGATCATGCCTAGATAATCTCATAATTATTCGATTTTCTATCAATTGCTCGACAGTAATTTGTTCACCCACCGTAATACTTATGCTATCTCGAGAGAAGCCTCTAGTGAAACCTATGGCCCCCGGGTCTATCTCTTATCATATTTGCTTCCAATCTACTTTTATTTGCATCTTTACTTTTTGCATCTATATTATAAAATACCAAAAATATATTTATCTTATCATATTATCTCTACCAGATCTCACTTTCGCAAGTGGCCATGAAGGGATTGACAACCCCTTTATCGCGTTGGTTGCGAGTTCTCAGTTTGTTTGTGTAGGTGCGTGGGACTTTTGAGGAGCCTCCTACTAGATTGATACCTTGGTTCTCAAAATTTGAGGGAAATACTTACGCTACACTTGCTGCATCACCCTCTCCTCTTCGAGGAAAACCAACGCAAGCTCAAGACGTAGCACATACCCACATGATCTCTTCTGATCTGCTGTTGTTCTCTTGATGGTTTCAACTATCAAGCCCATCACCTTGAATTTCTGTGGCAAATAAATAGCTGAAGCGAGTTGATGGAGTGGCCTCTAATCATCATGTGATCTCCTTATTTGGGCAACAAGGTATGCCTCAAAATGGTGTTCATTGTGGTCAGTCCCGACACCACATAGTATACTGAGCCTAGCTTATGTGCCTCCAAGGCCTTGCCAGGTATCTCCTTCTACATGTTGGCCATGGAGTTGTGATCTTTCTTGCACTCAGCATAGACATCAATATCATTCTCAGCTTCTTCAGGGGCATTAATGAGCTTGGCCTACTCAGCAACAGAAGACCAGTTCCTAGTACCTTCAGACGTTCAAACTATTTTGCCATCTGGGTAGAAGTGAGCTTTTGAATAGAACTGCATGATAAGCTCATCATTCCACTTGGTCAATTTCTGACCCACAAAGGTGTCAACTCCATTGAGTTTAAATCTCTCATGCACTCAAGGAAAATGATCTTCATTGCCATCAATATATTTCCAGTCCACCCACTTCATGTCACACATAATGGGCTTCTTATCTAAGAGCACAGTCTCATAGAAGTCTTGTTGTTCCTTAGTGTGAAATCTGTAGTCCACAGCAGTTCTTCTCCTCACAGCATAAGGATCTGATTATCTCCACAATCTGAGACCTGCATCCTTTCTTTCCTTCATATTTTCAGCCACTGGATGATTGTCATCATGATCAGGTATCTTTGGCTTCAACTTCCTGAGCACTTGGGCTTCCTCCTCTTCTTCTTCAATTTCAGGCACTGGGGCCTTGTTCTTTTCAACAGCAGGAATGTTTCTGGTGCTTCTCTTTGGTGCAGACTTGGAAGCTTGAACTAGAGCTTTAGGGGCAGCCTTGGGCTTTGATGGAGCAGCCCCAGACTTGATGGCATCCCCCATCAGCTTCTGAGACTTGCAGGAGGTGCATCTTGCTCTTCCTCCTCCTCTTATTCATAATCTCTAACCATAGATGGCTTTCCAATCACTCTGGCAATGGTTTTCCTGACCCTTTCCTTCCTTTTTTCCCATCAGCATCTTCTCTTGACTCAAGAGTAAATTCCATAGTTTCTTGTGCTGATGCTCTGGATTTTGACATGGGAATCCTTTTGGCAGGAGCTTTCTTCTTCATGCCTGGCTTGGTTGAAGCTGTTGTGCCTAACTCCTTCTTGACAATCTTCTTCTTGGAGCTGACCTCCTCCTCAGTAGCAACATAGTCTTCATCTTCAGAGTCTAAGTTTATTTTCTTCCTCTGCCTAGTAGCAGCCTTAGGCAGGTTGCTAGGAGTACTCTTGCTTCCATCTTCATAGCTTTCAGAGGGACTAGTGACCTCACTCATGTTGACTTGTTCCTCAGACTTTTTCTGGCTATCACTCTGATCTGACATGGCTGACACTGCAAGCTGACCCTATGAATAGTTATAGATGAGGTAGAGTGGATGAGCATCACAAAGTGAAGAGTTTTTGCAAAACAATTGAGTCAAAAACTTAGTTTTAGATTTCTACAGAAAGCATTTCAGAGCTACCGACTTGTAAACTCGGTGACACCGAAGCAACAATATGTGTCTAAACTAGTGATCTCGGTCAGACCGAGGCACGGTTCGGTGACACCAATATTGCTAGGGTTTCACAAAGTTCTGAGCTCGGTCACACCGATTTGTAAGTTTCGGTCAGACCAAAAATCACAAGTGCAATGGCCTAAGCCAAATCGATGAGACTGATTTCTACAACTCGGTGATCCGAGATGAGTTTGGCGGAAACCTAACCCTAAATTTTTTGAAACAAATCTAAACTAAAGGGAGGTTTTGCTAGATAGTATAATCTCAAACTTGTCAAGAACTATGGCATTGTCTCTGTGCTAAGAATCGGAGTGAGAAAACACAGAGAGTCGAACTCATACCCTAATTTGTCGATAAGCTTGCTACGGAGGCAACAACGGCGGGGATTTCCATTGACGGTGATGGAGACCAGCGGTGGGAGGTCGCTGACAACGAGGAGACGACCCAGAGACCTGAGTCGGCAAAGCAGGATACGCGTGGGCGAAAGGTTTTTAGAGGAATTTCCAAAATTTGACTCGTGGGTATTTATATCCCGACCCTGTCGGTGTGACTGAGTGGAACGACTAGGTGGCACCAAGATGCAGAATCGCAAGTGGTTACTGCAACTTGGTGTGACCAATTTGTTCAAATCAGTTGCACCGAGATTGAAAACCTAGATCAACTCAATGAACTCGGTTTCATCGAAAGGAATGAATCGGCCAGACTGAAATGCATAGAGAGGTTTTGAAAGTTTAATTCTATGACGAAATGGTGACTCCAAGTTCTCCTCACCCAGAGGGTTCAAATCTGACTTGATCAAACTTTGTGATGTAGCATGAATAGAGTTTGAGACGAGAAAAGCATAGATAGCTAGAGGGAGTTCTTAGGCATTCTTGTCCATCCATTTGGCAAAAGAAAAAGATCCAAACAATCAAAGCAACAAATGAATGTCCTCGAATGAGAAAAATATGCAATCAACAAGCTCACATAATAAAATTGCAAATTAAAACATGTGGCAAAGCATGCACAGTCACTCTAGTATATATAAAGCAATTGGCGATGACTAGGTCATCTATATATGAGTATATTGACTTAGGAGTCAAATGCGAACATTTGATCATAGGTCATACTCATCGTTTAAGCACAAGTGGGATTGCCACTTTTTCATAAAGCATTGTTGTGTTCACACCATTAGAGTTGCTTTAGCCCAATTCTTAGAGTAAAGCTCCCCTTAGATGTGATATCCCCCCTAAGAGGGATGAACTAACCTTGGGTTTTGTCGATGATGACTTCGTGTAGGTGTTGAAGATGTGGATGCTCATTGTTAATGTAAATCATTTGTAGCAATCCATTGGAGTGAGTTGCACTTTCAATACCTACATGGGTTAGTCCCACAAGGAACAAACAGGGATATCCATAGACATAGAGTGAAGCACACACAAGATGATGTCCATGAAAGCATTATGTTACCTTGTCCCTTGTCTTACCAACAAGAGGGTTTGTGACTCCTTGAACTAGTGCAAGATGTGGAAGTTGTTTGCACTTGTCCTTGCCAAAATGAATATGAGTGAAGTATGTTGGCGAAGTCACCCTCAAGAACTCTCTAGTTCTTCTTCTTCGGGATCCACATCATCTTGATGGGAATCCTTGGGGTTGTAGATGTACTTGATGAAGTAGAACTTGATGTAGACTTGGGAACCCACTTGACAAAGGCCTTAGGAGTTTCTTCAAATGCATCAATCTCTTCTTGAAGCTTGTCCTTGCCTTTTTGCTTGTGGTCTTGTGTTGGAAGATCATCTTGAGTTTGTGTCCCCTTGAAGGAAGTAAGATCATACTTCTCTTGTTGAGGAACAAACTTCGTCTTAGGGTATTATCTTCTTCCCACTCAACTCCATTGGCATTGAACTTTCGTTCAAAACCAACACCTTGATTCTTCCGGTGCCTTCCTTGATTCTGTACAATTTAGTCAAATTGCTTACTTCCGACAAGGCTCTTGTAAATACCTTTCTGTATAATTCCCTTCAATAAGCTATTTTCTTGCTCAAGTGTAACTTGTCTAAGAGAATCATTAGTGGAATCAAGAGAACTACTAGAAGCAACAATATTGGATTTAGCATGATTATTGTTACTACTAGAAGAAGAATCTTTCTTGCTCTTGTTGCTAGATTTTACTTGTGGCATGTAAGTAGACAAGAGTAAACGCTTGGCAATGTAAGAAGAACTTTTCTTCCAAACATCATCATTGATGGCTTTTAAGGACCCATGTTCTTGCTCAAGATTGAGCTTCTTGAAGCATAGCTTCTCATGAGTTTTTAAAAGTTCTTGATGATCTTGTAAAGTAGTTTCATGAGCTAACTTAAGAGTGTTTAGTTCTTTACTTAGACGCTCAATCTCCTTCTTATCACTGTCATTCGTTTCATCTTGATTAGCATGATTAATAGCAATTTCATCATAGTATTCATCACTAGAGTTGTCAACAAGTAAGTCATCATCACCTAGCAAATCATCTTCATCACTATTGAAATCAACATACTCGGGGTGTGATACCTTGGGGCCTTTAGCCATGAAGCATCTTCCAATTCCTTCATTTGGTGACTCAAATATGTCATAGGAGTTGGTTGGCACAAGTGCTAGACCGGCAACACCTTCATCTTGAGTATATTCGGAGTTGGAGTGATAACTTCTCTCGGAGTGGTGGTCGGAGTCGGAACCGGATACCCATTCACCGACATGAGCTTGATGTCTTCGTTTTGTGTAGCTCCTTGATGACTTGTCCTTCCTTTACGAATCCTTGCTTCTTGGAGAGTTTCTTCGTTCATAGCGATCATCTCCACTCCTTCTCTCTCTTGGAGGTGATTCTTCCCTTTTGCTTATCCTTTTAGGTGAGTCTTCTCTTCTTTTGTAGGGAGTCGTACACTCATTGGAGTAGTGTCCGGGTCTTCCACAATTGTAGCAGTTTCGCTCATGACTAGAAGATCTTTTGTCATTGTAGGACCTTGACTTGGAACTCCTTTCCTTGCTTCTACTCTTGTAGAACTTGTTGACGTTCTTCACCATTAAGATCAATTCTTCATTGAAGGCTTGTTTCTCACTTGATGATGTCGGAGCATCACATGAGGCTTTGTAAGCACCACTAGACTTGTTGTGAAGCTCTTCTTTATCCTTGAGTGACATCTCATGAGTAACAATTCTTCTAATGACTTGGGTTGGCTTGAGATCTTTGTAATTTGGCATCATTTGGATCAAAGTGCACATGGTATCATATTTTCCATCCAAGGATCTTAGGATTTTCTTAATGGTGAATTTGTCTGTCATCTCTTCATTTCCTAAGCCGGCAATCTCATTTGTGATGAGAGCAAGCCTAGAGTACATTTCAACGACACCTTCACCATCCTTCATTTTGAACTTGTCAAGCTCACTTTGAAGCACATCCAACTTGGATTCCTTGACAGAGTTCGTACCTTCGTGCATATCAATCAAAGTATCCCAAATTTCCTTTGCATTCTCAAGACTGCTGATTTTGTTGAATTCTTCGGGGCACAATCCGTTGAAGAGGTTATCGCAAGCTTGAGCATTGTATTGCAACATCTTCAATTCTTCCGCGGTAGCTTCACGATTTGGTTCTCTCCCATCAAAGAATTCACCTTGCAAACCAATACATACAATGTCCCAAACGGGTGGGGGTGTTATGTCCAAGAATATGCATTTCCATCTTAGGTTTCCAACTAGCAAAATTAGTACCATCAAAGTAAGGACCTCTACGGTGGTAATTTCCCTCGCTAGACACCATACTCTCCTAGGTTGCGAAACCAAGGCTATGACCACTAAAGCTATGGAAATCAAGGCAAATGGAGACCAAATCCCTGATACCACTTGTAGGATCGAAAGTATGTCTAGAGGGGGGTGATTAGACTACTTGACCAAATAAAAATCTAGCCTTTTCCCAATTTTATGTCTTGGCAGATTTTAGCAACTTAGCACTAGTCAAGCAATCAACCTACACATGCAATTTTAAGAGTGTAGCAGCGGAATGTAAATCATTGCATATGAAGGTAAAGGGAAGGAGTTTGGAGGAAGCAAATGCAATGTAGACATGGAGATTTTTGGTGTCGTTCCGATAGGTGGTGCTATCATACATCCACGTTGATGGAGACTTCAACCCACGAAAGGTAACGGCTACGTGAGTCCACGAAGGGCTCCACCCACGAAAGGTCCATGAATAAGCAACCTTGTCTATCCCACCATGGCCATCGCCCACGAAGGACTTGCCTCACTTGGGTAGATCTTCATGAAGTAGGCGATCTCCTTGCCCTTACAAACTCCTTGGTTCAACCCCACAATCTTGATCGAGGCTCCCAAGTGACACCTAACCAATCTAGGAGACACCACTCTCCAAAAGGTAATAGATGGTGTATTGATGATGAACTCCTTGCTCTTGTGCTTCAAATGATAGTCTCCCCAACACTCAACTCTCTCTCACACAGATTTGGCTATGGTGGAAATATGATTTGAGTGTAAAGCAACTTGGCGAAGGCTATAGATCAAGATTCTTGTGGTTGGATTGGAATGTCTTGGTCTAAACACATGAGTAGGTGGTTCTCTCTCAGAAAATGAATGCTGGAAGTGTAGGCACGTTCTGATGGCTCTCTCCACAAGTGGAGAATGGGTGGAGGGGTATATATAGCCTCCACACAAAATCTAACCGTTACACACAGATTCCCAAACTCGGTGAGACCAAATAGTAAAACTCGATCAGACTGATATAGTTAAAAATGTGAACATTAGGCTTTTCGGTGGGACCGACATGATCAACTCGGTGGGACCGATGTGCTAGGGTTAGGGCATAACTTGATGTCAGTGAGACCGATCACATGAACTCGGTGGGACCGATTTTAGTAATAGGCAAACAGAGAGTTGGCAATCCCATCTCGGTGAGACCGAGATCCCTATCGGTGAGATTGAACTGATTACGGTTTGTGGCAGTGGCTATGTCAAATGAACTCGGTGGCACCGGATAGATCAAATCGGTGGGTCCAAGTTTGACTTTAGATTTAGGACATATGTGGATATGAGAAAGTGGTTGAGGGTTTGTGGAGCATATCACTAAGCATTTTGAGCAAGTAAGCCATTAAGCAACACCTCATCCTCTTTTAATAGTATTGGCTTTCCTATGGACTCAATGTGATCTTGGATCACTAAAATGAAAATGTAGAGTCTTGAGCTTCTGCCAATATGTGTCCTTAGCATTTTGAGGGGTCCACATCTCTAGTCCGTGCCATGCCAATCACTGAACTTTCTGAAATGATCATCTTGAAAGAGTATTAGTTCAATGAGCTATATGTTGTTAGGGATTACCAAAACCACCCAGGGATTAGTTGCACTTTCAACACTAAGAGAGCATTATGATCTGAAATATCCGTAACCAATTTCTTCACATTAACTTAGGGAAACGTATCCTCCCAATCACTACTCATCAACACACGATCTAATTTTTCCAAAGTTAGGTGTGCTTGGTTATTGGTCCAAGTATACATCCCCCCATGCATATGGATTTCACTCAAGCACATGGAATTAATAACAGAGTTGAAAAGGTCAGTGTATATAGAATGATGCCAATTTTGATTTTTTTTCCGCTATGCCTGAGAATGTTAAAGTCCCCTCCAATCAGAAATGGAGTTTGAATATGGCTGCAACAATCTGCGAGTTCAACAAGAAAGTATCCTTTGTCACAATCATGGGCAGCCCCATAAACTATGCACAATGTCCACCTCTTCTGTATTTTGGTATCATAAAAACAAACTTGGAGAATAAATCTCCCCTTTTTCCAAGCTATAACCTCAAACCTTTTTTTTCTAACACCACAGAGGATACCACCTGATTTGCCATGCGCTGGGATACAGTCTCAGTCAAAGATTTTGAGTGGATCAAGCTTCCTAAAATAACTATCCATAATTTTTTATCTTATGAGTCTCTTGCAAGCATACAAAGTCCAGGGAATGATCTCTGATCATGTGGGATAGGCAGGAACTCATTCCCTTTTTTCCTGCCCCCCTACAGTTCCAGAAGATCCCTATCATTTCATAGGTTTATTCCTCCCCCCTCTGGTGGCCCTGGAATGATGGATAGGGCTACCAGCTCTCATGTTTGACTTCCCTATATTAGGTTTTTGGCTCCTAGTTATAGGGCTGGATGTGGCCACTTTAACTTTTGGGCTTTTCTTTTTCCTGGACTTAACTAAGATAAAATGGTCCTCTGGGTCATCCCCCTCATCCCCCCCATTCATTACTAATAGTGGTTTTAGCTCCTTTCTCATTAGTGATATACATCACACTCTCCTGAACATGAGCACTAGATGTAGGAATATGTATACCATTGTTATTCTCCCTCACCTTCTCCAATTCTCTCAAAATGTTAACACTAGAGAAATTGGCATCAGGAATAATCACTCCCATTTTAGAAGCCCTAAGCATAAGATCATGTTCTGAGAGCACATCAAAATAGTTGTGGTTTGGTGAGATACCTTCCAGATGTTGGGGAACGTAGCAGAAATTCAAAATTTTCCTACGTATCACTAAGATCTATCTATGGAGAAACCAGCAACGAGGGGAAGGAGAGTGCATCTACATACCCTTGTAGATCGCTAAGCGGAAGCGTTCAAGAGAACGGGGTTGAAGGAGTCGTACTCATCGTGATCCAAATCACCGGAGATCCTAGTGCCGAACGGACGGCACCTCCACGTTCAACACACGTACAGCCCGGTGACGTCTCCCATGCCTTGATCCAGCAAGGTAAGAGGGAGAGATTGAGGAAGACTCCATCCAGCAGCAGCACAATGGCGTGGTGGTGATGGAGGAGCGTGGTGATCCAGCAGGGCTTCGCCAAGCACCGCGGGAGAGAATGGAGAGAGGTAGGGCTGCGCCAAGAGGAGATGTTCCCGTGTGTTGGGCAGCCCCAAAACCCCCACTATTTATAGGAGGAGGGGAGGGGGCTGCGCCCCCTCTAGGGTTCCCTCCCCAGGGGTGGCGGCAGCCCCCAGATGCCATCTGGTGGCGGCCAGAAGGGGGAGAGGGGAAAGGCGCACCTAGGGTGGGCCTTAGGGCCCATCTGCCCTAGGGTTTGCCCCCTTCCCCACTTCCCTGCGCCTTGGCCCTGTGGGGGGGGCGCACCAGCCCACCTGGGGCTGGTCCCCTCCGACACTTGGCCCATGCAGCCCTCTAGGGTTGGTGGCCCCACTTGGTGGACCCCCGGGACCCTCCCGGTGGTCCCGGTACGTTACCGGAAAAACCCGAAACTTTTCCGGTGACCAAAACAGGACTTCCCATATATAAATCTTTACCTCCGGACCATTCCGGAACTCCTCGTGACGTCCAGGATCTCATTCGGGACTCCGAATAACATTCGGTAACCACATACAAACTTCCTTTATAACCCTAGCGTCATCGAACCTTAAGTGTGTAGACCCTACGGGTTCGGGAGACATGTAGACATGACCGAGACGTTCTCCCGTCAATAACCAACAACGAGATCTGGATACCCATGTTGGCTCCCACATGTTCCACGATGATCTCATCAGATGAACCACGATGTCAAGGACTCAATCGATCCCGTATACAATTCCCTTTGTCTAGCGGTATTGTACTTGCCCGAGATTCGGTCGTCGGTATACCGATACCTTGTTCAATCTCGTTACCGGCAAGTCTCTTTACTCGTTCCGTAACACATCATCCCGTGATCAACCCCTTGGTCACATTGTGCACATTATGATGATGTCCTACTGAGTGGGCCCAGAGATACCTCTCCGTTTACACGGAGTGACAAATCCCAGTCTCGATTCGCGCCAACCCAACAGACACTTTCGGAGATACCTGTAGTGCACCTTTATAGCCACCCGGTTATGTTGTGACGTTTGGTACACCCAAAGCATTCTTACGGTATCCGGGAGTTGCACAATCTCATGGTCTAAGGAAAAGATACTTGACATTAGAAAAGCTTTAGCATACGAACTACGATCTTTGTGCTAGGCTTAGGATTGGGTCTTGTCCATCACATCATTCTCCTAATGATGTGATCCCGTTATCAATGACATCCAATGTCCATGGTCAGGAAACCGTAACCATCTATTGATCAACGAGCTAGTCAACTAGAGGCTCACTAGGGACATGGTGTTGTCTATGTATCCACACATGTATATGAGTTTCCTATCAATACAATTATAGCATGGATAATAAACGATTATCATGAACAAGGAAATATAATAATAACTAATTTATTATTGCCTCTAGGGCATATTTCCAACAGTCTCCCACTTGCACTAGAGTCAATAATCTAGTTCACATCGCCATGTGATTAACACTCACACGTCACATCGCCATGTGACCAACATCCAAAGAGTTTACTAGTGTCACTAAACTAGTTCACATCATCATGTGATTAAGACTCAATGAGTTCTGGGGTTTGATCATGTTTTGCTTGTGAGAGAGGTTTTAGTCAATGGATCTGTAACATTCAGATCCGTATGTACTTCGCAAATCTTTAGGTCATATTGTAAATGTTGCTTCCACGCTCTACTTGGAGCTATTCCAAATGGTTGTTCCACTATACGTATCCGGTTTGCTACTCAGAGTCATTCGGATAGGTGTTAAAGCTTGCATCGACGTAACCCTTTACGTCGAACTCTTTATCACCTCCATAATCGAGAAACATGTCCTTATTTACTCCAAGGACAATTTTGACCGCTGTCCAATGATCCATTCCTGGATCATTCTTGTACCCCTTGACTGACTCATGGCAAGGCACACTTCTGTTGCGGTACATAGCATAGCATACTATAGAGCCTACGTCTGAAGTATAGGGGACGACCTTCATCCTTTCTCTCTCTTATGCCGTGGTCGAGCTTTAAGTCTTAACTTCATACCTCAGAACTCAGGCAAGAACTCCTTCTTTGACTGATCCATCTTGAACACCTTCAATATCATGTCAAGGTATATGCTCATTTGAAAGTACCATTTAGCGTTTTTTGATCTATCCTCATAGATCTTGATGCTCAATGTTCAAGTAGCTTAATCCAGGTTTTCTATTGAAAAACACCTTTCAAATAACCCTATATGCTTTCCAGAAATTCTACATCATTTCTGATCAACAATATGTCAACAACATATACTCATCAGAAATTCCATAGTGCTCCCACTCACTTCTTTGGAAATACAAGTTTCTCATGAACTTTGTATAAACCCAAAATCTTCGATCATCTCATCAAAGCGCACATTCCAACTCCGAGATGCTTACTCCAGTCCTTAGAAGGATCGCTGGAGCCAGCATACCTTTTAGCATCCTTAGGATCGACAAAACTTTTCTGATTGTATCACATACAACCTTTCCTTACGAAAACTGGTAAGGAAACTCGTCTTGACATCCATCTACCAGATTTCATAAATGCAGCTAATGCTAACATGATTCCGACGGACTTAAGCATCGCTACGGATGAGAAAATCTCATCGTAGTCAACTCCTTGAACTTGTGAAAAACACTTCGCCACAAGTCGAGCTTCATAGACGGTGACATTACCGTCCACGTCCGTCTTCTTCTTAAAGATCCATTTATATCAATGGCTTGCCGATCATCGGGCAAGTCCACCAAAGTCCATGCTTTGTTCTGATACATGGATCCTATCTCGGATTTCCTGGCTTTTAACCATTTGTCGGAATTTGGGCCCACCATCGCTTCTCCATAACTCGTAGGTTCATTATAGCAACATGACCTTCAAGACAGGATTACTGTACCACTCTGAAGCAGTACGCATCCTTGTCACCCTATGAGGTACGGTAGTGACTTGATCCGAAGTTTCATGATCACTATCATAAGCTTCTACTTCAATTGGTGTAGGCGCCACACGAACAACTTCCTATGCCCTGCTACTCACTAGTTGAAGACGGTTCAATAACCTCATCAAGTCTCCACCATGCTCCCATTCAACTTTCCGAGACAAACTTTTCCTCGAGAAAGGACCTGATTCAAGAAACAATCCCTATTGCTTTCGGATCTGAATTAGGAGGTATACCCAACTGTTTTGGGTGTCCTATGAAGATGCATTTTATCCGCTTTGGGTTCGAGCTTATCAACCTGAAACTTTTTCACATAAGCGTCACAGCCCCAAACTTTTAAGAAATGACAACTTAGGTTTCTCCAAACCATAGTTCAAACGGTGTCGTCTCAATAGAATTACGTGGTGCCCTATTTTAAAGTGAATGCGGTTGTCTCTAATGCCTAACCCATGAACGATAGTGGTAATTCGATAAGAGACATCATGGTACGCACCATATCCAATAGGGTGCAGCTATGATGTTCGGACACACCATCACACTATGGTGTTCCAGGCGGTATTAATTGTGAAACAATTTCCACAATGTCTTAATTGCGTGCCAAAGCTTGTAACTCAGATACTCATCTCTATGATCATATCATAGACATTTTATCCTCTTGTCACGATGATCTTCAACTTCACTCTGAAATTACTTGAACCATTCAATAATTCAGACTTTTGTTTCATCAAGTAAATATACTCAGTATCTACTCAAATCATTCGTGAAGTAAGAACATAACGATATTCACTGCATGCCTCAGCACTCATTGGACTGCACACATCAAAATGTGTTGCTTCCAACAAGTTGCTATCTTGTTCCATTTTACTGAAACCGAGGGTTTTCAGTCATCTTGCCTATGTGGTATGATTTGCATATCTCAAGTGATTCAAAATCAAGTGAGTCCAAACGATCCATCTGCATGGAGTTTCTTCATGCGTATACACCAATAGACATGGTTTGCATGTCTCAAACTTTTCAAAAAACGAGTGAGTCCAAAGATCCGTCAACATGGAGCTTCTTCATGCGTTTTATACCAATATGACTTACATGGCAGTGCCACAAGTAGGTGGTACTATCATTACTATCTTATATCCTTTTGGCATGAAAATGTGTATCACTACGATAGAGATTCAATAAACCATTCCTTTAGGTGCAAGACCATTGAAGGTATTATTCAAATAAATAGAGTAACCATTATTCTCCTCAAATGAATAATCTTATTGCGATAGACATAATCCAAACATGTCTATGCTCAACGCAAACACCAAATGTCAATTATTCAGGTTTAATACTAATCTTGATGGTAGAGAGAGCGTGCAATGTTTAATCACATCAAACTTGGAAATACTTCCAACACATATCGACAGCTCACCTTTAGCTAATCTCCGTTTATTTCGTAGCTTTTATTTCGAGTCACTAACACTTAGCAACGGAACCGGTATCTTAATACCCTGGTGCTACTAGGAGTACTAGTAAAGTACACATTAACATAATGTATATCCAATATACTTCTATCGACTTTGCCAGCCTTATCATCTACCAAGTATCTAGGGTAATTCCGCTCTAGTGACTGTTCCCCTTATCAAAGAAGCACTTAGTCTCGGGTTTGGGTTCAACCTTGGGTTTCTTCATTAAAGCAGCAGCTGATTTGCTGTTTCATGAAGTATCCCTTCTTGCCCTTGCCCTTCTTGAAACTAGTGGTTTCACCAACCATCAACAATTGATGCTCCTTCTTGATTTCTACTTTCGCGGTGTCAAACATCACGAATACCTCAAGGATCATCATATCTATCCCTGATATGTTATAGTTCATCACGAAGCTCTAGCAGCTTGGTGGCAATGACTTTGGAGAAACATCACTATCTCATCTGGAAGATCAACTCCCACTCGATTCAAGTGATTGTTGTACTCAGACAATCTGAGCACAAGCTCAATGATTGAGCTTTTCTCCCTTAGTTTGCAGGCTAAGAAAATCGTCGGAGGTCTCATACCTCTTGACGTGGGCACGAGCCTGAAATCCCAATTTCAGCCCTCGAAATATCTCATATGTTCCGCGACATTTTGAAAACGTCTTTGGTGCCTCAACTCTAAACCGTTTAACTGAACTATCACGTAGTTATCAAAACGTGTATGTCCAATGTTCACAACATCCACAAACGACGTTTGGGGTTCAGCACACTGAGCGGTGCATTAAGGACATAAGCTTTCTACTGTCCGCATAATCGCTACTGTCAACTTTCAACTATATTTTCTCTAGGAACATATCTAAACAGTGGAACTAAAACGCGAGCTATGACATAATTTGCAAAGATCTTTTTACTATGTTCAGGATAATTAAGTTCATCTTATGAACTCCCACTCAGATAGACATCCCTCTAGTCATCTAAGTGATTACATGATCCGAGTCAACTAGGCCGTGTCCGATCATCACGTGAGACGGACTAGTCATCATCGGTGAACATCTTCATGTTGATCGTATCTACTATACGACTCATGCTCGACCTTTCGGTCTCTTGTGTTCCGAGGCCATGTCTGTACATGCTAAGCTCGTCAAGTCAACCTAAGTGTTTCGCGTGTGTAAATCTGGCTTACACCCGTTGTATGTGAACGTAAGAATCCATCACACCCGATCATCACGTGGTGCTTAGAAACGATGAACTTTCGCAACGGTGCACAGTTAGGGGGAACACTTTCTTGAAATTTTAATGAGGGATCATCTTATTTACTACCGTCGTTCTAAGAAAATAAGATGCATAAACATGATAAACATCACATGCAATCAAATAGTGACATGATATGGCCAATATCATTTTGCTCCTTTTGATCTCCATCTTCGGGGCTCCATGATCATCATCGTCACCGGCATGACACCATGATCTCCATCATCATGATCTCCATCATCGTGTCTTCATGAAGTTGTCTCGCCAACTATTACTTCTACTACTATGGCTACCGGTTAGCAATAAAGTAAAGTAATTACATGGCATTGTTCAATGACACGCAGGTCATACAATAAATTAAGACAACTCCTATGGCTCCTGCCGGTTGTCATACTCATCGACATGCAAGTCGTGATTCCTATTACAAGAACATGATCAATCTCATACATCACATATCATTCATCACATTCTTCTTGGCCATATCACATCACATAGCATACCCTGCAAAAACAAGTTAGACGTCCTCTAATTGTTGTTTGCATGTTTTACGTGGCTGCTATGGGTTTCTAGCAAGAACGTTTCTTACCTACGCAAAAACCACAACGTGATATGTCAATTGCTATTTACCATTCATAAGGACCCTTTTCATCGAATCTGTTCTGACTAAAGTGGGAGAGACTGGCACCCGCTAGCCACCTTATGCACCAAGTGCATGTCAGTCGGTGGAACCTGTCTCACGTAAGTGTACGTGTAAGGTCGGTCCGGGCCGCTTCATCCCACAATACCGTCGAAACAAGATTGGACTAGTAACGGTAAGCATATTGAACAAAATCAACGCCCACAACTACTTTGTGTTCTACTCGTGCAAAGAATCTACGCAATAGACCTAGCTCATGATGCCACTGTTGGGGAACGTAGCAGAAATTCAAAATTTTCCTACGTATCACCAAGATCTATCTATGGAGAAACCAGCAACGAGGGGAAGGAGAGTGCATCTACATACCCTTGTAGATCGCTAAGCGGAAGCGTTCAAGAGAACGGGGTTGAAGGAGTCGTACTCGTCGTGATCCAAATCACCGGAGATCCTAGTGCCGAACGGACGGCACCTCCGCGTTCAACACACGTACAGCCCGGTGACGTCTCCCATGCCTTGATCCAGCAAGGTGAGAGGAAGAGGTTGAGGAAGACTCCATCCAGCAGCAGCACAACGGCGTGGTGGTGATGGAGGAGTGTGGTGATCCAGCAGGGCTTCGCCAAGCACCGCAGGAGAGGAGAAGGGAGAGAGGTAGGGCTGCGCCAAGAGGAGATGTTCTCGTGTGTTGGGCAGCCCCAAAACCCCCACTATTTATAGGAGGAGGGGAGGGGGCTGCGCCCCCTCTAGGGTTCCCTCCCCAGGGGTGGCGGCAACCCCCAGATGCCATCTGGTGGCGGCCAGAAGGGGGAGAGGGGAAAGGCGCACCTAGGGTGGGCCTTAGGGCCCATCTGCCCTAGGGTTTGCCCCCTTCCCCACTTCCCTGCGCCTTGGGCCCTGTGGCGGGGGGGCGCACCAGCCCACCTGGGGCTGGTCCCCTCCCACACTTGGCCCATGCAGCCCTCCAGGGTTGGTGGCCCCACTTGGTGGACCCCCGGGACCCTCCCGGTGGTCCCGGTACGTTACCGAAAAAACCCGAAACTTTTCCGGTGACCAAAACAGGACTTCCCATATATAAATCTTTACCTCCGGACCATTCCGGAACTCCTCGTGACGTCCGGGATCTCATCCGGGACTCCGAACAACATTCGGTAACCACATACAAACTTCCTTTATAACCCTTGCGTCATCGAACCTTAAGTGTGTAGACCCTACGGGTTTGGGAGACATGTTGACATGACCGAGACGTTCTCCGGTCAATAACCAACAGCGGGATCTGGATACCCATGTTGGCTCCCACATGTTCCACGATGATCTCATCAGATGAACCACGATGTCAAGGACTCAATCGATCTCGTATACAATTCCCTTTGTCTAGCGGTATTGTACTTGCTCGAGATTCGATCGTCGGTATACCGATACCTTGTTCAATCTCGTTACCGGCAAGTCTCTTTACTCGTTCCGTAACACATCATCCCGTGATCAACCCCTTGGTCACATTGTGCACATTATGATGATGTCCTACCGAGTGGGCCCAGAGATACCTCTCTGTTTACACGGAGTGACAAATCCCAGTCTCGATTCGCGCCAACCCAACAGACACTTTTGGAGATACCTGTAGTGCACCTTTATAGCCACCCAGTTACGTTGTGACGTTTGGTACACCCAAAGCATTCCTATGGTATCCGGGAGTTGCACAATCTCATGGTCTAAGGAAAAGATACTTGACATTAGAAAAGCTTTAAAATACGAACTACGATCTTTGTGCTAGGCTTAGGATTGGGTCTTGTCCATCACATCATTCTCCTAATGATGTGATCCCGTTATCAATGACATCCAATGTCCATGGTCAGGAAACCATAACCATCTATTGATCAACGAGCTAGTCAACTAGAGGCTCACTAGGGACATGGTGTTGTCTATGTATCCACACATGTATCTGAGTTTCCTATCAATACAATTATAGCATGGATAATAAACGATTATCATGAACAAGGAAATATAATAATAACTAATTTATTATTGCCTCTGGGGCATATTTCCAACAGTCTCCCACTTGCACTAGAGTCAGTAATCTAGTTCACATCGCCATGTGATTAACACTCACACGTCACATCGCCATGTGACCAACATCCAAAGAGTTTACTAGTGTCACTAAACTAGTTCACATCATCATGTGATTAAGACTCAATGAGTTCTGGGGTTTGATCATGTTTTGCTTGTGAGAGAGGTTTTAGTCAATGGATCTGTAACATTCAGATCCGTATGTACTTCGCAAATCTTTAGGTCATATTGTAAATGTTGCTTCCATGCTCTACTTGGAGCTATTCCAAATGGTTGTTCCACTATACGTATCCGGTTTGCTACTCAGAGTCATTCGGATAGGTGTTAAAGCTTGCATCGACGTAACCCTTTACGTCGAACTCTTTATCACCTCCATAATCAAGAAACATGTCCTTATTTACTCCAAGGACAATTTTGACCGCTGTCCAATGATCCATTCCTGGATCATTCTTGTACCCCTTGACTGACTCATGGCAAGGCACACTTCTGTTGCGGTACATAGCATAGCATACTATAGAGCCTACGTCTGAAGTATAGGGGATGACCTTCGTCCTTTCTCTCTTTTATGCCGTGGTCGAGCTTTAAGTCTTAACTTCATACCTCAGAACTCAGGCAAGAACTCCTTCTTTGACTGATCCATCTTGAACACCTTCAAGATCATGTCAAGGTATATGCTCATTTGAAAGTACCATTTAGCGTTTTTTGATCTATCCTCATAGATCTTGATGCTCAATGTTCAAGTAGCTTAATCCAGGTTTTCTATTGAAAAACACCTTTCAAATAACCCTATATACGGAGCAAAATGAGTGAATCTACAATGTAAAATACATCTACATACATCTGTATGTAGTTCATATTGAAATCTCTAGAAAGAAATATATTTAGGAACCGAGGGAGTAGATCGTGGAGCCCTCGGCTGCCCACAGGTCCTGATGTGGTGAAGGGGGATGCCATAGACTAGATGCTCACGCGGCTGGGCCTCGACAAGGAGGCCCTCTTCACTGTTGTGTGCTCCCCTAGGCCGACAATGCTTGTAAGCCACACACAAACCGAGGCTGCCACATGGTGTCGGACGGTTGGGCTTCACGACACAGCCGAGGCAGATCCTAATTATAGTCTTAGGCAACAATGCTAGCGTTTTCATGTCGCCAAAACACATATGATCATTTTTATTTTTCTTCTATCGCTGGTTTCATTGCCATGATAGTGTGTCTCCCGTTGCAACGCACGGGCAGTTTTCCTAGTATAGTATAACACATGTAATGCAACAGCTAACGCGAAGTGTCCGTGGGAAAAAATACTGCTCGAAATCTTGACGCGTTCAGGATCAACCATGTTCCTCGAAACTAAGTCGTCGTTAGACGACCTCGTGATTAGTGATTTACCCCCCGTAATCCCAGGACACGGTGCCGCAGCGAGACGAGACGAAACAACGTCCATATCCACCTGTCTCGCTAACAGACTGGTCTCACCCGTGGACGAGACTTGCCTGCTCCCTCCCCGTGCTCCCATCTGTGCTCCCGCGTACGTGGCTTGATTTGATTGGAAGAAAATAAGGTCCGGCCCAACCCCCTCAAAATCAGGGGGGGAGATGATTAGATTAGAAAAGAAAAAGAGAAAATAACAGCCGTACGATGAAGTGGGAACACAGATTGGAGCATGGGAAGGGAGCAGGCAAGCCGGATCCCTCACGCGTTGGTGCCGTTGGCGACAGTGATACACGGGCCCACGGCAGCCCGATACCCGAACGTTACAGCTGTTGCCCACCTCAACCGACATTTAGAAAAATCTCCTTCCCGCTATAAAACCGCGCCTCCTCCGTCGATCCCAATTCACAACTCGCAGCTCACCATCGTTTCCTCCGCTAAGCATTCGCTCGCCATCGTCTCCTCTCTGAATCTTCTCCGGCAAGTCTTTCGCCGTCAACAACAACCAGATGGCTCGCTTCGCGTCGTCGCCGCCATCCTCGCCCTCCTCGCAGTTGCCGCCGCCACGCAGGGCCCCATGCCGGCGCCCCGGATGGCCCCGCTTCCGGCGCCACCGGCGAGGCCCCCTGCCCCGGCCACCGACGCGCCGACCGACGCTCCCTCCGCGATGACGCCGTCCGCGGTCTCTGCCACACCCTCCGGCGCCCCCATCGGCGCCCCCACCGGCGCCCCCGCGAGCTCCGCCGTGTACTCATCCACCGCCAGCTTCGTCGCAGTCGCCGGAGCGGTCGCCGCCGCCATCGTGTTCTAGATGCAGCGACGACTCTGCTTGCTGTTGTCTATACAGTTTCATCGTTTCTGAGATTCTTAACTAGTTATAGACCGAGGAAAGGTTACACGACATTGCCTTGTGATCTTGTTACGAGATTATTATGATTTATGAATATAAAATTCGTTCATTTGTTACCTTGTATTCTCATATAGTGGATGTGTCCGTCCCTTTTCAGCTTAGTTTCTGACATACTACGGGCTACAAATTCAGTTTCAGTATAATTCTTACTACAAGCTACTCTGTTCTAGCATGTTGCTCAAACGGCATTTTAGCATGTTCTTCAGGTTCAGGGTAGTTCTCTGACTTGCACTACTAGTAGTTGGGAGTGGGAAAACCAGCATCAACGACTATAGTAGAACAGAGTAAACTGAGCGTTTTTAGATGATTCAAAACTCAAATTTGCCTATCCCGTGAAAAGGTTTTTTTTTGTGTGTGTGTGTGTGTGTGTGTCATGGTACTCCACGTAGGGCGATAAAAGAAAGAAAACTACCCTGTTTTTGCGGGGGAATGCCGAAGAGTTCAACTATAGAATGAGAGGTAAAAACACCTCTGTTTGTTACTCGTGCCACTAACTTTTTATAACAATGATTGTCCTGCTTATCCAACAACGAGAGATGAGAAGATCGTGTTACAAAATTCTAAAGCTTACGCCCTATTTAAATTTAGCCGTGCGCAATCTACGTTGGGAAAATTTTGTTTTTGCCACTCTCGATTTTGCCAATTTTCATTATGCCACTCTAGATTTTGACATTTCACTTTTGCCACTCTTTGTTTTTGACAATTATCACATTTGCCATTTTGTGGCAAAATCAAAATAATTTTATTTCATTTTTGCCATTCTTTGCTTTTGATAATTATCACAATTGCCACTCCGAAAATTTTGTTCTTGTCACGGGAATGGCAATTGTGATAATTATCAAAAACTAAGAGTGGCAAAAGTGAAATGTCAAAATCTGGAGTGACATAAGGAAAAATGGCAAAATCTAGAGTTTCTGCCCACTCATCCTTTAGCAAAACGCCGCCCAAATTGACAAGTCACATTAAAACCTAAAAAAACATGAAATATGCTCTAAAAATCTCAAAATGATCTTCTAGTTCGTGGGAGAATTAGCAGATTCCCGTTTCCATAAAAATAACGAGGGAGTTTCCTGTATTTTTACAACAAGATCTAAGATATGTGAAATGTTAAAGTGGGAACCTCCAGGGATCAGACTACTGATCCTTAGCGTTCCATCAGAGGCGGTGGCCGTACATCAGATTTGAGGGAAGCTAGTCACGCTACTGGCGCATGCATGGGCCTCAAGGCAGTTAATTCTCATTAATTACTCGATTTGCTTCCTACCAAGTTATTCCGGTTGTTGCTTCCGTGATTGACGTGATGCCCCGCATTTTTTGGAAATAATGTTGGTCAATCATGATTTGTTTCAAAAAAAATGAATCTAGTACAACAATGATTTTTTTAGTAGTTTTTTTTTTACTTATGGAAGCATGCACTTCCACAAAATTTAGTTCAGTATTCATATTTTTCCTCGAGACACATTTTTATGCGATGACGACCTATCTTTTGTGCTACGGAAACATTTATTTGATCGATGGAAGCATAACCTTCAAATAGAATTTTGTCCAATATTTTTTAGATCTGCTTTTATACATCAAAAAAATAACTTTTGTGATATGAAAACATTTATTTTGATAGGTGGAAGGATACACTTCAAATAAAATTTAGTCCAATATTTTCTAGATGCATTTTTACGACGACATCATAGCTTTTTCTTGTGCGAGTAAATTTACAATTTATTCATCATCTATCATGGTAGTACAACGAACAATAGAAATAACAAAAATTACATCGTAGCTTTAATTGAAACATTTCTTTTGAATGATGGAAGCATACACTTTCAAATGAAATTTAGTCAAAGAATTAATTTCTCTGCGTGTACTAAGCAAAGTTTGTTTCCATAGTTATTTAATTTTGCTTCTGACAAAATTTAAATTTGCTTTAGTTTTACAGAAATTCTTTGCAACACAATAATTTTTTATTTCCATCAACAGGAGAATTTGCTTCCATCGTTCACGATGTATGCTTAATTGATGTGTTTGTAACATTGTATATTGTCAGAAAAGCGTCAGGATATTGCTTCCACCGAAAAGAAAAATATTCTGGCCCACATATTTTGCTTCCATTGGTCAACGAGATTGCATCCAAGACAACTAAGATTGTTTCCAGTTTGCATTTTGTTTCCAACGTAGAAAAATTGTGTGCTCCTTACAGTTCGAAAATTATAATGATGTGACATCAGTTTTTGGATGAAACATATATTTGTTTCTATCAATATGGCTTCCAAAAGAGAAATAAATTGCTTCGAAAGAAACTAGTGTTTGCTTCCAAATTAAACAGAATATAATTTGATTCTCCAGTTGCTTCCAGGATTTTGTTTCGGATACAACAAGAATGGGATGAGGTTTAGGTTGTGACGTGTGAGAATGAACCCACCACGGTCAACCTCGATGGTGACGGCTGATGCATGCGCGGAGGATGTTTTTGTGACCATGGAAGCACTGGTAACAGTGAAGTCGCTAGTCTAGAGATGCGGAGACGAAGTCATATAAGCACCCGCTGCAACGAAGAACATTAGGTGTTTCCTTCCCTCTGGAGTGCTTACCCGTTGGTGAAGGGCGCCGCAAACACATCGATGGAGAGAGAGATGGAATAGAGAAGAGCATGGAAACAAATCTGGCCAGTGAGCTGGGGAGGGAAAAAAATCCTATACGACCGGGTCGTACCGACCCGATCGTGAGACCCACTCCCTCGTGCGCCAGCTGGCCATCCGAATCTCAACGCATCGTTCCTCGCCCGACCTCCAGCCCACCTCGTTCCCCATGTCCCACGCCCGTCCTTTTAGCTTCTAAACTGATTCATCTTCCAAAACAGAAAACCCATCTCCATCTCTTTCATCTCGCCGGCGACGGCGTGGCAAGATGGCGCCGCCCGATGACAGCAGCGAGGCCCTGGATCGTAGAACATATACGGCAACCCTTCCATCTGAACATCCTCTGCCCACATCTCCAATCATGGTGAGTTCAGTATACTAGTGCCCTCTTCCTAGGAAATTCCTTCTTTCTGAAGATTCTTGATTGATCTCATTCTTCCATCTCGCCGGTGATGGCGCAGCCCGACGACGGCACCGAGGCACCAGATCGTGGAACATATAGAACAGCCCCTGGACCGGAACCTCCTCTGTCCACAGCTCCTCCACTGATGGTGAGTTCAGTATACTAGTGCATCCCTCTTCCTAGGAAATTCCTTCTTTCTGAACCATCTTGATTGATCTCATTACCCTTGCAGCAATCGCCAAGGAACACAATTCCGCCGAGGACGAGCAGCACACCAAGGGACAATCAGGATTTGCAAGATGAAAATAATGTACCAAGTGTTGGGATGAGCTTTCAATCTGAGGAAGAGGCATACCAGTTCTACAATTCTTATGCTAAAATAAAAGGATTTAGCATTAGAAAGTGCCACCTGAAGCTTAGAGCAGATAACACTTTAAGTGCCAGATATTTAGTTTGTAGCAAGGCAGGTGTGAAGGCCACTCATCCAACACATGTACCCAAGAAAGAACAAGCTATTTCGAGGACTGATTGCATGGCACGTGTTCAATTCAGCATCAATCGGGAGGGTATTTGGAGTGTTCAAAAAGTCATGCTCGAGCACAATCATCAGCTTGTAAGTCCAGACAAGTGGCACATGCTTAGATCGCAGCGTCAACTCTTAGATGCTGACCGCCACATGATTAAGCAAATGAGGACATCCGGAATTAAACAAGCTGAAATATATGATTTCTGTGAGGTTTGGTATGGTAAAGATGCTATGCCATTCTTGCAAATGGATTGCAACAATTACTTACGAAGTGAGCGCTCGAAGTATTTGGAGACCAAAGATGCACAAACATTAACAGAGTATCTAAAGAATAAGCAAGCTGAGGACCCTTCATTTTTCTATGCCATGCAATTAAATGATAATGATGGTACAATAATGAATATCTTTTGGACTGATGGACAAGCTATCATGGATTATTCTGTCTTTGGAGATGCTGTTTCCTTTGACACCACATTTTCAACAAATAAATTTCAAATGCCATTCGCTTCATTTATTGGTGTTAATCATCACAAACAGACTGTTCTTTTTGGTGCAGCGCTGCTATATAATGAAACTGGAGATACATTTGAGTGGGTTTTTAGAACTTTCCTACAAGCTATGTCCGGTAAGCAGCCTGAGACAATATTCACCGATCAATGTGCTGCCATTATAAATGCTATTGGAAGGGTTTTCCCGGAAGCACGACATCGTCTTTGTTTATGGCATTTGTATCAAAATGCCGCTAAACATCTAAGTCAAGTAATCAGCGATCATCCTAAGTTTATTAAAGAATTCAAAAGATGTGTGTATGAAGATAGATCAGTGGCACATTTTGAGAATAGATGGCATGAGCTATTGGTTAAGTACCAGATCGAGGGAAATTCTTGGCTAAACAATCTGTACAAATTGCGTGAGAAGTGGGCTACTATTTATCGCAGGGAATCTTTTAGTGCGGACATGACATCAACACAAAGGAGTGAAGGAATGAACAATGTGTTCAAGAAAACTTTCCGCAAAAGACTATGCCTTTCAGAGTTGATAGAAGCATATGATAAGTGCACTGCTCGTCTTCGCCGGAAAGAAAAATACGAAGACTATAAGTCACGCCATACCAATCCAGTACTCTGCCTACCGAACCTACCTTTGCTGAAGACTGCAGCGGAATCATATACTAGGACACTCTATTCTGAGTTTGAAGAGGAATTCAAGAAGCAATTCAGTTTGTCGTGTGTGTTGCTAGGCACTGATGGCACAATTAGCACTTACAAGTTGACATCTTTCGAGTACAAAAATGATGAAGCCGTAGTGTGTTTGAACCCAACTACTTTGGAGATAACTTGTTCATGCAAGTTGTATGGCTGCGTAGGTATGTAATACATGCTCCCTCATTTCCTTGAAATGCATAGCCTTTGAAATTACTTTCTGAAATTGTGTTAAGCATTGTAGGTATATTATGCAAGCACATTCATAAAGTTTTCACCTGCTGCAATATCATCACCCTGCCAAGTCAGTACATAATGAACAGATGGACAAAGCATGCAAAGCAAGAAATTTTCACATCCAAACTTGATACCAATGATAGCCTGGATTCCATGTTTGCACATACTTCTAGAAAAATGATGTCACTTGCATTGAAGTGTAAAGCTTCAAAGGAGGTCCTTACATATCTCAATGCTGGTATTGATAAGTTGGCATTGGAAGCACATGAATTACTTAGCAATTTAGATTTGGATGAAGATGAGGACTCTGAAAGTTCATCCAAAATGACCGAATCTGTTGCCAAGACAATGGTGTCATTTAGAGCTCCTGAACGAATAAAAGGTCCAATGAAAAAAAGATCAAAAGATGTGCTAGAGGGAGCAAAGAAAGGAAAAAAAGGTACATTTAATTCTTATGTGTGAATAAGTAGCAAGGTATCCCTTCTATCTCTTATATGTACACACAATGTGCAGGAAAAGGTACAAATCATCCAGCAAAGGAATCGGTGTTTGTTCCATCTACAGTTGGCCCTTCAGAATTTGCTTGCGCCGGTACTACACATCCACCTATGACCATGGCATTTGGAGAGTATCCATCAGCTTTTGTTCCACCTATTCCAGGAGAATTTACAAGATTATTGCTTCAAGCTCATGGAGATGGCACAACACCGCCGACTGCTCGTCAATTAGATTTCAGCGAGGGTGCTAGTACATCAAGGTTTCAGTAGACGTCTCGGTCGTGCCCTGCTTGTTTCTAATGCTAGTTAGCTGGGCATGTCAGCTAAAGGGTGTTATTTACTTGAAGTTGTCGTTTTATTTTATATATGTGTGCTAGTGTTGGTACCTGAATTGGTGAACATATAGTCCCTTGGCAAACCTGGAATGTTTTGCTCATGCCAAATGATGGTACTTGTTGCAATATTAATCTGAAGTTATCCTTTTATTCTGTAGCAATCTAATTTGTGGCGTTTATTTTTCTGAAAGTATTTTTCAGGATAGGCACACTATTTTCATAAATGAATATGCATGTCAGCTTGTTAAATCAGCATATAGGCATGCATGTTAGCAGTTTGTATTCTTGGCTGATATAGAATCTGCACACTGGACATCTTTGATATCACAAGAGCTTCAAATACCAAGAGCTTTTATTCAGTGTACATCAGATTCATTTATACAACCAAAAAGCTCCACAATCTGCATCAACTAAAAAGTTCTTCTTCCTTTTGTCAGAACAATATGCTTTGTGCAGTTTCTTTTTGCTCCAATTGTCAATGAATAAGAGAATAACTTCCACACAAGCATATCTAGCAGAATAAGCAGATGCAAATGAACAGAGCATATAGCTATGTGCTTGTGTTGCAACCAGCAGATGAGCCGTTGATATGACAATTGGAGGCATCAGGTCATAGCTCCTCTCCTCGCTTCACATCTGCCCAGTGCTCTCAGCGCACTCTATGCTTGAAGTGCAGCCAGCGGGTACATGTCCAGTAGCTACGCCGCCACATCCGGCAGGGAGAAGTAGCTGGCGTGGTGCTGCGAGCTGAGCCGGCTACGACCGTGGCGGTTTCCTGCGGGGATGGAGCACCGGAGTAAGGGACTTGCGCTCAATGAGCATGCCATGGCCAGATGTGGCGAGCGGCAATGGCGGGGCCGCCGACGGGCCGTTGCCGGCGGGGGTAGAGTGGGCCGAGCTTGGGTGGTATGGCGTCGACGAGCAGAACAGCGGCGACGCGGCACCGGCAGCAGGATTTGGGGTGGAGTAGAATCGTGATTTGGAAACAGGAAAGTGGGGAACGAGACGACGGGGGGCTGGAGGTCGGGCGAGGAACGATGCGTTGAGATTCGGATGGCCAGCTGGCGCACGAGGGAGTGGGTCTCACGATCGGGTCGGTACGACCCGGTCGTATAGGATTTTTTCCCGCTGGGGAGGGGCGGGGGAACGTATCGAAGCAGGACGGCGTAGTCAGAGAGGAAGGCAGTGGTTCTGTTGACGACGAGCTCGGTGCACCGGAACAGTTGAGATGGTGGCCACGGACAACGACCCTAGGTATTGCTTTGTCATACGAAGGCATTTAATAGATCTTGTGTCATTTCCTGGACACACTAATAAACTTGTTATTCTCTTCCCACTCATTATCGACACCTAATACACAGAGTAAATTGCCAAAAATCACCATAATTGCGTCGCGTAATGCCAAAAACCACCGTTTTCATAAAAGTTTACCGAAAACACTGATTTTGAGTAATTCTTCGCTGAAAGCACCAAATGCTTGATTAAGAGCCGTTTGATGCAAAATATGACAGGTTGGGCCCGCTGTGAAGGCTGACGTGGCACCAAAATCTAACGGCATCTGCTCGAACGTTAAGTTAACAAAAAGGGCCCACCCGTCAGCACCTACACTTCACCTGCACATTTTATCGAGCATGTTGTGTGCATCACGTCCACCGCCGCACATGCTCGCTCGCAGCGTACTCCACCGCCGGAGCTGCTCCCGCCAGCGAGCTCGCCACCGGAGCACTGCCCCACCGCTGACCCTCCTTTCCCTCCTTGCTCGTCTCGCCTGAGCCGTCCTCTGCTCGATCCGGTTGCCATCCCGGCCACCGCCGCAGCTCGTAGCGTGGACGGTGCCGAAGACCGCCGCCGCCCAAGAGCTTCCGGTCATGCTCCAGCCTGCCTGCGGCGCGCTCCTCGTCGATGGCCGGTCTCCTCGCGCGCGCTCCATCGACGATGGCAGCACCACGAGGAGCCTCGCCGGCAGGCGGGCGCATTCTTCCAGCCGCCGGAGCTCGTTGCCGGACTCATGGACGCGGGCGCCGTGAGCCGCCATCACCTCCTGCAACCTCATCCGCGCCACAGCCCGCTCCGGCGAGCCCCGCCATGGATGCCATGGCCTCCAGCCGCGACCTCCTTGCCAGTCGCCGCTGCGGGCCGCAGGAGCCGGCGGCGCTGCTGGTGTTGCTTTGGAGAGGTCGACCAGGGGCATCGGGCTAGGAGCTCCCGCGACCGAGGCGGCGCCGGAGTTGATGCGCGGCCGCGCGCCATGGCGGCTAGGTGTTCGGGGAAGATGACAGGAGGAGAAGGATACGAAGGGGAACTAAGAAGGCACGGGGAAGCAGCTCGTCGGAGCTCCGGCAGCTGCGGATGCCAGGCTCCCGTGCGTGGCGGCGGATCGAGGCACTGGCCTCCCGATCCGATCTCCTTTTGCGTGGCTGGGCTGTGGGCTCGTGGGGAGATAAAATATTTTTTCCTCTATTCAATTCTTTTATTTTTCTTTCTATGACGGATGGGGCCCGTGTGGCAGCAACGATGGTCGTCTTTCTCAATCGTTATCCCAGGCCACGTGGCCGTGATGGATGGGGCCCACTGTCAGTCTTTTGTGTCAAAATATGGTCAAGCATTGTTTTTAGTGTTTTCGGCAAACAATTACTTAAAATTGGTGTTTTTGGCAAACTTTTATGAAAACGGTGGTTTTTGGCACTGCGCGACGCAATTGTGGTGGTTTTTGGCAATTTACTCTAATACACAAGAGTGCGGAAAAGACTGCCACAAATGTGTTTTTTTCCATTGTTTTTAAGATAGCTCACCACAAATGTGTTGCTCCTCAATACAAGATGGCAGATGTGTGGGGCTCCTGCAACAATAACAAATCATGTGAGAGCGATGTGTTATGCTTGCGTTGATTGAGAAGAAAAATGACCTAGTTTTCCATACTCGTCCAGATGTTTTGCAAGAAATTCTAGTGCTTCTTGTACCATCCTGCTAAGTAAGTGCACGCCCACTACCCGCAAAAGAAAAGTGCATGTCCACTAGTTAAGATTCTACTAAATGGTTTTGTCCATCTCCTCATTTCCCCTCTGCAATTTGGCTCACTCTTTTTTTTGCGGATTGGAACACTTTATTCCACTAATCAACGTGCCGAGCAATATTGCTGGCAACATGAATCTGGGCAAGACCCGGCCATACGGCTTGGGGTACTAGGTCCATCTTCAACCCATACAGCGGAACTTTATTACATGCCTGAGGGCAACGAACAATATGTAAAAAGGATAAAATTCAGAGAAAGTAAAGCTTTTCTACTGACCTACCGACTGCGGACTACAAACGTACGTGATGCAGCAGCTGACTCGAAGCCTGAAGCCTCAACAGAAAAGTCGTAGATCTAATCTTGACCTTCGACGCAACGTGTCTCGAAACTAGTCGTTGGACCTTCCCCTGATTATACTACGCTTAAATTGCAATCTTGACGTTGGAGGCAGCAGCTGCCCACGACGCGGTGCCGCGGCGTGAAGGGATCAACTTTGTGCGCCGCCGTCCCCGCGCGCGAAGATCTCCACCTGTAACGCTGACAGCCTGCTCTCACGCGTCGTTGCTGCCCATGGCGACAGCCTCAGACTCGATCGTTTCAGTTGTTGCCTCCCTTAACCGACAGTCAGAATCGCCTAAGCATTTCTCTATAAATACCAGCCTCCTCCTCCCATCCCAATTCACAACTGGCGGCTCTAAGTACAGCTTCTCCACACTGAGCCTAAGCATCGGCTTGCTATCAACTCATCTCAACTCCTCTCCAAATCACCATCAGCAGCTACCAGATGGCTCACTTCGCCGTGGTAGCCGCCATCCTCGCCCTCCTCGCAGTCGCCGCCGCAGCGCAGGGCCCCATGCCGGCGCCCAGGATGGCCCCGCTGCCGGCCCCTCCGGCAAGGTCCCCGGCCACTGCTCCTGCGCCGGTCGCCACCCCCGCCCACCGCAGCGTCTCCGTCCCCGATGGCCTCTCCACCGGCCCCGCCCACCGATGCCCCGACGGACGCTCCCTCCTCGATGACGCCGTCCGCGGTCTCCGCCACACCCTCCGGCGCTCCCATCGGCGCCCCCACCGGCACCCCCGCGAGCTCCGCCGTGTACTCATCCGCCGCCAGCTTCGTCGCAGTCGCCGGAGCTGTCGCCGCCGCCATCGTGTTCTAGATGCAGCGACGACTCTGCTTTGCTGTTGTCTATCCCATAATATAAGAGCGTTTACTGTCGAAAACATTCTTATATTATGAAACAGAGGGTGCAATATTATAGATTTAGGAAAGGTTACACGACATTGCGATGTAATCTTGTTATGAGATTATTATGAATATAAAATTCCTTCATTTGTTCCCATTGTATTATCATCTCAGTGGATGCGTACGCCCCTTTCTGCTTAGTTTCTGACATACTATGGGCTATAAATTCAGTTTCACTATAATTCTTACAAGCTACCGTGTTCTTCTCTGTTCTAGCATGTTAGTCACGGTAGTTCTCTGACTTGTAGTAGTGGGAGTGGGGAAAATCAGCATCAACGGCTCTAGAACACAGGAAACTGGCCGTTTTTAGATGAATCGAAACTCAAATTTGTCTGTCGAGAGATGTGTGTGTCAAAGAACGACCAGTTGTTATTCGAAAAAAAAAGAACGACCAGTTGTTATTCGCAAAAAAAAGAACGACCAGTTGATATTTCATGTAAAACATTAAAAGAATCAAAATTGTAAGTGTCACATGTGTGACACCAAGCACTCCGCCTTAGATGTTTTTTACAACTAAAGTTGCCACCGAAAAGAAAAACAAACCCGTAAAAAAACTGAAACTTATCATCCAAAAAGAAAGTTGCCATGCTTAACAATTAAAATTGTCATCTTCGCACCATTAAACTTGCCATAAAAATGTGTGAAGATGCCATGTGTTCGTGCCATACGTGTGGCACTTATCAGGGTCCAAAAAAAAGTCATCTTCACATCATTAAAGTTGCCATAAAAACGTTCGAAGTTGCCATGTGTTCGTGCCATATGTGTGGCACTTATCAGGGTACAAAAAAATGCCAAAGAGCTCAATTACAGAATGAGGGGTGACAATACCTCGGTTTGTTACTCATGCCACCAACTTTTTATAACAATGATCGCCCCTCTTATCAAATGAAAAGATCATGTTACAAAATTCTAAAGCGAGCAATCTATCAACTTTTTACGCTCCAATTTAAATTTACCCGTGAGCAATCTGTGTTGTATATTCGTCGCTTCTCCAAATCATAGTTTCCCCCTCATCTTTGAGCAAAGAGCCACCCAAAGTGACAATAGTCACATCAAAACCTCAAAATATGCTATAATCTTCTAGTTCCAGGGAGAATTAGATGATTCCCGTTTCCATAAAAAAGAAGGGGGAGTTTCCTGTATTTTTACAACATAATCTAACATATGTGAAATGTTAAATTATAAGAAAAATGGTAAAAACTATGACCTCATGCAAAATCATTTGACAGATCTTATGTCATCTCCAGACACAAGAATGATATTGTTGTTCTCTTCATACTCATTATCCACACGTAATACACGAATGTGCGACAAATACTGCCACAAATGTGTTTCTCATTCAATATAAGATGGCACATGTGTGGGGTTTACGCAAGAAGAACAAGTCATGTGAGAGCGGTGTGTTATGCTTGCGTTGATAGAGAAGAAAAATGACCTAGTTTTCCATACTCGTTTACATGATTTGCTAGAATAACTACCCTCCTGGATCCAAATTAATTGGCGCGGGCTATATACAATGTAAAATGTACATTGTACGGAGCTTGCGTCAACTAATTCAGATCGGAACGAGTAGTGTTTTTGTACCATCCTGATAATCAAGTGCACGCCCAATAGTTAAGATTCAACTAAATAGTTTTGTGCATTTTGCATGTTCAATGCATATCATACTTTGTACCGTACTAGCAAACATGCCCGTGCGTTCCAACGGAAGACAAAAAAAGTTACACGCAAGCCAAATAAGTATGACTCAATATCCCAAATTATGAGCCTCCTCTATTTTCACACGGTGGCTCACCATGTTTTCACTTATCTTTCTCCCCACCCTCGTTGATAATGTACGCGATGTCCATGTGATCGCAATGCATTCGACGTGGTAAATCCCAAGGCAATGAGCTTGCCACTGCATGGCACACTTGTCATTGTGCCGCGCAAGAGAATGTTTAAAACTTTAAAAATAAATTTCATGGACCACAAACTACTCCTAGCGCCTAGACATAAAAAGAATTTCCAAAAACTATCCAAATCCTAGACATGAAAGACTTTTGGAGCGACGGACATTTTTTCTAATCGGCAAACATTTGTTTTAAAATTTTGGGCATTTCTTAAATGCATGAACATTTGTTCTGTTCAGACGAACATTTTTAAAATGCATGAATAGTTTTTGAATTCATGAACATTTGTTTTGTTCAGATGAACAAATTTTGAAAAGCATGCATAGTTTTTGAATTCATGAACAGTTTTTGAGTTACAAAACCTTTTTTGTATCAATGAACTTTTTTTATAAATGGGGAACAAATTTTGGAAAATTGTGTTTTTTATAATTTGCGAACAGTTTTCTAAATCACCAAAAAAAATAAAAACTGCAGAAAATTTATGATTTCTCGCACATTTTATGAATTTATAAACATTCTATGATTTCTTGAATATTTTTCTCAAAACTCACAACCTTTTGTAATTGAAAATCTCAAATTAATTTAAAGAAGGAAAAAAAAACAGAAATATGAAAAGAAAAGAAAAAACAAAATGAAAAAAAATAGGGGCGTCACGCACCACGGGCCGGCCCATGAACGCGTATGTGGGAGGGAGGAGGTGCGTGTGAAAAAGGTAGAGTAAAATAGGACGACCCTGGGAATCGAACCCGGGTCTGCGTGGTGGAACAGTGAGTCTTCAACCACTGAGTTGCTAGTGCGTCCGTGATATATGTGGGGTACTATGTTTATAAACGACCGTGCGAGACGATGACTTTGAAAAAAGAACGAATCGTTTTCTTGACTTACGAGTGGCATGGCGGGTAATTTATAGCAACTTTGAGGGTATTTGTTTTGACGGAAGACAGAAACCCAATTCTCTTTATTATTAGGTAGAGATTTCATCTCTCTCTCTCTCTCTCTTAAATGAGGTAAAAGCTGGTAAAATAATCACTAAATGCAGTAGGGCCTCAAACAGCCCGCAACCGTTCGGACCGAGCGGTCCAGATGTGTTGTGCCATCCAACGCGGTCCTGTATTGGTCCGCTCAACGGGTCGTCGCTCTTTCTCTGCAAATTGGAGACAAACTAGGGGGCTTTGTGGGCGTCCGGACAGCAATCACGCCTGTTTCTGACCAGCCTAGCCCACCCAAAAGCCTAGTCCCTCGCCCGCATGCGTTCCCGCCCGACGTCAGCTGCCCACATTCATGCCGCTGCCGCTCCACATTCAAGCCGGCCTAGAGCGGACACGACCTCTCACTAGCTCTGGCGTTGTAGCGACGCACCGACCAAAAGCGCAGCCCACGCAGGGCCGACCCGGGGGGGGGGGGGGGCAGGGGGCGGGCCCCCGGGCCCCCAAAGTCTAGGTGAAGGAAATATGCCCTAGAGGCAATAATAAAGTTGTTATTTTATATTTCCTTATTTCATGATAAATATTTACTATACATGCTAGGATCGTATAACCGGAAACTTGAGACATGTGTGGATACATAGACAAAATATCGTGTCCCTAGTAAGCCCCTACTGGACTAGCTCGTTGATCAAAGATGGTTAAGTTTCCTAGCCATAGACATGTGTTCTCATTTGATAAACGGGATCATATCATTAGCATAATGATGTGATTGACAAGACCCATTCGTTAGCTTAGCATTATGATCGTTCAGTTTTATTGCTATTGCTTTCTTCATGTCAAATACATATTCCTTCGACTATGAGATTATACAACTCTAGGATACTGGAGGAATGCCTTGTGTTCTATCAAAAGTGACTAATGAGTTAGTTGAGGGATGATGTATTACGGAACGAATAAAGAGACATGCCGGTAACGATATTGAACTAGGTATGAAGATACCGACGATCAAATCTCGGGCAAATAACATACCGATGACAAAGGAAATAACGTATGTTGTCATAACAGTTCGACCGATAAAGATCTTCGTAGAATATGTGGGAGCCAACCCAAAAGCCTAGTCCCTCGCCCGCATGCGTTCCCGCCTAACGTCAGCTGCCCGCATTCATGCCGCTGCCGCTCCACATTGAAGCCGACCCAGAGCGGACACGACCTCTCACTAGCTATGGCGTTGTAGTGATGTGCCGACCAAGGGCGTTGTTCGCTCAGGGCCGGCCCTGGGCAGGGGGGCCGCCCCGGGCCCCCAAAGTCTAGGTGAAGGAAATATGCCCTAGAAGCAATAATAAAGTTGTTATTTTATATTTACTTATTTCATGACAAATGTTTATTATTCATGCTAGAATTGTATTAACTGGAAACTTGAGACATGTGTGGATACATAGACAAAATACCGTGTCCCTAGTAAGCCTCTACTAGAGTAGCTCGTTGATCAAAGATGGTTAAGTTTCCTAACCATAGACATGTGTTGTCATTTGATAAGCGGGATCACATCATTAGGATAATGATGTGATAGACAAGACCCATTCGTTAGCTTAGCATCATGATCGTTCAGTTTTATTGCTATTGCTTTCTTTATGTCAAATACATATTCCTTCGACTATGAGATTATGCAACTCCCGGATACCGGAGGAATGCACTTGTGTGCTATCAAACGTCACAATATAACTGGGTGATTATAAGGTATCTCCTAAGGTGTTTGTTGGGTTGGCATAGATCGAGATTTGGATTTGTCACTCCGAGTTTCAGAGAGGTATCTCTAGGCCCTCTCGGTAATACAGATCAAAATAAGCCTTGCAAGCAAAGTGACTAATGAGTTAGTTACAGGATGATGTATTCCAGAACGAGTAAAGAGACTTGTCAGTAACGAGATTGAACTAGGTATGAATATACCGACGATCGAATCTCGGGCAAGTAACAAACCGATGAAAAAGGGAATAACTTATGTTGTCATAATGGTTCGACCGATAAGGATCTTTGTAGAATATGTGGGAGCCAACATGAGCATCCAGGTTCTGCTATTGGTTATTGACCGGAGAGGTGTCTCGGTCATGTCTACATAGTTCTCGAACCTGTAGGGTCCGCACGCTTAACGTTCGATGATGATTTTGTATTATATGAATTATGTGATTTGGTGACCGAATGTTGTTCGGAGTCCCAGATGAGATCACTGACATGACGAGGAGTCTCTAAATGGTAGAGAGGTAAAGATTGATATATAGGATGATGGTATTCAGACACCAGAAGTGTTCCGGAGGGTACCGGGTACATATCAGGTCACCGAAAAGGAGTTTCGGGCAACCTCGACAAAGATATGGGCTTATTGGGCCGAGGGAGGGACAAACCAGCTCACAGGGGGCTGGTGCGCCCCTTTCCCTGGCCGCAGACTCTAGAGGAAGGAAAGGAGGGGGCGCCACCTCCTCCTGCCTTTCCCCCTTGGTGGAGCAAAGGAAAAGGGGGGGGGCACCTCCTCCTTCCTTCCCCTCATTGCTAAAATAAGGAAAGGGGGGGTGCCAGCCTAGGGCAGGAGCCCAAGTAGGATCCCTCCTACTTGGGGCTCCCCTAGGGCCGCTTCTCCCTGTTGGGTAACGTAGTAATTTCAAAATTTTCCTACGCACACGCAAGATCATGGTGATGATATAACAACGAGAGGGGAGAGTGTTCGTCTATGTACCCTCGTAGACCGTAAGCGGAAGCGTTAGCACAACGCGGTTGATGTAGTCGTACGTCTTCACGATCCGACCGATCCAAGCACCGAATGTACGGGGCCTCCGAGTTCAGCACACGTTCAGCTCGATGACGATCTCCGACCCTCCGATCCAGTAAAGGCTCCGGAGATGAGTTCCGTCAGCACAACGGCATGGTGACGATGATTATGTTCTACCGGCGCAGGGCTTCGCCTAAACTCCGCGACGATATGACCGAGGTGGAATATGGTGGAAGGGGGCACCACACACGGCCAAGGAACGATCCGTAGATCAACTTGTGTGTCTTTGGGGTGCCCCCCGCCCCCGTATATAAAGGAGCCAGGGGGGAGGAGGCGGCCGGCCTAGAGGGCGCGCCAAGGGGGGGAGTCCTACTCCCACCGGGAGTAGGACTCCCTCTTTCCAAGTAGGAGTAGGAGAAGGGGGGGAAAGAGGAGGAAGAAGGGAAGGAAAGGGGGGGGGGGCGCCGCCCCCCTTCCCTTGTCCTATTCGGACTAGGAGGGGGAGGGGGCGCGCGGCCCCTCCTGGCTCCTTCCCTCTTCTCCCTCGTGGCCCATGTAGGCCCATTAACCCCCCGGGGGGTTCCGGTAACCTCCCGGTACTCCGGTAAAATGCCGATTTCACCCGGAATCATTCCGATGTCCAAACATAGGCTTCCAATATATCAATCTTTATGTCTCGACCATTCCGAGACTCCTCGTCATGTCCGTGATCACATCCGGGACTCCGAACAAACTTCGGTACATCAAAACTTATAAACTCATAATAAAACTGTCATCGAAACGTTAAGCGTGCGGACCCTACGGGTTCGAGAACTATGTAGACATGACCTAAAAACATTCTCGGTCAATAACCAATAGCGGGACCTGGATGCCCATATTGGTTCCTACATATTCTACGAAGATCTTTATCGGTCAAACCGCATAACAACATACGTTGTTCCCTTTGTCATCGGTATGTTACTTGCCCAAGATTTGATCGTCGGTATCCAATACCTAGTTCAATCTCGTTACCGGCAAGTCTCTTTACTCGTTCTGTAATACGTCATCTCATAACTAACTTATTAGTTATAATTCTTGCAAGGCTTAAGTGATGAGTATTACCGAGAGGGCCCAGAGATACCTCTCCGACAATCAGAGTGACAAAACCTAATCTCGAAATACGCCAACTCAACATGTACCTTCGGAGACACCTGTAGTACTCCTTTATAATCACCCAGTTACGTTGTGATGTTTGGTAGTACCCAAAGTGTTCCTCCGGTAAACGGGAGTTGCATAATCTCATAGTTACAGGAACATGTATAAGTCATGAAGAAAGCAATAGCAACATACTAAACGATCAAGTGCTAGGCTAACGGAATGGGTCAAGTCAATCACATCATTCTCCTAATGATGTGATCCCGTTAATCAAATGACAACTCTTTTGTCCATGGCTAGGAAACATAACCATCTTTGATAAACGAGCTAGTCAAGTAGAGGCATACTAGTGATTATATGTTTGTCTATGTATTCACACATGTATCATGTTTCCGGTTAATAAAATTCTAGCATGAATAATAAACATTTATCATGAAATAAGGAAATAAATAATAACTTTATTATTGCCTCTAGGGCATATTTCCTTCAGTCTCCCACTTGCACAAGAGTCAATAATCTAGTTCACATCGCTATGTGATTTAACACCAATATTCACATCTGCATGTGATCAATACCCATAGTTCACATCATCATGTGATCAACACCCAAAGGGTTTACTAGAGTCAATAATCTAGTTCACATCGCTATGCGATTAACACCCAAAAGAGTACTAAGGTATGGTCATGTTTTGCTCGTGAGAGAAGATTAGTCAACGGGTCTGTCATATTCAGAGCCGTATGTATTTCGCAAATATTCTATGTCCACAATGCTCTGCATGGAGCTACTCTAGCTAATTGCTCCCACTTTCAATATGTATCCAGATTGAGACTTAGAGTCATCTGGATTGGTGTAAAAGCTTGCATCGTTGTAACTTTTACGACGGGCTCTTTTATCACCTCCATAATCGAGAAACATCTCCTTAGTCCTCACTAAGGATATTCTTGACCCATGTCCAGTGATCTACTTATTAGATCAAAATTGTATTCCTTTACCAAACACAGAGCAAGGTATACAATAGGTCTGGTTCAGAGCATAGCATACTTTATAGAACCTATGACTGAGGCATAGGGAATGACTTTTCATTCTCGTTCTATTTTCCGCAATGGTAGGATCTTGAGTCTTACTCAACTTCACACCTTGTAACACAGGCAAGAACTACTTCTTTGACTGTTCCATTTTGAACTATTTCAAAAATTTATCAAGGTATGTACTCATTGAAAAATCTTATCAAGCGTCTTGATCTATCTATATAGATCTTGATGCTCAATGTGTAAGCAGCTTCACCGAGGTCTTGCTTTGAAAAACTCTTATTCAAGTATCCTTTCATGCTATCCAGAATTTCGATATCATTTCCAATCAACAATATGTCATCCACATATAATATTAGAAATGCTACAGAGCTCCCACTCACTTTCTTGTAAATACAGGCTTCTTCAAAAGTCTGTATAAAACCATATGCTTTGATCAACTTATCAAAGCGTATATTCCAACTCCGAGATGCTTGCACCAGTCCATAGATGGATTGCTGGAGCTTGCATATTTTGTTAGCACCTTTAGGATTGACAAAACCTTCTGGTTGCATCATATACAACTCTTCTTTAAAAAACCATTAAGGAATGTAGTTTTGACATCCATTTGCCAGATTTCATAAAATGTGGCAATTGCTAACATGATTCAGACAGACTTAAGCATCGATACGAGTGAGAAAATCTCATCGTATTCAACACCTTGAACTTGTCGAAAACCTTTTGCAACAAGTCGAGCTTTAGTAGATAGTAACACTACTATCAATGTCTGTCTTCCTCTTGAAAATCCATTTATTTAACATGGCTTGCTGATCATCGAGCAAGTCAATCAAAGTCCATACTTTGTTTTCATAGATGGATCTCATCTCAGATTTTATGGCCTCAAGCCATTTCGTGGAATTTGGGCTCATCATCGCTTCCTCATAGTTCGTAGGTTCATCATGGTCTAGTAACATGACTTCCAGAACATGATTACCGTACCACTCTGGTGCGGATCTTACTCTGGAAGACCTACGAGGTTTGGTAGCAACTTGATCTGAAGTTTCATGATCATCATCATTAACTTCCTCACTAATTGGTGTAGGAATCACTGGAACTGATTTCTGTGATGCACTACTTTCCAATTCGGGAGATGGTACAAATTACCTTATCAAGCTCTACTTTCTTCACACTCACTTCTTTCGAGAGAAACTTCTTCTCTAGAAAGGATCCATTTTAGCAACGAATAACTTGCCTTCGGATCTGTGATAGAAGGTGTACCCAATAGTTACCTTTGGGTATTCTATGAAGACGCACTTCTCCGATTTGGGTTCGAGCTTATCAGGTTGAAAACCTTTTTCATATAAGCATCGCAACTCCAAGCTTTAAGAAACGACAGCTTAGGTTTACTGCTAAACCATAGTTCATACGGTGTCGTCTCAACGGATTTAGATGGTGCCCTATTTAAACGTGAATGCAGCTGTCTCTAATGCATAACCCCAAAATGATAATGGTAAATCAATAAGAGACATCATAGATCGCACCATATCCAATAAAGTGCGGTTACGACATTCGGACAAACCATTAAGCTGTGGTGTTCCAGGTGGCGTGAGTTGCGAAACTATTTCACATTGTTTTATATGAAGGCCAAACTCGCAACTCAAATACTCTCTTCCATGATCAGATCATAGAAACTTTATTTTCTTGTTACGATGATTCTCCACTTCACTCTGAAATTATTTGAACCTTTCAACTATTTCAGACTTATGTTTTCATCAAGTAGATATACCTATATCTGCTCAAATCATCTTGTGAAGGTCAGAAAATAACGATACTTGCCACGAGCATCAACACTCATTGGATCGCATACATCGGTATGTATTATTTCCAATAAGTCAGTAGCTTGTTCCATTGTTCCGGAGAATGGAGTTTTAGTCATCTTGCCCAAAAGGCACGGTTCGCAAGCATCAAATGATTCATAACCAAGTGATTCCGAAAATCCATCTTTATGGAGTTTCTTCATGCGCTTTACACCGATATGACCCAAACGGCAGTGCCACAAATAAGTTGCACTATCATTATTAACTTTGCATCTTTTGGCATCAATATTATGAATATGTGTATCACTACGATCGAGATCCAACAAACTATTTTCATTGGGTGTGTAACCATCGAAGGTCTTATTCATGTAAACAGAATAACAATTATTCTTAAACTTCAAATGAATAACCGTATCGCAATAAACATGATCAAATCATATTCATGCTCTACGCAAACGCCAAATAACATTTATTTAGGTTTAACACTAATCCCAAAAGTATAGGGAGTGTGCGATGATGATCATATCAATCTTGGAACTACTTCCAACACTCATCGTCCCTTCCCCTTCAACTAGTCTTTGTTTATTCTGTAACTCCTGTTTCGAGTTACTAATCTTAGTAACCGAACAAGTATCAAATACTCAGGGGCTACTATAAACACTAGTAAGGCACACATCAATAACCTGTATATCAAATATACCCTTGTTCACTTTGCCATCCTTCTTATCCACCAAATATTCAGTGCATTTCCGCTTCCAGTGACCATTTCCTTTGCAGTGTAATCACTTAGTCTTAGGATTAGGTCCAGACTTGGGTTTCTTAACTTGAGTAGCAACTTGATTGCTATTCTTCATGAAGTTCCCCTTCTTCCCTTTGCCCTTTATCTTGAAACTAGTGATCTTGTCCACCATCAACACTTTGATGTTTTTCTTTGATTTCTACCTTCGTCAATTTCAGCATCGCAAAGAGCTCGGGAATCGTTTTCGTCATCCCTTGCATTATAGTTCATCACAAAGTTCTACTAACTTGGTGGTGGTGACTAGAGAATTCTGTCAATCACTATCTTATCTGGAAGATTAACTCCCACTTGATTCAAGCGATTGTAGTACCCAGACAATCTAAGCACATGCTCACTAGTTGAGCGATTCTCCTCCATCTTTTAGCTACAGAACTCGTTGGAGACTTCATATCTCTCAACTCGGGTATTTGCTTGAAATATTAACTTCAACTCCTGGAACACCTCATATGGTCCATGACGTTCAAAACGTTTTTGAAGTCCCGATTCTAAGCCATAAAGCATGGTGCACAAAACTATCAAGTAGTCATCATATTGAGCTAGCCAAACGTTCATAACGTCTGCATCTGCTCCTGCAATAGGTCTGTCACCTAGCGGTGCATTAAGGACATAATTCTTCTGTGCAGCAATGAGGATAAACCTCAGATCACGGATCCAATCCGCATCATTGCTAGTAACATCTTTCAACACAATTTTCTCTAGGAACATATCAAAATAAACATATGAAAGCAACAACGCAAGCTATTGATCTACAACATAATTTGCAAAATACTACCAGGACTAAGTTCATGATGAATTTAAGTTCAATTAATCATATTACTTAAGAACTCCCACTTAGACATACATCTCTCTAGTCATCTAAGTGATTACGTGATCCAAATCAACCAAACCATGTCCGATCATCACGTGAGATGGAGTAGTTTCAATGGTGAACATCGCTATGTTGATCATATCTACTATATGATTCACGCTCGACCTTTCGGTCTCCGTGTTCCGAGGCCATATCTGTATATGCTAGGCTCGTCAAGTATAACCTGAGTATTCCGCGTGTGCAACTGTTTTGCACCCATTGTATTTGAACGTAGAGCCTATCACACCCGATCATCACGTGGTGTCTCAGCACGAAGAACTTTCGCAATGGTGCATACTCAGGGAGAACACTTCTTGATAATTAGTGAGAGATCATCTTAAAATCCTACCGTCAATCAAAGCAAGATAAGATGCATAAAGGATAAACATCACATGCAATCAATAAAAGTGATATGATATGGCCATCATCATCTTGTGCTTGTGATCTCCATCTTCGAAGCACCGTCATGATCACCATCGTCACCGGCGTGACACCTTGATCTCCATCGTAGCATCATTGTCGTTATGCCATCTATTGCTTCTACGACTATCGCTACCGCTTAGTGATGAAGTAAAGCAATTACAGGGCGTTTGCATTTCATACAATAAAGCGACAACCATATGGCTCCTGCCAGTTGCCGATAACTTCGGTTACAAAACATGATCATCTCATACAATAAAATATAGCATCACGTCTTGACCATATAATATCACAACATGCCCTGCAAAAACAAGTTAGACGTCCTCTACTTTGTTGTTGCAAATTTTACGTGGCTGCTACGGGCTTAGCAAGAACCGTTCTTACCTACGCATCAAAAACCACAACGATAGTTCGTCAAGTTGGTGCTGTTTTAACCTTCGCAAGGACCGGGCGTAGCCACACTCGATTCAGCTAAAGTGAGAGAAACAGACGCCCGCCAGTCACCTTTAAGCACGAGTGCTCGTAACGGTGAAACCAGTCTCGCGTAAGCATACGCGTAATGTCGGTCCGGGCTGCTTCATCTCACAATACCGCCGAACCAAAGTATGACATGCTGGTAAGCAGTATGACTTGTATCGCCCACAACTCACTTGTGTTCTACTCGTGCATATAACATCAACGCATAAAACCTAGGCTCGGATGCCACTGTTGGGTAACGTAGTAATTTCAAAATTTTCCTACGCACACGCAAGATCATGGTGATGATATAGCAACGAGAGGGGAGAGTGTTCGTCTACGTACCCTCGTAGACCGTAAGCGGAAGCGTTAGCACAACGTGGTTGATGTAGTCGTGCGTCTTCACGATCCGACCGATCCAAGCACCGAACGTACGGGGCCTCCGAGTTCAGCACACGTTCAGCTTGATGATGATCTCCGACCCTCCGATCCAGCAAAGGCTCCGGAGATGAGTTCCGTTAGCACAACGGCGTGGTGACGATGATGATGTTCTACCGGCGCAGGGCTTCGCCTAAACTCCGCGACGATATGACCGAGGTGGAATATGGTGGAAGGGGGCACCGCACACGGCTAAGGAACGATCCGTAGATCAACTTGTGTGTCTTTGGGGTGCCCCCCGCCCCCGTATATAAAGGAGCCAGGGGGAGGAGGCGGCCGGCCAAGAGGGCACGCCAAGGGGGGGAGTCCTACTCCCACCGGGAGTAGGACTCCCTCTTTCCAAGTAGGAGTAGGAGAAGAGGGGGAAAGAGGAGGAAGAAGGGAAGGAAAGGGGGGGGGGGGGCGCCGCCCCCCTTCCCTTGTCCTATTCGGACTAGGAGGGGGAGGGGCACACGGCCCCTCCTGGCTCCTTCCCTCTTCTCCCTCGTGGCCCATGTAGGCCCATTAACCCCCCCGGGGGTTCCGGTAACCTCCCGGCACTCCGGTAAAATGCCGATTTCACCCGGAACCATTCCGATGTCCAAATATAGGCTTCCAATATATCAATCTTTATGTCTCGACCATTCCGAGACTCCTCGTCATGTCCGTGATCACATCCGGGACTCCAAACAAACTTCGGTACATCAAAACTTATAAACTCATAATAAAACTGTCATCGAAACGTTAAGCATGCGGACCCTACGGGTTCGAGAACTATGTAGACATGACCTAAAGCCATTCTCCGTCAATAACCAATAGCGGGACCTGGATGCCCATATTGGTTCCTACATATTCTACGAAGATCTTTATCGGTCAAACCGCATAACAACATACGTTGTTCCCTTTGTCATCGGTATGTTACTTGCCCGAGATTTGATCGTCGGTATCCAATACCTAGTTCAATCTCGTTACCGGCAAGTCTCTTTACTCGTTCTGTAATACGTCATCTCATAACTAACTTATTAGTTATAATGCTTGCAAGGCTTAAGTGATGAGTATTACCGAGAGGGCCCAGAGATACCTCTCCGACAATCGGAGTGACAAAACCTAATCTTGAAATACGCCAACTCAACATGTACCTTCGGAGACACCTGTAGTACTCCTTTATAATCACCCAGTTATGTTGTGACGTTTGGTAGTACCCAAAGTGTTCCTCTGGTAAACGGGAGTTGCATAATCTCATAGTTACAGGAACATGTATAAGTCATGAAGAAAGCAATAGCAACATACTAAACGATCAAGTGCTAGGCTAACGGAATGGGTCAAGTCAATCACATCATTCTCCTAATGATGTGATCCCGTTAATCAAATGACAACTCTTTTGTCCATGGCTAGGAAACATAACCATCTTTGATAAACGAGCTAGTCAAGTAGAGGCATACTAGTGACTATATGTTTGTCTATGTATTCACACATGTATCATGTTTCCGGTTAATAAAATTCTAGCATGAATAATAAACATTTATCATGAAATAAGGAAATAAATAATAACTTTATTATTGCCTCTAGGGCATATTTCCTTCACTCCCTCCCTCCCACCTATATATACATGGGTAGGGGCGCCTAGAACTCACATCAACTATTGTTAGCCGTGTGCGCGGTGCCCCCTCCACAGTTTATGCCTCCGGTCATATTCTCATAGTGCTTAGGCAAAGCCCCGCGCGGATCACTTCACCATCACCGTCACCATGCCATTGTGCTGACGGAACTCATCTACTTCCTCGACACTCTGCTAGATCGTGAGTTCGAGGGACGTCATCGAGCTGAACGTGTGCAGAACTCGGAGGTGACGTACGTTCGGTGCTTGATCGGTCGGAATGAGAAGTAGTTCGACTACATCAACCACATTGTCAAACACTTCCGGTTTCAGTCTACAAGGGTACGTAGAAACACTCTCCCCCTCTCGTTGCTATGCATCTCCTAGATAGATCTTGCGTGAGCATAGGATTTTTTTTTGAAACTGCATGCTACGTTTCCCAATAGTGGCATCTGAGCCAGGTCTATGCATAGATGATATGCACGAGTAGAATGCAAAGAGTTGTGGGCGGTGATCATCATGCTGCTTACCACCAATGTCTTATTTTGATTCGGCGGTGTTGTTGGATGAAGCGGCCCGGACCAAACTTACATGACTACGTTCATGAGACCGGTTCCAGCGACAGACATGCAACTGGTTTTGCATAAAGGTGGCTGGCAGGTGTCTGTTTCTCCTACTTTAGTTGAATCGAATTTGACTGCGGCTGGTCCTTGTTGAAGGTTAAAACAGCAAACTTGATAAATCACCGTTTTGGTTTTTGTGCCGTAGGTAAGAACGGTTCTTACTAGAAACCCGTAGCAGCCACACAAAACTTGCAACAACAAAGTAGAAGACGTCTAACTTGTTTTTGCAGGGCATGTTGTTATGTGATATGGTCAAGACATGATTTCATATACGTTGTTGTATGAGATGATCATGTTTTGTAAAAGTTATCGACAACTGGCAGGAGCCTTATGGTTGTCGCTTTATTGAATGAAATGCAAACGCCAATAATTGCTTTACTTTATCACTAAGCGGTAGCGATAGTTGTAGAAGCAATAGTTGGCGAGAAGACCACGATGCTACGATGGAGATCAAGGTGTCGAACCGGTGACAATGGAGATCATGACCATGCTTTGGAGATGGAGATCAAAAGCACAAGATGATGATGGCCATATCATGTCACATATTTTGATTGCATGTGATGTTTATCTTTTATGCATCTTATTTTGCTTAGTACGGTGGTAGCATTATAAGATAATCCCTTCACTAAAATTTCAAAGTATAAGTGTTCTCCCTGAGTATGCACTGTTGCGACAATTCTTCGTGCTGAGACACCACGTGATGATCGGGGTGTGATAGGCTCTACATTCACATACAACGGGTGCAAGACAGATTTGCACATGCGGAATACTCGGGTTAAACTTGACGAGCCTAGCATGTATAGACATGGCCTCGGAACAATTGAGACCGAAAGGTCGAACGTGAATCATATAGTAGATATGATGAACATAGAGATGCTCACCATTGATGACTACTCCATCTCACGTGATGATCAAACATGGTTTAGTTGATTAGGATCACGTATCATTTAGATGACTTGAGGGATGTCTATCTAAGTGGGAGTTCTTAAGTAATTTGATTAATTGAACTTTAATTTATCATGAACTTAGTCCTGATAGTATTTGCAAATTATGTTGTAGATCAATAGCTCACGTTGTAGCTTCCCTATGATTTTTGATATGTGCCTAGAGAAAACTAAGTTGAAAGAAGATAGTAGCAATGATGCGGACTGAGTATTTAATGTGAGGATTATCCTCATTGCTGCAAAGAAGAATTATGTCATTAATGCACCGCTAGGTGACAGACGTATTGCAGGAGCAGATGTAGATGTTATGAACGTTTGGCAAGCTTGATATGATGACTACTTGATAGTTTAGTGCACCATGCTTTACGGCTTAGAACCGGGACTTCGAAAACATTTTGAACACCATAGAGCATATGAGATGTTCCAAGAGCTGAAATTGGTATTTTAGACTCATGCCCATATTGAGAGGTATGAGACCTCTGACAAGTACTTTGCCTACAAGATGGAGGAGAATAACTCAGCTAGTGAGCATGTGCTCAGAATACCTGGGCACTACAATCACTTGAATCAAGTGGGAGTTAATCTTCCAGATAATATAGTGATTGACAGAGTTCTATAGTCACTATCACCAAGCTACTAGAAATTTGTGATGAACTATTATGTGCAAGGGATAAGGAAAAAGATTCCCGAGCTCTTCACGTTGCTGAAAGCAGCGGAGGTAGAAATCAAGAAGGAGCATCAAGTGTTGATGGTTAACAAGACCACTAGTTTCAAGAAAAAAAGGCAAGCCAAAGAAGGGGAACTTCAAGAAGAATGACAAGCAAGTTGCCACTCCCGGGAAGAAGCCCAAAGCTGGACCCAAGCTTGAAACTGAGTGCTTCTACTACAAAGGAAATGATCACTGGAAGTGGAACTGCCCCAAATACGTCATGTATAAAAAGGATGGCAAGGTGAACGAAGGTATATTTGATATACATGTTATTGATTGGTATTTTACTAGTGTTTGTAGTAACCCCTAGGTATTTGATACCGGTTCAGTTGCTAAGATTAGTAACTCGAAACAGGAGTTGCAGGATGAACAGAGACTAGTTAAGGGCGAGGTGACGATGTGTGTTGGAAGTGATTCCAAGGTTGATACGATCACCGTTGCACACTCTTCTCTACCTTCGGGACTAGTGTTGAACCTAAATAAATGTTATTTGGTGTTTGCGTTGAGCATGAATATGATTGGATCATGTTTATTGCAATACGGTAATTCGTTTAAGCTAGAGAATAATTGTTGTTCTGTTTACATGAATAAAACCTTCAATGGTCATACACCCAAAATGGCTTATTGAATCTCGATCGTAATGATACACATATTCATAATATTGGTGCCAAACGATGCAAAGTTGATAATGATAGTGCAACATACGTGTGGCACTGCCATTTAGGACATATTGGTGTAAAACGCATGAAGAAACTCCACCGCAGATGTACTTTTGGAATCACTTGATTATGAATCATTTGATACTTGCGAACCATGCCTCATGGGAAATATGACTAAAACTCCATTCTCCGGAACAATGGAGCGAGCCAATGACTTACTGGAAATAAGACATACCAATGTATGCGTTCCGATGAGTGGTGAGGCTTGCGACGGGTATTGTTATTTTCTGACCCTCACAGATGATTTGAGTAGATATGGGTATATATACTTAATGAAACACAAGTCTGAAATATTTGAAAAGTTCAAAGAATTTCAGAGTGAAGTGGAGAATCATCATAACAAGAAAATAAAATTTCTACGATCTGATCGCGGAGGAGAATATTTGAGTTACGAGTTCGACCTTCATTTAAAACAATGTGGAATAGTTTCACAACTCACGCCACCTGGAACACCACAGTGTAATGGTGTCTCCGAACATCGGAACCGCACTTTATTAGATATGGTGCGATATATGTTGTCTCTTATCGCTATACCACTATCATTTTGGGTTTATGCATTGGAGATAGCTGCATTCACGTTGAATAGGGCACCATCTAAATCCATTGAGACGACACCGTATGAACTGTGGTTTGGCAATAAACCTAAGATGTCGTTTCTTAAAGTTTGGGGATGCGATTCTTATGTCGAAAGGCTTCAGCCTAATAAGCTCAAACCCGAATCGGAGTGCGTCTTCATAGGATACCCTAAGGAAACAATTGGTTACACCTTCTACCACAGATCCGAAGGCAAGATCTTTGTTGCAAAAAATGGAACCTTTCTAGAGAAGGAGTTTCTCTCGAAAGAAGTGAGTGGGAAGAAAGTAGAACTTGCTGAGGTAATTGTACCTTCTCTCAATTTGGAAGGTAGCTCATCAGAGAATTTGTTCCCGTGATGCCTACACCAACTAGAGAGGAAGCAAATGATGATGATCATGAAACTTCAGATCAAGTTACTAACGAACCTCGTAGGTCAACCAGAACACGATCGACACTAGATGGTACGGTAATCCTGTTCTGGAAGTCATGTTACTAGACCATGACGAACCTATGAACTATGAAGAAGCTATGATGAGCCCAGATTCCGATAAATGGCTTGAGGCCATGAAATCTGATATAGGATCCATGTATGAGAACAAAGTGTGGACTTTAGTGGATTTGCCCGATGATAGGCGACCCATAGAGAATAAATGGATCTTCAAGAAGAAGACTGACGTTGATGGTAATGTTACTGTCTACAAAGCTTGTCTTGTCGCAAAAGGTTTTTGACAAGTTCAAGGAGTTGACTACGATGAGACTTTCTCACCCGTAGCGATGCTTAAAGTCTGTCCAAATCGTGTTAGGAATTGCCACATTTTATTAAATCTGGCAAATGGATGTCAAAATTGCATTCCTTAAATAGATATCTCTAAGAAGAGTTGTATATGACGCAACCAGAAGGTTTTGTCGATCCTGAAGGTGCTAACAAGATGTGCAAGCTCTAGTGATCCATCTATGGAATGGTGCAAGCATCTTAGAGTTGGAATATACGCTTTGATGAGGTGATCAAAGCATATGGTTTTATAAAGACTTACGGTGAAGCCTGTATTTTCAAGAAAGTGAGTGGGAGCTCTATAGAATTTCTGATATTATATGTGGATGACATATTATTGATTGGAAATGATATAGAATTTCTAGATAGCATAAAAGGATACTTGAATAGAATTTTTCAATGAAAGAGCTCGGTAAAGCTGCTTACATATTGGGCATCAAGATCTATAGAGATAGATCAAGACACTTGATAGGACATTCAATGAGTACATACCTTGACAAGATTTTGAAGGAATTCAAAATGGATCAGTCAAAGAAGGAGTTCTTGCCTGTATTGTAAGGTGTGAAGTTGAGTAAAAGACTCAAAACCCGACCACGACAGAAGACAAAGAGAGAATGAAAGTCATTCCCTATGCCTCAGCTATAGGTTCTATAAAGTATGCCATGCTGTGTAGAGTAGCTCCATGCAGAGCATTGTAGATATAGAAATTTGCAAAATACATATGGATCTGAATGTGGCAGACCCGTTGACTAAACTTCTCTCACAAGCAAAACATGATCACACCTTAGTACTCTTTGGGTGTTAGTCACATAGCGATGTGAACTAGATTATTGACTCAAGTAAACCCTTTGGGTGTTGGTCACATGGCGATGAGAACTATGGGTATTGTTCACATAAAGATGTGAACTATTGGTGTTAAATCATATGGCGATGTGAACTAGATTATTGACTCTAGTGCAAGTGGGAGACTGAAGAAATATGCCCTCGAGGCAATAATAAAGTTGTTATTTTATATTTCCTTATTTCATGATAAATTTGTATTATTCATGCTAGAATTTTATTAACCGGAAACTTGAGACCTGTGTCCCTAGTAAGCCTCTACTAGACTAGCTCGTTGATCAAAGATGGTTAAGTTTCCTAACCATAGACATGTGTTGTCATTTTATAAATGAGGTCACATCATTAAGAGAATGATGTGATAGACAAGACCCATTCGTTAGCTTAGCATTATGATCGTTCAGTTTTATTGCTATTGCTTTCTTCATGTCAAATACATATTCCTTCGACTATGAGATTATGCAACTCCCAGATACCGGAGGAATGCCTTGTGTGCTATCAAACGTCACAACGTAACTGGGTGATTATAAAGATGCTCTACAGGTATCTCCGAAGGTGTTTGTTGGGGTGGCATAGGTCGAGATTAGGATTTGTCACTCCGAGTATCGGAGAGGTATCTCTGGGCCCTCTCGATATGCACATCATAAGAAGCCTTGCAAGCAAAGTGACTAATGAGTTAGTTGTAGGATGATGTATTCTGGAACGAGTAAATATACTTGCCAGTAACAAGATTGAACTAGGTATGACGATACCGATGATCGAATCTCGGGCAAGTAACATACCGATGACAAAGGGAATAACATATGTTGTCATAACGGTTCGACCGGTAAGGATCTTCGTAGATGAGCATCCAGGTTCTGCTATTGGTTATTTACCGGATAGGTGTCTCGGTCATGTCTACATAGTTCTCGAACCATAGGGTCCGCACGCTTAACGTTCGATGATGATTTTGTATTATATGAGTTATGTGTTTTTGTGAACGAATGTTGTTCGGAGTCCCGGATGAGATCACAAGCATGACGAGGAGTCTCGAAAAGGTCAAGAGGTAAAGATTGATATATAGGACGATGCTATTCGGACATAGGAAGTGTTCCGGAGGGTACCAGGTACATATCACGGTCACCAGAAAGGAGTTTCGGGCAACCCCGGCAAAGATATGGGCTTAATGGGAAGAGGGAGGGATAGACCAGCCCTCAAAGGGGGTGCCACATCCTCCTGCCTTTCCCCCTTGGTGGGAGAAAGGAAAGGGGAGGGGGGTGCCACCTCCTTCTTCCTTCCCCTCATCGCCAGAAGGAAAGGGGGGCGCCGACCTAGGGCAGGAGCCCAAGTAGGATCCCTCCTACTTGGGGCGTCCCTAGGGCTGCTTCTCCCTCCCTCCCACCTATATATACATGGGGAGGGGGTGCCTAGAACACACATCAACTATTGTTAGCCGTGTGCGGTGCCCCCCTCCACAGTTTACGACTCCGGTCATATTCTCGTAGTGCTTAGGCGAAGCCCTGCGCGGATCACTTCACCATCACCGTCACTACGTTGTTGTGCTGATGAAACTCACCAACTTCCTCGACATTCTGCTGGATCAAGAGTTTGAGGGACGTCATCAAGCTGAACGTGTGCAGAACTCAGAGGTGACGTATGTTCGGTGCTTGATCGGTCGGAACGAGAAGAAGTTTGACTACATCAACCATGTTGGGAAACGCTTCCGCTTTCGGTCTATGAGGGTATGTAGACACACTCTCCCCCTCTCATTGTTATGCATCTCCTAGATAAATCTTGCGTGAGCATAGGAATTTTTTTGAAATTACATGCTACGTTACCCAACACTAGGGGCCCCCACCGGCCAGGTACGCATGTCAGATGACCTAGCCACGCAGTGACGCCGCGACTTGACGCGGCAGGTTATTTTAGGAAACCACACATAGACATAGACGAGACGATGATCACAGGAGTACGCTCATTCGGTAGGGCCCCTGATCACAGGAGTACGCTGAGATATTGGGCCTGGCCCCTGCTGAAGCCCCCAACGCGTGCAACGACCATATCTCCTTTTTTCCATCGTCTTCTCAAAAACAAAATCTCCTTTTTCCATCGTGGATGTCTACCTCCCACACCAAAATTCAACGCCCATCGCGGCAACGCCGTCGCCACCAATCCCACGGTGGCGGCGACGGAGGAAGACTGGGGAAGCATGGTGTCTGCTAGAACTACGTCGGTATTTCCCCAAAGAGGAAGGGATGATGCAGCACAACAACGTAGGTATTTCCCTCAATGATGATACCAAGGTTATCGAACCAGTAGGAGAACCACACAACACAACGTAAACAGCTGCTACACACAAATAACAAATACTCGCAACCCGACCGGTTAAAGGGGTTGTCAATACCTTTCGGGTAACGGCGCCAGAAATTGGTGAGGAGACGGGGTAAAGTTGTAATAGATAGGATAAATGGAGCACAAATAAAATAAAGTGAAGTAAGCTATTTTTGTATTTTTGGTTTAATAGAACTAAAAATAAAAGCAAATAAAATTGATCGCGAAGGCAAATATATTAAAGAAGAGACCCTGGGTCATAGGTTTCACAAGTGGCTTCTCTCGAGAAAAATAGCAAACTGTGGGAAAACAATTACTATTGGGCAATTGATAGAACTTCAAATACTCATGATGATATCCAGGCAATGATCATTATATAGGCATCACGTCCAAGATTAGTAGACCGACTTCTGCCTGCATCTACTACTATTACTCCACACATCGACCGCTATCCAGCATGCATCTAGTGTATTAAGTTCAGGGAAAAACGGAGTAATACAATAAGAACGATGATAAGATGTAGACAAGTTCTATTTATGTAGAAATAGACCCCATCTTGTTATCCTTAATAGCAACAATACATATGTGTCGTTTCCCTTCTATCACTGGGATCAAGCACCATAAGATTGAACCCATCACAAAGCACCTCTTCCCATTGCAAGATAAATAGATCAAGTTGGCCAAACAAAAACAAAATATCGGAGAAGAAATACGAGGCTATAATCAATCATGCGTATAAGAGATCAAAGAAGACTCAAATAACTTTCATGGATAAAAACCTAGATCTGATCATAAACACAAAGTTCATCGTATCCCAACAAACACATCACAAAAATACTTACATCATATGGATCTCTAAGAAACCATTGTATTGAGAATCAAGAGAGAGAGAGAGAGAGAGATAGAGGAAGCCATCTAGCTACTAACTACGGACTCGTAGATCTATAAAGAACTACTCACGCATCATCTGAGAGGAACCAATGGACATGATGAACCCATCTGTGATGGTGTCTAGATTGGATCTGGTGTTTCTGGAACTTGCGGCGGCTGGAATTGATTTTCGTCACTCCCTTAGGGTTTCTGTAATATTGGGGTATTTATAGAGAAAGAGGCGGTGCGAGAGGCCACCGAGGTGGGAACAACCCACCTGGGCGCGCCTGGGCCCCCAGGCGCGCCCTGGTGGGTTGTGCTCCCCTTGGAGCACCCCTCTGGTACTTTCTGGGCCCACACAGTGTCTTCCGGTCCATAAAAAATCCACAAAAAGTTTCGCTGCGTTTGGACTGCGTTTGGTATTGATTCCCTGCGATGTAAAAAACAAGCAGAAAACAACTAGCAATGGACACTATGTCAATAGGTTAGTACCAAAAAATTATAGAAAATGATTATAAAATGATTGTAAAACATCCAAGAATGATAATATAAGCATGGAACAATCAAAAATTATAGATACATTGGAGACATATCAGCATCCCCAAGCTTAATTCCTGCTCGTCCTCGAGTAGGTAAATGATTAAAATAGAATTTTTGATGTGGAATGCTACCTAACATGTTCATCACATAATCTTTTCTTTGTAGCATGGACATTTGGACATTTATATGGTTCAAAGCAATAGTCTAGTTTTGACATGAAGATTTTAATACCTAAGCATATCAACAAGCAACCATGTCTTTCAAAATATCAACACTAAAGCAAGTTATCCCTAGCCCATTATGCTCAATCATTGATCCATTCATGAAACACACTCGAATATTAGCTACACCCAATGCTCAAATACGATCATAGTGCCCCTTAGTTGGTGATTTATAAGAGAAGATGGAGACTGAAATTCAAAATAAAAATTTCATAAAGTAAAAGAAAGACCCCTCACAGAGGGAAGTAGGGATTTGTAGAGGTGCTAGAGCTCAAAGCGAAAATTGAGAGATAAAAACATTTTGGGAGGCATACTTTTCCCACCAGTGAAAACGACTTAGAGTTCCCAATACTTTGCATGCTAGATACATCATAGGCGGTTCCCAAACAGAAAATAAAGTTTATTCCTTTTTCCACCATACTTTCACTTTCCATGGCTAACTGTATCCACGGGTGCCCTCCATACCAACACTTTCCAAGGAATTTATTATTTGACAACATAAAGTAAATTCATTTTTCATTTCGGGACTAGGCATACCTAATACCTTTACCGTACTCTCGTGCAATGACAAGTGAATAAACACTCATCGTGAGAATAACACATCTAGCATGGAAAACACCGGCCACCCCTCACCGCCTCACGAGCGGTATGAGCACACAAAAGAGAAATTTATTTTGAAAGTTAGAGATGGCACATGCAAATTTGCTTAGAACAGCATGGAAATACCGCATATAGGTAGGTATAGTGGACTCATATGGCAAAACTAGTTTAAAAGGGTTTTGGATGCACAAGTAGTGATCATACTTAGTGCAAAATGAAGGCTAGCAAAAAGATTGAGAAGCGCCCAACCAAGAAACAAAAATTCTCATACCTGAGAATTAAGCATAAGTAACACCGAATGCACCACAAGTAGGATGTAATTTCATTGCATAACTATTGAGTTTTGTGCTTGCATAGGGAATCACAAACCTTAACACCAATATTCTTACTAAAGCATAATTACTCATCAACATGACTCACATATCACATCGTCATATCTCAAAACCATTACTAAGAACCAAGTTTATTTTGTCCAATGATCTTTATGAAAGTTTTTATTACATCCTCCTTGGATATCTATCACTTTGGGACTATTTTGATATGTTGCTTTTAATAAGCTCAAACAAATTTAAGTGAAGAACATGAGCATAATATTTCTTTCTCTCAAAATAATCTAAGTGAAGCAAGGGAGAATTTCTTAAAAAAATTACTAACTCCCAAATAAATCTAAGTGAAGCATGAGAGCATTTCTTCAAAAATAACAAAGCACACCATGCTCAAAAGGATATAAGTGAAGCACTCGAGCAATTCCATGGCTAAAAAAATTTAAGTGAAGCATAGGAGCAAGCATGGCATAATTTTTGGATCTCTCAAAAAGGTGTGTACATCAAGGATTCAAGACTTAAAACACAAAGGAAAAAAAAGCAAAGACTCATATCATAGAAGATGCTCCAAGCAAAACTCATAATATGTGATGAATAAAAAATATAGTTCCAAGTAAAATACCGATGGTTGTTAGAAAAAAGAGAGGATGCCACTCGGGGGCATCCCCAAGCTTAGTTGCTTGCTACTTCTTGAATATTATCTTGGGGTGCCTCGGGCATCCCCAAGATTAGCCTTTTGCTAATCCTTATTCCTCCATCCATCGTAATATCACCCAAAACTTCAAAACTTCAATCACACAAAACTCAACAAAACCTTCGTGAGATCCGTTAGTATAAGAAAGCAAACCACTACTATAAGTACTGTTGCAAACCCATTCATATTTTAGTTTTTAATTGTATCTACTGTATTCCAACTTTTCTATGGCAAAAACTCTTCAAAGAAACCATAGAACCATCAAAACAAGCACACAACACAAAGAAAACAGAATCTGTCAAAAACAGAACAGTCCGTAGCAATCTGACTACTTCAAATACTTATGTAACTCCAAAAATTCTAAAAAATTAGGATGATGTGATTTTTTTTATAAATCTTCTGAAAAAGAATCAACTCAAAATCGCTCTTTTGTTAAAAATGAAAATAATTTCGTCAGAGCAGAAGTTTCTGTTTTTCAGCAAGATCAAATCAACTCTCACCCAAATCATCCCAAAGGCCTTGCTTATCACAAGCACTAATTTAAACCACGAAAACACATCTAATCAGAGGCATAATTGTGTATTTTATTGAAAACAGCAAGAAAACCCAAAAGCAAAAAAGATACAAGTTGGGTTGCCTCCCAACGAGCGCTATTGTTTTACGCCCCTAGCTAGGCATAATGTGAAGGATCTAAGTGTTGTCCTCTGTAATCTTTGCCACTTTAGTAAGGGTCTTTTCAAATCCGGGAGGATCTTTGCACTTCCCTAAATTTTCCGGGAAAGAAACCATCTTGAGATCTAAAATATCCAACCATTTATTGCAAAGGGTAATCAAAGTGTTCCTACTATTGATAATACCATTGAGATGTTTGAGAGGTTCATTATATTTTTGCAATTCAACCATATGTTTATGCAAATCACCGAGTTTGTCCAAAATTTGAACTCCCTCTGGGGTCAAAGAAAACCCTTTCTTTTGTGGTGGAGCCCCCAAAATTCGTTCTAAGATTTCATAAGCAGCATTAACATCAAGCTCAATAAAATTCCCTTTCGCGGCAAAATCCAAAAGTTGTCTATGATGCAAAGCCAATCCTATGTAAAAATTTCTAAGCAAAATATTTGCATCTCCCTTTAAATTACAAACACGGTAAGACTTCATAAGCCTATACCAGACATCTTTCAAAATTTCTCCTTTTGTTTGTTTGAAGTATAGAACTTCAAAATCTGGTAACAAAGGAGTAGCGGTCAAACCAGCCATTTGACGAGAAAGTAAGAATGCGAATAGATCTGACAAGAAAACGGCAAACGAAAAAGAAGGCGAATAAAACGACAAATTTTTGTGAAGTGGGGGAGAGGAAATCGAGAGGAAAATGGCAACTAATGTAAATTTCAAGGAGATGGGGTTTGTGATTAGGAACCTGGTTGATGTTGATGATCCTCCCCAACAACAGTGCTAGAAATTCCATTTGATGTCTACTAGAACTACGTCGGTATTTCCCCAAAGAGGAAGGGATGATGCAGCACAACAACGGTAGGTATTTCCCTCAGTATGAGACCAAGGTTATCGAACCAGTAGGAGAACCACGCAACACAACGTAAATAGCCCCTGCACACAAATAACAAATACTCGCAACCCGACGTGTTTAAGGGTTTGTCAATCCCTTTCGGGTAACGGCGCCAGAAATTGGTGAGGAGACGGGGTAAAGTTGTAATAGATAGGATAAATGAAGTGCAAATAAAATAAAGTGCAGAAAGGTATTTTTGTATTTTTCGTTTAATAGAACTGAAAATAAAAGCAAATAAACTAGATCGCGAAGGCAAATATATTAAAGAAGAGACCCGGGGTCCATAGGTTTCACTAGTGGCTTCTCTCGAAAAAATAGCAAACGGTGGGAAAACAATTACTGTTGGGAAATTGATAGAACTTCAAATACTAATGACAATATCTAGGGAATGATCATTATATAGGCACGATGTCCAAGATTAGTAGAGCAACTCCTGTCTGCATTTACTACTATTACTCCACACATCGACCGCTATCCAACATGCATCTAGTGTATTAAGTGTTGGAAATATGCCCTAGAGGCAATAATAAAAACATTATTATTATATTTCCATGTTCATGATAATTGTCTTTATTCATGCTATAATTGTGTTATCCGGAAATCGTAATACATGTGTGAATAACAGACACCAACATGTCCCTAGTAAGCCTCTAGTTGACTAGCTTGTTGATCAATAGATAGTCATGGTTTCCTGACTATGGACATTGGATGTCATTGATAACAGGATCACATCATTAGGAGAATGATGTGATGGACAAGACCCAAATCCTAAACATAGCACAAGATCGTATAGTTCGTATGCTAGAGTTTTCCAATGTCAAAGTATCTTTTCCTTAGAACATGAGATCGTGTAACTCCTGGATACCGTAGGAGTGCTTTGGGTGTATCAAACGTCACAACGTAACTGGGTGACTATAAAGGTGCATTACAGGTATCTCCGAAAGTGTCTGTTGGGTTGACACGGATCGAGACTGGGATTTGTCACTCCGTATGACGAAGAGGTATCACTGGGCCCACTCGGTAATGCATCATCATAATGAGCTCAGAGTGACCAAGTGTCTGGTCACGGGATCATGCATTACGGTACGAGTAAAGTGACTTGCCGGTAACGAGATTGAACGAGGTATTGGGATACCGACGATCGAATCTCGGGCAAGTAACATATCGATTGACAAAGGGAATTGCGTACGTGGTTGATTGAATCCTCGACATCGTGGTTCATCCGATGAGATCATCGTGGAGCATGTGGGAGCCAGCATGGTTATCCAGATCCCGCTGTTGGTTATTGACCTGAGAGTCGTCTCGGTCATGTCTGCTTGTCTCCCGAACCCGTAGGGTCTACACACTTAAGCTTCGGTGACGCTAGGGTTGTGAAGATATGTATATGCAGAAACCCGAATGTTGTTCGGAGTCCCGGATGAGATCCCGGACGTCACGAGGAGTTCCATAATGGTCTGGAGGTAAAGAATTATATATAGGAAGTGCTGTTTCGGCCATCGGGACAAGTTTTGGGGTTATCGGTATTGTACCGGGACCACCGGAGGGGTCCCGGGGGCCCACCGGGTGGGGCCACCTGTCCCGGGGGGCCACATGGGCTGTAGGGGGTGCGCCTTGGCCTTCATGGGCCAAGGCCACCAGCCCCACTAGGCCCATGCGCCTAGGGTTTCCAAGGGGGAGGAGTCCAAGTGGTGGAAGGCACCTCTGGGTGCCTTGGGGGGAGGGAATCCTCCCCCTGGCCGCCACACCTAGGAGATCAGATCTCCTAGGCTGCGCACCCCCCTTGGCCCTCCTATATATAGTGGGGGAGAGGAGGGACTTCACACACCAGCCCCTGGCACCTCCCTCTCTCCCCGTTACGTCTCTCCCTCGTAGTCTTGGCGAAGCCCTGCTACTGTGACGCCCTGCATCCACCACCACGCCGTCGTGCTGCTGGATCTTCATCAACCTCTCCTTCCCCCTTGCTGGATCAAGAAGGAGGAGACGTCTCCCGTCCCGTACGTGTGTTGAACACGGAGGTGCCGTCCGTTCGGCGCTTGGTCATCGGTGATTTGGATCACGTCGAGTACGACTACATCATCACCGTTCTTTTGAACGCTTCCGTGCGCAATCTACAAAGGTATGTAGATGCATCTAATGACTCGTTGCTAGATGAACTCCTAGATGATTTTGGTGAAACGAGTAGGAAATTTTTTGTTTTCTGCAACGTTCCCCATCATTAAGTTCATGGAAAAATGGAGTAATGTAATAAGAATGATGACATGATGTATACAAGATCTATTTATGTAGAAATAGACCCCATATTGTTATCCTTAATAGCAAGGATACATACGTGTTGTTTCCCCTTCTGTCACTGGAATCAAGCACCGTAAGATCGAACCCATCACAAAGCACCTCTTCCCGTTGCAAGATAAATAGATCAAGTTGGCCAAACAAAACCCAAATATGGGAGAAGAAATACGAGGCTATAATCAATCATGCGTATAAGAGATCAAAGAAGACTCAAATAACTTTCATGGATAAAAACATAGATCTGATCATAAACTCAAAGTTCATCGGATCCCAACAAACACACCGCAAAGAGACTTGCATCATATGGATCTCCAAGAGACCATTGTATTGAGAATCAAGAGAGAGAGAGGAAGCCATCTTGGTACTAACTACCGACCCGTAGGTCTACAAAGAACTACCCACGCATCATAGGAGAGGCACCAATGACATGATGAACCCTTCCTTGATGTCTAGATTGGATATGGTGTTTCTGGAATTGCGGCGGCTGGAATTGATTTTTGTCAACTCCCTTAGGGTTTCTAGAATATTGGGGTATTTATAGAGCAAAGAGGCAGTGCGGGAGGCCACCGAGGTGGGCACAACCCACCTGGGCGCGCTTGGCCCCCCAGGCGCGCCCTGGTGGGTTGTGGTCCCCTCAGAGCACTCCTCTGGTACTTTCTTGGCCCATACGGTGTCTTCTGGTCTAGAAAAATCCATAAAAAGTTTTGCTGTGTTTGGACTCTGTTTGGTATTGATTTCCTGCGATGTAAAAAACAAGCATAAAATAGCAACTGGCATTGGGCACTATGTAAATAGGTTAGTACCAAAAAATGATATAAAATGATTGCAAAACATCCAAGAATGATAATATAACAACATGGAACAATCAAAAATTATAGATACGTTGGAGATGTACCAGAGCACACCGGGAAACTCGTTTTCAGGTTCCGATAAAGATCCCTTCGCTCCTCTGAATCCTGTGCGCTTGTATAGATTGTGAGATTTCTCCCCTTCCTTGCTCTCGACGGGAAAAATTATAGTCATTATGAAGGGGATTTTCATTTGGAATTCAAAAATTAGGAGCCATGATGTTACTTTTTGCTTTAGGGAAATTAGGAGAATTGGATGATGTCTACTAAAGCATGATTAACCCCTAAGTGATGTCAAACTCTTTATGAACTAGTATGTTTAATTATCTCGATGATCGATTTTATGGTTTTGTAGTGATGCTGGAAAAGCACAATCTTAAATACTTTCCTTCTTTGTAAAAAATTTGAACTTACATCTCTAGGATCAAAGTTGACAGAAATAAAGCTTTGTGGATCTCCAGATGATAGCAAGAAACATATTGAATCTTCTGTTTAATGGTTTTCTCTAATAGTTTATGACATTTAACTCATTATCAGTGTTATATATAGGGTTTCAAAGAGGGCTCTAACGCTTCGTCAAAGAACATTTTTTTCATTAATGACATGTATAAGGAGGCACTGGATGTGTTGATGGACGAGGTATGATACATTATGTGATTGTTTGTTGTCATACTGTAGAAAGCATGTGCATCTTTTAGATAGCTATAGATGAAAAACAATGTGAGGTTTGTAATTGTCCCAAGAGAGGTTTAATAGTTTGTTAACTTTGTTAGAAATTTCTGAATGATATTAATATCCACTCCGTACCATCATTAATGTAGTTGCATCTAAAAATATTAGAAGAAAGATTTAAGTTAAATATATAAATTATTTGATTTTGGATGCACTTTAGTGTTTATTAAAACATTTCACATATACATGTATCAAGTATTTTTTTGATATTTATATTAAGGGCCTCAGGTTCTAGTCTTGTCCCGGGCCCCGAAAATCTTAGGACCGGCCCTACGCCCGCTGGACACCTAGCTGAACACGCTTCCTCGCCGCATTCAAATGCCTCGACTAAACCCGCACGTGTGCCGAGAAACCTAGTCCGACCACATGTCCGTTCAAGAGCGGTTCGACATTGAACACAACGACGAGCAAGCTTCTCCTATCAGCCCACTATTTAAAAGAGGCCAGACGCCGGGTAAGAATCGCATCACAACTCAGTTCCCCATCTCCAAGTTGCACCATTTTCTCAACATTGTTCATGCCATCCAGCGAGCAAGAAGAGCAGTTCTCCATCATAAAAGCCGACCGGGTGGCCCACCGAGCCCGCCGGATACGAGCCAGGCAACTTCTTTTTCCACCTCCCTTGCCTAGCCCGACGGAGCAAGTTGCCACTCCTAGTCGGCCCATGGTTCAACAACTCTCCTCTCCAAGCCAGATTGCAGAGGAGTAGCGAGTTGCTCCTGGCAGGCACACGGGGGAGCATGGCAGAATGGGCATTGTGGCTGCCATGGACAAGGCCAGTCACCGTGCCATTCACCATCAATGTTGGCGGAACAGCGCCCGGTCGATGGAGAATGTATCCAGCTACCCGGAGATCGATGAGTCGATGGCCAGTGCATCCACGTTCATCACCAACATCGAGGAAAAGTAGAATATGGGAGGCCGCCACCGCTTGGGTTCCAGGAAGGCCATCGCCGGTGCATCGCCTATGTGCACAGCCGGTGACTTGACGGGTTCAGCGCAAGTGCATACCATCATTGACCCCGGCCTCGGCTTCACGGAAGTGAGCAACCTCCTTTCCCTCCAGCTGAAGCACCTTCTTTGCCACTCTGATGAGAGGTGCAGCCAAACATAGGGAATATATGGGAGAATAATATACCTCTGGGGCTCCCCGTAGTCCGATGAGCAGGCTGTCGAACATGGGGACACTACTAGGTGGCCTAAGGTAAAACTCTACTATTAGTGCGGGTGGCCACGTTACTACTTCCACGCTACAGCTAACAGGAAAGTAGCAATGCGGGTGGCACCCCTACTACTACTACTTCTGTTAGTAGTAACGCACCGTAGCGGCTGAGTTTCAGAAAGAGCAGCTGTTGTTCCAGCCAGGCATCCTGGAAGCTCTTTCAGGAGCTGTGGCAGCCCGCCTTACTGCCTCATCCAAGGCAGACCAATCAGCTGATATTTGTTTTACTTTCAATGCTGCAAAAACTAGTATGCAGGGTCACCAAAAGAGGAAAGAAAAAAAAGAAAAGAATGCAGGAGTGGCCGTGGGATCTGAGGAGGCCCGTAAAAAAACCATTGGAAAGAAGAGGAGACATGCAGTAGACGCTCGCCGTACGGGTAGTGATATAGAATTCTCTTTTGAGAAACATATGGATAGTTATGAGCGCATACTATATGGCGACATGGACGCAACAGACGTTTCATCCAAGCGTGTGTGTACGGGTAGGGTGGAGACAGTTAAGAATGCAGAGGGTGTGATCACATATGTAGCGAAGGATACCGATGAGAAGGAGGAGGACTTTGAACAGAAGGAGAGGGAATCAGTTGGGGAAGAAAAGGAAAATGTTGGCGCTTCGGCGGCCTCCGAGGAGGAGGACCGCCGAGCCAAATGAAAATCATAAGTTGGAACTGTCGTGGTATCCTCTCCTCCACGGTAGTTCCTGAGCTCTTGGATCTACAAGAGCGAACCAAGGCAGAGTTAATTTTTCTTTCTGAATCTCATTTGAATAAATGTAAAGCCGATGAGCTGTGTCGTGTTTTAAATTTTGATTTGATGTTTGTAGTGGAGAGTGATGGTCGGGCCGGCGGCCTCATTTTGTTTTATCATAAGATGAATAAAGTCGTTTTAAACTATGTGTCGAATAATTTTATTGATGTCCTTTTTATGAGTGAGAATGTAGTACAATGGCGATTTACAAGTTTCTATGGATATCCAAGTTGGAGTGAGCGTACACGATCTTGGGATGATATTCGCAATTTGCACCAGAAGGGCAACCACCCATGGATGATTTTGGGAGATTTTAATGAGATTTTACTTTCTTCAGAAAAGGAAGGAGGTAATGTGAGGCCTAATGCTATGATGAGGGACTTTCGCAATTGTTTGGGAGAATGCGGTCTGGAAGACATGGGGTGTATTGGTGATCTGTTCACTTGGAGGAGAGGTGAAATTAGGGAAAGACTTGATCGGGGGGTCTGTAATGTGGAGTGGGCAAACAAATTTCCTCGGGCTGCAATTGTAAATGAAGAACATATACACTCTGATCATCGGCCTCTCATCCTCGATACGGAATATTGTGACAGAAATATTTTTGAACAACCAAAGAGACGAGTAAAACAGTTTGAAGCCCGATGGCTAATAGAAGAGACGGTTGGAGAAATAGTACGTACAGCCTGGGATAAAGCCAAGATGTTGGGTATTGGACCGTCCCTCGCATATCGTACTAGGGCGGTGCATATGGATTTGCATACTTGGGACCGTGATACGCTGAGGGGACCGAAAATAAGAATTAATAAACTCAAGAAAGAGTTAGAGAAGTTGAAAAGAGGACCGATCAACACGGAGTCTCAAGCGCGACAGAAGGAGATTCTAGTCCTTGTGGAAAATCTACTAGAGCAAGAGGAGATCTACTGGGTACAATGGGGCCGTGCAAACTGGCTATTACATGGCGATCGTAATACGTCCTTTTTTCACAATGCAGCAACAGCTAGAAAAAAGAGAAATCATATTAAAAAATTGCTTGATGAAAATGGTGTCTGGGTGCAAGATAGGGAGATGAAGAACCATATTATGGCATACTTCTCAAGACTCTTCACCTCGGAAGTTAATCAACCTGACCCGATGGCCCTATCTCTTGTCAAAAGAAAAGTAACAAATGAAATGAATAATGCTCTTGTGGCCCCTTATACGGCCGAGGAGGTCCGGAAGGCCCTTTTTGATATTGGAGATTTAAAAGCCCCGGGTCCAGATGGGTTACATGTTATCTTTTATAAAAGATTTTGGTCCATGTTAGGGGATGATCTAATAGAAGAGGTACTCCGGGCGGTGAATACTTGTACTATTCCTGATGGTTGGAATGAGACTACAATTGTAATGATCCCAAAGATTAATTCTCCCGAAAAGGTAACTCAATTTCGACCAATTAGTCTGTGTAATGTCGTGTATAAGGTAATCTCAAAAATGATTGCGGACCGTTTGAAGATAATCCTCTAAGATATTATCAGCACAACTCAGAGTGCGTTTGTGCCAGGACGAATGATTACAGATAATATATTAGTGGCATATGAATGCTTCCATACTATTAAGAAAAAAAGGAATGGTAAAGAGGGTCTGTGTGCTATTAAACTGGATATGCACAAAGCTTACAACCAAGTAGAGTGGTCTTTCCTCAAGGAGATTATGCTCAGATTGGGATTTCAAGAAAACTGGGTAAACTTGATTATGCAATGTGTATCGGGTCCGGATTAATACAGAAGAAACTGAGAGTTTTAAACTCACTAGAGGATTAAGGCAGGGAGATCCTCTATCTCCATACTTATTCTTGTTATGTACAGAGGGGCTGACCGCTCTATTAGAAAACGCAGAGGAGAATGGGAACATCTCAGGAATAAAGGTTACCAGGGATGCACCATCGATTTCAAACCTCCTATTTGTAGATGATTCACTGATCCTTATGAAAGCAAATGTTATGAACGCGGAGGCGTTGAAATCGGTTTTAAACTCCTATTGTGCGGCCTCGGGACAGATGGTGAGTGTTGAGAAGTCTAGTATATTCTTCAGTCCTAATACCAAGGTAGAAGATAAAGCGCAAATCTGTACAATTTTGAATATTATGACCGAAGCACTTAACGATAAGTATTTGGGTTTGCCTGCAAATGTGGATATGGACAAAAGTGACTGTTTTCAATTCCTTATTGATAGAATTATTATGAAAATTAGTGGATGGAAGGAAAAACTGCTATCTGTGGGTGGAAAGGAAATTTTGCTCAAATCTGTTGTACAAGCTATCCCAGCTTATGCCATGTCTGTCTTTAAAATTCCTAAAAAAACTTGCAAGGGAATCATTGACGCGATGTCGCAATTTTGGTGGGGTGACGAGGACAACCAGAAGAGAATGCATTGGATGGCGTGGTGGAAGATGTGCGTCCCAAAAGACCAAGGGGGTATGGGGTTCCGAGATATCCACTGCTTTAATCTGGCATTGTTAGCCAAACAAGCATGGGGTCTACTTGATAATCCTGAGTATTTATGTGCTACTATCTTGAGAGCTCAATATTTTCTGGACGGCGATTTAATGAGTGCAAATCTAAAAAAGGGCTCCTCCTTTACTTGGCAAAGTATCATGGCGGGACTGAACTGTCTGAAAAACGGTTATATTTGGCGAGTTGGAAACGGACATAATATAGATATTTGGAGAGATGCATGGATTCCCAACTGTGTGAATAGGAAAATTATTATTCATAGAAGGGGACAACTACTATCAAAGGTCTGTGATCTTATTGACCCAGTCACGAATTCTTGGGATGAAGATTTGGTGAGATAAACATTCTGGCCAATTGATGTTCAAAGGGTATTAGCAATTCCACTTCCCATGCGTAATATGCCTGACTTTATTGCTTGGAGCCATACAAAAAATGGTAAGTTCACTGTTCGATCGGCTTATTTGAAAGAGTGGAACCAACAACATGGAAAAAAATTAGAACATGCAAACGGAATGGGTAGAACCAATGTCAACCCTATATGGGGTAAGATTTGGAAACTATCCTGCCCGGCAAAAATTAAAATTTTCATATGGCGTACACTGCATGGTACCCTCCCATGCCGAGTTACACTTGCCAACAGACATATAAAAGTTTCACCCATTTGCCCTTCATGCTTGAATGGACCGGAGGATACAAAACATGTCTTGTTTCGGTGTCAGAAGGCAAAATAAGTTTGGGAAAAATTAGGCCTACAAGAGGTGATCCATAAAGCCTGTGTTGTTGATCACGTGGGAGAGGCGGTGCTAGAATTCTTACTCCTTATGAAAGATCAAGATTTAAATATTAAGGGCATCCAGAACGCACGTGAGTTAATAGCTATTACAGCTTGGTATCTATGGTGGGATAGACATCAACTGGTCCATGAAGGAAAGTTACATGATGCAAATCAAACTTCGATGGGGGCTCGTGCTATAACTGTAAACTATGTCAATGCATACTCCCCTAAGGCAACTTGCAAAACAGGGGGGTGGAGTATCCCTCCTAGGGGATTTGTGAAGCTGAATGTTGATGCCGCGTTCGATCATGACCTTCTTCAAGGTGCAGCTGGGGAGGTCCTGAGAGATGATAAGGGAAGGTTCATTGTCGGAGGAAATTAGAGGATTGACTAGTGTGATGATGTATTAACAGTAGAAGTTCTGGCTCTTAAATTTGGTTTATTCCTAGCACAGAAGGCGGGCTGCAATCGCCTTGTTGTAAACTCAGATAACATGGAAGTGATCGACGTAATGAAGAATGGAGGACACTCGGCGGGAGCCGCAGCTGCACTTTTTGATGATTGTTATTTTTTGGCTTGTGATTTTCCTATAGTTAAATTTGAACACTGTAATAGGGAAGCAAATAGAGTGGCCCATGAAATAGCTAGGTTAGCAAAAATTTCAGCCACTAGGGATTGGTTTGAGGAGCCTATGAAGGATATTGTACCTCTTCTTATGGACGATGTAACAATTATTTCTAACTAATAAAGTTGAAGTTTTATTTAAAAAAAAGTAGTAACGCGGGTCTGGACCAGGCACTAAAACAAACTCTTTGTATTTTTGGGCGTATTTATGCATTATTTATACAACAGTTATATAGGCTTTAATACAGTCCAACATAAAATGCAACATTGAAAGTATATGATACAACAATGTCTCATGATTATCAGCAGCAGTAGCAGCAGCATCATAATAATATAACAATGTCTCACCATTATAATCATCATACGTTAACCACTAGCTAATTGGTATCAATCATGACTAAAAATGCACCAAGAAATTGTATCATCCTAGGTAGATAGTTTCCCAGCACATAGTAGTCATAATACGATCGGCGGTACAAATATAGTTAGTTATTACCGATCATGACAAGTACTAGGACCTACTCCTCTCTTTTAGGGAAAATATAAAAGAATAGGAAACCCACTCCATCTCTGTTATGGAGCACAGAGATCCATCGAGCTCCAGTTTCTAGCCTCCGCTCATTCACTATTTGCCTCCATCCTTCAATTTTAAGTGTTCCATCTGGCTCGCGTTTAGTCAAGTATCTATATTCGAAATTGGTATTCTCATGGCAAAAAAAGTTCATCTCACCATGCATATCCGTCGGCGCAGGCACAACAACACTTCAGACCTTCTGTTGAAGAGCATTATATTAACATAGTAAACAATGCAGTTTATTTAGGAAAAATGTATGAAAAAGACAGACTAGTGACACAATAGTAAAAAAAAATCTTACCATGCATTTTCTACAAATATTAGTATCACTCAACTTGTGGACTAGTGGCACGTATCATGCAGTACTTCAGTCAGCTCCGTAACTACCCTTAAATGACTGAACAACATTAACAAAGGGGACAAGATAATTCTTCTCCCCCAAGTATGCTGTGAGCCAGTGTAATAGGCCTCGTCTACTATTTTCAATGTAATTCTCGGAGATAGAAAATAAGTTGTCAATTTTAAATAAACAAGTTAGGTTAGGGGTGAATAACAACTACTTTTAAATAAGCAACATAGACCATCTAAAGAAATTGTTTTAGAAATGAAGATGAAATGTTTGCCTCATCTCTTTAGTTAAGAAAAATGCCTTAACTTGTGCATAGTTTACAACAAACACAATACTAACATGACATCGAGGCCAACCTGAGCTAAACAAACACCGCTGCAGAGTTCCACACATCACGCTCTCTTATGCATAGTGAAAGTGAAGCACTATGTTTGAGGTTTCATGACATCAGAGACTCAAGAACACTGAAAACTCAGAGATTTCATCAACTAAGCACAAATTGGAGGGGAACTAGCTAGGGTTTCTATTGCCCAAGAAATTAAAGGGGGAAATAGGCGAACCACTCAGTAGTGGCTAGGGTTTATACCTCGGCGCCCCGGTGCCACCAGCCAGCCAGCCGGACCCGGGCCTCCAGGAAGAGTGGAGGAAGGGGAGGAAGGAGGGAGGAGAGTTACCTCAAAGGGATGCCGGGGACGCAGGGATGGCTGCAATGCGAGCAGATCGGCGGGCAGGTCCGAGATGCCAGCGGTTGAATATGGGCGCTGCGAGAGAGGTGGGATGGGAGGGGGGACGGGTGGCTGCTCCGGTAATAAGTGGAACATAGTAGTAGCAGGGGCACGGGACCGACGCTACTACTACACCCCATAGTTGTAGCGCAGCCTTGGGCCCGCGCTACTACTAAGGGGGGCCCACCAGCTGGGCTCGTCTATACATAGTAGTAGCACAGATTTTACAGTCTGCACTACTACTACTGCATGTTCAGGGGGGGGGGGGGGCACGGTAGGGTCCACTTAGCAGTAGCGATGGCCCGCCCAGCCTGCGCTACTACCATACCATACTAGTAGCGCGTGGTTTTTAAGTGCGCTACTCCTAAGTAGCAGTAGCGGGTCCCATATAACCCGTCCCACTATTAGGTAGTTACCTATACGGGTTTTCCTAGTGTGGGAAGACAAAGGGGTCCGCCGCGGCAGGCCGTAGACTAGTGTAGTGTCCGTCGTGTCGTGGGAGTGGAGCTCCGCGCGGCCGGACGTGCAGATAGTTTTACCTTTTTTTAGTTAAATATGTCCATAATGTAAATGCTTCGACCGGTTTGTATGAAATTCGCCGTGTTTGCATGAATTTTCATCCGGTTTGTTAAAAAATGTTTGAAACGTATGCGGGCAGCGTTGGACGGCCAGCTCTGGCCCGCGGACTGGTCTCCCTCTGTACGCAGACGGATGTCGGAGCAAATTTGCGGTCGCCGTTGAAGATGCCCTAATCCCCATGAAAACCTAAAAAATTGTGTCATGTGCGTCAAAATGTCAAAGTAGGGGTAAAACTAGAATTCACTCTTTTTTACAGCATACTGCACCTCATCCCTAATGCATTGTGCTGTAGTGCATTTTTTGTGCTGACACTTTACCATATGTTATGCATTGTATTCACACCAATTAAGAAACTCGTAGAACTTCGCGTCCCTGACTTGTACGCATGGTGCAAACCCTAGCCAGTGATCTAGAGGCCAAAACGATTGTGGAGTTGACACTTTCCCTCTGCGATTCGGAGATTTGGCTTACTCTTCGTAGTACCAAAGGCAAAATTCTCCACAATTTTCTACTGGCCTACCGACCACGGACTACCAAACGTACGTGATGCAGCAGCTGACTAGTCGTTGGACCCAATCTTGACGTTGGACGCAACGTGTCTCGAAACTAGTCGTTGGACCTTCCCCTGGTTTTACTTATTATAAAGATCCAATCTTGACGTTGGAGGCAGCAGCTGCCCACGACGCGGTGCCGCTGCGTGAAGGGATCAACTTTGCGCGGCGCCGTCCCCGCGCGCCAAGATCTCCACCTGTAACGCTGACAGCCTGCTCTCACGCGTCGTCGCTGCCCATGACGACAGCTCGAGTCTCGAACGTTACAGCTGTTGCCTACCTTAACCGACATTTTAGAATCGCCTAAGCATTTCTCTATAAATACCAGCTTCGTCCCATCCCAACTCACAACTCGCAGCTCAAGTACAGCTTCTACACACAGAGCCTAAGCATCCCATCTCATCTCCTCTCCAAATCACCATCAGCAGCTACCAGATGGCTCGCTTCGCCGTGGTCGCCGCAATCATCGCCCTCCTCGCCGTCGCCACCGCCGCTCAGGGTCCCATGCCGGCGCCCAGGATGGCACCGCTCCCCGCACCCCCGGCGAGGTCGCCGACCACCGCCCCTGCGCCGGTCGCCACCCCGCCCACCGCCGCGTCGCCGTCCCCGATGGCCTCTCCCCCGGCCCCACCCACCGACGCGCCGACCGACGCTCCCTCCGCGATGACGCCCTCCACGGTCTCCGCCACGCCCTCCGGCGCCCCCGTCGGTGCCCCCACCGGCACTCCCGCGAGCTCTGCCGTGTACTCGTCCGCCGCCAGCTTCGTTGCAGTGGCCGGAGCGCTCGCCGCCGCCATCGTTTTCTAGATGCAGCGATGACCCTGCTACTCTACTTTGTCTATACAGTTTCAGTGTTTCTGAGATTCTTTTATTGTAGACGGAGGAAAGGTTATCTTGTGACGAGATTATTACGAATATAAAATTCTTTCATTTGTGAGTACTCTACTTTATATTCTCCTCTCGTGGATGTGTATTTTCCTTTTTTCCAGCTTAGTTTCTGATATGCTGCGGGCTACAAATTCAATTCAGCACAATTCTGTCCTGGTACTTTGTTGCATGTTGCTTAAACGGCATTTTGGCATGTTCTTCCTAGGTTGTAGTTCTCTGACATGTACTGGTATAGGAGTGGGGGAAAAACAGCATTAACGACTGTATAACACAAGAAACCGGGTGTTTTACAAATTCCAAAGCTTTTCTCCCATTTAAAATTAGCCGTGTGCAATCTATGTTGTATAGTTGTCGCTTCTCCGACATCTTAGTTCGAAGTGACAACGGTCACATTAAAACGTCTAAGACATCAATATGATCTTCAAGTTCCGAGAAGAATTAGCAGATTCTAGTTTCCGGAAGAAAACAAAGGAGTTTCGTGTATTTTTACCAAGAGAATCTAACATATGTGAAATGTTAAATTATGAGGAAAATGATACAAACAATGAACCCCCCCCCCCCCCCCACCCCCCCGCCCGCCGGTCTAGCTGCTGCAGGACACATCCACCGTCCTGTTTGGCGGCTAGGCCGCAAGCGTGTTCTCACCCCCGTCCGCCTCTAGGCCCCCTGTTGGCCCAACTCCCTTCTTGCTACTGTCCATCGAGGCGGGTGAAGCCCTTGGGGGAAGGTAGCCGTGGCTCGGTCCCGCCTGGTGCAGGCCACCCTCCATGCCCGACAGAGCCTCCTCTGAGCTACGTGACGACCACTGCTTGTGTGTGCGGTCACGGTGATCCTCTGGCAAGGCTGGTGAAGCTTCGCGATGGATCTTTGTCGACACCGCTCCCGTCCTAGCGTATTTGGACCTATGTTCTCCAACGTCCTTGGTTGCGTCCTCTACTGGCACGGTTTCGGTCCCAGTGCACTGGCTGTTGCGTCCCTTCCAACTTTGGTTCGCCGGCTTTCTGGTGGCTCCGCCTCTGGCAGCACGGATCTGCGCTCCCTTTCGGCTCCAAATTGCCAGCGGTGTCGGTCGTCATACTTCCATCCGTTTCGGCTCTCTACCTCGCCGCCTCTTCGGCCTTGTCCACCTACATGTCATGTTGACTCCAAAGCTTGCGTTTTTCGTCGGCGACAGGTGCAAACCCACCCTCTTATGAGGTAGCGGTTGACAAGCAGGTTGGCTCTGACATCTTCGGACCCTTACCTGGTGGCTTTGGGATTACTCGGACTCAAGCCAGGCACTCCATGCTCGGCTTGCCGATGCTTGCAGCGGCGACACTCGTGGGTGTCATTTCCCTTCCTGGAGGCGGTGCCATGGACTTTATCCATGCCCCTCTACGAGCATTAGGGGAAATCTTAGGTCCGGTTCCCCGGATCGGATGGCGACGACATCACGACATTGTTTTCCTTCTTGAAGGCGCTATCTTGCTTGCTCGTGGTGTTCCCGGTGTTGGATTAGGAGATGTTCGATGTCCCACTGATTCGGCTTGCTCCTCTAGTTCTAGGTTTTGTGGGTTTAGTTGTGTCCTTTTCCCCTGTTCGAACTGATCACCCCATCTCTCTCTTCTTCGGCCACCATGTTGATCCCTCCTTGCGTTTATGTCATTCCTTGTATCCTTTATTGTACTCATTCTTCTCTCTTCTCTCAATAGAAAAGATATGCAAGCTTTGCGTATTTATGAAAATGTGAATTCATTTGGGAGGGCCGTTTTGGCTCTCGGCAACCTATGCTCCCGAATGAACATCCCCCCCCCCCCCCCCCCGCCCGCCCGCCAGTCCAGCTGTTGCATGACATCCACCGTCCTGTTTGGCGGCTAGGCCGCCCGCGTGTTCCTCCCCCCGTCCGCCTCTAGCCCCCCTGTTGGCCCAGCTCCCTTCTTGCTACTGTCCGTCGAGGCGGGCGAAGCCCTTGGGGAAGGTAGCCGTGGCTCAGTCCCGCCTGGTGCAGGCCACCCTCCATCCCCGACAGAGCCTCCTCTGAGCTACGTGACGACCACTTCTTGTGTGTGCGGTCACGGTGATCCTCTGGCAAGGCTGGTTAAGCTTCGCGATGGATCTTTGTTGACACCACTCCCGTCCTGGCGTATTTGGACCTATGTTCTCCAGCGTCCTTGGCTGCGTCCTCTACTGGCGCGGTTTTGGTCCCAGTGCACTGGCTGTTGCGTCCCTTCCAACTTTGGTTCACCGGCTTTCTGGTGGCTCCGCTTCTGGCAGCACGGATCTGCGCTTCCTATCAGCTCAAAATCGCCAGCGGTGTTGGCCGTCATACTTCCATCCATTTCGGCTCTCTACCTCGCTGCCGCTTCGGCCTTGTCCACCTACATGTCATGTTGACTCCAAAGCTTGAGTTTTTTGTCGGCGGCAGGTGCAAACCCACCCTCTTATGAGGTAGCGGTTGACAAGCAGGTTGGCTCTGACATCTTCGGACCCTGATCTGGTGGCTTTGGGATTACTCGGACTCAGGCCAGGCACTCCATGCTCGGCCTGCCGATGCTTGCAGCGGCGACACTCGTGGGTGTCATTTTCCTTCCTGGAGGCGATGCCATGGACTTTATCCATGCCCCTCTACGAGCATCAGGGGAAACCTTAGGTCCGGTTCCCCGGATCGGATGGAGACGGCATCACGACATTGTTTTCCTTCTTGAAGGTGCTATCTTTCTTGCTCGTGGTGTTCCCGGTGTTGAATTAGGAGATGTTCGATGTCCCACTGATTCGGCTTGCTCCTCTAGTTCTAGGTTTTGTGGGTTTAGTTGTGTCCTTTTCCCCTATTCGGGCTGATCACCCCATCTCTCTCTGCTTCAGCCACCATGTTCATCCCTCCTTGCGTTTATGTCATTTCTTGTATCCTTTATTGTAATCATTCTTCTCTCTTCTCTCAATAAAGAGATATGCAAGCTTTGCGTATTTATGAAAATGTGAATTCATTTGGGAGGGCCGTTTTGGCTCTTGGCAGCCTATGCTCCCGAATGAACATTCCCCCCCTCCCCCGCCCGCCGATCTAGCTGTTGCACGACATCCGCCGTCCTGTTTGGCGGCTAGGCCGCCCGCATGTTCCTCCCCCCGTCCGCCTCTAGCCCCTTGTTGGCCCGGCTCCCTTCTTGCTACTGTCCGTCGAGGCGGGCGAAGCCCTTGGGAAAGGTAGCTGTGGCTCAGTCCCGCCTGGTGCAGGCCACCCTCCATCCCCGACAGAGCCTCCTCTGAGCTACGTGACGACCACTTCTTGTGTGTGCAGTCACGGTGATCCTCTGGCAAGGCTGGTGAAGCTTCGCGATGGATCTTTGTCGACACCGCTCCCGTCCTGGCATATTTGGACCTATGTTCTCCAGCGTCCTTGGTTGCATCCTCTACTGGCGCGGTTTCGGTCCCAGTGCACTGGCTTTTGTGTCCCTTCCAACTTTGGTTCGCCGGCTTTCTGGTGGCTCCGCCTCTGGCAGCACAGATCTACGCTCCCTTTCGGCTCCAAATTGCCAGCGGTGTCGGCCGTCATACTTCCATCCGTTTCGGCTCTCTACCTCGCTGTCTCTTCGGCCTTGTCCACCTACATGTCATGTTGACTCCAAAGCTTGCATTTTCATCGCCGGTAGGTGCAAACCCACTCTCTTATGAGGTAGCGGTTGACAAGCAGGTTGGCTCTGACATCTTCGGACCCTGATCTGGTGGCTTTGGGATTACTCGGACTCAGTCTAGGCACTCCATGCTCGGCTTGCCGATGCTTGCAACGGCGACACTCGTGGGTGTCATTTCCATTCGTGGAGGCGGTGCCATGGACTTTATCCATGCCCCTCTACGAGCATCAGGGGAAACCTTAAGTCCGGTTCCCCGGATCGGATGGCGACGGCATCGCGACATTGTTTTCCTTCTTGAAGGCGCTATCTTGCTTGCTTGTGGTGTTCCCAGTGTTGGATTAGGAGATGTTCGATGTCCCATTGATTCGGCTTGCTCCTCTAGTTCTAGGTTTTGTGGGTTTAGTTGTGTCCTTTTGCCCTGTTCGGGCTGATCACCCCATCTCTCTCTGCTTCAGCCACCATGTTGATCCCTCCTTGCGTTTATGTCATTTCTTGTATCCTTTATGGTACTCATTCTTCTCTCTTCTCTCAATAGAAAATATATGCAAGCTTTGCGTATTTATGAAAATGTGAATTCATTTGGGAGGGCCGTTTTGGCTCTCGGCAGCCTATGCTCCCGAATGAACATCCCCCACCCCCACCCCCCGCCTGTGTGTTCCTCCCCTGTCCGCCTCTAGCCCCCCTGTTGGCCCAGCTTTCTTCTTGCTACTGTCCTTCGAGGCTTGCGAAGCCCTTGGGGAAGGTAGCCGTGGCTCGGTCCCGCCTGGTGCAGGCCACCCTCCATCCCCGATAGAGCCTCCTCTGAGCTACGTGACGACCACTGCTTGTGTGTGCGGTCACGGTGATCCTCTGGCAAGTCTGGTGAAGCTTCGCGATGGATCTTTGTCGACACCGCTCCCGTCCTGTCGTATTTGGACCTATGTCCTCTAGCGTCCTTGGTTGCGTCCTCTACTGGCGCGGTTTCAGTCCCAGTGCACTGGTTGTTGCCTCCCTTCCAACTTTGGTTCGCCGGCTTTCTGGTGGCTCCGCCTCTGGAAGCATAGATCTGCGCTCCCTTTCGGCTCCAAATTGCCAGCGGTGTCGGCCGTCATACTTCCATCCGTCTCGGCTCTCTACCTCGCCGCCTCTTCGGCCTTGTCCACCTACATGTCATGTTGACTCCAAGGCTTGCGTTTTTCATCGGCGGCAGGTGCAAACCCACCCTCTTATGAGGTAGCGGTTGACAAGCAGGTTGGCTCTGACATCTTCGGACCCTGATCTGGTGGCTTTGGGGTTACTCGGACTCAGGCCAGGCACTCCATGCTCGGCTTGCCGATGCTTGAAGCGGCGATGCTCGTGGGTGTCATTTCCCTTGCTAGAGGCGGTGGCATGGACTTTATCCATGCCCCTCTACGAGCATCAGGGGAAACCATAGGTCCGGTTCCCTGGATCGGATGGCGATGGCATCACGACATTGTTTTCCTTCTTGAAGGCGCTATCTTGCTTGCTCGTGGTGTTCCTGGTATTGGATTAGGGGATGTTCCATGTCCCACTGATTCGGCTTGCTCCTCTAGCTCTAGGTTTTGTGGGTTTAGTTGTGTCCTTTTCCCCTGTTCGGGCTGATCACCCCATCTCTCTTTGCTTCGGCCACCATGTCACTACTAGGGAAAATGTTATACACAGAACTTTAGAAGTAGCGCTTGTTAAAAAAGCTCGCTACTGCTAGACAGCAGTAGCGCGTGCCAAATAAGCGCGCTGCAGATGCATACATAGCAGTAGCGCGTCTCGCTGAAAACTCGGTACTACTAAAATTTCGACCACTAAGCCGATGGGCTACACATAGTAGTAGCGATCTCTCAGAAACCACGCTGCCGCTAAAATTCTTATAGCAGCGCGTTTACCTGTAAAGCGCTAGTGCTAACGAAAATAAAATAAAATGAAAAATAAATAGAAAACTAAATGGAAATGAAAGAAATATAAAAAGGAGAAAGGAAAAATATATAATGTAAAGAAAAATAAATGAAAAAGGGAAAAAAGGATGAAGGAATAGCAGTAGCGCGTTTGCGGAAACGCGCTATAGCTAACTTAGCTATAGCATGTTTTCCCTAATGCGCTACCATTATTTTTGACTTAACCCAAAAAAGTGTTTCCCCCGTGTCGGGGGGAGGAACCCCGGGCAGGCAACGGAACCCGGATCCTCTTCAAAAATAGTGGGGCCCGCATCGCCCCTCAAACCGGCACGGGCCCGGCCGGGTTGCTCGAACCGGCAAGGCCTGCAGCCCGGAGAAACTCTCCGACCCGGACTCAGCAACTGGCGCAAGGCGACCGAACCCAGCACGACCATGGCTTCCCCAACAAGCCGACCCCACCCGTGGCGTGCACTGCAATCCAGCCACGAGTCAAGCTCCCGTCCCATTCAGGCCGTACGATGGGACGAGACCTCAATCACCTATGACCAAGACAACAGTGTTTCCATCCATGCCTATGGTCAGCCGGAGCGTGGCAACAGTGCCCCTCCCACTGACCAGGGCTGGCGTGGCAACAGTACTTCCGCCCTCACCATTGACGATAGCAAGCGGCAACCTGATGGAGAGCACTATACACGACTCGACTCGGCCATGCCCTGACGATCGACAAGACGGCACACAGCCCCCATATGCACGCGGGGCCCACACCTAGGGGAACCCGGCAAACCACAAGCCCTCAGCGGGACCCAGCCCGATATCCCGGACACCGACAATATGGACCCACCGACTCGGCATATTTCCATTGTAACCCTGGGCGGGTTGATCTATAAAATCCCCCAGGAACACACGCCTACAGGGAGATATGAGATGTACACAAGGATGCCTGTGAGAAGGAGAAAGTACGAGCAAGCATAGGACTAGCCACCAAGCCGCAACACCGGAGAGAAGGAGCAGCCTAAGCCTTGGCCAGCTTCCTTCCTCCTCATACAGCTCGAGGAGCAACATTGTACTATCGATCATCCAACTACACTCGGTAGGACTAGGGGCATTATCTCTCCGGAGAGCCCCGAACCTGGGTATGTCCGGCGTCCCGCACCCGCTCATGCCAACCTTGCCTCTGCAGCCCACCAACGCCCTTGAGCCTCCTCCTCTCTTTAGCCATCCCTTGGCATCTGCCGTGCGCCCACCACGACAATTGGTGCCCACCGTGGGGCAGCTCGAGGAGCTGGCCGGGAGCATGCTTCCGACGGGGCCCTTCTTCTACACCGACAAGTTTGTCGCATTGGTGGACGACGTTGTCGGCGCGCTTGCCGCCTCCTTCGACGCGCTGCGCATCTCCGATGCGTTCACATCCGACGAGTACCCCAGTGAGGTGCTCAGCTACTCCAACTCCCCGCTTTCCCTCAGTGGTGGCATTGCCGCCGAGGCAATGGACGTCCATGTGGATGTTTACATCACCGGTGACGGCGCCTCCTCCTCGTCGAGCAAGACGAGGAAGGCCGCGGAAGCCAGGGCCACCGGGGAACAGATCAAGCCGTCCGATCCGCTGCGTGCCACGATGCAGAGCCTCCGCATCCCCATCGGCATCGACGTCGACACCACCAACGTCGCCGAGGCCCGATCTCAGCTCGAAGAAAGGCGCCAGCAGATTCTGGACCTGTCCGAGACACTCGCCGCCACCAAGCGTCGCCTGGAGGCCGCTCAGATGGAGCACGACGCCGCTCAGATGGAGCACAAGCCGGGTCACCGATGTGCGCACCCGGAGAGGAGCGATCGGTCGGGCCCATGGCACCGTCTGAACCGTCTACGAGACCCGAGTGAAGAACATGCGCGCTGTGGAGGCAGCCGGGGTCGGCCTCGACCAGCTCACGGGTGAGGAGCTGAAAGAGCGCATCGGGCGGATGCGTGAGCTCCTCCACGCCACCAACACCCAGCAGGATCGCCTGCACCAGCTCACCAAGCCGGCGGGGTCCGGCTTCGCCCACCTTGGCGGACCCGGCGAACTTCTGCACACGGCTTCCTCGTCGCCCGGTGAGGTGCACTCCGGTCAAGCCCGGACTCGGTGCAACCCGGCCGCCATAGCCACCGACATCCTGGGCAAAAAGCCCACAGTGGAGACTCAGCACGGACCCGACCAGCATGGCCGGCGTCCGGCTCCAACCGACCCGGCCCCTCGAGGCCTGACCGCCAGTCGACTCGGCCCGCGTGCCATCGACGACGCCGACGCTCGCCACCGCCTCAATCAGCTAGCTTGCTCCCTGGAGGTGGAGGAGAGCGGCGCTATCGGGCCGGCCTGCTTCGGCCCATGCATCCGGGAGGAACCCTTCCCCAAAGGGTTCATGCTCCCCCGCGACACCCCCAAGTACAACGGGACCGTGAAGCCAGAAGACTGGCTCAACGACTACACCACGGCCATTTGCATCACCGGTGCCAATCGTCGTCTCGCCGTGCACTATGCACCGCTCATGCTCCAGGGGTCGGCCCGCACGTGGTTGAACAGTCTGCCGATGGGTAGCATCAACGCGTGGGTCAACTTCGAGGAGGCCTTTGTCCGCAAATTCAGGGGGACCTACAAGCGACCCGGTCGCTGATACGTCTCCGTCGTATCTACTTTTCCAAACACTTTTGCCCTTATTTTGGACTCTAACTTGTATGATTTGAATGGAACTAACCCGGACTGACGCTGTTTTCAGCAGAATTGCCATGGTGTTGTTTTATGTGCAGAAAACAAAAGTTCTCGGAATGACCTGAAACTCCACGGAATATCTTAGAATCAATAATAAAAAACCTCACCAAAGATGAAGACCAGGGGCCCACACCCTGTCCACGAGGGTGGGGGGCGCGCCCCTCCCCCTGGGCGCGCCGCCCTACCTCGTGGGCCCCCTGATGGCCCTCCGACGCCAACTCCAACTCCATATATTGGCTTTCGGGGAGAAACAAATCAGGGAGAAGAAATCATTGCGTTTTACGATACAGAGCCGCCGCCAAGCCCTAATCTCTCTCGGGAGGGCTGATCTGGAGTCCGTTCGGGGCTCCGAAGAGGGGGATTCGTTGTCGTCGTCATCATCAACCATCCTCCCTCACCAATTTCATGATGCTCACCACCGTGCGTGAGTAATTCCATCGTAGGCTTGCTAGACGGTGATGGGTTGGATGAGATTTATCATGTAATCGAGTTAGTTTTGTTAGGGTTTGATCCCTAGTATCCACTATGTTCTGAGATTGATGTTGCTATGACTTTGCTATGCTTAATGCTTGTCACTAGGGCCCGAGTGCCATGATTTCAGATCTGAACCTATTATGTTTTCATGAATATATGTGTGTTCTTGATCCTATCTTGCAAGTCTATAGTCACCTACTATGTGTTATGATTCGGCAACCCCGAAGTGACAATAATCGGGACCACTCCCGGTGATGACCATAGTTTGAGGAGTTCATGTATTCACTATGTGCTAATGCTTTGTTCCGGTTCTCTATTAAAAGGAGGCCTTAATATCCCTTAGTTTCCAATAGGACCCCGTTGCCACGGGAGGGTAGGACAAAAGATTTCATGCAGGTTCTTTTCCATAAGCACGTATGACTATTTACGGAATACATGCCTACATTACATTGATGAACTGGAGCTAGTTCTGTGTCACCCTATGTTGTAACTATTACATGACGAACCACATCCGGCATAATTATCCATCACTGATCCGGTGCCTACGAGTTTTCCATATACTGGTTCTCGCTTATTTACTTTTCCGTTGCTACTGCTACAATCACTACAAAATACCAAAAACATTACTTTTGCTGTCTTAACTTTTGTTACCGTTACCACCACTATCATATTACTTTGCTACTAAACACTTTGCTGCAGATATTAAGTTTCCAGGTGTGGTTGAATTGACAACTCAGTTGCTAATACTTGAGAATATTCTTTGGCTCCCCTTGTGTCGAATCAACAAATTTGGGTTGAATACTCTACCCTCGAAAACTGTTGCGATCCCCTATACTTGTGGGTTATCAAGACCTTTTTCTGGCGCCGTTGCCGGGGAGCATAGCTCTATTCTTTGAGTCACTTGGGATTTATATCTGCTGGACACTATGAAGAACTTGAAAGACACTAAGACAAAAATTTATCCCTCAACTACGAGGGGAGGTAAGGAACTGCCATCTAGCTCTGCACTTGATTCACCTTCTGTTATGAGTAAGCTAGACACCTAAACCTGCTTCTGCTATTCGTTCTGATATGTCGCATGTCATTGATGATGCCACTTCTGCTATGCATGATACTTATGATGAAACTACTTCTATGCTTGATACTACTGTGCCCCTTGGTGAATTTCTAGGTCTAGAGAAAGAGAAATTATTGAAACTGAACACGATGATGTTAGTGATGATGAAAATATGCCTATTATTCTTGAGGGTTATCTTTTTAATGCTGAATCTATTGAAGCTATTCTTGCTTGCGAGGATAGTCTTGAACGTAAGAGGTTGCTAGCTAAGTGGAGTAAAGAATCTTTTAGAGATAGGATGAGACCCGACCCTGCTTTTGCTACCTCACCTATCTGTGTTCCCGATCAGGATTATTATGATTTTTCTCTTGATCCAGATATAATTACTTTGGTTGAATCTGATCCTTTTTATGGCTATGAATCTGAAACTGTTGTGGCACACCTTCGTAAGTTAGATGATATAGCTGCCCTATTTACTAATAATGAGAGATTGCGCTACCTTTATTTACTCAGAATATTCCCGTTCTCATTAAAGGGTGATGCTAAGAAATGGTTTAATTCTCTTGATCCTGGTTGAGTGCAAAGTCCCCAGGATATGATTTATTACTTCTCTACTAAATATTTCCCTACTCATAAGAAACAAGCTGCTTTGAGGGAAATATACAACTTTGTGCAAATTGAAGAAGAGAGCCTCCCACAAGCTTGGGGGAGGCTTCTCAAGTTACTTAGTGCTTTGCCTGATCATCCTCTTAAGAAACCTGAAGTACTCGATATCTTTTATAATGGACTAACCGATGCTTCCAGAGATTACCTGGATAGTTGTGCTGGTTCTCTTTTCAGGGAAAGAACACCGGATGAAGCTAAAATTCTATTGAATAATATGTTGACAAATGAAAATAATTGGGCACCTCCTGAGCCAACTCCCGAGCCAGCCCCAGAGCCAATTACTTAGCCTATCCCTAAACCAACTCCGAAGAAGAGAGGTGTTCCATTTCTCAGTCCCGAAGATATGCAAGAGGCAAAGAAATCCATGAAAGAAAAAGGTATTAAAGCTGAAGATGTTAAGAATTTACCTCCTATTGAAGAAATACATGGTCTTAATTTACCGCCTGTTGAAGAAGTGTATGATCTCAATTACTTATTTACTGAAGAACCTCCTGATATCCCGACACAGGTAGTAAAGGTAAATTCTCTCTATAGATATGATAAGGCTGAAGTCCCTCCTACTAAAATTGCTAGTGAGTGCTTGGATGAGTTTGATGACTTTATGTTTAAGCAAGATGACTCTAATGCTTATTTTGGTAGACAATTAAAACAGAATACCTTTATGATTAAACGCTTGAGTGATTATATGGCTAATATTAGAGGTGAACTTAAACTTGTTAGCAAACATGCTTCTATTGTTACCACTCAAGTAGAACGAGTACTTAAAGCTCATAAAGAAGTGCTTGATGAAATGAATAGTAAGAAAAATGATTATGCTGTTAGAGTGGCTACTAGAACTGGTGAAATGACTTAGGAACCTTTGTATCCTGAAGGCCACCCTAAGAGAATCGAGCAAGATTCTCAGAGAAATAATATTGATGTACCTAGTTCTTCTAAAAGGAAGAAAAAGAAAAATGATAGGACCTTGCAAACTTCTAGTGAACCTATCGCTGAACCACCTGAGAATCCAAATGATATCTCTGTTTCTAATGCTGAAACACAATCAGGTGACGAACATGAACCTAGTGATAATGTTAATGATAATGTTCATGATGATACTCAACCTAGTAATGATAATGATGTAGAAGTTGAACCTGTTGTTGATCTTGATAACCCACAATCCAAGAATCAATGTTATGATAAAAGAGATTTTGTTGCTAGGAAACATGGTAAAGAAAGGGAACCATGGGTTCAGAAACCCATGCCTTTTCCTCCCAAACCATCCAAGAAAAAGGATGATGAGGATTTTGAGCACTTTGCTGAAATGATTAGACCCATCTTTTTGCGTATGTGATTAACTGATGTGCTCAAAACAACTCCTTATGCTAAGTATATGAAGGATATCATAACAAATAAAAGAAAGATACCGGAAGCTGAAAATTCCACCATGCTTGCTAATTATACTTTTAAGGGTGGAATACCAAAGAAACTTGGAGATCCAGGAGTACCTACTATACCATGCTCCATTAAAATAAAATGTGTTAAAACTGCTTTATGTGATCTTGGAGCCGGTGTTAGTGTTATGCCTCTCTCTTTATATCGTAGACTTGACTTGAATAAGTTGACACCTACTGAAATATCTTTGCAAATGGCTGATAAATCAACTTCTATACCTGTCGGTATTTGTGAGGATGTGCCTGTTGTAGTTGCAAACGTTACTATTTTAACAGAGTTTGTTATTCTTGATATTCCCGAGGACGATAGTATGTCTATTATTCTTGGAAGACCTTTCCTTAATAATGCAGGGGCTGTTATTGATTGCAATAAAGGCAATGTCACTTTTCATGTTAATGGTAATGAGCATACGGTACACTTTCCGAGGAAATAACCTCAAGTTTATAGTATTAACTCTATTGGAAAAATTCCATCGATTATATTTGGAGGTTTTGAATTTCCTCTCCCTACTGTCAAGAAGAAATATGATATACTTATTATTGGGGATGTCCATATCCCCGTTGAGGTAACATAGTGTTATTCAAAATTTCTCCGGTTCCATGTTAATCGGAATGAGTTTGTTAACAAGACTTGATCAACCTTGTTAGTGGATTCTTTTTGATGAGCATGAGACGGATGAAACTAGAAGCACAACCTTCTGTACCCACTTTATATTTTCTGTTACTTAGTAGAAATAAAGTAAAATAGTATTTTTCTGCCTGTTTCCTGACTTATCCATGCAATATAAAAATATCCCGAAAATAAAAGTCCTCAGAATGCCATGCCAATTTAATATGATATTTTCGGGAATATTTAAGGATTTTTAGTGCAAAAATTACCGCGGGGGGAGCTGCCACCTGGCCACGAGGGTGGAGGGCGCGCCCCCTACCTCGTGGGCCCATGGTGGCCCTCCTCCACTTATCTCTGCCTCGCACAAACCCGAAAAACCAACTCAAGCTCGTGTTCCAGCAACTTTTGCTGTGATTTTCGATCTCCTTGCTCAAAGCACCTCTCACAAAACAGCTTGGGGAGATTGTTCCTTGGTATGTGACTCCTCCATTGGTTCAATTAGTTTTTGTTCTAGTGCTTTATTCATTGCAAACTTGTGTTGCATAAGTGACCATGTTCTTGAGCTTGCATGTCAAATTTATATGGTTCCAAGTAGTTCTAATGCTTGATATATGCTCTAGGCACTTGTATGAGTAGTTGCTATCAGTTTTATTGAAGTTGGTTCACTTTTGTTTGAAGTTACTAAAAATTTCAGATTATTTCAGAAACAATGAAGAGACTTCTGAGGGGCTCGTCGAGCCGAAGCTCGAAGGAAAAACAAAAGGAAGAAGAGCAGAAGCCCAAATTTAATTTGCCTCGCACCACGGAGGTCCGGCCGTGTGAATGGCCTTCCGATGACTTCTTGAGGAGAGCCAGGATTTATGAGGATTTCTATTTATTGATTGAGAACGCCGGCCTCACCAACTTCCTCCGTGACCAACGTCATCAGTATCTCTTACTCACAAATACTTTTGTGCAGAAATTCTACTTCTTCCCTAAGAAATCACCTCCAACAGTAGAGTTCCATTTATATGACGTTGTTAAGGAAATGCCATTAGCTGAATTTTGCGAGGTTTGCAAAATACCTTTTGAGGGTTCTTTAGATGAACCACATTGTAATGAAGTAGAAGCTTTTATTAACACTATCACTGTGGGAGAAACTAGGAAGGTTTCTGATGCAAGAATTACTAGCACACATTTCCCTGTTTTACACTACTTTGCTTTATTTGCTAGTCGTTGCTTGATTGGACACGGGAACTGTGGGAACCTTAGTATTCCTGATATTATTATTTTGCTCCATGGTTTATACCGCAATAACTCTGTTAGTATGGGTGGAATTGTTGCTAGACGGTTAAGTCTTAACCGTACTAAGGGCCCCATCTTTGGAGGCATTTATGCTTCACGCCTAGCTGAACATTTTGAAATGCCTATTAGGCATGAGGAGAAAGAAGAAACATCACTGCCCTGTGCTTATTTAGATTAAAAGAGTATGATAGCGCATGATTTCCTTGTTAAGAGTCGCGATGGGGTGCTCAAATATAAATTATACTTTGATAAACATCACCCTAAGACTATTACCTTGCCTGCTCCTTCTTTGTTTAACTTGTTTGCAGAACCTCACATCGTTCCGTGGTCGGCTGTTCAAGCCTATCGGAACCCTGCACCAGCCCCGGAGCCGGAGCCACAAGATGAGCCTCCACGACTATCTGTTTATTCTTGGGATCCAGAGGAGGCTGCCAGCCAGTGGCAGTCAGAGTCTTCTGCGTCACAGTATGACCCCAGTTTCACCTACGGGTATCCGCCAGGCCATCCCTGCCAATAGACCAACTTAGGCCAAAAGCCTAAGCTTGGGGGAGTACGTATTTCCCACCAACATTACATTTATGTTCATACACACACTCATTGCTAGATGTCGGTGCTCATACTTTTTCATTGTAATATCCATGCTAGTTTAATCTCTTTTTCCTGCTTTCTTCTTGTGTGTTTGATAAACCTTAAGAAGAACCAAAAAAATTAGTGAGTTTACTTTTCATGCTTGTAGTAGAATTAAAATGAAAACCCAAAAATATTTCCCGTTCTTCTTTTTCTTGTTGGGAGCTTTCCCGTGTAAATAGTTTTTATTCCTTTTCCTTTCTTTGGGGGTCGAGAAGACTATATTGAAAATGCTTAGTGGCTCTCATATGCATGATTGTTTATCTAACTTAGAGCCCATTTTACTTGTCCTCTCTCTTGAGTTGAATGCTTGCAGATTCCAGCTTAGTCCAATGCACGTGCACTCTTATTATTATACACACCGTTCGATCGTGCAAGTGAAAGGCAATAATGATGACATATGATGGACTTATTGGGATGAGAAAAGCTGGTATGAACTCGACCTCTCTTGTTTTTGTAAATATGATGATTCATCGTCCCTGATTCAGCTATTATGAAGTAAACATATTTGCAATGACATTTAGAGATTATAGTTGCTTGTGCCATGCTTGATTAGCTTTGAGTTATAATGGTTTACCTTGCATGCCAACATGCTATTAGAATGATTATGATATGGTATGATGGGATGGTATCCTCCTTTGAATGAATTGAGTGACTCGACTTGGCACATGTTCACGCATGTAGTTGAATCAAATCAACATAGCCTTCATGATATTTATGTTCATGGTGGATTATATCCTACTCATGCTTATATTCGGTGTAAATTAATTTTAATGCATGTTTACGACTGTTGTCGCTCTCTCAGTTGGTCGCTTCCTAGTCTTTTTCTAGCCTTCACCTGTACTAAGCGGGAATACTGCTTGTGCATCCAAACTCCTTAAACCCCAAAGTTGTTCCATATGAGTCCACTATACCTTCCTATATGCGGTATCTACCTGCCGTTCCAAGTAAATTTGTATGTGCCAAACTCTAAACCTTCAAATAAACATTCTGTTTTGCATGCTCGAGCAGCTCATGTGCAACTAGGGCTGCCTATATCTTCCATGCTAGGTGGGTTATTCTCAAGAGGAGTGGACTCCACTCCTCATTCACGAGAAAGGGCCGATAACCGGGATGCCCAGTCCCATGATCCAAAAAGATCAAAGAAAATCAAAATAATTAAACAAAACTCCCCTTGGGACCCGTTGAATGTTGGAGGCACTCGTTGTTTCGAGCAAGCCATGGATTGATGCTTGTGGAGGAGGGGGAGTATAAACCTTTACCATTCTGTTTGGGAACTGCCTATAATGCATGTAGTATGGAAGATACAACCATCTCATAGTTGTTGCGTTGACAGTGAAAGTATGCCGCTCAAAATATAATTTATCTCTATTTCAAAATCGAGCTCTGGCACCTCTACAAATCCCTGCTTCCCTCTGCGAAGGGCCAATCTATTTACTTTTATGTTGAGTCATCACCCTTCTTATTAAAAAGCACCCGCTGGAGAGCACACTATCGTTTGCATTCATTATAATTGGTTATGACTTGACTGGATCTCTTTTACCACGAATTACAATGTTTAGTCAGTCCTTGATCTTTAAAGGTGCTCTGCATTTATGTTTTGCGGTCTCAGAAAGGGCTAGCGAGATACCATTTTGTTATATCATGTTATGATTATTTTGAGAAAGTGTTGTCATCCGAGTTTTATTATTATGGCTCGCTAGCTGATTATGTTATTGATATGAGCAATTGTGAGACCTACGTGTTATTGTGAGTATGGTTAGTTCATAATAATTGCTGAAACTTGAATGCTGGCTTTTCATGTTTACAACAAGAAGAGCAAACAGAGTTTGTAAAAGTTTTTCTTTTTCTCTTTCAGTTTGTCAACTGAATTGCTTGAGGACAAGCAAGGGTTTAAGCTTGGGGGAGTTGATACGTCTCCGTCGTATCTACTTTTCCAAACACTTTTGCCCTTGTTTTGGACTCTAACTTGTATGATTTGAATGGAACTAACCCGGACTGATGCTGTTTTCAGCAGAATTGCCATGGTGTTGTTTTATGTGCAGAAAACAAAAGTTCTCGGAATGACCTGAAACTCCACGGAATATCTTAGAATAAATAATAAAAAATCCTCACCAAAGATGAAGACCAGGGGGCCCACACCCTATCCACGAGGGTGGGGGGCGCACCCCTCCCCCCGGGCGCGCCGCCCTACCTCGTGGGCCCCCTGGTGGCCCTCCGACGCCAACTCCAACTCCATATATTGGCTTTCGGGGAGAAAAAAACCAGGGAGAAGAAATCATCGCGTTTTACGATACGGAGCCGCCGCCAAGCCCTAATCTCTCCCGGGAGGGCTGATCTGGAGTCCGTTCAGGGCTCCGGAGAGGGGGATTCGTCGCCGTCGTCATCATCAACCATCCTCCATCACCAATTTCATGATGCTCACCGCCGTGCGTGAGTAATTCCATCGTAGGCTTGCTGGACGGTGATGGGTTGGATGAGATTTATCATGTAATTGAGTTAGTTTTGTTAGGGTTTGATCCCTAGTATCCACTATGTTCTGAGATTGATGTTGCTATGACTTTGCTATGCTTAATGCTTGTCACTAGGGCCCGAGTGCCATGATTTCAGATCTGAACCTATTATGTTTTCATAAATATATGTGTGTTCTTGATCCTATCTTGCAAGTCTATAGTCACCTACTATGTGTTATGATCCGGCAACCCCGAAGCGACAATAATCGGGACCACTCCCGGTGATGACCATAGTTTGAGGAGTTCATGTATTCACTATGTGCTAATGCTTTGTTCCGGTTCTCTATTAAAAGGAGGCCTTAATATCCCTTAGTTTCCAATAGGACCCCGCTGCCACGGGAGGGTAGGACAAAAGATGTCATGCAAGTTCTTTTCCATAAGCACGTATGACTATTTACGGAATACATGCCTACATTACATTGATGAACTGGAGCTAGTTCTGTGTCACCCTATGTTGTAACTGTTACATGACGAACCACATCCGGCATAATTATCCATCACTGATCCGGTGCCTACGAGTTTTCCATATACTGGTTCTCGCTTATTTACTTTTCCGTTGCTACTGCTACAATCACTACAAAATACCAAAAACATTACTTTTGCTATCTTTACTTTTGTTACCGTTACCACCACTATCATATTACTTTGCTACTAAACACTTTGCTGCAGATATTGAGTTTCCAGGTGTGGTTGAATTGACAACTCAGCTACTAATACTTGAGAATATTCTTTGGCTCCCCTTGTGTCGAATCAACAAATTTGGGTTGAATACTCTACCCTCGAAAACTGTTGCGATCCCCTATACTTGTGGGTTATCAGTCGCCCTAGCCAGCTCGCCATGTGCGTGCAGGGGCCGACGGAGACGGGTCGTGAGTACCTCGCACACTGGACCGAGCTCCGAAACAGCTGCGAGGGCGTCCATGAAGTCTAGGCGATCCAGTACTTTGTCAGCTGGTGCCGAGATGGCACCCTCCTCAAGCACAAGCTCTTACGCTCTGAGCCGTCCACCATGGCCGCGCTCATGGTGAAGGTGGACAAGTACGCCAACGCCGACTCCACCATGAAGATCCAGGTGGCGCTGGATGAAGCCGGCAAGGCAAAGCCGGTTCCTCCCTCGAAGCCAACCGGCGAAAGCAGCCGGCAGCAGCATCACCAGAACAACAAGCGCAAGGCCGACCAGCCGGCGCAGCGTCACGACAGCCGGCTCATCGCGGCCGCCGAGCCCGCGGCGGACCCGGCGGTGAAGCGTCGGCAAACCGGCAAGATGGCGTGGCAACCCGCCATGAGTTCCGAAGAGATGCTTGACGCCCCATGCAAGCACCACAGCGGCGCAAGACCCTCCGCGCACACGCTTCGGCAGTGCGCCATCACCAAGCGCATCATGAGGGGAGACGTCCCGCCTCCTCCGGCTCCGGCTTTGGCTCCAGCTCTAGGCGCAGGACAGCCGCCTCCGCCTCCACCACCGCCCCCCGTTGGCGGCGCGATGGGGAATGATGCCTACCCAGACTAGAACGCGGCCTACATCATCTTCACCAGCCTTGGCGACGACAAGCGCAGCAAGCGCCTTCTTCGGCAGGAGGTGAACATCGTCGTCCCGGCCAAGCCGAAGTTCATGCATTGGTCGGATCGGCCGATCACCTGGACCCGGGAGGATCACCCGGCAGTCATGCCGAGTCCGGGTGGATACACCCTCGTCCTCAACCCAACCATCATCGCGCGGCGCACATGCAAGTTCTCCCAAGTCCTCATCGACGGCGGCGGCAGCATCAACATCCTCTACCGCGACACGATGACCAAGCTCGGCCTCAAGGCCGAGGACCTAGAGCCGACCCGGACAATCTTCCATGGCATCTTGCCCGGCCTCTCCTGCTCTCCCATTGGCCGGGTCTGGCTTGATGTTATGTTTGGTGACAGCAGCCACTTCCGGCGCAAGCCGATCTGGTTCGAGGTGGTGGACCTGTCCAGCACGTATCATGCGCTGCTGGGCCGGCCCGCGCTAGCCAAGTTCATGGCGGTTCCCCACTACGCATACCTGAAGATGAAGATGTCGGGTCCCAAGGGCCTGATCACGATCACCGGCGATTACTGCAAGTCCCTGGAGTGCGCCCGAGACGGCGCCAAGTTCGCCGAGTCGCTGGTCATTGCCAAGGAGCGGCGCCAGCTCGACCGGATCGTCGCCCTGGCAGGTGAGGCCTCCGCTGCGTCGATTCCCGACCTCGGACCCGGCTGACGAGGCTACCTTCAAGCCCTCCAAGGAGACCAAGAAAGTGAAGCTCAACCCAGAAGACCCCAGCTGCAGCAAGTACGTTGTCGTAGGCGCCCGCCTCGACAGCAAATAGGAAGGCGAGCTCGTCGACTTCCTCCGTGAGAATCAGGATATCTTCGCATGGACCCCCAAGGACATGTCGGGTATCCCGAGGAAGTACGCCGAGCACAAACTTCATGTCCACAAGGACGCCAAGCCTGTCCGTCAACCCCTACGACGATATTCCGAAGAGAAGAGAAGAACCATTGGTGAAGAGGTCGCCAAGCTTTTGGCGGCCGGCTTCATAATGGAAGTGTTTCACCCGAAGTGGCTGGCCAATCCAGTCCTCGTCCTGAAGAAGAACAAGACCTGGCACATGTGTATCGACTACTCCAACCTCAACAAGGCATGTCCCAAGGATCCATTCGCTCTCCCACGGATCGACCAAGTCATCGACTCGACCGCCGGGTGCGAGCTCCTGTCCTTCCTAGACGCTTACTCCGGCTACCACCAGATCAAGCTGGATCCGGCTGATGCCCTGAAGACGTCCTTCATGACGCCCTTTGGGGCGTATTGCTACATCACCATGTCGTTCGGCTTGAAGAACGCCGGCGCCAGCTTCCAACGCTGCATGCAGAAATGCCAACTGCCGCAACTCGGCCGCAATATCCACGTGTACGTGGACGACATCGTGGCGAAGACCAAGCAGCACCTCACGCTCCTCAACGATTTGAAGGAAACATTCACCAACCTCCACGAATACAAGGTCAAGCTTAACCCAGAAAAATGCGTCTTCGGCATCCCGACCGGAAAGCTACTCGGCTTCCTCGTCTCGGAACGTGGCATTGGGGCGAACCCGGAGAAGATCAAGGCCATCAAGCGCATGCGCAAGCCGGCTCGGCTGCGCGATGTCCATAAGTTGACCCGGTGCTTGGCCTCGGTCATCCGGTTTATAAGCCGGCTGGGCGAGAGGGCGCTCCCCCTATACCAGCTGATGAAGAAGACAAGTCCGTTCGAATGGAACGGCAAGGCAGATGAGGCCTTCCAAGACCTCAAGCGCATGCTCTCCACCACACCAGTCATGGCCGCACCAACCGACAAGGAGCAGCTGTTGCTCTACATTGCCACGACCTCGCGGGCGGTCAACACGGTGCTGGTGGTCGAGCGACCAGAGACGGGCAAGATCCAAGCCGTCCAGCGTCCAGTCTACCACCTGAGTGAAGTGCTCTCCATCTCGAAGCAGAACTACCCGCACTACCAGAAGATGTGTTACGGTGTGTACCTCACCGCCAAGAAGCTGAAGCAGTACTTCCAAGAGCACGTCGTCACCGTCGTCAGCATGGCGCCTATCAAAGAAATCATCGGGTGCCGGGACGCCTCTGGCCGGGTCGCCAAGTGGGCGATCTAGCTAGCCAGCCACACCATCCTCTACGAGCCCCACCACGATCAAGTTTCAAGCCCTGGCCGACTTCCTCGTCGACTGGACCAAGACCCAGTACCTGCCGCCGCCTCCCGACTTGACGCATTGGCACATGCACTTCGACGGATCCAAGATGCGGCTCGGCTTGGGGGCCGGCATCGTACTATCGTCCCCGAAGGGCGACCGACTCCGCTACACGCTCCAGATCCACTTCGCCGCCTCCAACAACGTCGCCGAATATGAAGCCCTTGTGTACGGCCTCCGGCTTGCCAAGGAACTCGGCATCCGGCGCATCCTGTGCTACGGCGACTCGGACCTGGTGGTGCAGCAATGCTCCAGCGAGTGGGATGTCCGCGACTCAAACATGGCAAGCTACCGCTTCCTAATCCAGAAGCTGTCCGGATCCTTCAAGGGCTGCGAGTTCCTCCACGTCCCACGTGCACAGAATGAAGCAGCCGACATGCTCGCCAAGATTGCCTCGCCACAACAAGCCATCCCGTCCGGCGTCTCCCTCGAGCACCTCCGCAAGCCGTCCGTCAAGCCATCACCGGACACCGAGTCCATTCATGTTCCAGACGACCCGGCCGCACCTCAAGCCAGCCCGGGGACTGCTGAACCCGGCCCGGGGGCTGCTTAGCTCAACCCGGCCACCATCAACCTAGACCCGACCATCGCCAACTCCGACCCAGGGGCTGCTCAACCCGGCCCGAGGGCTGCCAACTCGGAACCCACCCTGGTGGCCGTCTTTGCCGTAGCGGCATCTCCATCTTGGGCCCTCCCAATATCAGAATTTCTGGAGAACGAGGTTCTTCCCATGGACGAGACTGAAGCTCGGCAAGTGCAGCGCCGGGCGTCTGCCTACAGCATCATCAACAACGAGCTCGTCAAGCGCAGCTCTACCGGCGTGTTCCAGCGCTGCGTCGAGCAGGATCGGGGCATCGACATCACGATCCCTGGTGGCCAAGGTGTTTCGCCACGGTTTCTACTGGCCCACGACCCTCGAAGACGCTGAGTCGCTCGTCCTCAAGTGTGAGGGATGCCAGCGCTTCAGCAAACGCAGCCACCAGCCGGCATCAGCACTCCGCACCATACCAAGGGCGACCTCGTCCTCCGACTCGTCCAAGAGCAGGCAGGCCAGCACAAGTTGTCCCCTCCATGGGAGGGCCCATTCATCGTGAATAGGGCCTTGCGCGATCGCAACGCCTACTACCTCATCGATGCATGCAAGTAAAAGAAGCGCAAGAAGGACACCGCCGGTGAAGAAACGACATGGTCGTGGAACGCGGAACTCCTCCACCCGTTTTACGGTTAGCCGCACGAGTGTATGTATCGTCGCCTTTTGTAAACGCATGAAACTATGGGGTCCCCAAACAAGACTCGGGGGCTACCTTTTGCCGACCAATTTATTGTGTCCTTATTTTTTCTACATCACTATACCACTGAACCCGGCCACCGGTCCGACTCGCTCGACCCGGGGGCTCGGGGGCTGGCCGGCTCGATGGCCACCCCGCCGCCTTACTTGGTGATTCCTCATAAAAGTTAGGATGCCGCGGTCCCTCACTTCGCCCTAAAGCCACAGATCCAGCTCTGGCTATCGGCTGGCAAGCACAACGGGCCAAAGCTCCTTTACGCTTCATACACTAAGTCAAAGGCTGCCGGGTCGATCAACCCGGCCTGCCACTTATCAAATGAACAACAACACAACCGGCTGCTCGCCAACCGGCTTCGCCGGATTGCCGCCAGCCGGCCCAGCGGGTGTTTCGCTCACGCTCAACGTTTCGAAAGACCCAAGTCCTGCGCGCTCCTTTCGAAGAATCGAACTCCTTGTCACGGACCGAAGCCTCGGGCGTCTGACTTGTTGGGGGGGGGGGAGGTTTGAGAGAGGAAAAAGTGCATGAAATCGGTCCGAAAAACAGAAGGCAAAAAACAAACACACTCACGACATTTACACATAGATATTTAAACAAAAGGCCCACAACCCGAGTTCATTACACCCTAAAAAAACCCAGTGGGTGGGTGGACCTGCTACTTAACAGATTCTACATAAAGTATCTCAGGCATCTCTAGCGCCGCGTCGCGACGTCGACGGCTCTCCCCTGGCGGCCTCCGGGTCCGGCGAGGCACCAGTGTCCTCCTCGGTGATGTAGCTGGCCCGGGAGGCAATCCGGCCAGCCTGCTCCTGTAGCAACTGCTCCGAGCCAGCCCGCTGGCCCATCAGCGTGTCCAGCTGAAGATCCGGATGCGAAGACAGCACAAAACGGAGCGCCATCTCGGCACCAGCACGAGCGGCGGAGACACGCCACTCGCCAAGCCGGTCCGGGCCCTTCTCCAACCAGCGCGCCAAGCGCGCGAAGCTGCTCGGTACGACGACGCCTGGCCAAAGGGCCGTTGTCATCGCGGTGCCGGCCCGGGACAGTTGCTCCATCTGTGTCCCCACGACCCGCAGGCGGGCCTCAGCAGCGGCGATGATCTCCTGGAAGGTCCAGGCTGTCCGCGGATCCGTCCCGGATCCAACAACACCGGTCGGGTCGCGCTGATAGCGGACGGTTTCCTCCGCCAGCCGCTGCATCTCCGAGAGGGCCCCTACCACAAAGGAAGAAGCAAGTTAGAAGAACAACAAGGAAGAAAAGCCGGGTCCTGACCCGGCAAACTACAAGAAGCAGCACTTACTGGAGAAGGACTCTTCCAGGTGCTGCGTCTCAAGCAATGTACCACGCCGCTCCCGCTCCATGGCGCGGTCGTGCTCCTCAAGTGCCTTCTCCAGAGTGGCCGCCTTGGCAAGGGCCTCCTTCAGCTCGGCGTCCTTGTCTTCAACCGCCTTCTTGCCTGCCTCGCAGCGGCGGGCTTCGTCCTCATGGGCCCCCTTAGCCGTGGTGACCTACCCCCGCAGGCGTTCCACCTTGGCCTGGATCTAGCCCTTGTCGTCGGCCAGCTGGCCGCGCTGTTGGTCCGCTTCCACCAGGGCCCGCTGTGCCTCCGCGACCTTGGCGGCTTCCGTCTTGAGAAGCTCCACCTCGGCCTCGAGGCGGCTCTTGTGACCCGCCAGCTGCTCATGCAGCCGGTTGGCCTCGTCAAGAGACCGCCGCGCCGCGGTCGCCTGCGCCGCCTCGACGCCAAGCCGGCCGGTGTCGGCAACAAGCCGGTCGTAATGATGACCGGCCTAGAGCAGCCGAGCCCGCCAGGACAGCACCCCGGCTGTGAAAAAAGAAGGATTCAGCGGAAGAAAAAAAAGCATGAGGCCCAATTGTTACACAATTGGTCTGGATCTCGGGGGCTACACCCAGTGGGTGCGCTAGCGTGCCCCCACTAGAAAAGAGTACAAGAGTACCTGCGACGACGCGGAGCTCATCCTTCTTGGCGGCGAGCTGCTCCACGAGCTCCCGGTGCTTGCCCAAGAGACGGTTGTAGGCGGAAACCCGAAAGGCGTCAAGATGCTGAAGAAATCAGAAGTCAAAAACAAGGCCAACACTCTAAAGATTCGACCAAACTACTACGTAGTTGGCCCGAATCTCGGGGGCTACACCCAGTGGGTGCGCTGGCGCGCCCCCACAAAGAAGAAATTATGAGGAAGCAAGAAGATGTACCAGCACGGCACGCTCCAAGTCGCGCGTCTGCTCCAACTCGGCCTGGGCGAAGGCCTCAAGCCGCTCCGTCCGGCCTCGCAGGCGGCGGCTGACGGCGTCCAGCGCCGCCTCCTCCTAGGTATGGGGCCCGAAGACAGCGGTGCCCCCGCTCCATGCCGGCTGCGGCATGGCAGCTCGGCGCCCTCCTTGCCAGGGCACCAAGGCGTGCCCCCCGTTGGCCGCTTGCGACGCGACCAGCACCTCCTCCGACGCCCTTCCCGGCGCCGATGACGACCCGGACGCCAGGACACCCTGCGTCACCACCACCGGCCCAGCTGCCGGGGTCGCCTCCAGCACCGCCACCCGTGGTGCCTCCTCCATAATCGGCGGCACCTCCGGTGTCGCCGCCCGCAGCGCCTCTTCCTAGACGACGCTGCCTCCACCACCATCAGCCCCAGCGCGCTCGACCACGTCGGCCCGTGGCAGGGTATCGCCCCCCACCTTCATGACCTCCTGGTCGAGGATCACCACCTGAGCCCGGCCTCCACGGCCACGCTCCCTCACCGATGACAGCTCAAAGACTATCGCCGCCACCACCGTGCCCTCCGGCATCTCGTGCCAGGCCAGCTCCACACCGGATCGTGGCCATGCCGCCGCCGCGTTGGTCCAAGCCTGGACTGACGCCGCCTCCAGCTCCGCCTCGGCCCGGTTCCTGTCCCGCCAGGCCAAGGCCTCGGCGTCGTTCGGGTCCAGGCCGAGGTCCAAGTCGGCCCATCCCTCTGCCTCGCCCTGTTCGGCGAGATCGAACCACCTCCTGCGGAACGTGGCCCCTTCGGCGGCCGCGGCCTCCACCGCCGCCCTCGCCAGCGCGATTGGCAGCCTGAAGAAGAAGATAGAATGAGCAAAAAAGAAGCAAGACTAGCTCGAAAAATCCAGGTGCAAACAAGAAATAAAGCTTACCCCGTCAAGACCGGGACCGGGGCTGGCCTCCCGTGCCTGCTACTGCGTTTCTTCTTGGACGGCCTCCCGGCCACCTCCCGTGCCTGCTGTCTTTTCCATGCGGGCAGCTCCATGCGAGGACCTGGCTCCGCCCGCATCGCCGCCTCCCCCGCCCAACGCAACTACACCAACAGCCGGCGTCAGTGTCGCCCGCAACGCGACATGTTCAACAATTCAAGACAAATGAAGAAAGAAAGATGCAAGACTTACCCGCGTGACGCCCAGCGCCGGCGTCGGACTCGGCCGCCTCCTCCTCGCCAGGAGTCGCGGGCTCCTCTAGCGCCACCGGCGCCACCTGCGACGGAGCCCGGGCGTAAGGATGCCGAATCGCATTCAGAAGAATCTCCTACGTCGCATCAGGATGGATGAGAAGATGCACGACAGCAAAGTAAGAAGACCAAACACTCACCTGCGGCGCCGGGTTCGACTAGATGTACGGCGCCTTGCCATAATATGTCCCTAGTAAGCCTCTAGTTGACTAGCTCGTTGATCAACAGATAGTCATGGTTTCCTGACTATGGACATTAGATGTCATTGATAACGGGATCACATCATTAGGAGAATGATGTGATGGACAAGACCCAATCCTAAGCATAGCACAAGATCGTGTAGTTCGTTTTGCTAGAGCTTTTCCAATGTCAAGTATCTTTTCCTTAGACCATGAGATCGTGTAACTCCCGGATACCGTAGGAGTGCTTTGGGTGTACCAAACATCACAATGTAACTGGGTGACTATAAAGGTGCACTACAGGTATCTCCGAAAGTGTCTGTTGGGTTGACACGGATCGAGACTGGGATTTGTCACTCCGTATGATGGAGAGGTATATCTAGGCCCACTCGGTAATGCATCATCATAATGAGCTCAAAGTGACCAAGTGTTTGGTCACGAGATCATGCATTACGGTACGAGTAAAGTGACTTGCCGGTAACGAGATTGAACGAGGTATTGGGATACTGACGATTGAATCTCGGGAAAGTAATGTACCGATTGACAAAGGGAATTGTATACGGGGTTGCTTGAATCCTCGACATCGTGGTTCATCCGATGAGATCATCGTGGAACATGTGGGAGCCAACATGGGTATCCAGATCCCGCTGTTGGTTATTGGTCGGAGAGCTGTCTCGGTCATGTCTGCATGATTCCCGAACCCGTAGGGTCTACACACTTAAGGTTCGGTGACGCTAGGGTTATTAGGAAGACTTGTATGTGATTATTGAATGTTGTTCGGAGTCCCGGATGAGATCCCGGACGTCACGAGGAGTTCCGGAATTGTCCGGAGGTAAAGATTTATATATGGGAAGTTGTCATACGGTCACCGGAAAGTTTCGGGGGCATATCGGTATTGTACCGGGGCCACCGAAGGGGTTCCGGGGGTCCACCGGGAGGGGCCACCTCTCTCGGAGGGCCTCATGGGCCGTAGTGGGCAGGGAACCAGCCCCTGGTGGGCTGGGCACACCCCCCCGGGGCCCATGCGCCTAGGGTTGGGGGGAACCCTAGTGGGGCGCCCCCCTTGCTTGCGGGGCAAGCCCCCTCCCTTGGCCGCCGCCCCCCTCTAGATCTCATCTAGAGGGGGCCGCCCCCCTTCCCCCTTCCCCTATAAATAGATGGGCGAGGGGAGGGCTGCACACAACATCCAAGGCGCAGCCCCTCCCCTCCCCAACACATCTCCTTCTCCGCGTGAGCTTGGCGAAGCCCTGCCGGAGATCTGCCACTCCATCACCACCACGCTGTCGTGCTGCTGTTGGAGCCTTCTTCCTCAACCTCTCCCTCCTCCTTGCTGGATCAAGGTGCGGGAGACGTCATCCGCTCCGTACGTGTGTTGAACACAGAGATGCTGTCCGTTCGGCACTTGGTCATCGGTGATTTGGATCACGACGAGTACGACTCCCTCAACCCCGTTCTCTTGAACGCTTCCGCTCGCGATCTACAAAGGTATGTAGATGCACTCCTATCACTCGTTGCTAGATGAACTCATAGATGGATCTTGGTGAAATCGTAGGAAATTTTTTATTTTCTGCAACGTTCCCCAACAGTGGCATCATGAGCTAGGTCTATGCGTAGTTCTCTATTGCACGAGTAGAACACAAATTTGTTGTGGGCGTAGATGTTGTCAACTTTCTTGCCGCTACTAGTATTATTTTGCTTCAGTGGTATTGTGGGATGAAGCGGCCCGGACCGACCTTACACGTGCGCTTACGTGAGACAGGTTCCACCGACTGACATGCACTAGTTGCATAAGGTGGCTAGCGGGTGTCTGTCTCTCCCACTTTAGTTGGAGCGGATTCGATGAAAAGGGTCCTTATGAAGGGTAAATATAAGTTGACAAATCACGTTGTGGCTTTTTCGTAGGTAAGAAAACGTTCTTGCTAGAACCCTATTGCAGCCACGTAAAAGATGCAACAACAATTAGAGGACGTCTAACTTGTTTTTGCAGCAATTGCCTTGTGATGTGATATGGCCAAAAGTTGTGATAAATGATGAATGATATATTGTGATGTATGAGATAATGTTCTTGTAATAGGAATCACGACTTGCATGTCGATGAGTATGACAACCGGCAGGAGCCATAGGAGTTGTCTTAATTATTGTATGACCTGCATGTTAATGATTTAACGCCATGTAATTACTTTACTTTATTGCTAAACCGTTAGCCATAGTAGTAGAAGTAATAGTTGGCGAGCAACTTCATGGAGACACGATGATGGAGATCATGATGACGGAGATCATGGTGTCGTGCCGGTGACGAAGATGATCATGGAGCCCCGAAGATGGAGATCAAAGGAGCTATATGATATTGGCCATATCATGTCACTATTATATAATTGCATGTGATGTTTATTATGTTTATGCATCTTGTTTACTTAGAACGACGGTAGTAAATAAGATGATCCCTTATAATAATTTCAAGAAAGTGCTTCCCCTAACTGTGCGCCGTTGCTAAAGTTCGTCGTTTCGAAGCACCACGTGATGATCGGGTGTGATAGATTCTTATGTTCGCATACAACGGGTGACAGTTTTACACATGCAAAAACACTTAGGGTTAACTTGACGAGCCTAGCATGTACAGACATGGCCTCAGAACACAGAGACCGAAAGGTCGAACATGAGTCATATGGAAGATACGATCAACATGGAGATGTTCACCGATGATGACTAGTCCATCTCACGTGATGATCGGACATGGCCTAGTCGACTCGGATCGTGTAACACTTAGATGACTAGAGGGATGTCTAATCTGAGTGGGAGTTCATTAAATAATTTGATTAGATGAACTTAATTATCATGAACTTAGTCTAAAATCTTTGCAAATATGTCTTGTAGATCAAATGTCCAACGCTCATGTCAACATGAACTTCAACGCTTTCCTAGAGAAAACCAAGCTGAAAGATGATGGCAGCAACTATACGGACTGGGTCCGGAACCTGAGGATCATCCTCATAGCTACCAAGAAAGCATATGTCCTAGAAGGACCGCTAGGTGTTGCACCCATACCAGAGAACCAAGACGTTATGAACGCTTGGCAGTCACGTGCTGATGATTACTCCCTCGTTCAGTGCGGCATGCTTTACAGCTTAGAACCGGGGCTCCAAAAGCGTTTTGAGCAACACGGAGCATATGAGATGTTCGAGGAGCTGAAAATGGTTTTCCAAGCTCATGCCCGGGTCGAGAGATATGAAGTCTCCGACAAGTTCTATAGTTGTAAGATGGAGGAAAATAGTTCTGTCAGTGAGCACATACTCAAAATGTCTGGGTTGCACAACCGCCTGTCCCAGCTGGACATTAACCTCCCGGACGAGGCGGTCATTGACAGAATCCTTCAGTCGCACCCACCGAGCTACAAGAGCTTTGTGATGAACTACAATATGCACGGGATGGTGAAAACTATTCCTGAAGTATTTTCAATGCTGAAGTCAGCAGAGGTAGAAATCAAGAAGGAACATCAAGTGTTGATGGTCAATAAAACCACTAAGTTCAAGAAGGTCAAGGGTAAGAAGAACTTCAAGAAGGACGGCAAGGATGTTGCCGCACCCGGTAAGCCAGTTACCGGGAAGAAGTCAAAGAATGGACCCAAGCCTGAGACTGAGTGCTTTTATTGCAAAGGGAAGGGTCACTGGAAGCGGAACTGCCCCAAATACTTAGCGGACAAGAAGGACGGCAACACTAAAGGTATATGTGATATGCATGTAATTGATGTGTACCTTACCAGTACTCGTAGTAACTCTTGGGTATTTGATACCGGTGCCGTTGCTCATATTTGTAACTCACAGCAGGAACTGCGGAATAAGCGGAGACTGGCGAAGGACGAGGTGACGATGCGCGTCGGGAATGGTTCCAAGGTCGATGTGATCGCCGTCGGCACGCTACCTCTACATTTACCTACGGGATTAGTTTTAAACCTCAATAATTGTTATTTAGTGCCAAGTTTGAGCATGAACATTGTATCTGGATCTCGTTTGATACGAGATGGCTACTCATTTAAATCTGAGAATAATGGTTATTCTATTTATATGAGAGATATGTTTTATGGTCATGCCCCGATGGTCAATGGTTTATTCTTAATGAATCTCGAACGTAATGTTACACATATTCATAGTGTGAATACCAAAAGATGTAAGGTTGATAACGATAGTCCCACATACTTGTGGCACTGCCGCCTTGGTCACATTGGTGTCAAGCGCATGAAGAAGCTCCATGCTGATGGACTTTTAGAGTCTCTCGATTATGAATCATTTGACACGTGCGAACCATGCCTCATGGGCAAAATGACGAAGACTCCGTTCTCTGGAACAATGGAGCGAGCAACCAACTTATTGGAAATCATACATACCGATGTGTGCGGTCCAATGAGCGTTGAGGCTCGCGGAGGATATCGTTATGTTCTCACTCTCACTGATGACTTGAGTAGATATGGGTATGTCTACTTGATGAAACACAAGTTTGAGACCTATGAAAAGTTCAAGGAATTTCAGAATGAGGTAGAGAATCAACGTGACCGAAAGATAAAGTTCCTACGATCAGATCGTGGAGGAGAATACTTAAGTCACGAATTTGGTACACACTTAAGGAAATGTGGAATCGTTTCACAACTCACGCCGCCTAGAACACCTCAGCGTAACGGTGTGTCCGAACGTCGTAATCACACTCTATTGGATATGGTGCGGTCTATGATGTCTCTTACCGATTTACCATTATCATTTTGGGGATACGCTCTAGAGACAGCTACATTCACTTTAAATAGGGCTCTGTCTAAATCCGTTGAGACGACACCGTATGAATTATGGTTTGGGAAGAAACCTAAGTTGTCGTTTCTAAAAGTTTGGGGATGTGATGCTTATGTCAAGAAACTTCAACCTGAAAAGCTCGAACCCAAGTCGGAAAAATGCATCTTCATAGGATACCCTAAGGAAACCATTGGGCATACCTTCTACTTAAGATCCGAGGGCAAGATCTTTGTTGCCAAGAACGGATCCTTTGTGGAAAAAGAGTTTCTCTCAAAAGAAGTAAGTGGGAGGAAAGTAGAACTCGATGAAGTACTACCTCTTGAACCGGAAAGTAGTGCAGCTCAGGAAAATGTTCCCGTGGTGCCTACACCAACTGGAGAGGAAATTAATGATGATGATCAAGGTACTTCGGATCAAGTTGCTACTGAACTTCGTATGTCCACAAGGACACGTTCCACACCAGAGTGGTATGGCAACCCTGTTCTAGAAATCATGTTACTAGACAACGGTGAACCTTCGAACTATGAAGAAGCGATGGCGGGCCCAGATTCCAACAAATGGCTTGAGGCCATGCAATCCGAGATAGAATCCATGTATGAAAACAAAGTATGGACTTTGACAGACTTGCCCGATGATCAGCGAGTGATAGAAAACAAATGGATCTTTAAGAAGAAGACGGACGCGGATGGTAATATTACCATCTATAAAGCTTGACTTGTCGCTAAGGGTTATCGGCAAGTTCAAGGGGTTGACTACAATGAGACTTTCTCTCCCGTAGCGAAGCTGAAGTCCATCCGAATAACGTTAGCAATTGCCGCATACTATGATTATGAGATATGGCAGATGGACGTCAAAACGGCATTCCTTAACGGGCATCTTAAGGAAGAACTGTATATGATGCAGCCGGAGGGTTTTGTCGATCCTAATAATGCTAACAAAGTATGCAAGCTCCAGCGATCCATTTATGGGCTGGTGCAAACATCTCGGAGTTGGAACATTCGCTTTGATGAGATGATCAAACCGTTTGGGTTTATGCAGACTTATGGAGAAGCCTGCGTTTACAAGAAAGTGAGTGGGAGCTCTGTAGCATTTCTCATATTATATGTAGATGACATACTTTTGATGGGAAATGATATAGAACTTTTGGATAGCATTAAGGCCTACTGGACAAGTGTTTTTCAATGAAGGACCTTGGAGAAGCTGCTTACATATTAGGCATCAAGATCTATAGGGATAGATCGAGATGCCTCGTAGGTCTTTCACAAAGCACATTCCTTGATATGATATTGAAGAAGTTCAAAATGGATCAGTCCAAGAAAGGGTTCTTGCCTATGTTACAAGGTGTGAGATTGAGCTCGGCTCAATGCCCGACCGCAACAAAAGATAAAGAAGAGATGAGTGTCATCCCCTATGCTTCGGCCATAGGATCTATTATGTATGCCATGCTGTGTACCAGACCTGATGTAAACCTTGCCGTAAGTTTGGTAGGAAGGTACCAAAGTAATCCTGGCAAGGAACACTGGACAGCTGTCAAGAATATCCTGAAGTACCTGAAAAGGACAAAGGACATGTTTCTCGTTTATGGAGGTGACGAAGAGCTCGTCGTAAAGGGTTACATCGACGCTAGCTTTGACACAGATCTGGATGACTCTAATTCACAAACCAGATACGTGTATATGTTGAATGGTGGAGCAGTAAGCTGGTGCAGCTGCAAGCAGAGCATCGTGGCGGGATCTACATGTGAAGCAGAGTACATGGCAGCCTCGGAGGCAGCGCATGAAGCAATTTGGGTGAAGGAGTTCATCACCGACCTAGGAGTCATACCCAATGCGTCGGGGCCGATCAAACTCTTCTGTGACAATACTGGAGCTATTGCCCTTGCCAAGGAGCCCAGGTTTCACAAGAAGACTAGGCACATCAAGCGTCGTTTCAACTCCATCCGTGAAAATGTTCAAGATGGAGACATAGATATTTGCAAAGTACATACGGATTTGAATGTCGCAGATCCGTTGACTAAACCTCTTTCGCGAGCAAAACATGATCAACACCAGAACTCTATGGGTGTTCGATTCATCACAATGTAACTAGATTATTGACTCTAGTGCAAGTGGGAGACTGTTAGAAATATGCCCTAGAAGCAATAATAGAAGGATTATTATTATATTTCCTTGTTCATGATAATTGTCTTTATTCATGCTATAATTGTATTATCCGGAAATCATAATACACGTGTGAATACATAGACCATAATATGTCCCTAGTAAGCCTCTAGTTGACTAGCTCGTTGATCAACAGATAGTCATGGTTTCCTGACTATGGACATTAGATGTCGTTGATAACGGGATCACATCATTAGGAGAATGATGTGATGGACAAGACCCAATCCTAAGCATAGCACAAGATCGTGTAGTTCGTTTTGCTAGATCTTTTCCAATGTCAAGTATCTTTTCCTTAGACCATGAGATCGTCCCGGATACCGTAGGAGTGCTTTGGGTGTACCAAACGTCACAACGTAACTGGGTGACTATAAAGGTGCACTACAGGTATCTCCGAAAGTGTCTGTTGGGTTGACACGGATCGAGACTAGGATTTGTCACTCCATATGACGGAGAGCTATCTCTGGGCCCACTCGGTAATGCATAATCATAATGAGCTCAAAGTGACCAAGTGTTTGGTCACGGGATCATGCATTACGGTACGAGTAAAGTGACTTGCCGGTAATGAGATTGAACGAGGTATTGGGATACCGACGTTCGAATCTCGGGCAAGTAACGTACCGATTGACAAAGGGAATTGTATACGGGGTTGCTTGAATCCTCGACATCGTGGTTCATCCGATGAGATCATCGTGGAACATGTGGGAGCCAACATGGGTATCCAGATCCCGCTGTTGATTATTGGCCGGAGAGCTGTCTCGGTCATGTCTGCATGATTCCCGAACCCGTAGGGTCTACACACTTAAGGTTTGGTGATGCTAGGGTTATTAGGAAGACTTGTATGTGATTACCGAATGTTGTTCGGAGTCCCGGATGAGATCCCGGACGTCATGAGGAGTTCCGGAATGGTCCGGAGGTAAAGATTTATATATGGGAAGTTGTCATACGGTCACCGGAAAGTTTCGGGGGCATATCGGTATTGTACCGGGGCCACCGGAGGGGTTCCAGGGGTCCACCGGGAGGGGCCACCTCTCTCAGAGGGCCTTGTGGGCCGTAGTGGGTAGGGAACCAGCCCCTGGTGGGCTGGGCGCACCCCCCCTTGGGCCCATGCGCCTAGGGTTGGGGGGGAAACCCTAGTGGGGCGCCCCCCTTGCTTGGGGGGCAAGCCCCCTCCCTTGGCCGCCGCCCCCCCTCTAGATCTCATCTAGAGGGGGCCGGCCTCCTTCCCTAAATAGAGGGGCAAAGGGAGGGCTGCACACAACATCCAAGGCGCAGCCCCTCCCCTCCCCAACACATCTCCTCCTCCGCGTGAGCTTGGCGAAGCCCTGCCGGAGATCTGCCACTCCATCACCACCACGCCGTCGTGCTGCTATTGGAGCCTTCTTCCTCAACCTCTCCCTCCTCCTTGGTGGATCAAGGTGCGCGAGATGTCATCCGCTCCGTACGTGTGTTGAACACGGAGGTGCTGTCCGTTTGGCACTTGGTCATCGGTGATTTGGATCACGACGAGTATGACTCCCTCAAGCCCGTTCTCTTGAATGCTTCCGCTCGCGATCTACAAAGGTATGTAGATGCACTCCTATCACTCGTTGCTAGATGAACTCATAGGTGGATCTTGGTGAAACCGTAGGAAAATTTTTATTTTTTGCAACGTTCCCCAACACCCTCACCCGCTCACAGAGGTTGACAATCTCCTGCGATGGGCGCCGGAGCGAGTAGCCTCAGTTCGTCTTCGCCCGCGGCGGTGCGATGCGAAGGGCGGAAGGTTGACGCCATGGTTGCGGACATAGAAGAAGGAGTTCTGCCACTTCTTGGCAGAATCCTCCAGCGGAATCTTGGGGAAATCCGCCCCCGACCGCTTCGAGATGACGGTGGCACCGTAGTCGGTGAACTCCCCGGTCGACGGACCCTGCTGCTCCAAGGAGAAGAAGCGTACCCAAAGGTCGATCATGGGCTCGACCCCCAGGTACCCCTAGCAGAGCATGACGAAGCCGGAGAGATGGACGATGGTGCCAGTGCTGAGATGGTGCGGCTGGAGCCCGAAGAACTCCAAGAACGCACGGAAGAAGGCGCTCGCCGGCAGCCCGAATACACGCTCGAAGTGCGTGAGGAAGACCACGCACTCCTGCTCCTCAGGCCGAGGCCTCTGCTCGCCGCGCGATAGACGAACGACAACGTTCGTCTCCCACGGCAGGCGCCGCGACGCCCATCGCCGGGTGATGTCCTCGGTGGTGACGTTCGAGCCCATCCAGGAGCCCGATGAAAGCGACATGATCAGAAGAAGAAGAAGGAAGATGAACGGAGGAGGAACTCTGCTTGGAGCAGCGGGCGCCACAGTGCGTCGGTTGCAAAGGGCAGTGCGAGAGCAAAGGGACAGGAGGGCGGGAGCGAGAGTAATGTCCACCGCCCCTCCTGCCCCTCAATTTATAACCCTTGGTTCAAACGTGGGGGAGTGGGATCGTCTGCACGCGCCCGTTCCACTACCCCGCAATAAGTGCGCACGAACACGCGCAGTAACTGCTCGGGGAAGTGCAAGCGGCCCCCAGATGCCGCAATAAATCCGCACGCGTGGGCCAAGGGCGCGCGGCGGCGGGCCCCAGCCCACCACCCAGTCCCGTCACGCGCGTGGCCTGTCAGGCCCCTCTGGCTTCCGGCCGCCACGTGGCGCCCGCGCAAAGCCCGAGGGATTGCCCCGGATTCGATGAACTCCTCGGTTCCCGCCACGGCCGGGATGCCGCGATCCGGTTTCCGAGAAAACCGGCACACAGTGGGTGTTGCCGGACCCGGCACTCGCAGAATCCGTCTCGCTCGAGGGGGAAACTATGAAGGCCCACTCATCCGAAGACGGCGGACCTTCACAGCTTCGGGGACTACTGTTGGGGGGATGAACCCTGGGCAGGCAACGGAACCCGGATCCTCTTCAAAAATAGCGGGGCCCGCGTCGCCCCTCAAACCGGCACGCGTCCGGCCGGGTCGCTCGACCCGGCAAGGCCCGCAACTGAAAGTGCAACTATCCCTAGGTGGTTTTGGTAATTCATAACAACATATAGCTCATTGAGCTAATGCTATTCCAGGACAAATATTTCAGGAAAGCTCAATGAATGGCATGGCATGGATGATGAAAGTGGATCTCTCAAAATATTAAGGACAAAGGATTGGCTCAAGCACAAAAGCTCAAGACTCTACATTTTACATTTTAGTGATCCAAGATCACATTGAGTCTATAGGAAAAGCCAATACTATCAAGGAGGGATGAGGTGTTGCTTAATGAGCCTCTTGCTTCAAGTGCTTAGTGATATGCTCCAAAAACCCTCAACTACTTTCTCACATCCACATATGACCTAAACCCAAAGTCAAAATCGGTCCTACCGATTCTTTCTATCTGGCGCCACCGAGTTCAAATGTCATAGCCACTGCCACAAACCCTAGGCAAATCGGTCTCACCGATAGGGATCTCGGTCTCACCGAGATGGGATTGTAATCTCTCTATTTCCCTTCGTAACGTTTCGGTCTACGAAGTGAGCGATCGGTCCCACCGAGATTGCAATGTAAACTCTCTATTTCCCTTTCATAACATTTCGGTCTCACCGAAAAGAGCGAATCGGTCCCACCGAGTTTACCTGACCAACTCTCTAGTTAGCTAATTACCAAAATTGGTCTCACCGAGTTTGTGTAATCGGTCTCACCGAGATTACGTTATGCCCTAACCCTAACCATATCGGTCCTACCGAGTTGCATGTCGGTCCCACCGAAATCACTAATGGTCACTAGGTTTACTAAATCGGTCCGACCGAGTTTGTTGATTCGGTCCCACCGAGTTTGGTAATTGTGTGTAACGGTTAGATTTTGTGTGGAGGCTATATATACCCCTCCACCTCCTCTTCATTCGTGGAGAGAGCCATCAGAACAAACCTACACTTCCAACTTACCAGTTCTGAGAGAGAACCACCTACTCATGTGTTGAGGCCAAGATATTCCATTCCTACCATATGAATCTTGATCTCTAGCCTTCCCCAAGTTGCTTTCCACTCAAATCTTCTTTCCACCAGATCCAAATCCTATGAGAGAGAGAGTTGAGTGTTGGGGAGACTATCATTTGAAGCACAAGAGCAAGGAGTTCGTCATCAACACATCATTTGTTACTTCTTGGAGAGTGATGTCTCCTAGATTGGCTAGGTGTCACTTGGGAGCCTCCGACAAGATTGTGGAGTTGAACCAAGGAGTTTGTAAGGGCAAGGAGATCGCCTACTTCGTGAAGATCTACCGCTAGTGAGGCAAGTCCTTCGTGGCCGATGGCCATGGTGGGATAGACAAGGTTGCTTCTTCATGGACCCTTTGTGGGTGGAGCCATCCGTGGACTCGCGCAACCGTTGCCCTTCGTGGGTTGAAGTCTCCATCAACGTGGATGTACGATAGCACCACCTATCGGAACCACGACAAAAACATTCGTGTCTCCAATTGTGTTTGAATCCTCCAAACCCTTCCCTTTACATTCTTGCAAGTTGCATGCTTTAAATTCCGTTGCTCATATACTCTTTGCATGCTTGCTTGAATTGTGTGAAGATTGCTTGACTTGTGCAAAGATAGCTAAAATCTGCCAAAGTCTAAAATTGGGAAAAGGATAAGTTTTTAATTGGTCAAGTAGTCTAATCACCCCCCCTCTAGACATACTTCAAGGTCCTACAAGTGGTATCAGAGCTTTGGCCTCCATTTGCTTTGATTTCCATAGCTTTTGGTGGTCATATCCTTGGTTTCACAACCTAGGAGAGTATGGCTTCTAGTGAGGGAAACTATCACCGTAGAGGTCCTTACTTTGATTGCACTAATTTTGCTAGTTGGAAGCATAAGATGAAAATGCATATTCTCGGACATAACCCCGCTGTTTGGGCTATGGTGTGTATTGGCTTGCAAGGTGAATTCTTTGATGGGAGAGAGCCGAACTGTGAAGCTAGTGCGGATGAATTGAAGATGCTGCAATACAACGCTCAAGCTTGTGATATCCTCTTCAATGGCTTGTGCCCCGAAGAATTCAACAAAATCAACCGTCTTGAGAATGCAAAGGAAATTTGGGATACTTTGATTGATATGCATGAAGGTACCGACTCCGTCAAGGAATCCAAGTTGGATGTGCTCCAAAGTCATCTTGACAAGTTCAAAATGAAGGATGATCAAGGTGTCGCTGAAATGTACTCTAGGCATGCTCTTATCACAAATGAGATTGCCGGCTTAGGAAGCGAAGAGATGACCGACAGATTCATCATCAAGAAGATCCTAAGAGCATTGGATGGAAAATATGATACCGTGTGCACATTGATCCAAATGATGCCAAATTACAAAGATCTCAAGCCAACGGAAGTCATTGGAATAATTGTTGCTCATGAGATGTCACTCAAGGATAAGGAGGAACTTCACAACAAGTCAAGTGGTGCTTACAAAGCCTCATGTGAAGCCCCCACATCATCAAGTGAGAAACAAACCTTCAATGAAGAATTGAGCTTAATGGTGAAGAACTTCAACAAATTCTACAAGAGTAGAAGCAAAGAAAGAAGCTCTAAGTCAAGGTCCTACAATGACAAAAGATCTGCTAGTCGAGAGCGCAATTGCTACAATTGTGGGAGACCGGACACTATTCCAATGAGTGTACGGCACCCTACAAAAGAAGAGAAGATTCTCCAAAAAGAAGAAGTAGAAGAGAAGAATCACCACCAAGAGAGAGAAGGAGTAGAGATGATCGTTATGAACGAAGACCCTCACGGAGAAGCGAGGATTCGAAAAGGAAGGACAAGTCATCAAAGAGCTACACAAAACGAAGATATCAAGCTCATGTTTGTGAATGGGTATCCGGCTTCGACTCCGACAATCACTCCGAGAGAAGCTATCACTCCGACTCCGAATATACTCAAGATGAAGGTGTTGCCGGTCTAGCACTTGTGTCAAGCAACTCCTAAGACATATTTGATTCACCAAATGAAGGAATTGGAAGATGCTTCATGGACAAAGGTCCTAAGGTAACACACCTCGAGTATGTTGATTTTAGTAGTGATGAAGATGACTTGTTAGGTGATGATGATTTACTTATTGAAAACTCTAGTAATGAATACTATGATGAAACGTCAATTAATCATGCTAATCAAGATAAAACATATGACAATGATAAGGAGAAGATTGAGCTTCTAACTAAAGAACTAAACACTCTTAAGTTAGCTCATGAAACTATCTTTGAAGATCATCGAGAACTTTTAAGGGCTCATGAGAAGTTACTGAAAAGCTCAATCTTAAGCAAGAGCATGAGTTCTAAAAGGCAATCAATGATGATCTCCATAAGAAAAGTTCTTCTTACATTGCCAAGCGTTTACTCTTATCTACTTACATGCCTCAAGTCAAGTTTAGTAACAAGAACAATAAAGATTCTTCCTCTAGTAGTAACAATAATAATGCCAAATCCAATATTGTTGCTTCTAGTAGTTCTCTTGATTCCACTAATGATTCTCTTAGCCAAGTTACACTTGAGCAAGAAAACAGCTTATTGAAGGGAATTATAGAGAAAGGTGTATACAAGAGCCTTGCCGGGAGTAAGCACTTCGAGGAAATTGTACGCAAGCAAGGAAGGCACCGGAAGAATCAAGGTGTTGGTTTTGAACGAAAGTTCAATGCTAATGGAGTTGAGTGGGAAGAAGATCAATACCCCAAGACGAAGTTTGTTCCTCAACAAGAGAAGTATGATCCTACTTCCTTCAACGGAACATAAGCACAAGAAGATCTTCCACCACAAGACCACAAGAACAAAGGCAAGGACAAGCTTCAAGAGGAGATTGATGCATTTGAAGAAGCACCTAAGGCCTTGGTCAAGTGGGTTCCCAAGAATACATCAAGTTCTACTTCATCAAGTACAACTACAACTCCAAGGATTCCCATCAAGATGATGTGGATCCCGAAGAATAAGAACTAGAGTGTTCTTGAGGGTGACTCCGCCAACATTCTTCACTCATATCATTATGGCAAGGACAAGTGTAACCAACTTCCATATCTTGCACTAGTTCAAGGAGTCACAAACCCTCATGTTGGTAAGGCAAGGGATAAGGTAACCTAATGTTTTCATGGACATCATTTTGTGTGTGCATCACTCTATGTCTATGGATATTCTTGTTTGTTCTTTGTGGGACTAACCCATGTAGGTATTGAAAGTGCAACTCACTCCAAAGGATTGCTCCAAAAGATCTACATCAACATTGAGCATCCACATCTTCAACACCTACATGAAGTCATCATCGACAAAACCCAAGGTTAGTTCATCCCTCTAAGGGGGGATCTCACATCTAGGGGGAGCTTAACTCTAAGAATTGAGTCAAAGCAACTCTAATGATGTGAACACATCAATGCATTATGTAAAAGTGGTAACCCCACTTGAGCTTAAACGATGAGTATGAACTATGATCAAATGTTCTCATTTGACTCCTAAGTCAATATACTCATATATAGATGACCTAGTCATCGCCAATTGTTTGATAGATGATAGAATTGGTTGAGCATGCTTTGCCACATATTTCATTTGCCATTTTATTGTGTGAGCATATTGGTTGCATATTTTACTCATTCGAGGACATCCACTTGTTGTTTTGATTGATTGGTTTCTTTTTCTTTGACCAAGTGGATGGACAAGAATACCTAATAACCTTCTCTAGCTATCTATGCTTTTCTCGTCTCAAACTCTATTCATGCTACATCACAAAATTTGATCAAGTCAGATTCGAACCACTCCATGTGAGAAGCACTCGGAGTTCCCGATTCATCATAGACTTAAACTTCCAAAACTTCGTTGTGCTTTTTGGTCTGACCGATTCTTCCATTTCGGTCATACCGAGATCACTAAGTCGATCTAGGTTTTCAATCTCAGTGCAACCGATTTGAACTTTTCGGTCACACCGAGTTGCTGTAACTGTCAACAGGTATGCATCTCGGTGCCACCGAGTCGTTCCACTCGGTCACACCGATAGTGTCGGGCTGTATATTAACACAGGCAAAATTTGGAAAACTTTCTCCAAACCTCTTTGCCCGCACATAGCTCGCTCTGCCTTCTAGGTCTCCGGATCGTCGACTTCGTCGCCAACCGCCTCCTGTCGCTAGTCTCCGCTGCCGTCAACGGATTTCATCTCCGCCGTTGCCACCGTAGCGAGTTCATCGCCGAACTAGGGTATGAACTTGATCACAGTACTATCCTCATCTGATTCTCAGCACATTATGCTCATTATGATTCTTGCCACGATTGAAACACCTCTATCCAGTCAAAACAATCCTTAGAATAGATGCGATTTGAAAATTGAGGGTTAGGTTTCCGCCGAAACCATCTCGGACCCACCAAGTTGAAAAACTCGGTCCCACCGATTCGGCTAACGCCATTGCACTAGTAACTCTCCGTCTGACCAAGAATTGCTAATTGGTGTGACTGATTTTAGAACTTTGTGAAACCCTAGCAGTCTCGGTACCACCGAACTGTGACTCGATCTGACCAAGTTCACTGGTTTAGGTTCCAAAACTGCTTTGGTATCACCGAGTTTGAAAATTGATTGATCCGAAATGCTTTCTGTGGAAAACTAAAACTAAGTTTTTGAATCATTCTTTTGCAAAAATCTCGGCATTTTGTGATGCTCATCCACTCTATCTTATCTATAACTATTCACAGGGTCAGCAGTTAGTGTTTGCAGGATGTCAGACCAAAGTGATAGCCAGAACAGGGAAGAAGAGCAGATTCACATGAGTGAGGGCACTAGTCCCTCTAGTTCCTCACATGATGGCAGCAGAAGCACTCTTAGCAATTTACCCAAAGCAGCCACAAGAGCCAGAAGGAAGAGAACCTCAGACTCTGAGGATGAGGACTATGTGGCAGCTGAAGATGAGGCTACTTCCAAGAAGGTAGTGCTCAAAAAGGAGTATGGCTCAGCAAAGACCACAAAGCCTGGACTGAAGGTCAGAGGATCAACACAAGTACCTGAAAAACTTGATCCCAAAGAGCCAGCTGCAGAAGGAAAGAAGAGGAAGGAAAGGGTCAAGAAGACCATGGCCAGAGCTGTTGGACAACCTTCCATGATGGAAGAGGAGGAGGAAGAAGAGGTTGCTGCACTAGCACCCAAGGCTCAGAAGCTGATGGGTGATGCTATAAGGTCAGGGGTTGCAACATCAAAGCCCAAAGAAGCACCCAAAGCTGCCTCCAAGCCCAAGAATGCACCAAAGAGGAATACCAGGAGTATACCAGCTGCTGAGAAGAACAAGGCCCCAGTGCCTGAAGTTGCTGCTGAGGAAGATGATGAAGGACAAGTCTTGAGGAAGCTCAAACCCAAGATTCCAGACCACAATGATGCTCATCCTATGGCTGAGAACATGAAGATCAGGAGAGACTCAGGGTTGAGGCTATGGAGAGAGTCAGATCCATATGCCACCAGGAGAAGGACTGTTGTTGATTACAGGTTCCACATAAAGGAACAACAGGATTTCTATGAGACAATCTTGCTGGACAAGAAGCCTATAGTGTGTGATATGAGGTGGGTCGACTGGACCTACATGAAGGAGAATGAAGAACATTATCATGGAGTGCATGACAGCTTCAGTGCGTGTGGAGTTGTAGACTTTGTTGGGCAGAAGCTCACAAACTGGAATGATGAGCTCATTATGCAATTCTACTCCACAGCACATTTCTATCCAGATGGCAGGATAGTTTGGATGTCTGAAGGTACAAGATACCAATCAAGTATTGAGGAATGGGCCAATCTGATCAATGCCTCAAAGGAGAGTGAAGATGACTTGGACGTTTATGCCAAGAAAAAGATGGATCACAATTCTATGTCACATATGTACAAGGAGATCCCAGACAAAGCTCTTGAGACCTTCAAGTTTGGATCAGTCCATTTTCTTCTGTCAGGGCTGCCAATGATCAACTGGATCCTAAGGCACACTCTTTTGCCCAAGTCAGGTGACCACAACATGATCAGAGGGCATGCAATTAATTTGCTACACATATTTGATGTGCCACAGAAATTCAAGGTCATGAGCCTCATGGTTGAGACTATCAAGAGGACAGCAACAAACCAAAAGAGAAGTTGTGGATATGCCCCACAAATTTAGGAGTTGATTAACTCAAAGATGGGCACAGGAAAATATCTGTTGGATAAGGAACACTTTGTTCTCCATCCAGACTTTGAGGACAATCAAGTTGTGATTAATGAGAATGAACCATCATCGGTACAAGCTCAAGAGAAGAAGGAGAAAGCAAACAAAGAGAAGGCTGCCAAGATGCCAACTCAAGAGGAAGTATCTGAGTACTTTTTGAAGAACAAGCAGGAGCAGCTTGGTTACTTGATAGCATCAACTCTGAGGATTGAGAAGGGGTTGGCCACCCTAACACAAAACCAGGAGAGACTGGAAAGAATCATGGAACAAAAATTCTATGATTTAGATGTCAAAGTAACTGAGATTCAGTCAGTTGTGGATCAGCTACAGGATGACATGCGGGAGAGGAAGGGCAGGACAACTACTGATGCATTTGCCAGAGTGCCTCGGGCTCAGAGATCAGTTGCAGTACCAGTGACAGACACCAGAGCCACTTCATCTGCACCAGCTACAACTCTAGTGCAACCAGTTCCAGCACGTACACCTCTAGCCCCATCCACATCTACTGAAGATTTTGTCCTTGGCGTCATCTCTAAACCACCAACTGAAGACCAAGCCTGAGAGACGATATAGTACTATGCATTTTCTAAGAACTTTTTGGTAACTTGTTGCCAAAGGGGGAGAAAAATGTATAGATCATAGGCTTCGAGAGAGAGAGAGTTTGCTTTTGTTCTCTCTTGTCTTCTTGGTTGAACTTTGTTTGCTTTTGATTGCTTGAGATACCATGCTATTATCTGTGAGACATTGATGATCATGTGTTTGATCATAAGCTACACTTATGCTTGTTAGATGATATTATCTTACTTATACTTATATGATCATTCACTTTGCTTGGTGATGAGTGCATGTATTCAATCTTTATTATTTTGAGCGCCTCCACCAAGATGTATGTGACATGGAAGAGTAACCCATGAGCCTAATTCCTTGTGCATTTGCAGTCCAAAGCAAATCTTAAACTATGCACAAATTTAGGGGGAGCTCTTGCTTATCACATACTTCTCAAAGCGATGATGTTTTTCAATCTTATTATCATTTGTCAAAGCTTTGATATATATGTTGTCATCAATTACCAAAAAGGGGGAGATTGAAAGTGCAACTATCCCTAGGTGGTTTTGGTAATTCATAACAACATATAGCTCATTGAGCTAATGCTATTCCAAGACAAATATTTCAGGAAAGCTCAATGAATGGCATGGCATGGATGATGAAAGTGGATCCCTCAAAATATTAAGGACAAAGGATTGGCTCAAGCTCAAAAGCTCAAGACTCTATATTTTACATTTTAGTGATCCAAGATCACATTGAGTCTATAGGAAAAGCCAATACTATCAAGGAGGGATGAGGTGTTGCTTAATGAGCCTCTTGCTTCAAGTGCTTAGTTATATGCTCCAAAAACCCTCAACTACTTTCTCACATCCACATATGACCTAAACCCAAAGTCAAAATCGGTCCTACCGATTCTTTCTATCTGGCGCCACCGAGTTCAAATGTCATAGCCACTGCCACAAACCGTAGGCAAATCGGTCTCGCCGATAGGGATCTCGGTCTCACCGAGATGGGATTGTAATCTCTCTGTTTCCCTTCGTAACGTTCCGGTCTACGAAGTGAGCGATCGGTCCCACCGAGATTGCAATGTAAACTCTCTATTTCCCTTTCGTAACATTTCGGTCTCACCGAAAAGAGTGAATCGGTCCCACTGAGTTTACCTGACCAACTCTCTGGTCAGCTAATTACCAAAATCGGTCTCACCGAGTTTGTGTAATCGGTCTCACCGAGATTACGTTATGCCCTAACCCTAACCATATCGGTCCTACCGAGTTGCATGTCGGTCCCACCGAAATCACTAATGGTCACTAGGTTTACTAAATCGGTCCGACCGAGTTTGTTGATTCGGTCCCACCGAGTTTGGTAAATTGTGTGTAACGGTTAGATTTTCTATGTAGGCTATATATACCCCTCCACCTCCTCTTCATTCGTGGAGAGAGCCATCAGAACAAACCTACACTTCCAACTTACCAGTTCTGAGAGAGAACCACCTACTCATGTGTTGAGGCCAAGATATTCCATTCCTACCATATGAATCTTGATCTCTAGCCTTCCCCAAGTTGCTTTCCACTCAAATCTTCGTTCCACCAGATCCAAATCCTATGAGAGAGAGTTGAGTATTGGGGAGACTATCATTTGAAGCACAAGAGCAAATAGTTCGTCATCAACACATCATTTGTTACTTCTTCGAGAGTGGTGTCTCCTAGATTGGCTAGGTGTCACTTGGGAGCCTCCGACAAGATTGTAGAGTTGAACCAAGGAGTTTGTAAGGGCAAGGAGATCGCCTACTTCGTGAAGATCTACCGCTAGTGAGGCAAGTCCTTCATGGGCGACGACCATGGTGGGATAGACAAGGTTGCTTCTTCGTGGACCCTTCGTGGGTGGAGCCCTCCGTGGACTCGTGCAACCGTTGCCCTTCGTGGGTTGAAGTCTCCATCAACATGGATGTACGATAGCACCACCTATCGAAACCACGAAAAAAACATCCGTGTCTCCAATTGCATTTGAATGCTACAAACCCTTCCCTTTACATTCTTGCAAGTTGCATGCTTTAAATTCCGCTGCTCATATACTCTTTGCATGTTTGCTTGAATTGTGTGAAGATTGCTTAACTTGTGCAAAGATAGCAAAAATCTGCCAAAGTCTAAAATTGGGAAAAAGGTTAAGTTTTTAATTGGTCAAGTAGTCTAATCACCCCCCCTCTAGACTTACTTCAAGGTCCTATAGCAGCCCGGACAAACTCTCCGACCCGGCAAGGTACGTCGACCCAGACTCAGCAACTGGTGCAAGGCGGCCGAACCCGGCATGACCAAGGCTTCCCCAACAAGCCGACCCCACCCATGGTGTGCGCTGCAGTCCAGCCACGGGTCAAGCTCCCGTCCCATCCAGGCCGTACGATGGGACGATACCTCAATCACCGATGACCAAGACAATAGTGTTTCCACCCATGCCTATGGTCAGCCGGAGGGTGGCAATAGTGCCCCTTACCTGCCCGCTGACGAGGGCTGGCATGGCAACAGTGCTTCCGCCCTCACCGCCGACGACAGCAAGCGGCAAGCTGATGGAGAGCACTGTACATGACTCGACTCGGCCACGCCCTGACGATCGACAAGACGGCACACAGTCCCCTACGCACGCAGGGCCCGCACCTAGGGAAACCTGGCAAACCACAAGCCCTCAGCGGGACCCAGCCCGGTATCCCGGACACCGATAATACGGACCCACCGACTCGGCATATTGCCATTGTAACCCTGGGCGGGTTGATCTATAAAACCCCCAGGAACCCACGCCTACAGGGAGATATGAGATGTACACAAGGCTACCTGTGAGAAGCAGAAAGTATGAGCAAGCATAAGACTAGCCACAAAGCCACAACACCGGAGAGAGGGAGCAGCCTAAGCCTTGGACAGCTTGCTTCCTCCTCATACAGGTGCAGGAGCAACATTGTACTATCGATCATCCAACTACACTCGACAGGACTAGGGGTATTATCTCTCCGGAGAGCCCCGAACCTGGGTATGTTCGGCGTCCCGCGCCCGCTCATGCCAACCTCGCCTCTGGAGCCCACCAGTGCCCTCGAGACTCCTCCTCTCTTTAGCCATCCCTTGGCATCTGCCGTGCGCCCACCACGACACCCCTACCATCACTTCTCCCCTAAATCCCTCGCCCCACTCTTCGCCGCCGTCTCCCCCACTTCGCTGTCGCCCCCACTTCGCCGCTGTATCCTATCGGTGTCGACGCCGCGCTCATCCTCACCGTCGCCGCCCTGCGTCACCGCCGCCGCCTCTCGGGCCGCCCTCGACCTCACCGTCGCCGCCCTCGACCTCTCCGCCGCCGCACTTGACCTCACCGCCCCCGAGCCCGCCCAGGAGCGCCGCCTCTCGATCCCGAGCTTGCCCTCGCCGCCCCTACCTCCATCGCCGAGCACCTCCCCGCCACCGTCTCCCCCCTCTCTGTAAGCTCCCCCACCCCTCCCCCACCCCTCTCTCTCAGCTTTTTCTTCCTCTGCCATGTTAATTAGCAGTAGTAGTAGTACATGTTAATTAGTACTAGGGTTCATACATAATGATTTTTAGTAGTAGTAGTAGATGTTAATTAGTAGTAGTGATGGTACTGGTTAACTAGGGCAGTATGGTTAATAGTAGATGTTTTTAGTTAGGGTAATAATAGATGTTAAGTAGTAGATAATGTTGATGTTAATTAGTTCAATAGGGTTTAGTTTTTGAATTGAGTTTGTTTAACTATATGTTAATTAAGGCAGTAGGGTTTAGTTTAGAGTAAAGTAATTTAGTTCAGTAGTTAACTAAATATAATCCATATTTGGTTTTTGAGTTGAGTTTGAGAGAGCATGAGATTTGTGTAGATTTTCTTGTAGTGTCAAATGCTAGGACATGCAAATTTGAAGTGGTCAGGATATATGCAAATTCCTTAATTGTGTTTGCACATGCATGTTTCGATTGTGCCCAAGTGGCCTGTTGTTGTTTCCACGGAATGAAGCCAAGTGGCCTATGTTTTGCCGGAATGTTGATTCATTTTGGTTCTGGCAAATTTCAGGTTCTCGATTTGTCCACTTTTTAGCAAAGGTCATGCCGAAATTTTCCGTGAATTTTGGCATGACTTGTGCTACAAACTAAGACATATCGAGGTGGCCTGGAGCACACCCACGAGCACGCAACCTCAGCAAGGTATGAACATCAACACCCCACCTACCCAATTAGCGTCGGGTGTCGGGGTGGGTGATAGTAGATGGGGTAAGGAGGAGGCTCCATTAGTCGCTGATGATGTCGCCATGGGTGAGGATGAGGATGACGATGGCACTCAACAGTATGTCTATACTGGTGCCTACTCAGGGTTTGAACGTCATGAGTCGGTGCCTGAATTGCCGTCTCCGGAGGCTGAACGTATTATGGACGACCTTTCGGTAGTAAAGAATTCTAGGAAGAGAGCGAGGAAAGGAAAAAAGTTGATTCTATGATCCAGCCGCCTCAGCAGCCTCGGCTTCAGGACCGTATAGATATCCCCGATGCGGATAAATGGCATATCCTCGGTCAACCAATCCTACCTGCAAGAGCGCTAGGGGCCAGATTCGGCGATCTAAGGAGACTCCATGATGATGTGCTGCGGATAGAGAAAGGCCTCATTGAGGGATTCCTAGATAAGGGGGTATCCGGATAGCCGGACTATGTACTCTGGCCGGACTGTTGGACTATGAAGATACAAGATTGAAGACTTCGTCCCGTGTCCGGATGGGACTCTCCTTTGCGTGGAAGGCAAGCTTGGCGATTCGGATGTAGATCTCCTTCTCTGTAACTGACTCTCTGTAACCCTAGCCCCCTTCGTTGTCTATATAAACCGGAGGGTTTAGTCCGTAGACAACAACAATCATACCATAGGCTAGCTTCTAGGGTTTAGCCTCTACGATCTCGTGGTAGATCAACTATTGTAATACTCATATCATCAAGATCAATCAAGCAGGAAGTAGGGTATTAACTCCATCGAGAGGGCCCGAACCTGGGTAAAACATCGTGTCCCCAGTCTCCTGTTACCATTAGCCTTAGACGCACAGTTCGGGACCCCCTACCCGAGATCCGCCGGTTTTGACACCGACATTGGTGCTTTCATTGAGAGTTCCTCTGTGTCGTCGCTGTAAGGCTCGATGGCTCCCCCAACCTTCAACAACGCAGTCTAGGGTGAGACTTTTCTTCCCAGACAAATCTTCGTGTTTGGCGGCTTTGCACTGCGGGCCAACTCATTTGGCCATCTGGAGCAGATCGACAGCTACACCCCTAGCCATCAGGTCAGGTTTGGGAACTTGAATTACACGGCCAATATCCGCGGAGACTTGATCTTTGCTGGATTCGGGCCTGCATTGGGAGTGCCGAACAGTCACGATGAGCATGACTTAAATCTGCTGCCGGACAATATTCGGGATTTCACCCCTGAAGCCGCTCCGGACCTAAATCCGGGGCAGATCGCGTGGATCGAGGACGGGTGGATGAACCCCGCCATGGAGGCCGCATACTCTTCGGCGATAGAGCCGAACACAGACTCCGCCGTTAAGGGGATCTGCATCACCGGACCCCCGGACCTGTGTCTGGACGTGGGTTCCGAACCGCGAGTGCCCGGGCACATCAAGCCCGATTGGGCTCCAGTAATGGAGTTCACCGCCGCGGACATCTTCCAGCACTCCCCCTTTGGCGATGTGCTAAACTCATTAAGGTCTCTCTCTCTGTCAGGAGAGTCCTGGCCGAACTATGTTCGGCTCGAGTGGGAAGCAGGCGACAAAGAAACTCGTTACCCACCCACCACCCACTTCATAGCCACTGTCGATGACCTAACATACACGCTTGACCTCGACTCCGACAACATCGACGGTATGGACGCTGACGCAGGAGACGATCTGGAACCACCGCCCACGGGGCGCTGAACCGCCACTTCATCATATGACATCTACATGGTGGACACGCCTAATGAAGACAACGGTGACAAAAAGGACACAACGGAGGATAAACCCCCCAGACAAAAACAAAAACGACGGCGCTGGCGCCGTTCTAAGTCCAGTCGCAGTAAAAATAGCGATAACAGTGCAAGGAAAAATGACACTCCGGTTGACTCCGAAGGCAACAATATGAACCCAGCAATGGAGAAAGAAGAGCCAGGCCACGCCGAACAAACGCCCGATCACAGCGATACCGAGGGCCGAATTCATCAAAATGCCCATGGAGAGGAGGACACTCTGGTTGACGATGCATTAATCATCCCAGAAAAACGCTTGGAACAAGATAACCTCCAGAAGGCTCATGGCCACGACGAGGCGCCTAAAGAAGCAGAAGCAAAGGCTTAAAGCCGCGCAGGATACACTCAACCGAAGATGGAATAAGGTGCTAGACACTGAAGGAAAATGCGGTGACGATCGCCACACAAAGAGCTACCCAAAACGTAAGCTGCTGCCTGAATTTGACGACTAGGCCACAACGCCCATTCCGCCAAAAAGCAATATGGCCACTCGGCCGGACCAACCACCTCACGGCCGCGATAGATCAGCCACTGATACTGCGCACGACTTATGTGAGCACCTGGTCAAAAAGGCTGGTGTGGCCAGGTCCATCTACGGATCTAGAGGACACGCTCTGACGCGGGATTATGGTCACCACAACGATCACACGGATCGAATACCAGTTCGGAATCAACACGGGGCGCAACAACAGCCGACAGCATGCCGCGACATGTCCAGATATAGAGGGGTTGTGCACCCTCTATGTTTCACCGATGAGGTGCTGGATCATGAATTTCCACAGGGATTCAAACCCGTGAACATAGAGGCATACGACGGAACGACAGACCCTAGGGCCTGGATTGAGGATTTTATCCTTCATATACACATGGCTCGTGGGGACGATCTCCATGCCATCAAATATCTTCCCCTCAAGTTGAAAGGACCAACTCGGCATTGGCTGAAAAGCCTCCCTAAAAACTCAATTGGAAGTTGGGAGGAACTTGAGGATGCTTTCAGGGCCAATTTTCAAGGGACCTATGTCCGACCACCGGATACCGATGGTTTAAGTCACATAATACAACAGCCCGGAGAGTCAGCCTGTAAGCTGTGGAACAGATTTCTCACTAAGAAGAATCAAATTGTTGAATGTCCGGATGCCCAAGCCTTAGCGGCCTTCAAACATAGTATCCGGGATGAGTGGCTTACCAGACACCTCGGCCAAGAAAAGCCAAGGACGATGGCGGCCTTAACAAGCCTTATGACCCACTTTTGTGCGGGCGAAGACAGCTGGTTGGCCCGTCGAGGCACCAGTGACCCAGGCACATCCGAAAATCGAGATGGCAACGGGAAGCCACGGTGCACTAAGCACAAGCGTCGGAACAATGACGATAGTCCGGACAACAAAGCGGTCAACGCCGGATTCAGGGGTTCTCACCACGGCCAAGAAAAAAGCCATTTAAGGGCAGTAAAGAGGGACTGACCGGCCTGAATAAAGTCCTGGACAGATTGTGCCAAATCCATGGCACGTCCAAAAAGCCTACAAATCATACTCACAGAGAATGTTGGGTCTTCAAGCAGGCCGACAAGTTAAACGCCGAACACAAGGGAAGGGAAACGGCAAGCGAAGACGAGGATGAGCCTCGCCAGCGAACACGGGGGGACAGAAAAAATTCCCACTAGAGGTCAAAATAGTAAACATGGTCCATGCAACTAACATAGAATTCATTGCCCCAAAATTCAACCCCTGGGTGGCCTGCCCGATCACCTTTGATCACAGGGACCACCCGGCCAGTATCCGGCATAGAGGATCGGCTGCCTTGGAGCTCAACCCAATAATTGATGGATACCATCTCACACGAGTCCTAATGGATGGCGGCAGTAGTCTTAATCTGATATATCAGGATACCGTCCGCAAGATGGGGATAGACCCATCCAGAATAAGCCAAAGTAACACCACTGAGGGAGTCCTGGATTAGGGGGTGTCCGGATGGCCGGACTCCCGGACTATGAAGATACAAGATTGAAGATTTCATCCCATGTCCGGATAGGGACTTTCCTTGGCGTGGAAGGCAAGCTTGGCGATACGATATGAAGATCTCCTCCCATTGTAACCGACTCTGTGTAACCCTAGCCCTCTCTGGTGTCTATATAAACCAGAGAGTTTTAGTCCGTAGGACGAACAACAATCATACCATAGGCTAGCTTCTAGGGTTTTGCCTCTCCGATCTCGTGGTAGATCAACTCTTGTACTACCCATATCATCAATATTAATCAAGCAGAAGTAGGGTTTTACCTCCACCGAGAGGGCCCGAACCTGGGTAAAAACATCGTGTCCCTTGTCTCCTGTTACCATCCGCCTAGACGCACAGTTCGGGACCCCCTACCCGAGATCCGCCGGTTTTGATACCGAAATTGGTGCTTTCATTGAGAGTTCATCTGTGTCGTCACCTTTAGGCCCGATGGCTTCTCCGATCGTCAACCACGATGCGGTCCAGGGTGAGACTTTTCTCCCCGGACAGATCTTCGTATTCGGCGGCTTCGAACTGCGGGCCAACTCGCTTGGCCATCTGGAGCAGATCGGAAGCTACGCCCCTGGCCATCAGGTCAGGTTTGGAAGCTTAAACTACACGGCCGACATCCGTGGGGACTTGATCTTCGATGGATTCGAGCTATGGCCGAGCATGCCGCACTGTCTCGATGGGCATGCTCTAGCTCTGCCGCCAGACAGCGCCCAGAGTGCCGCTCAGGTGTCCGCTCCAACCATTAGCTTGGAGCCGACTGCGCTAGTCAGGGACGGATGGTTGGACGCCGCCCCAGGAGCCGCAATCTCTATGGCGATAGAGCCGAATACCAGCCTAGTCCTTTGCAAGGCCCGTGACTCCGAGGTGCCGGACTCCGTTCCGGACTCCGAATATTCCGCACCCCTTCCGATCGAACCCACGATCGGTCTCAAGCGACAAAGGGCGCCGCACTCAATACGACGCGCGATCCGCCTAAGGATTCGCATCAAAAAATTGGCCCAACTAGATCCATATATGGGCCAAGAAAGCAAGCTCTAGTGAGCAATGCAATGCAAAAAACATCCGAACATCGCGGCACACCTACATACAGGGGCGCTGCACATCCCCTATGTTTTACCGATGAGGTGCTGGATCATGAATTTCCAGCGGGATTCAAGCCCATGAACATAGAAGCATACGACAGAACAACAGACCCGGAGTCTGGATCAAGGATTATATCCTCCACATACACATGGCCAGAGGAGATGACCTTCACGCCATAAAATACTTACCCCTTAAGCTCAAAGGGCCAGCCCATCGTTGGCTTAAAAGCCTTCCCAAAAACACCATAGGAAGTTGGGAAGTGCTCGAGGACGCTTTCCAGGCAAATTTTCAAGGGACCTATGTCCGACCTCTGGATGCAGATGATCTGAGTCATATAACTCAGCAGCCCGGAGAGTCAGCCCGAAAACTCTGGAACAGATTCCTTACTAAAAAGAATCAGATAGTTGACTGTCCGGACGCCGAGGCCCTAGCAACTTTCAAACATAGCGTCCGAGACGAATGGCTCGCCAGACACCTCGGCCAAGAAAATCCAAGAACAATGGCCGCATTAACAAGCCTCATGACCCGCTTTTGCGCAGGAGAGGACAGCTGGTTGGCAAGAAGCAGCACCAGCGACCCAAGCACATCCGAACTTAGAGATTGAAACGGGAAACCGCACCGTAACAAAGAACAGCGCTGGATCAAGGATAATAGCCCGATGAGCATGGCAGTCAACGCCGTATTCAAAAGCTCTCGGCAAAATCAGAAAAAACCACCACCCAAAGATGACAGGGATGAGATGTCTAACCTCAACAAAATCCTGGACAAAATATGTCAAATCCACAGTACCCCTTGGAGACATGCAAACCATACCCACAGAGATTGTTGGGTCTTCAAACAGTCCGGTAAACTCAACGCCGAACACAAGGGGCTCGACACACCAAGCGAAGATGACGACGCACCCCACAAGTAGAACACCGGAGAACAAAAGAAGTTCCCACAAGAAGTCAAAACAGTAAATTCACTTCAGATGACAAAAGGGAAAAACAGAACGGCGCCCATGAAGACACGCGCCATATGGCCAGCCCCAGAGGAGCACCACCACTGGTTGTTCCAACCAATCACCTTTGATTATCAGGATTACTCCAGAGGGGCCCGGAATGCATGCTGGACTGCCTTGGTCTTGAATCCGGTTATTGACGGACTACAATTTACAATAGTCCTTATGGACGGCGGCAGTGACTTAAACCTGTTATATCAGGACACAATCCGCAAACTAGGGGTAAACCCACCTATAATCCGCCATGGCAACACTTCCTTTTAAGGAGTCACGCCGGGCCCAGATACCCAGAGTATGGGTTCCCTTTCGTTAGAAGTCACGTTCGGCTCACCCGACAACTTCTGAAGCGATAACCTTCCACATCGCCCCATTCGTAAGTCGCTATCAAGCACTACTAGGGCGTGAAGCTTTCGCCCGCTTTAACGCAATACCGCATTATGCATCCCTTACAATTAAAATGCCCGGCCCACGAGGCATCATCTCATTACAGGGGAATATCAATTAACCCCCAAAGTACAGCCGCACACTAATTCAGCCCTACTATCCCGGACATGGTTCGACGAGTCCGGCATCAGCATACATGGGCTTAATAGCCGCATAACCGTATACAAGGGACTCCGCGTGTTCACGCCAGGAGACAATACGTCTCACTTCTTGCTCCAACTATATTTTGTTTATTCTAATATAGATTTCTTGCATGTTTTTTTACTAAAGTTCCTCTTTCTCGCAGACGAACACCGTGCTACGCTCGTCCAGGATACGGCACAACGGAGACACAGGCACAGATGTGCAGTAGGGACCCGTTTCAAGGATTCTTTTCAGATTAAGACCCTGCGTAGACCTTTTTTACTGTCTCTTGTTGACAACATCCCCTAGTTTTCACTATAATCGAGGAGGAGGCTGGCGTCTTGGCATATGGCCACGCCAGAATTTTGCGCGTACCTGGACACCAGGGGCTTTTTTACCAAGGGCTCTGTTTCGGCCCGTCTTCATAAAGACCGAATACCTTAGGGAGTGTTCGGCGTCGCGAGTTTGGCCTTATATGCATCAAGTCCGAATCATGTCTTTGGTCAAATGTTGGGTTTGCCCGGCTCCTGTGTTTTGCTGCCTTACATTCCGTTATATCGGCTAACGCGGCACCAGGAGAACTACTGCGATTGTGCCCCGGTTCGGCCAGGCGAGCACCTCAGTAGAGAAAGCCGAAAACTGACTGTCATGATATAGCGAGAGACTGGTCAACCACTCGATGACTCTCGGAATCTTTTGGATTCCTCCGCATCAACGGAGGACCGCTTCCCGGTCAGACACACACGCGCCCCGAATTCGGGCGAGCGCGGTGCCTCCAGGGGCTATTAAGTAGCCCCAATGTCAAACTCCTATGGCTAATTGAAAGTGATAAAGCATTATAGTCCGGTTGCCTAGTTCGCGACGCTATCACCTCCTTTGTAGGACCAAGACGTTGGATTAAGTGTGAAAAGGCGCCTTTTTGCAAACACCCCCGCATTATATGCGTGGGGGCTGAAGCCAACGACTGCCATCTTTCAGGTTATATACACATATACATTAACGGCCGCACAGGAGGTATTATATTTCTTGCAAAGCACAAGTATAAAAAGTTTTTATATTCTATCAAAATATTCCTTTTACAATGGCACATGCTATTCGAACACAGCATCCTTCAAGCACTGCACTTCTATTAAACGAGCGCCCGGAAGAACTTCCTCAAAGTAGTTCCTGGCAGGTACCCGGCCTTCGTCCAAATCCCGGGAAGCGACAACACTGGCCTTCATATCCGCCCAGTATGTTTTGACACGGGCAAGAGCCATTTGTGCACCCTCTATGCACGCCGACCTCTTCATCGCATCAACATGCGGCACAGAACCAAGGAACTGCCGCACCAATCCAAAATAACTCTTCAGCTCTGGCTCCCCCAGCCACAAACGACTCGCAACATACTTCATGGCTTGTCCAGATAACCTGTTCAGCTCCGCAAAGGCAGCCAAACGGTCGGATACCGAAAGTGGGCGTTCTGGATTGTGGAACTGCGACCAAAAAATTTCTTCCAATTTATGGTCACCTCGACCTCGGAAGTGTTCGGTTGCGTCTGCTGCACTCGCTGCCACATCCAGATAAGTGTTTTCCGCACTCCACTGCCGGTCGAACAGAGCATACCTAGGATCCCCAAACTTCATCCGCAGCATATAGGGCTTTCCAGCCATGATATCTCCGGCCTAAAGCAGCTCCTCCTTCATAGCTCTCATTGCAGAGCAAGCATCCTTGGCCTCGGTAGTGATCTTCTCAAGGTCCTTCTGAGCCGCCCTTTCTTCTTGTTCGAGAAATTTACAGCGGTCGGCAGCATCCTTCAATTTTATAGCCATCTCTGTTATTACCTTCTTAATCTCACAGTGAGCAGCCTGTTCGTCTTTTAGCTCTTCAGTCGCCTTAACGGCAGTCGCATCACTTTTCCTTGCTTTCTCCTTGGCTCGGGCAAATTCCGCCCGCAGGTTCTCCACGGCAGCAGCACTATCTGCAATAAGCACATATATTGTAAAGCACAAGCATCGAATTCCTCTTATCAGATATCTGTGGAGCATACTTTGTGCCTCGTCTAGCTGCTTATTTACAAGCGCGATGTCGGCATCCGCCACGTCAAGTTACCGCTTTAGCTCAGCAGATTCATCAGTCCGGATAGCCACCGAACGCCTCGCCACCTTCATAAAAAGGTGACATTTTATACCTGGGGTTTTGATCCTCTGTGCGCCATCATTCTTGACGACACACAGAGTCTCAGGGGCTACTATTTATACAGGGCGCATTTTATGCGGCTCTACCAAAAGGTACACCTTTTCATGTACCTCAAAGCCTGTCAGTAAACTCCTGGCGGCCTCGTACAACCCGCTTTCCGCGGATGAAATCCTTCCTATCACCGTGTTCATCAACATACGGTGTTCTTCTGAGACGGACGCTCGCCCGAGCAGATCCCTCAGCCTCTCCGACCGCGCACTAGAGGGCACCGGACTAGCCCGACGACCTTTTTCGGGATCCGGACTTGGAGAAACCCGCCGGGACGACACCTCGGGGTCGCCTGGCTCGTAAGTCGGTGCAGCTAGGGGAGGTGTTTTGCTCTCCATCATTTCCGGATGAAGATCCCTTGAAGACGAGCTCTGCTGAGAAGGGTTGAGGTCCGAACTGCAAGGTAATATTTTGGTTATCTTCCTCAGAAATAAGATAGGGATGCCACTAGTTTTTGAACCCCTCTCTTTACTTACGGCTCAGAGGAAAACTGATCCCCTTGAGGACGCAATGCGGCTGAGGCAGTCTCCGGTGCCGGATCCTCTGACAAAGATTTCTTCCCCCGTTTCGAGGTCATCCCCTCCGGGTCTTCAGAGGAACTCCTTTTCTTTCCCAGGTTGGGGGGATTCTCGATTCCTCCCTTCTTACAGTCTCCTTCGCGGAGGCGGTAGCTCCTTGGTTCCCCTCTTCTCCCTCTGCCGAAAGCGTAATCTCCAGCATCCTGGTTAACACAGGATCCGGCGCGGTCTCGGGTAGGGGGGCTGGACACCTGATAAGCTTTGCCTTCGCTATCCACTCCTGTTCAAAGGATAGCTCTGTTAAAGGGCAACTTTATGATGAAAATACGGATGGTGTGTCCAAATATGGGGCTACTTACCTTAGCATCCTGGCGATTGCAGCTCAGGCCTGCGTCCTCGGACAAGTCTGGACACCTTGCTTGTGGTCCGAAGAACAATTTGTACATCTCCATGGGCGTCGCGCCCATAAAGTGTTGGAGGACTCGCGGTCCCTCCGGATTAAATTCCCACAGGCGAAGAGGGCGACGTTTGCAGGGCAGCATGCGGCAAATCAGCATAACTTGCACCGCCATGGTCAGTTAATATCTCTTTCTAGGAGATCTCGAATGCAGTCTTGCAGAAGGGGCACGTCTTTGGACGCCCCCCAGATAAGCCCTTCACTGATCCATGATGCTCGCCATGGTGGGGGACCCGAGCGAAAAGCAGGTGGCGCCACCCATGTGGTGCCCCTGGGGGCGGTGATGTAAAACCAGTCCCGTTGCCATAAGCCGAACTCTTCTTGGAAAGTTCCCTCTGGCCATGGAGCACCGGCTATCTTGCTTATGATAGCTCCTCCGCACTCATCGTGCTGCCCCTCGATCATCTTTGGCTCCACCTTGAAGGTTCTAAGCCACAATCCGAAGTGAGGGGTGATATGGAGGAAGGATTCACACACAACAATGAATGATGAAATTTGGAGGATGGACTCCGGAGCTAGGTCATGGAATTCCAGCCCGTAATAGAACATTAGCCCTCTCACGAAGGGATCAATCGGGAAGCCTAACCCCCGAAGGAAGTGAGATATCAACACCACACTCTCACCGGGCTGGGGAGAAGGAATGGCCTGCCCTTGAGCAGGCAGCCTATGCGAGATTTCGCCGGTTAGATACCTGGCATTTCTCAGCTTTCGCACGTCTTCTTCCGTAACGGAGGAAGGCACCCACCGGCCTTGAAAGTCGAAACCGGACATCGTCGAAAGTCTGAAGCGCCTAAACCAAGAGCCCTCCCCATAACCGTTTGGGACTCGCTTTCAATTAGAGAGTCATACCAAAAGGCATGGTTGGGTTACCCACGCCCGTATTGATGAGAATCCCGGAATAAGGGGACACGATCTCTGCTTCGACAATACGTGCCAAGGAAACCGCCTCGCTAAACACGCTGAGATGGAACAGTAAAATGGTTCGAATAAAGGCTTGACTATGGCGTGATGTCACATTGCGGAACACGTCAACAGATTAGATTTGTGCATATATTATTCTCTCTACGGTGGTATGTGGAACTTATTTTTGCAGAGCCGGACACTATCCTTGTGTTCAAACATCTTCTACGAAGTATTCGGAGGAGGAACCCGCCTCGCAATGCCGAAGACAATTGGCGCGCCAGACTCGTTGTCATTGAAGCTAGGTTCAGGGGCTACTGAGGGAGTCCTGGACTAGGGGGTGTCCGGATGGCCGGACTATGACCTTTGGCCGGACTCCCGGACTATGAAGATACAAGATTGAAGACTTCGTCCCGTGTCCGGATAGGGACTTTCCTTGGCGTGGAAGGCAAGCTTGGCGATACGATATGAAGATCTCCTCCCATTATAACCGACTCTGTGTAACCCTAGCCCTCTCCATTGTCTATATAAACCGGAGAGTTTTAGTCCGTAGGACGAACAACAATCATACCGTAGGCTAGCTTCTAGGGTTTAGCCTCTCCGATCTCGTGGTAGATCAACTCTTGTACAACCCATATCATCAATATTAATCAAGCAGGAGTAGGGTTTTACCTCCACCGAGAGGGCCCGAACCTGGGTAAAAACATCGTGTCCCTTGTCTCATGTTACCATCCGCCTAGACGCATAGTTCGGGACCCCCTACCCGAGATCCACCGGTTTTGACACCGACAACCACCTTTAACGGAGTGATACCAGGCGTTGAGGCCCACTGCTGGGGCTCTGTCGTGGTATTCTCACGGGGGGGGGGGGGTGCAAGATGACATATGCCACAAGGTGGCTTCGTGTGAGGGCAAGACTGCTGCTGATAGGCCTGGGAGCGGGTATGCAAATAGCACGTGGTAGTTTACCCAGGTTCGGGGCTCTCTGGAGAGATAATACCCCTACTCCTGCATGTCTGAGTATATCTGGTATATCTGGTACAGAGTGCTCCTGGAGCTGTATCTGAGGTCAGTGCCATAGGCATCTGGCCTCGTATATGCCTCATATGTGGCATGCTAGTGGCCGGCCATGCTCATGGCCGTGAGCATGCATGTGGGTGCTCATGCGTGAGTCCCTCTCCTGATGGATGGATGGAGCTAGCTTATATAGGCATGGCTAGCTTGATATGTAAGCTATGTGGGTAGCTTAGGAAGTAAGCTAGGTAGGCATGGTGGGGTGTCATCCTTGTCCCCTGGGTCACTTCATAAATAGTGCCAGGGGACAAGTGACACTGTACATGATGGCTGGGGTGTCACGTGAATAGTGCCAGGTACGATCGTCACGTCGGGGTCGCATCGGGCTGCAGTCGGTAGTCGGCTGGTTGGCGTAGTCGGCAGCCAGCATTCGGCCTGGTGGAGCAGTAGGCAGCCAACAGTCGGCCTGGGCGGCCAGGGAGTCGGCAGCCAGCAGTCGGCCTGGTGCCATAGTCGGCAGCCAGCAGTCGGCCTGGTGGTGCAGTCGGCAGCCAACAGTCGGCCTGGGCGGCCGGGGAGTCGGCAGCCAGCAGTCGGCCCGGTGGCACGGTCGGCAGCCAGCAGTCGGCCTGGTGGTGCAATCGGCAGCCAGCAGTCGGCCTGGTGGCACAGTCGGCAGCCAGCAGTCGGCCAGGTGGTGCAGTCGGCAGCCAGCAGTCGGCCTGGTGGCACAGTCGGCAGCCAGCAGTCGGCCTGGTGGTGCAGTCGGCCTGGTGGTACAGTCAGCAGCCGGCCGGGTAGTTGGACTGAGGGGCTTTGCTAGCCCCGATGTCTTGAAATATCGTCTTGCCGTCTTCGGGGTATCCGTGTCCAATTGCTCCGACAGTAGCCCCCAAGCCTCCAGGCAACTTGGCAAAGTTGGGCGGAGGTTTTTTGGCGAGTGTTCGTGGAAATGATCATGAAAAAAGACAAAGTTAGTCCACGCAGATATATCAAATGATTGTTTTTAGCATTGCAAGTTTTATGCGGAGGGTGCCGACTCGGTTTCGTCCGAGCCCCCTTAATCTTTTTCGTGTTCTCTCTACTTTTTGCCTTGTGCTCTCGCTCGCCGGACAGCCGCTCTACGGTTTGTGGCTAAGAGTGGGCCACGAAGTGGAGTGTACAATACTCAAAGTCTGGGAGCAGATTCAACCGAGTAGATATTTGTAAAGGAAACGGTCGGGTCGCCCGAAGCATTTTTCTTTCCAGACGTATTTCGCGTGGGTGGCCTCCAGCGTTCAATCTTGCTAGTCGGACAGCCGCTCTGCGGTCTGTGACTGAGAGTGGGCCTTTGGTACCGCGCACGCTACTAAGCCGTCTGCGGAAACTAACGTCTCAGGCCAAGCGGCCAGCCCCCGGGCCAACTCTGGCTGGCGCCGGGGCGAACAGTGATGCAACTGTAATGAAATGCGGAGATAGTTCCCCGAGCATCACTCGGGGTTATCCGTGCTTGCGTGATGCAAAAATATGCAGGTGAGGAGCTCACATTGATTTTCGTGTAGCCGAGGTGGAGTTTGCCTAAAATAGCCGGCGCGACTCGGCGCTCGCGGAGCGCGCCAGCGCACCCGCTGGGTGTGGCCTTCGAGCCCCCGGGTGCTCGAAGCGGGGCCCCGGCCGGTCAGGCTCGACCAGCCAGGCAGCGAGGCGTCTTGCAAGACCCTTCTTCTTCTTTTTCTCTTCTGCTGGCTGCTGGCAGCCGGACAAAACTCTTCTCTTGTCTGCATTCTTCGCGGGGGCGCGCCAGCGCACCCGCTGGGTGTAGCCCCCGAGATTCGGGCTGACTCCTGAGCAGTCAGGCCGGATCTCCCGGTAACTACATTGTTTTCTTTCTCGCGGGGGCGTGTCAGCGCACCCGCTCGGTGTAGCCCCCGAGATTCGGGCCGACTACTTATCATGGTGGGCGCCAAATGTCGGGGGTTGGGTGCGACATATGCCAAAGGATGGCTTATCATGGTGGGAGCGAGTAAAACATCGCCGGTGCTTGGAAGCGGGATGAGGCGAAGACATGCACGCCGGCGGAACTTACCCAGCTTCGGGGCTCTCCTAGGAGATAACACCCCTACTGCTGCTCTCCGGGGTCTCCGCATGATCACTAAGGCCAAGTGACTACAATGGTGCTCCTAGAGCTGTATCGGGAGGCAGGAGAGGGCGAGGCTAGCTCTCTCCTTCCTATGCTATCTGGTCTATCTCTATCAAGGTCCGATCCCTTTGCATGGGTGCCCTGGGGGATTTATATAGGCCTACCCCCTGGGGGTACAATAGTAATCCGGCTGGGCGTGGGTCCCAGCCGTCTGTCTCTCAGACCACCATCCTCCCTGCCGGCTTCTGGGGCCCGCCGTCTGGCGGGCCCCGCACACAGGCTTGGTACTGTAGCGGCACTCCTGATGACGCAGGCTTGATCATCGAGGCGTGGCGACAGTGCCGCCGTCTATCGGGCGGTCACTGTCGCCATTCCCCATCCTATCTGGTTAATGGCTCGTGGGGCCCTGGGGAAGAGCCGGCCGACTCCAGGGAGGCCGACTCCCACAGGGTCATCTTCGGGGCGCTCAGGCCGCCTTCAGCCCACCCGCTGTCAGGCGGCCCCGCCGCCTTTGGGCCGTACAGGCTGGCATCATGGGCACAATGCGCCACGCACTGTGGCTGAGGTCAGGGCAGACATGGCAACAGTGCCGCGCCTCGCCGGAGATCTTCCAGCGATACGGCTCACTGTAGCCATGCCGGTCCTTCGTAAGAGGGGGGGGGGGGACGGCCACGTCGTGACCGTACCCCACACCGTACTTCGAGATGAGGGAGGAATCATGGGCCAACTCTCCATAGCCGGCCTCTCTGGAGGTCGCCAGCTTGGAGTCGGCTTATCTCGGAGTCGTCGTCTGGGACTCGGCCTCTCTGGAGGTCGCTGCCTGGGACTCGGCTTGAGGGGCGCGGCCTGCCACGATGTCTTGAAAGCTCCTGGGACTCGGGTTAGCCTACCCATGGCCCATTACTCCGACAGTAGTCCCCGAAGCTGGTGAAGCCCCGCGGACGCTGCATTATGGGGCTTCAACAGTTTCAACCTTCCCGGAGTGGACTCTGGAACTCGGCTGCCGTCTCCCCTTGGGCCGACTGTCGAGAGTCGGATTTTTTTAACGAAGGGCCGCAGCTCGAAAGTCGCGGCGGGAAACCAGGCGGCGTGCCTGATACGCTTCCCCGCGGCCATCAGGGCGGTCCTATCGCATGGCGCCACGTGGGGAGGACAGTCTGCCTGCCCACACGCGCGACAGGACGGGCCGTCAGGCGGGGCCTGCCATTACCGCGCCCCGGCATATGAACGGATCCGTTGTGGCCGTGGACGGTTGGGGTTCCCACGTAGTTACTGCGTGCAGTAACTTTGTGGGGTAAATCGTGGGGCCGCGTGGGGCATCGCGCGCAGTTAATCCCACGCCCGCCCCCTCAGCTTCTCAGCCCATAGGGCTATAAGTAGGCGGGGGGAACGGAGCAGCACAGCGCGCGCGCCCTTCTTCCCCGCTCCCCCGCCTCGTCTTGCATTCTCTCTCTCCTTCCTCCGCCGTTGAGCAAGAGCACCTCACACCACGGCGATGAGTTCTTCCTCCGCCGCGGCCCCCGCCACGCGCTCCGGCGTGTGGGACGGCTCGGATGTAGAAGAGGAACACATCGAGTTCCTCCGACAGACACGCCGCCTCCCCAGCGCGGATCTCGTGCGCGCCCGTGCCGCGCCGGAGGGGGAGATCCGGCCGACGCCGGAGGAGGGCGAGCGGGTCATCTTTCGCTCGCACCTCATGCGCGGCCTGGGGCTGCCGGCGAGCGGCTTCTTCCGCTCGTTCTTGGAGTTCCACAATCTTCAACCGCACCACCTCACTCCGAATACGGTGGTGTTGCTTTCCGCCTTCGCCACTCTGTGCGAAGGTTTCCTCGGCGTTCTCCCCACCCTCGAGCTGTGGGGAGAATTCTTCTCTTCTAAGCTCGGCACGCAAGTCGCCGGCATACCGGCTCAGTGCGGCGCCTACTTCGCGGTGCGGAGCTCGACAGCCGACAACCCTTTTCCACCCATCTCGCTGATCAAGTCGGTGAAGATGTGGCAGCGTTCATACTTATACGTGAAGAAGCTCTCCACCGACGGCGACTGGGTCAACCTGCTGCCTTACAACGCCGCCCCCCTAACTGGGTGGCTCCCCAGCTGGTCGCACCGAGTCAAGACGCTGACTCCCGCCGGAGCCGCCGCCGTAGCACGGCTCCGAGTCTTGACGCAGTCGGAGGGCCTCGTCGGGGCCGACTTGCTGGCCGCCTTCGTGGCGCGCCGCGTTCTCCCGCTCCAAGGCCGGCCTCATCTGATCTGTCAGATGAGCGGCCTCTGACACCCAAGTCGGATGAGCACCAAGGAGATGCCCCGCAAGGAGGTGGCGAACTTGGTGAACCACATCGCGCACTGCGAGTTCGAGGACGGCAGGCGGTTCGGCAAGGAGCCGTACTCGCGCGACAACCCCCCACCATTGGTAAGTCGCGTCCCCCTATTGTTTTGTCTTCTTTCCAGCCGACTCCGGCTTCTGACTCTTGTTGATTTCTTCTGAGCTAGAACCCCCTCATGCAGCCTGCAGCCGACGCCACGAGGCAGCCCTGCGAGTATGTCCCCGATCGGGCGGACAGCGACGTCGACGACCCCGACTTGGGGGCAGCGGCGATGGAAGCCGATGCCGAAGGTGGGGGAGAAGGACCTGAAGGCGGCTTCAGGCCCTCTGCCACCTTCGCCGACTGGCCTGACGGCGACGCCGAAGGGGAAGTCGCCCCGCGCCACCAAGGCGGCACGAAGAGGCGTCACGCCGGGCCGAGTGCGCCCGGCGGCAAATTGAAGAAGCTCAAGGGGGCGGCTGCCGCGACCAAACGGGAGGAGGTGGCCGCGAAGGCCAACCGCTTCCGTAGGGAAGTGAGGAAGCCGCCACTAGTCTCCGCGTAAGTCTTTATGCTCTCTTTATTTTCCTTCGTGGAATCTTGTCCGAGTTTTCTTTTTCATACTCCCTCCACTCTCCTTCAGTGCCCCTCTTTCCCTTGAGAGAGTCGCCGTCCCCTCCATCATGGGGTCGGCAGAGACGTCCGCCAATACTCGGCAGGTCGACCCCGCCACCGACCTCCGGGAGGCGACGGAGCGAAACGCGCGAGAGAAGCGCGATGAGGAGGAGGCCGAACGTCTGGAGAAGGCGCAGGCCGAGAAGGCGGCCGCCCCCACCCAGAAGAAGCTAGAGGACGCCGAAGCCGCCCTTGCAGCGAGACGGCATGCCGAGGAGGCCGCGCGTTGCCGATCGGCGATGCTCATCCCCCCGCTGTCTTCTGCACCGCCGCCTCCGGAGTTCACGGGGCAGACCGGAGAGGCCGGCACTGAGAACCCCATCGTGGAGAAGGAGAGCAGCGAGGCTTCTGTGTCGGACATGCTCGTGCCGCCACCGCCGCCTCCGCCACCGTCTGGGAGGCCGCACGGCAAGCAGCCAGTGGGTCCGTTGGAGTCGCCGATCACGGATGAGGCCGAGGCACGGCTACTTCTCCAAGTCGTCTCGCTGGTGCGCCGCCGTCTTGAGAGGGTGACCTCGGCGCCGCGACCTCAGGAGACCGGCGCTGCCAGCTCGGCAACCCTAGATGCCGAGGCCACAAGCGCCGCGCCCACCGGGTGGTTGCGCGGAGGCGGCACCGGGCCGCTGAACCAACCGCTTCTGGACGTTCAGGTGAAGCTGCGCGCTGAAGGCGACGCCCTTCAAACTTGCACCAGGGCGCATCTGGCAGCGCGGACGGCCGTCCGAGTACGTTTCCTTCTCCTCTTTGATTCTTGTTTTTCTCTGTGGGGGCGCGCCAGCGCACCCACTAGGTGTAGTCCCCGAGTTCCGGGTCGGCTGCTGAGCAGGTGGTTCGGAACTACCTCTGGCGAGTTCCAAATACTAACTCTGTTCTTCAATGACTTATTGTAGGAGTATCACAACCTCCGCGCCACTGCCTTCAACCGCAATGTTGAGGAGTTGCGCAAGCGGACTGCCAACTTGTCGAAAAGCCGGAGTAAGTTCTTCTTCCTCGAGGGGGTGCGCTGGCACACCCACGGGCTGTAGTCCCCGAGATTCGGGCCGACTGCTGAGCAGTCGGGCCGGATCTTCCGGCGATCTTCTTTGTTGATGACTTATTTGTCTCTTCTTTCGTTCTTCAGGCGCCAATGCCGCTCTTCAGGAGCAGCTGGGCGAGGCCAATACTGCCCGGCGTGCCAAGGAGGAGGAGTGCGGCAAGCTTGCCGCGGAGCGCGACCTGCTGGCTGCGCAGCTGGCCGAGCAGAAGGAGCTGCTCAAGAAGGCGCAGGACGAGGCCGAGAAGAAGGAGGCCGCTCTCCTGGCCGAGTTCGAGAGAAAGCGCTCCTCCTGGACTGACAGGGAGGCGATGCTGACCTCCGGCATCCACGAGATTGAGGATATCGTTGATGGTAAGTTTCTTTCATTTCTTCGGGCTTCCGACTATGTGTCAGGCCGACTTCTGATTTTTCGACTTGCTTCTTTTTTGTCTTGGTAGACTTCTTCCCTAGTCACTCGCAGGCAGTCCCTCTGGCCATCGAGATTGCTCGTGAGGCGCGAAAGGCAAATGGTGAGGAGATCGCCGCTAATGCCCCCCGAACCATCGACGAGCAGCTTCTGAGCATTGAAGCCCGTCTTCGTCCGGCTCACCGGCTGATGCGCCGGCTTTAGCGTGCCGGCGCCCAGGCGGTTGCCGCTCTGTGGCCAGACATGCCAGCTCTATGCACCGCCAGCCGGACCGCCGACTGGCTGGCAGTCGCCGCCGGCCGTCTTGAAGCTTGGAAAGGCTCCTCGGCCCGGGCCGGAGCGCGCCGGGCCTTGGAGTTCGTCAAGGCGTGGTATCCAGGGCTGGACCTGGACCGTCTGGCCGCGTTCCGGTCAGAAGCCCAGGCCGAGCTGGAGGCCGTGGAGGGCGCCCTTATCGAGCGTGCGGCGGCCATCACCGAGTACACGGACACCAATGTCTTCATGCCGGAGCGGGCTGAAGGCGGCGAGGAAGTGCCACGAGAGTGGTTCAGGATGAACCCGGAGTATGGCCAGGACTCGGCGGAGGTGATCGACTCCAGCACCGAGGAAGAGGACGAGGCGGAGGACGAAGGCGAGGCGGAGATGCCAGAAGACGGAGCAGGCGGCCAGCCTCAGCCAGACCGCGCCTCCAGCAACGAGTCGCGTCGAGAGAAGGCGACTACCGCTGGAGGCGATCAAACCGAGACCGCCCAGCCGACTGCCCCGGCGCCTGACACCGCCGTCTCCTCCGATCCTCCGATCCCAGAAGCCGCCTCCTAGGCAGCCTTTTCCGCCTCTGTTTTATCTGTCTTAGTAATCTTTTGAAAACTTTGTAAAATTTGAATAGTTCCACCCGCGGGGTGTATCTTGAACTTCTATTCCAAGATTCGGCCAAGGGCCTATGTAAATATTTATCCGCTTTCCGTCTTTCCTTGCTTACTGCTCTTTAGGCTTTTCCCTTTGCCGCCTTCCTTTAGTCGCTGCCTTGCCAGTCGGACAACCACTCTACGGACTGTCGCTGAGCCAAGTGCTCAGCTACTTCGGGAAGGCATGTACTTGGCCGTTTAGAGTTTCTTTAGCAAGTCGGATAGAAAGCGACAGGCCAACTACCCAAGAATCGGCCGTCTTTGATAAAGGCTAAGACGGCGAGCCGGCTACTCATGAGAAGGCTTTCCGTTTCAGAAATGCTAGAGGCCGTCTTGCGCTATGTTCATTCTTTAGGTCCTTAGCCATTTTTCATGTGGGCGCCCGCTCTTTCTCACTCCTGCCCGCCTCACAGTCGCTCTGCGAGCTGCGGCTTTGGCAGGAAACGGATTGGGCACCGCGCACTACTTGTCTGACTGCAGGAGCTCCTCATAGCGCAAGGCGGCGAGTCCCCGGGCCGACTAGTCTGGCCCAGTGCCAAGTGGCTTGTGATGACAGTAATGTACTCAAAGGCATAATTCTTATCATACAAATAACAAAAAAGGGCAGTCCCCGAGCTCATCTCGGGGGGGGGGGGGGGCCAAAGTCTTAGTACTTTAATACAAAGGGGTAGTGCGATACATACTGCATCAACTGTGAAATCCTCGAAGAAGATTTGCATTCCATGGGCGCCCTGTCTCTTTGCCGGAGTCGTCCCTCTTGCACGCTCGGGGCTTCTGAGCGTCGATCAGATAGTAGGCATCATTCCCTAGCACCTTGCTGATGATGAAGGGGCCTTCCCAAGGTGCCGACAGCTTGTGCTGGCCGGCTGTTCGCTGGATCAGCCGGAGCACAAGGTCGCCTTCTTGGAAAGATCTTGGCCTGACCTTCCTGTTGTAGTATCGACGCAGACTCTGCTGGTAGATGCTGGACCGGCTAAGAGCCAATAGCCGGCCCTCTTCCAGCAGATCGACGCCGTCTTGTCGTGCTTCTTCTGCTTCTTCCTCGGTGTACATGGCGACTCGCGGGGAGTCGAACTCTATGTCCGTTGGGATGACGACTTCGGCACCTTAGACGAGGAAGAAGGGTGTGAAGCCGGTTGACTTGTTTGGAGTCGTGCGCAGACTCCAGAGGACGGCTGGCAGCTCCTCAAGCCAACAGCCGGCAGATTGCTCCAGCGGTATGACGAGTCGAGGCTTGATGCCGGATAAGATGAGGCCGTTCGCTCGCTCCACCTGACCGTTTGACTACGGATGGGCAACGGACGCGAAGTCCAGTCGGATGCCCTGTGTCACGCAGAAACGGGCTAGGGCGCCTTTGGCGAAATTCGTGCCGTTGTCGGTGATGATGCCGTGTGGGACGCCGTACCGAGTTGTGATGTCAGCGATGAAGGTCACTGCAGTCTGACCGCTCAACTTCTTGATGGGTTTCGCCTCCACCCACTTGGTGAACTTGTCCACTGTGACAAGTAGGTGAGTCAAGCCACCTCGTGCCGTCTTGAATGGTCCCACCGTGTCCAGGCCCCAGACCGCAAAGTTCCAGGCGATGGGGATAGTCTTGAGTGCGGAAGCTGGCTGAAGTGGCTTAGAACGGAAAATCTGGCACCCCTTGCACTTTTGGACTAATTCTTTGGCCTCTTCCAGGGCGGTTGGCCAGAAGAAACCGTGCTGGAAGGCTTTGGCGACGAGTGCCCTGGAGGCCGCGTGGTGACCACACTCGCCTTCATGGATGTCTTTGAGGATTGCTTGGCCTTGTTCTGCCTCGACGCAGCATTGGAAGACGCCGGTAATGCTGCGCCTGACCAGCTCTCTATTGACTATGGTGTAGGCTGCTGCTCGGCGTTGCACTTGCCGAGCCAAGATTTCATCAGTTGGCAGCTCTCTGTTTACTAAGAACCTGAGGATGGGCTGGGCCCATGAAGGTGCTGCTATTTCTTCAACTGCCACTAGTGCGACTTGAACAAGGGCGGCTGGGCTGGGAGGCAGCGGGCTGGAGTCCGCAGCCGCTTGCTGATTTGGCAAAGTCCCGGGGCCGACTAGAGCAGTCCCCGGGCCGAGCTCTGGGATCTTCGATCTTGCCACCGCAGTCTCCGGGCCGGGTTCTGAGGTCCTCGGGCCGGCTTTGACTGTGTGTCTCTTGGAGTCGGATCCGTCTTCTTCAGGCGGAGCCGGGACAAAGATTGAATCTGATTCTGGTGACGGCTTGATAGAAGGCTTGAGGAGGCGCCGAAGGGCGACACCAGATGGTATTGCCTGGCGGGTGGAGCCGATTCGTGCCAAGGCGTCTGCTTGGTTGTTGTCGTTCCTTGGCACGTGGAGGAACTCGCACCCCTCGAAGTATCCGCTGAGTTGCTGGACGAGGAAACGGTAGCTCGCCATATTTGCGTCCTTGGCGTCCCAATCGCCGGATGATTGCTGGACCACCAAGTCAGAGTCGCCATAACACAGGATCCGGCGAATGCCGAGTTCTTTGGCAAGCCGGAGCTCGTGGATGAGCGCCTCGTACTCGGCCACGTTGTTGGAGGCGGCGAAGTGGATCTGCAGCGCATATCTGAGCTTGTCGCCCTTGGGGGAAGTGAGGATGACGCCGGCTCCCAGGCCGGTGCGCATCTTGGAGCCGTCGAAGTGCATCCGCCAATGGGTGGAGTCGGGTGCTGGCGGCAGATACTGGGTCTCGGCCCAGTCGACGAGGAAGTCGGCCAGTGCTTGCCACTTGATGGCGGTGCGGGGCTCGTAGTAGATGGTGTAGGGAGCCAGATCTATGGCCCACTTGGCCACTCGGCCTGAAGCGTCACGGCTTCCGATGATCTCGGCTAGTGGAGCTGGCAAACCACAGTGATTGGAAGCTCTTGAAAGTAAGGCTTCAGCTTCTTGGCGGCAAAATGCACGCCGTAGCACATCTTCTGATAATGGGGGTAGTTCTGCTTGGAGGCCGACAGTACCTCGCTCAAGTAATATACCGGTCTCTGGACAGGTAGCGCCTTGCCTTCCTCCTTGCGCTCAACTACAATGACTATGCTGACTACTCGGCTGGTGGCGGCGATGTATAGGAGCATGGGCTCTTTGGGAGTCGGAGCCGCCAGCACCGGAGGAGTAGTCAACATTTTCTTTAATTGGAGAAAAGCCTCGTCCGCCTTGGGAGTCCACTCAAAGAAGGTCGTCTTCTTCATGAGCTGATACAAGGGGAGAGCCTTCTCGCCCAGCCGACTGATGAATCGGCTGATGGATGCCAAACAGCCGATGAACTTCTGCACATCTAACAGTCGTCTGGGTGCTTCCATCCTCTCGATGGCCTTGATCTTCACAGGATTGCACTCTATGCCGCGTTCGGAGACCAGGAAACCAAGGAGCTGGCAGGCTGGTACTCCAAAAATGCACTTCTCTGGGTTGAGCTTGATATGGAATCGGCGCAGATTCTCAAAGGTTTCCTTGAGGTCCTCTAGTAGGGTTCCGCGCTTCTCCGTCTTCACCACCACATCATCCACATAGACGTGGGCATTTCTGCCGAGTTGCTTCAGGAGGCACTTCTGCATGCAACGCTGAAAGGTGGCGCCGGTGTTTCTCAAGCCGAACGTCATGGTCAGGTAGCAGAAGGCTCCGAACGGCGTGATGAAGGCGGTCTTCAGTCTGTCAGCCGGGTTCAGCTTGATCTGGTGGTATCCTGAATATGCATCTAGGAAACTCAACAGCTCGCATCCGGCTGTGGAGTCTATCACCTGATCGATTCTTGGCAAAGCAAATGGGTCCTTGGGGCAAGCTTTGTTGGGGCTCGTGTAATCGATACACATCCCCCATTGCTTATTTTTCTTCAACACCAGTACTGGGTTTGCCAGCCACTCTGGAAAAAACACTTCCATGATGAAGCCGGCTGCCAGGAGCCGGGCTATTTCTTCTCCAACAACTCTTCTTTTCTTTTCTGACAGGCGGCGCAAGGGCTGCCTGACGGGTTTTACATTAGATCGGACATGTAACTTGTGCTCGGAGAATTCCGTCGGTACACCTGGCATGTCTTTGGGGGACCATGCGCAGATGTCTCGATTCTCACGGAGGAAATCGACGAGCTCGCCTTCCTATTTGCTGTCTAGGTCTGCACCTATGACAGCGTGCCTTTCCGGATGCTCCGGGTCCAAAGGTATCTTCTTTATTTCTTTAGCCGGCTTGAACAAGCCCTCAACTTCTTATTCCTTGGGGTCGGGCGACATCTCTGGCTGCTTGCTGGCCATCACCACAACCTGATCAAGGAGACGCCTCTCAGCTGCGATTACCAGGGACTCGGCCGGCCGACTACTCTCGGCCGCGCAGGCGGACGACTTCCTGTAGTCGCCGGACATGGTTAGGATTCCCTTGGAACTCGGCATCTTAATCTTGAGGTAGGCGTAGTGGGGGACCGCCATGAACTTGGCCAAGGCGGGTCGGCCAAGCAATGCATGATATGGGCTTTCAAGGTCCACCACTTCAAACCATACTGGCTCTCGGCGAAAATGATCTTTGTCTCCGAAGAGGACGTCTATCTGGATCTTGCCGATTGGGGAGCAGGAAAGGCCAGGTACAATGCCGTGGAAAACAGTTCGGCTGCTTTGAAGCTGTCTCTGCTTGATTCCCAATTTCTCCATTGTATCCTTGTACAGGATGTTGATGCTGCTGCCTCCGTCTATCAATACTCGCGAGAAGCGAGCGGCCCGCCTATCAGTAGCCAAGGTAGCGCTCAGAACCAGGGCATAGGAGCCTGGATTCGGCATCACCTCTGGGTGATCAGCTCTGCTCCAACTGATAGGCCTCTCAGACCAGTGCATGAACTCAGGAGTCTCTGATGCCACTGCATTTACTTCTTGCTACTGTTGGCGCCTGCTGCGCCGGTCATCTGCTACACTAGTGAACACCACATAGGCTCCGTGCTCATCCGGGAACTTGTCTTGTACGGCACCGACTGGCCTGGCCGCCGGCTGCTGAGGCGGCGGAGGAGGCGGCGGCCTAGCAGGCGGAGGAGGGAGGAGGCCGTCTCCCTTGGCGATTCGGGTGAGCCAGTGGCACTTCCGAGTGGTGTGGTTGGACGGCTTCGCGCCGCTGTGGAACTTGCAGGGGCCGTCGAGAGTCTGCTCATAAGAGAAAGCTGGCAGCCAGTTGGACTTGCCGCCCTTCTGCCGCTTCACCGGAGGCTGCCCCTCAGGCTGCTGGTCTTCAACTATTGCGACCTGCCGACTGCTGGAAGTCGGCTGCGGGGCCTTGCGCTTGTGATCATTTTGCTGCTGTCTCCGGCTGGTGTCTCCAGCCGGAGTTCTGGGAGCTTGAGGGGCTACTTTGCCAGTCGCACTAACTTGAATCTCTGTCTTCATAGAGGAGTCGGCCGTGGCATATTTGTCTGCAATGACCAGCAACTCGTCGAGGGTCTCCGGCTCGTCGCAGAGGAGCTTGTGCTTGAGGAGGGTGCCTTCTCTGCACCCGGCAGTAAAGTACTCGATAGCCTGCACCTCGTGCACGCCCTCGCAGGAGTTCCGGAGTTCGCCCCAGCGCGTGAGGTAGTCGCGAGTAGACTCGTCAGGGCCTTGCACGCACAAGGATAGCTGGCGCGGCTTGGGGGGCCGCTTGTACGTGCTGGTGAAATTGCGGACGAAAGCCTCGGTGAAGTCGACCCAACTGTTGATGCTGCGGGGCTTCAAACCGTTTAACCATGTCCGGGCCGTGCCCTGGAGCATGAGCGGAACGTACTTTACGAGGACTCGCTTGTTGCCGTTTGCTATGTTGACGGCCGTGGAGTAGTTGATTTGCCAGTCTTCGGGCTTCACGGAGCCGGTGTACTTGGGTGTGTCTCAGGGGAGCGTAAACCCTTTGGGGAAAGGCTCGTCCCGGATGCGGGGCCCAAAGCAAGGCGGGCCCAGCTCATCTTCTTCTTCTAGCGCCAGGGATCGGTGGAGTCGGTCGATCCGGTGGCGGGCGTCATTCTCTCCGACTCCCTCTCGTCAGCGAAGGCGGTCACCGAGAGTCGGATGCTCGACGGGCGGCAGGGAGACTCGCCTTTCCCTTCGAGGAGGGGGAGGCAGGTAGTCGTCCCGCTATTCCACCGCTTTGGGGCGGCCGTCTTGGTCGCGCTCGATGGTGATGTGAGTCTGACTGCGACTGACAGCCGGCTCTTTGTCTTTTCTTCCGCGGACTTCGCCAGTCGGCGTGCTGGATGTCGCGCCTTGATCTCGACGGGGAGGCGGGTCGTCATAGGGTTGCTGCGGCGCATTGGTGTGGCCGCCGGCCGCGTTCTGCGTAGCAGCCGCGTCGAGGAGTTGCTGGACTCGCTCCGTCATCATGCGGTGCTCTTCGCCTTCGAAGTTGTCGAGCTCGTCTGCCGCCGCCTGGGCGGCACGGATATTCTCTGCGGGCGTGGGATATATAGGATGATCAGCCCCGAGGAGGTTGGCGATTGCCGCGCCGTGCTGTCGGACCGTGCCTAGGTGGCTAGGCCCGGTTGGAGCCGGCGAGCCGCCTACGGCGTGATCCATCTCGCGCTGGTAGGCTTCTGACAAGTGCATCATGCTTGCCAGGTTCTTCGCGCCTTCGACGAGCTGAAGGCGGAGTGCCTCCAGCGTCTCGACGTCGGCGTCTTCCGGAATCGGCGCTGCAAGGTCTCGCAGGGCCGCATCAAGTGGGTCGTGCGTTCCTTCGCCGGAGCGCTCGCCGTGCTCGAGGACGAGAACCTCAGTGACGGTGCTTCCGCCGCTCCCCTCGCAGGGGAGCGGCTCGTCGTAGATCACCACGTTGGAGGGGAACGTGTCAAGCGACACGGTGTCGGAGTCGACCAGCATCGGGTCGGTGGAGCCTACGGACTCCAAGTCCACGGCAGGCTCGCCGGTGAAGTGGAGATGGTCAAGGAGGCCCGTGTCGGTGTACTAAAGTAGGGGGGTACCTTAGTACCCCGAACTTGTGCACGGGCAGTCGCAGCGACCCGTGGCAGGGCTTGCCGGGCGTCCACCAAGATCCTCCGTGGCTACTTTGACGCCATTCAAGAACGGAGTACTCAAGCTAAAAGGCCCCGGCAAGAGGAGCTTGCTGGGAAGACCAACCAAGGCCCCGGCGAGAAGAACTTACCGGGAAGAAAGCAAAGGCCCAGGCAAGAGGAGCTTGCCGGGAAGGCCGACCAAGGCACCTCGAGAGGACTTGCTGCGGCGCCCCGCGCGTCCCGGCAAGGCCCGACGGCCGGCAAGCTTGCCGGCACGACAAGAGGAGGACCGCGGCAAGGCACTTGCCGTGGCAAGATTGCCAACGAAACTCCAGCACATTCGGCGACGTGTCATCACAAGGCCATCCCAAAGGCACGTGGCGAGGCACTATGCAGCCATGCGGGGCGAGATGGAAAGCGGAGCTGACAGAGACGCCATCGTGGCAACCGGAGGCTCACTTGACGGTCGCTTCTCTGCACTGTTGGGGCGACCGAGCGGGCATTAAATGCCCTTGTCCCCTGCCGCCAGAGTTAGGTAGGGGACACTGTTGGTCACTGTTACACCAACCTGCGTTTTTACCTTTCTACCCCCTCTTCTTACGCTGCCACCTGTTGGTGCCCCCTTTAGACTATAAAAGGGAGGCCCATGCGCACGTAGAAGGGGTTCGGTTCATCTTGAGATACAGGACTAGGGTTCGGTCCATTCGACACCACACCACCGTGCGCTCGCAGTCGAGCAAGATCAAATAAAAACACAAAGCAGCAGTAGGAGTTTTATCTCTCCGAAGAGCTCCGAAGCTGGGTAAAAAATCGCCCGTCTCCCCAGCGCGCGCCGGGACCTCGATCCGCTCCGCGCGCGGCCTCCGCCCCCTCGCCGAACTAGAGAAAGGGGCCCCCCGTGCCCCATAGGTGCCCGGGGCCGCGGACACGACCCCGGCCCCAACATCTTTGGCGCGCCGGTGCTTTCCGCGGAAGCCTCCAAATCCAAGAAGTGCCCCAAAGGGTACTACTTCTTCCCTGTGTTCTTTTATTGCGGGCTCTGCCCGCCTTTTTCCGATTTCTTTTGCGACATCATGAATACCTATGGGTTCCATCTGCTTGATTTTACCCCCAATGCCGTTCTGACAATGGCGGTTTTCGCGCACCTTTGCGAGAACTTTGTTGGTATCCTCCCCAATGTCGCTCTTTTTCGCCATTATTTCTCCCCTCGGGCTGAGAAAGGGGAGCCACTGGCTGGCGGAATCGCCTGGACCTCCCGGATGGGCATGAAGGAGGCGTACTTGACGGGCGAGCTCCGCAGCAAGTGGAACGAGTGGAGGGCGGAGTGGTGTTGGATCTGTGACGCTGATCCGCCGTCGTTCACCAAGTTGCGCAAGACTCGGGTGGTGCGCGGCGGCGACTGGAGCACTCTGTCGCCGGACGACGCCAAACTGACGATCGCCACCACCCGAATCCTCCGGCTCCGGCACGCCGGACTCACAACAGGGGCGGTCGGCGCAGATTTCCTTCGCCATCGCATGGCCCCTTTGCAGGCAAGGGGGAGGCCCGCCTGGCTGTTCGGCGGCCCAGCGGATATGAGGCTGCGCCCAGGCCTCAACTTCAACTTCACGGTTCTGGAGCTTGACGCGATGCTGAGGGAGACATTCAAGCACGACGCCAATCATCCAGAGTGGTTCCGGCTGCCGCCGGGTGTCATCCCCTTGTGCAACAACTCCCAGCGCGATCGCATCTGCGCAATGATGCCAGAGTGCGATTCGCACGGGGTAAGTGCCAACTGGATAGAGCCCGCCGCCGAGGTCATGCAGCAATTCTTTGATGACTTGTCGGAGACGGCGGTCAATTCTGACGAGCAGAAGCTCCTCACCCGCACTACCACTGCCGATGAGCTGGCGTACATCGCTAGCAGGGCCGAGGAGGTGGCGGCAGCCGCTGCCGCGGGCGAGTTTGGCTTCACGCTGGCGGATGCGGAAGCAGCTGAGGCGGCAAGCCTTGCCGCCTGGAAAGATCTTGCCGGAGAGGGCGATGACGAAGGGGAGGCCGCGGCCGGAGCGAACCAGCCCGCCGAGGGCGCGAGTGGTCGGCCGTATTCGAGCAACTTGCCGCCGATGGAGCCCTCCGCGCAGCCCCAGTTCCGACCGAGAAGGTGTCTCCATCGAGTTGGAGAGCTGGCAGAGGCGCAGGCCGATCAGTAGCCGCAGCAGCCGCGGCGCCGTGGGACGCGCTCTGCCGCGGCAAGTTTCGTCGCCGCGGGAGGGCCCCAAGCCGCGCCGGAAACTCAGGCGGGGTCTTCCCGGGCCGCCACGCCTCCGGGGTGAGCTCAGGGGAGAAGAGCACCTGCTTCTTACGCAGCGCCTCGAGCTCCAGTGCCTCGGCCGACTTCGCGGCCTTCGCAGCCTTCGTAGCCTTCCCGGCCTCCAGAGCCATGACGGGGGCAGCGGGGGAATGCGAAAGCGACGGCGACGGCGGCGGCGACGGGCAGCGGGACGCTGTTTCGTTCTCGATTCAGGAGGCGGAGGAGAGCGTCGGAGCTTTCAGAGGAAGGAACCGCAAGTGGCGAAAGTGGGGGAACGACCCCGTTCCCTCCGCTTATAAATGGAGGATGCGGACGTTACGCATTTCCTGGAATTAAGTATTAACCACATCTCCCACAACGCCGCAATCGACGTGTGCCGTTGCGGGAGGACGCGGTGGACACGGAGTCCGATTCTGTGTGGACCCAGGCCACACGTGCCCGTGCACTGTTTTGGGCCTGGCCCAACAACGCTCGGCACCGTGTATGGCCCAGGCCCGGGGGCTTCTGTCGGTGTACTAAAGTAGGGGGGTACCTTAGTACCCTGAACTTGTGCACGGGCAGTCGCAGCGACCCGTGGCAGGGCTTGCCGGGCGTCCACCAAGATCCTCCGCGGCTACTTTGACGCCACTCAAGAACGGAGTACTCAAGCTAAAAGGCCCCGGCAAGAGGAGCTTGCCGGGAAGACCAACCAAGGCCCCGGCGAGAAGAACTTACCGGGAAGAAAGCAAAGGCCCCGGCAAGAGGAGCTTGCCAGGAAGGCCGACCAAGGCACCTCCAGAGGACTTGTTGCGGCGCCCCGTGTGTCCCGGCAAGGCCCGACGGCCGGCAAGCTTGCCGGCACGACAAGAGGAGGACCGCAGCAAGGCACTTGCCGCGGCAAGATTGCCAACCAAACTCCAGCACATTCGGCGACGTGTCATCACAAGGCCATCCCAAAGGCACGTGGCGAGGCACTACGCAGCCATGCGGGGCGAGGTGGCAAGCGGAGCTGACAGAGACGCCATCGTGGCAACCGGAGGCTCACTTGACGGTCGCTTCTCTGCACTGTTGGGGCGACCGAGCGGGCATTAAATGCCCTTGTCCCCTGCCGCCAGAGTTAGGTAGGGGACACTGTTGGTCACTGTTACACCAACCTGCGTTTTTACCTTTCTACCCCCTCTTCTTACGCTGCCACCTGTTGGTGCCCCCTTTAGACTATAAAAGGGAGGCCCATGCGCACGTAGAAGGGGTTCGGTTCATCTTGAGATACAGGACTAGGGTTCGGTCCATTCGACACCACACCACCGTGCGCTCGCAGTCGAGCAAGATCAAATAAAAACACAAAGCAGCAGTAGGAGTTTTATCTCTCCGGAGAGCTCCGAAGCTGGGTAAAAAATCGCCCGTCTCCCCAGCGCGCGCCGGGACCTCGATCCGCTCCGCGCGCGGCCTCCGCCCCCTCGCCGAACTAGAGAAAGGGGCCCCCCGTGCCCCATAGGTGCCCGGGGCCGCGGACACGACCCCGGCCCCGACAACCCACGAGGAGGCTTTCGGGGCCGCCTGTGCCTGCATCGGATGCGGGCTCAACGGAGATGCTAACCTCGCCAAGAAGGTCAGCGAGGCAGCTCGCCGCGCAGGCGATCTCAGCGCCGTGCAGCGCGTTGGCACAGACGCCATCCGGCGTGCCGGGCTGGCTGTGCTCGCCGGGGAGGAACAGGGTTCCCGTCCAGAGCAGATCTTCGGACGACGGTGCACCTCACCCCACAGTGGGCGCCAAATGTCGGGGTATTCTCACGGGGGGGTGCAAGACGACATATGCCACAAGGTGGCTTCGTGTGAGGGCAAGACTGCTGCTGATAGGCCCGGGAGCGGGTATGCGAATAGCACACGGTAGTTTACCCAAGTTCGGGGCTCTCCGGAGAGATAATACCCCTACTCCTGCATGTCTGAGTATATCTGGTATATCTGGTACAGAGTGCTCCTGGAGCTGTATCTGAGGTCAGTGCCATAGGCATCTGGCCTGGTATATGCCTCATATGTGGCATGCTAGTGGCCGGCCATGCTCATGGCCGTGAGCATGCATGTGGGTGCTCATGCGTGAGTCCCTCTCCTGATGGATGGATGGAGCTAGCTTATGTAGGCATGGCTAGCTTGATATGTAAGCTATGTGGGTAGCTTAGGAAGTAAGCTAGGTAGGCATGGTGGGGTGTCATCCTTGTCCCCTGGGTCACTTCATAAATAGTGCCAGGGGACAAGTGACACTGTACATGATGGATGGGGTGTCACGTGAACAGTGCCAGGTACGATCGTCACGTCGGGGTCGCGTCGGGCTGCAGTCGGTAGTCGGCTGGTTGGCGTAGTCGGCAGCCAGCAGTCTGCCTGGTGGAGCAGTCGGCAGCTAACAGTCGGCCTGGGCGGCCGGGGAGTCGGCAGCCAGCAGTCGGCCTGGTGGCGCAGTCGGCACCCAGCAGTCGGCCTGGTGGTGCAGTCGGCAGCCAACAGTCGGCCTGGGCAGCCGGGGAGTCGGCAGCTAGCAGTCGGCCTGGTGGCACAGTCGGCAGCCAGCAGTCGGCCTGGTGGTGCAATCGGCAGCCAGCAGTCGGCCTGGTGGCACAGTCGGCAGCCAGCAGTCGGCCTGGTGGCATAGTCGGCAGCCAGCAGTCGGCCTGGTGGTGCAGTCAGCAACCAGCAGTCAGCAGCCGGCCGGGTAGTTGGACTGAGGGGCTTTGCTAGCCTCGATGTCTTGAAATATCGTCTTGCCGTCTTCGGGGTATCCGTGTCCAATTACTCCGACAGGCTCCCTCGTATTAGAGGTGACATTCGGTTCTCCCGACAACTTCAGAAGCGAGGAACTATTCTTCGACATCACTCCCTTCAGCAGCAGTTATCATGCTTTACTCGGAAGAATGGCCTGTGCTTGCTTTAACGCAATACCAAACTACGTCTGCCTTAAACTTAAGATGCCTGGTCCGCGTGGCGTCATAACCGTTAGTGGAAACACAGAGCAGTATTCGGCAACTCTTGTAGCCAAACTTTAAGTGGCCTCTCCCATCAGAACGCATGGTCGTCAAGACCACGGACACGGTTAGACGAGTCCAGTACACCATCATCAACAACAGCCCAGATAAACCTGAGCTGGGTGCTATACATATATCCCCGTAAATGATACCAGGGGCTAAAAATATAATAAAGCCCACAATTCAGCTTGCCTCGTTAACAGGCAGATATCTCGTATTCCTAACATCCATCGATAATAACCAACTTCTCGCGCGCTTACTCACTTTTATGAGTTTTTGTTTTTACAGACACTATTCATGCGACGCCCTTCCAGGATACTGCACAACGGAGACAAAGGCACAGACGTGCAGCAGGGCCCCGCTCAAAGGTTTCTCTTTAGATTAAGCCCCTGTGTTTACTGTCTTTTGTTGCTTGACATCCCGTGGGTATTTAATACACCCACAGCGGTTACTGGCGTTATAGGCATCTCGCCACGACAGATCAATGCACGTACATGGAAATACATGGTTCATAATTAAGGGCGTTGCTCAGCCCATCATATGTTATAAAGTCTGAATACCTTCGGGAGTATTCGGTGTCGCGAGTTTGGCCTTATATGCATCAGCTCCGAATCATGTCCTTGGTCAAATGTTGGGTTTGCCCGGCTCCTGGGTTTGCTTCCTTACATTTCGTTCTATCGGCTAAGGCGGTCAAAGGCAAACTACTGCGATTGTGCCCTGGTTATTCTGGATGAGTACCTCAGTAGAGAAAGCCGAAAACTGACTGTCATGATATAGCGAGAGACTGGTCAACCACTCGAAGACTCATCGGAATCTATCGGATTCATCCGCATTAACGAAGGACCGTTTCCCGGTCACGTACATACGCGCGCCTACATGGATGCATGCGGATGTACTAGGGGCTACTTAGTAGCCCCACAATTAAACTCCTATGGCTAAGTGAAAGTGTTACAGCTATATAGTCCGGTTGCCTGGTTCGACGTGCGATCGCCTCCTTAATGGACCAAGACGTTGGATCAAGTGTGATTACGTATATATTTTTTGAACACCCCCGCATCATATGCGTGGGGGCTGAAGCCAATGACTGCTAATTTTCAAATTATATGAATACATAAAACGGCCGCACAGGAGGCACCATAACACTTTCAGGCAAAAGTATAAACACAACCTCTATATTTCACATATAATTACAATTAATCGATTTGTCACTCGAACATGACATTTTTCGAGCACTGAGCCTCTATTCTAGGGCACCTTCTATGACCTGCTCAAAATAGTGCTCGACTGGGTCTTGGCTTCCTGGCGGACCCTGGGTTGCAATGTCGGTGGCCTCCATATCTATCCAATATGTCTTAACATGGGCAAGAGCCATCTGCGCACCCTCTATGCACGACGACCTCTTCACAGCACTGATTCGTGATCTGGCGCCAAATAATTGTTGCACCAAACCAAAGTAACTGTCTGGCTTCGGTCCCTTCAGCCATAGATGGTATATTACAGACCTCATCGCAAGACCGGACAACCTATGGAGCTCGGCTATAGCAGCCATCTTCTCACTCAATGGCAATGAGCGCGCTGGAGCACTAAATTGCGACCAAAATAGCCTTTCCATTTTGTTATCTTTATGATCCTTGAACAACTTGGTCGCATCAGCCGCACTCTTCGCCAAGTCCGCATACTCATCTGCAGCGCTCCAAAGCTTATCCAACGGAGCATACTTTGGATCTAAAAATTTCATCCGCAACAAATAGGGATTTCCAGCCGCGATTTCTCCGGCTTGTCGAAGTTCCTCCCGCGCGTCTCTAATTTCAGAGTGCATCTCCTTAGCCGAATCAAGCGCCTTCTTTAGGTCAGCTGCCTTTGCCTGATTCTCCGTCTCGCGAAGCTCATACCGGCCGGCGGTGTCCCTCAGCTCCACAGCCATCTCGGCTATCTTTTGTTCGCTTCGGCGATGAGCAGCCTGTTCGGCTCTCAAGTCTTCGGCTGCCTTTAGGGCAGCCGCATTGCTAACCTGGGCTTATTCCTTGGCTTGGGAAAGCTCCACCCTCAGGGCCTCAATGGCAGCAACTCCGCCTACAGCTACATCATATCATATTAATATTACAATCCTCTTCATACTTCCTAAAACAAATGATGAAAAAACGAGCGCATACTCTGTGACTCGTCAAGTCGCTTATTCACAAGTGTGATGTCGGTATCAACCATGTCAATCTGTCGCCTCAGTTCAGCGAATTTAGAGTTCCGATCTATCACCGGACTCTTAGCCACCTGCGCATGTATGCAGTAATCATTACCTGAGAGTGTGATCCTCCGTTTGCCGCCTAAGGCTGGCAACCAGAGTCTCAGGGGCTACTATCTACATGAAGCACACCTAGCACGTGCGGAACTATGAAAAATACGTATTTTATTGTGTACCTCAAAGCCTTTGAGTAAACTTCCAAAAGCTTCATTCAAACCGCTCTTGGCGGATGAAATCTTCTCCAACACCGTACCCATTAGCGTACGGTCACCCTCTGAGAGAGCAGCTTGCTCCAGGAGGCCCGACAGCGTGTTCGGACGGGCGCCGGACTAATCCGGACCCTTCGCATCGCCCTTCAAGGGAGCCTCACGCACCGGGCTCGGGATGGACGAAGTGTCAGCTTCCGGCCTTAATGGATCTGGACTACTCGGTGATGACACCTCGGGGTCGCCTGCCCCATGGGGTGGAAACGCAGGGCGTTTCACTCTCCATCATCTCCGAAAGATGATCCCCCGAAGACGAACCCTGTTGAGACAAGCTACTAGCCGGACTGCAAAAAACTGATCCTGGTTACTATATACTGAGAGGAAAAAGCAATGGCTTCCAATTTATTATTAACTTACATCTCGGTGAAGGGCTGGGCCGTTTGGAGGCATGATGCGGCAAGGACGCCCTTCGGGGCAGGGCCCCCTGGTGAAGCTTTCTTCCCTTGCTTAGGCACCTCCGTCTCCAAATCTTCGGAGGCAGCCCTTTTCTTCCCGCGAGGGGAGGGAACCTCGGAAGAGCCTCCCCGATTATCCTCCTTCACGGAGACAGTAATTCCCCTGGTTTGGATGTGCAACGTGTGGAGTTCGGGTCCTCCATTCTTCTCTTCCCCTTTCCACGAGGGCACTAGGCTCAATGTGCGCTTAAGCATCCTGGCTATTGCAGGATTAGGCGAGCCTTCGGGAAGTGGGGCCGGACACCTGATTCTCTCTGCCTTACTGAGCCAATCCTGGCCGCGGACAAGTTCTCAGAATAATGTTGTATCAAACATATGCGAAGTGTTCGGTTACAGGGTTACTTACTTGGGTATCTGGGCGGTGGCAGCTCAGGCCCACATTCGGTGGTGTCCGGACACCTCACTTGTGGTCTGAAGAATAACTTATACATCCCTTCGAGCGTCACGCCGAAGAAGTGCTGAAGGGTTCGCAGACCTTCCGGATTGAACTCCTACATCCGGAGAGGCCGACGCTTGCAAGGCAAGATCCGCCGAACTAGTATTACCTGAATGATTCTGACAAGATGAATATCCCTCTCAAGAAGCTCCCGAATACGGCTCTGCAATGTTGGTATGTCATTAGCAGGCCCCCAGTCCAGTCCCACATTGGTCCACGATGCTAGTTGAGGCGGATGACCTGAGCGCAAGGCAGGGGCAGCCGCCCATGTTGTGCCTCGGGGAGTGGTGACGTAGAACCACCTCCATTGCCACAAATCAGACACCTACGGAAAGGAACCTTCTGGCCATGGAACATAGGCGTTTCTGCTTATTACGGCGCCCCCGCACTCCGCGTATCACCCCTTAGTCATCTTCGGCTTCACATTGAAGGTCCTAAGCCATAGGCCGAAGTGTGGGGTGATGTGGAGGAAGGCTTCACACACGACGATAAACGACGAGATGTGGAGGATGGAATCCGGAGCTAGATCGTGAAAATCTAGTCCGTAGTAGAACATGAGCCCTCTCACGAAGGGATCAAGAGTCAAGCCCAAGCCCGGGAGGAAGGGAGAAATAAATACGACACTCTCGTTGGGTTCGGGAGTGGGGATGATCTGCTCAGGGGCAGGAAGCCTATTCTTGACATCGGCGGTCAGATATCTAGCCTCCCTGAGCTTCGCAATGTCCTCCTCTCTGATAGAGGAGGCCATCCACCGACCTTGAAGGTTGGATCCGGACATGGTTGAAGATCTAAAGTACCTAACCTTGAGCTTCGGGTGTTGGAACTAGAGAGGTGGAAAGGCGCAAGCGTGGTAAGAAAGGGATAGGCCTTGACCCCTCTATAAAGAGGGGAGGATATCAAGCGTTTCCAACGTGAACGTTTGTGACTTACCTAAAAACATGGAGTCACGCCAACAGGCGTGGTGGGCTTACCCATACCCGTATTGATGAGAATCCCACGATAATGGGGACACGGTCTCCGCTTTGACAAGATGTGCCAAAGAAACCGCCTCGCAATGTGTGCGGTAGCTGGTTATAAAAAATAGTTTGAATAAAAGCCGAGCCGTGGCGTGATGTCATGCTACGAAGAATTATCAGCAGATTAGATTCGAGGATTATTATTCTCCCTACGATGGTATATGAAATTTGCCTTGCAGAGCCGGAGACGGTCCTTGTGTTCGGAATTTATCTTGGAGTATTAAGAGATGGAACCCGCCTTGCAATGCTGAAGACAATCTGGGCATCGGACTCATCGTCATTGAAGCCTGGTTCAGGGGCTACTGAGGGATTCCTGGATAAGGGGGTATCCGGACAGCCGGACTATGTACTCTGGCCGGACTGTTGGACTATGGAGATACAAGATTGAAGACTTTGTCCCGTGTCCGGATGGGACTCTCCTTTTCGTGGAAGGCAAGCTTGGCAATTCGGATGTAGATCTCCTTCTCCGTAACCGACTCTGTGTAACCCTAGCCCCCTCCGGTGTCTATATAAACCGGAGGGTTTAGTCCATAGACAACAACAATCATACCATAGGCTAGCTTCTAGGGTTTAGCCTCTACGATCTCGTGGTAGATCAACTCTTGTAATACTCATATCATCAAGATCAATCAAGCAGGAAGTAGGGTATTACCTCCATCGAGAGGGCCCGAACCTGGGTAAAACATCGTGTCCCCAGTCTCCTATTACCATTGGCCTTAGACGCACAGTTTGTGTTGGAAATATGCCCTAGAGGCAATAATAAAAGGATTATTATTATATTTCCTTGTTCATGATAATTGTCTTTTATTCATGCTATAATTGTATTATCCGGAAATCGTAATACACGTGTGAATACTTAGACCAAATACGTCCCTAGTAAGCTTCTAGTTGACTAGCACATTGTTCAACAGATAGTCATGGTTTCCTGACTATGGACAATAGATGTCATTGACAACGGGATCACATCATTAGGAGAATGATGTGATGGACAAGACCCAATCCTAAGCATAGCACAAGATCGTGTAGTTCGTTTTGCTAGAGCTTTTCAAATGTCAAGTATCTCTTTCTTAGACCATGAGATCGTGTAACTCCCGGATACCGTAGGAGTACTTTGGGTGTACCAAATGTCACAACGTAACTGGGTGACTATAAAGGTGCACTACAGGTATCTCCGAAAGTGTCTGTTGGGTTGACACGGATCGAGACTGGGATTTGTCACTCCGTATGATGGAGAGGTATCTCTGGGCCACTCGGTAATGCATCATCATAATGAGCTCAAAGTGACCAAGTGTTTGGTCAGGGGATCATGCATTACGGTATGAGTAAAGTGACTTGCCGGTAACGAGACTGAACGAGGTGTTGGGATACCGACGATCGAGTCTCGGGCAAGTAATGTACCGATTAACAAAGGGAATTGTATACGGGGTTGATTGAATCCTCGACATCGTGGTTCATCCGATGACATCATCGAGGAGCATGTGGGAGCCAACATGGGTTTCCAGATCCCGCTGTTGGTTATTGACCGGAGAGCCGTCTCGGTCATGTCTGCATGTCTCCCGAACCCGTAGGGTCTACACACTTAAGGTTCGGTGACGCTAGGGTTATTAGGAAGACTTGTATGTGATTACCGAATGTTGTTCGGAGTCCCGGATGAGATCGTGGACGTCACGAGGAGTTCCGGAATGGTCCGGAGGTGAAGATTTATATATGGGAAGTTGTCATACGGACACCGGAAAGTTTCGGGGGCATATCGGTATTGTACCGGGGCCACCGGAGGGGTTCCGGGGGTCCACCGGGAGGGGCCACCCCTCTCGGAGGGCCTCATGGGCCACAAGGGGCAGACAACCAGCCCCTGGAGGGCTGGGCACCCCCCCTTGGGCCCATGTGCCTAGGGTTGGGGAGGAACCCAAGTGGGGGCGCCCCCCCTTGCTTGGGGGGCAAGCCCCCCTCCCTGGCCGCCGCCCCCCCTCTAGATCTCATCTAGAGGGGGCTGACCCCCTTCCCCCTTCCCCTAAAAATAGAGGGGCGAGGGGAGGGCTGAACACCTGATCCAAGGCGCAGCCCCTCCCCTCCCCAACACCTCTCCTCCTCCGTTGAGTGCTTGGCGAAGCCCTGTCGGAGTACTGCCTCTCCACCATCATCACGCCGTCGTGCTGCTGCTGGAGTCATCTTCCTCAACCTCTCCTTCCCCCTTGCTGGATCAAGAAGGAGGAGACATCATCCGCTCCATACGTGTGTTGAACGCGGAGGTGCTGTCCGTTCAGCACTTGGTCATCGGTGATTTGGATCACGGCGAGTACGACTCCATCATCCCCGTTCCCTTGAATGCTTCCGCACGCGATCTGCAAGTGGTATGTAGATGCAATCTCTCTCCCATGACTCATTGCTTAGATGAACTCATAGATGGATCTTGGTGAAACCGTAGATTTTTTTTTATTTTCTGCAACGTTCCCTATCAGTGGCATCATGAGCTAGGTCTATGCGTAGTTCTCTATTGCACGAGTAGAACACAATTTTGTTGTGGGCGTAGATCTTGTCAACTTGCTTGCCGCTACTAGTCTTTTCTTGCTTCAGCGGTATTGTGGGATGAAGTGGCCCGGGCCGACCTTACACGTACGCTTACGTGAGACAGGTTCCACCGACTGACATGCACTAGTTGCATAAGGTGGCTAGCGGGTGTCTGTCTCTCCTACTTTAGTTGGAGCGGATTCGATGAAAAGGGTCCTTATGAAGGGTAAATAGAAGTTGACAAAATCACGTTGTGGTTATTCGTAGGTAAGAAAATGTTCTTGCTAGAACCCAATTGCAACCACATAAAAGATGCAACAACAATTAGAGGACGTCTAACTTGTTTTTGCAGCAATTGTCATGTGATGTGATATGGCCAGAAGTTGTGATGATTGATGAATGATATATTGTGATGTATGAGATCATGTTCTTGTAATAGGAATCACGACTTGCATGTCGATGAGTATGACAACCGGCAGGAGCCATAGGAGTTGTCTTTATTTTTGTATGACCTGCGTGTCATTAAAGAACGCCATGTAAATTACTTTACTTTATTGCTAAACGCGTTATCCATAGAAGTAGAAGTAGTCGTTGGCGTGACAACTTCATGAAGACACGATGATGGAGATCATGATGATGGAGATCATGGTGTCATGCCGGTGATGAAGATGATCATGGAGCCCTGAAGATGGAGATCGAAGGAGCTATATGATATTGGCCATATCATGTCACTACTTTATATAATTGCATGTGATGTTTATTATGTTTATGCATCTTGTTTACTTAGAACGACGGTAGTAAATGAGATGATTGTCGGTGTCAAAACCGGCGGATCTCGGGTAGGGGGTCCCGAACTGTGCGTCTAGGCGGATGGTAACAGGAGACAAGGGACACGATGTTTTACCCATGTTCGGGCCCTCTTGATGGAGGTAAAACCCTACGTCCTGCTTGATTGATATTGATATTGTGGATGTTACAAGAGTAGATCTACCACGAGATCAAGGAGGCTAAACCCTAGAAGCTAGCCTATGATATGATTGTAATGGTTGTTGTTCTGTCCTATGGACTAAAGCCATCCAGTTTATATAGACACCAGAGAGGGCTAGGGTTACATAGAGTCGGTTACAATGGTAGGAGATCTACATATCCGTATTGCCAAGCTTGCCTTCCACGCCAACGAAAGTCCCATCCGGACACGGGACGAAGTCTTCAATCTTGTATCTTCATAGTCTTGGAGTCCGGTCGATGATGATAGTCCGGCCGATGATAGTTCGGCCGATGATGGTAGTCCGGCTATCCGGACACCCCCTAATCCAGGACTCCCTCAGTAGCCCCTGAACCAGGCTTCAATAACGATGAGTCTGGCGCGCATATTGTTCGGCATTGCAAGGCGGGTTCCTCCTCCGAATAATTCATAGAAGGTTGTGAACACCAAGATAGTGTCCGGCTCTGCAAAATAAATTCCACATTCCACCGTAGAGAGAATAATATATACACAAGTTCAATCTGCTGACGTTTTTTGCGGCATGACGTCACACCACTACCAAGCCATTACTAGAATCGTTTTTTATTTTACCACCTCAGCGCATTTAGCGAAGCGGTTTCCTTGGCACGTCTTGTCAAAGCAGAGATCGTGTTCCCCCTTAATCCGGGATTCTCATCAATACGGACATGGGTAACCCAACCGCGCCCGTCGCCATGCCTCCTCTACCGAAGGCGGGTCCCGAACGGTCACGGAGACGGCTCTCAGTATTCTCCCTCTTTATAACAGGACCAAGGCTCGTTTCTTTTCTTCAATCCTCCATCGAATCCTCTCCCTGCTCCAAGTTCCAACACCTAGAGCCCCAGATTCGAGTGCTTCGGACCTTCAACAATGTCCGGTTCCGACCTCCAGGGCCGGTGGATGCCCTCCTCCGTCACGGAGGAGGACGTGCTAAAGCTGCGGGAGGCCAAGTACCTGGCTTACGAGATTTCCCACAGGTTGCCTGCCGAAGGGCAGGCCATCCCCACCCCCGAGCCCGGCGAGTATGTTGTTTTTGTATCCCACCTCCGTCGGGGTTTAGGCTTCCTGATGGATCCTTTTGTGAGAGGGCTCATGTTTTACTATGGGTTGGAATTCCAGGATTTGGCTCCGGAGTCCATCCTCCACATCTCCGCATTTATTGTCGTTTGCGAAGCCTTCCTCCGTGTCACCCCTCACTTCGCCCTGTGGCTGAAGACCTTAAATGTGGCACCGAAGATGATCGGGGGGCGTCAAGCGGAGTGCGGCGGGGCGGCCGTCAGTAGGAGGGCCGATGCCCCGTGGCCCGCGGGCTCCTTCCAAGAGGAGCTCAGCTTGTGGCAGCAAGAGTGGTTCTATATTACCATTCCGAGGGGCCGCAAACAAAAGCCGCCCCCCTTATTCCGCCCGGGACCTCCACGACGGTTGATGTCGTGGGTCAACCAAGGGCTCAACTGGGGTCCGTCAAAGGATGTGCCCCTACTGCAGGGCCGGATTCGAGATCTCCAGGCGAGGGAGATCGATCTGGTCGTGGTGATGCAGGTTATGCTGATCAGGCGTCACTTGCCCTGCAAACGCCGTCCTCTCTAACTATGGGAATTTAATCCGGAGGGACCACGGATTCTTCAACACTTCATGGGTATGACACCCCTGGAGATGTACAAATTATTCTTCGGATCGCAAGAGGCGCGTCCAGAATTGACCGAGGATGCTGGCCTAAGCTGCAATCGCCCGGATACTCAAGTAAGTAGTTCCAAGTCCGGACATACCATTTGTTTGCCTTTCGATGATTCTCCTTATGACCAATTTCCTTCTAAACAGGAGTGGATAGCGGAAGCAAAATTGATATGGTGTCTGGCCCCCCTCCTAGAGACCGCGCCGGATTCCGTGCTGGTCCAGATGTTGGAGGTTGCGCCTCCAGAGGAAGGCGAAGGGGAAAGTGGAAAAGCTACTGCCTCGCCTAAGGAGGCTCTTGAAAGAGGGGGGATCGAGAATCCCTCCCTCCAAGGGGAGAAGAGGATTGCCTCCGAGGACCCGGGGGCCAAAGCCCCTAAACGGGGGAAGAAATCTTCGCCAGAGGGTACTGCGTCCGGGGAGGCCCCGGCCGCACAGTCTCCCTTAAAGAATCAGCCCTCCAACGAGCCGTAAGTAGAAAGAAAGGATTGTTATAATAAGGGACATCCCTTTTTGTGCTTCTGAGGATAACTAAAGTTTTTACCTTGTAGTTCAGATCTCCGTCCTTCGCAAATGAGCTCGTCTTCGGGGGATCTTCGTCCGGAGATGATGGAGAGCGAGACACCTCCGTCCAAGGCGCCGTCGGATAGGGCAGACGAGCCTGAAGTGTCATCACGGAGGGAGCCCCCGGGTTTGGCGAAGCCGGATAGTTCGGCGCCAACTGGTGTACGGCTGAAGGATCTGCTTGAGAAGCCGTATATCTCAGAAGATCACCACGCATTGATGAGCATGGTGATTGAAAGGATTTCGTCCGCCGAAGGCGGATTGCATAATGCCGTCAGGAGTTTGCTGGTGAGGTTTGAGGTACGTAAAAATGACACACCTTTTGACAGTTTTGCATATAGAATGCGCCCTGTATAGATAGTAGCCCCTGAGACTCGGTGGGTTGTCGAAAGCGATAGCATGCCGAGGATCAAAATCGCAGGTTTAAATTTTCGTCGTGCCTATGTAGGTGGCGGGTCGTCCTGAGGCCAACCGGACTGATGGAGTTGCTGAACTAAAGCGGCAACTTGCCGTTGCGGATGCGGACATCACGCTAGTCAACCGGCGACTTGATGAGTCGCAAGGTAAGTGTTTCTTTGCGGTCACTTGGTAAGGGGGCCGAAGCCAGCTCCTTACAATATGTGTGTGAAATGCAGATAGTGCCGCTGCTGTGGAGAGCCTTCGGGCCGAACTTGCTCAAGCCAAGGAGCAGGCCAGAAGGAGTAATGCGGCGGCCTCGAGGGCGGCCGAAGAGTTAGCGGCCGAAAGGGCCGCACACTGCCGAAGCAGGGAAGAGATGGCCGAAATGGCCGTGGAGTTAAAAGATGCTACCGACCGCAATGAGGCTCTTGGGAAGGAGCGCCTGGCGGGGCAAGAAGACCTGGGGAAGGCCACCGCCGAAGCCAAGGATGCCTGCTCTGCAATGCGGGCTATAAAGGAAGAGCTGCGCCAGGCCGGAGACATTGTAGCTGGCAAGCCTTTTCTGCTGCGCCGAAGGTTTACGGATCCAAAGTATGCTCAGCTGGGCCAACTGTGGGGTCTGGAGGACCCTTATATGGACTTAGCAGCGAGTGCGGTGGATGTCGTTGTGCATTTTCGAAGCCAGAAGGATCACAAGACGGAAGAGCTGTTTTGGTCTCAATTCCATAGTCCGGAGCGTTCACTTCCGCTGACCGACCGTTTGGCCGAGTGGGCTGAGATGAATAGGTTGTCCGGGCTTGCCATGACGGATATCGTGACCCATGTCTGGCCGGATAGGCCCAAGCCGAAGAGTTACTTTGGCTTATTGCAGCAATTTCTTGGGGCGGTGCCGTATATCAAGGCGATGAAGCGGTCGGCACGCATAGAGGGTGCGCGGATGGCACTCGCCCGTGTGAAGACACATTGGACAGAGATGGATGCCACCGCTATTGCGACCCCGGGTCCGGACGATAGCCGGTTACCCGCCGAGCACTATTTTGGTGAAGTGCTGCGTGGTGCTCGTGTAATAGAGTCGCAGTGTTCAAAAAATGTTACGTTCAAATGAACGTTTTATGTTGTAAAGCAATATTTATGATGTAAGCACCTTTTATACTTGTGCGTTCAAGTAATGTAACATCTCCTATGCGGCCGTTCATGTATACGTGTGTATAACCTGAAAGATGGCAGTCATCGGCTTCAGCCCCCACGCATAAGGTGCGGGGGTGTTCGCAAAAAATAGCGCGTTTTCACACTTAATCTGACGTCTCGGTCCTGTAAAGGAGGTGGTAGCATAGCAAACAAGGCAACTGGACTATAATGCTCTATCACTTTCACTTAGCCATGGAGTTCAAGGGTGGGGCTACGACATAGCCCCTGGGGGCACCGCGCTCTCCGAATTTGGGGCGCGTATGTGCCTGACCGGGAAACGGCCCTTCGTCAAAGCGGAGGAATTCTAAACATTCCCTTGGTCGATCGAGTGGTTGACCAGTCTCCCGCTGTATCATGACAGTCAGTTTTCGGCTTTCTCTACTGAGGTGCTCGCCCAGCCGAACTGGGGCACAATCGCAGTAGTTCTCCTGGTGTAGCGTTAGCCGATGATACGGAACATAAGGCCGCAAAACACAGGAGCCGGGCAAACCCAACATTTGACCCAAGACATGATTCGGAGCTGATGCATATAAGGCCTAACTCGAGACGCTGAACACTCCCGAAGGTGTTCGATCTTTATAATGATGGGCAGAACAATGCCCTAAGCCCCTTGTGACCAGGTACGGGCAAGTTCCTCTGGCGCGGCCGATGCCAAAACGCCAGCCTCCACTCTGGTTATAATAAGAAACTAGGGGATTATAGCAACAAGAGACAGTAAGAAAGGTTTACGTAGGGTCTTAGTCTGAAAAGAATCCTTGAAACGGGTCCCTACTGCACGTCTGCGCCTGTGTCTCCGTTGTGCCGTATCCTGGACGGGTGTGCACGTTGTTCATCTGTAAAAAGAGAGGAACTTAGTTTGAAAAGAAATCGTGCAAAAAGGTACATAAAAAATTGAAATATAAATTTAGAAAGCTGAGCCTATGCTAGCTCAATATAGCTTATATACACAAACCCTTGTGAAGGGGTGTGCGGCTAGGTAGCCCCTAGCTTATTTATTCAGGACCCGTCCAGCCGTGTCCGGGGGCTTAGCCGACCTTTTAATGAAATGATGCCACGTGGACCGGGCATTTTAAGCGTAAGAGACGTGTAGTGTGGTATTGCGTTAAAGCGGACGAAAGCTTCACGTCCCAGTAGTGCTTGATAGCAACTTTTGAATGGGGCGACATGAAAGGTTAGCTTTTCTCGTCGGACGTTGTCAGGTGACCCGAACACAACTTCTAGTAATAATGAACCTGTGCACCTGGCGTAAGGGCCTGGCGCCACTCCTTTGAAGGAAGTGCGGCTATGTCGAATTGTAGTAGGGTCTATCCCCAACCTGCGGATTGTGTTCGGATATAGCAGGTTTAAGTCACTGCCACCGTCCATCAGAACTTGCGTAAACCGCAGTCCGTCTATTATGGGATCCAATATCAGAGCAGTCATCCTGCGTTCCGGATACTTCTGGAATAATCCAGATGGTCGAAAGTGATTGGTTTTGACATCCAATCTCGGTGTTCCGCTGGGGTGGACCGTGCGACACTTGTCTTAGCGAGTGCCGTGTTGTATTTCCGTACTATCACATGAAGTGAGTTTACTGTTTTGACTTCTTGTGGGAAAGTCTTTTGACTTCCGGTGCTCTGCTGGTGGGGTTCGTCATCGTCCTCGCTTGGCGCATCGAGCCCCTTGTGTTCGGCGTTGAGTCTGCCGGACTGTTTAAAAACCCAACAATTTCGGTTGGTATGGTTTGCAGGCCTTCCGGAGGTACTGTGGATTTGACATATCCGATCTAAAATTTTGTTTAAGTTGGATAGCTCGTCACTGTTGTCCTTAAGAGGCAGTGTTTTATTGTTTGGCCGCGAGCTTTTGAATCCGGCGTTGACCACCGTGCTCTTTTGGCTTTTCCATTTATTCCGGCGCTGATCTTTCCTGCGCCGTGATTTTCCGTTTCCATCTCTGATCTCGAATGTACTCGGGTCACTGGTGCTGCATCTTGCTAGCCAGCTGTCTTCTCCTGCGCAAAAGCGCGTCATGAGGCTTGTTAGCGCGGCCATTGTCCTCGGCTTCTCTTGGCCGAGGTGTCTGGTGAGCCATTCGTCTCGGACGTTGTGTTTGAAAGCTTCTAAGGCTTCGGCGTCCGGACAGTCGACTATTTGGTTCTTTTTAGTGAGGAACCTGTTCCAGAATTTGCGCGCTGACTCTCCGGGCTGTTGAGTTATATGACTTAGATCGTCTGCATCCGGAGGGCGGACATAAGTCCCTTGAAAATTTTCTCTAAACGCGTCCTCAAGCTCTTCCCAACTTCCAACAGTGTTTTCTGGGAGGCTTTTGAGCCAATGCCGAGCTGGCCCTTTGAGCTTGAGGGGTAGATATTTTATGGCGTGGAGGTCATCCCCTCTAGCCATGTGTATGTGTAGTATGTAATCTTCTATCCAGACTCCAGGGTCTGTTGTTCCGTCATATGCCTCTATGTTTATGGGTTTAAACCCTGCTGGGAATTCATGATCCAGCACCTCATCGGTGAAACATAGTGGATGTGCGGCGCCCCTGTATTTGGGTGTGCCGCTGTCTTCGAACAATTGTCGTGTTGTGTTACTTCCTGGGGCCCTCTTTTTTGGCCCATAGATGGACCTAGTTGGGCCGTCTATTTTCCCAGGATCATAAGTCAGCTTGTGTGCGGCGCCGTTTGCCGCTTTTGGCCTGTCATCTGGCCATCTATCCGGCCAGGCGGCCTCTTTATTTGTTGATTGTGAGGGCTCTATCGCTTCCTCATCAAATTCTGGCAGCAGCCTGCGCTTTGGATAGCTCTTTGTTTGATGGCCATTGCCATACTTGCCTGCGGTCTTGAGTACTATGCTCCACTTCATTCTGAGTATGTCTTCCGCTGTTTTGAGCTTCCGTTTTTCCTTCTTCAAACTTCTTGCAGTGGCAACGAGTCTTTTGTGAAGGTTCTTATGCTCCAGTGGTGTGTCTGGTGTGAGGTTGTCCGGACTGTTGGTTGCTCCGGGAAGGGGCTGATTATCCGGTTCGTCCTGTTCGGACGGTTGCTTGGTTGCATGTTCGTCGTCCACTGGTTTGCCCTGCTCTATTGCTGGGTCGTTAGGAACGCTGCTTTGATCGAGGCGGGACTTAGGGCGGCGTCTACGTCGCCGTTTTGGTTGTTTATCGGCGGGATTATCCTTTGCCGCGTCCCGTTGTTCCTCGTTGTCGCTTCCTTTTGAGGTGTCCACCATATGTATGTCATGTGTCAAGGTGGCCTTCTAGTGCCCTGTGGGCGCTGGTTCTTGATAGTCTCCGGCATCGTCGTCCATACCGCCGATGTCTTCGGAGTCGTAGTCGAGTACGTCGGTTAAATCGTCAACAGTGTCTATGAAGTGGGTGGTGGGTGGGCTCTGAATTTCTTCGTCGTCCGCGTCCCAACCATCCTGGCCGCAGTCCGGCCAGGGCTCTCCGGATAGCGAGAGAAGCTTCAGCGAATTTAAGATGTCGCCGAAGGGTGAGTGCTGAAAGATGTCCGCAGCGGTGAACTCCATGATCGGCGCCCAATCGGATTCGATTGGCAGGGGCGCAGGAGGTTTGGAGTCCGGCAGGGAGTCCATCACCTCGGAGTCACGAGATTTATGCGGGACAAGGTCAGTGTTCGGCTCCATCGCCGTAGAAGTTACAGCTCCCGAGGCGGTGTCCAGCCACCCGTCCTCGATCTGCGCGATCGGCTCCGGACTATAGGTCGGAGCGGATTCGTGTGTGGCCTCCAAGGCGCTGTCCGGCGGCAGAGTTAGGTCGTGCCCATCGTGACTGTGCGGTGCACTTGGATGCGGCTCGGATCCATCGAGGATCAAGTCCCCGCGGATATCGGCCGTGAAGTTTAGGCTTCCAAACCTGACCTGACGGCCAGGGGCGTAGCTTTCGATCTGCTCCAGATGGCCAAGTGAGTTGGCCCGCAGTGCGAAGCCGCCGAATACGAAGATCTGTCCGGGGAGAAAAGTCTCACCCAGGACTGCGTCGTTGTTGATTCAAGAGGCCATCAAGCCTATCGGTGACGACACAGAGGAACTCTCAATGAAAGCACCAATGTCGGTGTCAAAACCGGCGGATCTCGGGTAGGGGGTCCCGAACTGTGCGTCTAGGCGGATGGTAACAGGAGACAAGGGACACGATGTTTTACCCAGGTTCGGGCCCTCTTGATGGAGGTAAAACCCTACGTCCTGCTTGATTGATATTGATATTGTGGATGTTACAAGAGTAGATCTACCACGAGATCAAGGATGCTAAACCCTAGAAGCTAGCCTATGGTATGATTGTAATGGTTGTTGTTCTGTCCTACGGACTAAAGCCATCCAGTTTATATAGACATCGGAGAGGGCTAGGGTTACATAGAGTCGGTTACAATGGTAGGAGATCTACATATCTGTATCGCCAAGCTTGCCTTCCACGCCAAGGAAAGTCCCATCCAGACACGGGACGAAGTCTTCAATCTTGTATCTTCATAGTCTTGGAGTCCGGTCGATGATGATAGTCCGGCCGATGATAGTTCGGCCGATGATGGTAGTCCGGCTATCCGGACACCCCCTAATCCAGGACTCCCTCAATGATCCCTTATAATAATTTCAAGAAAGTGTTCCCCCTAACTGTGCACCGTTGCTAAAGTTCATCGTTTCGAAGCACCACGTGATGATCAGGTGTGATAGATCCTTACGTTCACATACAACGGGTGTAAGACAGATCTACACATGCAGAACACTTAGGGTTAACTTGATGAGCCTAGCATGTACATACATGGCCTCGGAACACAAGAGACCGAAAGGTCGAACATGAGTCGTATGGAAGATATGATCAACATGGAGATGTTCACCGATGATGACTAGTCCGTCTCACGTGATGATCGGACACGGCCTAGTCGACTCGGATCGTGTAACACTTAGATGACTAAAGGGATGTCAGTCTGAGTGGGAGTTCATTCAATAATTTGATTAGATGAACTTAATTATCATGAACTTAGTCTAAAACTTTTGCAAAATATGTATTGTAGATCAAATGGCCAACGCTCATGTCAACATGAACTTCAACGCGTTCCTAGAGAAAACCAAGCTAAAAGATGATGGCAGCAACTATTCGGACTGGGTCCAGAACCTGAGGATCATCCTCATAGCAGCCAAGAAAGCATATGTCCTAGATGAACCGCTAGGTGAAGCACCCATCCCAGAGAACCAAGACGTTATGAATGTTTGGTAGTCACGTGCCGATGATTACTCCCTCGTTCAGTGCGGCATGCTTTACAACTTAGAAACGGGGCTCCAAAAGCGTTTTGAGAAGCACGGAGCATATGAGATGTTCGAGGAGCTGAAAATGGTTTTTCAAGCTCATTCCCGGGTCGACAGATATGAAGTCTCCGACAAGTTCTATAGTTGTAAGATGGAGGAAAATAGTTCTGTCAGTGAGCATATACTCAAAATGTCTGGGTTGCACAACCGCCTGTCCCAACTGGAGATCAACCTCCCGGACGAGGCGGTCATTGACAGAATCCTTCAGTCGCTCCCACCGAGTTACAAGAGCTTTGTGTTGAACTACAATATGCAGGGGATGGTGAAGACCATTCCTGAAGTATTTTCAATGCTGAAGTCAGCAGAGGTTGAAATCAAGAAAGAACATCAAGTGTTGATGGTCAATAAGACCACTAAGTTCAAGAAGGGCAAGGGTAAGAAGAACTTCAAGAAGGACGGCAAAGATGTTGCCGCGCCCGGTAAGCCAGTTGCCGGGAAGAAGTCAAAGAATGGACCCAAGCCTGAGACTGAGTGCTTTTATTGCAAGGGGAAGGGTCACTGGAAGCGGAACTGCCCCAAATACTTAGTGGACAAGAAGGCCGGCAACACTAAAGGTATATTTGATATACATGTAATTGATGTGTACCTTACCAGTACTCGTAGTAACCCCTGGGTATTTGATACCGGTGTCGTTGCTCATATTTGTAACTCATAGCAGGAGCTGCGGAATAAGCGGAGACTGGCGAAGGACGAGGTGACGATGCGCGTCGGGAATGGTTCCAAGGTCGATGTGATCGCCGTCGGCACGCTACCTCTACATTTACCCACGGGATTAGTTATGAACCTCAATAATTGTTATTTAGTGCGAAGTTTGAGCATGAACATAATATCGTTTAATACGAGATGGCTACTCATTTAAATCCGAGAATAATGGTTGTTCTATTTATATGAGAGATATGTTTTATGGTCATGCCCCGATGGTCAATGGTTTATTCTTAATGAATCTCGAACGTAATGTTACACATATTCATAGCATGAATACCAAAAGATGTAAAGTTGATAACGATAGTCCCACATACTTGTGGCACTGCCGCCTTGGTCACATTGGTGTCAAGCGCATGAAGAAGCTCCATGCTGATGGACTTTTAGAGTCTCTCGATTATGAATCATTTGACACATGCGAACCATGCCTCATGGGCAAAATGACCAAGACTCCATTCTCCGGAACAATGGAGCGAGCAACCAACTTATTGGAAATCATACATACCGATGTGTGCGGTCCAATGAGCGTTGAGGCTCGCGAAGGATATCGTTATGTTCTCACTCTCACTGATGACTTGAGTAGATATGTGTATGTCTACTTAATGAAACACAAGTATGAGACCTTTGAAAAGTTCAAGGAATTTCAGAATGAGGTAGAGAATCAATGTGACCGAAAGATAAAGTTCCTACGATCAGATCGTGGAGGAGAATACTTAAGTCACGAATTTGGTACACACTTAAGGAAATGTGGAATCGTTTCACAACTCACGCCGCCTGGAACACCTCGGCGTAATGGTGTGTCCGAACGTCGTAATCGCACTCTATTGGATATGGTGCGGTCTATGATGTCTCTTACCAATTTACCGCTATCATTTTGGGGATACGCTCTAGAGACAACTACATTCACTTTAAATAGGGCACCGTCTAAATCCGTTGAGACGACACCATATGAATTATGGTTTGGGAAGAAACCTAAGCTGTCGTTTCTAGAAGTTTGGGGATGCGATGCTTATGTCAAGAAATTACAACCTGAAAAGCTCGAACCCAAGTCGGAAAAATGCGTCTTCATAGGATACCCTAAGGAAACCATTGGGTATACCTTCTACTTAAGATCCGAGGGCAAGACCTTTGTTGCCAAGAACGGATCCTTTCTGGAAAAAGAGTTTCTCTCGAAAGAAGTAAGTGGGAGGAAAGTAGAACTCGATGAAGTACTACCTCTTGAGCCGGAAAGTAGTGCAGCTCAGGAAAATGTTCCTGTGGTACCTACACCAACTGGAGAGGAAATTAATGATTATGATCAAGGCACTTCAGATCAAGTTGCTACTGAACCTCGTAGGTCCACAAGGACACGTTCCACACCAGAGTGGTATGGCAACCCTGTCCTGGAAATCATGTTGTTAGACAACGGTGAACCTTCGAACTATGAAGAAGCGATGGCGGACCCAGATTCCAACAAATGGCTTGAAGCCATGCAATCCGAGATAGAATCCATGTATGAAAACAAAGTATGGACTTTGACAGACTTGCCCGATGATCGGCGAACGATAGAAAACAAATGGATCTTTAAGAAGAAGACGGACGCGAATGGTAATATTACCATCTATAAAGCTCGACTTGTCGCTAAGGGTTATCGGCAAGTTCAAGGGGTTGACTACGATGAGACTTTCTCTCCCGTAGCGAAGCTGAAGTCCGTCCAAATCATGTTAGCAATTTCCGCATACTATGATTATGAGATATGGCAGATGGACGTCAAAACAGCATTCCTTAACGGGCATCTTAAGGAAGAACTGTATATGATGCAGCTGGAGGGTTTTGTCGATCCTAAGAATGCTAACAAAGTATGCAAGCTCCAGCGATCCATTTATGGGCTGGTGCAAGCATCTCGGAGTTGGAACATTCGCTTTGGTGAGATGATCAAAGCGTTTGGGTTTATGTAGACTTATGGAGAAGCCTGCGTTTACAAGAAAGTGAGTGGGAGCTCTGTAGCATTTCTCATATTATATGTAGATGACATACTTTTGATGGGAAATGATATAGAACTTTTGGACAGCATTAAGGCCTACTTGAATAAGTGTTTTTCAATGAAGGACCTTGGAGAAGCTGCTTACATATTAGGCATCAAGATCTATAGGAATAGATCGAGACGCCTCATAGGTCTTTCACAAAGCACATACCTTGATAAGATTTTGAAGAAGTTCAAAATGGATCAGTCCAAGAAAGGTTTCTTGCCAGTACTGCAAGGTGTGAGATTGAGCTCGGCTCAATGCCCGACCACGGCAAAAGATAAAGAAGAGATGAGTGTCATCCCCTATGCTTCAGCCATAGGATCTATTATGTATGCCATGCTGTGTACCAGACCTGATGTAAACCTTGCCGTAAGTTTGGTAGGCAGGTACCAAAGTAATCCCGGCAAGGAACACTGGACAGCGGTCAGGAATATCCTAAAGTACCTGAAAAGGACAAAGGACATGTTTCTCGTTTATGGAGGTGACGAAGAGCTCGCCGTAAAGGGTTACGTCGACGCTAGCTTCAACACAAATCTGGATGACTCTAAGTCACAAACCGGATACGTGTATATGTTGAATGGTGGGGCAGTAAGCTGGTGCAGCTGCAAGCAGAGCGTCATGGCGGGATCTACATGTGAAGCGGAGTACATGACAGCCTCGGAGGCAGTGCATGAAGCTATTTGGGTGAAGGAGTTCATCACTGACCTAGGAGTCATACCCAATGCGTCGGGGCCGATCAAACTCTTCTGTGACAACACTGGAGCTATTGCCCTTGCCAAGGAGCCCAGGTTTCACAAGAAGACCAGGCACATCAAGCGTCGCTTGAACTCCATCCGTGAAAATGTTCAAGATGGAGACATAGATATTTGCAAAGTACATGCAGATCTGAATGTCGCAGATCCGTTGACTAAAACTCTCTCGCGAGCAAAACATGATCAACACCAGAACTCTATGGGTGTTCGATTCATCACAATGTAACTGGATTATTGACTCTAGTGCAAGTGGGAGACTGTTGGAAATATGCCCTAGAGGCAACAATAAAAGGATTATTATTATATTTCCTTGTTCATGATAATTGTCTTTTATTCATGCTATAATTGTATTACCCGGAAATCGTAATACACGTGTGAATACTTAGACCAAATACGTCCCTAGTAAGCCTCTAGTTGACTAGCTCGTAGGTCAACAGATAGTCATGGTTTCCTGACTATGGACATTAGATGTCATTGACAACGGGATCACATCATTAGGAGAATGATGTGATGGACAAGACCCAATCCTAAGCATAGCACAAGATCGTGTAGTTCGTTTTGCTAGAGCTTTTCAAATGTCAAGTATCTCTTCCTTAGACCATGAGATCGTGTAACTCCCGGATACCGTAGGAGTACTTTGGGTGTACCAAACGTCACAACGTAACTGGGTGACTATAAAGGTGCACTACAGGTATCTCCGAAAGTGTCTGTTGGGTTGACACGGATCGAGACTGGGATTTGTCACTCCGTATGACGGAGAGGTATCTCTGGGCCCACTCGGTAATGCATCATCATAATGAGCTCAAAGTGACCAAGTGTTTGGTCACGGGATCATGCATTACGGTACGAGTAAAGTGACTTGCCGGTAACGAGACTGAACGAGGTATTGGGATACCGACGATCGAGTCTCGGGCAAGTAACGTACCGATTGACAAAGGGAATTGTATACGGGGTTGATTGAATCCTCGACATCGTGGTTCATCTGATGACATCATCGAGGAGCATGTGGGAGCCAACATGGGTATCCAGATCCCGCTGTTGGTTATTGGCCGGAGAGCCGTCTCGGTCATGTCTGCATGTCTCCCGAACCCGTAGGGTCTACACACTTAAGGTTCGGTGACGCTAGGGTTATTAGGAAGACTTGTATGTGATTACCGAATGTTGTTCGGAGTCCCAGATGAGATCCTGGACGTCACGAGGAGTTCCAGAATGGTCCGGAGGTGAAGATTTATATATGGGAAGTTGTCATACGGACACCGGAAAGTTTCGGGGGCATATCGGTATTGTACCGGGGCCACCGGAGGGGTTTCGGGGGTCCACCGGGAGGGGCCACCCCTCTCGGAGGGCCTCATGGGCCACAAGGGGCAGGGACCCAGCCCCTGGAGGGCTGGGCGCCCCCCCCCCTTGGGCCCATGCGCCTAGGGTTGGGGGGGAACCCTAGTGGGGGCGCCCCCCCCCTTGCTTGGGGGGCAAGCCCCCCTCCCTGGCTGCCGCCCCCCCCCCCCCTCTAGATCTCATCTAGAGGGGGTCGGCCCCCTTCCCCCTTCCCCTATAAATAGAGGGGCGAGGGGAGGGCTGAACACCTGATCCAAGGCGCAGCCCCTCCCCTCCCCAACACCTCTCCTCCTCCGTTGAGTGCTTGGCGAAGCCCTGTCGGAGTACTGCCTCTCCACCATCATCACGCCGTCGTGCTGCTGCTGGAGTCATCTTCCTCAACCTCTCCTTACCCCTTGCTGGATCAAGAAGGAGGAGACGTCATCCGCTTCGTACGTGTGTTGAACGCGGAGGTGCTGTCCGTTCAACACTTGGTCATCGGTGATTTGGATCATGGCGAGTACGACTCCATCATCCCCATTCCCTTGAACGCTTCCGCACGCGATCTACAAGTGGTATGTAGATGCAATATCTCTCCCATGACTCGTTGCTTAGATGAACTCATAGATGGATCTTGGTGAAACCGTAGGAAATTTTTTTATTTTCTGCAACGTTCCCCAACAGTTCGGGACCCCCTACCCGAGATCCGCCGGTTTTGCCACTGACACTCATCGCCTCGAAAGATCCAGGATACCCACTCTACGTGGTTAAAGTTCCGCGGCAAATGTCGTACGTCGACTGCTTCCCCGCGGATAAGTTCTTCCTTCGATTCGATTACATATTCGACATGTTTCACGTGAAGAATCTGGATTTTATGTTTGTCTGCCTTTATGCCTTGCACATGAACTACATCATCGGGGTTGAGCAGATACCTCATATCTGTGTCGCTGACTCGTACTACATGCACGAGGGCTTCTTGGAAGTCTGCGCAAAGCATTGTGAATACGCGAGGGAATACATCGTCAGTTTCATGCTCGCCAATAAGGACAAGGAGGCGATTCTCGTGCCTTATCATCCTGTGTAAGTCATCTGCGCGGATATCCTTCCTTCGATTTCAATCATTCATTTGCACGGTGGAGGCTAATTAATTTGAGGTGTACTTATTTTGCGCAGCGGTGGGCGCGCCATCCTCGTCATCCTCTACCCCCGATACTCACACGCTCTTTACTTGGAATTTCGAAGAACATTCACAAAAAGGATTACACCCACATCAAGGATGTTCTCGACAGTGCTATATTTTACTACCAAGCACGGGGTGGAGAGGTCAAGGACAAGAAGAGAAGGGGCGGCAGGCTCGCCTTCATCCATAAGACCGACTTCTGCTGCATCCAGCAACCGAGCGATTCTCTTAATGAAGGATTCTATGTCCTACACCACATGCTGGAGTACAGACGGGATCACCAGAACCTTCGCATGTCACCTAGATCCGGCGATGCCCATATTCTGCAATGGGCAAAGGATGTAAGAGATATCGAGGATCATCGACTTCGAGCTGAGTTCTATAACATCCAGCGCGAACTTGCCCAAATCATCATGAAGGAGGTCATCGGAAAAACAGGGATGTTCTATGAAGATGGACAAATGTCACGGGAAGACGTCCGAACATGGGTAGCCTCTCAGCGTCTCAACATGAAGCCTTTCACTAAGCTCGGGGACTATCTCCCTGACATGGATGGATGGCACGACATGTTGGAGTGATTCTCGATATATGACAATGTGTCCGTTTAGTCCATACTTTCTGTATGACAAAACTTTGAGTTATGCACGGCGAAACTTTATTTGTGATGTAATTAAACCGTCCTCCTCCTCGACTAGCGAAGATCACTCTAGTTAGGGCATTTTTGGTACGATGAACTTTGTTATTTATGCTTATGATATGTTGTTTCTATTTTTGCCATGTCTATCTCTTTCTGTTGCTCAACTATATATGTTGCATATCATCGACTCATGTGACGATGCAGGTGCATAGATCATCAATGGCGAAGAAGTGCTACACCAGGAGTATATATACGACGAGTGGCCGGAGTGTCAGGCCCAGTGTACCAGTTTCCGGTTTCTGAGCGACATGCAGTAGTTAGTTTAGGTTCACGCTAATGCGAGAGAGGGATACGAACTCATGTACTGCATAGTTCCGCTCTCACTCAAAGTGATAGCTCTTCTCGCGTATATCATTGTATAGATGGATGACAATGTATTTGCAAGTAATCGAGACTTGTATCGCTATTTTCGAGATGATGACGAGAGACCACTTTGTGTTGGATGATGATTATGATGATGACATGATTTGATGAGACTAGTTGTATGTATATGCTATGATTACATTTGTATGTGTATGATATGCTAAAGATTATTGTATAAAGCCTATTCAAATACAAAACAAATATGCAGAAAAAAAACTAATAAAACTAGTAGTAGCGAGGGGAAAAAAGTTAGCAGTAGCGCTACCTTACCAGTAGCGCTTCCCTGTAAAAAGCGATGCAGATAATATCAGCAGCGCTCTTCTCTGAAACGCACTACAGCTATCCATGTGTAGCAGTAGCGTGGGACGACAGGCGCTACTGCTACACGTTAGCTGTAGCGCCTTATCAGTAGCGCATCGTCCCGCGCTACTGATAGGCCTAAAACCCGCGCTGCTGCTAGGCTTTTTCCTAGTAGTGTGTGGATCCCTCCTTGCATTTATATCATTTCTTGTATCCTTTATTGTACTCATCTTCTCTCTTCTATCAATAGAAAAGATATGCAAGCTTTGCGTATTTATGAAAATGTGAATTCATTTGGGAGGGCCATTTTGGCTCTCGGCAGCCTATGCTCCCGAATGAACATCCCCCCCACCCCCCCCCCCACCCCCCCCCCCCCTCCCGCCCGCCTGCCGGTCCAGCTGCTGCACAACATCCGCCATCCCCTTTGGAGGCTAGGTCACCCGTGTGTTCCTCCCCCGGTCCACCTCTAGCCCCTCTGTTGGCCCAGCTCCCTTCTTGCTACTGTCCGTCGAGGCAGGCAAAGCCCTTGGGGAAGGTAGCCGTGGCTCGGTCCCACCTGGTGCAGGCCACCCTCCATCCCCTACAGAGCCTCCTTTGAGCTACGTGACGACCACTGCTTGTGTGTGCGGTCACGGTGATCCTCTAGCAAGGCTGCTGAAGCTTTGCGATGGATCTTTGTCGACACCGCTCCCGTCCTGGCGTATTTGGACCTATGTTCTCCAGCGTACTCGGTTGCGTCCTCTACTGGCGCGGTTTCGGTCCCAGTGCACTGGTTGTTGCGTCCCTTCCAACTTTGGTTTGCCGACTTTCTGGTGGCTCCGCCTCTGGCAGCACGGATCTGCGCTCCCTTTCGGCTCCAAATTGCCAGCGGTGTCGGCCGTCATACTTCCATCTGTTTCGGTTCTCTACCTCGCCGCCTCTTCGGCCTTGTCCACCTACATGTCATGTTGACTCCAAAGCTTGCGTTTTTCATCAGCGGCAGGTGCAAACCCACCCTCTTATGAGGTAGCGGTTGACAAGCAGGTTGGCTCTAACATCTTCCGTCCCTGATCTGGTGGCTTTGGGATTACTCGGACTCAGGCCAGACACTCCATGCTCGGCTTGCCGATTCTTTCAGCGGCGACACTCGTGGGTGTCATTTCCCTTCCTGGAGGCGGTGCCATGGACTTTATCCATGCCCCTCTACGAGCATCAGGGGAAACCTTAGGTCTGGTTCCCCGGATCGGATGGCGACGGCATCACGACATTGTTTTCCTTCTTGAAGGCTCTATCTTGCTTGCTCGTGGTGTTCCCGGTGTTGGATTAGGAGATGTTCGATGTCCCACTGATTCTTCTTGCTCCTCTAGTTCTTGGTTTTGTGGGTTTAGTTGTGTCATTTTCCCCTGTCCGGGCTGATCACCCCATCTCTCTCTGCTTCGGCCACCATGTTGATCCCTCCTTGTGTTTATGTCATTTCTTGTATCCTTTATTGTACTCATTCTTCTCTCTTCTCTCAATAGAAAAGATATGCAAGCTTTGCGTATTTTATGAAAATGTGAATTCATTTGGGAGGGCCATTTTGGCTCTCGACAACCTATGCTCCCGAATGAACATTAAATTCAAAATAAATGTTTTTTTAAATCTGAGCTATTTTTTAAATGTTCATGTTAGTATAACAAGCTTGCTTGATAATTTCCATAGGAAATGGTATAGGAGTGCTTCGTCTGCGAAAAAAGAAAATTAAGTGCAACATTTCAATATAACATTTTTAGGCTATTTTTGCACAAGTTAAAATGCTAAAGCTTTCCAGCTAAAAATTTACAGGTAATATTTGGATGTGACCGTGAATGCATCTAATTTATTTTGATTTTTTATATTTGAAAAAAAAAGCATTTGGACCACGGAAGTCATTTTGGGCACCTGGGGCCGAATTGGATTTTGGAAGTCATTTGACATATGGATTTTGGAAGTCATTTGACATATCTTGTGTCATTTCCAAAACCCATAGTAAACTTGTTATTTACTTTCCTGCTCATTATCGATATGTAATACATTAAAGTGGGGACAAAGGCTACCACAAGTGTGTTGCTGCCCAATATAAACTAAAATTGCACGTCCGTATGGGTCCTGCAAGAGGAACAAGTCATGTGAGAGCGATGTGTTATGCCCGTGTTGATAGAGAAGAAAAATGAGTTTGTTTTCCATGCCCATCGAGATGGTTTGCAAGAAAAACTAGTGTTTCTTGTATTGTCCTGCTAATTAAGTGCACATCCACTTAAGATTCTTTTTTTTAAGATTTGACTAAGTGGTTTGTACATTTTGCATGTTCAAATTTTCAATGCATAGCATAGTTTGTATTGTTGAGTAATTTCGGTAAATGATGTAAAAGCCAGTAAACCATTACCCTGCAAAAAAAGCAAATAATACATTCACTAAATGGAGTACCCAGATGAAATACTACAAAATTAGGACATCTATGTCAAAAAGGTCAAAATAAAGGTAGAAACTAGAATTCACTTTTTCTTGGCAGCCTACCACATTTCATCAAGTGGCCGAGGCAGGGGTGGCCAGCAGGGGCCAAGGCCCTCCCCAAGTCCCCATGATCACACTTTCCTTTGTATTATGCATGTGAACAGTGAATATTTTTTAATTTCCCTTTAAGCCGGCCCTCCCTAACATCAAATTATGGGCAATCCTAGCTCCGCCACTGATTTCATCTCTAATTTATTGCTCCTTTTCCATTATGCTCTAACGTCCTTTGCACTCGCGTTGCCGTATCTTCTGTATTGTACTCCCTCTGTCCGTAATTACTCGTCGTAGACGTATTTTAAGTTTTAGATACATTCATTTCTATCATATCTGTGACAAGTAGTTCAGGACGGAGGAAAATCTACGAATTAAGAAACTGATCTAGATAGAGGCCAAACGGTTGTGGAGTTGGCCATTGGCTCATTTTTCTCTCTGCAATTTGGCTTATTCTCAGCAGTAGTATCAAGCAAAATCCTGCACAAATTTTCTACTGGCCTACAGACCACCAAACATATACGTGATGCCGCAGCTGACTCGAAGTCTCAACGGGAAAATGGTGATCCAATCTTGACGTCCGACGCAGGTCGCAACGTGTCTCGAAACTAGTCGTGAGACCTCCCCTAATTACTATTCTTAGATGAGATCCAACCTTGATGTTTCGACGAAGCAGCTGCTCAGCACGCGGTGCCGCTGCGTGAAGGGATCGACTTTGCAGTGCACGGCGCCGTCCCCGCGCGCAAAGATCTCCACCTGTACGCGGATAGCCTGGATTCACGCGCCGTTGATGACTTGCTGCCCATGACGACAGCCTGAGACTTGAACGTGACAGCTCCCGGCTGCCTCCGGCTATGATAAATACCAGCCTCCTCCCTCCATCCCAATTCAAAACTCGCTGCTCAAGCACATCTTCTAGCCTTGTACACGCAGAGCTAAGCGTCTTCTTGCTTCATCTCATCTCGTCTCCTCTCCAATCACCATCGGCAGCTACCAGATGGCTCGCTTCGCCGTGGTTGCCGCAATCATCGCCCTCCTCGCCGTCGCCACCGCCGCCCAGGGCCCCATGCCGGCGCCCAGGATGGCCCCGCTCCCCGCACCTCCGGCGAGGTCGCCGACCACCGCCCCTGCGCCGGTCGCCACCCCGCCCACTGCCGCATCGCCGTCCCCGATGGCCTCTCCCCCGGCCCCGCCCACCGACGCGCCGACGGACGCTCCCTCCGCGATGACGCCGTCCGCGGTCTCTGCCACACCCTCCGGCGCCCCCACCGGCACCCCCGCAAGCTCTGCAGTGTACTCGTCCGCCGCCAGCTTCGTCGCAGTAGCCGGAGCGGTCGCCGTAGCCGTCATGTTCTAGATGGGGGGACGACTCTGCTTCGTCTTGTCTATAGAATTTAGATTGTGTCTGCGAATTAGAGACCGAATGGAGATTACACGACATTGCTATGTAATCTTGTTACACATGCATGAGATTATTAGGACTATACAATTCTTTCATTTGTTTCCTTATATTCTTCTCCCGTGGTTTTTGTATGTGTGTCTGTTTTTCTCAGCTTATTTTCTGATATGCATTATTCAGTTTTACTGGCAGGAGCTGGGAAAATCTGCATCGACGGCTGTAGAACACAGAGGAGACTCGCCTTTCTTAAATTAGTATACTGCCACCATTGCCCTCCTTCGTTGGCACCACCAAATTCACCCTCTTCCCCGTCCCTGTTGCCGAAAAACTCGCACCCCATCGCCCCCTTCGCCAGCCGCCGTCCTCTCTTCCCCTGTTACCATGTCGGTTTGGTTGTGCCCTCCTTGCGGACCTTTCCCTGACGAGACCAAAGAGGACTGCATCGAGGGAGGGTTCTTGGAGAGGGCATGGGAATAATTAGAGTGGGTCGATGACAGCCACGCTCAAAAAGAGAGGGCATGAGAATAATTAGAGCGGACTTAATTATTCTCACCGCTCTTGAGAAAGCAAGGGAAATTCCAGTGCCAAATATGATCATAATTTATGATACGCCTCATATAAATAACCGACAAAAAGTGAATACAAAAAAGTTCAGAAAAATTAGAAGTGAACACGGAAGTTCGCTAGTAGCTTGCAAAATCACAGGATGATGCAATGGCCGTCGGGCTGCTCCTCGTAGCACACGATGGCCGCGCCAGGGTACGGCGGCATCGGCCGGGGACAGCATGCATTGCAGGGGCCGGAACAGCAGCAGGGCGGCGTCGGCTTGGGCTGACGACAACCGCCGTGAACTTGGCCTTCCGCAGCGCGCTCGCAAGGCACACCACGTCCACGTCCCCCACCACGGTCAGCGTCCCCTTCTCGCCGTCCACCGCCATCGACTTGATACCTGCATTACAGCTGATGGTCGAGCACGAACTTGCAAATAAATACGCGGTCCTTGGTTCCTGCAAGTTTATGCGTACCTGGGAGCTTGGCGACGACGCTCATGGCGCCGGCCTTGCACCGCTCGGCGGTGATGTCCACCTTGAGCACGATCTTCTGCAAAGGAAACCAGATGAACAAATGCAGAGTTAAATCAGAGTTAGCAATGACAAATGGTTTCGATAGTGGGGCTGGGGAAGCGGCTCTTACCTTGGACATGGTGATTGGTGATCAATGAACCGGAGGAAGAGAGAGGTGGAGGCTTTGCTGTTCTTTAGTTGAGCTCCACAATTGTGACTTGTGACAGGTCGTCACGCTAGCATTATGAGTCGACATGGCAACCTGTAATTCGTGTCTCCTCTGGTTGAGCATGTAATGATAGCGCGGAAGTCAACACCTTAACGAACTCGTTATGTTCGGTGCACTACAGAAAACACGTTTTCCATTTCGTCATGTCGTCGCAGGCTAATTCGTTCAAGTAAAAGTAAAACCTTGTGTTTCTCATAACTGCCATTGTTCACGCAGAAAAAAACTACTACTGTTTTTTTCCAAGATCAATAGTAGTTTATTCCATTAAGATAGTGTTACTATCTTTCGGCAAGAAATCCTCAATACATGGGGGTCATCCGCCAAGCCACCCAGTCGTCGATTGCTCAAAGCAACTATACCTTGCCAGCTAATCTGCAATGCTATTATGAGATCTATGAAAGTTATGTGGAATATACACTCTATCGTCATAAGGGACTTGACTTCAGCTACTAAATGACCATAAACCGGTCTATCTAAACTTTTTTCGTGAATACACTGAGCAGCGTATCATTTCATTGATAGGTGGAAAGAAAAAAGAGTAAGGGTGCAGCTCTCACGGGCGTACACACAATGGCGTCTGAGAGAGTGCAGAGCAAGCAGCGAAGTGGGATGATCAACCTCAATACAACATGGTCAGGTTACAGGGATAATTTTATCTAGTCCTCTATCGCCGGCCTTGGCCCACTGGCGCGCCTCGTTCTTGATCAGCTACACGAGCTTGTCCGTGGAAGGTCGGGCGCCGTCAAAAGTGGCCGCATTTCGGTGCTTCCAGATCGCCCAAGCTGTGAGAGCGATGATGCAGTTTAGGCCTCGCCTAAGGCTGTCCGAGGATGACACTGTGACCTGGAGCCACCAGTCGAAGAAGGCGGTCGAGTCCAGCATGGGTGGTGTAACTAGTCGACACCATGAGAGAACCTCATGCGAGGTGATCCGCGAGAAGACACAACCGACCAGGAGATAGTCGATAGTCTAGCTTTTGAGAACAGAAGATGCACTCCGGGTCGTGCGGGAGGCCGTGCATCGCACGACGCTCCACAGTCCAGCACCGATCAAGGGATACGAGCCAAAGGAAGAACTTGTTGGTAAGAGGGGCCCAACCCTTCCAGATCAAACACCAAGCAGGCGGGGAGGTTGATCCAAAGAAGAGCGCCTTGTAACAGGATTTAGCGGAGTAGATACCATTGACGGTCCATTTCCAGCTGATAAGTGATGTCTACTACGCAACCTTCTTTTTGTAGACTCGTGTTGGGCCTCCAAGCGCAGAGGTTTGTAGGACAGTAGCAAATTTTTCTCAAGTGGATGACCTAAGGTTTACCAATTCGTGAAAGGCATAGGATGAAGTCTTTCTCGAACAACCCTGCAACCAAATAACAAAGAGTCTCTTGTGTCCCCAACACACCCAATACAATGGTAAATTGTATAGGTGCACTAGTTCGGCGAAGAGATGGTGATACAAGTGCAATATGGATGGTAGATATAGGTTTTTGTAATATGAAAATATAAAAACAGCAAGGTAACTAGTAATAAAAGTGAGCGAAAACGGTATTACAATGCTTGGAAACAAGGCCTAGGGTTCATACTTTCACTAGTGTAAGTTCTCTCAACAATGATAACATAATTGGATCATATAACAATCCCTCAACATGCAACAAAGAGTCACTCCAAAGTCAATAATAGCGGAGAACAAATGAAGAGATTATTGTACGGTACGAAACCACCTCAAAGTTATTCTTTCTAATCGATCTATTGGGCTATTCCTATAAGTGTCACAAACAGCCCTAGAATTCGTACTAAAATAACACCTTAGGGCACACATCAACCAAAAACCCTAATGTCACCTAGATACTCCAATGTCACCACAAGTATCCGCGGGTTTGATTATACGATATGCATCACACAATCTCAGATTTATCTATTCAAATTAACACAGAGAACTTCAAAGAGTGCCCCAAAGTTTCTACCGGAAAGTCAAGACGAAAACGTGTGCCAACCCCTATGCATAAGTTCACAATGTCACAGAACCCGCAAGTTGATCACCAAAACATACATCAAGTGGATCACGTGAATATCCCATTGTCACCAGAGAGAAGCACATGAAAGGCTTACATCAAGTGTTCTCAAATCTTAAAGACTCAATCTGATAAGATAACTTCAGAGGGAAAACTCAAACCATTACCAGAAGGTAGAGGGGGAGAAGGATCATAAGATCCAACTATAATAACAAAGCTCGCGGTACATCAAGATCGTGGCAAATCAAGAACACGAGAGAGAGAGAGAGAGAGAGAGAGAGAGAGATCAAACACATAGCTACTGGTACATACCCTCGGCCCCGAGGGTGAACTACTCCCTTCTCGTCATGGAGAGCATCGGGATGATGAAGATAGCCACCGGTGATGATTCCCCCCTTCGGCAGGGTGCCGGAACAGGGTCCCGATTGGTTTTTGATGGCTATAGAGGCTTGCCTCAGCAGAACTCCCGATCTAGGTTTATTTCTGGAGTTTTTGCTATTTATAAGAATTTTTGGCATCGGGGGCAAGTCAGGAGGGTCCACGAAGCGACCACAAGGGTGGGGGGCGCACCCAGGGGGGTAGGGCGCGCCACCTGTCCTTGTGGTGGCTTCGGGACTCTTCTGGTCCGTCTCCGATGCTCCGTGGGCTTCTTTTGGTCCATAATAAATCACCGTAAATTTTCAAGTCATTTGGACTCCCTTTGGCATTCTTTTTCTGTAGAACTCAAAAACAAGGGAAAAAAATAGAAACTGGCACTGGGCTCTAGGTTGATAGGTTAGCCCCGAAAATCATATAAATGCATATAAAATATCCAAGATGGATAATATAATAGCATGGAACAATCAAAAAATATAGATATGTTGGAGACGTATCAATAACGTCCGGGGTGTTACTCAGCTGGATGCCTTGCAAGCGACGCCAGAGATCGACGTATTGGATCACTTCGACAGGACCGAGATTGCCGTGGATATCGCGAATCCATGCCTACTGCTGGAGACCATCCGAAACTAGGGTGCGGCGGTGTCAGCGTCGCGGCACAAGAGCAAGCAGCTCCGCGGCGAGCTCGGAGATGGCCTTCCCTTCCAGCCAGTGGTCACACCAGAAGCGGAAAGTTCTGCTATCATTGAGGGTTCAAGTGGTCGACGCACGGAAGAACTGCCTGGTCTCATCATTGCACGGCACCTCAAGATGGTGCCAGGGGTGGGAGGAGTTAGTGGCCTGTAGCCACAGCCATCAGGCGTGAAGGGAGATGCCGGTGAGCTGCAAATCACGCACGCCAAGCCCACCATACTCCAGCGGGTGACAAACTCGCGTCCAGTTGACAAGACAATAGTCGGACTTGGCATCCTTCCTCCCATGCCATAGGAAGTCGCGAATGATTCGGGTGATTTTCTTGAGCATCGTCGGGTTGATGACCATGGCGAGGAGGATGTGGACTGGCATGGCAAACAGGACATGCCGCACGAGAGCGAGTCGCTCGGCGCGCGAGAGAAGCGAGGCCATCCAAGTAGCGAGCTTCTTAGTGAGCTTATCCAATAGAGGAAGGAAGGCCGATGTGGGAGTCTTCCAGACCGAGAGTGGAAGCCCAAGGTAGACGATGGGGATGTCGGTGTCAAAACCGGCGGATCTCGGGTAGGGGGTCCCGAACTGTGCGTCTAGGCGGATGGTAACAGGAGACAAGGGACACGATGTTTTTACCCAGGTTCGGGCCCTCTCGATGGAGGTAAAACCCTACTCCTGCTTGATTAATATTGATGATATGGGTAGTACAAGAGTAGATCTACCACGAGATCAAAGAGGCTAAACCCTAGAAGCTAGCCTATGGTATGATTGTTGTTCATCCTACGGACTAAAACCCTCCGGTTTATATAGGCACCGAAGAGGGTTAGGGTTACACAGAGTCGGTTACAATGGTAGGAGATCTACATATCCGTATCACCAAGCTTTCCTTCCACGCCAAGGAAAGTCCCATCCGGACACGGGACGAAGTCTTCAATCTTGTATCTTCATAGTCCAGGAGTCCGGCCAAAGGTGATAGTTCGGCTATCCGGACACCCCCTAATGCAGGACTCCCTCAGGAAGGAAGGCCGATGTGGGAGTCTTCCAGACCGAGAGAGGAAGCCCAAGGTAGACGATGGGGATGGTGGTGACCATGCATGCCAGTGTCGAGCCAACGGCATCAGCCACAGTATCATCATACCGAAAATGGGTGGCAGAGCACTTGAGGAAATTGGTGCGAAGGCCTGACACATCACCAAACGTGCGAAGAAGCTCAAGGATGACTGTCAATTCCGGGACCGTAGGGTGGCAGAATATGACCACGTCATCGGTGAAAAGGAGATGCTGGAAGCCATGTGGCGGGCTGTGAGGCGCTGGAGCATACCAGAATGCATGGCGTGCTGCAGTAGAGAGTTTAGGGTGTCCATGACATTGGCAAAGAGAAGCGGAGAGACTGGGTCACCTTGCCACAGGCCGTGCGCATGATCAATCGGAGGGCCGGGGTTCCCGTTGATGAGGATGCGCAAGGAGGCAGTGGAGGTGAGTATGCAAACCCATTCGCACCACCGTCTCCCGAAACCAAGATGCCGGAGGACCTCAAGGAGGAAAGGCCACGAGACGGTGTCGAACGCCTTCGCAATATCTAGCTTGAGGAGGAGTCGGGGGAGTTTGAGATTATGCAGCAGGTGTGCCGTCTGCTGAATCAACAGGAAGTTGTCATGCACATAGCGCCCGACGATGAAGGCGCTTTGGTTGATGGAGACAAGCCGGGGCATGCGCGGAGCAAGGTGGAGAGAGAGCACTTTCGCAAAGAGCTTAGCCAACAGATGTATCAGGCTAATGGGGCGGTAGTCAGCGAGCGTGGAGGTGTTAGGTTTCTTAGGAAGCAGAGTCGGGAAGGCCTCATTAAGCTTGTGGAAACTGCACCCATTCATCGCGTAGATCTTGTCGAAGGCAGCGCAAATATCAGCTTTGATGATAGGCCAGCATGTGCGAAGGAACTAGGCAGTGAAGTCGTCCGGTTCGGGAGCCTTGCCCACTGGCATTTGCTTAATGGCGCTCCAGATCTCATCCTTAGTAAAGGGCTGATCCAGCACCGACAGATCAAAATGGTGCTGATCACTGGTCTCGAGGTTGATCGTATACGGCCTATCCCGGGAAGAACCAAGGATATTGGAAAAGTGCTAAAAAGCGACCTTAGCCATAGCTGCCTTGCCAGAAACACACAGGGGCCAACCTGGAAACTAGAGATATGATTTTCCTTGGCTCTATGCGCAACATGAATCTTCAGGAAGGCGGTTGTAAGGGCATATTTATCCCCAAGATGTTTTGGTGATTGATGACAATGCTTGTGCGGACTAATCGTGTGCGTTAAGTTCTTTCAGAGATTCATCCATTGGCACGAGATGATTACCTCCCCTCAATGTTTTATTCAAGACGGTGTAGCTCCTTCGTTTCGCTATTGGTGGACTAGTTTCGTAGGAGTCACCGTACTATCAAGAGGGGATCCGCTTTGGTAAGGCTAGGGTGGAATCAACACGTACACATCCGTATCACACCCGATGTCTTTCTTTCCGCTTCGATGGAGCAGCCTTTCCTTTCCCTGTGCCTGCCCTAACCTACCCCAGCGGTAGTACCGCGGTCCTCAGCGGTAGTACCGCCGAAGCACTCAAGCGGTAGTACCGCTCCCCGAGCGGTAGTACCGCTTGTGGTCTTCGGTCGTAGTACCGCAGTGATTCCGGGCTACTACCGCCTCGATTCGACCCGATGTTTTTCGTGTTGGGTTTTACAGTACTAAGTGCGGTAGTAGGGGCGGTAGTACCGCTCCAAGTGGTAGTACCGCGCCTACTCCCACGGTAGTACCGCTCTGGGGCCGGGTCTCTGATCTCCTCGTCAGCGCGACAGTACCGCTGGGTGAGAGCGGTAGTACCGCCCTCAGCGGTAGTACCGCCCTGTCGAAGTGGTAGTACCGCTCTATGCGTGGCTGTTCAGTGGGGTAACGGTTGGATTGGTTCCCCCACTATATAAAGGTGTCTTCTTCCCCAAAGTTGACCTACCTCTTTCCCCCAAAGCTCCATTGTTGCTCCAAGCTCCATTTTCGCCCGATCTCTCTCCCTAGCCAATCAATCTTGTTGATTTGCTCGGGATTGGTTGAGAAGGCCCCGATCTACACTTCCACCAAGAGAAATTTGATTCCCCCCACTTATCCCTAGCGAATCTTGTTACTCTTGGGTGTTGAGCACCCTAGACGGTTGAGGTCACCTAGAAGCCATACTCCACTGTGGTGAAGCTTCGTGGTGTTGTTGGGAGCCTCCAAGTGTTGTGGAGATAGCCCCAATCTTGTTTGTAAAGGTTCGGTCGCTGCCTTCAAGGGCACCAATAGTGGAATCATGGCATCTCGCATTGTGTGAGGGCGTGAGGAGATTACAGTGGCCCTAGTGGCTTCTTGGGGAGCATTGTGCCTCCACACCGCTCTAACAGAGACGTACTTCCCTTTAAAAGGAAGGAACTTTGGTAACACATCCTCGTCTCCACCGGCTCCACTCTTGGTTATTTCGTGCCTTTACTTTTGGAAGCTTACTTGTGTTGCATCTATTGCTTGCTTGTGTGCTAGGTGTCTTTGCATCATATAGGATGTTCACGTAGTTGCACATCTAGACAACCTATTTCGTTGCAAGGTTTAAATTGTTAAAGAAAAGCTTAAAAATTGTTAGTTGCCTATTCACCCCCCCCCCCCTCTAGTCAACCATATCGATCCTTTCAATTGGTATCAGAGCCTCGTCTCTTTATTAAGGACTTTGCCGTCCGAAGAGTATGGTTGACACCAACGATGGTGCGGAGGAGCACTCCGGTGTGAATCCCATCTTGTCTTCGGCCGAAGGGGGAACCTTGGTCTCACGTGAGGAATTCAATGTGGCTTTAGACACATTGAAAACCTCCATGACGGAGCTATCTGCCTCGCCGATGAAAGTGGGTGATCCCACTAACAAGGTGACGGATGCTACCTCCGACAAGGGGGAAGCTAACAATGAAATGAGTCCTTCTACTAGTGGTAGTAATGGCACCGGCATCTTTGCCCATGTGGAACCCCCATTTATGGAGGGCCAATCCCCTCCACTCATTTGAATCATGCCGGTCCTCCTCCTAAATATGAGAAGCATGAAGATTTTGATTCTTGGGTTTATCGCTTCAAGCATCATTTAAAACATGTGAACACTAACCTTTGGAGAATCATTGAAGAAGGTTTCTATCCTCATGACCCAAGCAACTTCACCCCTCGAGAAGCCGTGGACAATCAATTCAATGAGAATGCTATCTTCATCATCCAAGATGCTATCCTTCCCGAAGATCTCCCTCATCTTCGACCTCATGCCATGGCTAAAGAAGCATGGAAATGTGTTGAGTCTCTTTATCGAGGAAGTGCTAGCATTCAATGCTCCAACTATGAAGTGGTGCAAGATGAAGCCGATGAATTTGCAATGAAAGAAGATGAAGAACCTCGTGAGCTCTTTCAAAGAGTGACCAAACTCGCGGTCTCACTCCGAGATCATGGAAGCAAGGACATGGATGACAATTGGATCAAGCGCAAGTTCCTCAAGGCCATGATGCCCTACAACAAGGCCATGTCCTCCGTCATTCGTCAAAGACCGGACTTCCACTCCATGACCTCAGGTGAAGTGTTGGATGAGTTTGTTGCAATGAGCATCTTGGACAAGACCGCCGACAATGTGGTGCTTCGTTCTCAAAGGGCAAAGAAGCCCATCCTTGCTTTGAAGGCCAAGGTTATTATGGAAGAAGAGGAAGAAGTGGAAGATGAGGAGAGCAACCCCGAAGACACCAATTTGATTATCATGAGCACATGGCCCTTGCTTCAAGTCAATTTTGGAGCAAGAAGAACACAAGACCCAACTTCAACAGGAACAACTCAAGTGGCGTCAAGGGCAAGCAACGAGTTAGAACTTGCTTCAACTGTGGCAATGTGAGCCATTTCATTGCGGATTGTCCTTACGAGAAGCGAGAAGACAATGGTGGCAAGTTCATCCGAAAAGACAAATCCAAGTCATTCCCCAACAAGAACAACTTTGCCAAGAAGACTCCCACTCATGGGTTGGTGGTTCAATAAGAGTACCAAGAGGATGACGATGATGATGAAAATGAAGAAGCAATGGCCATGGCATCTGTTGCCATTGCTACTACTCCCCGGGTGTCTCTCTTTGATTCACCCAACGAGAACATCACCGCCAAGTGCCTCATGGGTAAAGCTTCAAACAAGGTAACCCCCAACATTAAAACCACCATCATTACTAATCCCTCCGTGGAGGATTGCATTGATGAACATGATGGGTCTAATGAAGAAGTGAATGAGTTTGAGTCTTTTATGAGTAAGCTCAAGGGCAAGTCCAAGAAGCATTTTGTTGCTCTCTTGGAACAACTTGGTGAGGCCAATGACATGATCGAGGCTCACGAAGAAACCATCTCTAAGATGGAAGGTCATAGTCGTGACTATGCCGATGAGATATCGGATCTCTCTAATGCTCTTGAGGAAGAGGGTGTGCATCGTTTGACTTTTGAGGAGTCACACAATGATGACCATGCTAAGTTAAAGAAAGATCTTTATCATGCTCTTGTCGTGTCTCATGTGCTAACTTCCGAGAAGGCTAAACTTGGGGTTGATCATGCTAGACTCAAAGAGGAGTTTGAGATACTTGACAAGGCCCACAAGGTCTTGAAGGGTGCTCACACTAACCTCAAGGAGTCTCATGCTCAACTCCAAGTTAAGCTAACCAAGGAAAAGGCCACCTTTCCTCATATGGTATTAATTGATACTGCATGTGCTACTAACCCGTGTTGTGAGCATGTGCATCTTGTGTAGGAGAATGCCAAGTTGAAGGATCAACTTGAGAAAGGCCTTGTGACATGCATTCAATGTGAGAAGAACCTCAACGACCTCTTGAGCAATCAAAAGGAAGTTGTGGCCAAGGAAGGAATTGGATTTGCACCCAAGTCCAAGAGCAAGAAGAAGAAGAACGACAAGACCAAACGTCCTCCTCCTCTCAAGCAAACTTTTGTGAAAGAGGGAGAGGGTGCTCCTAAGGAGAAGAAGGAGAAAGTGAAGGGAGTTGACGTCCAAAAGGGCAAGAGCATTTCCTCCAACAAAGCCGGCGACCGTCATATGTGTTGTGCCGTGCTAGTGATGGACATGTTTATGCTAAATTTGTTGGTTCTCCTTTTGAGTACATTGAATGGTCTATTTGGGTTCCCAAGACCCTTGTTACTAACATCAAAGGACCCATTACTAAATGGGTACCTAAAACCAAGCATTGATCTCTTGTAGGTGTTTGCTTCCGGTGGGGGATCATGGTTGCTCGATAGTGGAGCAACAAATCATATGACCGGGAGCAAGGACATGGTGGTGGACGTGCAAAAGATTCCATATATGCCCAACAATGTCGAGTGGGGTGATGCATCACATTCTAAGGTATTGGGTCTCGGCAAGGTTGTCATTTCTCATGATCTAACGATCGAGAAAGTCATGCTTGTTGAGTCCCTTGCATACAATTTGCTTTCCGTTCGTCAACTTGCACTCATGGGTTTTGCTACTTTCTTTGACATTGATACCGTGGCCCTCTTGTGGAGCAAGACTCTTAAAGTAGCCTTTGTTGGGCATGTCGAGAACGGTCTCTATGTGATTAACTTTTCGGAGCGACCCACTAAGACCGTGACATGCCTAATGGCTAAAGTTGACGTGGGATGGCTTTGGCATCGCAGTTTAGCCCACGTCAATATGAGATCTTTGCAAAGTCTTCTCAAGGGGGACCATGTTCGTGGACTAACAAATGTTAGTTTTGCCAAAGATCGTGCTTGCAGTGCTTGTATTGAAGGAAAGCTTCATGAGAAGGCTCACCCTCCCTCGACCATCATCTACTCGAAGAGACCCTTGGAGCTCCTTCACATGGATCTCTTTGGGCCTCCATATTTTGATAGTCTTGGAGGAAGAAAGTATTGCTTGGTGATTGTGGATTATTATTCAAGATACACTTGGGTATACTTCTTCAAGAGGAAGAGTGAGACTCAACAAACCGTCATCGACTTTGCAAATGAAGCTCAACGTCAACATAATGCAAAGATCTTGACAATCAGAAGTGACAACGGCATCGAGTTCAAGAACTACACCTTGGATGAGTTTCTTAGTGATGAGGGGATGAAGCACCAATATGCTGCTCCATATACCCCTCAACAAAATGGTGTGGCGGACAGGAAGAACCGGACGTTGATGGATGCGGCTAGGACCATGATGGCGGAGTTCAAGTCTCCATACAACTTTTGGGCCGAAGCCATCAACACCGCATGTCATGCATCCAATCGGCTCTATCTCCGCAAAGGCTTGAACAAGACTCCTTATGAGATACTCACCGGCAACAAGCCCAACCTCAAGTACTTCCGGGTGTTCGGTTGTAAGTCTTTCATTCTCAAGAAAGGTGTTCGTTTGTCTAAATTTGAGGCTAGAGCTCATGAGGGCATATTTGTTGGTTATGCTACAAACTCCCATGCTTACCGTGTTCTCAACAAGTCCACCGGACTCATTGAGGAGACGTGTAATGTGGAGTTTGACAAAAATAACGGCTCCCAAGTGGAGCAAAGTGGTACTTGTGATGTAGGTGATGAAATTCCTCCCCAAGCCATAAGAAGAATGGGTATTGGTCATATTCTACCCATTGAGGAACCCCTTGTGGCCGAAGGAGAAGGACAATGCTCCACTCAAGTGGAGCTGACGGTGTCCTGGACTAGGGGGTACTCACCACGTCGTCCCCCAATCGGTTAGATTGGGCCGAGGACCCACAGGGCCGTATACTCATGGGCCAGTCCAGACAGCTGCCGCATACAAGGAAGAATCCACAAGACTTGGAGATCAAGACAAGGACTCCTCCCCCACCGGCGTATTCGGCTAGGACTCTTGTTATCCTAGGCCTCTGGTGCATTATATAAACCAGGGCCAGGCTAGTCGACACATATACAACAATCATACCATAGGCTAGCTTCTAGGGTTTAGCCTCTCTGATCTCGTGGTAGATCAACTCTTGTAACATCCACATCATCAATATCAATCAAGCAGGACGTAGGGTTTTACCTCCATCAAGAGGGCCCGAACCTGGGTAAAACATCGTGTCCCTTTCCTCCTGTTACCATTGATCCTAAGACGCACTTCTTGGGACCCCCTACCCGAGATCTGCCGGTTTTGACACCGACATTGGTGCTTTCATTGAGAGTTCCTCTGTGTGATCGGCGAAAGGATCAATGGCTCGACTGCAGGTCAACTGCGACATCGGCTTCTTCGTCACCAGCTCGACTGGTCACCTTGGCTTGACCGAGGACTGCGCCCTACCTCCGATCGTCATGTTCGGATGAAGGCCTTCATCAACACCAACTCCGATCTCTATCAAGATCATGGAGGAGTCATCCATGGAGCTCGGGGGCTCAACGTCAACATTGCCCTCAGGCGACCGTGCTATTTTTCTGGACAACAAACTTGTATCCGCTGCCACCGCCTCCTCGAGTGTCGCCTAAACGATTACTTCGGTGGAATTATGCGGAATTAATTCTACAACAACCCTGCAAAAATTTCGTCGAGTTCCGATGGAGGAATCTCCGGCAATCTCCGATATACCGGAGCCCTGTTGAATCTGGACGAGAATCCGGACGAGTTTAGGGCGTGGTATCCGGCGTCTAGCTCGGATGTTCTTTGGAGGATCCAGCCATTGATTTGCTGCGGAATTCCCTTATCTACCATCTGCCAAAAATTCAGCTCGATCCGACCGTCCAAACTCCGGGAAACTTCCGATTAGTGCATCACTTTTTGGATCTGTTTTCTGCGCGAAAACGAATCCGACCCGAGTTCGTCTTTTTTATGAACGGGATTTCGGACATCCTTTTTGAAGGAAGTTTTGTATGGGGTATTGTGTTCTGTTCCCGAACACATCCCACTAACTTTAAGATCTTTTGAACATGATCTTCAACATCATGCTGGTGTCAAACCAGTCCGGCAATATTGCTCCACGGCTGCCGACCTGCACTAGACACGTCGTCACTTTGTTGAGCCAAGCTCAACTTCTTCGGATCATCATCTTGGCAAGCCGAACAAGAGTCCGGCATCGCGAAGGATAAATCATCACCAACATCGCCTCCCCACGAATTACATGGAGCGGGCATACTGGCATCGCCGCACGGTCGCTTCATCAAGCCGGCATCGACCACGTCACGTCCTGCATCGGCAGGGCCGCACTATTGCTTCTTCAAGCTGGTGTCCATCACGCCGACCTACTTCGACATCTCGGCTGGACCGGGGGCTTCGCCATCTCTTCATCAACCTACTCCGGACACTTCGACGTCACTAGCCGACCAGACATTGGTGCGGACCGAGTCCCAATTTTGGGAATCACCTTCCTTCGGATTGCTACAACAAATAAACCAGGTGCTATTAATCCTTTTTTTGCTTGTTTGGGTTAAATTTTTCCCAAGGAATTATCACTCAGGTTAGTCCAGCATATGTACACAGGTCTATCAAATGGTGGCCGCATTATCAACGGTCGCATGATGGTTCGGTCAGTTTCCGTACACAGTTCGGCGAACGCCGCATCCGGAACTCGGACCGACCTGTGAATCCAGGCTCTGCCACGCCTTTATTGCATTACGCCGACGACCTGCATCGACATCGACTTCGGCGCCAGGCCATATTTCTTTTACTACTCACTTTGCATAAATTATTTATTATGCAACATTTTTTTAATTCCTATTATTACTATTATCCCCGGTCTGCACTATTTTTTGTGCACAGGAAAATGATCCAGCCGGACTATATCCTTTGACGTCACCTCGGCTGGACGGGGGGCTTCGTCAACACTTCATTACCCCATGCCGGGGACTTCGGCATCACTCTGCCATCCTGCATTGACCATGCTATGTCACCACTTCGGAGTGCCGACCTCCTTGCTCCGCCACCTCGGGACCGGCTTGGGGGATGGAACCTTGTTCCGCATCAAGCTCGGACCGCGTCGTCAATACCGAACACATTAACCAGCTAAGTTGCCTTCATGCTCAAAGTTTTAAATTTCTAACTTATGTTCGGTTCGACCAAGAATTATACTTTTTTGTAAAAAAGTTGCTTGTAAAAATTTTCCTTGTCGAAACTTTGTTCGCACACACTTGACGCGCTACCCGCGCTCATTATACCTGGGGGCTTCTTTAACAGAAGCTTATTAATACGGGCTTTATGCCCAACACATGTGTCACACTTCCACATGTACCTTTTATTCACCATTATATGCATCGATATGACTTAAGTTTTGGCCAAGCTGGGTTGCCTGGCTCATGTGCTTACCCCTAAGTTCCCGATTGTTCGGCTAGGTGGTAAAGGGAGCACCTCTGCGATTGTTACTGCCGGGTCAGCCGGATGTGTACCTCAGACTGGGTGAAGCCGAAAGCTAGCGTTCTTAAGGGAATACTCGGTCGGTGAACTAAAAGATGATTTATTACCTATTTATTTACCTGCCCCCAGATGTTTTTCTGCTCTTTTCGCGGTCCGGACATGCACTTTAGGGAATGCCTCCCAGGGAAAGGAACCCCTAACGGAACTATTCTCCCTGGAAGATGTTTCTTACTAACCATGTAATATAACATAACTAGTTGGGCACTTGTCTGATAAAGCACTAATGACCCCTACGCCTGGTCTCCACGCATGCCCCGGTTTTTATAACCGCGAGGGTATTCGGACACACTCCGGACTATTGGGTCCAGAGGTTGAAGCGAAAAGGTCCGCTACGACAAACGATCTACAATCCGGCTAGAAGGCATTCTACATGTCACCTTACATTTTATAGTCATATTTTACCCAAGTCGCTTGGGGGCTCTTATATTTATTTGAGCCGTTTCATACTAAGTGTTTTTCTTCTTAGTCGTTGCAAAGTTAAAGCACGGCAGAAGCACTTTTTTTTCTAAAGTCCAATTTTCGGATTGGCACCGAACACTTGATCTTGTCCGGACGTCATGTTTTTATTGACGTTTTTTGGTTTTCAAAGCTTATGGCACTTTTAACTATTTGTGTGTTTTCAGCACAAGTCTCACAGTGCAACGCCGGACACCTTTAGAGATTCGGAAAAAACATTCTCGGATATTGCTATATATGCATCAGCTTCGAATTGTGTCTTCGGTCAATAGTTGGGTTGCCCGGCTCCTGCGCTTGCCTCCTACGTTCCCTTTGTTCGGCTAGGTGTGCAAAGGGAGAACCACTGCGATTGTGCATCCAGCTCGCATGGTCAAGCACCTCAGTGGAGAAAGCCGAAAACTGACTGTCACAATAGGTGTAAACTGGTCAGCGATCCGACGACTATATTAAATGACGGGTCATTCATAACATTGGCCGAAGTGTTTATGGCTTGACCTCGACTGTCGCCGAACACTACCGGGGGCTAGTAACTGGCCCCCCAAACTAAATCCTCAATATTTGGCTCTTCCATTAGAGCTGAGGTTTCATGATCATGCTTAGCATGACAACCCAAAGAAAGGAACCGATAGCGGGACTATTTTCTTTGGAAGACATTTCTTCTGTTAAACAGTAATATAACATGCCTCTCCGCGTACCTTTGTTTATAAAACCATATGGCCAGATTACCTTGTTTGTTGTAAATCTTTGCCCTCATAAAGGCTTTATAAAGTAGGACAAACACTCCTTGGCTATTGGCCGAGGAGGTGGAAGCCGATGGTCGGTCAACAAAGTTTTGTACAATGCGGATCCGAGCATTAATGACGTAAAGTACTTGGATACATAGAGTCATTACACATAATTTGTGATTTTACTATGGATATCGATCCTTAATTCGGCCTCCCGTGCCCGCATTAAAGCTCGGGGGCTACTGGGCTTAGGGCTTATTATTTACAAATATTAAAGGGGCACATCAATCCCCTGATCTGGTGTTGCCACCCGACCAGTGTCTCGGGGCTACTGCATTGCTTGTTCTATGCAGAAAATCTTAAGTGCAATACAGTTTTCGAGGAGATTTTGATCCTCAGGTTGGTCGGCCGCACCCAACCTGAGTCTTGTGGACTGAGCACGCCGCTTTTTGTGTCCCAAAGTATTCTGCTAAGCTAGGACTTGATCCTCAGACCGACTTTGCAAATCAACCTGAGTCTCAGCGGTTACCGGGATCAACGGTCTTATGTCATCCTTCAGGTGCATCTCGGGTTTTAGAACAATACACTCCTTGAGGGCTACTGGCTATATATCTCGTCAGAGAATAAATTGAATCAATAAAAAATATTGACAAAAATCGGCCCACATTCGGGGTGGTGCACCACCTCGGAAGCAGTCCGGCATAAAGCTCGGACGCTAGTGGCTGGCTCCATAGAGGGCATTTCCGGCATTAAGCCCGGCTAAACTCCTTCAAACTTCTTTGAACCAAGGTGATTTACGACACCTCGGATACAGTCCGGTGTTGGAGCTCGGATACAGTCCGGCGTTGGAGCTCGGATACATAGTCCGGCGATAGAGCTGGGAAGCAGACCGGCATTGGTGCTCGGCTACAAAAGATACCTCGAATGCAGTCCGGCGTTAGAGCTCGGACGCAAGAGGACACTGCCTCCTAGAAATAGCTTCAAACCCGAGGCGTGGCATAAATATAAGGCGTCGATAAAGGCCGTAAACTTAAAGGGGCTCCTCGGATACCCGACGTGTAAACTCGTCGAATGCATTTCGGTGATCCTCAAGATAGAAGATGAGAAGATTTGTTGAACCAGTTTTCAAGACCGACGACCGAAGATGAAGAATAGTTCGGAAGAATCGAGGAGCGTTCCTAACTTGAAGACCGGTTCAGGGGGCTACTGACGGTGTCCTGGACTAGGGGGTACTCACCACGTCGTCCCCCAATCGGTTAGATTGGGCCGAGGACCCCCAGGGCCGTATACTCATGGGCCAGTCCGGACAGCTGCCGCATACAAGGAAGAATCCACAAGACTTGGCGATCAAGACAAGGACTCCTCCCCCACCGGCGTATTCGGCTAGGACTCTTGTTATCCTAGGCCTCTGGTGCATTATATAAACCAGGGCCAGGCTAGTCGACACATATACAACAATCATACCATAGGCTAGCTTCTAGGGTTTAGCCTCTCTGATCTCGTGGTAGATCAACTCTTGTAACATCCACATCATCAATATCAATCAAGCAGGACATAGGGTTTTACCTCCATCAAGAGGGCCCAAACCTGGGTAAAACATCGTGTCCCTTGCCTCCTGTTACCATTGATCCTAAGACGCACTGCTTGGGACCCCCTACCCGAGATCCGCCGGTTTTGACACCGACAGGAGCCATCACCTCCCCAAGACCCACACGCTTCCGAAGAACAAAGTGAAGGCCCTCAACCTCGTGAACAAGACCAAGGGCAAGATCAACCTCAAGATGATGGTGAACCTCTAAATGATGCCCAAGGTCAAGTTCTTCCCCCTGAGCAAGTTCAAGATCATGAGCAAGCCCAAGATCAAGAACAAGCTTAAGATGGCGCTCAAGATAATCAAGTTAACTCTCCTCCGTCCACACCCGAGGAGGAATTAGAGCGTCGTGCCGTCAAGATTGCTTCCAAGCTCACCACCCAAGGCCATCTCATGGAAAATGTGGTTGGAAGCCTAAGAAAGGGGGTAAGCACTCATAGACAATTAGCAAACTATTGTGAACATCACGCGTTTGTCTCTTGTGTTGAACCCCAAAAGGTCTATGAGGCACTCGAAGACTCGGATTGGCTCAATGCCATGCATGAAGAACTCAACAACTTCGAGTACAACAAGGTGTGGAGATTGGTGCCGAGGCCATCGGGGAACCACAACGTCATTGGAACCAAGTGGATTTTCAAGAACAAGCAAGATGCTCATGGGAACATCGTTCGCAACAAGGCAAGATTGGTAGCACAAGGCTACTCCAAGTCGAGGGTATCGACTACGGTGAAACCTTTGCTCCCGTTGCTCGTCTTGAATCCATACGTTTGTTGATTGCTTATGCTTCCCATCACAACTTTAAGTTGCAACAAATGGATGTGAAAAGTGCTTTTCTTAATGGTCCTATTAATGAGTTGGTCTATGTCAAGCAACCCCCCGGGTTTGAGGATCCCTACTTCCCGAATCATGTGTATCAACTCGATAAGGCACTCTATGGCCTTAAACAAGCCCCACGTGTGTGGTATGACCACCTTACCGAGTTGTTACAAGATCATGGATTTGAAGTGGGGCTAATCGATCCCACTCTTTTTACTAAGAAGGTCAAAGGGGAGTTGTTTGTATGCCAACTATATGTTGATGACATTATCCTTGGTTCCCCTAACAAAGCTTTCAATGAGGAATTTGCCGCTCTCATGACCTCCAAGTTCTAGATGTCTTCAATGGGAGAGTTGAAGTTCTTCCTTGGTTTTGACATCAAACAAAGAAGAGAAGGAACCTTCATCAACCAAGCCAAATACACTCAAGACATGCTAAAAAGATTCAAGCTAAGTGATGTCAAGCCGGCTACTACTCCAATGCCCACCAAGTGCCAACTTGACATTGATCCCAATGGTAAAGCGGTGGATCAAAAGGTATATCGCTCCATGATTGGCTCCTTGCTTTACCTTTGTGCATCTAGACCGGATATCATGTTGTGTGTGGGGATGTGTGCACGGTTTCAAGCCGCATGGAAGGAAAGTTACTATGTGGCGGTTAAGCGAATCTTTCGATATTTGGCTCATACCCCAAACTTTGGCTTATGGTACCCAAGAGGGGCAAACTTCAAGCTTGAAGGATTTACGGATTCCGATTGGGCGGGAGACAAAGCGGATAGGAAGTCCACTTCCGGAGGGTGCCAGTTTCTTGGGTGCTCTTCGGTGAGTTGGTCGTCCAAAAAGCAAAGTTGTGTGTATCTCTCGTCCACCGAAGCGGAATATGTGGCGGCCGGTAGTTGTTGTGCACAACTCTTATGGATGAGGCAAACTTTAAAGGAATACGGTGTCTGTCGTGGAATTATCACGTCAGATGTCCTTGATTTTACCACGATGTCATCCACATAGGCATGAACATTACGCCCAATCTGCGTGTGAAGACAATTTTGCACACAACGCTGATAAGTTGCCTGAGCACTCTTGAGCCCAAAGGGCATAGAAACATAGCAGAACGCTCCAAAGGGAGTGATGAAGGCTGTCTTCTCCTGGTCCTTAACTGCCATTTTAATCTGATGATATCCTGAATAAGCATCCAAAAAACTCAGGCGCTCACAACCCGCCGTCGCATCAATGATCTGATCAATACGCGGGAGATCAAAAGGATCGGCCGGGCAAGCCTTGTTTAAGTCCGTGTAGTCCACACACATACGCCTAGTCCCGTTTTTCTTAAGAACCAGCACCGGATTAGCCAACCATTCAGGATGAAACACTTCAACGATAAAACCAGCAGCCAACAGCCGGGCTACCTCCTCCCCAATTGCCTTGCGTATCTCTTCATTAAAGCGACGAAGAAGTTGCTTGACTGGTTTAAACTTCGGATCAATATTAAGAGTGTCCTTAGCGAGTTCCCTCGGTACACCTGGCATGAACTCGATGAGCGCGCTTTCCTATTTTGGATACAGATTGGTGCTGATGCTGAACTGCTTGGACGAATCGCCAGGTACGAAGTCAACAAGCCTAGTCCCGTCAGCCGGTTTAAAATGTAGGGTTGGGTCATGCTCAGTGGTGGGCTTCTTCAGAGGGGCCATATCTGCCGGATCAACATTCTCCTTGTAAAACTTTAACTCCTCTGTAGCACAAACCGACTCAGCGTAAGCTGCATCACTTTCTTTGCAATCCAAAGCGATTTTTCAACTTCCATGAACCGTGATGGTTCCTTTGTGACCCGGAATCTTGAGCTGCAAGTAAATATAACAAGGCCTCACCATGAATTTTGCATAAGCCGGTCGCCCAAACAGCGCGTGATACGGGCTCTGGATTCTCACCACCTCAAAAGTCAATGTTTCAGACTGGGAATCATGTTCATCACCAAACACAACTTCCAAGGCAATCTTGCCCACTGGATATGCCGACTTTCCTGGTACCACACCATGAAAAACAATACTGGATGGTTTAAGATTCTTATCTGTCAGCCCCATGCGGCGGAATGTCTCATAATACAGAATATTGATACTGCTTCCTCCATCCATGAGTACTTTGGTGAACTTGTAACCTCCCACCTGAGGTGCCACCACCAGAGCTAGTTGACCAGGATTGTCAATCCGGGGCGGATGATCATCCCTACTCCACACAATAGGCTGTTCCAACCACCGCAGATAACGTGGAACTGCCGGTTCAACCGCATTGACTGCCCTCTTGTGCAGCTTCTGATCACGCTTGCATAGACTAGTGGTGAACACATGATATTTCCCACCATTCAACTGCTTCGGGTGACTCTGGTAACCCGACTGCTTCTGATTCCCTTGATTACTCTATTGGTTATTACCACCTTGGTTGCTCTGGTTGCCATGATTATTCTGAAACCCAGAGCCTGAACCGGCGCCACCATGAAAACCTGGACCTGAACCGCCCGACGGACCCTGATCATACCGGAAAAGATCAGAATTTTTGAACTCCTTCATAATGTTACAATCCTTCCAGAGATGTGTTGCAGGGGCCTCCTTGGTCCCATGCTTTGGACAGGGCTGATTCAACAAGCGCTCCAGATTCATCGCCCCACAGCGCTGGGGCGGTTTACCCTTACGACGCTGCACATTAGCATTAGCCACAAAATCTGAATCCTCTTTACGCTTACCATTATTCCCATGGCCTCCCTGGTTGTGCTGTTGTCCCTTTGCACCGCCATTCTTCTTTCCCTTCTCCGGTTTCTCATTATCAGAATCGGGATCCTTGGTATTATCAGAATCGGCATACTTTACCAAGGCTGCCATGAGGGTTCCCAGGTCATTGCAGTGGCGCTTGAGCCGTCCCAACTTCTCCTTCAGTGACTTAAACCGGTAATTACGCTCCAGTGTGATAATCCCTTGGCCAGCGTTAATTCGGTCGGACGAGTGCAAAACGTCTGAGACCCGGCACACCCAATGAGTTGTGGACTCGTTCTCTCCCTGAACACAAGCGTCCAGATCTACAATGGACATGGGTTGTTTGCACGTGTCTTTAAAATTGGCTATAAACCGGGCCTTCAGCTAATCCCATGACTCGATGGAATTAGCTGGCAGGTTTTTCAACCAAGTACGGGCTGTTCCTTCCAACATCATCGTGAAGTACTTTGCACAAGCTGCTTCATCTACATCCAGCATCTCCATTGCCATCTCATAAGTCTCGACCCACGCCTCAGGCGGCTGATCCGCCGTGTAATTAGGCACTTTGCATGGACCCTTGAAATCCTTGGGTAGACGCACGTTACGGAGAGCCGGAATAAGGCACGGCACTCCCCAGGAACTGAAAGCAAGCATGGTGCCTCTGTCAACCGACACTGCTGGCTGAACCGGGGCGGGTTGATAACGACCCAAAGCATCATCCCTTCGTGCCCTGCCATGATCCACCACATCCTGAGCATTGCAATGCCGTGCGCTGCTAGATACCTCTGGTTCGTCCATCCGCCTGCTATAACTTGGGCTCGGACGAGGGGTTGAATGAATTCTATCTCGGCTATATGAATAAGCTTGTTGCTGCACTATGGCGGTTTGAAGAAGATCTCTCACGCACCGTGTCTCAACTGCCTCTATTGAACCCCCCCTCCATTGGAATGGCTGCCAAGCGTGAGGCCGCGGCAATCATGTTATATAGAGGGCTCAAAAAGTGACCTGGTGGTGTAGGAACATACTGCGGCGGGTTAACTGTCCGTCGGGGTAGCTCCGTTGCTTGTGGCTAATCCGGAGCTATCCTAGGCGCTTCAGCTCGGTTTGCGGCTGCCGGATTGCTCGGCCCAGCGCCTGGCGTCTGAAAGAGATTTAACCCTTCGTAAACCGGCGGCAGGCGCGACCGGTACTTCATTCGTATCACATTCTCTGATGCGGTCTGATCTAGCATGAGCCGGTAATTCTGTGCTTGTATCTGCTGTGATTGTGCATTCAAAGCGGCCTGTTCCTCAGCCATCCTATTATCCTCAGCCACTAGGTCCTCCTTAGCCTGCGTAATTTGCTCCTTTAGTCTCGCCACTTCCGCATTGTGCTGATCCTGCGTCTCTAGGGTGACTGTCGTGGTTAACAAGGTCACGCAAGCGTCCATCAAACCGGAGAGGACTTGCGCCGGTCGGCGCGCCGAGGTACCTGCCACGGCCGCTTATCCGGTATTCATTGTTGCGGTAGATGAAGACTGCAACGCGGGCTGCGTGCCGGCCATGTAAATAGCAACCCCGCTCGGCGCTTCAAGGAGGTCCAGAATACTGTTTCCATCGGAATATCCCTCGAACATACCGCCATGAATCTGGTATAAGGACTCGGTTTCACCAGTGGATGACTCGCCGTCGGAATATACAGCCGTCTCGCCCTCAGACACCGGTTCAGATCCGATCCCATGGACACATCCTACGAACGCACGCTTCACGGCGGGCTTAACCTGGGATGGACTCGCACGCTGAGCCGTCTCGACGAGGTCGGTGCAGATGTCCGGCTCAGGGCCTGGTTCGCCGATCTTGCCAATGAAGACATGAATTCCGCCGAAGGGGACCCGGTACCCGTACTTGATTGAGCCGGCCTCGAGGCCCCATCCTTTGTCGTTGATGTAGAGCTTGCCGCGACGACTTTTGGTCATCCGGCCGATCACGTACCCCTTAAGTCCTTCAGAGAAGCCCTTCAAGAACTCGACACCATCGTGCGATAGCCCCACGGTGGGCGCCAACTGTTGTGGAATTATCACGTCAGATGTCCTTGTGAAAGGACTTAGTCGTGGAGCCATCGGAATGGGTTAGCTTGAAGGGGTTAAACCGGACAAGGGACACGGGAGTTTATACTAGTTTGGCCCCTTCAATGAAGGTAAAAGCCTATGTCTAGTTGTGATGGGATTGACTGGGTTTTGATGATCAGGGAGCGAAACACGCTTGCCTGAGTCTCGAGTTGTTGTCTGTTGTCCCTGAACTGCCATCGGGCTGTCCCTTTATATACACAGGTTGACGCCCGGCCGGTTTACAGAGCCCCGAGGCTGACTCATACAAAGTGTCCGGCTCGGTCTCTCCTTTCCTAACTTACATTACAAGTTTACATAGTCATGGCGGTTTACCACTATGGGCCCTAATCCGCCTTTGGGCTTCTATGCTTCCTTTAGTAAAGCGCCATCGTCTGGATCTTCATGGGCTTCAACATAGTCGAGGGTGAACCGGGCCCTCCTAGCCGGTTTATACTCAGTAAATATATCCTCAACATTAGGCCCTAGGTTGATTTGAATTTGTTCATGTCAATCTTCAATACTTCAAATATCTCTTGCGGGCATCTTCTTGTATTTTCGTAAACCGCCATATTGTATTCTCCTGTAACTTTGTAAACCGCTGTGACGTCATCTTCTGAACACAGCAACGGTCCATCATGACATCATCTCTGTAAACAAAAATTAAAAAGATTCCCTTTACTTAATGGTTATCCCGAAAATCGAGGTGACATGCGCACTCATTCTGCCATTTCAGGCTCCTTGATTCCCGCGCCTGCCGTTTTACTCTCTCCTCTATAAATAAGGCCCGAGGGTCCTTCTCACTTTTCCCCTTCTGTGCCTTCTTCTTCCTCGCGACACCCAATCTCTAGAGCTCCGCCGCCGTCCGCGACCTTTGAGATCTGCACCGACAAAGGCCGCTGCATCAACCTGAAACTTCCTTTCTCTTTCGTCGCCCTTCTTCCGTAGCAGATCTGCAGTGGTAAACTTCCTTTCTCCTCGGTTTTTAGATCTGTTTCTAGGGTTTCCAAGCTCTTTTGCACTGTTCTTCATCCTTCTTTGTTCTTCCACCTGCCGCGATAGTTTTGATACAATAATAGTGTAGATCTCATGCGGTAGGTACTCTGCGTCCATTTTTAATGCTAGCAGATCATTCTTTTACCTCTGTAGAGTACATGGCCTTCCCTACTCTACTTAGCACCTTTAGAGCTGACAGAGAAAATTGCTTTATGGATGTGTGGTAGATCCAAATAAATTTGACCATTGTGCGAAACTTGTTTCTGTCAATACTTAGCAGAAATTTTGAATTATGACCCTTCTGCCTACAGGTGGTTTAACCCTTTGATAGTCAATCCGCCATATATCATTAGCCCTCTCTTAAACCGCCAACTGAACCTTGCATAGTGTTTTTCCCCGGTTTAACACCGTATTATACACTTTAAACCGTAAATCTTTAAACCGGCAAATTTTCCTTTCAGTTCCTCTTTTCGAAATGTCGAAACAATTTGCTGCTTGCAATTGGGTTCCGTCCCGGATCACGGAGACACAGATCAATGGTTATGTCACCACTGGTGCCTTAGCCTCAAAAAGGGTTCTCCACTGGCGACTTCCGGAATCGGAATGTCCACCTGAACCTCAAGAAGGAGAGGTGATTGTTTTTATGCAACACTTAGACCGGGGATTCGGTCCGCCCGGATCAAATTTTTTCCGGGATGTCCTTGCAAGCTTCCAACTCCATCCGCAAGATATTGGTCCGAACTCTGTGTCAAAGATATGCAACTTTCAAGTATTCTGTGAAGTTTATCTTCAAGAAGAGCCAACTGTGGAGTTGTTCCAGGATTTCTTTCATCTGAACCGCCGCGCAGAATTCTCAGATGGTCCAAACACAGAGCTTGGTGGCGTGTCAATTCAAAAAAGGAAAGAAGTTGATTTCCTCATGCCAAACATCATAGCCATCCTAAAGATTGGAACCAGACCTGGTTTTACTGCCGGAACACTGCTCCTGACGGAGAAAATCCCTTGTCAGGTTACCGCCCTCATCGACTTAGCAATGGCCACCCATTGCCTCCGTGTTTAACCGCCGCAGAACGGAAGAATTTTGTTCCTCAACTTGCCAAGCTCCGGGCTCTGATGGCCAATGGTTTGACTGGCATTGATCTTGTCCGCTGCTGGGTTTCTTGGGGCATTTTGCCTTTGAGCCAGTGCCCCAGATTGATGCATGAGTATACCGGCAATGTAAAAGACCCTCAACGACATCACGAAGTAGTAATGACCGACCTTGAAATCGCCGAATGTGTGAAGAGGATGCTTGATGAACCGATCTCTGCATGCAGCCAAACCGGTTTGGCTCCGTTTTGCGTCTCCAATAAACCGCCGGCGGTAAAGTTCATGTTCATACTTTACTGATTTGTTTCCGTATTAACTGTATACTAACCTTTCCTTGTTTTAATTTCAGGCTAACAGCTCCTTTTGGAAACGGACTAAACCAGCCCGGGCTCCTCGTGTAAAAACCAAGGCCACCAAGAAACCTGGAAAGAAGAAAACTGCCGAGTCTTCTGACCCGCCAGAGGAGGAGGAATCAGATGGTGAGGTAGAACTTGACTCACTTGGTTCCTTTTTCGTACATCTTATTGATAATGACTATCTTCAGGATGACGCTGAGGCCAGCCATGCAGAACATGCTAAGGTAATTCTTCTTTCTTCCGACTTAGAACCTATACCGGTTCAAAGAATTTGCCGTACAGTCCGGAAAGTAAAACAATCTCACCCCCTTGCTCATTTGGATCCAAAATTTTCTTTGAAGACACGACAAGTCGAAGAACATCTCACAACCCGGCATAGTGGTCAACAAATCACTTCGTCCGGTTTAGCTGATACGCCCACCAGGAAACGCCGTCCAGAGGTGACTTGTTCTCCTAAAAAACGTTATCCTTTGAAAGGTTTCTTCCGATGCCCTCTCAATCCGTCTGACCCGAATTACCAGGCTTCTTCCAACTCGTCTGGCGGTTCGTCAACCACTCAATTGCCTCCTCTCAAAGTTGTTGCTGGGTGAGTATTACTCAGTTTATTTCTTTATTTGTCGGTTTACCATATTCTAACCTTTGATGTTGTAGCGCCAAGGCTCGATTAAGTAAGAAGGCCAAGACCAGCGACCCTACTGTTGAAGTTGATCCGGAGAAGACGCCAGAGCATCATGGCGAAAACCCTGAAGTTGCCGTGGACAGCTCTGCTGGGCAGAACCAAGATGGTGATGCTAACCCGCCAGAAGTTGAACCGAATGTAGAAATTGACACTTCACATCCTCCTGCCCCTCCAAGTCCGGCAGTGGAACAATGGGGCTCAACTGCTGATCCGCCAAGTCCAACTAACAAACCGCCAAGCCCTGCCACGAAAATACCAAGTCCTGTTCAGAATATTGATTCTTCCAGCCCGGCCAAGGATGATGACGTTGTTGTTATGGCCACTGCATATAACACCCCTGGTAATCCGGTTGCTCTATCAAAGCACACTGCCAAGGATGAATTTGCTGCCATGAGCAAGGGGAAGGGGAAGACTGATTTGTCTGCTTATACCGATCTCTCTGCTCAAGACCTTCACTCCGGCTTCCTGAACCGGCTATACACAAGCCATGATTATGAAGCCGGTTTAGTAAATCTAATGAAGGAGCGCTATGAGGTAAACATTATTGCTCCTTGTTCTGTACCTTTATTGCATTGTAGCCCCCAAGGGCCGGTTTGTCGTGAGAAAGTCAAACCGGGACTTTGTATACTCCATATTGTACCTTGTGAAATTTTCTTTATGTCTGATCAAACACACATTAGCCCCCAAGTGGAATGATTAAAACTTGTATTAATCCTTGGGACTTCAAGTATCCGCATAAAAATGATCCGCATTAGCCCCCAAGTGCCAAGTGTATAACTAGTTATATGCTTGGGACATTAACAAAGATATTGACATGCTCTCTTACTGTTGCAGAGTGAAATAAATCAACAAATCTCGCAAATTGCTGATCTTCGAGCAAATCTGAAAACCCAACAAGCAGAAACCACCAAGGCCAAGGATGAGCTGAAAACCACCTTGACCACCATGGAGCAGCTTAAAGAATGGTTTAAGTCTGAACAGGCCAACTGGGACACCAAAAAGGCCGGACTGCTGAAGCGGGCGGAAACTGCTGAAGCAGCTCTTGAACCGGTGACAGAAGAACTGTCTGGATTAAAGCGCCAAATCAATGCCATGACCTCTGCAATATTTGGTAAGCAGTGTTGCCAAGGTTTTATGACTCTCTTTGAAATTTCATTGCTTTAACATGAATTTCCTGAACCAATATAGGTAGTGGCATTGCTCATCTAGGTTCTGACATCGGAAGAAGCTCAAAGCTGCATACACACTGATTGAATAGCTGTATACCGGCGCTCAATGGGTTATATGCGCAACTTCTTATGATAATGCGGCGCCAACACTTTATCAAAGACACGCTGGATCGCCTCTCGATGACACCGGCGCAAATAGAAGAGCTGAAGCGATTCGCTGCTCGGGCTGGCACTTTACTAGCGCTGACTCGAGCCAAGGTATAGATAGCTGATCTTGATCCGGCTGACATAGCCAAAGGCTTCCCCAGTGCGCAAGAAAACGGCGAAGAATTTGACAATGACGCCCTCAAATGGGTAACGAGGGAGATGCGTCCTTTGGCGAGTCAACTAGTAGAAGAGGTGAATCTGACGGTTCACCGATCGTTCTATGATGCAAACAACAGACGGGTTGAAGCTATGATTCCTGAAGCGCAGAACCTTATTCCACCAATCCGTAAGCACACTTATGCCCCTGACGTTGATCCGGCTGAGCTTATAAATGAAGAGGCTATCTTTCAGGCCTTGACCCAGATTGATTGGACCACCAATGACTTCCAGCCATTGGATGAGGAGGAGGCTGAACCGACGCCAGATGACCCATCTTCCTCACATCAACCCGGCGATGAAGCTTAATCCGTCAATGGCGGTTGATATGTCAGAAACTGTCCGTCTAAAAACAATTCCATATTTTGGGCCTCTGAGTGCCTTGTAATAAGGTAGCAAAAACTTATTGTGAGCTGCTGCCATCGTGCAGGAGGAAATACTTTGTGTGATCCGCCATATCAATGTCAATTTTGTTCCAAGTATCAGAATATGCAACTCATGTGTGTGCATAAAAAGACAAGGGTCCTGGCGGTTTACCATCGGACGAGTCATAATGCCCAAAACAGACCGGATTGATAATCAAATCATAAAAATATGAAATTATGCATACCTGTGATATAAGATCCCTGGTTAGTTGGCTGGCCAACTTTTATTGTAATAAGGGTAAAAACCCAAATCTGGATTTCTTGTGTAACTCCATCATTTTCTGATGTCGTACAGTAGGTCATACCGGGTGATGATTCACGCCAGATGATCCAAGCTGTTGACCGGTAGTCAACATCAAGCCGGGTTAAGAAACTCCAGTTTAAGAATAAGGTCTGTCAACGTCTAGTTGCAAACCAAGCCGGTTGAAAGAATACGGGGCTGAGAAAATGACTGATCAAGCCAAGAAAATCGGTTTAACATAAAATTCAGAATAATGCGAATAAAACCGTGTAGTCGAGGCTTTTTGGGGGCTGTCAGGACCAAAGTCGAGGCTTTTTGTGGGCTGCTAGGCCACTGAGTTGAACCATTTAGCAAAGCCTTTTAAGATGGACCTCCAACTAACCAATCACCGTTTTAACTTTGACAAGTGCAGGGTCTCAATGAGAGTAACTGTCAAACGTTCGGAGGGCCGTGCCAGGATGACCTGGATAGGAGTGTCTTACTTGATGAAGGCAGGTTAACCCGGGGTTTTAGGTAAATATACCAGGCTTCCAAGCCGTGGGCTGATACCCAGCTACAAGGGTCCATTCAAACTCCTTGGTATTGGACCAAGGAGCCCCCAAGTAACGTGATGAGCTGTGCTCATTAGGTGCCTATGTTTGAGTTGTGCATAGCATCTAGACTCTCTTTGGCCCTTTGGGTGTGAAGCTCCCAAGCTTTGTGGCGTGATAGCCGGTTTAATAGGTAGTACTCCGCTTTGTCAGCTGAAGCCCCCATGTAGCTCAAAGAATAGTTGAGAAAAACAGCAGAGGCCCCGCTTTAGAGAAATGATGCTGATTTATTTATTGATGATAATATATACATTGTCAAAATATGTACATAAAAAGAGCCTATGGCTCAAGTGTAGTAAGGCCGGAGGAGAGCTATGTTCCAGGGCTGCCGGGTCTCCTCCTCAGAGTTGCGTGAGTCATCTCGAACGTCAACAAGGTAGTATGATCCGTTGTGCAGATTCTTGCTGACCACAAAGGGTCCTTCCCAAGGCGGGGATAACTTGTGCATGTCGGTCTAATCCTGGATAAGCCGGAGCACCAAGTCACCTTCTTGAAAGGTTCGCGTCTTAACCCGGCGGCTGTGATAACACCGTAGGTCTTGTTGATAAACCGCCGATCGAGCCAAAGCCATATCCCGCTTCTCATCTAACAGGTCCAGTGCCTCTTGGCGGGCTTGCTCGTTGTCCGCTTCAACATAATTAGCAACCCGGGGTGAATCATGACGTATATCACTTGGGAGAACCGCCTCTGCCCTGTATACCATAAAGAAAGGCGTGTAGCCTGTTGATCGATTGGGGGTGGTGTTGATACTCCACAACACAGAAGGTAATTCTTCCACCCAACAACCCGGCGTCCGCTTCAAGGGAATCATGAGCCGGGGTTTAAGACCCTTTAAAATTTCTTGATTAGCTCGCTATGCTTGACCGTTGGATTGAGGGTGCGCCACAGATGCTAGGTCCAGCCGGATGTGCTCTCTATGACAGAAATCCTCCATCTCACCTCTGGAAAGGTTGGTACCATTATCCGTGATGATGCTGTGTGGGAAGCCAAAACGGAAAATAATCTTTTTGAGAAATTGAACCGTCGTAGCTGCATCACACGTGCTAACAGGCTCCGCTTCAACCCACTTGGTGAACTTATCGACTGCCACCAACAGGTGGGTCTTCTTGTCCGGGGAACGTTTAAAGGGTCCCACCTTATCAAGCCCCCAAGTAGAAAAAGGCCAAGTGATAGGAATCATCCGTAGTTCCTGAGCCGGAACATGAGCTCTGCGTGAAATTTTTTGACAAGCATCACATCGCTTTACTAGATCCTCCGCATCAGCATGAGCTGTCAACCAGTAAAACCCATGACGAAAAGCTTTTGCAACTAGGGACTTTGAACCGGCATGATGACCACAATCCCCTTCATGAATTTCCCGTAGGATCGCTTGGCCTTCTTCCGGAGAAACACAACGCTGAAATACGCCTGAAACGCTACAGCGGTGTAACTCGCCATTGTGAATAACCATGGACTTGGATCGCCGGACTATCTGTCGGGCCAGGACTTGATCATTTGGTAGCTCACCCCGGCTCATATACGCCAGATAAGGAACCGTCCAATCCAGCACAACGTGTAAAGCGGCCACCAACTGAGCCTCCGGATCGGGAACAGCCAAATCCTCTTCTGTTGGCAACTTAACAGACGGGTTATGCAAGATATCTAAAAAGCTGTTAGGAGGTACCGGTTTACGCTGAGATCCAAGCCTGCTCAAAGTTTCTGCTGCTTCGTTTTTGCGCCGATCAATATGCTCAACCTGATATCCTTTGAAATGACCCGCCACAATATCTACCTCGCGCCTGTAAGCCGCCATGAGTGGATCCTTAGAATCCCAAGTACCAGAAACTTGCTGAGCCACCAGATCAGAATCTCCGAAACAACGAACTCGACTTAAGTTCATCTCTTTAGCCACACGGAGACCATGAAGTAGAGCTTCATACTTAGCTGCATTGTTAGTACAAGGAAACATCAAGCGGAGGACATAGCAAATTTTATCACCTCGAGGGGAAGTAAGGACAACTCCAGCCCCCGAGCCTTCCAACTGTCTTGATCCATCGAAATGAATAGTCCAGTACGTATTTTCCAGCTTCTCTTCCGGTGCTTGCAACTCGGTCCAGTCATTGATAAAGTCCACAAGAGCCTGAGACTTGATGGATGTTCGAGGTACATATTTCAAACCGTGTGGACCAAGCTCAATTGCCCACTTTGCAACCCGGCCAGTTGCTTCTCTGTTTTGGATGATATCGCCCAAGGGAGCAGAACTAACCACTGTGATGGGGTGAGCTTGAAAATATTGCTTGAGCTTTCGACTGGCCATAAAAACCCCATACACCAACTTCTGCCAATGTGGATAGCGTTGTTTTGACTCGATCAGAACTTCACTGATGTAGTATACCGGTCGTTGAACTGGATATTCCTTCCCAGCCTCTTTACGCTCCACCAAAATTGCCACACTGACCGCTCGGGCATTGGCATCCACATATAAGAGTAAAGGCTCATGATCAACTGGGGCTGCAAGAACTGGCTGTTCAACCAACTGCCGCTTTAACTCCTCAAAGGCCGCATTGGCCGCATCACTCCAAACGAAATCATCCGTCTTCTTCAGCATCTGATACAAAGGAATGACCTTCTCACCCAGACGACTGATAAACCGGCTGAGGGCTGCAATCCGGCCTGCTAGACGTTGAACATCATTGATACATGTCGGTTTAGCCAAGGATGTGATTGCCTTGATCTTTTTCGGATTAGCCTCAATGCCCCTGTTAGACACAAGAAAACCGAGCAGCTTGCCTGCCGGAACACCAAAGACACACTTATCCGGGTTAAGCATCATCTTGTAAACCCGAAGGTTGTCAAACGTCTCCTTGAGATCAGCTATCAATGTCTCCTTTTTCCTTGATTTTACCATGATGTCATCCACATAGGCATGAACATTACGCCCAATCTGCATGTGAAGACAATTTTGCACACAACGATGATAAGTTGCCTGAGCACTCTTGAGCCCAAAGGGCATACAAACATAGCAGAAGGCTCCAAAGGGAGTGATGAAGGTTGTCTTCTCCTGGTCCTTAATTGCCATTTTAATCTGATGATATCCTGAATAAGCATCCAAAAAATTCAGGCGCTCACAACCCGCCGTCGCATCATGTCGGTGTACTAGAGTAGGGGTACCCTAGTATCCCGAACTTATGCACGGGCAGTCGCAGCATCCCGCGGCAAGGCTTGCCGGGTGACCGCCAAGATCCTCCGTGGCTCCTTAAGAGACAAGACCCCGGCAAGAGGAACTTGCCGGGAAGCCGTTCAAGAACAAAGTATTCAAGCCCAGGAGACAAGGCCCCGGCAAGAGGAGCTTGCCGGGAAGGCCGATCAAGGCATCTCAAGGAACTTGCCGCGACGCGCCACGCGTCCCGGCAAGGCCCGGTGAGCGACAAGCTTCCGGACGCGACAAGACGACGACCGCGGCAAGGCGCTTGCCACGGGAAGCTACCACTCTGTACCAGCGCTCCAGCACATCCACCAACGTGTCGCCCTGGGGCCTTTCCAGGCACGCGTGGCGGAAGGCTGTGCAACCAGCGGTGCGCGGTGGCAAGTGGCGCTGACAAGATCGCCATCGTGGCGAGTGGTGGCATCCCTGACGGTCCCTTTCTGCACTGTTTGGGCGACACAGATGGGCATTTAATGCCTTTGTCCCCTGCCGTCAGGGTTAGGTATGATACACTGTACATGGTAGTTGTACCTACCGCAGCTCTTTTTTCCATTTTTACCCTTGTCTACGCTGCCACCTGCGGTGACCCCTTGAGCATATAAAAGGAGGCCCATGCGTAACGTAGGGGAGGTTCGACTGGTTCGAAGCGAGAAACACTCTCACGCTCGGTCTCGTAGCTCTCAGCGCTCCCGAGCACGAACTTAATATACACATACAAGCAGCAGTAGGAGTATTATCTCTCCGGAGAGCTCCGAAGCTGGGTAAACTGCTCGTGTGCTCCGCCTCGATCTGCTCTTCATGCGACCTCCGCCCCCCGCCGAACCGAAAGGGGCTCGGTCCGCCGGTCCCATAGGTGTTCATGGATCAGTTTCCCCGACACATCAATGATCTGATCAATACACGGGAGAGCAAAAGGATCGGCCGGGCAAGCCTTGTTTAAGTCCATGTAGTCCACACACATACGCCAAGTCCCGTTTTTCTTAAGAACCAGCACCGGATTGGCCAACCATTCAGGATGAAACACTTCAACGATAAAAACAGCAGCCAACAGCCGGGCTACCTCCTCCCCAATTGCCTTGCGTCTCTCTTCATTAAAGCGACGAAGAAATTGCTTGACTGGTTTAAACTTCGGATCAATATTAAGAGTGTGCTCAGCGAGTTCCCTCGGTACACCTGGCATGTCAGAAGGCTTCCATGCAAAAATGTCCCGGTTCTCATGGATGAACTCGATGAGCGCGCTTTCCTATTTTGGATCCAGATTGGTGCTGATGCTGAACAGCTTGGACGAATCGCCAGGTACGAAGTCAACAAGCCTAGTATCGTCAGCCGGTTTGAAATGTAGGGTTGGGTCATGCTCAGTGGTGGGCTTCTTTAGAGGGGTCATATCTGCCGGATCAACATTCTCCTTGTAAAACTTTAACTACTCTGTAGCACAAACCGACTCAGCGCAAGCCGCATCACTTTCTTCGCAATCCAAAGCGATTTTTCGACTTCCATGAACCGTGATGGTTCCTTTGTGACCCGGCATCTTGAGCTGCAAGCAAATATAACAAGGCCTCGCCATGAATTTTGCATAAGCCGGTCGCCAAACAGCGCGTGATACGGGCTCTGGATTCTCGCCACCTCAAAAGTCAATGTCTCAGACCGGGAATCATGTTCATCACCAAACACAACTTCCAAGGCAATCTTGCCCACTGGATATGCCGACTTTCCTAGTACCACACCATGAAAAACAGTATTGGACGGTTTAAGATTCTTATCTGTCAGCCCCATGCAGCGGAATGTCTCATAATACAGAATATTGATACTGCTTCCTCCATCCATGAGTACTTTGGTGAACTTGTAACCTCCCACCTGAGGTGCCACCACCAGAGCTAGTTGACCCGGATTGTCAATCCGGGGCGGATGATCATCCCTACTCCACACAATAGGCTGTTCCGACCACCGCAGATAACGTGGAACTGCCGGTTCAACCGCATTGACTGCCCTCTTATGCAGCTTCTGATCACGCTTGCACAGACTAGTGGTGAACACATGATATTGCCCACCATTGAACTGCTTCGGGTGACTCTGGTAACCCGACTGCTTCTGATTCCCTTGATTACTCTGTTGGTTATTACCACCTTGGTTGCTCTGGTTGCCATGATTATTTTGAAACCCAGAGCCTGAACCGCCGTCACCATGAAAACCTGGACCTGAACCGCCCGACGGACCCTGATCATACCGGAAAAGATCAGAATTTTTGAACTCCTTCATAATGTTACAATCCTTCCAGAGAAGTGTTGCAGGGGCCTCCTTGGTCCCATGCTTTGGACAGGGCTGATTCAACAAGCGCTCCAGATTCATCGCCCCACCGTGCTGAGGCGGTTTACCCTTACGACGCTGCACATTAGCATTAGCCACAAAATCTGAATCCGCTTTACGCTTACCATTATTCCCATGGCCTCCCTGGTTGTGCTGCTGTCCCTTCGCACCGCCATTCTTCTTTCCCTTCTCCGGTTTCTCATTATCAGAATCGGGATCCTTGGTATTATCAGAATCGGCATACTTTACCAAGGCTGCCATGAGGGTTCCCAGGTCGTTGCAGTGGCGCTTGAGCCATCCCAACTTCTCCTTCGGTGACTTAAACCGGCAATTACGCTCCAGTGTGATAATCGCTTGGCTAGCGTTAATTCGGTCGGACGAGCGCAAAACTTCTTAGACTCGGCGCACCCAATGAGTTGTGGACTCGTTCTCTCCCTGAACACAAGCGTCCAGATCTACAATGGACATGGGCTTGTTTGCATGTGTCTTTAAAATTGGCTATAAACCGGGCCTTTAGCTGATCCCATGACTCGATGGAATTAGCTGGCAGATTTTTCAACCAAGTGCAGGCTGTTCCTTCCAACATCATCGTGAAGTACTTTGCACAAGCTGCTTCATCTACATCCAGCATCTCCATTGCCATCTCATAAGTCTCGACCCACGCCTCAGGCGGCTGATCTGCCGTGTAATTAGGCACTTTGCATGGACCCTTGAAATCCTTGGGTAGATGCACGTTACAGAGAGCCGGAATAAGGCACGGCACTCCCCAAGAACTGAAAGCAAGCCCGGTGCCTCTGTCAACCGACACTGCTGGCTGAACCGGGGCGGGTTGATAACGACCCAAAGCATCATCCCTTCGTGCCCTGCCATGATCCACCACATCCTGAGCATTGCAACGCCGCGCACTGCTAGATACCTCCGGTTTGTCCATCCGCCTGCTATAACTTGGGCTCGGACAAGGGGTTGAATGAATTCTATCCCGGCTATATGAATAAGCTTGTTGCTGCACTACGGCAGTTTGAAGAAGATCTCTCACCAGCCGTGTCTGAACTGCCTCTATTGAATCGCCCTCCATTGGAATGGCTGCCAAGCGTGAGGCCACGGCAATCATGTTATCTAGAGGGCTCGAAAAGTGACCCGGTGGTGTAGGAACGTACTGCGGCGGGTTAACTGTCCGTCGGGGTAGCTCCGTTGCTCGTGGCTGATCCGGTGCTATCCTAGGCGCTTCAGCTCGGTTTGCGGCTGCCGGATTGCTCGGCCCAGCGCCTGGCGTCTGAAAGATATTTAACCCTTCGTAAACTGGCGGCAGGTGCGACCACTACTTCCTTCGTATCACATTCTCTGATGCGGTCTGATCTAGCATGAGCTGGTAATTCTGTGCTTGTATCTGCTGTGATTGTGCATTCAAAACGGCATGTTCCTCAGCCATCCTATTATCCTCAGCCACTAGGTCCTCCTTAGCCTGCATAATTTGCTCCTTCAGTCTCGCCACTTCCGCATTGTGCTGATCCTGCGTCTCTGGGGTGACTGTCGCGGTTAACAAGGTCTCCCAAGCATCCATCAAACTGGAGAGGACTTGCGCCGGTCGGCGCGCCGAGGTACCTGCCGCGGCCGCTGATCCGGTATTCATTGCTGCGGTAGATGAAGACTGCAACGCGGGCTGCGGGCCGGCCATGTAAATAGCAACCCGGCTCGGCGCTTCAAGGAGGTCCGGAATACTGTTGCCATCGGAATATCCCTCAAACATACCGCCATGAATCTAGTATAAGGACTCGGTTTCACCAGTGGATGACTCGCCGTCAGAATATACGGCCGTCTCGCCCTCAAACACCGGTTCAGATCCGATCCCATGGACACATCCTACGAATGCATGCTTCATGGCGGGCTTAACCCGGGCTGGACTCGCACGCTGAGCCGTCTCGATGAGGTCGGTGCAGATGTCCAGCTCAGGGCCTGGTTCGCCGATCTTGCCGATGAAGACATGAATTCCGCCGAAGGGGACCCGGTACCCGTACTCGATTGAGCCGGCCTCGGGGCCCCATCCTTTGTCGTCGATGTAGAGCTTGCCGCGACGACTTTTGGTCATCCGGCCAATCACGTACCCCTTATGTCCTTTAGAGAAGCCCTTCAAGAACTCGACACCATCATGCGATAGCCCCACGATGGGCGCCAACTATCATGGAATTATCACGTCAGATGTCCTTGTGAAAGGACTTAGTCGTGGAGCCATCGGAATGGGTTAGCTTGAAGGGGTTAAACCGGACAAGGGACACGGGAGTTTATACTAGTTCGGCCCCTTCGATGAAGGTAAAAGCCTACGTCTAGTTGTGATGGGATTGATTGGGTTTCGATGATCAGGGAGCGAAACATGCTTGCCTGAGTCTCGAGTTGTTGTCTGTTGTCCCTGAACTGCTGCCGGGCTGTCCCTTTATATACACAGGTTGACGCCCGGCCGGTTTACAGAGCCCCGAGGCCGACTCATACAAAGTGTCCGGCTCGGTCTCTCCTTTCCTAACTTACATTACAAGTTTACATAGTCATGGCGGTTTACCACTATGGGCCCTAATCCGCCTTTGGGCTTCTATGCTTCCTTTAGTAAAGCGCCATCTTCTGGATCTTCATGGGCTTCAACATAGTCGAGGTTGAACCTGGCCCTCCTGGCTGGTTTATACTCAGTAAATATATCCTCAACAGTGTCACTTGTGACAAAGTGCCTCTTTGGTGTGACAACGAAAGTGCCATCAAGATTTCTCTCAACCCGGTGCAACACTTCAAGACGAAGCATATTGAGATTCGGTATCATTTCATCCGGGATCACATTAGGCGAGGGGAGATCGAGCTCAAGTATGTCAACACTCATGATAACCTTGCAGATATTTTCATGAAGCCCTTGGATGAAGCAAGATTTCGCGAGTTAATCTCTGAGCTAAATATCATTGATTCGAGCAATGTGACTTGAACCCTTGCACACCCCACCTCACTCAACTTGGTGTCTAGTTTAGATGTAGGCATGGACATAGGGGGGGTGTTGTTCTCTCAATGAACTTTCCCTCCCCCCATTATGCATAAAACGATCAACTCTTTCACATTAGCCATTTTTTATGGTACTTGTGCTTCAAAGACGAGTTTTTTGGTCATGGGCCCAAGGATAATTCTTCGCAGTGCCATACCAATTGACTCAAACATAGGTGGCTCCGGCCACCGCCCTCTCTGAGAGAGGCCAGAGCTCGCTCTGTTTTGTGTGGTTGTTTTCTAAGAGTGGTTTATGGACCGTTGTTAGTGTGTGTGTTGCCTTGTTGGTCTTTCCTCCTTCTTGGCCTTGCTCTCTCGTCTCTTTGGTGTTTTTGTCATTCGTTTAGAAGCCGTCTAGGTGCTTAGCGGTACTACCGCCGGTGGCGATCGGTACTACCACTCTGAGCGGTACTACCGCCCTCCAGCGCGGTATTACCGCTGTATGGCGCGGGCAGGGTGATGAAGTCATGTACCTAGGGTAGGGTCATGACCCTGTCCAAAGTACCCTACCCAAGGACATCTTTAGAAGAAGCTGCCTTCCAGTCGACCAAGAGGGATTCCACTCGACAGACTTGAAGACACTCGACCATGAAGACACCCGACCATGAAGACTCACTCGACCACTCTGTATTTAAACGGTCTGTAATTAAGTAGTCTTTATGGTCAAGAAGACGCTTTATGTGAGGCGTTACCAGTAACGCCAGGCCTTAATGTACTTTAAACCGTCCGTTACATGGGCTGGCTGGGGTCTTGGCATCCTCTATATAAGCCACCCCCCTCCACTGGCATAAGGGTTCACACCCCTGTAACTCTCACACTTATAATCCAGTCGACTGCCTCCGGGCTCCGAGACGTAGTGCTGTTACTTCCTCCGAGAAGGGCCTGAACTCATAAATCTCTTGTGTATACAACTCCTCCATATCTAGGATCTTGCCTCTCCATACCTACCCCCCATTCTACTGTCAGTCTTAGTACCATGACAGTTGGCGCCCACCGTGGAGCAGGTGTCTTAGCCGCTTATTGGAGAAGTTGCAATTGTTTCGATCTCCTTCATCATGGTTTCTGGCGGAGTTCTGGTCGAGGGCCGCGAGATCCGTCTCGGCGCGCTCACATTCATCGCCGACGACTCTGCTTGGCTCCAGGAGGCTCCACTCGACATTGACGCGCTTCCCGTCCGCGGGGCAACACACTTTTGCGCATGTGTACGCGGTGTCCTGCTGCGGCAACCGTCGGCCCCATACCGGTCGACTCCTGCATCGTCCTCACTCCCTGTCTCCCGCCAGCGCAAGCGTTCTGGTAGGTCGAGGCTTCAGCGGTGGCTGAAACACACAGTGGCTCACCAATCGGCCACCACTCAAGTCGCGGCGATCGAGCCCGACGAATCTCTCTACGGCCTGTTCGATCTGTCGACTGGCTCCGTAGTGACCGCATCCGAATGCGACAGCAGTGACCCAGCGGCGGAGGTCTTGATGGTCAACGGGCCTCATAGTCCTCCCGGCTTCCCCCGCACCGATGGAGCGGATGGTGGAGGCGACCCCGCACAAGTCCACGAGGAATATCAACCCGAGCAACTTACCTCTCTGCAAAGAGAAGAGTTGCGCCACCGGAATATGGATGCTCTGCATACTCCCATCATAGGAGAAACCCCCGAGGCTCGTGCCTTGGAGGATGCGCGTTTAGCCAACTTGGCTGAGCGCACTCGGCTGGAGAACCTCCAGCGGGCACTCAACGAGCGCGCGCGGCAACGAGTTCCAGACTCCTGTCGACGTCAACTCTTTCCGCCGATGACTCAGGTATACCGAACCCCAATTCAAAATCTAGCAGCTGCGGCCTGGATAGCGGAGTCGATTCGGCCCTCTCAATCAGAGGCTGGCAGAGGCTTGATGTAGATCAGGGATTTGCTCCGGGCAGCAGGAGATCAGAATTCAGCCATATCGCAGTCGCGCAATAGGATTCACATTCGATCCGTCGCTGCGAATACCATTCAGTCGGCTCACAGCCCCAGATCGCCTCCACGGCATGAGGGACGTGGAGGTCGACATGATCCATATGATGACCGATTCGATCGCGATGATCGGCGTCGAGTGCCCACCCCTCCCCCAAGAGGTGGGTCTTACGTCCCTCGGCAACAAGATGACAGACGCCAGCACAGTGTTGGCCGAAGAGCTCCGGTCGACCCCAGGGAACCAGGCTTTGATGCGAGATCCATTATCATGCAAGGTCTGGTCGACCGGAACAGAGCTCACCGTGAAGGCCACGACAGAGACGCGCCCACCAGCGGCAGAGTTCATGTTTCAGGACCAGAGTGTTTTAGCAGAGCCATCAGGGCCGCAGTGATCCCTCCCAACTTCAGGTTGGCGACTGGGGTGAGTAAGTTCACCAGTGAGTCCAAGCCTGATACTTGGCTTGAGGACTACCGAGTGGCTGTTCAGATTGGCGGTGGCAATGATGAGGTGGCCATGAAACACCTACCGCTCATGTTGGAGGGCTCGGCCAGAGCCTGGCTGAATCAATTGGTGCCTAGCAGCATTTACACTTCGGAAGATCTTGCCCGAGTGTTTGTTAGGACATTCGAAGGAACTTGCAAACGACCAGCAGGTTTGACTGAGCTACAAGTTTGCGTGCAGAAGTCGAATGAGACCTTGAGAGATTACATCCAGAGGTGGATCACGTTGCATCATACAGTGGAAAATGTATCTGATCACCAAGCAGTATGTGCCTTCAAGGAAGGCGTTAAGAACAGAGAGTTGAGTTCGAAGTTTGGTCGGACCGGAGACATGACCCTGAGTCGAATGATGGAGATCGCCACCAAATATGCCAATGGTGAAGAAGAGGATCGACTCCGGAGTGGTAAATACAAGCGAAGCCAGTCGGAAAAAGGAAATTCCAATCGGAAGGAGAAGCGGAAAGCCGAACCCGTTGCTGCTGGGGAAGCCTTGGCCGTGACTCAGGGCAAGTTTAAAGGGAAACCCAAAGGATACTGGAACCCCAAGAAGGTGAAAGACAAGGAAGGAAATGACGTGATGGACTTGCCATGCCATATCCACACGAAAAAAGATGAAGAGGGTAACTTCATCTACCCAAAGCATACCACTCGTCAGTGCCGGCTCTTAATCCAGCAGTTTCAAGGAAAACAGTCCAAGGATAAGGAGAAGGAGTCGGACAAGGCTGAGGACAAAGAGGGCACTGATGAAGAATATCCCCATGTCAATTCCACTCTGATGATTTTTGTTGATGTTGAGAGCAAAAGTCGACTGAAAGTTATCAACCGTGAGTTGAATATGGTTGCTTCGGCAACGCACAGTTATCTGAAATGGTCTCAGACTACCATCACATTCGACCAGTCCGATCATCCGACGCACATAGCCACCCCTGGGAGGCAATCTTTGGTGGTCGACCCTGTCGTCGAAGGCACTCGACTGACTAAGGTACTGATGGATGGCGGCAGTGGATTGAATATATTGTATGCGGAGACGCTAAAGAGAATGGGCATTCCGATGTCCAGACTCAGTTCCAGCAGCATGAGTTTCCATGGAGTCATACCTGGGAAGAAGGCTGAATCACTCTGCCAAATAGCCCTCGATGTGGTCTTCGGCGATTCGAAGCATTTCCGCAAAGAAAAGTTAACATTTGAAGTTGTGGATTTCTAGAGTGCTTATCACGCCATTTTAGGCAGACCAGCCTACGGACGATTCATGGCTCGACCATGTTATGTGTACCTCAAATTGAAGATGCCTGGTCCCAAAGGGGTGATCACCATCACTGGCAATCGGAAAAAGGCAGAAGAGTGCTTTCAGAAAGGCTCGAAGATCGCTGATGCTCAGATGGAGGTAGTAGAACTACAGGAATATCAGAAAACCGCGGATCCAAGTGATTTGTTGCAAGCCAAGAAGCCTGCTACCGAATCGGCGTTCCAGTCGTCTGGTGAGACCAAGCTGGTTCACATCCACCCGACCGACCCCAATGCTGCTCCGACTCATATCTCCACAACACTCGACTCCAAATAGGAAGAAGCGCTCATCAAGTTCCTCCGTGAGAACTGGGACATCTTCGCATGGAAGCCTGCTGACATGCCGGGTGTTCCCAGGGGGCTGGCTGAGCACCGCCTACGAGTCGACCCAAAGATAAAACCTGTGAAGGAACATCTTTGACGGTCCGCCATCCAGAAGAGAAAGGCCATTGGCGAAGAGGTAGCTTGGCTCCTGGCAGCGGAGTTTATCCGAGAGATTTACCACTCCGAGTGGCTCGCCAATGTTGTCATGGTCCCCAAGAAGGACAAGTCACTTCGCATGTGCATTGATTTCAAACATATCAATCGGGCCTGCCCGAAATATCATTTTCCTCTCCCTCGCATCGACCAAATTGTCGACTCGACTGCGGGATGTGAGAGATTGTCTTTTTCAGACGCCTATTTCGGGTACCATCAGATTCGTCTGTATGGACCCGATGAGATCAAAACAACTTTCATCACTCCATTCGGGTGCTTCTGCTATGTCACCATGCCATTCGGCCTCAAGAATGCCGGAGCCACGTTCATGAGGATGATTCGAAAGTGTTTACTCACTCAGATCAGTCGGAATATGGAAGCATACATCGATGATATTGTGGTCAAGTCACGAAAGGGTTCCGACCTGTTGACTGACCTCGCTGAAATATTTGCCAATCTCAGGAGGTATGATATCAAGCTTAATCCATCAAAATGCACATTCGGAGTTCCTGGTGGAAAGTTAGTCGGTTTTCTCGTTTCAGAACGAGGAATCGACGCTAACCCAGAGAAAGTTGGCACCATACTCCGAATGAAACGCCCTGTGCGTGTGCACGATGTCCAGAAGCTTACTGGAAACTTGGCCGCGTTAAGTCGATTCATATCTTGCCTCGGTGAAAAGGCATTGCCTCTTTACCGACTGATGAAGAAGTCAGACAAGTTCGAGTGGACTCCAGAAGCTGATGCAGCGTTTGCCGAGCTAAAAGCTCTGCTCTCCACCCAGCTGGTGCTTGCTGCTCCAATTGGCAAAGAGCCTCTGTTGCTTTACATTGCAGCCACAGGACAAGTCGTCAGTACAGTACTTACGGTCGAGCGGGAAGAAGAAGGGAAAGCCTTCAAAGTTCAGCGCCCAGTGTATTATCTTTCCGAAGTTTTGACCCCATCGAAGCAAAGATACCCTGACTATCAGAAGCTTGTGTATGGGATCTACATGACCACAAAGAAGGTTGCTCATTATTTCTCTGATCATTCCATTACAGTCGTCAGCGACGCCCCACTGTCAGAGATTCTGCACAACAGAGATGCAATTGGTCGAGTGGCGAAATGGGCGATTGAACTCCTTCCCCTTGATATCAAGTTTGAGGCAAAGAAAGCCATTAAGTCCCAAGCTATAGCAGATTTCCTTGCCGAGTGGATTGAACAACAACAACCGACTCAAGTTCACTCGGAGCATTGGACCATGTTCTTTGATGGCTCTAAAATGTTAAATGGTTCCGGTGCTGGGGTAGTATTGGTTTCCCCTCGCGGAGATAAGCTCAGATATGTGCTCCAGATCCACTTTGATTCCTCTAATAATGAAGCAGAATACGAGGCACTTTTATATGGGTTGCGCATGGCCATTTCACTCGGTGTCCGTCGCCTGATGGTTTATGGCGACTCAGATTTAGTGGTCAATCAGGTGATGAAGGAGTGGGACGTTAGATGCCCAGCCATGACTGGATACTGCAATGCAGTGAGAAAGCTTGAGAAGAAATTTGAAGGGTTAGAGCTCCATCATATACCCCGACTGAAGAATCAAGCGGCTGATGACTTGGCGAAGATAGGTTCCAAGAGAGAAGCTATTCCCAGTGACGTGTTCTTGGAGCATATCCACACTCCATCAGTTAAAGAAGATCCTTTTACCGAAGAAGGTCTGCAGCCTAAGAGTGTCACAGATCCGACTGTAGTTGAAGTTCCAGTAGTGGTCGACCTGATCATGGAAGTGTTGGTGATCACTCCCAATTGGACAGTGCCATATATCGCGTATATCTTGAGGAAAGAGCTCCCAGAGGATGAAGAAGAGGCTCGACAGATCGTCCGCCGATCTAAAGCCTTTACCGTGATAAGGGGACAGTTGTACAGGGAAAGCGCGACTGGAGTTGGTCAGAAATGCATAACGCCGGAAGAAGGTCGAATAATCCTTGACGACATCCACTCGGGGACCTGTGGCCATCATGCGTCCTCTCAGACCATTGTAGCCAAAGCATACCGAGCCGGATTTTACTGGCCAAGAGCGAATGAAATGGCAAAAGAGATAGTCGACAAGTGTGAGGGATGCAATTTTACTCCAATATGTCACACAAGCCCGCCTCATCTTTAAAGACCATACCACTCGTCTGGCCCTTCATTGTATGGGGATTGTATATGGTTGGACCCCTGAGAATAGGCAGAAGCGGGTACACCCATGTGCCGGTAGCAGTCGACAAGTTCACCAAGTGTATTGAAGCTAAAACCATCAAGAACCTTGATGCCTGCACTGCTGCCAGCTTCATCAGAGAGTTGATATTCAGATATGGAGTCCCACACAGTACCATCACTGACAACGGGTCAAACTTCGATTCCGAGGAATTCAGAGTGTTTTGCACATCTCAGGGCACACGAGTCGACGATGCTTCAGTCGCTCATCCTCAGTCGAATGGACAGGCAGAACGAGCGAATGGCTTGATTCTCAAAGGGTTGAAACCCCGATTGATGCGTGATCTCAAGCACGCAGCTGGTGCATGGGTCGACAAGCTTCCGTCAGTGCTTTGGGGGTTGAGGACCACGCCTAACTGGTCGACTGGGAGAACTCCGTTCTTCTTGGTCTACGGAGCTAAAGCGGTCTTGCCGAGTGACCTGCTTCACAACGCTCCCCGAGTCAAGCTTTACACCGAGTCTGAAGAAGAACAAGCCCGGCAGGACGCAGTCGACCTTCTAGAGGAAGAAAGGGAGATGGCTTTGATCCAATCGACCATTTACCAATAGGACTTGTGTCGCTTCCACGCCAAAAACGTGAGGAGTCGAGCCTTCCAGGAAGGAGATTTGGTTCTCCAAGTGGATCAGCAGAAACCACACAAGCTCGCTCCTTCTTGGGAAGGCCCCTTCATCGTCACCAAGGTTCTCCACAATGGAGCATACCGTCTTTACAATGTCGAGCACCAGATCAACGAGCCCCGAGCTTGGAACTCGAAGCTTCTCCGCCCCTTTTATACTTAAGTATTCACTCGGACGAGTTGTAATAAAAGTACTTCTGTAGTTTATTTATCAAAGACAAGAGCTGTATAATTTTCCAAGTGATTGTCGTTACTTTTGTCCGCATAAAGCAGTCCCCCAGTGGGTGGCTTAGCTGTGAATCCTTTTCGCCTAAGTCTGTAAAAAAATCCTTACCGAGTGGTGAGCCAGCCTCCCACTTGGGGGCTTAGCTGCGAATCTGTTTTGCCTAAGTTAAACAAAATCCTACCGAGTGGTAAGCCAGCCTTCCACTCGGAGGCTTAGCCGTAGTCCAAGGACTCGCCTAAGTTTAAACAAAATCCTACCGAGTGGTAAGCCAGCCTTCCACTCGGAGGCTTAGCTACAGTCCAAGGACTCGCCTAAGTTTAAACAAAATCCAACCGAGTGGTAAGCCAGCCTTTCACTCGGAGGCTTAGCTGCATTCCAAGTACTCGCCTAAGTTTAAACAAAATCCTGCCGAGTGGTGAGCCAGCCTCCCACTCGGGGGCTTAGCTGCAGCATAGCGCTTGCCTAAGTTCAAATACAACATGCGCTCGGCAAGGAGGACGAGGCGCAGGTCGACTGCTACCCTCTCCTTCCGAGCTACGCCACAAATACAACATGCGCTCCGCAAGGAGGACGAGGCGCAGGTCGACTACTACCCTCTCCTTCCGAGCTACGCCACAAATACAACGTGCACTCCGCAAGGAGGAGCGGGCGCAGGTCGACTACTACCCTCTCCTTCCGAGCTACACCACAAACACAACGTGCGACCCACAAGGAGGACGAGGTGCAGGTCGACTGTTACCTTCTTCTTCAGAGGTACGCCACGGGAATCCTACCGAGTAGAGAGCAGACCTCCCACTCAGGGGCTTAGCTGCAGCCCAGTGCTCACCTAAGTTTTTTGAAAATCCTACCGAGTGGAGAGCAGACCTCCCACTCGGGGGCTTAGCTGCAGCCCAGTGCTCGCCTAAGTTTTTTGAAAATCCTACCGAGTGGAGAGCAGACCTCCCACTCGGGGGCTTAGCTGCAGCCCAGTGCTCGCCTAAGTTTTCGAAAATCCTACCGAGTGGAGAGCAGACCTCCCACTCGGAGGCTTAGCTGCAGCCCAGTGCTCGCCTAAGTTTTTGAAAATCCTACCGAGTGGAGAGCAAACCTCCCACTCGGGGGCTTAGCTGCAGCCCAGTGCTCACCTAAGTTTTTTGAAAATCCTACCGAGTGGAGAGCAGACCTCCCACTCGGGGGCTTAGCTGCAGCCCAGTGCTCGCCTAAGTTTTTTGAAAATCCTACCGAGTGGAGAGCAGACCTCCCACTCGGGGGCTTAGCTGCAGCCGAGTGCTCGCCTAAGTTTTTGAAAATCCTACCGAGTGGAGAGCAGACCTCCCACTCGGGGGCTTAGCTGCAGCCCAGTGCTCGCCTAAGATTTCGAAAATCCTACCGAGTGGAGAGCAGACCTCCCACTCGGAGGCTTAGCTGCAGCCCAGTGCTCGCCTAAGTTTTTGAAAATCCTACCGAGTGGAGAGCAAACCTCCCACTCGGGGGCTTAGATGCAGCCCAGAGCTCGCCTAAGTTTTTGAAAATCCTACCGAGTGGAGAGCAAACCTCCCACTCGGAGGCTTAGCTGCAGCCCAATGCTCGCCTAAGTATGATGAAGTATGATTCGATTGCAATCTGTGCTTCATCCTTACCTGCAAAAAAGCATTTCAAACAACAACATATAGACCAAGCGAAAGAGAATGTTCATTCGGAGGTAGATGCAAACGTATTCAACGTCAAATCCAAGTTCAGATAACGTCTTATGGAACCAGAAGTGCTCAGACACTAAGCCTGTTAAAGTTTATCGGTTACAAAAACCACTCGGCATACCGAGGCAAATTTAAAGCATCGAGCATAGAAGTTTTTTACCCCTCCTGTGGAGGGCTGGAGGGCGCAACGAACTCGTCCAGGTCAATTCCATCAGCGATCCGAGTGGCAGCAGCGATGAAGGTCTCCATGAAGGATCGGAAGTCATGCTTCTTGGTATTGGCCACCTTGAGAGCTGCCAGTTTGTCCTCTCGCGCATCCTTGCAGTGAACACGGACCAGAGATAGAGCAACGTCAGCACCGCACCTGGCAGAAGACTTCTTCCATTCTTGCACTCGACTTGGAACTTCGTTCAGTTGAGTCATCAGAGACTCGAGGTCGTTCTGAAGTGTTTCTCTTGGCCAGAGTACCGTGTCGATGCGCGACGTTGCAACCTTCAGCCTTGCAATATAATCGACCACAGCGGCAACGCGAGACTCGAGTCGGAGCACGTTCATGGCAGCTTCATCCTTCACAGGAGAGGTTATAGGATCCAAGCCAGTCTCCACTCGACTAGTCTCCTCTTCAAAGCTTTGGCAGAATTCTGCGGATACGATCCAAGGATAAGACAACATTTCTACAATAAGTCAGTGTTACCAGTCGGATATAAGGGGTTACCTTCGAGCATGAGGAACAACTTCTTGGCGAGCCCCCCCAGATAAATCTCCAAGTCGTTCTTCTTTCCAGCCAGCTCACTAGCCTTATCACTCAAGGCCAACTTGTCACTCTTCAGTCGACTGGCATACTTGTTAGCCGTGTCGAGAGCAGCTTTCAGATCAGTATTCTCCTCTTCAAGTTTGCTGATGGAAGCCAACATTTCTTCTGCGAGTTTGATCTTTTCCGAAGCTGCTTTCTGCGCCTCAACAAGTTCAAGATCCTTCTTCTTCAGAGAGTCCCTTAGTTTGTCTGCAAAATAACAGCGACATCAAGTTCGGGAGCGATCAAGGAACAAAGGCAGTCGTCGAAGTTCTTACCAAACATACCTTTTGCCTCCTCCTTCGCCTTCATGAAGTTCTCTTGGACAAGCTTCAGATCAAGTTCAAGCTGGATATGCTTGTTCTCCAATTCAGTATAACGATCTGCAAGCTCACAAGATTTCTGCGAAGGATCAATCGACAAACATAAAAAATAGATCACTTCCGAGTGACTAAGAGAAAAGGCGTAGTATTTCTAAGACTATAGCCGAATCTAAACATTCAACTGTAGTCTCGGGGACTACACCCAGTGGGTGCACTCAGCGTGCCCCCACTGGTTCTACCAGCTAGAGTCGATCAGTCGACCAAAAAAGACAGAAAGGCTAACCACCAACAGTTAGTCACAGTTCAAAAAAAGAGAGTGTTCTTCAGACCATAGTCGCCTGCCAGCAGTCGACCACAGTCTCGGGGACTACACCCAGTGGGTGCACTCAGCGTGCCCCCACCAGTTTACGATTCCAATCGACCATATCGAGTAAAACAAGCAATGAGCAAAAGTTCAAGGCATAAGACTATGGTCGACTGCCAGCGGTCCACCATAGCCTTGGGGACTACACCCAGTGGATGCACTCAGCGTGCCCCCACCAATCCAAATATTCAACTGACACACCCACTGGGCGTACGACAGATACTAAGATTTTCAGAAAGAAAAGTTTTCAAGCATCATATCCTAACAGAACAGGCGGCGATCGACCAACCTGAACATTGCTCTGAAGGGCTGAACTGGCGTCATAAGCCGCTTGACTGGCGTCTCGGATCACCTTCACTTGCTCCATCATAACCCTCGCCTGGCGTATGGCTTCTCTAGCAGCGCTTGCTTGGTCTTCTGGGACGTGGTGGGTAGAGAAAAGTGAAGGCTCATCAGCACTCGACGATGAAGGGCGAGCACTCGTCAGCGGTACCGCAAAGGATACGGTAGGCCGAGTGACATTGTCCCCCTCCGCAACCAACGTCTCAGGTGCTGATACGACTTGAGCTGTCCTGTCAGCAGACGCTCTCCTATTCCTCCTGTGCCTCAGTGGTTCCTCGTCATCATCATCAGGAAGATCAATGACAATACTAGGTGGAGCTACAGAAAAGATTCGAAGTCAAAAATGAAGATCCTGTCGACTGAAAACGGAACTACAAAGGTCATACTAGGGTTGGAAGTAACAGCATCCTCCATCTCTTGATCTTCAAGTTTGGTCGAGGTCTCAGAAGTCGCAGCACTGCAATTCCAGAAATCAGTCAGTCAATGAACAAATCGACCAAGAGTAAATTCATGAGAAACGAGAAGACGCAAGTTACGTCATTACCCAGAAATAGTGGGAATCGCCATCTTCATCTTCGGCAAGGCCTTCGTTGGCTTTGACAGCGCCACTCGAGATTGCTTCGGCGCTTTCTCAGTCGGTGCCGGAGAGGTCGTCCGAGGACGCTTGGTCAACTGTACAACAGGCGCAATCCCCTTGCCGCGTTCGACTGCAGGGTCATGGGTAAGCTTAGATCTCCTTTCAGAACGGGGAGGTGCGACTTCCTCCTCCTCTTCCTCCTCCTCTTCCTCATCGGAATCACCATCTTCATCACCCTCATCGCCATCCGATTCCCACTCCTCTTGACTATCACCTCCACTTCCTTCCTCCTCCTCAGTCCGTGCCTACGCCCCATTGGGCATCGAGTACAACTCAGTGGTGGCCTGACAAACAACGAAACAAGCCAAAGGTTAATCGACCGATTGGCAATGAAACAAAGTGAATGAAACAGGAGCACCACCGGGAGTAAATGGTCATACTGTGTCTGGTTGATAAGACTGGTCGAGTGGTGGGATCCTCCTAGCCCCACGAGGGTTATCTTCGTTCCCCGTGATGGCAGTCATCCACCTCTCAAGTGTGGCGTCGTCAACCTCCTCTGGGTGGACCCGAGTGGTGTCCTCGATACCAGAGTACAACCACATCGGGTGACCTCGGTACTGGAGCGGCTGAATGCACCGTCAAAGAAAAACATCCAAAAGATCCATGCCAGTGACACCGTCGCGAATGAGTTGAACCACATGCTCCACCAACATTTTAACCTGAGCCTTTTCTTCCGGAAGTACCTTCAGGGAAGATGGCTTGTTCACTCGGTCCATGGAGAACGGAGGGAGACTAGTCGACTGCCCTGGCGTCGACTCGTCTTGGCAGTAGAACCAGGTCGACTGCCACCCTCTAACCGACTCGGCAAGGGTCATGGCTGGAAAAGCACTCTTACTCCTAATTTGGATCCCAAGCCCCCCACACATCTGAATAACCTTGGTCCTCTCATCATCCGGACTCGCCTTTTTCACCGTCTGAGAGCGACAAGTGAATATGTGCTTAAAGAGACCCCAGTGCGGCCGACAACCCAGGAAGTTTTCGCACAGAGACATGAAAGCGGCGAGGTAGGCGATGGAATTGGGACTGAAATGGTGGATTTGTGCCCCGAAAAAGTTCAGAAACCCTCGGAAGAAAAGATTCGGTGGCAGAGAGAATCCGTGATCTACATGAGTGGCTAAGAGAACACAATCACCCTCCAGCGGCTGCGGTTGCCACTCGGTCCCCGGAAGTCTTGCTGACCCATGGGGGATCAGTCCCTGATTGGCCAGATCGTCGAGATCCTTCTGGGTGATGGTCGAGCGGATCCAATCTCCTTGGACCCAACCTTGTGGCAGGCGGGACCACGATGAAGATCCACCCCTACTGGTCGCTCTCCCCTTTGCTTTCGCTGTCGCCGTAGCCTTATTCGCTCGCTCCAAGGCCGCCGTCTTCTCCTTCACCATCGTCGCCGGCGAGGCGTGCGAGGAGTGGATGGGTGGAGGAAAAAGCGGGCGCAGCGGGCGAGGTAGAGGAAAGTGGAGAGGGGAATGGAGACACACTGTTCAAAAAACCCCCGTCCGGTACCTTATATAAGGACACTTCCGAGTGGCTGACAGGTAGGCCTGGGCGATCCTGTCAAATCCCGAAATAGCCGCGCGCGTGATACGTTGCGAAAAAGTCGGCACAGAAATCGAGGCGTCTTCGCCTTATCCCATCCGAGTACTGCGGCCCTCTCCGCTTCGCACGCTTCCCAAAATTCGGATCCCACTAAATCCACTAACAGCAGAGCAACCTGTCAGGCGGCAGATTCCTTACGATCCGTCGCTCGGAAGTCCACCAAGTTCAAAAGTTCACTCGACAGAGGAAAAGAATGGATCAAGGCGACTGAAAGAAAAGTTGATGCCATCACAAAAAAAGGTCATTGATCCAGAATGTGACATACTCAGAACACGGAAAACAGGTCGGAAAAATTATCAACTCCTTCCTCACTCAAACCTCGATCCATTCGGGGACTAATGATGAAGTCATGTACCTAGGGTAGGGTCATGACCCTGTCCAAAGTACCCTACCCAAGGACATCTTTAGAAGAAGCTGCCTTCCAGTCGACCAAGAGGGATTCCACTCGACAGACTTGAAGACACTCGACCATGAAGACACCCGACCATGAAGACTCACTCGACCATTCTGTATTTAAACGGTCTGTAATTAAGTAGTCTTTATGGTCATGAAGACGCTTTATGTGAGGCGTTACCAGTAATGCCAGGCCTTAATGTACTTTAAACCCTCCGCTACGTGGGCTGGCTGGGGTCTTGGCATCCTCTATATAAGCCACCCCCCTCCACTGGCAGAAGGGTTCGCACCCCTGTAACTCTTACACTTATAATCTAGTCGACCGCCTCCGGGCTCCGAGACGTAGGGCTGTTACTTCCTCCGAGAAGGGCCTGAACTCATAAATCTCTTGTGTATACAACTCCTCCATAGCTAGGATCTTGCCTCTCCATACCTACCCCCCATTCTACTATCAGTCTTAGTACCACGACACAGGGGGTTATATCGGGGCAGGGGGAGTTTTCTTCTCCCCCATACCCATTCGCACGCCCCCTCGCTCTGTTCCTCTCTCCAGCAACCGGCGCCGCGGGAGGGCTCCGGCGGATTTCCCTCTCCGGGGCGTTCCTCTCCATTTCCTTCGGTGGAGACGATCCCCACCTTGTCCTCTTGCCATCGATGCCGGTATTGCCCCCGTTCCCTCTTTCTTCTTGTCTAGATTTCCAATCTAGCATCTTAGGGGCAATAGCAGTTGAATCTCTAGATTTTTGGCCAAATCTAGGCTTGAGTAGGATGGAGAATGCTTCTAGGCAGTTTGGATTGATGTTTGGTTGGAGTATCTTTGAATTAGGTAGGACAGTAGTGCCGGATCTGACCACGGTAGTAGGAAACTGCTGTTTCCCCGTCTCGAGCGGTACTACCGCTCTCTCCAGAGTGGTACTACCGCTTGGAGCGGTACTACCGCTCTCTATGGAGCAGTACTACCGCTTGGGGCGGTACTACCGCTCGCAGGTCACGGTACTACCGCCCTCTACCAGGTTCCACAATGCTCTTTCCTCTCAGTGATCCTTTTGCTTGTGTTTTGTGGCTTATGCTCGTTCTTTCTGGTTGTTTGCGTGTTTTTGTGTGTGGTTCCAGGTGATGAGCTTCCTGAGCGTCAGGCTCATCGTGTCAACCCCGGTCGTGCCACGTCCAAATGCTACCGCACCACTGAGTCTGCCGGAGGTTCTTCAAGTGCTCCACCTCCACCTCAACTCCAGAAGAAGTCTGGTGTCAAGCCGAAGCCAGGCAAAACCGTGCCAGAAATGCAGCCCAAGGAGTTCTGGGCAAGGCGTCGCCGCAACCCGTATGAGGCAGAACAAGATCCCACCTTGATCAACCGTCCATTCTGGAACAGGTTCCAGTTTGACATCTTCTTTGATGTTCTCAAAGCCAAGAAGAACCTCTTTGTCAACGTGCACTCCATCGACACCGACCATATGGAGAAGGATCCTGAATACTTTGGTGAAGCTCTTCAGGTGTGCACTCAACTGAACATTCTTGGAGTCATGCAATTCAACAAAGATTATGATGCAGATATTGTGACCCAATTATATGCCACGGTTCATCTTGGGACTGGTGAGGATAGGACTTTGACGTGGATGACAAATGGCAAGTTGCTTTCAGTCAAGTGGAAAGCTTTCATGGAGTTGATTGGGGTGCAAGATCTAGGTCTTGAGTCTCCTGCCGGCTTTCGCCCACACCGCAACACCAACGCCACTCACAAGCATGCTCTATGGCCCTACTTCACTTTGAGGATCAACCCTGAGACGAAGAAGGAAACTTATGAGCTGCCTGCTTCTGGATATTCTTCACCATGTCTTCAGAGAGACTCTTTTCCCCCGTATCGGGAATCTGGATATGGTTCACTCCTATCTCGTGGATATGCTTCTCTTCTGCCAGCGTCAGAAGGAATAGAACACCGAAGAGTCCTTGGATATCTCTCATGGTATGTGGTATGGGCTGTTATCTGCTATCTCCGAGCGCAAGTGCCCGATTTATGGTCCGTTCATCATGCTGCTTATTGAGAAGGCCTGGGCTCGTGTCTATCCCCAGGTGATGCTGGAGACTGGAGAGTTGGTTTCTCACGACATCAAGCGTCTGAGGAAGAAGGATAACAGGGGCACTCAGGGCCCTAAGACTGGAGTTCCCTCGTCTGCTACTGCCATGGAGACCGAGGAGGAGACTGGGGATGAGGCTGAGGATGATGATGATGACTACGTGCCTTCTGAGGCAGAGCCCTCTTGGGCAAAGAAGCTCAAGCTCAAGATGAAGAAGTTGTTCTGCATGGAGTCCCACGGTCAGTACATGACTCATGTGGCTGAGAAGAAGGCCCGAGGTCATCACAAGGAGCTCATGCGTTAGTTGGGTGCTACAGTTTATAGTGGATCTGAGGACCAGCTTACTGAGGAGGAGGAGTGCATTCAGCAGCACTGCCCATGGACCGATTCTGATGCCGAGCACTTCCCGACTGACGACGGTGGCGCAGATGATCCCACTGAGATCTGATGTGTGTGTCCCTCTTTTGCTATCACCTGGAGCCGTAGCAACACTCCCTCTCCTTTTTGGTGTCTCGATGCCAAGGGGGAGAGAGTTTAGGGATTTGTGCTTTGTGTCTTCCGTCTTCTGTGTTTTTGTTTTCCTCGCAATTTGCTTTGTTTGGTTTGTGTCAATGAGACCTAAGTTCCAGTCATATGGTGTGAGACATATGCTTCCTTATCTTTATCATTATCTATGTCACTATCTAGCTTATGAGTTGCATGCTTATCCTGTTAAGTTATCTTTGCTTCTCTCATATACCTTGCTTAGGTGGTTGGTCTCTAAAATGTAGGGGGAGCGTTGATCCTAGTATGTGTGCCGTGCAGTCCAAAGCACTTATCTAGATAGCACACATCTAGGGGGAGCCCATCTACATTTTAGGACGGTGGGGTTTGTGCGCTTATCCTATATCTCTCATGTTTTGTGCAAATCCCGTATTGTCATCAATCCACCAAAAAGGGGGAGATTGTAAGGTCATATTTATCCCCAAGATGTTTTGGTGATTGATGACAATGCTTGTGCGGACTAATCGTGTGCGTTAAGTTCTTTCAGAGATTCATCCATTGGCACGAGACGATTACCTCCCATCGGTGTTTTATTCAAGACGGTGTAGCTCCTTTGTTTCGCTGTTGGTAGACTAGTTTCGTAGGAGTCACCGTACTATCAAGAGGGGATCCGCTTTGGTAAGGCTAGGGTGGAATCAACACGTACACATCCGTATCACACCCGATGTCTTCCTTTCCACTTTGATGGAGCAGTCTTTCCTTTCCCTGTGCCTGCCCTGACCTACCCCAGCGGTAGTACCGCGGTCCTCAGCGGTAGTACCGCCGAAGCACTCAAGCGGTAGTACCGCTCCCAGAGTGGTAGTACCACTCCCCAGCGGTAGTACTGCTCCCTGAGCGGTAGTACCGCTTGTGGTCTTCGGCCGTAGTACCGCAGTTGTTCCGGGCTACTACCGCCTCGATTCGACCCGATGTTTTTCGTGTCGGGTTTTACGGTACTAAGTGCGGTAGTAGGGGCGGTAGTACCGCTCCAAGCGGTAGTACCGCGCCTACTCCCACGGTAGTACCGCTCTGGGGCCGGGTCTCTGATCTCCTCGTCAGCGCGGCAGTACCGCTGGGTGAGAGCGGTAGTACCGCCCTCAGCGGTAGTACCGCCCTGTCCAAGCGGTAGTACCGCTGAGGGAGTCCTGGACTAGGGGGTGTCCAGATAGCCGGACTACCATCATCGGCCGAACCATCGTCGGCCGAACTATCATCATCGGCCGGACTCCAAGAATATGAAGATACAAGATTGAAGACTTCGTCCCGTGTCCGGAGGGGACTTTCCTTGGCGTGGAAGGCAAGATTGGCGATACGGATATGTAGATCTCCTACCATTGTAACTGACTCTATGGAACCCTAGCCCTCTCCGGTGTCTATATAAACCGGATGGCTTTAGTCCGTAGGACAACAACAACAACAATCATACCATAGGCTAGCTTCTAGGGTTTAGCCTCCTTGATCTCGTGGTAGATCCACTCTTGTAACATCCACAATATCAATATCAATCAAGCAGGACGTAGGGTTTTACCTCCATCAAGAGGGCCCGAACCTGGGTAAAACATCGTGTCCCTTGTCTCCTGTTACCATCCGCCTAGACGCACAGTTCGGGACCCCCTACCCGAGATCCGCCGGTTTTCACACCGACATTGGTGCTTTCATTGAGAGTTCCTCTGTGCCGTCACCGATAGGAAGGATGCCTTCTCCCGTCTTCAAGGACGGTATTTTCGCCAAAGGAGCCTTGGCCGCCGGCCAAACTATACGGCTAGGTGGTTTTGTCATGACCGCCTGTCCGGCCACCGCTTCGACAATGACTTCTCAAGTCGTTAAAAGCAATCTTCACGTCAGCTCGGAATTTGCCGAGCGGCTGGATCCAATAGAGCTTTCGTCTGTCAACGAGCTCTTGGATCGCATCGCCGCCCTAGGAGTCGCTACAGACTACAATCAGATTGGGCTTAAAACCGATCTGAGAGAGATTAACTCTCCCCAGGTCACCCACCACGTTGCAGTGGTAGAAGAACAATGCGGCGACTCTTCTCCTGTATTGAAAACTAGTCATGTCCGGGCCCCCGAACCCTCCATCCCGGATTCCCGTGGAGGGACGACTTCGACCGAGCACTGAGCTTAAAATTAGGCCTCGTCCCGGACTCGTTGGACAACGTCCAGCAATCAAAGCTTCCAAATTTGGAAACTTCCCGGCCTTCGAGCCCTGAGATGGGTAGGGTTCCGCACTTAATTTCACCCACCCGCCCAGACATATGCGATCTATCTCTAATCCGGCAAGAGCCCGCTGAAATAGTACATCACTACTGGGCCAGATTCCTCCTAGTTATGGACAGGATAAAGGACTGCCGAGAGGAAAACGCAATCTCAATTTTTTGCAATAATTGCACGGATGAGGGGATCTTGAACGCCGTCAGCCGTCGTGAAATTACATGCTTTGCCGACCTGGCGTCCATAGTACGAAAGTACTGTGCGATGGAGAGTGTCCGGAAAACCGAAAATAAATTTTGGGACAATCAGGCCCCAAATACAACCCCAGTCCGCAACAAAAAGGTGCACTATACTCAGGCACCGGACACAAAAATCAAAAAGCAAATACCCCATAGAGGGCACGGAACCGTACTGGAGGGATGGCTTAGTGGACCCTGTAAAATTCACAGTACAGAAGGTGTTGTCCCAACACATAGCCTTCGAGCATGTTGAATATTACGGCAGGTGGCCAAAAGTGGAGAGGAGCTTCTAGCCCCGGAAAACCACTCCAACAATATCGGTACGGTATCAACAGTCTTCGAGACTTTCGCATCAAATAATATGCGGAAACGAACAATCCGCAGCCTCGTTGAAGTTACCAAGTAGCAACAACAAATCCATGGAGCGACACAGCCATCACCTTCAACGCCAGCGACGAACCTAAATTCCGAACAGCCTGAGCTCCAGCCGCACTGGTACTTAGTCCAATAGTGGACGGCTTTCGACTTACAAAGGTCCTCATGGATGGCGGCAGCGGATTAAACCTCATCTACGAGGAAACCCTTCAAAAAATGGAAAATAGACTGGAGCCGCATTGAGCGAAGCAGCACAACCTTTAGAGGAATAATCCCTAGCCGGGAAGCGCGCTGCACAGGAAAAATCACACTCGATGTGGTATTCGGCTCGCCGGACAATTACAGATCCGAAGAAGTCACGTTCCAAGTGGCCCCGTTCAACAGCGGTATCACGCTATATTAGGATGAGAGGCATTCACAATTTTTCAAGCCGTACCCCATTACGGGTACATGAAGCTCAAGATGCCTGGGCCCGGCGGAATAATCACTCTCGTTAGTGATCCGGACATAGCACTCCGCGCCGAAAACAAGACAGCCGCATTAGCCCAGGAGGCACTATCTGAAGCCTTAGCGGTAGAGGAACTCACCGCGCTGCGCTCTACGGTGAATAGGGACGATGTGATACTCGATAAGAGATCCAAGTCCACCTCCTTTAAACCAGCAGATGAAATAGTAAAATTCCAGGTCCACCCAACGGACCCAACAAAGACGGCCTCCATCGGGGCACAATTGAACCCTGATGTAGATGCCGCACTGCGAGAATTCCTTCGGGAAAATTGGGACATTTTCGCCTGGCACCCCTCGGATATGCCCGGAATCCCACGCAGATTGGCAGAACACAGCCTAAACATCCTAAAAGGATTCAAGCCAGTCAAACAGGCTCATCGACGATTTTCCGAACCCAAAAGACAGGCAATGGGAGAAGAGCTATCCAAACTATTGGAAGCCGGATTCATCAGAGACATCAAACATCCGGATTGGCTAGCAAACCTGGTAATGGTACCAAAGAAGGACAAATCCTGGCGACTATGTGTCGAATTCAAAGACCTAAATAAATCCTGCCCAAAGAATCCCTTCCCCCTCCCCCGCATCGACCAAATCATCGATGCCACTGCAGGGCATGATTCATTGTGCTTCCTGGACGCATACTCCGGCTATCATCAAATCAAGATGGCAGAAGCGGATCAAGCCGCAACGGCATTCATTACTCCATATGGACCATTCTGCTTCAACACGATGCCCTTCGGACTTAAAAACGCTGGCGCAACATATCAGCGCATGATTCAAACATGTCTGGCTACCCAGATCGGCAAAATAGTAGAGGCATACGTAGACGACGTAGTCGTCAAAACTAAACACGTCGAAACTCTAGTAGACGACTTGAGGCTCACATTCGACAACCTCATAGCATATGATATCAAGCTAAATCCGGAAAATGCGTTTTCGGCGTACCAGCTGGAAAGCTACTGGGCTTCATCGTATCCGGTAGAGGAATTGAAGCAAACCCAGCCAAGATCCGAGCTCTGTCACAGCTAGATATCCCAAAAGACCTCAAGCAAATACAAAAATTGACTGGATGCGTGGCGGCTCTAAGCTGCTTTATCTCCCATCTAGGAGAAAAGACATTGCCCCTCTATCGCCTCCTTAGGCGCACCGAACACTTCGAGTGGACGGATGCCGCCACGGCCGGACTCGAAGAAATAAAGGCCATATTGGCAACAAATCCGGTCCTGGCTGCACCCAACCTGGGCGAACCAATGTTGTTATACATCGCAGCAACGCATCAAGTTGTAAGCGCGGTACTCGTCGTCGAACGAGAGACAGAAGGGCATAAATTCCCTCTTCAAAAACCAGTATACTACGTATCCATTGTGTTAACCCCCTGCAAGTCCCGTTACCCGCACTATCAGAAGATAGCGTATGCGGTGTTCATGGCATCCCGGAAGCTCCGACACTACTTTCAAGAGTGTTCGATAACAGTGGCCTCTGAAGTACCACTTAGCGACATTATAAACAACCGCGACGCGATGGGCAGGATTGCAAAATGGGCCATTGAGCTCTTACCATTCGATATAACTTACAAACCTCGGCGAGCTATAAAGTCACAAGTTTTGGCTGACTTTGTCGCTGAATGGACCGAAGCCAAACTCCCTAAAGAGTACGGCGCATACTCCAATTGGATTATGCACTTCGACGGCTCTAAAATGTGGGCCGGATTGGGGGCTGGCGTCGTATTGACGTCCCCGACCGGAGACACAGTCCAATACGTACTTCAGATAATGTACACGGACTCCAACAACGCAGCCGAATACGAGGCCCTTTTACATGGTCTCCGGATGGCAATCTCCATGGGCATTCAACGCCTAGAGGTGCGCGGGGATTCAAACCTCGCAATATCCCAAATAAATGGAGACTTTGACGCCAAGGATCCGAAAATGGCAGCATATCGCAACGCTGTCCTAAAAATCTCAGCCCGGTTTGAAGGACTTGAATTCCATCACGTAGCCCGGGATAATAACCAAGCAGCCGACGTACTGGCACGCATCGGCGCAAAACGCGATGCTGTCCCTCCTAACATCTTCTTGGAACGGCTCTTCAAGCCATCCGTACTATGGGAAGAGGAGTCCAGAAATAACAAACCGGAACAAGCCGCACCCACCGGCGATTCAGCCGATGACATAACACCTTCAGCCCACGACATAATGGCAGTAATTGCCCCATGGACAGAGCCATTCCTAGCCTACTTGCTTAGGCAGGAACTTCCCGAAGACCAAAATGAGGCCCGCTGCATAGTCCAGCGATCTAAAGCCTACAAGGTCCATGAGGGAGAACTTTATAAGAAAAGCACAACCGGAGTCCTTCAAAGGTGTATCTCTGAAGAGGAAGGGCGAAACCTCCTGGCTGAAATTCATGCCGGACTAGGCGGACACGACGCAGCAGCCTGGGCCCTTGTAGGAAAGGCATTCCGTACAGGATTTTATTGGCCGACGGCCCGGGCAGATGCTCAGGACTTAGTGCAAAGATGCGTCGGTTGTCAGCTCTTTGCTAATCAGAGCCATATGCCACCCACCGCCCTCAAAACTGTACCCATTACCTGGCCATTCGCGATCTGGGGGCTTGACATGGTTGGACCCCTTAAAGGGGGAACCCACAAGCAAAGGTACCTATTGGTCATGGTGGAAAATTCACCAAATGGATAGAGGCCAAACCAGTCAAAACGGCAGAGTCTGGACCAGTGATAGACTTTATCTCCGGGGTAGTACACCGTTTCGGCGTCCCCCACAGCATCATCACCGATAACGGCACGAATTTCACGGCCGACAAGGTTAAATCATGGTGCAAAAATACGGGCATTAAGCTCGATTACGCTTCAGTCTATCATCTTCAAACCAACGGTCAAGTGGAACGAGCAAATGGTCTAATAATGAGCGGCATCAAACCCAGACTAGTGCGGTCACTTACGAAATCTGACACGCACTGGGTAGAGGAGCTCGACTCCGTACTCTGGGGGCTGCGGACAACGCCTAACCGTACTACCGGATTCACACCATTTTTTATGATATACGGCGCAGAAGCAGTTTTGCCCTGCGACATCATTCATGACTCACCTCGAGTGCGCATGTACGAAGAAAGAGAGGCCGAGTTGGATCGGCAGGACAGCTTGGACGCATTGGAGGAAGAACGCGACATCGCCAAGGCTCGTTCCGCATTTTATCAGCAACCGGCTCGAAGATACCAAAGCAGAGAAGTACGGGCCAAGACTTACAACGTTGGTGAACTAGTTCTACGTCTGCCGGACAAGAAAAAGGACAAGCTCAAGCCCAAATGGGAAGGCCCCTTCATCATCGATCAAGTCCTGACCGGCGGAGCGTACCGTCTATGAAATGCATCGGATAACCGACTCGAGCCGAACCCATGGAACGCAGCCCGCCTCCGAAGATTCTATGCCTAGCGCCGGACTAAGAGTTCGTCCCTTTCCCCCGTCCAAATTTTTTATACTTCAGCTGCCTTTTTGTTTCTCTTTTTTCTCTCACCCCTATTCATAACAGCCTTAAAAGGCTTATTTGTGCATAGTTCGCATGTAATTGATGTGCTATCCGCACTCACTATACCTAGGGGCTTCTTTACAAGAAGCTTAATTATAAGGGCTTCACGCCCAGCACGCGTGTTAAACTTCCACGTGTACCTTTTATTCACCAATATATGCATCGATATGACTTAAGTTTTGGCCAAGCTGGGTTGCCTGGCTCCTGTGCTTACCCCTACGTTCCCGATTGTTCGGCTAGGAGGTAAAGGGAGCACCTCTGCGATTGTTACTGCCGGGTCAGCCGGATGTGTACCTCAGACTGGGTGAAGCCGAAAGCTAGCGTTCTTAAGGGAATATTCGGTCGGTGATTTGAAAGATGATTTTTTACCAATTTATTTATCTGCCCCCAGATGTTATCCTGCTCTTTTCGCAGTCCGGACATGCTCTTTAGGGCATGCCTCCCCCAGAGGAAAGGAACACTTAACGGAACTATTCTCCCTGGAAGATGTTTCTTACTAACCATGTAATATAACATAACTAGTTGGGCACTTGTCTGATAAAGTACTAATGACCCCTACGCCTGGTCTCCATGCATACCCCGGTTGCTTCATAGCCGAGAAGGTATTCAGACACACTTCGGACTCTAGGGTCCCGAGGTCGAAGCGAAAAGGTCGGCAAAGACAAACGATCTACAATCCGGCTAGAAGGCATTTTACATGTCATTTTATAATACATTGTCAAATTGACTGACTGTATTCTTCCTCAATCCCGTCTAACAGGCTGTCTAATTTACAGTCCTGTTGGGAAAACTTAGAGGCCAACTCTACTTGGCCCTATACTAAACTCACAGGGATCTCCTTCCCATCGGGCCCCACATGTCCGACTTCGGCCATGCGGTTGGGATCCGCCTTCTTGTACCGCATCTTCACCATGGCCCAGGCCTCCCTGGCACCTTGGCGGCAGGCTGAAACCTTCCATAAATGGAAGCGCTGCCGCACTCCCTGAAGCTTCTCCGCAAGCTCCCCAAGGCCCTCGGGTAGGGAGAAGGCTGGCCATAAAACCTGGATGACGCCGCGCATTGCCTGCCGAACTCGTTCGATCAGTTGCAACAGCTCGGGAAGTTGATCACCCGTTGATACGGGCATCTCCTCCGCAGGACGACCTGTGAGTATACCTACAGACATATTTTGTCAATTGACTTCCTCGCCGAACTCTTCTTTTCCAAAGGAGTTCGCTCAAGCACTTACTATAGATGCCGCGACGAAGCTGCTGATTCTCCTTAACGGAGCCAGACAGCTCGGCCCGAACGCCTTTCAGCTCTTCTCCAAGATGGGCATGGGCATCCTGGAGCTTGTTCCTTTCGTGCTGCACCTTATGCAGCACCCTCTCGCCGGCCTTCAGCTGGCGCAGAAGTTCTTGCCTGTCCGGATCTTGTCTGGTAGCACCTGCAACGTCATTATCAGACTTGCGCACAGGCCAAACACTACTTATCTTTTTAAATAATGTGTTACCAGGAGAGGTCCCTGTGTTTCCTCCTGCGGCAGCGAGTGCGGCCTCAAGTTGAGCCTTACACTCTTGCAGCTCCTAAGACAGTTGGGTATTCTTCTTTGAAAGATCCTACAGTTCAAATGATCCTTAAATCAGTTAATACAACTACTTTAAGTCTCGGGGGCTACTGGCATATACAACTATTAAATCTCTTACCCGTATGTCTTTTACATACTGCTCCGTGGCTCTGGTCAAACCATCTTGAGCGGCACGGAGGTGCGCGTCCCCTACGTTAATGGCATTCAACGCCTCAGGGGAGAAGCACGCGTCACGAAAAACTGTCCGGCGGCGCTTGTGGTTCATGGTGCTCTCCACCTCAGATTTGGTGGCGGACAGTCTGTCGGCATCCTCCGTTGGAGGAGTATCCGGCTCGCGCCTTGCGCTGGCCTCCCCCTCCGGACCAGGCGCTGGAGCTTGGTTGGTAGAGGCCGGATTGGCAACCTCTATGCCCGCAGTCCGGTGGGCGCTTTTTCTCCTACAAAAGTTATAAGAACTCAAACACTTCCTAGGAACGTTGTTCTAAAAAACGAACCATGAGATATACCTTTGCGGCGACGCTTCGACTCGCGCCGCACTCCTCTTCCGCCTGCTGGGCCGAACTGACCCTTGTTGTTCAGCCGTCACGAGTTCGGCTTCCTGCCTTGAAGGCGTAGCCTGCACGACACCGGTGTATATGGTGGTCAGAAACGCGCGAAGATGGAGTAATGGTGTCAAGAATCCGGTCATAAGTACCTGGGAAGCCGGTGAAAAGCCGGGGTAGTCGGCTGTGATGGCGACTAAAGCATTATCGATGCTGAGCTGATGGAACACCCCATCAATTAGCTCCACCTTTATATCTGGATCCTCTTCGGAGGTCGGATCAAGGGATCTTCCTGGATCCTCGGGTTGTGGTGCCGGACTGTGAATGTCCTCCACATCCCGGCGCAGTTCCAGCGTCAAAATCACAGAGTGAGATACTCGGCTTTAGAAGCACGAGTCGGATGAATAAACGTCCGCTTACCCAGCTCCGAGGGTTACTCTTGGAAAACCCGTTCAATGGGTTCGTACGGAGGAAGTCTTCTTTCTCCCCCTTGTACAGGCCGGACAGGATCTTCACCAGATACTCGGCCGAGCCCGGCCACTTGCGGCCGTGGCGGATGGCGTCGTCCTCCCCATTAAAATCACACATTGGGTGGCCCCTGTATTGCAGCGGCTGCACCCCCCGCATAATGCACGTGGCCATGACTCCGATCATGGTCAATCCGGAATGGGCCAACAGCCTTATCCGGCCCATCAAATAATGGACGCTCTTGTCTTCCTCCAGCTGAGGGCTCCGTGGGCGCCAACTTAGGCGTTTCTTCAGAGGAGCGTCGCTAAACTCAGGGAGGCCGATCCAAACTGGGTCTGGCAATGGAGCGTCTTCTATATAAAACCATTCTGAAGGCCAGTCTTCGGACGCCGTCCTAGGGGTACCGGATAGGTATCCGGTCCTGGCGATGCGCCATATTTCGGTGACACCCACTTGATATATTGACCCCTCGCAAGAGCGGGGTACGAGGTAGAATAGCCTCTTCCACAGTGCAAAATGGGGCTCGACGCCCAGGAATAGCTCGCAAAGGGCTACGAAACCCGCGATATGCAGAATGGAGGCGGGCGTTAGGTGATGGAGCTGGAGTCCGTAGAACTCCAGGAGCCCGCGGAGGAATGGATGTACAGGAAATCCAAGCCCCCTTATTAGATAAGGGATGAAGCATACCCGCCCCCCTTTGGAGGGACTAGGGATGACCTTCGCTTGCTTTCCACCTCTGTAGGTGGCCAGCCCGGCTCGAACCGGAACCATAAAGGCCGGAGGAAGATATCCCTCCGCTTGGAGCGTCACCAGCTCGCTGTGCGGAACAGAGCACCTCCTCCAATCTCCTGGCGAAGGGCTGGGAACGCGAGAAGAGGAGCCGCGTCGACGGTCCATGATGGAATGGATTTTTGGTCAAGCAGCACTCCGATGAGTACTTGCGGGAGGAAGATGGTGTGATTTGGATCTGGATTCCTGCCTCTCTTATAGACAGGTTATTTACACCGCTAGGGGGTAAAACATAAAAGATACCCTGGCTTTTCGCATTCGTGCGACGCGGGGAAGAAGGCCATTACTGGGCGTGGAAGTCAAGAAGCGCAACATTGATGAGGAAGCCGGACACTATTCGGCAGGTACATGGAACTTGAAGGAGAACCCGCCTTGCAACGCCGAAGACTACACACATGCTGGACTTATCGTCATTGAAGCCTGGTTCAGGGGCTACTGAGGGAGTCCTGGACTAGGGGGTGTCCGGATAGCCGGACTACCATCATCGGCCGAACTATCGTCGGCCGAACTATCATCATCGGCTGGACAAGACTTCGTCCCGTGTCCGGAGGGGACTTTCCTTGGCGTGGAAGGCAAGCTTGGTGATACGAATATGTAGATCTCCTACCATTGTAACCGACTCTATGTAACCCTAGCCCTCTCCGGTGTCTATATAAACCGGATGGCTTTAGTCCGTAGGACAACAACAACAACAATCATACCATAGGGTAGCTTCTAGGGTTTAGCCTCCTTGATCTCGTGGTAGATCCACTCTTGTAACATCCACAATATCAATATCAATCAAGCAGGACGTAGGGTTTTACCTCCATCAAGAGGGCCCGAACCTAGGTAAAACATCGTGTCCCTTGTCTCCTATTACCATCCGCCTAGACGCACAGTTCGGGACCCCCTACCCGAGATCCGCCGGTTTTGACACCGACAACCGCTCTATGCGTGGCTGTTCAGTGGGGTAACGGTTGGATTGGTTCCCCCACTATATAAAGGTGTCTTCTTCCCCAAAGTTGACCTACCTCTTTCCCCCAAAGCTCCATTGTTGCTCCAAGCTCCATTTTCGCCCGATCTCTCTCCCTAGCCAATCAATCTTATTGATTTGCTCGGGATTGGTTGAGAAGGCCCCGATCTACACTTCCACCAAGAGAAATTTGATTCCCCCCACTTATCCCTAGCGGATCTTGTTACTCTTGGGTGTTGAGCACCCTAGACGGTTGAGGTCACCTCGAAGCCATACTCCATTGTGGTAAAGCTTCGTGGTGTTGTTGGGAGCCTCCAAGTGTTGTGGAGATAGCCCCAATCTTGTTTGTAAAGGTTCGGTCGCCGCCTTCAAGGGCACCAATAGTGGAATCACGGCATCTCGCATTGTGTGAGGGCGCGAGGAGATTACGGTGGCACTAGTGGCTTCTTGGGGAGCATTGTGCCTCCACACCGCTCTAACGGAGACGTACTTCCCTTTAAAAGGAAGGAACTTCGGTAACACATCCTCGTCTCCACCGGCTCCACTCTTGGTTATTTCGTGCCTTTACTTTTGCAAGCTTACTTGTGTTGCATCTATTGCTTGCTTGTGTGCTAGGTGTCTTTGCATCATATAGGTTGTTCACGTAGTTGCACATCTAGACAACCTATTTCGTTGCAAGGTATAAATTGTTAAAGAAAATCTTAAAAATTGTTAGTTGCCTATTCACCCCCCCCCCTCTAGTCAACCATATCGATCCTTTCAGCGGTGTTCATGTCACCCTCTTTGAGCAGTTGAACCGACATGCTACCGCGGGATCGAGCGCTCAAGGGAGGCCAGCCCTGGGTAGGTGCGGTGGTCTATCTAAACTAGAACTAGAAAGACAAGATAAAGCAGTGGAATTATCATACTAAAACATAACTGGGAGCTCTGTATGTTGACGAGTAAGTGCTATACCGATCATCAATTGCCCATGAAAGATGCCAAGTTGCTCATCCACATGCACACGTCCCTCTAGTCCTAGCCGTCCATGCACGCACACAGATCACACACACATAGAGCACAAGATCTAGCACCACTTTTTATTTATAAACGATGTATTTATTGATTAAAAACGAAGCATCCAGAGGATACAACCCCAAAGAGCACACGCCCGATCTCTTTATAATTAGGATGCATACAATCAACACCAACACACGCACACACAAAGCACACCAGTACAACAATGACCATATCAACACCAACCATCTCATGACACCACAAAGAGGATGAGATCTCCAACATCAACTCCTTGAAGAAGGGAGCAACATTCAAGCATCACCGGATCCAACAACTAAGAGTAGAATATCAACATCAACTCCCTTAACCCTCCCATGTCACCCCCGCTCGGGTGGCACCGAAGGTGCCCGATCCCTAGCCAGCGCTAGTCCCCTGGTTGATGCCATGGCCGCTGTCGTCGCCGGCACTTGTCTCGCCGGACAAAGAGGACGGAGGAGGCATGCAGCAATGACATCAAGGCGGAGATGCATAGTGTCGTACGCGTGCGGATGGAGGATGTGGACGTGAAGACGCTGTGGTGGCAACCTTTGGGTGGATGGATCGAGAGAGGCCAGTCCTCGGCGGCGCCATCCGAGGCATTGCTGCCATGGCGGGCAATGACGGGCCCACCCTGGGTCCGATCTACGGCAGCGGGTTGTGGCGACCGCTATGAGATTTGGCCAGATTGGCTGCTGTCCAAGGGAGGCAGCGAGACGGGTCTTTTTGGGACCGATCTCTGTCGGATCCAGCGTGGCCGGCGGCGGTCTAGTTCGTCTTCTCCTCTACAGCCGACTAGTGATGTGGGGGCTACTGGCTTGGCTCGAATAAAGGTGTTTGACCTTGCTGTTCTTCGAGTTTCAAACCGCCGATCTTAGCTATTGGTTCATGGTGCCACTAGATATCTAGATCGGAATTTATCCGGTCGGGCGCGCCCTTATCTTCAGCCAAAGAGGCTCTATGAGGGCATGGCGCGAAGCTTTGCTATCTTACTGGTGCAATGGGACATGTCTAAATATAGATTTCCATGCATGGACAGTGGTGAAGAAAGTCATGATGGCCGTGATTGGAGGCTTGTAATGGCGGAGGGAGTTTTGATTACGATGAAGACTTGTGGCACAATTTTTTCCTGTGTGTCAGGTGTTGAGTACGTGCAACAGCGGCCTTGGTAGGAGGGGGCGGCAACACGGGTGGAAAGCAATTTTGGTGGTGCTTCTTGAGTACCGAGCCGCTTTTCCTAGGTGAAAGCCAAGGTTTGGCCTTGATTGGTTGTACATGTCAATGGCCTTGCTGAAGGCATTGTTTTTGGGATCTCAGACTTTCTTCAGGATGAGAACTCAAGATCCTTGATCGTGCAACGACAACGCTTTCGCATTGTTTCCTTTTTGGAGGTGTCGCTTACAGAGAACCGCTTTTGCGGTCCGAGTGTTGTCTTTGGTGGTGGTTAGTGTGTTGTTGTTGCGAGTGTTTCATCACTGCGGCGGGATCTTTGTTTTATATTTCTCTCTTTTTTATTTTGTTCTTGGATGTGTGCATCCTAGATGTCTTTCGACATCTCATTGGTGCAGAGGTTGGGTGTATCTTCATGATATTAATATATTCCCCCTATTTTTAAAGAGGGAATCCTGAATAATCAATCCAAACATATCCGAGCACTGCCTTCAATAAGATAACAACGTAAAAACATTGCCATATAATCAACTCGGGTCAGACCCTAGCTTTCACCCCGGAGCTGGCGATCGGGTGCTCGAGTAGCACCTCCATCAAAGTCACTCGAGTGTTGTCGCCACCACTTTTTCGTGATCCCAGCAGCCACAAGTGATGTGACCACCGCCGCTGCATAACCATCCTGTTGGGTCAAGTCATCGTCCATTATTTGCATCTCACCACCGAAGTCAATCAATGAATCTTCATAGATGAACATTCCCAAATATCTTTCAATGACCATCATTGTTGTTGAGCCATAGAAGGTGTATGCAGCGTAATTTGCAACAACTCCCGCCTGGCCAACTAGATCTGAATCACCACCACCAAGCCATGGACCGTAGCACCCTCGGTCGGTCTCCCCTGCGCGGAAGTCAACCACCTCTCGTTCCACCTCCTAGAGAGGCCGACGCACACCCCATGCCACACCATGAGCACCAACAGCCAAATTTTCCTCCATTGTGCTGCTCCGGACCAACGGGTGGTAACGACCTGCCGCCCACTGGGCGACATATAAATCACACACGCCTGGGAACACTCATGCATGATGCATCAGACTAGTCACAATGGGTAGTAACTTAGACTAGTAACAGACATATGTTACTACCTCTATAGTGGGGAGTAACATATGTGTGGTGTCATGCAACACTTCATTTATTAGGTTGTAGGCTCATCTTGTCTTGATATGTGTGATGTTGCAGTAACTAGCTATGTTACCACATGTCCCTCTTTCCTCATTAATTACTCGCCACATCATCTGTTTTGCCTAGAGATGTGTGGTGTTACCACCTATGTTACTCCCACTATGGGTAGTCTCACAAATCTCGCACATGTACGATGTGTTTGGTCGTCAAGTTGCCGATTTCTTCCCACATAAAAATATTAAAAAATTTGAGGGACACATACAAATATCCTCGAAGAAATCTATATGTATCCCACAAGATGGTTAATCTAATTTTTAACAGCACCTCATGGTGATCCTGCTCCTCCTCCGGCATCAACATCCACTCCGTCAGTGATGATAATGCCAGCCGTGGAGGGCGAAAAGGAAAATATAGGTTGTGGAAGGGAAGTGGAAGCTATGGGGCCTTTTATAGTTGCGGACAACGGAAGTGGAGGCAAATTGTCATGGGCCAGCGCAGGAGGCATGGGAAGGTGAAACTTCCCTCGCGCGCGAGCTGTTTAGGGATGTTGTGTGGTCCAAACCCATGTCAACGATCTTCAAATGTGGGGGTTAGCAGGCTTGATATGAAGCACCCTCCATATATTTTGATGACTGAGACCAGTTTCCGAGAACATACCAACTCGACGTGCATTTTGGCAGCTAGCTAGTAAGTACGGACAGGAGCGGGACGGGAGGACACGGGCACTCATCCGCTCCTGCGACTCACCCGACTCCCCCGACACCCACCGCCGCAATGTCGCCTCCGATCTCTATCGCACCGCCGACCTCACCCATGCCGCTGCAGCACCGCGGATCGGAGCGACAGGCGCCGCCTCCTCGCGCGCCTTGTACTACAGGCGGCGGGGTTCCCCCTCCCCTTCGTGTATGAGGCATTCCTGGAGGTGCTTCGCCTGATCCACTCGGTGCCGGACAAGATACTGCAGGAGACAAGAGAGCAGAGGTGGATGGAGAGGGCGAGGCAGATCTGTGATGACTCCTTCTCGTGGACGCAGTGCGAGAAGGAATGGAGGGAGGCGATGGAAGCTGCACAGGCAGAATCAGATCTGGATCTCAAGCTTTTGAAGGAGAGGTATGTTCAAACTTGCCATATCTAGGTGGATCGAGAGATGATGAATTTGGCAAGGAGGATTCACTTCAAGGGGTTGCCGGAAGAGCGAGCTCGGATGCCGCCATTCCCCACATCACCGTCGGTGTCGATAATTCACTGGGCGAAGGGGGAAGGCCGCTCGACCGATCCGCGGAGGAAAGCGAGGTGGATTTCTTTGATTGGACGTCAACCAACAAGCATCCCGCCACCGCCAGAGATAGTGGATCCTCTCTCATATTTGTCACCGGAAATCTGATTCAAAATGAAGACAAGCAGAAGAGCAAGATGGGAGGAGGCATTGAGACAGAAGATGAACAAGACACTTTTGATCCTGGTGGAAATTATGGAGTCTGCAGTAGTGGTAAGAGAGAGAATTGGAAGGGGAACCAAGTTGGGGGCAGATTCTGGGCTCTGGAACAGAGTGATGATGAAGACGAAGGAGAAGATGGTGTTGAAGAAGATCAGAGAAGTCCTTATCTAGCAACTATAGCTGATGCAATTGCCAGTGCCAAGAGAGGGAAGCCTAGGAAGAACAAAGGGGATGCAAAAGAGAAAAGGAATTGGCAACAGGGAGCTAGCTCTAGGGAAAGTAAGCAACTATTCAATGAAGAATGCACCAGCAAAATACAGAATTACAGGTACTCCGTGCTTCTAAAACATCAAAATTCCTCATGTTCATTGTGATTCTGTTTAGATTGATAGATGGTACCAAGTAGTCGAAGGGAAAAATGTTGATGCAGGGGTTGGGTTAGAACCTAACTGGGTGCATATGGGACGTGGGTGGAAGGGGAAAACCGACCAGTTAGATCGCTGGCTGATTTTCCCCTTTCCATACGATCGCCAGCACGCCAGGAGGGGGAAACTGGGGATGATTTTGAAAAATCTGGAGGTATGCGTATCTCTATTCGTACGATGGGCCGACAAGGGGTGAATGGATGGACCACGGGCCTAAAGTGGGGAAAGGCTAGGAGGCCCGAGAACGGGTGAGGGAGTCCTGGACTAGGGGGTGTCCGGACAGCCGGACTATCATCGTCAGCCGGACTCCAAGACTATGAAGATACAAGATTGAAGACCTCGTCCCATGTCCGGATGGGACTTTCCTTGGCGTGGAAGGCAAGCTTGGCGATACGGATATGTAGATCTCCTACCATTGTAACCGACTCTATGTAACCCTAGCCCTCTCCGGTGTCTATATAAACCGGATGGCTTTAGTCCGTAGGACACAACAACCATTACAACAATCATACCATAGGCTAGCTTCTAGGGTTTAGCCTCCTTGATCTCGTGGTAGATCTACTCTTGTAATACCCACATTATCAATATCAATCGAGCAGGACGTAGGGTTTTACCTCCATCAAGAGGGCCTGAACCTGGGTAAAACATCGTGTCCCTTGTCTCCTGTTACCATCCGCCTAGACGCACAGTTCGGGACCCCCTACCCGAGATCCGCCGGTTTTGACACCGACATTGGTGCTTTCATTGAGAGTTCCTCTGTGCCGTCACCGATAGGAAGGATGCCTCTTCCCGTCTTCAAGGATGGTATCTTCGCCAAAGGAGCCTTGGCCGCCGGCCAAACTATCCGGCTAGGTGGTTTTCTCGTGACCGCCTGTTCGGCCACCGCTTCGACGATGACCTCTCGGGTCATCAAAAGCAATCTTCACGTCAACTCAGAATTCACCGAGCAGCTAGATCCAACAGAGCTCTTGTCCGTAAAAAAACTCTTGGATCGCATCGCCGCCCTGGGAGTCGCTACAGACTACAATCAGATCGGGCTTAAAACCGATCTGAGAGAGATTAACTCTCCCCAGGTTACCCACCACGTCACGGTGGTAGAGGAACATCACGGCGACTCTTCCCCTATATTGAAAACTAGTCGTGTCCGGGCTTCTGAACCCTCCATGCCGGATTCCCGCGAAGGGACGGATTTCGATCAAGCGCTGAACCTAAAGTCAGGCATCGGACCGGACTCATTGGACAGCGTTCCACTTTCCAAGCTTCCGAATTCGGAAACTTCTCGGCCCTTGAGCCTTGAGATGGGTAGGGTTCCGGACTCAATTAGACCCACCTACCCAGACATATGCAATCTATCTATAATCCGGCAAGAGCCTGCTGAAACAGTACATCATTACTGGGCCAGATTCCTCCTGGTTATGGACAGGATAAAGGACTACCAAGAGGAAAACGCGATCTCAATTTTTTGCAATAATTGCACGGACAAGGGAATCTTGAACGCCGTCAGCCGTCGTGAAATCACACGGTTCACCGACCTGGCATCTATAGTACGAAAGTACTGTGCGATGGAGAGTTTCCAGAAAACCGAAAATAAGTTTTGGGACAATCCGGCCCTGAATACAACCCTAGTCCGCAACAAAAGGGTGCATTACACTCAGGCACCAGGTACAAAAACCAAAAAGCAGAAACCCCATAAAGGGCACGGAACCGTACTGGAGGGATGGCTTAGCGGACCCTGTACAATTCACAGTACAGAGGGCGCCACCCCAACACATAGCCTTCGAGCATGTTGGATATTACGGTAGGTGGCCAAAAGTGGCGAGGAGCTTCTAGCCCCGGAAAACCACACCAACAATACCGGTACGGTATCAACAGTCTTCGAAACTTTCGCATCAAACAATATGCGGAAACGAACAATCCGCACCCTAGCCAAAGTCAACCAAGTAGCAACAACAAATCCTTGGAGCAATGCGGCCATCACCTTCAACGCCAGCGACGAACCTAAATTCCGAACAGCCCGAGCACCAGCCGCATTGGTCCTCAGTCCAATAGTGGACGGCTTTCGACTTACCAAGGTACTCATGGATGGCGGCAGCAGATTAAACCTCATCTACGAGGAAACTCTTCAAAAAATGAAAATAGACTGGAGCCGCATTGAGCGAAGCAGCACAACCTTCAGAGGAATAATCCCTAGCCGGGAAGCGCGCTGCACCGGAAAAATCACACTTGATGTAGTGTTCGGCTCGCCGGACAATTACAGGTCCGAAGAAGTCATGTTCCAAGTGGCCCCGTTCAGCAGCGGATATCACGCTATATTAGGACGAGAGGACGAGAGGCATTCACAATTTTTCAAGCCGTACCCCATTACGGGTACACGAAGCTCAAAATGCCTGGGCCCGGCGGAATAATCACTCTCGTTAGTGATCCGGACATAGCACTCCGCGCCGAAAACAAGACAGCCGCATTAGCCCTGGAGGCACTATCCGAAGCCCTAGCGGTAGAGGAACTCACCGCGCTGCGCTCTACGGTGCATAGGGACGATGTGATACTCGATAAGAGATCCAAGTCCACCTCCTTTAAACCAGCGGATGAAATAGTAAAATTCCAGGTCCATCCAACGGACCCGACAAAGACGACCTCCATCGGGGCACAGTTGAACCCTGATGTAGACGCCGCAGTGCGAGAATTCCTTCAGGAAAATTGGGACATTTTCGCCTGGCACCCTTCAGATATGCCGGGAATCCCACGCAGATTGGCAGAGCATAGCCTGAATATCCTAAAAGGGTTCAAGCCAGTCAAACAGGCTCTTCGACGATTTTCCGAACCCAAAAGACAGGCAATGGGAGAAGAACTAGCCAAACTATTGGAAGCCGGATTCATCAAAGACATCAAACATCCGGATTGGCTAGCAAACCTGGTAATGGTACTAAAGAAGGACAAATCCTGGCGCATATGTGTCGATTTTAAAGACCTCAACAAGGCCTGCCCAAAGGATCCCTTCCCCCTCCCCCGCATCGACCAAATAATCGATGCTACCGCAGGGCACGATTCATTGTGCTTCCTGGATGTATACTCCGGCTACCATCAAATCAAGATGGCGGAAGCGGACCAAGCTGCAACGGCATTCATTACTACATATGGACCATTCTGCTTCAACATGATGCCCTTGGGACTTAAAAACGCCGGCGCAACATATCAGCGCATGATTCAGACATGTCTGGCTACCCAGATCGGCAAAACAGTAGAGGCATACGTAGACGACGTAGTCGTCAAAACCAAACACGTCAAAACTCTAGTAGACAATTTGAGGGTCACATTTGACAACCTCCGAGAATACGACATCAAGCTGAATCCGGAAAAATGCGTTTTCGGCGTACCTGCCGGAAAGCTCCTGGGCTTCATTGTATCCGGTAGAGGAATTGAAGCAAACCCGGCCAAGATCCGAGCTCTGTCACAGCTGGATATTCCAAAAGACCTCAAACAGATCCAAAAATTGACTGGATGCATGGTGGCTCTTAGCCGCTTTATCTCCCATTTGGGAGAAAAGGCATTGCCCCTCTATCGCCTCCTCAGACGCACCGAACACTTCGAGTGGACGGATGCTGCCACTGCCGGACTCGAAGAAATAAAGACCATATTGGCAACAAATCCGGTCCTGGCTGCGCCTAACCTGGGCGAACCAATGTTGTTATACATCGCGGCAACACATCAAGTTGTAAGCGCGGTACTCGTCGTAGAACGAGAGACAGAAGGGCATAAATTCCCTCTTCAAAAACCAGTGTACTATGTATCCACTGTTTTAACTCCCTGCAAGTCCCGTTACCCGCACTATCAAAAGATAGCGTACGCCGTGTTCATGGCATCCCGGAAGCTCCGACACTACTTTCAAGAGTGTTCGATAACAGTGGCCTCCGAAGTACCCCTAAATGACATTATAAACAACCGCGACGCAACGGGTAGGATTGCAAAATGGGCCATTGAGCTCTTACCATTCGATATAACTTACAAACCCCGGTAAGCTATAAAGTCGCAAGTTTTGGCTGACTTTGTCGCTGAGTGGACTGAAGCCGAACTCCCTAAAGAGTACGGTGCATACTCCAATTGGATTATGCACTTCGACGGCTCCAAAATGTTAGCCGGATTGGGGGCTGGCGTCGTATTGACGTCCCCAACCGGGGACACAGTCCAATACGTACTTCAGATAATGTACACGGACTCCAACAACGCAGCCAAATACGATGCCCTCTTACATGGCCTCCGGATGGCAATCTCCATGGGCATCCAACGCCTAGAGGTGCGCGGGGACTCAAACCTCGCAATATCCCAAGTGAATGGAGACTTTGACGCCAAGGATCCGAAAATGGCAGCCTATCGTAACGCTGTCCTTAAAAAGTCTGCTCGGTTCGAAGGACTTGAATTCCACCACATAGCCAGGGATAATAACCAAGCAGCCGACGTATTGGCACGCATCGGCGCAAAACGTGACGTTGTCCCTCCAAATATATTCCTGGAATGGTTGTTCAAGCCATCCGTACTACGGGAAGAGGAGCCCGGAAATAACAAACTGGAAGCAGACGCACCAACCGACACAGAGCAATCTGACATAATCGGCGATTCAGCCGATGAAATAAGACCTTCAACCCACGACATAATGGCAGTAATTGCCCTGTGGACAGAGCCATTCGTAGCCTACTTGCTTAGGCAGGAACTTCCCGAAGACCAAAATGAGGCCCGCTGCATAGTTCAGCGATCTAAAGCCTACAAGGTCCATGAGGGAGAACTCTATAAGAAAAGCACAACCGGAGTCCTTCAAAGGTGTATCTCCGAAGAGGAAGGGCGAGACCTTCTGGCTGAAATTCACGCCGGACTAGGTGGACACCACGTCGCAGCCCGGGCCCTTGTAGGAAAGGCATTCCGTACAGGATTTTATTGGCCGACGGCCCGGGCAGATGCTCGGGACTTAGTCCAAAGATGCGTCGGTTGTCAGCTCTTTGCTAATCAGAGCCATATGCCACCCACCGCCCTAAAAACTATACCCATTACCTGGCCGTTCGCGGTCTGGGGGCTTGACATGGTCGGACCACTTAAAGGGGGGACCTACAAGCAAAGGTACCTATTGGTCATGGTGGATAAATTCACCAAATGGATAGAGGCCAAGCCAGTTAAAACGGCAGAGTCCGGACCAGTGATAGACTTCATATCCGAGGTAGTACACCGTTATGGTGTTCCCCACGGCATCATCACCGATAACAGCACGAACTTCACGGCCGACGAGGTTAAATCATGGTGCAAAAATATGGGCATTAAGCTTGATTATGCTTCAGTCTATCATCCTCAAATCAACGGTCAAGTGGAACGAGCGGTCTAATAATGAGTGGCATCAAAACCAGACTAGTGCGGTCCCTTACGAAATCCGCACGCACTGGGTAGAGGAGCTCGACTCCGTACTCCGGGGGCTGCGGACAACGCCCAACCGTACTACCGGATTCACACCATTTTTTATGGTATACGGCGCAGAAGCAGTTCTGCCCTGCGACATCATTCATCACTCACCTCGAGTGCGCATGTATGAAGAAAGAGAAGCCGAGCTGGATCGGCAGGACAGCTTGGACGCATTGGAGGAAGAACGCGACGTCGCCAAGGCTCGTTCCGCATTCTATTAGCAGCAGGCTCGAAGATATCAAAGCAGAGAAGTACGGGCCAAGACTTACAACGTTGGCGAACTAGTTCTACGCCTGTCGGACAAGAAAAAGGACAAACTCAAGCCCAAATGGGAAGGCCCCTTCATCATCGATCAAGTCTTGACCGGCGGAGCGTACCGTCTACGAAATGCGTCGGACAACCGACTCAAGCCGAACCCATGGAACGCAGCCCGCCTCCGAAGATTCTATGCCTAGCGCCGGACTAAGATTTCGTCCCTTTCCCCCGTCCAATTTTTTTACACTTCAGCTGTCTTTTGTTTATCTTTTTCCTCTCACCCCTATTCATCAAAGCCTTAAAAGGCTTACTTGCGCATCGTTCGCACGCAATTGATGTGCTGTCCGCACTCATTATACCTGGGGGCTTCCTTACTAGAAGCTTAATTATAAGGGCTTCATGCCCAGCACGCGTGTCAAACTTCCACGTGTACCTTTTATTCACCAATATATGCATCGATATGACTTAAGTTTTGGCCAAGCTGGGTTGCCTGGCTCCTGTGCTTACCCCTACGTTCCCGATTGTTCGGCTAGGAGGTAAAGGGAGCACCCTCTGCGATTGTTACTGCCGGGTCAGCCGGATGTGTACCTCAGACTGGGTGAAGCCGAAAGCTAGCGTTCTTAAGGGAATATTCGGTCGGTGATTTGAAAGATGATTTTTTACCAATTTATTTATCTGCCCCCAGATGTTATCCTCCTCTTTTCGCAGTCCGGACATGCACTTTAGGGCATGCCTCCCAGAGGAAAGGAACCCTTAACGGAACTATTCTCCCTGGAAGATGTTTCTTACTAACCATGTAATATAACATAACTAGTTGGGCACTTGTCTGATAAAGCACTAATGACCCCTACGCCTGGTCTCCATGCATGCCCCGGTTGTTTCTTAACCGAGAAGGTATTCGGACACACTCCGGACTCTAGGGTTCCGAGGTTGAAGCAAAAAGGTCGGCAAAGACAAACGATCTACAATCCGGCTAGAAGGCATTTTACATGTCATTTTAAAATACATTGTCAAATCGACTGACTGTAATCCTCCTCAATCCCGTCTAATAGGCTGTCTAATTTACAGTCCCGTTGGGAAAATTTAGCGGCCAACTCTACTTGGCCATATACTAAACTCACAGGGATCTCCTTCCCATCAGGCCCCACAGGTCCGACCTCGGCCATGTGGTTGGGATCCTCCTTCTTGTACCACGTCTTTACCATGGCCCAGGCCTCCCTGGCACCTTGGCGGGAGGCTGAAATCTTCCATAAACGGAAGCGCTGCCGCACTCCCTGAAGCTTCTCCGCAAGCTCCCCAAGGCCCTCGGGTAGGGAGAGGGCTGGCCATAAAGCCTAGACGACGCCGCTCATTGCTTGCCGAACTTGTTCGAGCAAGTTGCAACAGCTCGGGAAGTTGATCACCCGTTGATACGGGCATCTCCTCCGCAGGGCGACCTGTGAGTATACCTACAGACATATTTTGTCAATTGACTTCCTCGCCGAACTCTTCTTTTCAAAGGAGTTCGCTCAAGCACTTACTATAGATGCCGCGACGAAGCCGCTGATTCTCCTTAACGGAGCCAGATAGCTCGGCCCGAACACCTTTCAGCTCTTCTCCAAGATGGGCGTGGGCATCCTGGAGCTTGTTCCTTTCTTGCTGCACCTTATGCAGCACCCTCTCGCCGGCCTTCAGCTGGCGCAGTAGTTCTTGCCTGTCCGAATCTTCTCCGGCAGCACCTGCAACGTCATTATTAGACTTGCGCGCAGGCTGCACACCACTTATCTTTTTAAATAATGTGTTACCAGGAGGGGTCCTTGTGTTTCCTCCTGCGGCAGCGAGTGCGGCCTCAAGTTGGGCCTTACACTCTTGCAGCTCCTGAGACAGTTGGGTATTCTTCTTTGTAAGATCCTACAGTTCAAATGATCCTTAAATCAGTTAATATAACTACTTTAAGTCTCGGGGGCTACTGGCATATACAACTATTAAAATCTCTTATCCGTATGTCTTTCACATACTGCTCCGTGGCTCTGGTCAAACCATCTTGAGCAGCACGGAGGTGCGCGTCCCCCGCGTTAAAGGCATTCAACGCCTCAGGGGAGAAGCACGCGTCACGAAAAACTGTCCGGCGGCGCCTGTGGTTCATGGCACTCTCCACCTCAGACTTGGTGGCGGACAGTCTGTCGGCATCCTCCGTTGGAGGAGTATCCGGCTCGCGCCTTGCGCTCGCCTCCCCCTCCCGACCAGGCACTGGAGCTTGGCTGGTAGAGGCTGGGTTGGCAACCTCTACGTCCGCAGTCCGGCGGGCGCTTTTTCTCCTACAAAAGTTATGAGCACTCAAACGCTTCCTAGGAACGTTGCTCTAAATAACAAACCGTGAGCTATACCTTTGCGGCGACGTTTCAATCCGCGCCGCGCTCCTCTTCCACCCGTTGGGCCAGACTGACCCTTGTTGGTCAGCCGCCGCAGGTTCGGCTTCCCGCCTTGAAGGCACCACCTGCAAGACAATGTTATGTACGGTGGTCAGAAATGCGCGAAGATGGAGTAATGGTGTTAAGAATTCGGTCATAAGTACCTGGGAAGCCGGTGACAAGCCGGGGTAGTCGGCCGTAATGGCGACTAGAGCATTGTCCATGCTGAGTTGGTGGAACACCTCGTCAATTAGTTCCACCTTTATATCCAGATCCTCTTCGGAGGTCGGATCAAGGGATCTTCTCGGATCCTCGGGTTGTGGAGCCGGACTGTGAATGTCCTCCACATCCCGGCGCAGTTCCTGCGTCAAAATCACAGAGTAAGGTACTCGGCTTTGAAAGCACGGGTCGGATGAATAAACGTCCGCTTACCTAGCTCCGAGGGTTATTCATGGAGAACCCATCCAATGGGCTCGTACGGAGGAAGTCCTCCTTCTCCCCCTTGTATAGGCCGGACAGAATCTTCACCAGATCCTCGGCCGATCCCGGCCACTTACGGCCATGATGGGTGGCATCGTCCTCCCCGTTGAGATCCCACATGGGGTGGCCCCTGTATTGCAGCGGCTGCACCCCCCGCATAATGCACGTGGCCATGACTCTGATCATGGTCAATCCGGAATGGGCCAACAACCTTATCCGGCCCATCAAATAATGGACGCTCTTGTCTTCCTCCAGCTGAGGGATCCGCGGGCGCCAACTTAGGCGTTTCTTCAGAGGAGCGTTGCTAAACTCAGGGAGGCCGATCCGAACTGGGTCCGGCAGTGGAGCGTCTTCTATATAAAACCATTCTGAAGGCCAGTCTTCGGACGCCTTCTTAGGGGTTCCGGATAGATATCCAGTCCCGGCGATGCGCCATATTTCGGCACCGCCCACTTGATATATTGACCCCTCGTGAGAGCGGGGTACGAGGCAGAATAGCCTCTTCCACAGCGTGAAATGGGGCTCGATGCCCAGGAATAGCTCACAAAGAGCTACGAAACCCGCGATATGCAGAATAGAGGCGGGCGTTAGGTGATAGAGCTAGAGTCCGTAGAACTCCAGGAGCCCGCGGAGGAACGGATGTACAGGAAATCCAAGCCCCCTTATTAGATAAGGGATGAAGCATACCCGCTCCCCTTTAGAGGGACTAGGGGTGGCCTCCGCTTGCTTCCCACCTTTGTAGGTGGCCAGCCCGGCTCGAACCGGAACCATAAAGGCCGGAGGAAGATATCCCTCCGCTTGGAGCGTCACTAGCTCGCTGTGCAGAACAGAACATCTCCTCCAATCTCCTGGCGAAGGACTAGGAGCGCGAGAAGAGGAGCCGCGTCGATGGTCCATGATGGAATGGATTTTTAGTCAGAAGCGCTCCGATGAGTACTCGCGGGAGGAAGATGGTGTGATTTGGATCTGGATTCCTGCCTCTCTTATAGGCAGGTTATTTGCGCAGCTAGGGGGTAAAACATAAAAGATACCCTGGCTTTTCGCATTCGTGCGACGCGTGGAAGAAGGCCATTATTGGGCGTGGAAGCCAAGAAGCGCGACATTGATAAGGAAGCCGGACACTGTTCGGCAGGTACATGGAACTTAAAGGAGAACCCGCCTTGCAACGCCAAAGACTACATACGTGCTGGACTTATCGTCATTGAAGCCTGGTTCGGTGGCTACTGAGGGAGTCCTGGACTAGGGGGTGTCCGGACAGCCAGACTATCATCGTCAGCCGGACTCCAAGACTATGAAGATACAAGATTGAAGACCTCGTCCCATGTCCGGATGGGACTTTCCTTGGCGTGGAAGGCAAGCTTGGTGATACGGATATGTAGATCTCCTACCATTGTAACCGACTCTATGTAACCCTAGCCCTCTCCGTTGTCTATATAAACCGGATGGCTTTAGTTCGTAGGACACAACAACCATTACAACAATCATACCATAGGCTAGCTTCTAGGGTTTAGCCTCCTTGATCTCGTGGTAGATCTACTCTTGTAATACCCACATTATCAATATCAATCGAGCAGGACGTAGGGTTTTACCTCCATCAAGAGGGCCCAAACCTGGGTAAAACATCGTGTCCCTTGTCTCCTGTTACCATCCGCCTAGACACACAGTTCGGGACCCCCTACCCGAGATCCGCTGGTTTTGACACCGACAACGGGGGTGAGGCTATACATTCTGGTCGGAACCAGGGTGTGGATCCCAATCCCTTCTTGCAGTCTAGGGTTTCCCACCTGTGGTGCGCTCCCCCTCATGCCGCTGTGGAGAGTGGTAGAGAAAATCAAAATAGTATGGCTGATCGATTTGGTCCTGGGCGTGGAGGTGGTGGGATAGATGGAGGAGGTGGAGGCAACTGGAGGTCGACGCATGGATTCGGGAGGGATCCGACGTATGATCACTATGATCAAGGCTTTCAAGCGTGTCCCAAGTCCCCCTTTCAGAAACATCCCATGTAACCAACACAACCAATTTTATGGAAGAAGGGATGGATTTGGAGAGTGGAATCAGAATGGTGGGAATTGGGATGCTCGTCAACCTCCTCGTAGGCCGCTCACTCAAAGTAATTTGCCTATGGTTGCCAGCACTTATTAGCAGAAGGTGAATACAACTGTCAGTGGAGGGGAAGGGGGCATCGATGCTCAGGTTTCCAAAGCTAACTCAGCTGGTGCAGTGATGACAGGAATCAAGGGTCTGTGGTCGTTTCTGAGAGCAAAACACCAGTGAATGACAAGATTGTGTGCCATAAGTGTGGACTTAAAGGTCACAATTCCAAAGGATGTGAAGCTAAAGTCAAATGTGTAATTTGCTCCGAAGATACTCACATCTCTGAATTCTGTGCCTGGCTACATCAGAAAAAACAAGTTGGTACCTTGGTTGGAGTTGGTGGGGAGGGACTCAGCATTTTTGTGGCTGAGCATGCCAAAGAGATGGTTGGAAATAGCAAAAACGATATTGTGGCTCTGGTAAGGTTAAGGGAGGGTTGTGACTAGGAAACAAAAGATGAAACTTTGATCAAAAGTCTTGCGAAAACTTATCCGTGGAGATGGGACTGGAAAGCTAAAAGGTCTCTGATGGGGTTTTTCTTGTTAATTTTCCTTCAACTGCGAGAATCAATGAAGTTGTTGTGTATGATTGGGTCCCCTTAAAAGGAGGAAACATAACGGTGAATGTCATAATTTGGAATGATGATGCGATGGTTGTTGGCAAACTGTATGTGGTGTGGGTCAAAGTGAAAGGAGTTCCAAAAACCATGAAGAATTACCATGGATTGTGTGAGATTGGGTCGACGATCGGATACACTCAAGCTGTAGATATGGAGCTGATGAGTAAAACTAGCTTGGCTAGACTAAAAATTGCAGTAGTGGATCACACCAAGATACCAAGATGGACCAAACTGACAACTCCAGATCTCATGGTGTTCAAGATTTTCTTTGAAGTGGAGGAAGTGGTGGAAAATGGATGGGCAAAAGAGGAAGATGAACTATCACAGGGATATGAGGAGTGGATGGATTTTCAACAAGAAGAAGATGAGAGTAGAGAGGCAAAAAAAAGCAAAAACCAATGAAGAAGGGGTTGCAAATAATCATATATGCGCAAGCACCAAAACCAGAATAGCTTTAGAAGAGAGAGATGCTACTTTGAAAGAACAAGAGGCTTCTGATATATTGATGTATAACAAAAACACAAACAAGGACAAGCTTGGTAACTTAGAATAGGAAGTTGGATCTGTGTTAGTGAATGGGGAAGGAGAAAAGATAGATGTTGATTAGCTGCTGAATGAAGAATCTGGTGAGGATATGGAAGAGGAAGTTGAAGCTTCTCAATCCATCAGTCTGGGTACTAAGCTTAGAATAGTGACTCAGGATGAGGAGAATAAAGATAATGAGAAAGTCAATAATGTGGATCAGGGGGGGACAGAGGTGTAGTGGGAGAATAGCATCAGAAAACAGAGATGACATCCATATTCTGGACAAAGCCATGACGTTGGCAAGAGCCAAGAACTTGGTTTTGTCTGAAGGTATGACATCTAATCCTGAGATTTCAAATAATATTTATGATGAGAACATGAAACTTATTGATGTGGCAGATGTTTTGGGTATTGACTTGGGGGTTACTTTAGATATGGTTGATCATAACTTGAACCTGATATCTGCATTAGAACAGGCTAGGAGAGATTTATTGCTAGCTACCTCTAGGGATAATTCCAACATCCAAGAGGAGGACCACATTTTAGAACCTGATGATGTTAATGACATTCTTCGGGATCTTTTAAATTTGAGTAGAGAAGGAGATGATGAACATGTTGATGAGAGGATGGATAGTGTGTTTGGTGGAATTAGGAAGGGGCTCAGAGCTAACAATGCTCAATTTGAGGCTGTTGCTGTTAAAACCCCGGTAAAAACTGTGTTGAGAAGAAAGAAAAAAAGAATAATCACTAAAAGAAAGTGATTTGCATTTCTTTTATTTTCATTTCTCCTCACCTGTGAGAAAAGTTGGAGGTAGCTTTATTTCCATATAGTTAAGATGTTGAGTGGTCTAATCTGGAATTGCAGAGGGATTGGAGACAAGAGGAAGAAAGATTTCATTAAAGAACATATTGAGAAACATAGTCTGGATTTTGTAGGTATACAAGAAACAATGAAGACAGAATTCAACCATCTAGAATTATCTGGCTTAAGTGCTTCAGAAAATTTTGATTGGGATTTTCTATCATCTAGAGGAAAATCTGGAGGGATTTTAGTAGGGATTAATACTGCCACTCTTATCAGAGAAGAAGTGGAGCTAGGAGAATACTTTGTTAAGATAAAAGTGAGAAACATTAGGGATGGGTTTTGCTTTGATCTAGTTGTAGTGTATGGTGATGCTCAACCAAAAGGCAAACCAAAATTCCTAGTGGAATTGGTTCACATTTTAAAAAAATCAAAAAATCCTATGCTGGTAGGGGGGGACTTTAATATGATTAGGAAGGACAGTGACAAAAACAAATTTGGTGGTTATAACAAATGGAGCATGCCTTTTAATTCAGTAATTACTTATGGGGAAATGATGGAACTACCATTAGTGGGGAGGAAATACACCTGGTCCAATAATCATGAGGACCACACCTATGCTTTATTGGGCAGAGTGTTAATCTCTCTGATACGTCTCCAATGTATCTATAATTTTTGATTGCTCCATGCTACTTTATCTACTGTTTTAGGCAATATTGGGCTTTAGTATCCACTTTTATATTATTTTTGGGACTAACCTATTAGCCGGAGGCCCAGCCCAGATTTGTTGTTTTATGCCTATTTCAGTGTTTCGAGGAAAAGGAATATCAGACGGAGTCAAAACGGAACGAAATCAACTGGAGAAGTTATTTTTGGAAGGAAACCCACCTGATGGACTTGGAACCCACGTCAGAAGATACGGGAGGTGCTCACGAGGGTGGGGGGCGCGCCCTCCCCCCTGGGCACCCCCTGCCTCATGGGGCCCCCGTAGCTCCACCGACGTTCTCCCTGCACCCATATATACCTACGTACCCTAAAACTTCCAGAACAGAAGATAGATCGGGAGTTCCGCCGCCGCAAGCCTCTGTAGCCACCAAAAACCAATCGGGACCCCGTTCCGGCACCCTGCCGGAGGGGGATCCCATCACCGGAGGCCATCTTCATCATCCCGGCGCTATCCATGACGAGGAGGGAGTAGTTCACCCTCGGGGCTGAGGGTATGTACCAGTAGCTATGTGTTTGATCTCTCTCTCTCTCGTGTTCTCTCTCGTGTTCCTCTATGGCACGATCTTGATGTATCCCGAGCTTTGCTATTGTAGTTGGATCTTATGATGTTTCTCCCCCTCTACTCTCTTGTGATGAATTGAGTTTCCCCTTTGAAGTTATTTTATCGGATTGAGTCTTTTATGAACACTTGATGTATGTCTTGCGTGGGATAACCGTGGTGACAATGGGTTATTCTATTGATCCACTTGATGTATGTTTTGGTGATCAACTTGCGGGTTTCGTGACACTTGGGAACCTATGCATAGGGGTTGACACACGTTCTTGACTCTCCGGTAGTAGCTTTGGGGCACTCTTTGAAGTACTTTTATGTTGGTTGGATGAATCTGAGATTGTGTGATGCATATCGTATAATCATGCCCACGGATACTTGAGCTGACAATGGAGTATCTAGGTGACATTAGGATTTTGGTTGATTTGTATCTTAAGGTGTTATTCTAGTACGAACTCTTTTATAGATCGATCCGAAAGAATAGCTTTGTGGTGGTTTCGTACCCGACCATAATCTCTACATTTGTTCTCCGCAATTAGTGTCTTTGGAGTGACTCTTTGTCGCATGTTGAGGGCTTGTCATATGTTCTATCTATGTTATTATTGTTGAGAGAACTTACACTACTGAAAGTATGAAGCCTAGGCCTTGTTTCCTATCCTTGCAATACCGTTTACGCTCACTTTTACCGCTCGCTACCTTGCTGTTTTTATTATTTCAGATTACAAAAACCTATATCTATCATCTATTTTGCACTTGTATCACCATCTCTTCGCCGAACTAGTGCACCTATACAATTTACCATTGTATTGGGTGTGTTGGGGACACAAGAGACTCTTTGTTATTTGGTTGCAGGGTTGCTTGAGAGAGACCATCTTCATCCTACGCCTCCTACGGATTGATAAACCTTAGGTCATCCACTTGAGGGAAATTTGCTACTGTCCTACAAACCTGTGCACTTGCAGGCCCAACAACGTCTAGAAGAAGAAGGTTGTGTAGTAGACATCACTCTCCCACATGAGAAGAAAAATATCCTTTGGAGTACATTGAAGATCTACCTAGAGAGCTCTCAGATCATACTCCACTGCTCATTAAAACTGGTAATGCACCTATGAAATCTTCTGTTTTCAGGTTTGAACAGTTGGTTTCAAATGCCAGGTTTGGATGAGATAGTTAGGAATGTATGGCAAAAAAAATTCCCTAGGAGATCCACTTTAGACAGAGTTCATAATAAACTTAAAGAACTTAGGAAAGTGCTGAAAGGATGGAATCTCAATAGTGAAGCTATCCTAAGGAGGCAGAAAAAAGAATTAATGGAGGAGCTGAATAGATTAGACAAAAAAGGAGAAGAAGACAATATTAGTGATGAAGATAAAGAAGAAGAAAAAGGAAATGCCAAGACGCTTTGAAGGAAATTCTTAAAGAAGAAGAAATCAAATGGCTTCAGAGATCTCATGACACAGAGCTGTTTGAGGGAGATGCTAATACTAAGTACTACCATGTTAAGGCAAATGGCAGACTTAGAAAAAACAGAATCATTAAACTTGTGCAAGATGAAGAGGTGATTGAGGGACAGGAGAATCTGAACAAATATATCACTAACTTCTACAAAGAACTTTTTAATGAATATGAGATTAAATCTTTAAACATGGACCCCAGTGGTGTGGAGACACTCACTGTCAAAGAGCGGGAATTCCTTGTAAAGAAATTTACAATGGAAGAACTGAAAAAGGCTGTTTTTGAGATGAAAAAAGTAAGGCTGCTGGTCTAGATGGTTTTAACATTGAGTTTTATCAGCATTTCTGGGATCTGGTTAAAAGAGATTTGTTTGCATTGCTTGAGGAATTTTATGAACATAATTTAGACCTGGATAGGCTGAACTATGGAGTTATTTCTCTTTTAACTAAAGGGAGTGATGCTGACAAGATACAAAAATATAGACCTATTTGCCTCCTAAATGTTATCTTCAAGATAATCACCAAAATCTTGGTGAATAGATTGATTGTAATAATTTCTGGAGTAATAAGAGCTTCTCAAACTGCTTTCATAAAGGGGACGTATATACTAGAGGGGGTGTTGGTGTTACATGAAACCTTGAATACTATGCATAAAAAAAATCAGGAGTACTTTTTAAGATTGATTTTGAGAAGGCCTTTGACAAGGTCAAATGGCCTTTTCTTTTTCAAACTCTTAAGATGAAAAAATTCCCTGATAAATGGATTAATTGGGTGATGAAGATAATAATGGGGGGAAAGGTAGCTATTAAAGTAAATGGAGAAATTTGATCTTATTTCAAAACACATCAGGGATTGACACAAGGTGACTTGATGTCACCTTTGCTTTTCGATCTTGTGGTGGATAATCTAGCTATCATGTTTGACAAAGCTTTTGAGGGGGGCTGATAGGCGGCCTTGCCAAAAATCATAAAGATAATGATGTGTGCATTTTGCAGTACGCGGATGACACCATTCTCCTCTTCCAAGATGATTTGGAACAGGCTAAGAATGTCAAAAGAATCCTAAGTTTATTTTAAATCATGTCGGGTTTAAAAATTTACTTTCACAAGAGTGAAGTGGTGTGTGTAGGATTGGAGGAAGATAGAATTAAACTTTTTGAAGAGATTCTCACTTGCAAAAGAGGGAGCCTCACGTTTAAATATCTTGGAGTCCCAGTGGATGAGCACAGACTGAAGAACAGTGATTGGAATCCTTCTGTTAATAAAACAAAGAAAAGAATGGGGGGTTTGTTGGGAAGGTTTCTTAATATGGCTAGAAGGACAACTCTTATTAATTCCTCCTTGACTAGTCTAGTCCTCTTTATGCTCTCCTTTTATGGGTTACCAAAAGGAGTTAAAAAAGACTGGACAGACCCAGAGCTAATTTTCTTTGGAGTGGAGAGGAAAACAAATAGAAATATCATTTAGTTGCTTGGGAAAAGGTATGTAGACCAAAAGAACTGGGAGAATTAGGGATCTTAGATTTGGATTTCATGAATATTGTTTTGTTGTCTAAATGGTTGTGGAAACTTTTTAATGAGGAAAGCTTATGGCAAAGATTGTTATGGAATAAATACATAGGGAATTCCACCTTTGGACAGGTTGCTAAAAAGCAAGGTGATTCGCATTTTTGGCAGGGGTTGCTGAAATGCAAAAACCTGTTCCTAAACTGTTGCAGATTTAAAGTAGGGGGTGGGAGGAAAACTAGATTTAGGGAAGACATATGGAAAGGAAACAAAGTCTATCTGATACTTTCCCTAGTCTATATAATGTCTCTCTAAATCAAAACATTACTGTATATGAACCCATTTCTTCCAACTTGGCTATTCTTCAATTCAAAAGAGCGCTGGTGGGGGAAAGAGCAACTTAATGTCAAGATCTGGTAGAAATATGCAGGCAGGTCAAGTTAACCGAGGAAAAAGATAAACTACACTGGATCCCTGATAAATCTGGGATGTTTAGTATGAAGTCTTTCTACTCTATTTTACATGTGGGAGAAAAATGGCCCAACAGATTCCTATGGAAAGTTAAAATCTCCCGAGAATCAAAACTTTTATCTGGTTGGTCTTGAAAAAAAGCATACTAACTAGAGATGTTTTATTACATAGAGGGGGGGGGGGGGGGATGCGAAGAGAAATGTCTTTTTTGTAATGAAAAAGAATCAATCAACCATTTATTCTTTCGATGCCCGCTTGCCAGATATATGTGGAATGTGGTCAGCTACTGCACTGGGCTTCAATGTGACTTCAGTGATATGGACACATGTATACATGGTTGGCTTGAGGGTTTTGGGGCAGAGAATAAGAAAAAAAAGGTTTTTGTTGGGGTGGCCGTTCTAATTTGGAGTATTTGGAAAGCTAGAAATTTAGCATGTTTCCAACACGTGTGGCCTGCTGATCATAGTGTTTTGATGTTGAGAATGTCGCATTGGATTAATGATTGGAGTTTTTCGCAGGTGAGGGAGGACGCAAAGGTGGAGTTGCAACGGGGCCCAAAGCTACTGGATCGAGTCGCCAATGATATCTTCCAATCAAGACGAGGGTGGGCGACCTGGGTGCCCAGACTGGAGAACTGCTGAGGATGAGATCTTGGAAGTTTGTAATCCTAGAATGTAGATTGTGTTGAGCTTGCATGCTCTTACAGACAGCTCGTGAAAAATCTGTGGTAACCTGGTTTCCTTTTGTGTAATAAGGTAGACAGGGGAGGGAGAGAAGTGGGTTTTATATCCCTTCGCCTATGCGCTGTGATGAAAATGGTGCATAGTGCCGGATGGAGTGTTATGCGCTCTCGTAGTGTGCATGTTTTTAGTAGGGTTTCGTGTTGAGGGGTTGTGGTGCGTTTTGGCTGTACCAAATTACTGCATGGTTTTGTTAATGAAATCGGGGGAAAGATCCCTTTCTTTCAAGCCAGAGTAGTTTTTTCCGGCCAGATTATCCTATCAATGGTTATTATGGTGATCAAGCCCATATAGCGGCTCAGTCAAAGTTGCTCAATCAAAACAGAAAATAGCGCGTCGGAGAAGAGCAGAGGAGAGGAGTCGTATGGGCGACGAGTTACCAAACTGATCGACTGATGAGTCGGTGGAGTCAAATCATTTACGTTTTCTATCATCAATTTGGTAAAGCCGAACTTCTACTCTCCAATCTGCTAGACCACCGACTACGAACCACACGTGATACAGCAGCCAACTCGAAGTCTCGGTACAAAATTGTACACACCGATCCTTCCGATTAGCCACCGGGACGCGGTGCCGCGGCCCGAAGAGTTCAACTTTGCACGGCGCCGTCCCCGCGAACAGACTGCTCTGGTTTGGTCTCACGCGTCGTCGCTGCCCATGACGCCAGCCCGAGGCTTGAACGTTCCAGCTGTTGCCTACCTCAACCGACGTTTAGAAAATCGCCTTCCCGCTATAAATACCATGCTCCTCGCCCCGTCCCAATCCACAACTCAACAGCCTCTCCACTCTCCACACCAGAGCCCAAGCATTCGCTTCCCATCGTCTCCTCTCCTCTCTCGATCTCACTGAAGTTTTCCGCAACCAACAGCAGCCAGATGGCTCGTTTCGCCGTGGTCGCGGCCATCATCGCCCTCCTAGCCGTCGCCGCCGCCGCTCAGGGCCCCATGCCGGCGCCTAGGATGGCCCCGCTCCCTGCACCGCCAGCGAGGTCCCCGGCCACCGCCCCTGCGCCGATCGCCACCCCGCCCACCGCCGCGTCGCCGTCCCCGATGGCCTCTCCCCCGGCCCCGCCCACCGACGCGCCGACCGACGCTCCCTCGGCGATGACGCCGTCCGCAGTCTCCGCCACGCCCACCGGCGCCCCCACCGGCACCCCCGCGAGCTCCGCCGTGTACTCATCCGCCGCCAGCTTCGTCGCCGTCGCCGGCGCGGTCGCCGCCGCCATCGTGTTCTAGATGGACGGAGGATCCTCGAGCTGATCTTCGATGTGCCGCCGCCGTGTGGCTCTGCCTCTGAGTCTGTCCCACCGTTGTTTATACTCCGACGAGATTCTTTTTCGGTTCTCCTTGTTGAGCTGGGGAGTGAGTTATATGTAACACCGCCGTGTTGCGCCACACATGCGCCAGATTATTATCATTAATAGAATTCTTTCATTTGTTACCTGATTCATCTCCGCTCCTGGATGCATGCATATGTTCTCCATTAACTTGTTCCGATTAACAACCACAAAAAAATGGCAAGAAACCCTAATGTCCATCGTTACTCGACTACGTGCTCTGTTCGAGCAGTTTGCTCAGCCGTGTGGATCTGCGAATTCCCATCCCACCCATCATACGGATCAGGGGCCTACCTCTCTCGGTGACGTGAATCTGTGATGCGGCGTGGTACGGGGATCAAAAAGCTAAGCTAGGACGACAACGGTAAACAGATGAGAGTTGCCGTTGCGTTGCGTTCTCGATTGGGTCGGCAGGACCAAAGCCATGTGCACAGCTCTGTTTTCTTCTTGATCGGCGCAGGCGAGGTCACATGGTCGCATGCGCCGTTGCCTGCTTGCTTTTGTTTTTCATCCATCGTCTCTTCTTTTCTTTGCGTCCTGATGCCATGCCATGTGACCTGTTTTGGTCTGCGCGCTTCAGCTGTAAGCTAGCTGGAAATTTCTGGACTCCAATAGCGAAAACTCGCTTTTGCTTTGGCCCATTTTGGGAAGATATCTGTAAAGATTGAAATGTGCAGAACACGCTTCTGCTTTGGCCTGCGATGTAAATTGATTTCTGCGCGTCTGCGATGTAATTTGTTGCGGCAAGGGGATCCTTATCTTATCTATTTTGGTACTAATAGTTTTCCTTTCCGGAGGGTAGAGGAATACCGCTATCTCTTTTTTTTTTAACATCAGGCTGGCCATAGTGGGGTAACATAAGTAGTATCATGCACATAGTGGGATAACATAAATAGTATCATGCAACATACTTATGTGGCAGACGATAAAAGAAAAGAGAGATGGTTATAATAACATATGTAGATACCATAACATAATAAATGTGATGCTACTACGTGTCATGCATTGCAATAAATGAGATCACCTATAATACTAATCCATGATACTACCTCCATTTTAGTTTATAAGTTCTGCGCGTATACTTAGGTTGTCAATTTTATCACCCTAATATAAACTATATAACACAAAAGTTATACCTTTTGAAAGTAGAAATTCCGAAGTTTATGTTGGTATATTTTTTGTAATATATGATTTGTATTAGGTTGGTTAAATTGAAGACCTAGGTGTACGCGCACGCCCTGTAAACTGAGAGAGAGGTAGTACTATGTACTATAGAGGTAGTAACATAGACTAGTAACATATGCATGTTTCTAGTCTAAGTTACTCACCACTATAACCAGCCTCAGTGCAGTCATCAGCACTCATATACACGCGCATACACTCATTCCTATGAACGCACACACGCACACCCTACCCCTATGAGCACCTCCGAAAGACTGAGCCGGCATATCATCTTGAAATTTACGGAGTCACCGTAGGCACCTCGTCCCTCCCACTGAATGCGTATCACCGGAAATTCTGAAATAAATATAGAAATAAATGCGAGCACCAGGATTTGAACCCTGGTGGGCTGGGATACCACAGTCCCTCTAGCTATCCAACCACAAGTTGTGTACAGATTTCAGTTTGCTGAAAACTGTATATCTTTTTACCCCCCCCCCCCCCCCAAAAAAAAAAGGAAACTGTATTTTTTCTATGAACCGCTTTTCTTTCAAGTAAATAGTTCTAAACATTTTTCAGAGTTTGCCTCTTTTTTTAATGACGTATATTTTTATTTGAACTTGAGAAAATTACGGATACAATACTTGCCATCATGGATTTAAGAAATTACAAACTCGTATAACTAAAATTTAGAGTGAAAATTTCTCGTAATCATCTTCTCCATGGCAACAATATTTGCAATGCGCCAATACCAAATACTGCCAATCCTTCAATAAAATGGCTGCAATCTAATCAGAGCAGCGACGCCGTCACTTGTACCTGCATGAACTTGACTACCTTCATTGGTTTCAAAATTCTTTAAAACTGCCCATCCAAAAAATGAGAAATCGTGAGCATTGAACCTATTTTTCTATCAAGAGTATCCTAGGTGTATCATATTTTACAGAAGGTAGAACATAAATATAAAAAACTACCTCTCGACACAAACAAGAATGGTAGTTCAAACATCACATCCAAGCTAATCTAAAGATTAGCCACCGCAAACCATTACAAACACGATGCCAAAGGGTCATGCCCTAAACATGAACTCCAAGCTGTGTCTCGACCAACACTAGTCACCACAAAAAACAACAGTGGCGGCCATGGCCCTGAGCCCATATCGGGACCATATCTGATCCGCGTCACCGCCTCTATGAAGGCACCACCGCATCAACTCATGGCCGCCACTCCTGTAGCACCTCCTGGTCGAGCTCCGGCGCCCTCCTTGGCCCAGTAGCGCTGCCACCTCCAGCACCCACGTCAGCGCTTCCAGGAGGACACGTCGCGCGCCAACACCTCCACTCTGAGACCCCACCATGCGTCGCCACACCGTTGCTTTCCTCTCCGTGTGTTGCTGCTCCAGAACGATCACCCGCGCCGCCTACTTTACGCCACTCCCCAACGAACGCATTTGGACAGGGGATAAGCCCCTAAAAGTATAAGTCACTGAACCACAATTCATAAGGCAATGCTCTGCGTCGGTGGACCGACGCAGGCTCCCGGCCGGTCACATATACACTGCCCAATTCGTGGCTTCCTAGCCATTAGATTAAACATCCTAGTTTGTCCTCCCTGTATCACTCGAGATCCCCCAAACAAATGTGTCAACATGCACAGAACGAAAGCGACAGCGAGCATCACGACCGGCCATGAAAGCACCTTATCCCACACGCCTGCCCCCATCTCCCCTGCACGCATATCTCTCGCGGTGCTCATCAGCGCTGGCGCGACATTGCCCTACCAGTCGCTCGACCCCATATCATCCCAGCATGTACGCCAATGCAATCGTTGCGCCTACCCCAACCACGTTCGTAGCATCGCCGCCACGGGCTTGTAGCACCCGTCGTCGTGACTTTTAGCAGCTCATCCGTCCTTTCCACTGACACATGCATGCATATTGCTCCCGGCTTGCACCATCGTCTTCTCAGCTGACCTCCCCCTTGCCTTCATTGCAGCAGCCCTAGCAAAACATGACGACAGTTGTAGCAAAACGTGACGTCGATTGTAGCAGGGTGTGATGTGGGTTGTAGCATAAACGTGATGCCGGTTGTGCAGGGTGCGACGCCAAGTGTAGCAAAACCCAAAGCCCGTGGTAGCAGGGTATGACGTCAGTTGTAGCATAACTGGATGCCGGTTGTAGAAGGATCGCAGCATAGTCGGGGCAGGTCCCAGCATCCCCAACTACTGGTTGCAACATACCATGGTGCGGTCCAACATCCCCATCTATCGGTTCTAGCACCTTGTCACCATCATTCCAGAAAAACCTCGCAACGTCGTAGATGCACCATGCGCGCCTCCAACACATGGTCTACTCAGTTGTATCATCCAGACCCATGGTTCCAGCATGTCGGCCGGACGATCGCAACAACCGTCAATCGCGGTTCCAACATCTGTCTATGGCAGTTCTAGCATTATGGCATCGTTTTGTAGCTACTCGCCTTGTCGTATGCAACTGCACCAGGCGCCGGTAACAGCTCGCTGCCATGCCACACAACCCTTGCAGCACCGCGCCATTTCCTATGTCCCGTGTGCCCAGCTGGCCTTGCAGCAACTCGAAGCATAGTCCTGGCAGGGGTCGCTGGGAGGAAGAGAAGGTGCGCTGTGGGAGATAGAGCTGTGGAGAGGAGGTCATCGGTGGAATGCCGAAGCATGGGGCCATAGGAGAGAGATAAGCGAAAGAGGCACAGGAACTCAGGTTCAGCCATAGCGGAGCAGAGCGGGAGAGATAGACAGGATGGGTTCGGTGAACGCTTGGGAAACTAAGTGGCGAGGTTGTTCGATGAAAGAGACAAGAGGGGATAGATTGGTGTGAGCGTCACTTAGCTTCCTCTCGAGCATCTGATCTCGCCAGATCAGATGGCGCGCGCGACCGGCACGAGCGCCTGCCCAGCCGGCCGGTCATGAACGTTTCCCATATCTTAAATAGAAGACCAAAACTTGACTTCAAAATCATAATGGACTGCACCACCAACCCCTGAAAATACTAACAGAACTCATCAAATCCATATGAGCGAATCTGCGACGAAAAAAATCTAAAATCCGCAAGGTCGGACACACCTAACCCGCAGAGACACAAATTCTCTTGCTTTGTGCCACCACCTAATAAGACTTCATCACAGTAGAAGAAGAACCACAATATCTTTATTCTCGAGGCCATCACACCCTTCATCGGGATGCTACGAACGAAAACAAAAAATATCACGCTAATGAAATTTTTTAAGGGGTTGCCAAAACCCTTATTGATCAATGCAAACGTTCATAGGGATACAAGTTGGGTCATGAGGATTGGTAAGTGATGGAGTCGATTCCGTCCAATCTCGGGTAAGAGGTCCCATACTAGAAGCCTAAATGCGATGGTAACATGGACACACAGTTTTACCCAAGTTCGGGCTCTCTAGAAGGGATAATACCACACGCCGTGCTTATGTTTGTATTGATTTGGAATGGAGTACAAAGTACATATGATCTACCACAAGATTGTTGTGTGTCTAGATCCAATCATCTAAGTTGTCATAAGATAATCTATCGACTAGCCCAACCCCGATTTATATAAGTTACCGGAGGCCTAGGATAATAGGAGTCCTACTTGGCTATGTTCGTGGAGAGGAGTCCTCCACGGATAAGGAGTCCTTCTCTTTAACGGTAAGGCTTATGGTTTTCCTTGTAGATCGTTATATGCCGCCCAAAGTGGCCCAGGGAGAAACCAACAAGGGGGTCCTCAGCTCAGCCCACCTGGCCGTGAGTCGACATGGTGAGAGACCCCCTAGCCGGGACACCATCATCAGCCCCCTGAACCGGTCTTCGAGCTGGTAGCACATCGGCTCATCCGAGCTGCTCTCGTCTTTGGTCACTGGTCTTCAAACTGGTTCAGTGAGAACTTTCGACGATCAATGTCTTCTTGCAACCGAGCTCCGAAGCATGACTTCACCCGAGGTGACGTACAACACCTCGTCTCTGAAAATATGGAAGGAGTATAGCCAAGCTACACGCCAGGAAAGTCTCCCGTGCAGCCAGTCGCTCTAGTCCGCCTCCACGCCGGACTGCTCCGAAGTGGTGTGCATCACCTCGGTATTGATTTGTCGATGTAGATAGCTGCCTTCATGGAAAGAAATCTTTTTCCCGCCAAGGCGATTTCCGCGTGCCGCTTTTTTGCAAAATATTTCCAATTAGTGCATTGTATTCTCTGCTGAGATAAATAGCCAGTTACCCTCAAGGTATGTGTCAGCCTGAAGTTCGGTAGGCACGTGAAGTATAACATAAAAATTGCTGAGCCCAGTAGCCCCAGAGACTTAGGTTGATTTGCCAAATCGGCCTGACGATCGAATTCTCGCTTGGTAGCATACTTTAGGAAAAATGCGTTGTACAATATCTCCTGAGACGCTGGTCGCGCGTGGTTAGCTTGAGGATCGAATCTCATTGGAAACTATATTGCACTATGGATTTTCTACACTGAATCGTCAATGCAGTAGCCCCTAGTAGTCGGGTTGGGCAACTTGGATGACCCGAGAATTGAATCTCCTCGTGAACTAGCTTCAGTCAATAACCGACGTGTCCGCTTCGCCATCACCGAGGTGTAGCTCGGCAAGGAAGATGCCAATCTGCGGGTCAGAAAAAAATCAACACAATACCCCTCGACCAAGAAGATGTCGTGCCTCCTCTATAAAAAGTGACACAATAGGTTAACAATGTCACAAGCTCAGTAATAACAATACAACTTACATAGGAATATTGCAGCTGAATTAAGTCATGTTTTTTGGTGCCAACTGAGTTGGTCTTAAAATGAATTTGTGCTTTCCTTGTGTTTTAACATGATACATCCGATCCCCAAGCTTCGAGTAGACCAACCTTCGGTTTCAACCTCGTTATCCCGAGGGCAGAGTGCTTCTCAGGCCAATTTTGGTGAACTAGATTTAAGTGGCCAGCGAGAAGTAAGGCAACCCGGCTAGGCTAAGCAGTCAAGCAAAAAAAAAGAGTAGTAGAAAAAGGCTTCAAGACAACTTAGAAAGAAAAACAATTAAAAAAGGGCAAATATTAAATTAAGATCTCCCATGCGACTTGGGTAAAGAAATGGTTTAGAATGATTTTATTCAAAACAAATATAATGCCTGACCGAGCTGGATAGGAAGAATTGAAAATTTTAAGCATTGAAGCAACAAAGTTGGTTAATGCTCTCGGTATTGATGACGCGGTATGCGCTTGCGGCAGGACGAGGTAGCAGCCCCCAAACCGGTCCCGGTGTGGTGGAGCGAGGAGCTTAGGCCAACAAAGTGATGACATGATATGGTTTTCATGGTGAGGCAAAAAACCCGATCCAACTGGCGTGACGCAATAGGTCGGCAGGGTGACGTTGGAGCCCATGGAGCAGGTTGATGAAGCGATGGTGAGGCCCCCAGGCCAGCCGATGTGGCAGGGGCTAGTCGGCGAGGAGACGCGGAGCCCCCACATCAGCTGACATGATGGAGCTGGTGAGTGTGGTGGACGTTGGCTTGATGAAGCGATGATGCGATGATGCCAACATAGGTCAGAATTCATGGCGCGGTCGATGTTAGCTTGGTGAAGTGATGGTGCAGTGATGTTGATGCACCAAACCAGCGCAATCCATGGGGTGACTACTTGGTCTTGGCGAGCAAAACCCTTGGTGTGCTAACCGAGGTGGTGATGCGATGTGGTTGACGTCGGCCCGACGAAGCGATGACGTGATTACCGCAGGTTAGCATCAGTGAAGCAACGAGCACTACAAAAAAAAGACACATCCGTGACATTTTGGGCCGAACGAATTTTTTTCTGCCATACTTATGACACTTCTATAACGATAATTCTGACAAAACCCGGTATCATCATAGATGTGGTGGGCTCCTGCTTCTATGACAAAAAATCATGACAGAAAATGGGCTTTTCGTCCTGGGCGGGCCGGAGACGCAGCTGCATGACATTCCTTGGGCCGTCCATAACGGAAAAAACCGTGGTAGAAGTGAGGGCGAGGAAAATTTCGGCGAGTTCCCGGTTACGGTGGGCGGTCGGGGGCCGAGCGATGCACGTTTCTCTCGTACATGTACGCTGCGAGGCGTTGGCTCTAACTGGACCTGAGCGAGGCGTTGGGTTCTAACTGAACCCGAACGATTGCACTGCAGGCTACGCGTTACTGAACCCGAGCGATCGATCGATGGCTGTTAACTGAACCCGATCGAGCAATTCCTTCACTACTGCTGCTAACTGAAGCCAATCGATGCTGCCTGTGGATGAAAAGTGAGTGTTGTAGGGGGGTTTGGATGAACAATGAGCGGTGGGGTGGATGAACAGGACCCCGTGGTGTCTCCTCTTGATGAACAGGATCCCGATCGATCGAGCAGGTTGGGGCTGGATGAACAGGACCCCGTGGAGGGCTGGATCAACAGGACGACCCCGTGGAGGGCTGGATGAACAGTAGCCCATGGAGGGGTGGTTGAACAGGAGCTCGTGAAGAGGGGTGGTTGAACAGGAGCCCGTGGATGAACAATCGCAGGTGGAGGCTCGAGGAGGTTGACCGTGGATGAATAGGCCCGTGGAGGCTGGAGGAGGTCGACGGTGGAGATGAACAGTATTCCGTGGAGTCCAGTTTTGCGGTATGCCACACCCCTCCCGATGAACAGGACCCCCGTTTCGACCATAGCGCTCCAACACAAGTGTGTTTTCTCCGTTTTGCGGTACACCACACCCCTCCCGATCAACAGGACCCCGTTTCGACCGTAGGAGGTCCAACACAAGTCCGTTTCCTCCATTTTGCGGTACGCCAGACCCCTCCCGATGAACAAGATCTCGTTTCGAACGTGGCCGGTCGAACACAAGGTCGTTTCCTCCGTTGTGCGGTACGCCAGGCCTTGTTTCCATTGGTTGTTCTGTCCAAGCCGGTTGGCTCCCACGCGTTCTATTGCCTCTCGATGAACATGACACATTCCGTTGCCTCCGGATGAACACGACGCATTCGAGACCCCGCCCGTATGTACGTACCTGGTCGTATTTTATTTCTTGCACACTGGCCGTTGTACGTACGTGTACATGCTACGTGCGCGCCTCTACTACGACACGTGCGGGCCTCTACATCCCCCAGTATGTACGTACACGTTCACGACCAGAATGACAACACTACATATGCTTGGACCAGATGGGTCTCGACTATCAGGCACTTCCTTGCGTGCGAAGATGTAGCTGGTAGGTCCCAGCAGTCAGGGGGAAACGTTTTTTTTTGCCCGGACGCACTTCCTTGCATGCGAAGATGTAGCTGGTGGGTCCTAGCAGTCGGGGGGAAACGTTTTTTCGCGAAATATGGTGGCCCGTCCGGTGGGTCCCCGCTGTCAGGTGGAGGAATAATTATTTTGCGCGTAATGAGGAGGCACTTCCTTGCGGCTGCCTTGGAACCAGCTATCAGCCTCTCCACGTACAATATTGTTCCGATGGAAGTCGGTCGTTGACCACATTGACCATGCCGCGCCGAGAGCACCACGGCGGTGGACGACGGCAAGGCCTAGGAAGGGGATGACACGGCAGTGGATGCCCACGCGGGGAGGAGTACGAGGGTTCACTGGTTCGGCTGCGGTGTGAGCCTGCCGTCACCGCAGAATAACAGGGGGTGTGGGTGAGTAGAGGGATGGCCTGGCCAGCGGTGGGAGTAGTACGAGGCGGTGAGGCCTCCGCGGCATCACAGCCGGCCACGGGAGGCAGGAGCATGCGACACGACCGGCGCTGCTTTGGGCGGCTGGAGCAAGAAGACCAGAGGTTGAAGAAGCACTACGGTCGTTGGATGGACATCATACGATCACTTGAGCTAGAATCGTTCATACTGCCTAAAGTTGACAAAGGCCTCCGTCCCAGTCAACTTAGTAGGCCCACAAGTCAGCCTCCCACCAAGGTGGGTCCCAGCTAGCAGGTGGAGTATTCATTTTTTTGTGCGTAATAAGGAGGCACTTCCGGTGGGTCTGAGCTGACAGCGGGGGGGGGGGGGGATTTTTTTCACGAAATACGGTGGCCCGTCCGGTGGGTCCCAGCAATCAGGGGGGAAACGTTTTTTTCACGAAATACTGGTGGCCCGTTTGGTGGGTCCCTGCTGTTAGGTGGAGGAATAATTATTTTCTGTGTAATAATGAGGCACTTCCTTGCGGCTGCCGTGGACCCAGCTGTCAGCCTCTCCACGTACAGTACACTTCCGATGGAGTCGGTCGTTGACCACATTGACCACGCCGCGCCGAGAGCATCATGCCGGTGGACGACAGCGAGGCCTAGCAAGGGGACGACGTGGAGCCGGGGAAGACGCGTGATAAGCACATTTCATACACATCTTTTGGCACTCAAATATGCGGTTTATTGAGATATGACCATCAATTCTTGCTGTAAAATATTGAATATTTGCATGAAAATCATATAAAGAGTCATTTACTAGTCATTTGTTTCTTTTGCAGATAAGTGCGAGAAGGCACTATAAACTTCAAGATCCGGACTAAGTGGCTAAGAGAACGAAGAAGAGGAGGAAGAATGGACTTGTGCGAGAAGAAACGTAGTAACCAGGGGGCCAACTATTGAAGAGAGGATCATCTTGTGCTAAAAGTAAAGAAGGAGGGGGGCCAAATTAAAAGAAAAGTGACAGATCGGAGGAGGGGATCAAATCCCTAGCCGCCTCCTTCTTTCCCCTTCGGGCCTGGCAACACCTCTCCTTCCCCATCTCCTTCACCACCGGCAGCCGTCGCGGCCAGGCCGGCGTGGCGGTGCGCCTTCTAGCCATCCACTGCGCCCCCTCTACCAGCCGCCGCATCACCACCTCCAACACCACCGCGCCGCCGCCACAGCACCACCACATCCAGCGCCTTCCTACAGCCCAAGCGACCCTGCCTCGCTCTGCTTCTTCTTCCCCTCGACCTCCTGCTGCTACTACTCCCTCTCTCCAGCCACCACCGCCATCTCGCGCGCCGGATCAAACGGGCGTCCAGTTCTCCGCATGAGCGCTCTTCTCCGCTGCCGCCTCTGCTGACCCTCCCCTCACCATGCTGCCGCTCCTCCTCTCCAAGTCGTGGTGCTGCTCCTTCTTCCTTTGCCCTGCTGCTTCTTCCCTCTCCTCAAATCCTGTTGCTGCTAGACTTCTTCTTCCCTGAACCTCAACTGCTGCCGCTCCTAGTCCTCTCTGAACCACAAACCTGTGGTTGCTCCTAGTCCATTCTGAATAACAAAACTGCTGCTGCTTCTCTTCTTCTACTGCGCCCCCTTGCTGATATCTCACGCTGCTGCTCCTCTGCTTAAAACTGCTGCTTCTTCTCTCCCGCTCCCCTTGCTGTTCCTCACTAGCTGAACCTCTGTTCTGAACCTCCTCCTTCCGCTCCTTCCCTACTTCTTCTCTGAATCTCCCAAACGCTGCTGCTGCTACCTGCTCTCAAGCGTCCACTTACTGCTCAGTTTCAGACTTGTGTTCCTGTAGTGTTAAATCGGTTATATGTGAATGGTGTTGGGGCATGTGACTCTACGTTCTTGTATGTGTTAATTAGTTAAATTTGTCACTTGAGTACTGCACTTGCTGCATAGTCGTGTTTGTTCAATTTATAGTTCCTGTGTTGCTCAAGTACCTGTGATATATGAATGTGCGTGTGTGTGTTTGATTTGAAACAATTATATTCTTTCATATATTGTCGCTTCTTCCTACTGTTATATGTTTGATACTAATGTGTCCTCGTCTTGTAGCTTTACTTGATATTGACCCCTGTTTGTGTTAGTATTTTAATTCCTCAAATAAAACAAAAATACTAAAAAGACAGAGTAAAGATAATCTTCATCTCCCTTTGCTTATTTGTCATTTTCTTTGTTGATGATCCTTGTTAATGTTAGGTTTATTTTCTATTCTCATCATTCAATTGGGTCACCTAGCTTTAGTCGAACGTAATTGTCGTCGCCTAGTCCCTGTGGAGAACACGACACTCGTAGTTTGGGGCGTAAAAACCCCGCTATATTATAATTGATCATTTTGGCGCCGTTGCCGGGGACTAGCGTCGAGCAATTGTGTTAGGCTATAGACTAGGTTTTTCTTCTTTTTCTAGTTTGTGCCATATATTTGTGATATATCTCTAATCACTAACCCCTGTTCTAGTTAGTATCTTTTTTGTTTTCTTTTGCTTTTTGCAGGTTAGAACTATCTTCTCGGTTATGGCTTACTTTTCAGATCATCAGGCTTATGCGAGCAACACTACAAACAACACGGAAAGTATTCAAGAACTGATAAGTAAGATTTCCCATCAATTAGATGATTTAGCTCAGCAGCGAGGAGTAGTTTTTGAGGATAGGCCTAGTTCTTATTATTCTTATTCTGAAGGCAATCCTTATGTTGCTCCTACATGCCATATTTGTGGATTTCAGGGCCATTTGCCCGCTGAATGTCAGCGTGGTTACTCTCACACTCCAGATTGTTTTGGCATGAGCTTCGCTCAAGAGCATAGCTCATACCACAACAATTACTCACATGGGTGGCCTGAAAACCCGAATATGTCATATAGGAGCAACAACCCTGAGATCTCATCGTTTGCCTCTAGTTATCCAATGCAGGGATTCAGGTACAATGAGGAGAACCACAACTATGCTCCACAACAGTCTTATTCAGCTCCTATTCATATACCTCAGCAGCAGGAGATGTTGCCAATGGAGTTAAATGGTCCTCCATTTGGTCAACCAACACCTTCAACACAAGTGCCTACTCAAGATGAGTTCGATGACATAGACAAGCTCGCACTTTTGAGTCTCGAGTTCACTTGGAGTGCCGAGGATGATCCTATTAGGAAGGTTATACTAGATGAAATGAAGAAGATCGAGAGTGGAAAAGAGCTAGTGGAAGAAGTAAGGAAGATTGAGAAGAACATCAACGCTGGCAGCTCTATTTCTTCACAGCTAGAGCTGAGTGTTGCCGAGATTCCCCTTGATACATGTGAGGTTCCAACACCTTCACATTCAGCTGAGCAAGATAGCGAGAGTCCAGAGGAAGAGATACTTCAGATCCAAGAAGAAATTCTCGAAGCCAAGGCACAAGATGATCCAGAGCTCGAACAACAAAGTGATCAAGTTGAAGACTCATCATCTACTACTCCTGAAGAAGTACAAGAAGCTGCTGTAGATGAAGATGAAGAACCTGAGATTCATTGGCCTATTATCATACATGAGCATGATGTGTCAGGTTTACCCAATCCTCTTGATGACATGAGTCCTTATGATTTATTTGCTTCTACCTTGCATTACATGATGCCATCACTTAAGATTGATTTGAAAAATCATTTACTTGGATATGATGATACATACACTGTTGGTGGCATTGCTTTCATTTGTGATGATCACAATTACTTTCCTCATGCTAGTCTTGAGCTTAATGATAAATGTCATCCTCGTGTGAGTATTGACCATGCTGATTTCTGCCATCCTAAACATGTGCTTTATAGTTATGCTTATATAATTGGATATTCCATTGATGACTTGGAGGGCATCGACCGTATCACTTGTAGTTGTTTGTGTGAGTCCTATTTCAGGCTTTTGCTACTGCACTGTTTACTACATGCTGACCAGGTTCGAGGTGACATTCCTTGGGATCCTGGTGGAGTCAGAGCATGGCGATGAGGAGAAGCAATGGGGCACACATATGGAAGAGTGAAGCTGGAGCATCCATGAGGAAGCAAGGGAGAAGAGCTGCAGTTGGTGAGGTGATCGAGCGAGTGCTACTTCATTAAGTCCTGTGAGCTGTTTCATGACCCATTCTAAATATCATAAATACATGCTGGATTCAATTACTAGTTGGGTTGCTTGAGCTAGTTATTACTTGTTGTCAAGCTGAAATTCACCTTTGGCATTGTGCTTGATGTGAATTTGTGAACTTGATTTCTGAATGCCTTGTAAACTAGTGATCTACACCATGCATGCTTTGCTGAAATTTGTGGAAGTTATTAGTTTTGAGTGCTCAAATCCCTAGTACACTAGAAAACTTGATCATTTTCTGCTTTTACCTTGATACACCTAGATCACCATGTTTAGATGCTGAATTCGTGCTAAGTGTGTCCCATTGAGAGCAATTACCTAACCACTATGGATTAGCATGCTATGTTCCCTGGATCGGTAGCATGTGAACCAGACATGGAGAAGTGATGATTCCTGTTTTTGTGCTTATGCGTTGTTCATTTAAGATAAGTAATTATGAATAAATAAGTCTGACTACCTACAGTAGCATGTCATGTTCCCGGGATCGGTGGCATGTGAAATCTGGTAGCTTGGACAGTAATTAATAAAATAAATGTAATTGTCGAACCAGGTGTATACCATGTTCTCGGGATCGGTGGTATGTTCCTTTGGGGAGACAAACAAAAAAAAACTAATAATTGGTCGAGCCGGGTGTATACCATGTTCTCGGGATCGGTGGTATGTTCCTTTGGTGAGATCAATAAAATATTATCATTACTTCCTTCAAACATAATTAGTGGTTCAACGACCAAGTTATATTTCTGCAAATAAGAGATTTAATTCTAGTTCTTTTTGTTCTCGGGATCATGCTCTCTTTAGGAACCATTTGGCGCAGTCATCATTTGAACTTGTTGATCCACTTTTATCATTGTAAAAGTTTAAAATGATTGAGTCTACTAGTATCCTATTGATGTGAAGCACTCTTAACCATTAATTTTCACTAGCCAAGTCCAAAGCATGTAGTGTTTAGAGATCTACTTCACTTGGACATTCTCTAGTCAGCTCACTATTCACTATCCTGCTCTTGTCATATTCCTTTGCTTGAGGACAAGCAAAGATGTAAGTGTGGGGGAACTTGATAAGCACATTATTTGCATGAAAATCATATAAAGAGTCATTTACTAGTCATTTGTTTCTTTTGCAGATAAGTGCGAGAAGGCACTATAAACTTCAAGATCCGGACTAAGTGGCTAAGAGAACGAAGAAGAGGAGGAAGAATGGACTTGTGCGAGAAGAAACGAAGTAACCAGGGGGCCAACTATTGAAGAGAGGATCATCTTGTGCTAAAAGTAAAGAAGGAGGGGGGCCAAATTAAAAAAAAGTGACAGATCGGAGGAGCGGATCAAATCCCTAGCCGCCTCCTTCTTTCCCTTTCGGGCCTGGCAACACCTCTAATTCCCCATCTCCTTCACCACCGGCAGCCGCCGCGGCCAGGCCGGCGTGGCGGTGCGCCTTCCAGCCATCCACTGCGCCCCCTCTAATAGCCGCCGCATCACCACCTCCAAGACCACCGCGCCCCCGCCACAGCACCACCACATCCAGCGCCTCCCTACAGCCCAAGCGACCCTGCCTCGCTCTGCTTCTTCTTCCCCTCGACCTCCTGCTGCTACTACTCCCTCTCTCCAGCCACCACCGCCATCTCGCGCGCCGGATCAAACGGGCATCCGGTTCTCCGCATGAGCGCTCTTCTCCGCCGCCGCCTCTGCTGACCCTCCCCTCACCGCGCTGCCGCTCCTCCTCTCCAAGTCGTGGTGCTGCTCCTTCTTCCTTTGCCCTGCTGCTTCTTCCCTCTCCTCAAATCCTGTTGCTGCTAGACTTCTTCTTCCCTGAACCTCAACTGCTGCCGCTCTTAGTCCTCTCTGAACAACAAACCTGCGGCTGCTCCTAGTCCATTCTGAATAACAAAACTGCTGCTCCTTCTCTTCTTCTACTGCGCCCCCTTGCTGATATCTCACGCTGCTGCTCCTCTGCTTAAAATTGCTGCTTCTTCTCTCCCGCGCCCCTTGCTGTTCCTCACTAGCTGAACCTCTGTTCTGAACCTCCTCCTTCCGCTCCTTCCCTGCTTCTTCTCTGAATCTCCCAAACGCTGCTGCTGCTACCTGCTCTCAAGCGTCCACTTACTACTCAGTTTCAGACTTGTGTTCCTGTAGTGTTAAATCGGTTATATGTGAATGGTGTTGGGGCATGTGACTCCATGTTCTTGTATGTGTTAATTAGTTAAATTTGTCACTTGAGTACTGCACTTGCTGCATAGTCGTGGTTGTTCAATTTATAGTTCCTGTGTTGCTCAAGTACCTGTGATATATGAATGTGCGTGTGTGTGTTTGATTTGAAACAATTATATTCTGTCATATATTGTCGCTTCTTCCTACTGTTATATGTTTGATACTAATGTGTCCTCGTCTTGTAGCTTTACTTGATATTGACCCCTGTTTGTGTTAGTATTTTAATTCCTCAAATAAAACAAAAATACTAAAAAGACAGAGTAAAGATAATCTTCATCTCCCTTTGCTTATTTGTCATTTTCTTTGTTGATGATCCTTGTTAGTGTTAGGTTTATTTTCTATTCTCATCATTCAATTGGGTCACCTAGCTTTAGTCGAACGTAATTGTCGTCGCCTAGTCCCTGTGGAGAACACGACACTCGTAGTTTGGGGCGTAAAAACCCCGCTATATTATAATTGATCAACGCGGCAGTGGATGGCCGCGCGGAGAGGAGTACGAGGGTTCACTGGTTTGGCTGCGCTGCCGTCGCCGCAGAATAACAGGGGGTGTGGGTGAGTGGAGTGGAGGGATGGCCTGGCCAGTGGTGGGAGTAGTATGGGGGCGGTGAAGCCTCCGCGGCAGCACAATCGGCCACGGGAGGCAGGAGCAGGCGGCAAGACCGGCGCTGCTTTGGGCGGCTAGAGCAAGAAGACCAGAGGTTGAAGAAGCACTACGGCCGTTGGATGGACATCGTACGGTCACTCGAGCTAGAATCGTGCATATTGACTAAGTTGACAAAGCCCTCCGTCCCCGTCAACTTAGTAGGCCCACTATACTGGGTCCCAACTAGAAGGGGGAGTATTCATTTTTTTGTGCGTAATAAAGAGGCACTTCCTTGCGTGCGAAGATATAGCTAGTGGGTTCGAGCTGTCAGCGGTGGTAACGTTTTTCTTGTGAAATACAGAGGCCCTTTCGGTGGGTCCCAGATGTCAGGTGGAGGAATCATTATTTTGCGTGTAATAAGGAGGCATTTCCGTGCGTGCGGCCATGGACCGGCTGTCAGCTTCTCCACGTACAGTCCACTTCAGATGCATGTCGGTCGTTGACCATGTTGACCACGCCACGCCGAGAGCAACAGGGCGGTGGACGATGGCGAGGCCTAGGAAGGGAACAACACGGAGCCAGGGAAGACTCGGCAGTTGTTTCCCACGTGGAGGGGAGTACGACTGTACGAGGGTTTACTGGTTCATCTGCCGTCGCCGGAGAATAACAGCAGGTGTGGGTGAGTAGAGGGATGGCTAGGCCAGCGACGGGAGTACGGTGGGGCGGTGAGGCCTGCGTGACAACACAGTCGGCCACGGGGAGGAGAGAGCAGGGAGTCCCGTCGGTGCTTGTTTGAGCGGCCGGAGCAGGAAGAGCAGAGATTGAAGAAGCACGACGGCCGTTGGATGGACATCCAACAGTCAGTGCTTGTGCATCAACCTTTTTTTAGGAAAGCCTCAAATCTGTGGAAAACAACATACAGGCCATCTGCCATTATGTCTAATAATTTACAGCCCATTTGCTAATTCTTACGGGTTTTTTGGAGCCCATATTCTTTTTGTTAGCATTGCAGCCCATATTGTGGCCATGGTTAAAAAATTATACAAAATTTTGCATATATCGGTGCGGTCTGAACTGTTTAATCTTCCGAAATTTCGAGTCATATTTAGACTGATTTTAAAAATAAATGTATATCAATATAAAATCGAATAAATTGTCCACGCATAAAAATCAATGCAATTTAAAATCTCTAAATGAAAGAAGATATTTAAAACTAATTGCCGATTTGATGTGTTTTAAAAATGTACAGCCCATTTCTCATTACTGATAGGCCATTTTCTCGGCCAGCCGAATGAAGCTCTCCTCGTCTTGAAAGATTTGCAGCCCAACAGGCCTGACAAAGCGACTTACTTGACAAATCACAAAATAACTGGGCTAACTATTTTCAGAAAGAAAAAAAACTATTGGGCTGGTCTGTGGTAAACATAAAAGAAAAGGCTGTCTAGACAGGTCAGATTGTCCCGCACAGCCCAGTTGACACCCTGCTTCCGTCTCAAAAATAAATTAGATAAATGCCACTCCAATTATGGCGATTCATAAAAATGCCACTGCAATTTCCAAACTTTGAAAAATGCCACTTCAATTTTTGCAAACTTTGAAAAACGCCACTGCAATTTGCAAACTTTGAAAAACGCCACTCCAGACTTCGAAAAATGCCACTAGAAATGGCATGAAATGACATTTTTCAAAGTTTGGAAATTGCAGTGGCATTTCTTGGAAACACCAGATTTGGAGTGAGATTTATTGAATTAACCCAAAACAAAAATAACTGGGCGAGCTGCTGGGTCCCTGGTGTCAGCCGCTCGTTGTGCAATTCTCTCGTTTATTGACTATGTTGACAATGGCATGGGACCCAGATGTCAGAAATCCATTAGGAGGAGCCATTTTTTATTGGCTTGAAATAAGGAGGCACTTGCTTGCGTACTGCCATGACCTTGGCGGGTCCCTGCTGCCATCCTCTCCACATACAATCATCTCCTGATTGTGTACGCGTCAACTTAGTAGGCCCACAAGTCAGTCTCTAAACCCGTGAGGACAAATACAACCCATTTAAAAAAATAACAGCCCATTCCATATGTTCAAACGGAAAGTTCAACATTCAGAGCAAAGTAACAGGTCTGATTCACATATAGAGTACTGAACTTCCACGTTGACAACCATCGTAGCCAAGTTAACTATCTACTCTTAGCATGCAAGTACTAACTTACTCTTAGCTAACTAGACGATGCCGGCCGCCATCTGCGGTACACGCTAAACGCTGGCACTGGCGTCCTCCGCCTCGCTTCGGACTTGCCAGAGGTGTGATAGGGCACGTTCTCACGCGCGTTGGCCCTTTCCATGCCGGCATGGTCCACTGAAGCTTCGGCTTCTAAGCGAGAAACCCACTTGACGAGTTGGTAGTAAAAATTGGTGTCGCGAACATGTGCGCGCCTGACAGCCTTCAGGGCTATTTGCTGGGTGCCGGCCTCCACGTAGTCGACCCAGTTGCAGGCGCTCTGCTCGCGACTCAAAGCGTCGGTGCGCTACTGCTCCATGTCCCGCTTGCGGCACAAATCGGCGATATGCTGCTCCTCCACCAGGCGGTCGCGCTCCAACAGCTCCTGCTCCTCCGCCAGGCGGTCGCGCTCCAACAAGTTCCTGATCTCCGCATTTCCATGTAAAGACAGATAGAATGCCTCCTCCCTCCGTCCGCCTTCCAGTGAAAAACCGAACACTAGTTCCGGCAGTGACCACCTCTGACCTCGCCTACCGCTGATGGGCGGGGGCATGGCGGACATGCGAGGGCGAGGATAAGTGGTGAGCGACGTCGGGCCGGTGGGGGCTTATGAGGATATGGCGAGTTGGGTCATGGTGCCACCGGAGAAGGCCGGAAAACAGTACTTATAGGCGGAAGGTAGCGCGACGGTCATCGGAATTCAATGCATAAGCAGGCATGGCTTAGCGCGCCAGCTTGCCGTGAAAAACTAGAGAAACTGAAATTATGACTGTGCCGTCCCGTCCCATCTGGGTCGCACGCCGGCATAATGGTCAAACGAGTGCACTCAAATCATCTCCCTCCTTGTCAATAATGATTCCACGGATTTAAAAAGCCCGTAACAATTAAAGCGCATCTTTTTTTGCATCAGTTAGCTGCCTTAATTACGGCCGGCTGCATGCAGGCACTCAGAATCGCTCGCAGCCAGTACATGGAGCAGCATGCAACGAGTCGCAGCCGAGGACACGCATGCAGCCACTTAAATCGCTGGAATTAATTAGGCTTAAACTTTTGGATGCCGTTAATTATTGCCATGCCTTGGTCTTGCTGCTTTGCTCACGGGACTAATAAACCCGAACGGAGGGAGTACCTTGGTTGGTGAGAGGTTTGAATTAAGCCCTGCAAACCGGAAAGGAGGTACTAGTACGTGCGTGATCCACTATTTATTCGTGTAGGATCGAGTAGGTCGTTTCTTGAATTGAGCCCTGCAAACCGGAAAGGAGGAAGTACGTGCGTGATCCGCTATTTATCCTTGTAGGATCAAGTAGGTAGGATAGTGTAGCTTGTCAGTTTCTTCAGAGGTAGGCATTTTTATTCAAAAAACTGCAACTTCGGATCTTGTGTCGCAAATAAAACTGCCAGGAGCGCATTAGTAGGCTAGCTAGTGATTGATCAGTAACTTGTAAACACCGAGCGAACAGAAATAAGTAACTGTTAATGCATCTCAATGATTCACAGATCATATACAAATATGTAGCTCCAAAAGCAAAGATCAACCACTTTGGATCTTGCGTCACAACTAAAACCAACTAGTACGATTCCCATACATAAGATTAACATGTTAATGCATCTCAATGATTCACAGATCATATACAAAGATGTAGCTCCAAAAGCAAAGATCTAGAAAAAACATTTGTTCTTCCTACTAACATGGATGCTTCTCTTGGCCAACATTCAGTACAGACTGAAAGACAAATTTGTTTGTGAAGTCTACAATTCCTCTTGCAAACGTAAGTGGTTTCACCAACAGCTGGAACCATGAGAATGAACCACACATGATGGAGGAACATCCACTGCAATATGATTTGGTCTTCTCTCGATCACACGACGAGACTATTTTCGGAATAAAAACTTTAACTTAGGCAAAATGATGCCCATTGTATAATAAGACCAAAGCAATGAAGCACCTAATGTTGGCCAATAAATACAACAGTACTACTTTTCTGCAGTCCATGAAGTCACTATCCAATCTTTCTGTGTCTATTTTCAAATGGCACTGCATGTAGTGACTATACTATTCTCTTGTGCAGTTCAACCAAAATTGCGGTCACTTTGTTTGTTTGCCAAATAGCAATGGGCAGACATCTCTGTCCGCACAAATATCAAGCAGCTAGTAAACATATACCACACCTTGTATTTTCGGTTTAAACATGTCTCTTCCGCTTAGCATGGGTCATGTTCTACACTAGACAATTTGATACAGTTATGTTTTGCCCTGGACAATTTCATACTAAATTGATTTGCTGGTTCAGAGCAGAAATATAGCGCCTATTCTTCATCAGACCAAGGATATCCATGTTCGCCGCGATGGAAGAGGTGGAATCGATACAACCGAAATTGAGCATCCAATCATTGAATCATGTCCTGCACCTCCAATGTAGGTCCACCCTGACAATAAATTCACATGCAAACCACTAGTATTACTATCTAATGACAGTACAAAAAGAGTAGCAAGATAGTAGCAAACCATGTACCTTCGTAATGAACAGCTCATAGTGCCACCAATTGGATATAAAAGTTTGGAAGAAAACATGCTCCTAATGTTGAACCAGTTGGACTTTTTGTGCAGTTCCACTAATATCGAGCATCCCTGTTTGCATAGATATTGAAAGTGTGATTACTGTAAAAACGACACTAGTTGAAGCATAGACTTACAAATATAAGCATTCCAATTTCTTAATGGAAAAGGTAGCAAGACTATTTCTAACCACCTATTTGAAGGAATAAATAAGGTAACAATGGCTGATGTCAGAAAGGCATATATAGTTCTTTTTGAAAGAATGATCGACTCCTGATCTTTCCTCTTCTTTTAAGCATATTTTGTGCAGTTCAGCTAAAATAAAATGCCATCACCGCCTTGACAATTCAGTGACACTGTACAAAAGGAAATGACTTAACATTACATCATGATGTCAGGTATGTAGTCGACAGACATTAGAGACAAACATACAGACCTCCTCCGATAACATAATGAACATTAATTTTAACAAAGGTGTGACTAGCTTTACCGGGATAATTTGAGTGAACTCTACACCCTCTGTTCCCTAATATAAGACATTTTCGCGGTTCAATTTAAAGTACCCAAACGTCTAGTATTTAGAAAAATAGGTAGTAGTTTTCTTGAGCACATATCTGGGAAAGCTTGCCACACTTTATTTATCTCCATATGCTAATGCAACCCCATTCGAATACTAAAAATATACACTAATCCAGTGGCTAGTGTGATATGTCTCCAACGTATCTATAATTTATGAAGCATCCATGGTATATTACTATGTGTTTTGAATGATTATGGGCTTTATTATACACTTTTATATTACTTTTGGGACAAACCTATTAACCGGAGGCCCAACCCATATTGCTGTTTTATTGCCTGTTTTAGTATTTCGAGGAAAAATAATATCAAACGGAGTCCAAACGGAATGAAACCTTCGGCAGCGTGATTTTTTGGAAGAATATGATCCGGGAGACTTGGAGTTCACGTCAGAAGATCCTCGAGGAGGCCACGAGATAGGAGGGCGCGCCCCCCTACTGGGCGCGCCCCCCTGTCTCATGGGCCCCTCGAGCACCCCCCGACCGACTTCTTTCGCCTATATAAGCCTACGTACCCTAAAACCATTGAAGATGAAGATAGATCGGGAGTTCCGCCGCCGCAAGCCTCTGTAGCCACCAAAAACCTCTCAGGAGCCCGTTCCGGCACCCTGCCGGAGGGGGATCCCATCACTGGTGGCCATCTTCATCATCCCGGCGCTATCCATGACGAGGAGGGAGTAGTTCACCCTCGGGGCTGAGGGTATGTACCAGTAGCTATGTGTTTGATCTCTCTCTCTCTCTCTCTCTCTCTCTCTCTCGTGTTCCCTCTATGGCACAATCTTGATGTATCCCGAGCTTTGCTATTGTAGTTGGATCTTATGATGTTTCTCCCCCTCTACTCTCTTGTGATGAATTGAGTTTCCCCTTTGAAGTTATCTTATCGGATTGAGTCTTTTATGAGAACACATGATGTATGTCTTGCCATGCTTATCTGTGGTGACAATGGGATATCATGTGCCTCTTGATGTATGTTTTGGTGACCAACTTGCGGGTTCCGCCCATGAACCTATGCATAGGGGTTGGCACACGTTCTTGACTCTCCGGTAGAAACTTTGGGGCACTCTTTGAAGTACTTTGTGTTGGTTGGATGAATCTGAGATTGTGTGATGCATATCGTATAATCATGCCCACGGATACTTGAGGTGACAATGGAGTATCTAGGTGACATTAGGGTTTTGGTTGATTTGTGTCTTAAGGTGTTATCCGAAAGAATAACTTTGAGGTGGTTTCGTACCCTACCATAATCTCTATGTTTGTTCTCCGCTATTAGTGGCTTTGGAGTGACTCTTTGTTGCATGTTGAGAGATTGTTATATGATCTTTCTATGTTATTATTGTTGAGAGAACTTGCACTAGTGAAAGTATGAACCCTATGCCTTGTTTCCTATCATTGCAATACCGTTTACGCTCACTTTTACCAATAGTTACCTTGCTGTTTTTATTATTTCAGTTTACAAAAACCTATATATACTATCTATTTTGCACTTGTATCACTATCTCTTCGCCGAACTAGTGCACCTATACAATTTACCATTGTATTGGGTGTGTTGGGGACACAAGAGACTCTTTGTTATTTGATTGCAGGGTTGCTTGAGAGAGACCATCTTCATCCTACGCCTCCTATGGATTGATAAACCTTAGGTCATCCACTTGAGGGAAATTTGCTACTGTCCTAAAAACCTGTGCACTTGCAGGCCCAACAACGTCTACAAGAAGAAGGTTGTGTAGTAGACATCAAGCTCTTTTCTGGCGCCATTGCCGGGGAGGTGAGTGCTTGAAGGTATATCTTTAGATCTTGCAATCAAATCTTTTTGTTTCTTGTTTTGTCACTAGTTTAGTTTATAAAAGAAAATTACAAAAAAATGGAGTTAAGTTTGTCTCATACGCTTCGTCTTTTTAATATCTTTCGTGAGTTTGATGGAAAGGAAAAATGTGCTCAAGTTCTAGAAGAAGAATGCATTAGAATGCTTGATACTAAATCTTTGAATGATGAGCATGATTGCAATGTTGTTAGTATAAACTCCTTGAATATCCATAGTACTAATGATGATTGCTCTAGTCATGATGAGAATATATCTTATGAGCATGTCAACTTTTGTGGAGTGCATGTTTGCATGAACACACCAAATAGAGAAGATATATATTGCAAGAGGCATAAGTATTTAGAAACTAAGAAATTGCAAGAAAGGCTAGATAAGAGTGTGGAGAATTTAAGATATCTTTCCTGTTGTGAATTTTGCAATAAACAAGATCATTTACATCTCCAATGCAAATTGTTTCATGAGTGGATCGTGTCCAAAAATTGTGATGATTTGATCTCCCTTTATCATTACAATGAACTTAGATTGCTTTTGGGTTGTGAAGAGTTGAAACGTTTAACTAAGCCTATTCCAAAATTTAACCTTGAGCATTTCCTTGATATTGATCTAGAAAAGATTTATATGTTTTGTGCGGAGAATTGCATTGAAAATCCTTATATTGCCAAGTACCTAAAGAAAAGAAAGCAAATAGAAGATGAAGAGAATACTAATGAAAGGGAAGAGACTTCCCAATCTCCTCCTATTATTTCTCGTGATGAATTAGGTAACGAGGAGGAGCTTTCTATTCAACCAATCTCATCAATAAGGAGCTCAAAGAGGAAGGTTGAACCCACACATAATGTGATGAAGAAAAAGAAAAGAAGGAGCAACAAAGGTAGAAAGGTATCCCTCCCAAATGATGTTGCTCCTATTACTCATTGTGATGATGATAATTGCTTTACTATTGGTGCTATCACTACAAAAAAAAGACACATCCGTGACATTTTGGGCCGAACATTTTTTTTTCTGTCATACATATGACACTTCTATGACGATAATTGTGACAAAACCCGGTATCCTCATAGATGTGGTGGGCTTCTACTTCTATGACAAAAACTCATGACAGAAAATAGGCTTTTCGTCCTGGGTGGGCCGGAGACGCAGCTGCATGACATTCTTTGGGCCGTCCATGACGGAAAAAACCGTGGTAGAAGCGAGGGGGAAGAAAATTTCGGGGAGTTGCCGGTTACGGTGGGAGGTCGGGGGCAGAGCGATGCGCGTTCCTCTCGTACGTACGCGCATGTGTGCGAGGCGTTGGCTCTAACTAAAGCCGAGCGAGGCGTTGGGCTCTAACTGAACCCGAGCGATTGCACTGTAGGCTACGCGTTACTGAACCCGAGGGATCGATCGATGGCTGTTAACTGAACCCGATGGAGCGATTCCTTCGCTACTGCTGCTAACTGAAGCCGATCGATATTGCCTCTCGGATGAACAGTGAGCGTTGCGGGGGGGGGGGGGGTTTGGATGAACAGTGAGCGGTGGCGTTGCCTCTGGATGAACAGGAACCCATGGTGTGGAGGGTTGGATAAACAGTAGACGGTGGAGGGGTGGCCGTGGAGGGGTGGTTGAACAGGACCCCGTGGTGTGGAGGGCTGGATGAACAATAGACGATGGAGGGGTGCCCGTGGAGGGGTGGTTGAACAGTAGCCGGTGGAGTAGCGCGCGGTGGAGGCTGGATGAACAGGAGCCCGTGGAGGCTGGAGGAGGTTAACGGTAGCCCGTGGAGGCTGGAGGAGGTCGACGGTGGAGATGAACAATATCTCGTGGAGTCCCGTTTTGCGGTACGCCACACCCCTCTCGATGAACAGGACCCCCGTTTCGACCGTAGGAGGTCCGTTTCGTCCGTTTTGCGATACGCCACACCCCTCCCGATCAACAGGACCCCCGTTTTGACCGTAGCGCTCCAACACAATTCCATTTCGTCCGTTTTGCAGTACGCCACACCCCTCCCGATCAACAGGACCCCCGTTTCGACCGTAGGAGGTCCGTTTGGTCCGTTTTGCGGTACGCCACACCCCTCCCGATCAACATGACCCCCGTTTCGACCGTAGCGTTCCAACACAAGTCCGTTTCGTCCGTTTTGCGGTACGCCACACCCCTCCCGATCAACAGGACCCCCGTTTCGACCGTAGGAGGTCCGTTTCCTCCGTTTTGCGGTACGCCACACCCCTCCCGATCAACAGGACCCCCATTTCAACCGTAGGAGGTCCGTTTCCTCCGTTTTGCGCTACGCCACACCCCTCCCGATCAACATGACCCCTGTTTAGACCATAGGAGGTCCGTTTCCTTCGTTCTGCGGTACGTCAGGCCTTGTTTCCATTGCTTGTTCCGTCCAAGCCGGTTGGCTCCCACGCGTTCTGTTGCCTCCCGATGAACACGACGCATTCTGTTGCCTCCCTATTAACACGACGCATTCCATTGCCTCCCCATGAACACGACGCATTCCGTTGCCTCCCCATGAACACGAGCCCTCGTCGTACGTATGCGCGACTAGGCGTTCGAGACCCCGCCCGTATGTACACATACGTGGCTGTATTTTCTTTCTTGCACCCTGGCCACTGTACGTACGTGTACATGCTACGTGCGCACCTCTACTACGACACGTACGCGCCTCTACTACGACACGTGCGCGCCTCTACATCGACCAGTATATATGTACGTACAAATTCGCGACCAGAATGACAATGCTACGTACGCTTCGACCAGGTGGGTCCCGACTGTCAGGCAGTTCCTTGCGTGCGAAAATGTAGCTGGTGGGTCCCAACGCTCAGAGGGGCGAATCATTTTTTTTGCCCGGACGCACTTCCTTTGCATGCGAAGATGTAGCTAGTGGGTCCCAGCAGTCAGGGGGGCGAATCGTTTTTTTTCCCGAACGCACTTCCTTGCGTGCGAAGATGTAGCTAGTGGGTGCCAGCAGTCAGGGGGTGAATCATTTTTTTTGCCCGGACGCACTTCCTTGTGTGCGAAGATGTAGCTGGTGGGTCCCAGTAGTCAGGGCGGAACTTTTTTTCAGGAAATACGGTGGCCCGTCCGGTGGGTCCCCGCTGTCAGGTGGAGGAATCATTATTTTCCGCGTAATAAGGAGGCACTTCCTTGCTGCGGCCGTGGACCCAGCTGTCAGCCTCTCCACGTACAGTCCACGTCCGATGGAAGTCATTCCTTGACCACGTTGACCACGTCGCGCCGAGAGCACCACGGCGGTGGACGACGGCGAGGCCTAGGAAGGGGACGACTCGGAGCCGGGGAAGACGCAGCAATGGATGCCCACGCGAAGAGGAGTACGAGGGTTCACTGGTTCGGCTGCGGTGTGAGGCTGCTGTCGCCGTAGATTAACAGGGGGTGTGGGTGAGTAGAGGGATGGCCTGGCCAGCGGTGGGAGTAGTAGGGGGCGGTGAGGCCTTCGCGGCATCACAGCCGGCCACGGGAGGCAGGAGCACGCGGCACGACCGGCGCTGGTTTGGGCGGCCAGAGCAAGAAGACCAGAGGTTGAAGAAGCACTACAACCGTTGGATGAACATCATATGGTAACAGGAGCTAGAATCGTTCATATTGACTAAGTTGACAAAGCCCTCTGTCCCCGTCAACTTGGTAGGCCCACAAGTCAGCCTCCCAGTATGCTAGGTTCCAGCTGGCAGGGGGAGTATTCATTTTTTTTGTGCGTAATAAGGAGGCACTAACTTGCGTGCGAAGATAGCTGGTGGGCCTGACAAGTCAGCGGGGGGCACGTTTTTTTCGCGAAATACAGAGGCCCTTCCGGTGGGTCCCAAATGTCAGGTGGAGGAATCATTATTTTGCGCGTAATAAGGAGGCATTTCCTTGTGTGCGGTCGTGGACCCAGCTGTCAGCCTCTCCACGCACAGCCTACTTGCGATGGTGTTGTTCGTTGACCACGTTGACCATGCCGCACCGAGCGCATCCAAGGTGGTGGACGACGTCGAGGCCCCAGACAGCAACGAGCCGGAGATGGGAAGACGCGGGAGTAGAGTCGCATACGGAGAGGTGTACGAGGGTTAACTGGTTCTAGTGCGGTGTGGTTCGGCAGTCGGTGGAGAAGAACAGGAGGTGTGGCGGGTTGGAGGGATGGCCTGGCCAACGGTGGAGTAGCACTTCATAGCAAAGCGTGCTAAGTAGAGCTGCTAGTAGCAGGAGGTAGGAGGTGGTCCCGGCGGCGCTGGAGGAAGAAGACGAGAGATTGAAGATGGATGGCGGTCGTTGGATGTAAATCCAACGGCTAACATGTCAGAATCATTAGTTGACTAAATTTACAACGACTTGCGTTGGCTTCGACCGATTGGCCCACATTTCAGCCTCCAAAAATGTGGTACGTATTCAACCCATTTTTTCAGAATTTACAGTCTTTTTTTTGTGTGGTAGAATTTACAGTCAATTTGATCTTTTTTTTGAATTACAGCCATTAACTGGGCTGGGTGAACATTTAATGTAGCTTTCATGCGGCCCATTTATTTTATTTCTTCAAAAATTACAGGCCATTTGCACTTTATCTAGATACACAATTTTGCTGGGCTGATTCTAATTATAATGTTGGGTTGGGCCAGCAATGTTATCAAAAAATAAAAAAAGGCTGAGCATTTTGTTATAAATATATTTAAATAATAAGTGATATTATTACATTCATCCTTAAATCTTACCAAGCTTTTGTACACAATCACTAGGATTTTCGTGCCAAAACAATCCAGGATTTTATTTGTTAAGAAATTATTTTTATAAGTTAATAAGATGTGGGATATTGTTTTCTTACATATGTAAGTATCTGTTAAATATATGATGACAATAAAAATAATATATAATAACATATAAAATAATTTAAATATATATAATATAGTTAAAAGGGAAACATAAGTTGTACCCGGCGTTCCTATTCTTATATAGAAAAATAGAACAGACCGTTGCGTTTTCTTCAAAAAAAATACATAAATTGGGCTGCCAAAAATAAAACCTCGGATGGGAGGTCCATAGGCCGGTTGATACATGACGGCCCTAAGAAAATACAAACAGGCCCTCCCATCCGAGGTCGTGGGCTGCGCATGTTAAAAATGAAAGCCTAGACGGGGCAGCCCAAAACCACGTCCAACACTTGCCAAAACTCCGTCCCTCGTTTTCTCTGTGTTTCGCACACTCAACATTGTGTGGGCATTTTGACTGTGCTATGCATGAATGTTGATCAACATGATGTTAACTGGCTGGTAGTTCCATTTTCGACCACGAATAAAACTTCCAACAAGATGTTAACCCTATTTGAAAAGGCCGTGTTAATATAAATGCTCTGCCTCTGAAAGTTACAGTTTCTTATCTGAAACTGAAACTTGCAGTTTCTTCTCGTCTGCAGTTTTATACTCCTATGAAACTACATTTTTTTAAGTGCTAAAAATAGATCTCTAGAATTCATAAAATTCTTCATATGCTCAATACTGCAAATCTGAAATTCAAAAGACATTCATATCTGAAAGTACTCTCAAAATACACAACACAAAACAGAATTCACAACCTGCAAATACTGACAATCCTAAGCTCCTCCTGACAATTCACAACCTACCCGACTATTGGGCCGGGGGGCAGTCCCCTCCTATTCCTCGGCGGCAGACAGCCACCCCGTGAGACGATGTGAACAGCGAGGGAGACGATGGAGGGGAAGTGTCGTCGGGCCAACTGCTTTTCTCCTCTTGCAGTTGGGTTCGGTCGACGAAGACTCCACCGGCTCGCTCTGGCAGGACACCCTCACAAACGGCACCCTATAGATGCTCGATCCTTCAATCTCTGGTGGGTGCTCCATCTGGGATTGATACTCCCACCACCGCTCCCTCACGGTCGGATTCGGTGAATTTGTTTGCTCCATGGCCCAGAGGAGCAGCTCTATGTACTCCGGCGCGACTCCCTCCGGGAGTATCGCCGCCTTTTTGCTCTGTTGCAGATATTGGCCATGGATGTTGCCGTCGCTGCTAGTTGGTCCTTGTTGTCAAACCAAGACTGTATCTCCAACATCCTAGCTAGCTTCACAGGGTCGCCGTCTACGATCCTCATGTATCGGTTGTACTCCTCCGTCGATCTACTTCTCCACAGCACCTTCACTTGCCGGCGGTGGTTTTTGAATGGAAGAGGAGAGGAGCGGCGCTGGTTTTGGATTAGAACAGGAGAGGAGTGACGCTGGTTTTGGACTGGAACAGGAGAGGAGGGGCAGTGGTTTCGAAATGGAAGAGGAGAGGAGCGGCGCTGGATTTAGATTGGAATAGGAGAGGAGCGGCGGTGGATTTAGATTGGAACAGGAGAAGAGCGGAAGAGCGGCGCTGGTTTTGGAAGTATTTTTTGTTGTTTTGCGTATTTTGGGTCAAAGTTTGACCATGTACTGTATGTGACAAGCAAAATGTGAATGCATGTCACCAAAAATTGTATCGTTTGGTTCGTATCTGAATGTACTTTCAAATTATATTATTTTTGCAACGTATAACATATATTTTATGTGCAAAAATCATGATCAATTATGACCCAGAATAAAAGGGAGACTAGTTAATGTGGGGTCGCTTTCTTAATTGAAGGGTAAATTGATTTTGATTTTGATCCAGTCACAGCGCGCCGGCCCTCTCGCCCAATCCTAAATCGTTGCCGCACGCTCCTCTCCCTCTTCTTCATTGCAAAACCACCTCCTCTCGTCTGCATCATCTCCATTCCAAAACCACCGTCTCGCCTCTCCCTCTTCTGATCTTCTCCATTGCAAAACCACCTCCTCTCCTCTCCATCATCTCCATTCCAAAACCACCGTCTCGCCTCTCCCTCTTCTGATCTTCTCCATTGCAAAACCACCTCCTCTCCTCTCCATCATCTCCATTCCAAAACCACCTCCTCTCCTCTCCATCATCTCCATTCCAAAACCACCGTCTCGCCTCTCCCTCTTCTGATCTTCTCTACATTGCAACCGAGCTTCGAAGCATGACTTCACCCGAGGTGACGTACAACACCTCGGTTTTGAAAATATGGAAGGAGTATAGCCGAGCTGCACGCCAGGAAAGTCTCCCGTGCAGCCTGTCGCTCTAGTCTGCCTCCATGTCGGACTGCTCCGAAGTGGTGTGAGTCACCTCGGTATTGATTTGTCGATGTAGATAGCTGCCTTCATGGAAAGAAATCTTTTTCCCGCCAAGGCGATTCCCGTGTGCCACTTTTTTGCAAAATATTTCCAATTAGTGCATTGTATTCTCTACTGAGATAAATAGCCAGTTACCCTCAAGGTGTGTGTCAGCCTGAAGTTCGGTAGGCACGTGAAGTATAACATAAAAACTGCTGATCCCAGTAGCCCCAGAGACTTAGGTTGATTTGCCAAATCGGCCTGACGACCGAATTCTCGCTTGGTAGCATACTTTAGGAAAAATGCGTTGTACAATATCTCTCGAGACGCTGGTCGCGCGTGGTTAGCTTGAGGATCGAATCTCATTGGAAACTATATTGCACTATGGATTTTCTACACTGAATCGTCAATGCAGTAGCCCCTAGGAGTCGGGTTGGGCAACTTGGATGACCCGAGAATTGAATCTCCTTGTGAACTAGCTTCAGACAATAACCGACGTGTCCACTTCACCATCACCGAGGTGTAGCTTGGCAAGGAAGATGCCAATCTGCGGGTCAGAAAAAATCAACACAATACCCCTCGACCAAGAAGATGTCGTGCCTCCTCTATAAAAAGTGACACAATAGGTTAACAATGTCACAAGCTCAGTAATAACAATACAACTTACATAGGAATATTGCAGCTGAATTAAGTCATGTTTTTTGGTGCCAACTGAGTTGGTCTTAAAATGAATTTGTGCTTTCCTTGTGTTTTAACATGATACATCCGATCCCCAAGCTTCGAGTAGACCAACCTTCGGTTTCAACCTCATTATCCCGAGGGCAGAGTGCTTCTCAGGCCAATTTTGGTGAACTAGATTTAAGTGGCAAGCGAGAAGTAAGGCAACCCGGCTAGGCTAAGCAGTCAAGCAAAAAAAAGGAGTGGTAGAAAAAGGCTTCAAGACAACTTAGGAAGAAAAACAATTAAAAAAGGGCACATATTAAATTAAAATCTCCCATGCGACTTGGGTAAAGAAATGGTTTAGAATGATTTTATTCAAAATAAATATAATGCCTGACCGAGCTGGATAGGAAGAATTGAAAATTTTAAGCATGGAAGCAACAAAGTTGGTCAATGCTCTCGGTATTGATGATGCGGTATGCGCTTGCGGCAGGACGAGGTAGCAGCCCCCAAGCCGGTCCCGATGTGGTGGAGCGAGGAGCTTAGGCCAACAAAGTGACGACATGATATGGTTTTCATGGTGAGACAAAAAACCCGATCCAACTGGCGTGACGCAATAGGTCGGCAGGGTGGCGTTGGAGCCCATGGAGCAGGTTGATGAAGCGACGGTGAGGCCCCCAAGCCAGCCGAGGTGGCAGGGGCTAGTCGGCGAGGAGACGCGGAGCCCACACATTAGCTGACATGATGGAGCTGGTGAGTGTGGTGGACGTTGGCTTGATGAAGCGACGACGCGATGATGCCAACATAGGTCAGAATTCATGGCGCGGTCGATGTTAGCTTGATGAAGTGATGGTGTAGTGATGTTGATGCACCAAACCAGCGCAATCCATGGGGTGACTACTTGGCCTTGGCGAGCAAAACCCTTGGTGTGCTAACCGAGGTGGTGATGCGATGTGGTTAACATCGGCCCGACGAAGCGATGACGTGATTACCGCAGGTTAGCATCAGTGAAGCAACGAGCACTACAAAAAAAAGACACATCTGTGACATTTTGGGCTGAACAAATTTTTTTCTGCCATACTTATGACACTTCTATGACGATAATTCTGACAAAACCCGGTATCATCATAGATGTGGTGGGCTCCTACTTCTATGACTAAAAATCATGACAGAAAATGGGCTCTTCGTCCTGGGCGGGCCGGAGACGCAGCTGCATGACATTGCTTGAGCCGTCCATGACGTAAAAAACAGTGGTAGAAGTGAGGGCGAGGAAAATTTTGGCGAGTTCCCGGTTACGGTTGGCGGTCGGGGGCCGAGCGATACACGTTTCTCTCGTACATGTACGCGCGTGTGTGCGAGGCGTTGGCTCTAACTGAACCTGAGCGAGGCATTGGGTTCTAACTGAACCCGAGCGATTGCACTGCAGGCTACGCATTACTAAACCCGAGCGATCGATCGATGGCTGTTAACTGAACCCGATCGAGCGATTCCTTCACTACTGCTGCTAACTGAAGCCAATCGATGCTGCCTATGGATGAAAAGTGAGCGTTGTAGGGGGGTTTGGATGAACAATGAGTGGTGGGGTGGATGAACAGGACCCTGTGGTGTTTCCTCTGGATGAACAGGACCCCGATCGATCGAGCCGGTTGGGGCTGGATGAACAAGACCCCGTGGAGGGCTGGGTGAACAGGACGACCCTGTGGAGGGCTGGATGAACAATAGCCCGTGGAGGGGTGGTTGAACAGCAGCCCGTGGAGAGGAGTGGTTGAACAATAGCCGGTGGAGTAGCGCGCGATGGAGGCTAGATGAACAGGAGCCCGTGGATGAACAGTCGCAGGTGAAGGCTCGAGGAGGTCGACGGTGGATGAACAGGCCCGTGGAGGCTGGAGGAGGTCGATGGTGGAGATGAACAATATCCCGTGGAGTCCCGTTTTGCGGTATGCCACACCCTTCCCGATGAACAGGACCCCCGTTTCGACCGTAGTGCTCCAACACAAGTCTGTTTCCTCCGTTTTGCGGTATGCCACACCCCTCCCGATCAACAGGACCCCGTTTCGACCGTAGGAGGTCCAACACAAGTCCGTTTCCTCCATTTTGCGGTACGCCAGACCCCTCCCGATGAACAGGATCCTGTTTCGAACGTGGCTAGTCGAACGCATGGTCGTTTCCTCCATTGTGCGGTACGCCAGGCCTCGTTTCCATTGGCTGTTCCGTCCAAGCCGGTTGGCTCCCACGCTTTCTATTGCCTCTCGATGAACATGACGCATTTCGTTGCCTCCGGATGAACACGACGCATTCCGTTGCCTCCCCATGAACACAACGACGATGCAGTTTCTCCGTTCTGACCCAGCCATGTACACGAGCCCTGGCCATACATATGCGCGAGTAGGCGTTCGAGACCCTGCCCGTATGTACGTACGTGGTCGTATTTTATTCCTTGCACACTGGCCGCTGTAAGTACGTGTACATGCTACGTGCGCGCCTCTACTACGACACGTGCGTACCTCTACATCCCCCAGTATGTACGTACACGTTCGCGACCAGAATGACAACGCTGCATACGCTTGGACCAGATGGGTCCCGACTGTCAGGCACTTCCTTGCGTGCGAAGATGTAGCTGGTGGATCCTAGCAGTCAGGGAGGCAAATCGTGTTTTTTTGCCTGGACGCACTTCCTTGCATGCGAAGATGTAGCTGGTGGGTCCTAGCAGTCGGGGGGAAACATTTTTTTCGCGAAATATGGTGGCCCGTCCGGTGGGTCCCCGCTGTCAGGTGGAGGAATAATTATTTTGCGCGTAATAAGGAGGCACTTCCTTGCGGCTGCCGTGGACCCAGCTGTCAGCCTTTCCACGTACAGTACTGTTCCGATGGAAGTCGGTCGTTGACCACATTGACCACGCCGCGCCGAGAGCACCACGGCGGTGGACGACGGCAAGGCATAGGAAGGGGATGACACGGCAGTTGATGCCCACACGGGGAGGAGTACGAGGGTTCACTGGTTTGGCTGCGGTGTGAGGCTGCCGTCACCGCAGAATAACAGGGGTGTGGGTGAGTAGAGGGATGGCCTGGCCAGCGGTGGGAGTAGTAGGAGGCGGTGAGGCCTCCGCGGCATCACAGCCGGCCACGGGAGGTAGGAGCATGCGGCATGACCGGCGCTGCTTTGGGCGGCTGGAGCAAGAAGACCAGAGGTTGAAGAAGCACTACGATCGTTGGATGGACATCATACGGTCACTTGAGCTAGAATCGTTCATACTGCCTAAAGTTGACAAAGGCCTCCGTCCCAGTCAACTTAGTAGGCCCACAAGTCAGCCTCCCACCAAGGTGGGTCCCAGCTAGCAGGGGGAGTATTCATTTTTTTGTGCGTAATAAGGAGGCACTTCCGGTGGGTCCGAGCTGACAGCGGGGGAAACAATTTTTTCCACGAACTACGGTGGCCCGTCCGGTGGGTCCCAGCAGTCAGGGGGAAACATTTTTTTCACGAAATACTGGTGGCCCGTTTGGTGGGTCCCTGCTGTTAGGTGGAGGAATAATTATTTTCTGTGTAGTAATGAGGCACTTCCTTGCGGCTGCCGTGGACCCAGCTGTCAGCCTCTCCACGTACAGTACTCTTCCGATGGAGTCGGTCGTTGACCACATTGACCACGCCGCGCCGAGAGCATCATGGCGGTGGACGACGGTGAGGCCTAGCAAGGGGATGATGCGGAGCCGGGGAAGACGCGGCAGTGGATGCCCACGCGGAGAGGAGTACGAGGGTTCACTGGTTTGGCTGCGCTGCCGTCGCCGCAGAATAACAGGGGGTGTGGGTGAGTGGATTGGAGGGATGGCCTAGCCAGTGGTGGGAGTAGTATGGGGGCGGTGAGGCCTCCGTGGCAGCATAATCGGCAACGGGAGGCAGGAGCAGGCGACACGACCGACGCTGCTTTGGGTGGCTAGAGCAAGAAGACCAGAGGTTGAAGAAGCACTACGGTCGTTGGATGGACATCGTACGGTCACTCGAGCTAGAATCGTGCATAGTGACTAAGTTGACAAAGCCCTCCGTCCCCGTCAACTTAGTAGGCCCACTATACTGGCTCCCAGCTAGAAGGGGGAGTATTCATTTTTTTGTGCGTAATAAGGAGGCACTTCCTTGCGTGCGAAGATATAGCTAGTGGGTTCGAGCTGTCAGCGGCGGTAACGTTTTTTTCGCGAAATACAGAGGCCCTTTCGGTGGGTCCCAGATGTCAGGTGGAGGAATCATTATTTTGCATGTAATAAGGAGGCATTTCCGTGCGTGCGGCCATGGACCAGCTATCAGCCTCTCCATGTACAGTCCACTTCAGATGCATGTTGGTCGTTGACCATGTTGACCACGCCACGCTGAGAGCACCAGGGTGGTGGACGATGGGAGGCCTAGGAAGGGAATGACACGGAGCCAGGGAAGACTCGGCAGTTGTTTCCCGCGTGGAGGGGAGTACGACTGTACGAGGGTTTACTGGTTCATCTGCCGTCGCGGGAGAATAACATCAGGTGTGGGTGAGTAGAGGGATGGCTAGGCCAGCGATGGGAGTACGGTGGGGCGGTGAGGCCTGCGTGACAGCACAGTCGGCCACGGGGAGGAGAGAGCAAGGAGTCCCGTCGGCGCTTGTTTGAGCGGCTGGAGCAGGAAGAGCAGAGATTGAAGAAGCACGACGGCCGTTGGATGGACATCCAACAGTCAGTGCTTGTGTGTCAACCTTTTTTTTAGGAAAGCCTCAAATATGTGGAAAACAACATAAAGCCATCTCCCATTATGTCTAATAATTTACAGCCCATTAGCTAATTCTTACGGGTTTTTTGGAGCCCATATTCTTTTTGTTAGCATTGCAGGCCATATTGTGGCCATGGTTAAAAAATTATACGAAATTTTGCATATGTCGGTGCGGTCTAAACTGTTTAATCTTTTGAAATTTTGAGTCACATTTAGACTGATTTTAAAAACAAATGTATATCAATATAAAATCCAATAAATTGTCCACGCATAAAAATCAATGCAATTTAAAATTTCTAAATGAAAGAAGATATTTAAAACTAATTGCCGATTTGATGTGTTTTAAAAATGTACATCCCATTTCTCATTACTGATAGGCCATTTTCTCGGCCAGCCGAATGAAGCTCTCCTCGTCTTGAAAGATTTGCAACCCAACATGCCTGACAAAGCGACTTACTTGACAAATCACAAAAAAACTGGGCTAGCCATTTTCAAAAAGAAAAAACTATTGGGCTAGTCTGTGGTAAACATAAAATAAAAGGCTGTCTAGACAGGTCAGAGTGTCCCGCACAGCCCAGTTGACACCCTACTTCCGTCTCAAAAACAAATTAGATAAATGCCACTCCAATTATGGCGATTCATAAAAATGCCACTGCAATTTCCAAACTTTGAAAAATGCCACTTCAATTTTTGCAAACTTTGAAAAACGCCACTGCAATTTGCAAACTTTGAAAAACGCCACTCAAGACTTCGAAAAATGCCACTAGAAATGGCATGAAATGACATTTTTCAAAGTTTGGAAATTGCAGTGGCATTTCTTGGAAACACCAGATTTGGAGTGGCATTTATCAAACTAACCCAAAACAAAAATAACTGGGCGAGCTGCTGGGGCCCTGGTGTCAGCCGCTCGTTGTGCAATTCTCTCGTTTATTGACTATGTTGACAATGGCATGGGACCCAGATGTCAGAAATCCATTAGGAGGAGCCATTTTTTATTGGCTTGAAATAAGGAGGCACTTGCTTGCGTACTGCCATGACCTTGGAGGGTCCCTGCTGCCATCCTCTCCATGTACAATCATCTCCTGATTGTGTACGCGTCAACTTGTTAGGCCCACAAGTCAGCCTCTAAACCCGTGAGGACAAATACAACCCATTTAAAAAAATAACAGCCCATTCCATATGTTCAAATGGAAAGTTCAACATTCAGGGCAAAGTAACAAGTTTGATTCACATATAGAGTACTGAACTTCCACGTTGACAACCATCATAGCCAAGTTAACTATCTACTCCCACTAATACTCTAGTAGCGTGCAAGTACTATCTTACTCTTAGCTAGCTAGACAATGCCGGCCGCCATCTGCAGTACACGCTAAACGCCGGCACTGGCGTCCTCCGCCTCGCCTCGGACTTGCCAGATGTGCGATAGGGCGCGTTGCTCACGCGCGTTGGCCCTTTCCATGCCGATGTGGTCCACTGAAGCTTCGGCTTCTAAGCGGGAAACCCACTTGACGAGTTGGTAGTAAAAATTGGTGTCGCGAACGCGTGCGCGCCCGACAGCCTTCAGGGCTATTTGCCGGGCGCCGGCCTCCACGTAGTCGACCCAGTTGCAGGCGCTCTGCTCGCGACTCAAAGCGTCGGTGCGCTGCTGCTCCATGTCCCACTGGCGGCACAAATCGGCGATATGCTGCTCCTCCACCAGGCGGCCGCGCTCCAACAACTCCTGCTCCTCCGCCAGGTGGTCGCGCTCCAACAAGTCCCTGATCTCCGCATTTCCATGTAAAGACAGATAGAATGCCTCCTTCCTCCGTCTGCCTTCCAGTGAAAAACCGAACACTAGTTCCGGCGGTTACCACCTCCGACCTCGCCTACCACTGACGGGCGGGGGCATGGCGGACATGCGAGGTCAAGGATAAGTGGCAAGCAACGTCGGGCCGGTGGGGGCTTATGAGGATATGGCGAGTTGGGTCACGGTGCCACCGGAGAAGGCCGGGAAACAGTACTTATAGGCGGAAGGTAGCGCGACGGTCATCGGAATTTAATGCATATGCAGGCATGGCTTAGCGCGCCAGCTTGCCGTGAAAAACTAGAGAAACTGAAATTATGACTGTGTCGTCCCGTCCCGTCTGGGTCGCACGCCGGCATAATGGTCAAACGAGTGCACTCGAATCATCTCCCTCCTTGTCAATAATGATTCCACAGATTTAAAAAGCCCGCAACAATTAAAGCGCATCTTTTTTCGCATCAATTAGATGCCTTAATTACGGCCGGCTACATGCAGGCACTCAAAATCGCTCGCAGCCAGTACATGGAGCAGCATGCAACGAGTCGCAGCGAAGGGCACGCATGCAGCCACTTAAATCGCTGGAAGTAATTAGGCTTAAACTTCTGCATGCCGTTAATTATTGCCATGCCTTGGTCTTGCTGCTTTGCTCACGGGACTAATAAACCCGGACAGAGGGAGTACCTTGGTTGGTGAGAGGTTTGAATTAAGCCCTGCAAACCGGAAAGGAGGTACTAGTACGTGCGTGATCCACTATTTATTCGTGTAGGATTGAGTAGGTCGTTTCTTGAATTGAGCCCTGCAAACCGGAAAGGAGGAAGTACGTGCGTGATCCGCTATTTATCCGTGTAGGATCGAGTAGGTAGGATAGTGTAGCTTGTCAGTTTCTTCAAAGGTAGGCATTTTTATTCAAAAAACTGCCACTTCGGATCTTGTGTCGCAAATAAAACTGCCAGGAGCGCATTAGTAGGCTAGCTAGTGATCGATCAGTAACTTGTAAACACCGAGCGAACAGAAATAAGTAACTGTTAATGCATCTCAATGATTCACAGATCATATACAAATATGTAGCTCCAAAAGCAAAGATCAGCCACTTCGGATCTTGCGTCGCAACTAAAACCAAGTAGTACGATTCCCATACATAAGATTAACATGTTAATGCATCTCAATGATTCACAGATCATATACAAATATGTAGCTCCAAAAGCAAAGATCTAGAAAAAAACATTTGTTCTTCCTACTAACATGGATGCTTCTCTTGGCCAACATTCAGTACAGACTGAAAGACAAATTTGTTTGTGAAGTCTACAATTCCTCTTGCAAACGTAAGTGGTTTCACCAACAGCTGGAACCATGAGAATGAACCACACATGATGGAGGAACATCCACTGCAATATGATTTGGTCTTCTCTCGATCACACGACGAGACTATTTTCGGAATACAAACTTTAACTTAGGCAAAATGATGCCCATTGTATAATCAGACCAAAGCAATGAAGCACCTAGTGTTGGCCAATAAATACTATAGTACTACTTTTCTGCAGTCCATGAAGTGACTATCCAATCTTGCTGTGTCTATTTTCAAATGGCACTGCATGCAGTGACTATACTATTCTCTTGTGCAGTTCAACCAAAATTGCGGTCACTTTGTTTGTTTGCCAAATAGCAATGGGCAGACATCTCTGTCCGCACAAATATCAAGCAGCTAGTAAACATATACCACACCTTGTATTTTCGGTTTAAACATGTCTCTTCCGCTTAGCATGTGTCATGTTCTGCACTGGACAATTTGATACAGTTATGTTTTGCCCTGGACAATTTCGTACTAAATTGATTTGCTGGTTCAGAGCAGAAATATAGCGCCTATTCTTCATCAGACCGAGGATATCCATGTTCGCCGTGATAAAAGAGGTGAAATCGATACAACCGAAATTGAGCATCCAATCATTGAATCATGTCCTGCACCTCCAATGTAGGTCCACCCTGACAATAAATTCACATGCAAACCACTAGTATTACTATCTAATGACAGTACAAAAAGAGTAGCAAGATAGTAGCAAACCATGTACCTTCGTAATGAACAGCTCATAGTGCCACCAATTGGATATAAAAGTTTGGAAGAAAACATGCTCCTAATGTTGAACCAGTTAGACTTTTTGTGCAGTTCCACTAATATCGAGCATCCCTGTTTGCATAGATATTGAAAGTGTGATTACTGTAAAAATGACACTAGTTGAAGCATAGACTCACAAATATAAGCATTCCAATTTCTTAATGGAAAAGGTAGCAAGACTGTTTCTAACCACCTATTTGAAGGAATAAATAAGGTAACAACGGCTGATGTCAGAAAGGCATATATAGTTCTTTTGAAAGAATGATCGACTCCTGACCTTTCCTCTTCTTTTAAGCATATTTTGTGCAGTTCAACTAAAATAAAATGCCATCACCGCCTTGACAATTCAGTGACACTGTACAAAAGGAAATTACTTAACATTACATCATGATGTCAGGTATGTAGTCAACAGACATTAGAGACAAACATACATACCTCCTCCGATAACATAATGAACATTAATTTTAACAAAGGTGTGACTAGCTTTACCGGGATAATTTGAGTCAACTCTACACCCTCTGTTCCTTAATATAAGACATTTTCGCAGTTCAATTTAAAGTACCCAAACATCTAGTATTTAGAAAAGCAGGTAGTAGTTTTCTTGAGCACATATCTGGGAAAGCCTGCCACACTTTATTTATCTCCATACACTAATGCAACCCCATTCGAATACTAAAAATATACACTAATCCAGTGGCTAGTGTGATACGTCTCCAACGTATCTATAATTTATGAAGCATTCATGCTATATTACTATGTGTTTTGAATGATTATGGGCTTTATTATACACTTTTATATTACTTTTGGGACTAACCTATTAACCGAAGGCCCAACCCGTATTGCTGTTTTATTGCCTGTTTTAGTATTTCGAGGAAAAGGAATATCAAACGGAGTCCAAACGGAATGAAACCTTCGGCAGCGTGATATTTTGGAAGAATATGATCTGGGAGACTTGGAGTTCACGTCAGAAGATCCTCGAGGCGGCCACAAGATAGGAGGGCGCGCCCCCCTGTCTCATGGGCCCCTCGAGCAACCCCCGACCAACTTCTTTCGCCTATATAAGCCTACGTACCCTAAAACCATTGAAGATGAAGATAGATCGGGAGTTCCGCCGCCGCAAGCCTTTGTAGCCACCAAAAACCTCTTAGGAGCCCGTTCCGGCACCCTGCCGGAGGGGGATCCCATCACTGGTGGCCATCTTCATCATCCCGACGCTATCCATGATGAGGAGGGAGTAGTTCACCCTCGGGGCTGAGGGTATGTACCAGTAGCTATGTGTTTAATCTCTCTCTCTCTCTCTCTCTCTCTTGTTCTGTCTCGTGTTCCCTCTATGGCACAATCTTGATTTATCCCGAGCTTTGCTATTGTAGTTGGATCTTATGATGTTTCTCCCCCTCTACACTCTTGTGATGAATTGAGTTTCCCCTTTGAAGTTATCTTATCGGATTGAGTCTTTTATGAGAACACTTGATGTATGTCTTGCCGTGCTTATCTGTGGTGACAATGGGATATCATGTGCCTCTTGATGTATGTTTTGGTGACCAACTTGCGGGTTCGCCCATGAACCTATGCATAGGGGTTGGCACACGTTCTTGACTCTCCGGTAGAAACTTTGGGGCACTCTTTGAAGTACTTTGTGTTGGTTGGATGAATCTGAGATTGTGTGATGTATATCGTATAATCATGCCCACGGATACTTGAGGTGACAATGGAGTATCTAGGTGACATTAGGGTTTTGGTTGATTTGTGTCTTAAGGTGTTATTCTAGTACGAACTCTTTTATAGATCGATCCGAAAGAATAACTTTGAGGTGGTTTCGTACCCTAGCATAATCTCTACGTTTGTTCTCCGCTATTAGTGGATTTGGAGTGACTCTTTGTTGCATGTTGAGGGATTGTTATATGATCTTTGTATGTTATTATTGTTGAGAGAACTTGCACTAGTGAAAGTATGAACCCTAGGCCTTGTTGCCTATCATTGCAATACCGTTTACGCTCACTTTTACCATTAGTTACCTTGCTGTTTTTATTATTTCAGTTTACAAAAACCTATATCTACTATCTATTTTGCACTTGTATCACTATCTCTTCGCCGAACTAGTGCACCTATACAATTTACCATTGTATTGGGTGTGTTGGGGACACAAGAGACTCTTTGTTATTTGATTGCAGGGTTACTTGAGAGAGACCATCTTCATCCTACGCCTCCTATGGATTAATAAACCTTAGGTCATCCACTTGAGGGAAATTCGCTACTGTCCTACAAACCTGTGCACTTGCAGGCCCAACAACGTCTACAAGATGAAGGTTGTGTATTAGACATCAAGCTATGTTCTGGCACCGTTGCCGGGGAGGTGAGTACTTGAAGGTATATCTTTAGATCTTGCAATCGAATCTTTTTGTTTCTTGTTTTGTCACTAGTTTAGTTTATAAAAGAAAATTACAAAAAAATGGAGTTAAGTTTATCTCATACGCTTCGTCTTTTTAGTATCTTTCGTGAGTTTGATGGAAAGGAAAAATGTGCTCAAGTGCTAGAAGAAGAATGCATTAGAATGCTTGATACTAAATCTTTGAATGATGAGCATGATTGCAATGTTGTTAGTATAAACTCCTTGAATACCCATAGTACTAATGATGATTGCTCTAGTCATGGTGAGTATATATCTTATGATCATGTCAACTTTTGTGGAGTGCATGTTTGCATGAACACACCAAATAGAGAAGATATATATATTGCAAGAGGCATAAGTATTTAGAAACTAAGAAATTGCAAGAAAGGCTAGATAAGAGTGTGGAGAATTTAGGATATCTTTCCTGTTGTGAATTTTGCAATAAAAAAGATCATTTACATCTCCAATGCAAATTGTTTGATGAGCGGATCGTGTCCAAAAATTGTGATGATTTGATCTCCCTTTCTCATTACAATGAACTTAGATTGCTTTTGGGTTGTGAAGAGTTGAAACGTTTAGCTAAGCCTATTCCAAAATTTAATCTTGAGCATTTCCTTGATATTGATCTAGAAAAGATTTATATGTTTTGTGCGGAGAATTGCATTGAAAATCATTATACTGCCAAGTACCTAAAGAAAAGAAAGCAAATAGAAGATGAAGAGAATACTAATGAAAGGGAAGAGACTTCCCAATCTCCTCCTATTATTTCTCATGATGAATCAGGTAACGAGGAGGAGCTTTCTATTCAACCATTCTCATCAATAAGGAGCTCAAAGAGGAAGGTTGAACCCACACATAATGTGAAGAAGAAAAAGAAAAGAAGGAGCAACAAAGGTAGAAAGGTATCCCTCCCAAATGATGTTGCTCCTATTACTCATTGTGATGATGATAATTGCTTTACTATTGGTGCTATCACTACAAAAAAAAAGACACATCCGTGACATTTTGGGCCGAACGAATTTTTTTTCTGTCAAACATATGACACTTCTATGACGATAATTGTTACAAAACCCGGTATCATCATAGATGTGGTGGGCTCCTACTTCTATGACAAAAAATCATGACAGAAAATAGGCTTTTCGTCCTGGGCGGGCCGGAGACGCAGCTGCATGACATTCTTTGGGCCGTCCATGACGGAAAAAACCGTGGTAGAAGCGAGGGGGAGGAAAATTTCGGGGAGTTGCCGGTTACGGTGGGAGGTCGGGGGCGGAGCGATGCGCGTTTCTCTCGTACATACGCGCGTGTGTGCGAGGCGTTGGCTCTAACTAAAGCCGAGAGAGGCGTTGGGCTCTAACTGAACCCGAGCGATTGCACTGCAGGCTACGCGTTACTGAACCCGAGGGATCGATCGATGGCTGTTAACTGAACCCGATGGAGCGATTCCTTCGCTACTGCTGCTAACTGTAGCCGATCGATGTTGCCTCTCGAATGAACAGTGAGCGTTGCAGGGGGGTTTGGATGAACAGTGAGCAGTGGCGTTGCCTCTGGATGAACAGGAACCCATGGTGTGGAGGGCTGGATGAACAGTAGACGGTTGAGGGGTGGCCGTGGAGGGGTGGTTGAACAGGAACCCGTGGTGTGGAGGGCTGGATGAATAGTACACGGTGGAGGGGTGCCACGTGGAGGGGTGGTTGAACAGTAGCCGGTGGAGTAGCGCGCGGTGGAGGCTGGATGAACAGGAGCCCGTGGAGGCTGGAGGAGGTTGACGGTAGCCCGTGGAGGCTGGAGAAGGTCGACGGTGGAGATGAACAGTATCTTGTGGAGTCCCGTTTTGCGGTACGCCACACCCCTCTCGATGAATAGGACCCCCGTTTCGACCGTAGGAGGTCCATTTCGTCCGTTTTGTGATACGCCACACCCCTCCCGATCAACAGGACCCCCGTTTCGACTGTAGCGCTCCAACACAAGTCCGTTTCATCCGTTTTGCGGTACGCCACACCCCTCCCGATCAACAGGACCCCCGTTTCGACCGTAGGAAGTCCGTTTGGTCCGTTTTGCGGTACGCCACACCCCTCCCGATCAACATGACCCCCGTTTCGACCGTAGCGTTCCAACACAAGTCCGTTTCGTCCGTTTTGCGGTACGCCACACCCCTCCCGATCAACAGGACCCCCGTTTCGACCGTAGGAGGTCCGTTTCGTCCGTTTTGCGGTACGCCACACCCCTCCCGATCAACAGGACCCCCATTTCAACCGTAGGAGGTTCGTTTCCTCCGTTTTGCGCTACGCCACACCCCTCCCGATCAACATGACCCCTGTTTAGACCGTAGGAGGTCCGTTTCCTTCGTTCTGCGGTACACTAGGCCTTGTTTCCATTGCTTGTTCCGTCCAAGACGGTTGGCTCCCACGCGTTCCGTTGCCTCCCGATGAACATGACGCATTCCGTTGCCTCCCCATTAACACGACGCATTCCGTTGCCTCCCCGTGAACACGACGCATTCCGTTGCCTCCCCATGAACACGAGCCCTCGTCGTACGTATGCGCGACTAGGCGTTCGAGACCCCGCCCGTATGTACACATACGTGGCTGTATTTTCTTTCTTGCACCCTGGCCGCTGTACGTACGTGTACATGCTACGTGCGTGCCTCTACTACGACACGTACGCGCCTCTACTACGACACGTACGCGCCTCTACTACGACACGTGCGCGCCTGTACATCGACCAGTATATATGTACGTACAAATTCGCGACCAGAATGACAATGCTACGTACGCTTCGACCAGGTGGGTCCCGACTGTCAGGCAGTTCCTTGCGTGCGAAAATGTAGCTAGTGGGTCCCAACACTCAGAGGGGCGAATCGTTTTTTTTTGCCTGGACGCACTTCCTTTGCATGCGAAGATGTAGCTAGTGGGTCCCAGCAGTCAGGGGGGCGAATTGTTTTTTTTTGCCCGTACGCACTTCCTTGAATGCGAAGATGTAGCTGGTGGGTCCTAGCAGTCAGGGGGGCGAATTGTTTTTTTGTCCGGACGCACTTCCTTGCATGTGAAGATGTAGCTGGTGGGTCCCAGCAGTCAGGGGGAAACTTTTTTTCACGAAATATGGTGGCCCGTCCTGTGGGTCCCCGCTGTCAGGTGGAGGAATCATTATTTTCCGCGTAATAAGGAGGCACTTCCTTGCTGCGGCCATGGACCCAGCTGTCAGCCTCTCCACGTACAGTCCACGTCGGATGGAAGGCATTCCTTGACCACGTTGACCACGTCGCGCCGAGAGCACCACGGCGGTGGACGACGGCAAGGCCTAGGAAGGGGACGACTCGGAGCCGGGGAAGACGCAGCAGTGGATGCCCACGCGAAGAGGAGTACGATGGTTCACTGGTTCGGCTGCGGTGTGAGGCTGCTATCGTCGTAGATTAACAGGGGGTGTGGGTGAGTAGAGGGATGGCCTGGCCAGCGGTGGGAGTAGTAGGGGGTGGTGAGGCCTCCGCGACATCACAGCCGGCCATGGGAGGCAGGAGCATGCAGCATGACCGGCGCTGGTTTGGGCGGCCGGAGCAAGAAGAGCAGAGGTTGAAGAAGCACTACAACCGTTGGATGAACATCGTACGGTAACTGGAGCTAGAATCGTTCATATTGACTAAGTTGACAAAGCCCTCCGTCCCCGTCAACTTGGTAGGCCCACAAGTCAGCCTCCCAGTATGCTAGGTTCCAGCTGGCAGGGGGAGTATTCATTTTTGTGTGCATAATAAGGAGGCACTAACTTGCGTGCGAAGATAGCTGGTGGGTCCGACAAGTCCCGGCGGCGATTGAGGAAGAAGGCGAGAGATTGAAGATGGATGGCGGCCGTTGGATGTAAATCCAACGGCTAACATGTCAGAATCATTTGTTGACTAAATTTACAACGACTTGAGTTGGCTTCGACCTATTGGCCCACATTTCAGCCTCCAAAAATGTGGCACGTATTCAACCCATTTTTTCAGAATTTACAGTCTTTTTTTGTGCGGTAGAATTTACAGTCAATTTGATCTTTTTTTTGAATTACAGCCATTAGCTGGGCTGGGTGAACAATTAATGTAGCTTTCATGCAGCCCATTTATTTTATTTCTTAAAAAATTACTGGCCATTTGCACTTTATCTAGATACACAATTTTGCTGGGCTGATTCTAATTATAATGTTGGGTTGGGCCAGCAATGTTATCAAAAAATAAAAAAGGGCTGAGCATTTTGTTATAAATATATTTAAATAATAAGTGATATTATTACATTCGTCCTTAAATCTTACCAAGCTTTTGTACACAATCACTAGGATTTTCGTGCCAAAACAATCCAGGATTTATTTGTTAAGAAATTATTTTTATAAGTTAATAAGATGTGGGATATTGTTTTCTTACATATGTAAGTATCTGTTAAATGTATGATGACAATAAAAATAATATATAATAACATATAAAATAATTTAAATATATATAATATAGTTAAAAGGGAAACATAAGTTGTACCTGGCGTTCCTATTCTTATATAGAAAAATAGAACAGACAGCTGCATTTTCTTCAAAAAAATACATAAATTGGGCTGCCAAAAATAAAACCTCGGATGGGAGGTCCATAGGCCGGTCGATACATAACGGCCCTAAAAAATACAAACAGGCCCTCCCATCTGAGGTCGTGGGCTGCGCATGTTAAAAATGAAAGCCTAGACGGGGCAGCCCAAAACCACGTCAACACTTGCCAAAACTCCGTCCCTCGTTTTCTCTGTGTTTCGCACACTCAACATTGTGTGGGCATTTTGACTGTGCTATGCATGAATGTTGATCGGCATGATGTTAACTGGCTGGTAGTTCCATTTTCGACCACGAATAAAACTTCCAACATGATGTTAACCCTGTTTGAAAAGGCCGTGTTAATATAAATGCTCTGCCTCTGAAGGTTGCAGTTTCTTATCTGAAACTGAAACTTGCAGTTTCTTCTTGTCTGCACTTTTATACTCCTATGAAACTACATTTTTTAAGGGCTAAAAATAGATCTCTAGAATTCATAAAATTCTTCATATGCTCAATAATGCAAATCTGAAATTCAAAAGACATTCATATCTGAAAGTACTCTCAAAATACACAACATAAAACAAAATTCACAACCTGCAAATACTGACAACCCTAAGCTCCTCCTGACAATTCACAACCTGCCCGACTATTGGGCCGAGGGCAGTCCCCTCCTATTCCTTGGTGGCAGACAGCCGCCCCGTGATACGATGTGAACGGCGAGGGAGACGATGGCGGGGAAGCATCGTCGGGCCAACTACTTTTCTCCTCTTGCAGTTGGGTTCGGTCGACGAAGACTCCACCGGCTCGCTCTGGCAGGACACCCTCACAAACGTCACCCTATAGATGCTTGATCCTTCAATCTCTGGTGGATGCTCCATCTGGGATCGATACTCCCACCACTGCTCCCTCACGGTCGGATTCGGTGAATCTGTTTGCTCCATGGCCCAGAGGAGCAGCTCTATGTACTCCGGCGCGACTCCCTCCGGGAGTATCGCCGCCTTTTCACTCTGTTGCATATATTTGGCCATGGATGTCGCCGTCGCCGCTAGTTGGTCCTTGTTGTCAAACCAAGACTGTATCTCCAACATCCTAGCTAGCTTCACAGGGTCACCGTCTGCGATCCTCACGTATCGGTTGTACTCCTCCATCGATCTACTTCTCCACAACACCTTCACTCGCCGGCGGTGGTTTTTGAATGGAAGAGGAGAGGAGCGGCGCTGGTTTTGGATTAGAATGGGAGAGGAGCGACGCTGGTTTTGGACTGGAACAGGAGAGGAGGGGCAGTGGTTTTGAAATGGAAGAGGAGAGGAGCGGCGCTGGATTTAGATTGGAACAGGAGAGGAGCGGCAGTGGATTTAGATTGGAACAAGAGAAGTGCGAAAGAGCGACGCTGGTCTTGGAAGTATTTTGTTGTTGTTTTGCGTATTTTGGGTCAAAGTTTGACCATGTACTGTATGTGACAAGCAAAATGTGAATGCATGTCACCAAAAATGATCTCGTTTTGTTCGTATCTGAATGTAGTTTCAAATTATATTATTTTTGCAACGAAAAACATATATTTTATGTGCAAAAATCATGGTCAATTATGACCGAGAATAAAAGGGAGAGTAGTTAATGTGGGGTCGCTTTCTTAATTGAAGGGTAAATTGATTTTGATTTTGATCCAGTCACAGCGCGCCGGCCCTCTCGCCCAATCCTAAATCGCTGCCGCACGCTCCTCTCTCTCTCTTCTCCATTGCAAAACCACCTCCTCTCCTCTCCATCATCTCCATTCCAAAACCACCGTCTCGCCTCTCCCTCTTCTGATCTTCTCCATTGCAAAACCACCTCCTCTCCTCTCCATCATCTCCATTCCAAAACCACCGTCTCGCCTCTCCCTCTTCTGATCTTCTCCATTGCAAAACCACCTCCTCTCCTCTCCATCATCTCCATTCCAAAACCACCTCCTCTCCTCTCCATCATCTCCATTCCAAAACCACTGTCTCGCCTCTCCCTCTTCTGATCTTCTCTACATTGCAAAACCACCTCCTCTCCTCTCCATCATCTCCATTCCAAAACCAGCTCCTCTACTCTCCCTCTTCTCTATTGCAAGACCACCGTCTCTCCTCCCATCTTCCAAAGCTAGCACCGGACCACTCAGAACGACATCTATGGAGAGGATGCAGCAGTGAATCAGGCAGATCGCCGGCGGCGACCAGGCAAAGTTAGCCAGATTGAAGGAGATCCTTAGTTGGTTTGACAATGAGTGGGAGATTTCGAGGATGGTGCGGGCCATGTGGCAATGTATGCGAAAGAGCGAGATGGTAGCGATGAGGGCAGCGATGTACATGTACTCCTCGGCGGCAGTCACGCCGTAGTCCTCCGAGTTCATCGAGTATCTCCAATGGGCAATGGAGCAGACAGATTCGCCCGAGGCAACAGTCAGGCGGAGGTGGTGGGCGTACAGGTCGAAGGTCGAGCACCCAGAGGATAACGAATCGATCGAGTATGGTGTGCCGTTCGTGAGGGTGCAGAGCCAGCCGGAGCCACATGACTATTTGTTCTCCCACCGCAAGAGGAGGCCGGATGGCGCGACGTCGCTTGCCCGACGTTTTCCACGGTTCCCTCGACGCTCGCGTTGTTTCAACGGCGGTGGTAGGGTTTAAGGTAAGCTTCGCACTAACCTAATCTTCCACCTGCTCATGTTTACAATCAGTGTGACAGCTAATGAAAATCATGCTTACAATCAGTCTCCGAGTACTGCGCCAATCACCCTAAAATAGCTCTGGACCTTTGGGTCAAAGTTCTGACACAGTGTACAAATAGATTGGTGCTTCCTTCAGAAAAGAGTACTCCCTAGAAAACTGCCAATATAAGCTACTAGTATTTGGTTAGAGGATTTGCTGCCGAGAAAGATCCGTCCACATAGGGCGCCACACATCCCACTGGTTGTGGTGGATGCCAATGCGTGCATGCAGCATGGTTGGTGTCGGTAATTTTTACTTGGCACACCTCGCACTCTGCATACATGCCGGTTCCATACGTACATTTGTGCAGTTCCACCAAAATGCAGCTGAATAACCCTATTTGCACAGATAATGAAAAAGCGTGATTACATTGTAGTGGCACTAGTTGATGAAACACACAAAATAAATAGAAGAAAATATTGCGATAGTATCATAGTATGCCATGCTGCGAGGGCGAGATGGGCCCCGTGACGCCTCATACGGTACGCCTCATACTGGACATCATCCCAAGTCTCTCAGATACACCTTCTGCCAGTGATGAACATCAGTGTACAGCAGTAGTACAAGGAGGCGCCTTGAGACATTCAAATCTCTATTTTTGTACATATCAACTAAAATTAAGCACCCCGATTTGCAGAAATGCTTAAACATTAACAATGGGACTAGTTGATGAAACACACTTTAACAAAGAGAAGCACTTTCTTTATCTACATTGGAAATGAAATGATAGAGATGACACTCGCTCTATTTTAACTATATTATTACTTCATTTTATCAGTGACACTAGGGTCGAGCAGGTGGCAAACGAGGTGTACTGTGCGTCGCAAGGATGGAGACCGGGGGTGCTTAGACTGGGATGCTGAAGCTGGCTCTTTCAGTCACCAACATGGATGATTCAATTCATGGGACCTTTTGGTGCAATTCACCTAAAATGAAGCAATGTCCCATGAGCTAGCGGCTTCTTCTTCAATTTTTTTTAAGAAAAGGGCTCCAGCCCCGGTTCCATTTCCATCAGAAAACGAAACCCACAGAGCTTCTTCTTCATTAGTTGCAATAAAATTGAGCAACATCAAGGTTGGTTGTGAAGCTCCTGGAATGCTCAACTATAATTTGGATATCATTTGTGCAGTTCAACTAAGATCGAGCGTGAAATGTATATCTCTGTTTGCACAAAAAAGGTGGAAAGGAGGGTGACTAACAAGTAACAAGTGATGAAACATGCATCAAATGAAAAGAAGCATGTTCCTTATCTGAATGGCAATCCTACAAGGACAGTAGCAATTTCTAAAGCAGTGGCATTGCTAGATAGTAGTGTGGGCATCAGGATTAACTATGACAATCGTTAAATACGACATTACTTTGGGCACGGGAGAGTAGGCGGACCAGGACAGTTGCATTTCTAACGAAAAGAACCAACTTATCTTAATGGGAAATTTTAGCAGGACATGTAAAGAAGTGCCATTGATTCATATTACTGGAGGCATTACATTGAAAACAACATTGGTTTAACGCGTCCTTACTTTTAACAGTGTGACTGCTACATTTTACCAGTGGCATTACATAAGAGTGGCTCGAGGCAACAAACATCAGAACAGGATATCTGGGTTGGTCCCATTTTTGTTTGGTATAGCCACCTTATACTGTGTGAGGCTAGCAAATCTAGTGTTGGACTTACTCTGTTAACTTGTCCCCCAGTCCCCACTTTCTTTCCTTTTTCAATCAATAGATCGGGTTTATATTGAGTTTGTACTGCGTTTCCCTTTATTTCCCTATTAGACCTAGAGACCAGTTGGATAGCCAGTCTCTCCTACTTTTCGCCCCTATTATTTCCTCTTTCGACCAAGTCCTAGATTCAGGTAACAAATCCTCCCCCACCCCCACCCCCTTTCTTCCTTGTTTGAACCAAGTAGTACTAGATTCGAGTGCATGAACTAGTTTTACCTCTTAAACATAAAAAAATTAGGTGGTTTTCAAACAGCCGATCGATCCTATCTACGAGGGGGCCTGAGAAATAGTAAAAGTTACAAATTCAGCGACGTCAGGAGCTCGGGAAGTAGAGCAAGGCCGGTTTCGAAGGAAGTTATACCTGATGGTCGCCGGGATGTCGCTAGGTGGGCGGCGGGAGGCTAGATCTGCCCACAATATGGCAGCGAGGAAGAAGAGGTCGGAGGCCCTCCATCGCAAGTAGTGCTTGAGAGAGAACGGCAAGGCAGGCTGATCGGGACGTGCCCAGCAGTGGGTAAGAGCTCTCGCCGAGGACGACCACGTGAACGTTGCACCTTCTCACCTTCCCCGGCGGAGAGGATCCGGCTGGATCTGTGACTAGCGGTGAGCAGAGAGAGAGAGAGAGAGAGAGAGAGTGGCCACCGCTGTCGTGTTTAGATCTGGAGAGGCCAAGACGGTGTGAAGAGAGCAACACTAGCAAGCAAGCGCGGAGGCTCCTGCCTATATAGTGGAGTAGTACTTATAGTTTTCTTTTTTCTACCGGAGCCGGCTTGACCTGGTCAATGACTGTCGAGAAGTCTTCATGCACGTGGCCCGGAGGTGCAGTTGTCGTCATTTTGATCTGAAGCGTCGGATTATAACATATAACACGAAAAAATGCCACATGACAAGAAATCATAACCTCACTGCCCAAAGGAGACAACATGAATCCCGACGGACAAACTAGACGAGGAACAAAGCTCAAATTAAAGATAAACTTGTAGAAAAGGGGTCCGCCGATAGATGTCTAATTAACATAGCCGGCTTGACCTAGATGGCACCCGAGTAGTCACTGTTCGTGCATGTGCCTCCAATGACTAGCCCAACGCAGTTGTCGCTATTTAACCCTCACAGTGATCCGAAGCACATGACACATAATTTTGCGAGATGACAAGAAACCTTTTTTTAGATTTCTCACCACAACTACAGCCATGTACAACACAGCCTGCATGATATGTAGACGATAGCCAATCCAGGCGTGTCTGCTGGAGTCTGGTCACATTCATGGACGAACTGATCTTCCGTGTCTTGCAGGGATCGTCCACGCACCAACGTAGTACAACACTTCTCTAGTACTATCGCTCGTCTCCCTCTTCTATTAAGTCACCTGACTTGCGGGGCCGGGGAGTGTGCCTATGGTCGGTTCTCAATTGCCATCCCACATGTGTGTGCGAACGCAATATGACACGCGTTCCATTCGGAGAGCAGCGTGCCAGACCGACCGACCGTCTGGGGTGCGACGCAAACGCGATGTGCGTGCTGTATACTCCGTACATGTGTACCGCCATTTTCTAGACGCTTTGCTCCAAGGCGCGGGCGCAATCCATGGATACAAAATTAGTATACTGTATACTATTTAAAAATCGAGGGTGGAGCTTTTCCTGCCCGGTAGGCGGCGGGACAGTTCCACCTAGTCGGTTCGACAGAGACGCGAGAAGACGAGGGAGTAGGCTGCTGCAAATGTAGGGCTGTGTGATGTTATAGCGAGTTACTGCTGGACAGGTGGGGCCCTGTGATTTGACTTGCCATTATCATTTTAACTGCGGCGCTACGACCGGCGTGAGTCTCCCGATTCCTGACCACCTCCATACAGGTGCCTCTCCCAATGCTCCACCATCTAGTAGTAGAGGCTGGCTCTTGCATGAGAGCCCACTTCTCTACTTTTTCCTTGCCTCTCTTTCCTCCACATATGCAAAAATGCCATGTAAAGCGACAAAGCGCACTATTGTACTTACTTGCTCCTACAGGTGCTTAAGCTTGCCACATAGGCATAAAGTCTGATGTGGCAAGTTAATCAAGAAGAGAGAGACTAGTTTGGTGACCCAAGGAAGAAATGGTGCTAAGCGCGTGTACCTAGGTGAAAAGACAATTTTGAGTCTATAGCTAATTAAATGAAGCAAACTTAGCAACACCATTTCATTGGAAGAGGCCACTCCTTGGCAAATGCAATAAATACTAGTACTCCCTGTGTCCCATTATATAAGAACGTTTTTGACACTACATTAGCTAGTATCAAAACGTTCTTATATTATGGGACGGACGGAGTACGAAGAAAGAGATAGAGAGGAGTAAAAAAATACACTTATAGCCAACCTTATAGCCAACCTTGTTGTAGTATGAGTGACTAAGTGATGACTATGTATGACATGCCAACATCAGAGAGCCTAACGCACCGTGTTAAATCTCCAAGGGCGCGACCACGCGAGCGACGCGACGGTCGTGGTAGGCGCAACCATGATATAGGCTGCTGGCAGCCCTTGGATCTGAGATCAAACGGTCGCATGCTAAGTTGCTGAAAATTTTAAGAATAACCCTCCAGGATAGGATATTCACCCATAGGTCTAGAATCATGCCATGCAACCATTTGATCTCAGATCCAAGGGCTCTTGGAAGCCCGTATCATGGGAGAATGGAAAGCCACTACCCTGCCGTTCGCACGCTAGCAGTTCGCTCCTACTCTTTCCCGCACGTCCTTTAATACTATGGCGGTTCGCTTCTAGTCGTCCCGTCCATTCACATTATGGCAGTTCCACTAATCCTAACCCTCCTCCCAAATCCATGGCATCCCAAATCTCCCCGATCGGCGGCGAGTACAAGGTTAGAACCATCACCGGCGATGAGTTCGACATCATCTACACTCGTACTTCCGCGACGGTGAAAGGATGCCTTTCTCGCTTCAGACGCATGTTCGAAAACTCACATGATGAGTGGGTCACTGGGCTAGATGTTGAGTACACCACAGTCGTGGGACGAGAGAAGGATCTAAAGGACGAAGAGAGGAAGAAGCCCGCCGTGATCCAGGTTTGCGTACATAACGTTTGCTTGGTCTACCACATATGCCATGCCGACGTTGAGTGCCAGGATTTTAAGAACTTCCTCGAGGACAAAACAGTCAAATTCGTTACTGTAGACTTTAAGAACAATAAAGAAGTCCTGCGTCAGATAGGCCTCGTTGTAGGCAACCCCTTCGACCTCCAGAAGAATCGGCTGGTGCCCTCTCGTCAGCCCTCAATGCTGACCCTGGCAGGAGCCATGGTTCATCCTTTGTACCGCAAACTGGAGAAACCTCATTACATGTTTCATCGTCTTGCCTGGCAGCGGAATGTGCTAGATATAGACCACATCCACTACGCTGCAATGGATGGCTACCTTTGTTTCAGTATCTACAAGGGTTGGATGAAGAGCAACAGCCAAGTTGGCGGTTCAAGCAAAGAAGTATCGGCCAAGAGGAAGAGGGACAATGACGAAGTCGAGGACGTGGACGAGGACTCCAAGTAAGGTGGAAGTGTCGTTGCTCATGGCGGTTCTAAACTTCTAATGCAGTGTCTACCGGATTAGTTGCATAGTTTAATTTCAGGTGTGCTTAGTTTAATTTGAGGGGTGTGTTGTGCTGAGCCCCCAACAGAACTATGTTATGTTTCTTCTCGTTACTTTAACTCTTCAGTATGTACATACTAGTACTAGTATTTCTTTAATAGAATTTAGCACCCCAATTAAGCACGTACTAGCTTTTTTAATAGTACTATATGCATAATTTGGCGATGAGCGCTCTCTATATGTACCACCTTTTTTTAAAATTTCAAATTTTGCTCCATGGCGCAATCCATCGATAGTGGAGTACTACTGTACAAAAGTATACATTTTTTAAAAGGCTAGCATACTGTTCATCACACACACACACCTAGGTAAGCGCGTGTACCTAGGTGAAAAGACAATTTTGAGTCTATAGCTAATTAAATGAAGCAAACTTAGCAACATCATTTAATTGGAAGAGGTCACTCATTGGCAAATGCAATAAATACTAGTGCTCCCTGTGTCCCATAATATAAGAACGTTTTTGGCACTACACTAGTGTCAAAAATGTTCTTATATTATGGGACGGAAGGAGTACGAAGAAAGAGATAGAGAGGAGTAAAAAAATACACTTATAGCCAACCTTATAGCCAACCTTGTTGTAGTATGAGTGACTAAGTGATGACTATGTATGACATGCCAACATCCTAACGCACCGTGTTAAATCTCCAAGGGCCCGACCGCGCGAGCGACGCGACGGTCGTGGTAGGCGTGACCATGATACGGGCTGCTGGCAGCCCTTGGATCTGAGATCAAACGGTCGCATGCTAAGTTGCTAAAAATTTGCAGAATAACCCTCCAGGATAGGATATTCGCCCATTGGTCTAGAATCACGCCATGCAACCATTCGATCTCCGATCCAAGGGCTCTCGGAAGCCCGTATCATGGGAGAATGGAAAGCCACTACCCTGCCGTTCGCACGCTGGCAGTTCGCTCCTACTCGTCCCTGCACGTCCTTCAATACTACGGTGGTTCGCTCCTAGTCGTCCCGTCCATTCACATTACGGCAGTTCCACTAATCCTAACCCTCCTCCCAAATCCATGGCGTCCCAAATCTCCCCGATCGGTGGTGAGTACAAGGTTAGAACCATCACCAGCGATGAGTTCGACATCATCTACACCCGTTCTTCCGCGATGGTGAAAGGATGCCTTTCTCGCTTCACACACATGTTTGAAGACTCATATGATGAGTGGGTCGCCAGGCTAGATGTTGAGTACACCACAGTCGTGGTACGAGAGAAGGATCTAAAGGACGAAGAGAGGAAGAAGCCCGCCGTGATCCAGGTTTGCGTGCATGACTTATGCTTGGTCTACCACATATGCCATGCCGACGTTGAGTGCCAGGATTTTAAGGACTTCCTCGAGAGCAACCTAGTCAAATTCGTTACTATAGACTTTGGTAACGACAAAGAAGTCCTGCGTCGGATAGGCCTCGTTGTAGGCAACACCTTCGACCTCCAAAAGAATCGGCTGGTGTCCTCTCGTTAGCCTTCAATGCTGACCCTGGCAGGAGCCATGGTTCATCCTTCGTACGGTAAACTGGAGAAACCTCCATACACGTTTCATCGTTATGCATGGCAGCGGAATGTACTAGATATAGACCACATCCAGTACGCTGCAATGGATGGCTACCTTTGTTTCAATATCTACAAGGGTTGGATGAAGAGCAACAGCCAAGTTGGCGGTTCAAGCAAAGAAGTATCGGCCAAGAGGAAGAGGGACAAGGACAAAGTCGTGGCGTGGACGAGGACTCCGAGTAAGGTGGCAGTGTCGTTGCTCATGGTGGTTCTAATGCAGTGTCTACCGGAATAGTTGCAAAGTTTAATTTCAGGTGTGCTTAATTTAATTTGAGGGGTGTGTTGTGCTGAGCCCCCAGCAGAACTATGTTATGTTTCTTCTGGTTACTTTAACTCTTCAGTAAGTACATACTAGTATTTCTTACATTTCATCTTTTAGTTGGTATAGTACTACCACTCGTTTATTCACATTATATACGTACAATATATATGGCCAACATCATATATACAACAGTTTAGTTGTCAAAGAATTTCAGGGTGCTTAGTTTTGTCAAAGAATTCCAGGGTGCTTAGTTTTATTTGAGGGGTGGGTTGTGCTGGACACCATTATTTTGGCTAGCCTTTTTAATAGTACTATATGCATAATTTGGCGACGAGCGCTCTCTATATGTACCACCTTTTTTTTAATTTCAAGTTTTGCTCCATGGCGCAATCCATCGATACTACTACTGTACAAAAGTATACTTTTTTAAAAGGCTAGAGGGCGGGGCAGTCTAGCTTGGTCAGTTTCACGAGAGGTGAGGGCCTTTGTGATTTGACGGCTCATTACTGCTGGAAGGCGGGGCCTTGTGATTTGACTGCTCGTATAAATGCGCCGACGACCTGATCGAGGAGGAGCAAAGAACCGTGCGGTATACTCAAGTTTTCCACTGGAGTAGTACTGCGATAGAGGAGCATGTAACACGGCAACCCAGTGCCATATGGCGATAAAAAATGATCTAATTTGGTAGTTATCTCATTGTTAGCATTGTTCTATTCATTCCCTCAAAAAACAAAAACCATTGTTATATTCATGCCTCACAGAGAACGTGACACATGCGGCGAAACACCCGAAGCAAAAGATGAAACGCAGCAGCAAAAGAAGAAGGAAGATTATCACCCCAAATGATCTAATTCGCCGCGGAGTCGTAACTGCTTATTCATCGCCTCCACGACCTCCATCTCCTTGCGTGTCTCCTCCGCCATATTCTTCATTCTGTCCATGACACGGGATTTCTCGATGCGAGCCCTCATCATCTATTCCACAGCCGCATTACGTACCTTGATAGCAGCCAGGTGCTCGATGCGGAGCTTCGCCAACTCCTCCTTCTTTTCCATGACGAGGGCCTGCAGCATCTTCATCGAGGAACTACTATTCTCATGCAGCTTCTTCCAGCCGGTGTTCTTCTCCTTCAACAGGTCGATCTCGTGGCAGAGCTTCGCCTTGTCCTCCTAAAGTCGCAGGATTTCGCCGGTCGCCTTCTTCTCCGAGGTAATGCTCTTCTTCAGCAGCATCACCAAGCCGGCGGTCAACTCCCCCTGCTGATTGAGCTCGGCGGGCATGTCGTCGAGGCTCTCCTTCAGCAACTCCATCAAGCCTTGGATGAACTCCTTCTGCTTATTGAGGTGCTTATTGAGCTGATCGAGCATGCCATCGAGGGATAACGACTCCAGCTCTGCCGGCTCGGCATGTTCGCCTCCGCGGCTAGGGCGCTCCAGGGAGCCATCACCTGCCCGTGAGAGATCTTTCGAGGTCTCTGTGTGGCGGCGAGCCCTCTTTTTTTTCCGCAGCCTTGGTTGCCGCTCCCTTGTTACGAGTAGTTCTCTACCTAGAGCTCTGCTCACCGGCCATGGCAACGACGGACGAAGAAGAAGCACTTATGAGGAAGAAAGGTAGAGTAATTTTCGGTTAGGTAGTTCCCCTTTTTATAACCCAAGTACTAGCACTAGTAGTACTAATACCTGCATAGTGGGAACACATTCAGGTTTGGTACGTAGTACTAGTAGGTGTGAGCAGGCTTTCGAATGTGATGGGAACAAGGTAAAGATTAATTGATGGTTTTGGTTTCGAGGCCCGAAACGGCTCCCGATGAGTTTAGTAGAACATAAATTTCAAGTAGACTACACTGCTCAAATGCGTAAATATTATGTTACTGTCAAAATTTGGCACAAAATATGAAGGAGACCAATGGAAGTACTACTAGCAACCCATGATTTAATTACTCGCATGCGCGCAGTGGAGTAATAATGTCTTTCTTCCGCCCTCACGTCCACTCAATTTGCATGCGCTGTATTAATTGACCATCAATGAATTAAACGACTTTACACGCGTCAAATTATCACATGGGGTGGATCTTGGTACAAAATTGCGTCCGCCCGTGTACCCGCATGTGCGTGCGAGGGAATGAGTGCGTGCGTGGCATGCGTGCACATCTTCGCTTCGTGCATGTACCGCCAGTATGGCTCAGGGAGGACGAGTACATTCTTCTGGAACCAGCAGCACGTCACTGTGATCAATCCACGCAAGGAGGTCGCGACAACGCCTCCACATGTGCCACGTGGCTTCATGAACTGTAAGAGAGACACTTTGTAGCGTGCCATTGGTATTCTAATTTATGTGTTTTGCACATACTCGAAGTACTAGTAATTTACACATGCATTGCACACATCAGATTTTGCAACCAAATTATGAATAAACACCACACTATAGCATGTAAGCTCTTAGTCATATATGCGTGATGTAGCCCTTCGTTTAATTCTTATAGTTCATCTCATTCAAAATCAAATTAGTTTTTATAAAAAGCTAAGAATGCGTGAATAGGAAAAACATGGGATTATAGTGGAATCTCGTATTGAATCCTACAGGATTGTACGAGTGTTTGATTGTGCATAGAAAAAACGCAGAATTCTTTCAAAGAGGTTTGAGTGGATGGGATGTTTCCTATGAAATCTAGTGCAAATGAATCATATGGAAAAATTCCTATGGTTTACAATCCTACGAATCAAACAACCAAGAGAGGAAAATTCCTAATGATTAGAATACTCCAAAATTCCTTTGAGAATCCTTTGAATCAAAGAAGCCCTTAATCTATTTTATGATTCATGGAATTGTGCGTTGTAAAGCATAAAGTAAAAACAAATAATGGCAATTCAACTAGAAAAAAAGTTTGGGCAGTTATGATACGGAAGATTCTAGAACAAAAGAGAACCACTATTGTTTTGAGGTTTGTGCATTATGCTTAAGTTCAACCATAGAGTCTGCTAGATTGTACCTGTGGCAAAATCTGGTGGGGGGCTAGAAGATGGTGCGAGGGGCCGAGTGGAGGGAGACTATGAAGGAATGCACAAGTGCGAGATCGATATTTAGAGAGAGGGGGCGAACACGTGCGCTGTTGTACGCAGTGGCGGAGCCATGAAAATAAATGAGCTAGGGGGCCAAGCATTGCTAATCCTTTACGAGGAGGGTCAATTCATGAAATTAAACCTTTTTTAGCAGCAATTGTCTAATGATCACATTCATATTAGCCTCGATATATAGTGATGTTAGGGAGGGGGGGCACGGCCCTTACTGCCCCTTGTCTTCGCCATTGTGCACACATCTGAGTGATGAAGCAGAAGGCATGGATGATGAGAGGGGGGCGTTGGATATATTATTAATGTGGGTGTATTAGCTATTTATGTTAATCCTATATAGAGAGGTATAGATTGATCGATGTGGACATGGGAGAGGTATAGATTGATCGATGTGGACGTGGGAAAGAGGGTGAGGCCTCACTGGATATATCGATTGATCGGTTTGTGTGGAAAACTATGAAAGACCTAGCTATATACACAAATACATAGAGGAACATCGATCGTTGTGCATGCACGCGTGAGAGATAAAGAATGCCCGGTATGAGGGAGATGGGGATGTGTGTGGGTGTGTGCCTTCATGGGAGACCGACCTAAAGAAAAAGATTGCATGCGTGCGATAGATAATGCCGACTGGTAATGTGTGTGCATGCATGCACGAGAGAAAGTTAGTGGTACAATTATAAAGAGAAGACTACTGTGTGGGTGTAAAAGAATAGGTGAGGTCATAATCAATGTAAAGTTCAATTCAAATATTTGAATAAGAGATCCGGATGTTTGAAACCCATGCATGCATGAATATAACGGAGATCTGCGCGGTGTGCTTTGGAAACGAGCATGTTGTAATGTATACACATTGAACAAGGTCAGACTGATTTGAATTTGAGATACCGATGGCAGACATCATTTGCCCATGTCGCATCTGTGCATGTAATTGGAGATGATGGGCGGCTTTCGCATCACATATCTATATCTATACCCCTATATATATATTATATTATATATTTTTTATATTGTGAGCGGGTAACTTTAACTTTGAAAGATGGTCGTTGGATGAGGCGAATCTGAAGGTCCAAAGATGGCAAATTTGAGCACTATTGGCCGTTGGATATCATCTAGATTCCACCAGATTTCGCCACATGTATAATCTAGAAGACTCCATGGTTTAACTTAAGCATAATGCACAACCATCAAAACACAAGCACTTCTTATTTGTTCTAGAATCTTCTGTATCATAATTGCCCAAATGTTTTTCTACATGATTTGCCATTATTTGTTTTTACTTTATGTCTTACAGCGCACAATTCCATGAATCTTAAAATAGATTAGCTTTCTTATAAAAACTAGATGATTTTGAATGAAATGAACTATAAGAATTAAACGAACATCTACATCATGCATATATGACTCAAAGCTTGCATGCTATAATGTGGTATTTATTCATAATTTGGTTGCCAAATCTCATGCGTGCAATGCACGTGTACCTTACTCAAGTCTAAATGGTGTTTGTGTGTGTGTTGTGCGTGTTGAGGTGCAAATTGTCTTTTTTTGGTACACATTAAGCTTGTTCTTCCGAAATTTCAAGCCGCGCCTTGTTATGCCGAAAATTGAAGCTAGCGTCTCTGTCTATCGTGCTGCGAAACTCTTCAACCCGCGCCTTGTTAGCCCGAAATATTTAAGATATATCTTTGTCTCGTTGTGCTCCGACAACTCCCTCCATCTCAACCCGCGCCTTGCTATTCCGAAATTACAATGCGCGCGAAAACTCCCACCTCCTGTGAAATCCCGACACGCGAAATGCCCGTGGTACCCCTGAACCGAAAGAACCGCCTCAAATCGGTGGGGGGTACTTTTGTAACTTACCCCACATTTCGAACAAGCGCATCTCTAAGCCATGGTTCCCCACTGCCATCCCATCCGCCCACCCATTCGTACACCGAGGCCGCGAAAACGCGATGAAACCCCACACCCTGCTCCGTCCGCCACCCAGCCGGAGCTTCTTCCCCGACGATGTCGTCCACAGCAACACCTCGACGTCCCTCATCCACCGTACCGGATGAGGATCCGTCGTCGATCTCATCATCCCATCGGTTCAGCCACCCCGTCCTCCACCTCCAAGGAGCTTCCCCGATGTTCCCCTCGTCTTCCGCTCCACCTCCATTCCCACACCGCCATCTTCACCTGCACCACCGGAAGAGCATCATCATCACCGTTTCCTCGGATGAAGCTGCAGCCTAATCGGCGCCACCAAAGAGGTTGTACACTAATCGCCGCATTTTCTTCTTGATTCGATCTCACAGTGGTGTCGGCGCTCGGTCCCAAGCCGATACGGCGCGGCTCCATCCATAGTGGCGTCATCGGCCACTTCCTCCACGACGTTGCTCCCTCGGCGGCGACGTCCACATCAGTAGGAGCTGCTACTGCTGCTCTGCTCTTGCTCTCGGTCCCTTGCCTGGTCTGCTCTTGCTATTGCTCTTGCTCGCGCTGCTGCTCTCGCTCTTGCTCTTGCTTGCGATGCTGCTTCGATTTGGCTACACTTCAGTCGACTGAATTGACTTTTGGGTCAGTTGATTTCCAAGGGGTGGGCTCGCCGGGGTGAAGGAAGAACCAGCCACAGCGGGGAGGGGGGCTCGCCGGAGAGGTACCCCACTATCTATCTTAGGGTTCAGGATGGGGGCGGTGGTCGCCGGCGGTGGCGGGGCGTTGGCGGGGCGGTGGCGTGGGGATCGCCGGAGAAAAAGCTCGGCACGGGGGGGCCTAGAGGGATGGACGGGGCGGCGGCGGACCGGTGGTGGGGAGTGTTTTCGGGGCGGGTGGGGCGGCGCACCGCCGGCGGCGGGCGGCGGGGGGCTGCTGTTTGGCCGGTGGTGGCTGGCGGCTCAGGGGGGGTGGAGGTTGGAGATGAACCGCAGGCCCTTGATTTCGTATCCACTGACTGCAAAATCGACTAACTAGAGATGAGAAAGTTAAGCGACCGACGTGTAGCCTCACCTTGCTAGTGCGTTCAGTTTCGACAGCAAAATTCAGTTTCGACAGCAAAATTCAGTTTGGACAGTTAGGTTCAGTTTCGACAGTTAAGTTCAGTTTCGACAGTTAAGTTCAGAGATGAGCGGCTGATGTATTTTACATCTAGCACTTCGTGGTTATGTATTTTACGTCATGTATTGGAGATGCTATTAGAATTCCACTCAGGTTAACATTGTTCATTGTCTCTCTTGTCCTGCTTCAGCCTCGGCGTCGTACAACTCACCGGAGCTGCTCCAACGATGAAACCCTCCATCACAGCGGAGCAGTACCTCGGGGTCCATCTCCAGACGCCTAAGATCTTCTTCCCTCCTTCGATAGCAAAGTCAGCCGGAGCATCCTCACCGGCCAACCCAATCACGCTGAGATCGACATGGCTTCGCCAAAGAGGTTGTACACTTGTTGCATCTCTTTTTTACTCTACATGTTATATATATTGTCCACTAAGCACTCATAGTAACGGGAAATACAATTATTTTATCCCACAATATGACAAGCAGTGAGGTACCAGGCAACTTTGCTATCCGTGATGGACTCTCTTGAACGCCATCATTATTTATCTCTGCGCGTTTGAGCTGTGCATTTGTCGATGGGCCTAGGAGTTGAGCTAGTATGGCAGTGGCCTGGGTCCAAAGTAATAGAAGTAGCACAAAAACATTTTTTTAGTGTAGGATTTTCCTTTCTCAAGCCTGCCTACTAGAATCGCCAGTGCTTGAAAGGAAAAGTGAATGAAAACATAGGAATTGGAAAGTTTCCTATGGTACTACTTTTCATGAATTTGGTGCAAAGGAATGGAGCAAAGGAAAACTGTAGGATTAGTTCCTTTAGTGTCTCCTTGAAAGAAAAACCGTAGGAATTCTAATTTCCACTTCTCCTCCTTTTCATATTCCTATTCATCAAGCACAAGACTAAGAGATAGTAGCATAATAGCATTATAACCGTACATTTTCTTGTGGTTTGACTTAATCTCACCATGCTTTTTTGCATCCTGTGATCTTCCAATTGTTGTGAATCAAACACCCAGATTGGCAGAAGTCCTGTGTTTTTAAATTCTTTGTTTTGCACGTGCATTCCTATCCTATTCCTGTCTATTTCCTATCCTTGCATTGTTAGAATCCTCAAATTCAAACAAGCCCTTACTCAATTACTTCTGTTATAGATATGTGTCAAAGAAAACCTTGTGTGGTTTATCCTGCTCCTGCGGCGCTGTGTTCCACCCCAACTCAGCTGCTCCAACGACGAAAGGGTTCACCACAGCAGGGATCCGCTCTCCAGACTGTCTTTCGCCGCCTCAGATCTTCTTCCTCGCCGCCGGCAGCCACGACAACCGCATTACCATCATCAACTGAGCAGATGACCTTGAGAACTACACGGGTCCGCAAGAGAGGTTGCACTCTTCCGTGTCTGCTTACATTATGCGTCGCTTAATATGATGACATGCTACATTATCGTCGTCTTCACCTATTAGACTCTGAGTCAGGTCCAAACTAATGCTGAAACTTGAGTTTTTAAATGGTTGTGGGGTACATATTGGGGCAGCAATCAGTACTATCTGTCTACTATCTGGTTAATCTCCGGTGTCTACTATGAGTTTCATGTTGGGTGCAAACAAACATTAAAGGAGCCATTATCTGTATTTTTTAACTAAAGCTATTATCTGCCTGATATCATTGGTTTTGGGTCTATCCACAGTTTGCTACCATCACTCTAGATTTGTGCATGCACTCCTTACATAATCTCACTATGTTTTATTCCTATGCATGCCAATTATTGTACACAATGGAACTGATCATGTAGAGCAAAAGAGACAAGCCTTGTGTGGCAATAAAATTTCATGCAGACGTCGTTCCATGGTGGGCACAAAGGCAGCCTCCCCCTCCACCCATTTCTGATCATAATCAGGAGGAAGATAACTGTTCTGAGGGGGATTCAGAAGGATAAGACCACTCTTATTTACCCCATGAGGTCTTCGCTCTAACTTGGCATGCTGATGTTGGTAATATCATGCATATGGTGCCTTGCATTGCTTAGTGTATACATTAAAGATGTCATCTGGTTAGTTTAGACATGCTTTGTGTCAATGCCATCTGTTTTGTTTCTTTATCGTATATGTGAATCATGCAATGCCATCTTGTCTAGCCAGGCATCATATATGTGAATTTTGCAATGCCACCCTGGTTAGCCAGTCATCTTATATGTGAATTATATCATGCCATCATTTTTTTATTATGTGTTTAAATTTGTCAACAATTTTAGTACATTCAATTACTCTTCCTGTGCGTCAGCCATTCGGCATGGTCATGGAAAAATCTGGAGTGGAAACAAGGTCTTCAGAGCAGACAATGCTATCTGACGAAGCGCATGTCTTGCTGGTTACTGATAGCTCCTCAGAGGAGGATTCAGAGACAGATGACCGGCCATATTTCCCCCCTGAGGTGCATGCCCTAACTTGGCAGGGTTATGTTACTCATATCGTGTGTATGGTATCTTGCATTGCTATGTCATTTGCTTAGTTTAGACATGCTTTGTGTGAATGCCACCTGTTTAGTGTCTAATTACCATATATGTGAATTATGCAATGCCATATTGTTGCAAGACATTATATATGTGAATTATGCAATGTTATCTTGTTGCAAGGCATTATGTATGTGAATTATGCAATGCCATGCTGTTTAGGCAAGCGTCATATATGTGAATTATATCATGTCGTCCTTTTTGTGTATTTCTCATTGATTTTGTCGACAATGTTTGTATATTCAACTGCTCTTCCTGTGCATCAGCCATTTGAATTGGTGATGGAGAAATCTGGAGTGAAAACAAGGTCTTCAGAGCAGACAATGCTACCTGCTGAAGCAGATATCTTGCTGGTTACAGATAGCTCTCCAGAGGAGGATTCAGAGGCAGATGACCAGTCCTATTATCCCCCTGAGGTGTATGCTCAAACTTGGCAAGGTTATATTACTCATATAATGCATATGTTGTATTGCAATGCCTATTTTTTACATCATATACACAATATTGAATGCCATCTCCTTAGTTGACACATCATATATGCAATTGCCCTCTGCTCACTTCCTTAGTATACAAATCATATATTTGAATTATGTCATGCCATGATGTTTACATAGACAACATGTATCTGAATTATGGCATGCCAACCCATTTTCTAAAGACATAATATAGTTATATCATCTCATCCTGTTTACATAGTCATCGTATTTTAAATTATGTCATTCTATCCGTGAATTATATCATGCCATCATGTTTCCATCGACGGCATGTTTGTGATTTATGGCATGCCAACCACTTTAATAGACACATCGTATAGTTATATCATGTCATGCTGTTTACATAGTCATCATATTTTGAAGTATGTCATTCTATCCTGTTTAGTTAGCCATCATACATGTGAAATTGTGTCATGCTATCCTATTTAATTAGCCATCATATATGTGAAATTATGTCCTGCTATTCTGTTTGCTTAGACAACATAAATGTGAATTATTTCATGCCATGTTTTCTTCCCTACTATCCATTGCACCTGTCTATCTTACAATGTCTGTACATTCAATTACTTTTCTTGTTTATCAGCCATTTCAATTGGAGGGAGTGATGGCAGTATCTGTGGGAGTAAAAACACGGTCTTCAGAAAAGATTGTGCTACCCATCGATGCAGATAGAACCACGGTTGTACTTGCCCAAGAATCAGCCCCACCAGACATAACCCACACTCATGCAGATTGTACCCCTACCCAGTTGGACAGAGAACCAGCTACACCCCTTCTAACCCCAACCCCAGCAGATAGACACCCAGTTCCCGTTAACACAACACCGTCTCCACCACAGAGCACCCAAACACGAGAAGTTAGTAAGGCAACTATAGTGCCCAAATCACGAGGACCACCACTCCGAACCCGAAGTCAACGCTTAAAGCAGAAGAAGAATTGTTCTCAGGTCAGAATCCATAGCTATGGTTCATACTACTTTTCTCTTGCATTGCTGTATTTACTGATGCCAACCAATTTCAAATTTGAAGGATGCAATTGAAACCCCAATGGTGCAACAGGTATGTTTTAAACCTGTTTCTTCAACGTGTTTGGCTGTTTGCTGTTGTAACTTGCTCTATGTTGATTTCAGTTTCAATTGAGTAAACAATTATGTTCTCATGCCATGCGCATTACTCCCACCGTTCCTAAATATAAGTCTTTGTAGAGATTTCACTATGAACCACATACGGATGTATATAGATGCATTTTAAGTGTAGATTCATCCATTTTGTTCCGTATGTAGTCCACCTAGTGGAATCTCTACAAAGACTTATATTTAGGAACGGAGGGAGTACAAGTGTTGTTATTGCTGTGTAGTTTCCCACACTTATATTCTGTCTATGCTGCTTTGTCTTAAATAGATATGATTCGAACTGTATCTATCTTGATTTGGCAACATAAACTAGAATGATATAGACCATACAGTGACCATACTACATAGCTTTATGTTTGTTTCATGTTGTTATCCTGTCCACCTTACTACTGAACTGGTTTACCAAAATGAGTTCATATACTACATTGTAAACCTGAGATGTGTTTGTTTGTTTCCCTTTTAGAACACGGATAAAATATTGGAGAAGAGTACCCTGTTATGCAATGGTAAAGGAAGTAATGCAGATAATGTTCAAGATAGTGAGACATCCCTGTTGGTCTCCAAGAAAGCTGATAAAAACTATATTGAGGACACTGAGACAACCCCAAAGTCCTGTCTTGATGTAGTGTTCAAGTTACTGGCTACCACTGCTGGCACCAGCTCTTCAAACTCGTTGCCTGAATCAGTTTGGCTTCTTGAGTCTCAACTTCAAGTTGAAAGACATCGATCAGATGTTATGCGACAGGAAGCCGATGGACTGAGGAAGTCCCTGCAGAATTCAGATGCATACTTTCTGGTGCAACAGCAGGCGCTGGAGGACTTAAGCGCCAAACAAGAGAAAGTTAATAAGCTTGCTAAGCATCTTGCCAGCATTATGGGTACCCAGGATATTGTTTCTTGAGCTCTTCTGAAGTGGTTTCAGTTCTGGACTTGTTTTGCGACGGTATTTATATGCTGTTGTGTTCCCTATATTTGCACTGGTGGCGAACTTTGATGCCCAGTGGATGTAATATGTGTAATAGCCGTGATAGACTAGTGTAAGTTGCTAGCTTATTTATTTCCTTGTTGTCTTGTTTATTTGTTTGCTTGTAGTCAGTGCAGTTCTTTTTCTGCGGTTTGCTAGTGGCTGCAACAACCTATTTTTTAAAACTAGGCCACAATAACCATGGGCTAATATTTACTGTAGTGACACTGCACCTACGGGCCGTATAAACAGTGGGCCTTCCACGGGCCGTATAAACAGTGGGCCTTCCACGGGCTATAGAAACAATGGGCCTTCTATGGGCCGCAGAAACAATGGGCCTTCTATGGGTCGTATCATCAATGGGCCTTAGCCGGGCAGTATGATCGATTGGCCAAACATGGGCCAATAACAGGCCGCATTATGGCCGTAAACGGGCTAGAGTTGGAATCGTCCGTTCATGGGCCGACCATAATGGGCCATTGTTAATAGGCCGTATTTCATGACGCTATGAAAACGGCCCAACATGTTAACGGACCACAAACGGGCCGACTGTAACCACAGGCTGAATTTGGCCCATAAGCAGAAAATGACAGTAACGGGCCGTAAGTAAACGAATGCTGGAAATGAGCCCCAGAATAAATGGGCTCTGAGAAGGCCGAAAGATAACATGGGCTAGAAACGGCCCAACGGAATAACGGGCCCTTAATGGGTATAAAGTGATACACTATTCATTACAGGCCAGTTTCACCACGGGCCGTTAATGGGTGTAAAGTAATACACCGTTCATTACGGGCCAGTTTCACCACGGGCCGTTAATAGGCCAAGAGTTACATAGGGCCTCATATGGGCCGAAAGACGTCATGGGCCATACATAGGCCAGAAGTGAAAACGGGCTGGAATCATATTGGGTGGCCCAGATGACGCTACTGGGCCTAATTCAGATAGGGCGTAACGGGCCTCTTAGATTAGCGGGCTGTAAATGGGCTATATGCGAATAGGCCGTTAACAGGCTTTACATGGGCCGGCCCGCCACCTTTTGACCAAGTCAAATGGGCCGGCCTTTTCATAGGAATGGGCCTCTGTTGAGCCGTGCCACGTGTCAACGTATCATAGGCGCCTTCTGTCCAACGAGTGGATGACATCTGTCCCAACGGTGAGCCGACACGTGTTTCCTCCAGCCAATGATGATTTTACACATGGAAAATCCCCATTGGTCGGGGCTGTTAACGGGTTATCGGATCCAAAACCCGACCCGATAGCTTAACGGCGTTCCGTTACGGTGGATTCCACGTGTCGGCCACCCTTGACGAAAGCACTTCTGTGACGCGTGATTTATCATCATGGAAGTGGACACTTCCGTGATGATAATTTTGGTAATGTCATGGAACACTTGTACGACAGCACAGGTATGACTATCTTGATTCCGTCATAAATTTGTCATGGATGTACATGCATGACAAAAAACGCGACCTACAGTGACAAACACGTATCATCACGGAAGTGTATTTTTTTTGTAGTGTATCCATATTTTTAACGATGAGAGTGATTATGCTTATGATATGAAAGAGCCCAAGCTTGGGGAAGCTATGTTTGATGAGGATGAAATATTTGAGAATATATTTTCTGAAATTAATGTTTGTCCCAAGCTTGGGGATGCTACGTTTAGTGAAGATGATATTTTTAGCATCCCAAGTTTTGATATGCAAAGTTGTTATGATGATAGCATGCCTCCTACTTATGATGATTATATTGATGAAAGTGGGTTCGGAAGAGTGTCAACTTTAGGAAGTAGTGATCCCACTATTTTGGAGGATGTTGAATTTTATTGTGATGAATATGAAAGTGGATTTGGAAGAGTGTCAACTTTATTTAGTGATTCCACTATCTTGGGAGAGGTTTCAATCGATTATGATGAGAACGAAGTTGCTACTTATGATGATTATTGTGATTAAACTTATGCTATAAAAAGTAGTGATAATTATATTTACAAATCTTGTCATGATTATGATTACCCTTTCTCTGAACATTACTCTTTTAATGTGGAAACAATTTTTAGTGTTCAAGTCTTTTATGATACTCCCACTATTCCGAATGAGAAGAACTTTGCTTATGTGGAGAGTAGTAAATTTTATATGCTTGTAGATCATGAAAAGAATGCTTTAGGTGCTGGTTATATTGTTGAATTCATTCATGATGCTACTGAAAATTATTATGAGGGAGGAATATATGCTTGTAGGAATTGCAATAATGTCAAGTTTCCTCCCTATGTGTTGAAAATCTTGAAGTTATGCTTGTTGCTAGTTGATTATTGTTCCCATAAGTTTTTTGCTCAAAAAATCCCTATGCATAGGAAGTGGGTTAGGCTTAAATGTGCTAGTCATATGCTTCATGGTGCTCCCATTATGTTTCAATTCTTATCTTTTATGTGAGCATCATTGCCATCATCATGCCTAGCTAAAAAGGCATTAAAGAAAAGCGCTTCTTGGGAGACAACCCAATATTTACCCTTACTGTTTTTGTGTGTCCACATGACTATGCTACTTTAGTAATCATGTTTTATAGCTTTTGTTTCAATAAAGTGCCAAGTAGAACCTTTGGGAAGACTTGGGTGAAGTTTATGTGATCTTGCTGTAAAAAACAGAAACTTTTGCGCTCACGAGATTAGCTGCCATTTTTTACTGGAGAGTGCTTTTAGGTTGATTCTTTTTGCAGATGATTAATAGACAAATTGCTTAGGTCCATAAATTTATTTCATAATTTGTGGGGTTCCAAAAGTATACGTGATACAGATTACTACAGGCTGTTCTGTTTTTGATAGATTCTGTTTTCATTGTGTTGTTTGCTAATTTTGAAGCATCTATGAGTAGTACCGGAGGGTATGAACCATAGATAAGTTGGATTACAGTAGATATTACACCAATATGAATTTAGAATTAGTTCATTACAGTACCTAAGTGGCAGTTTTATTTTCTTATACTAACGGAGCTTACGAGTTTTGTTTTGAGTTTTGTGTGGTTGAAGTTTTCAAGTTTTGGGTAAAGATTCGATGGACTATGGAATAAGGAGTGGCAAGAGCCTAAGCTTGGGGATTCCCAAGGCACCCCAAGGTAATATTCAAGGACAACCAAGAGCCTAAGCTTGGGGATGCCCCGGATGGCATCCTCTCTTTCGTCTACGTTCATAGGTAACTTTACTTGGAGCTATATTTTTATTCGCCACATGATATGTGTTTTGCTTGGAGCGTCATTTTCTCTTGTTAGTTTTTGCTTGCTGTTAGTTAGAATAATGTTTTGCATCTTTAGTTTCAATAAAAAAGTCAAGGATAGCCTTTGCCATGCTTATTTTGCTAGTATACATGTTGCTGTTTGAAAACAGAAAGTTTACCGCTGTTGCAAAAATTCGCTAGAAAAGTCAGAGAATGGTATAACGTTGAATCATTTTTCATATTAAGGTATGATAAATTTATTACAGTGGGAATTTTAGTTCATAATTTTTGGAGTCAGGGAAGTATTGATACTCTTGCATTCTTTACAGACTGTACTGTTTTGGCAGATTGCTGTTACAGTTGCATTGTTTGCATATGTTTGCTTGTTTAATGATTCTATTTGAGGATAGGAATATTAAAAATGCAGAGGCATTTAGTATGCAATGTTGAATAATTATTTTATTGATTTGTTACAGTAGAAAATGATAAGGTTTTGCATTGGTTTATACTAACCTATCTCACGAGTTCTTGTTGAGCTTGTTGTGAATGAAGCTTTTGATAAAAAGAAAAACCATGATATGAGAGGAATTAAGGAAACACAAAAGTTCAAGCTTGGGGATGCCCCGGTAGGCATCCCACATTTCTTCTTCGACAACTATCAGTTAGTATCGGTTGAGCCTAAGTTTTTGCTTCTTCACATGAGTCCTTCTATCCTTGCATTGTCATTTATTTTGTTTTGCTTGCTGCTTGAATACAATACCAAGATCTAAAATTCTTTAATGAGAGAGAGTATTCATATAGTTACATAATTATTTAGCTACTCTTTGATCTTCACTTATATCTTGTTGGAGTAGTTTTTCATTTACTCGTGTGCTTCACTTATATCCTATGAGTAAATTGTTGAATGAGTTGATTGTCATAAATCTGAAATTATATATGTTTCATTTTCTTATCCCATGGGGAGTATGACTTCACATCTAAGAAGTATAGGTTGTAAATTTATTGACGATTAGCAAGCAAGCATTGTATTAGTCATTTGAACAATTCATGAAAGAATATTGAAGGAAGAGAGATTTCACATATAAATATATTATCATAGACATCTTTTACAATTGTGAGCACTCATTATGTATGACATGCTAAAGAGTTGATGTTGGACAAGGAATACAACGTAATGGGTTATGTTTTCTCACATCTCAGTTAAAGTATATTGTCATGGATCATTCAAACATGTTGAGCTTGCCTTTCCCCCTCATGCTAGCCAAAAACTCCGAGCACCAAGTAGAGATACTACTTGTGCTTCCAAATATCCTTAAACCCAGTTCTTGCCATGAGAGTCCACCATACCTACCTATGGATTGAGTAAGATCCTTCAAGTAAGTTGTCATCGGTGCAAGCAATAAAAATTGCTCTCTAAATATGCATGACTTATTAGTGCGGAGAAAATAAGCTTTGTACGAACTTGTTATGGAAGCAATAAAAGTGACAGACTGCATAATAAAGGTCCATATACAAGGGGCAATATAAAGTGAAGTTCTTTCGCATTAAGATTTTGTGTATCCAACCCTAAAAGCGCATGACAACCTCTGCTTCCCTCTGCGAAGAGCCTATCTTTTACTTTATGTCTTTTACTTTATGGAAGAGTCAAGGTGATCTTCACGTTTCCCTTTTTCATTTTATCCTTTGGAAAGCACTTTGTGTTAGGGTGATCCTGATATATATATCCAATTGGATGTACGTTAGCATGAACTATTATTGTTGGCATCACCCAAAGGTGAATACGTTTGGAGGAAACATTATAAGCCCCAATCTTTCTCTGTGTCTGATTAAAACTTCATAACCACAAGTATTGCGTGAGTGTTAGCAATTGTAGAAGACTATATGATAGTTGAGTATGTGAAGTTTGCTAAACCAAACCTCTGACATAGACTCTTCCTGAAAGTAATATGAATTGCAATTGTTTGATGACTAAGAATGAGGTTTGGTAGTTTTCAAGAAAGTTTATGGTCTATGCTTTAATATGTGAATTGCTTGTTACTACTTCGTGAAAAGTTCTATGAGATGAACTATTGTTATGTCATATTATCATGCTAGAAAGGGTGATTGAAATTATCATTGATCAAACTTGTGCACCTTCTAGCATTCACACTTCATAAATTCTTTCTTTATCATTTACCTACTCAAGGACGACTAGGAATTAAGCTTGGGGATGCTTGATACGTCTCCAATGTATCTATAATTTATGAAGCATTCACGCTATATTACTATGTGTTTTGAATGATTATGGGCTTTATTATACACTTTTATATTACTTTTGGGACTAACCTATTAACCAGAGGCCCAGCCCATATTGCTGTTTTATTGCCTGTTTCAGTATTTCGCGGAAAAGGAATATCAAACGGAGTCCAAACGGAATGAAACCTTCGGTAGCGTGATTTTTTGGAAGAATATGATCCGGGAGACTTGGAGTTCACGTCAGAAGATCCTCGAGGAGGCCACGAGATAGGAGGGCCCCCCCTACTGGGCACGCCCCCTGTCTCGTGGGCCCCTCGAGCACCCCCCGACCGACTTTTTTCGCCTATATAAGCCTACGTACCCTAAAACCATTGAAGATGAAGATAGATCGGGAGTTCCGCCGCCGCAAGCCTCTGTAGCCACCAAAAACCTCTCGGGAGCCCGTTCCGGCACCCTGCCGGAGGGGGATCCCATCACCGGTGGCCATCTTCATCATCCCGGTGCTATCCATGACGAGGAGGGAGTAGTTCACCCTCGGGGCTGAGGGTATGTACCAGTAGCTATGTGTTTGATCTCTCTCTCTTGTGTTCTCTCTCGTGTTCCCTCTATGGCACGATCTTGATGTATCCCAAGCTTTGCTATTGTAGTTGGATCTTATGATGTTTCTCCCCCTCTACTCTCTTGTGATGAATTGAGTTTCCCCTTTGAAGTTATCTTATCGGATTGAGTCTTTTATGAGAACACTTGATGTATGTCTTGACGTGCTTATCTGTGGTGACAATGGGATAGCATGTGCCTCTTGATGTATGTTTTGGTGACCAACTTGCGGGTTCCGCCCATGAACCTATGCATAGGGGTTGGCACACGTTCTTGACTCTCCGGTAGAAACTTTGGGGCACTCTTTGAAGTACTTTGTGTTGGTTGGATGAATCTGAGATTGTGTGATGCATATCGTATAATCATGCCCATGGATACTTGAGGTGACAATGGAGTATCTAGGTGACATTAGGGTTTTGGTTGATTTGTGTCTTAAGGTGTTATTCTAGTACGAACTCTTTTATAGATCGATCCGAAAGAATTACTTTGAGGTGGTTTCGTACCCTACCATAATCTCTATGTTTGTTTTCCGCTATTAGTGGCTCTGGAGTGACTCTTTGTTGCTTGTTGAGGGATTGTTATATGATCTTTCTATGTTATTATTGTTGAGAGAACTTGCACTAGTGAAAGTATGAACCCTAGGCCTTGTTGCCTATCATTGCAATACCGTTTACGCTCACTTTCACCATTAGTTACCTTGCTGTTTTTATTATTTTAGTTTACAAAAACCTATATCTACTATCTATTTTGCACTTGTATCACCATCTCTTCACTGAACTAGTGCACCTATACAATTTACCATTGTATTGGGTGTGTTGGGGACACAAGAGACTCTTTGTTATTTTATTGTAGGGTTGCTTGAGAGAGACCATCTTCATCCTACGCCTCCTACGGATTGATAAACCTTAGGTCATCCACTTGAGGGAAATTTGCTACTATCCTTCAAACCTGTGCACTTGCAGGCCCAACAACGTCTACAAGAAGAAGGTTGTGTAGTAGACATCATAGTGCAACAATAGAGTAGTTAGTTTATTACAGGGTACAGTACAATGGTTTTACTGAACAGATTTCAATAAACTCTAGCACTGGAAGATTTCTATAAGAATTAACAATACAAAATGTAAAGGTAACAAGTTTCAGCATTGGTATACTAGTTGTGCATGAGCATTGAACCAAATACAAAAGTCTGAAGGTAACTAGCATTATTAACTAATAATAGTATAAAAAATTGCAAACCATGTACCTCCAAGGTAAATATCATTTCGAACTCGTGGGGACCTTAAAAATTGCTATCCCAATCTTGATAATCGATCAAACATAAAAACTTGATCGAATGAATCAAGAGAACAGCTGGAGGAGGAGGTGCCCACTCTTGACCTTTCCTCTTGTCTTCATAATTATTTGTGCAGTTTAACCAAAATGAAATGACATCAGCGCCTTGGCATTTTGGTGACACTGTACAAAAAAATTAACTTATCTCATGAAACTGAGGTATGTAATCTATAAGCATCAACAGTGCAAAAATCTAAAGGTAGTAACAAGTTTAATCGTTGGTATACTGGCTGTGCAACAACATTAGAATGCCTTAGCAGAGAAATCTTAAATACATCCACAATCAACAGCTAACCCTGAAATAATCCAGTGACATTAAATGGCATTGCTTAAATTTATGGGTGGCATTAGACTGAGTGCAGCATTAGTTAAATGTGGCATCACTTTAACAGTAGCATTGCTTGACTTGACTGCTGGCATTATACTAACAGCAAAAAAGTGGCAATAAGAGCATGGGAGGCCCATTCAGACAGTAGGCGCACCAGTACGATGTACCTCCACGGATGCAGAGTGGTGAGGGAGGTATGGTTTCCCAGAGCAACAAATATCCAGGGAGCATATGTGGATTACGTCCCATTTTTGTTCTCTTTAGCCACCTTTTTCCTATGTGAGGACAACAAACCGATCGACCTAGTCATTCTCTATTGCGTTTTCATGCCTTTCTACCCTTCTTAAACCAAGAGACATGAGACTCGTTCCATAGCTATTGATTTTCCCCTTCTCAACCTAGATGCGGGTTCGATGCCTACTCTCTTGGACAGTATAGTCTCCCTTCCTTTCCTTATTCAACCCAGACATGGATTAGTCTGCATGAAGTAGGGTTTCCTTTAATAGTGCAAATTAAGGTTTTCCTCTGCGTGACCAGCAGAGCAGAGAATAGCAAATTGGGAAGATGGTGGAGTGGAAAAAGATCCACATGCAGCGACATGGCAGATGGGGCAATAGAACAAGGGTATGGTTCAAAAAGAGGTAGCATACCCGAGGGTCGGCGGGAAGTGGCTTCGCTCATGGTCGTCGTCCTCCGCACACACTACGGCAGCGAGCTTGGGGACGGAGGCCACTCCGTGCGGGCGCTAGGTCTGAGAGGATAGCCTTGTCGTCAGTGCGTGATCTCTCTCATCGACGACGAGTGCGTCAACACTGCACGTCCTTTTCTTCCCTGGCGGATCTGTGACCACCGGTGAGGAGGGAGAGAGAGGTCGTCTTTTTTAGATCTGGAGAGAGGGTGATAGTGTGAGAAGCAAGTGGGCAGCCCTTAGCAAGAAAGCGCTGAAGCTCCAGCCTACATATCTTTTTTATACTACTAGTACTAGAGGTGGAGTAGTGGTAGAGTAGTTTATATTTTCTCTGCATACAGTACCAGTTAGTCGTGCTTCGAAACTAAACGGCACGCCATTAAAAAAATAAAGGTTGATAACTAATGCGGCAACTCGGGCCAACGTGGCCAGATCGCATTTTGCATGAGAAATTACACACCATGTTTCGTTGACATTTGGTCCCGTTCCAACATATCAGTGAGACGACGGCGAGTCCTTTTCTACTAGTATTTCCGAATGGACGTGTAGGCCGGGGCGCCTTTTCATGTACCGTGGCAAACCGACAATCGTGAACCGACTCTTTGCCTTTCCCTCTCAATTTGGAACTGTTGTCGCACGCTCTTCCTCCCTCCACCATTTGCCTTCACCCTTCCTTCTGCCATTGTCCGATTGTCTTCTCCATGGAGGGAAAAGGACGGAAACGACCCCATTATTCTTGCCCTGTTCTTAAAGATGACGTGGTGGAGGAACTCATTGATCGGTGCGACGTCATCACCTCGGCTAGCATGGCAGGTTCGTTCAAGACTATTCTCGACTCAACTAATAACATCATTACAAGGAACCCAAGGGTCAAGGAGCGGTTTGATCTCCCCTATCTTCTTCACCGTGACCCTGATGACTGGCGCGGGGATGACGGAGGCCTCGCCTTGTGCAAGTTGATGCCGCTTTATAATGATACGTGTGATGTTAAGATGCCATCGCTTGAGGGTAAGGCTTGGGCAGGCACAAATGAAGATTGGGTTGTTTATATTGGGTCCAACTACGAGTGAGAACTTGTGAATGTGTACACTCGTCACCAGGTTCCACTTCGAAAAATCTCAGCAGACTGCCCAGAGGTTGAGCACACCGGTATTCATCGCACGTTCAAATGCGATCATGGTGACTGTCTTCTATGGAAGATAGCAATTTGTCAGTTCCCAACCGCTCTTGGAATTACAAGAACTATGTAGTTGTTGCTATCTTCACCAAGCTTGTTGCCGTCCTTCGTGGTTCGACTGGATGGATATTGCTCAAAAATCAGTTTATGTACACGGATGAGTACTGTGATGCAATTCAATACGAGGGTCTTGTGTTTGCTTCCACCACTCATGGCACTGTTTTTGCATGGGATCCTCATAGTTTCGGTACGTTTTTCTTCCACCGTAACTATAATTGTTTCATCCACATGCATGTGGGTTAGCAAGTTTCCCTTTACTAATTAACCTTCTTCTTGTGTTTCCAAGGTCCTGTGAACATTCCACCACCTATACTTGAAATTTTTATAACCAAGGGGGAGATGACGATGGTGATGATCACGAGCATGAGGACTAGCAGCGCCCATATACTCAGTGGCGCCTGACAACTAATTCCAATGGATCACCTCTTCTTGTTTGTATACAGCCCACTGCTGATGTTACTACTAAGGAAGCAGGTGTTGCCTCCCATGGTCGCACTCTCCGGACCTATTCCAACACCTGTTGCATGGTATTCGGGATGGATACTAGTGTGCTACCGCCAACACCTTCTCCCTGGTACATAATTGATAGTCTTGGAGAAAACTTGCTCTTCCTTGGACAAAACTATCCAATGATGGTGAAAGGCAATCCAACTTCTGTTAACACAATGTTACTACCATTTATGAGAAGCAACTGTATCTATACCTCGGACATTATGATGGTTCCCTACCCTGGTACTGATATAGTAGGCTGCTTCAGCCTGTATGATCAGTCATGTGTTGGTCTCGAGATCGACAATGGATGGCCCTTCCCAGAGAATCACTTGTGGTTCAAAGCAAGTCTTTCCAACACCGAGGGTTGGTTAGTTGAAGTTCATTTCATTGCTTGTTATTTGTTGTGTGATGAAAACTTTAGTATTTATAATGTATCCTCGTTGTTGATGTGGGTTGATGACCTGTTGTATGCAATAAAATGATATGCCTGTGATAAACTTACAAATTTATGAATGGCTTTCGAGTCGCTTCTCTGAGTGAGTGGTGCGACGAGGCAAAAAATTATTTTCCGAATACATAATTGTATGTGCATTGCAACAGGTTATTGGCTGAGCCAATCAACAATAGTAGTACACTATTTGTACTAGCTTCACATGCTTCGCGCGTCAGGCGGGTGTTTTTACTGTAGCCATATGTTAATGTGTTCGCTGTATGTAACCAGCACCTCGAGTCGTCGATACTACTAGTACTATATAAATAGTAGGAGTAGTTGGCTGGCATGGCCAGAACAAGCATTCACGTCCAGGAGTATGGCACACGCCACCAGCACGACATCCATCTGACACCATATTTCTTGGAGTCCGTGCTAGAGCAATCTCTTCAACCTCGTCATTTCTCTAACTCAACCATTGCGCGACGGGCGAGGTGGGGGTTTGCCGATAATCAGTTTCCTCAACTGCGGTCCCACTTGTAAGGCCAACTCCATCGCATGACCCCAAACGGACCTCTGTTTTGCATGAACTCCAACAATAATTTTCACTAGAAAAGCAAGACCAAAGAAAACAAGAACCACAAGAATACAGTTTAGAAGATATCCAAGTTCCATAACTGCTCCTGTAAGTTGGATTAGTGCCTTCTCAATGCATTCATTGTTGATCTGCGGAGGCTCGATCTTGCGTGCTTCTTTCTTCTTCGAGTGTAAAGAAGTAGACGTTGCTTCCTCGCATCTAGTCTCATGTATAGCCTCTATTCTATCAACAAGTGCACTAGTCTCATCTCTAGCCTCTATGCTAGCTAAAAGTGCTAGAACATCTACTTAATTGCACTCTATCAATATATTGATGTACTCTTCTTCCCAATACCAAAACTTGCATCCATTCTACACAATAATTTTTTTAAGTTAGCACAACTAGTCTAATCTGAGAGCACAACTGAAGATTTGGTCAGGTTCTTCCTCCTTTTGCCGACACATGGGGCATCCAACATCCAGGTCATGTCATGCAAGAAAATAGAGTGGTAGTTGAAGCCACGTGATGTGCATCTTGGGTTAAACTGTAAATAGAATCATACTACTCTTGAGTAACTCCAAAAGCGGCCACCGAAGATCTTTATTGGATTTGTTTTTCATCACCAGCACGTTGAGGTGAAAGATGTGTAGGTTCAGTGGGTCCTCTTGCATTTTCACTGACATGTGGGACCGCATATGAGCAAACAGACGATGGGCTCCACGCGTCCGCTGGTTGGCTGAGAAGAGAGATAGAGGAGGGCTGAGCACGGACTCCAGGAAATTTGTTCTACGTAACCAGCACCTCGATATAGGCTCGATATAGTGGGGTGGCATGGGACATAACTAGCATTCATGTCTAGCAGTATGGCACACGCCACCCACACGAGTCCCATCCGACACCAATTTTCTTGGAGTCCGTGCTACACCCATCTCTTCTCCCTCTTGTTTTCTCAGCCATCACGCGGTGGGCAGGGTGGGGGTTTGCCGATAGTCGGTTTGCTCAACTGCGGTCCCACTTCTAAGTGAAAATGCAACACCGCACGCATTCCCCCTTGAGCGGCGTGCCGGACCAACCGTGTGGGGGTGCGACGCGAACATGACAGGATTTTCCTTTTGAACTTGTAACTTGTAAAATTTGGTTCTGCTCCATGGCGCGACCGATAGATAGAAAATAATGATTTTCCCTAGAGCAATGAGAAGTTTGGTACTGGCGTCGTTCATGCATGGAGTACGTACAAAAATTATGAAGTTGATGCGAAAGGTAAGATAATTACTAGTAGTACCATATACTACTACATGGATTTGACAGGAAGATAAAAATACATATGATCCATCAACGACATCCTCACGCCCTAGTGCGCCGGGTCACCAACCGACATGTGAGGAGCAGCGGTGTTGGCAGCAAGCTCAACATGCTTCTGAACAATGCTGTCCAAGGTTGCCCCACGGTCCAAGAAGGCCAGCGTCCTATCGTCCTCCTCTTGCATGTAGTAGTCCTTGTGGACGATTTGCCCGTAGACGTGGGTGATTATGTTGATGGCGTCTTGCTGCGCCAGGCGTTGCACAGCGAGTGCGACCTCGAGGTGGACATTCTCCGGCGTGACGGAGGGTAGTCACAGGGCCACGAGTGCGTCGAAAAGGTTGTCACCATAGTGGCCATTGAGGGTGGTGGGCATCGCAGAGGCTGGGCGCGTTGGCTGGAGGCGTACGTCAAAGTCATCCGTGAGCTTCTTGATGACGGTGAACTTGTCGAGAAAACCGACGAGGACCTCGTCAAACAAGGAGACGAAGCTGTCGTCCAAGCGGCCCCTCGCACTGGCGGCCTCAAGCAATACCTGGAGACGTTCCTCGGTGCCGGGCCGCAGGCCGGTGTCGTGGACCATCTGGCACAGCCGGCTGATGCTCGCGCTCATCGCCTCCATGGGTCTAGCTTAGCTTCTAGTCAACTGATCTTGCGATTCCAGTGATCACTCTTGCCCTTGGTTAGCATGCATAGGTGCGTAGGATTTCGTACTACTAGATTGGACTGGCGGGGAGCCTTTATATGAGAAGTGCGGACTGTGTTGAATTCACATGCATGTTGGCCATCTACTCCTCGGCCCTCTACTGCACCTGCCTTTGGCTGTATGATAGGTGGGCTAGCCACCCGTTGGGCCCACGTGTCATTCACCCAAAGGCAGTTGTAGTAAGTTAATGAAGCTGCGTCCCCCTCCATGCCGGTGCAGTATAGTCATCTCATCGGACCTCTAGTTGGGGCCAAACGAGAGAAGTTTGATATTTACTAGTTTATTGGCCCACTTTGCATTTGGCGCCAAGTTTTGACCTTTGATTTAATAATAAAATGTTAATGCATGTAAAAAATGTTGTGTAAGTCACCTTATGAAAACCAAATAATCCCAAAACACTTAGGCATGGTACATTAACTCCCTCCTCGTTTCTTATTTCGTGACATATCAACCAATGTGAGATGTGGGCCGTGCATGCTTTCAATGACTTGAGACTACCAAACATGACATGCAGTGTTTAGTTCATGGCATGTAATCCTATTAATTAGCAAAAAGACATTAAGTTCTCTCGCCGATAGGAATAAAACAATAGACCATGTATTTATTTACAGAGGGAGTAGTACATTTTTTGTGACATGCATTACTAGATATTGCTAGTCAAATACTAAAATCCAGATGGACGTGGTAGTACTCCTAAATCCAGACGGTGGTGCTACTAGTACTAGTAGTAGTACTACCAATGTAGTAGGAGTACTGGCACTGTACTACCCGTTGGTCAAATTATTACGTGCTGCTCCTCATAGTGACGTGACAAGACCCTGCGCCGGAGATGACAGCTGAGTATAGGCGCCGTGTTCGGCATACCATAGTCAGCCTCACCATTTGCAGTTACTATCATCATGGCTGTAGAGCTAGCCTGCTTACAACTAGTCCTGTTCGACATAATTTCCCGTGCGTAGATGCCCGTGCATTGCACGGAACACCAAGATTGGGGGTGGACGATGCCGGCAGCGGCCATCGCGCCAGATTTTTCCACAGCCTTCTAGATGTAGTGGGGAGGAGATAAGGCTGATTGTGAGGGACAAGGAGTTGTTTGTAAATAGGGAACAAGTGCGGGCATCTTTTTGCAAAAATGGAGAAGTTTGGTTTGTATGCGTCAGATCTAGATCCGATGGCTATTGGTGAAAGATGGGAGGCACAACATCATCACCAACTCAGGACCTGTTTGATTCGCAGGATTTTGAAAACGCGGGAATAGGACACGACAATTACAAGTTTCAAACTGATATTACAAATGTTAGGAGTAATGCAGCACCTACGAAGAGGGAATTACTAGGAAGTTTACGTAAGAACTTTTGTTACTTTAGGTGGATGCAGCATTACCGTACAAACTAAAATCCACCGCCCTGACAAGTAACTAATGGGCAAATAAGTTTTGGAGTCTCTCGCCACTTGATGTTTCAAAAACAAATTCAGCTTCTGCGGAGACTTTGTCATTTAGGCTTCGACGCTTACGGTGATCAGCACGCCATTCATTGTTGCGCCAGAGAACGCCAAACCTCATTACCTTGAGCACACTTGCCTCCAGAACAAAGAACTAGGCCAATTTAACCTCAGATGTGCTGCCTCGGTAGTGGATCAAATCAATTTATATAAGATGGAGATCAAGGCGTCGATGAGATTGTTATAGTGCAGCAAATTTTTCACTTTCAGGTCTTTTTTATCTACAAAAGAAGAGAACATATTAGAGCACCTGGCTGCATAAGATTGCCGTGTCATCAAGAGTTACCAATATCATTCGCTCATACGATAGGGTTGGTTGGCTAGTGATATTTTTTCACTCTCTCTCTCTCTCTCTCTCTCTCTCTGTCTTTCTGTTTCGTCTCATTTACCTAGGAGCATGTGATGAGCTTGGGCATTTGTTGCATTCCACTATGTGGTCGATGCCATATTTCGCAAAAGTATGCCACATAATACACATCGATGTCAAACCAAAAGATTTTGGCACCATTCTCGCGATGTGAGAGAGTTGGCACCGCTGTGCACATAGACCCACATGTATAAACAAATCAATCACACCAACTACACCAGCCTCTCACTCTCCCAAACAAGTGTTTTTTTATTGCCTCAGTCCTCTCTCTCTCCCACGCAAGTGTTTTTTCATTGCGTGAGTTAATTTGGCACTGGAGCAAAGTAGGTGATCCAGATTGGGGCAACAGGTGAGCAATGGAGGGGCATCGATGCCAATTGCATCACAAGTGAATTTGCCACGTGTTTTGGCATCCATAGCCCACTTTTGTACCCCCTCTGTCCCAAAATTCTTGTCTTAAATTTGTCTAAATACAGATGTATCTAGTTACATTTTAGTGTTAGATACATCCATATCTAAACAAATGCAAGACAAGATTTTGGGACGGAGGGAGTGCTACCTCGTATTTAGTATAAAATTTTGAACATAGATTTACCTAAGAAAATGCAAATGCATGTCACTAAAAATTACACCATCTGAAATTATGTTCAAATACGAATCCAATGATATAGTTCTTAGTGACATGCATTAACACTTTGTCAGTTAAATCTATGGTCAAATTTTGATACTACAAAATAGGAAGAGTAAACGAGGACGGAGGTAGTACTTGCTCTTAGGGTAACCATAGAGTTACTAGAGTAGTCTAAGTTACTTTCCACTATGACTAGCCTAGGCTACTATAGTAGTACAGCATAAAAATGATGCAGGTGATCACGTGAGAAAAAATACTAAAAACATTCTTTCGGTGTAGTGCGTAGATGCAGTTTTGAACACTACACTTGTCATCGTAATTTGGGAAAATTACGAAAAAATTGAGCTACGTTGTGATTACCATTTACTAATAGGAAAGAAGTTTCTCCTCGATGAGTAGCTTCTTTGTGCACGGAAAGCATGTAAGGAATCCAACAACTTGATCCAGATTGGGGCTGATAGATTTTAGTGCCAATATCTTCACTGTGTGCATGGACTGGGTCAAGCTTGTGGGAATCATTTTCTAGAAGACGGTCGCAAATACATCAAGAAGAAATTTAAAAATGTGAATTTCAAGAAGATGGAGAAGAAGATGAGTGTTGTACCTGAACGATTACGGATCCAATAAAGAGTTCGAAGAATTTGGCAGATGAGTAACCAATGCTGTCAATTTCAGCGCGTCAATGACCCTGAATTTTGTTGGACCTTCTAGATCCGATACAAGCAATCTCTCAAGGAAAGGTGCATTCTCAATGACCATAACGTGGAACAGCTGGTGTGATCTCTTCCTAATTGATGTCTTGTTGCGGGGCCAACAAGACACATAAATCCATTGGAGATTCGTCGAGGCGATGTGGAGGCTAATGAACCCGTGGATCTGCTCAAGATGAAGGTACTCGAGTGCAGTACAGCTGTGGAGCAGGTGCTCCATAGCCTTCTTCGAGATGACAACATCGAAGAGGTCGAGCTGCTTGAGTTGAGGGAGAAGAAGGGCGGGCGCGGCATTAATCTGGGGAAGATAGCAGGAGCTGAAGCTGGCGCGGCGCAGCGTTGGCGTGAGGCGGAGCGCGGGCGGCGGCAGAGAGCAACATCGCCCAGCTTCAAAGCTGACCTCCTCGAGATGATCTAGGGCGGGGGATAAGAACCACTCGTCGAACTTGGGTTGGACCTTGCAGTTCGTACTGAACATGTGGATGTCAAGGCGTCTGGCTGGCCCATGGTGCGATGAAAGGATCTTGGAGACTGCGGGCATGCGTTTGCAATTCCCGTCGCAGGGGTAGCTGTCGACGGTGAGGTTGAGGGGGGCGCGACACCAGAGGGGGCGCCACCACCGGGAGAGCAGGGCGGTCCAGACTGTAGATTTGGTGGGGAGGAGGCCGATGATGACGAGCAGGATATCATTGGGGAGGCTACTGATGAAGTCCAGGCTCGCCGGATGCGGTTTTGGCTCGAGCCGCCTCCGCTTGTTGGCTGCCTTACCGTCCATCTCAACCGACGGCGACGCTGGTGTCGGATATTGGGTTCCGGCAAAACCCTTATGGTTCGAACACTGGGGTGCACATGAAGATTTCCCCCTACTAAAACACGCCCTCAACCCCGCCGCGATTTCTAAGCTAGCACAATGAACTCACAACACAAGAGACACAAGATTTATACAGGTTCGGTCCACCGTTGTGGTGTAACACCCTACTCCTGTGTGTGGTGGTGGATTTCCTCTTGGGCTGATGATGAACAGTACAAGGGAAGAACAGCCTCGTGAGGAGGGGTGTTCTTGAACTGGTGAGGTGTTCTGCTTGGGAAGGATTCGATCCGTTTCTAGATGAGATGCCTTCCTACTATGGTGGCTAGCCCTATTTATAGAGGCCCTGGTCCTCTTCCAAAATATTGAGCGGGAAGGGATCCAACAACGTCCATTTTGAAAGGAGACATCTAGTACAAGCTATCCTGACTATAGGTGGTCTTCGCCTATCAAAGGTGCTGGTGATGACGCCGTCTTGGGCTCCATGGTGACCTCTGTCCTGCCATCCTGCTGGTCTTGGTCTTGTTGCATCGATATGGAAACCTTTGCCTGATGCCTGGGTACTCCGCGCCTGCGCTTGCCCCCTTATTACCAAAGAGGAAACGAGGACACTACGCGGGCTGGCGCCCGCCTGGCCTTGGTCGTCATGGCTTGCGTCATGGGAACCTCGCGAGGTACTGCTTGCCTTGATCTCTCCGCCTCCTTGCGAGCTTGCCTGGTGAGGCCACTCCTGAGGAGGCCTTCCATCGCCCGCCCCGCGAGGCTTGGCCCCTCGCGAGGGTCTTGAGTGTTTGGTTGATGAAGACGGGCCGTACTGGGCCACTAGTGGAGCCACGCCGCGGGCCGCAGGCAGGCAAGTCTGGGGACCCCCGTTCCCAGAATGCCGATAGTAGCCCCCGGGCCCAAGGCATGCTCAGACTTGGCTTAGCAGCAAAGCCGAAGGGCAAGTGTGGAGCGCTGCGCGCCCCAACAGCCTGCGGCCATGGTCGACGCGTGGTGACTGATTAGACGTGGGCGTCTCCGCTTCCCCATGCTGCCTCGGCAACTGCCCGATTTGACGAGTCCCTACTGCATGCAAAAAGGGTCATCATTACCTGCGATCATGGAGGTCGACGGTTGGCCTCCCTTGGGCTATAAATGAGGAGGGGCGAAAGCCCCAGTCGCCCATATCTTCCCATTCCGCTTGCTTCTCCTCCCTTGCTCCGTTTCTTGTAGTGTTCCTCATGGTGCCCGTGAAGAGGTTTTCGACCGCGGAGAAGGGGAAGGTTCGCCAGGAAGGACCTGGCTCCCCTCCGCCCAAGCGCGGATGCGGTCGCCCTCGCTAGCACTCCGCGACCCCTGCCGTGGCTTCCGATGGTCGTGGCGGTGGCCCTTCACGCGGTGGTGGTCGCCCATGTCAAGGCAGCCCGGTTGGTGGGGGAAGGCGTGTTGTGGCTGCGCGGCCTCCCCGGCCGCGCTTTCACTTGGCGGAGGTGCCGCCGGAGTTCGTCGTGTGGTCGGAAAACCCTGCCGACACCTCACTTCAGCTTTCTGCTTCTTCGTCGGTGAGCTGCCGGCCGTTGGTCTAGGCAGGCTCTGGTTGTAGGCGGATGGCTGCTACAGCAAGGCCTCCTAGGTCGCGGTGGAGGTCTCCATCACCGGCAACGCAGCCTTGGCCCGAGGCTGGCAAACATTTGCCCGTGCGCGCGGCCTGGGCAGGCCATGCACCCTCCACTTCAGGTATGACGGCGACGTGACCCTGTACATGAGGGTGTTCAGAGGGGATGGTCATCGCGTTGGGTGTTGCCCCGAAGACAGCGACGGCGACGAGGTGCTCAGACTTGGCGACGACCGTGACGAGGGTGAGGGCGAACCCGCTCGTGGCGTCGACCGCAGCTCGTTAAGCTACGACGGCTCCTCCTCTGGCGATAGCTCCTCTAGCGGTGGCTACGATCAACCGCCGCGCCGCCGTGTTCGCCTCGAGGGTGGCAGCGGGGTGTCCCGTTGCAACGGTTCGGTGAAGTGCGAGGCGGGGTCTGGCTAAGCTCGGGAGGTCGCCGTATATCCCTCCTCGCGAATTGCTGCAGGGCACGTGCTGCTTTTGTTTTATTTTCCTTCCTTCCTGCATTGAGAGAGACAAGTATGGGGCCCCGTGTGGGCGTGCAACAAACTATGGTTTCCTAGTTACCATGTTGTATTTATTGTTTTTGTGCGGTGTCATGGCATTATTGTCATACGTTGGCGTGTAGGAACAACTTAGCTCGGTACGTTTGAAGTGGTTTCCGCCTCGCGAGGTGTCTGCTTCGGGCCTCGCCGGCCACTTTAAGAGCTGCAAAAACTTGTTGAAAGACTGCCATTTTCCGAACCTTGGTCGCAAGGGCTGCTGGCCGTGGCCCGGTGCTTTGTGTCGCGGTACCCGAGGGGCACGGACTAAGAGGGGTGATCCCACTGCGAACTTGAATGAGAGAGCCTCACAAAAATCAGAAGAAAAGGGCTCGCGAGGGCACTCGTACATCCCCCTCGCGAGGCTTGCGAGAGAGAGCGAATCAGACAAAGAGCTGAAGACAGAAAGCGGAGGCAGGAAGTGATCGAATAGGACCGGCAAAGAACATCAGAAGCAACTTCAATCAAGGTTTAAACAAGGAAGAGCGAGCCAACTGCATAAAGCAAATGAAAAGCCGCGTCCGGCACCTAGTCTAGTCTTCGACGTCTTCTCACCAACGCGGAGCTAAGTGCTGCCATTGGGCATGGGAGGGGGTCCCCGAGGCCCAAGGGCGGCACTCCTGAGACTCCGGGGCGTGTACAGCCCCACTCATTATTACGTGAGAGTGTCACGGGCGGAGAGCTTCACAGGCACTGGGCCTTCTTCACAAGCACCGGGCCTTTCTTCGGGGGCGAGCTTCACAGGCACTGGGCCTTCTTCACAGGCACCGGGCCTTTCTTCTGGGGTAGAACTTCCGGAGGTGCTGGATGTTCCAAGCGTTCGGGATGGGTACCCCGTCCTAGGTCTCCAGGCGCGCGGCACCAGGCCTAGAAATGTGGACGACCTTGAATGGACCCTCCCACATGGGTAAGAGCTTGTGCAGCCCTTCTCTGGAGAGCACCCCCCTCAGGACGAGGTCACCTACCTCGAGCGTCCTGGGGCGGATGTTGCGATAGTGATACCGCCACAGCGCCTGCTGGTACCTTGCCTCCCGTAGCGTGGCTTCACGGCGGCGTTCCTCCCCCAGCACGAGGTCCATCCCCCGCATGGCATCCTGATGCGCCTCATCAAACGCAAGGAGCCACAAGGAGCGATGCCTGGCCTCGCGAGGGAGAACCGCCTCTGCTCCATAGACGAGGAAGAATGGGGTCTCGCCCGTTGGTTTGGTGGCGGTGGTGCAGATGGACCACAGCACGGACTGGAGCTCGTCGTGCCAGCCCCTGCTGTAAGCCTCCAGCTTCTTCTTGACGGTCCTTGTCTTGAGGCCCCTCAAGATCTCTGTGTTGGCGCGCTCGGCCTGGCTATTGCTCCGGGGGTGCGCCACCGAAGCATAGTAGATCTGCGTTCCAAGGTTAGCACAATATGTCTTGAAGAGATTGCTAGTGAATTGCAAACCGTTCTCAGTGATGATGCAGTTAGGGACCCCAAATCGGCTCATGAGGCCCTTGATGAACTTGACCGTGGAGCCAGCTAGGATGGTGCGAATGGCTTCCACCTCCGCCCACTTGGTGAACTTGTCGATGGCAACGTAGAGGTAGCAGTAGCCCCTAGGCGCTCGAGGGAATGGGCCCAAGATATCCAGCCCCCAGACCGCGAACGGCCACGAGAGCGGGATGGTCTACAGGCCCTACGCTGGCTGGTGGATCTGCTTGGCATGAAATTGGCAGGCTTCGCAGGACTTCACCAGCTCTGTTGCGTCATTGAGTGTCGTAGGCCAGTAGAACCCACTGCAAAATGCCTTGCCTACGAGGGTCCGTGACGACAAGTGGTGTCTGCCATTTCCACCGTGTATGTCGGCCAGCAGCTCCTTCCCATGTTCCCTGGAGATGCAACGTAGGGAAACATCATTCGGCTGCTTCCGGTATAACTCACCGTCTTGGATGCTGTAGGCCATGGCCTGCCGGGCCACACATTCCGCGTCCTCCTCTTTTTCCGGCAGTGTCCCTTGCGTCAGGTATTCCTTGAATTCCGAGGTCCAGCATCACTCCTGAGGCTCCAACGCCAAGAGTAGGCGTGCTCCTTAGGTCGGGCCACAGGCCGGGGCTCCTGTGGTAGGTGGCTGAGGGAGTTATTCCCGAGGCTGTGCCATGCTTGAAAGTGATGGCGCCACTGACGGCTTGAAGAGTCACTCCTCGAAAACGCCAGGCTCGTGAGGCAGCCGTCTGGACGCCCTCTTGGCGATGTCATCAGCCTCTTGGTTGGTGCCACGGGGCACATGCTGCAACTCCAGCCCCCAGAACTGCTTCTCCATCTTGCGTACTTCTGCAAGATATGTCTCCATGTGCTCGTCCTTCGGCTCATACACCTTGTTGGAGAAGTTGACGAGGAGTTGTGATCGCCCTTGATGATGAGGCGCTTCACTCCCAGACCCCAGTGCTGTTGCAGCCTTCAGGCCTGCTATGAGCCCCTCATATTCTTCTATGTTGTTGGAGACCTTCTCGCCCTGCTGGAAACGGAGCTGTACGACGTAGTAGAGCTTGTCCAAAGTGGGGGATATAAGCACTGCACCAGCCCCCGCGCCCTGCCGCGAAAATGCTCCATCAAAGTACATGACCCAGCCATTTGGTGCCTCACTTCCTGGGGAAAGGGAACGATCCTCGCCCGCCTTGAGCCCTGGTGCCTCCGTCCATTCAGCCACGAAATCAGCAAGTGTGGCTCCCTTGATGACCCTGGTTGTGCTGAACTCCCACAGAAATGCCTGCAGCTCGATGTTCCATTCGACGACCCTCCCAGCGGAGTTGGGGCTCTGGAGTACTCTTTCCAACAGGTAGGTCGAGACGACCTTGATGGGTGACCTTGAAAGTAGTGCCGCAGCTTACGCGAGGCCACCAGGAGCGCGTGAAAGAGCTTCTAAGGCATGGGGTATCATGATCTTGCATCCCGCAAGACCGTGCTGACGAAGTACATCGGATGCTCGACGAGGGTGGGTGCGCAGATGTGGCCTGCGTCTTCCGGAGGTTGAGGCGCCTCTTGAGATAATTGAGCCCCCAGCGCCTGGTTGCTTGGTGTAGCCTCTTCAGCCCTAGGGGCATCCTGCTACTGAGCTTGGTCCTCCACTGCCGCTGTCGTGGTCCTCGCGAGGCTTTCGTGGTCTTGCGTCGCCCCGGCTGAGGCCGTGGCCTAGCGGGACGCGGCCTTAGCCTGGCGTTCCTCCCGAACCGCCACCAGGGCTGCTCTGGCAGAGTAGGGAGTGGCGGCAAGGTAGAGCACCATGGGCTCTAGAGGGCGCGGCGCTGATAACCCACAAGTGTAGGGGATCGCAACAGCTTTCGAGGGTAGAGTATTCAACCCAAATTTATTGATTTGACACAAGGGGAGCCAAAGAATATTCTTGAGTATTAGCAGTTGAGTTGTCAATTCAACCACACCTGGATAACTTAGTATCTGCAGCAAAGTATTTAGTAGCAAAGTAGTATGATAATAAAGGTAACAATAGCAAAAGTAATGATTTTGGGTTTTGTAGTGATTGTAACAGTAGCAACGGAAAAGTAAATAAGCGAAGCACAAGATGTGAAAAGCTCGTAGGCATTTGATCAGTGATGGATAATTATGTCGGATGCAATTCCTCATGTAATAGATATAACATAGGGTGACACAGAACTAGATCCAATTCGTCAATGTAATGTAGGCATGTATTCCGTATATAGTCATACGTGCTTAGGGAAAAGAACTTGCATGACATCTTTTGTCCTACCCTCCAGTGGTAGTGGGGTCCTAATGGAAACTAAGTATATTAAGGCCTCCTTTTAATAGAGAACCGGAACAAAGCATTAGCACATAGTGAATACATGAACTCCTCAAACTATGGTCATCACCAAGAAGTATCCCGATTATTGTCACTTCGGGGTTGTCGGATCATAACACATAATAGGTGACTATAGACTTGCAAGATAGCATCAAGAACACACATATATTCATGAAAACATAATAGGTTCAGATCTGAAATCATGGCACTCGGGCCCTAGTGACAAGCATTAAGCATAGCAAAGTCATAGCAACATCAATCTCAGAACATAGTGGATACTAGGGATCAAACCCTAACAAAACTAACTTGATTACATGGTAAATCTCATCCAACCCATCACCGTCGAGCACGCCTACGATGGAATTACTCATGCACGGCGGTGAGCATCATGAAATTGGTGATGGAGGATGGTTGATGATGACGACAGCGACGAATCCCCCTCTCTGGAGCCCCGAACGGACTCCAGATCATCCCTCCTGGGAGAGATTAGGGCTTGGCGGCGGCTCCGTATCGTAAAACGCGATGAAACTTTCTCTCTGATTTTTTTCTCCGCGAGACGGAATATATGGAGTTGGAGTTGAGGTCGTCGGAGCCTTAAGGGGCCCACGAGACAGGGGGTGTGCCCAGGGGGGGTGGGCGCACCCCCCACCCTCGTGGACAGGGTGTGGGCCCCCTGGTCTTGATTCTTTTGCCAGTATTTTTTTATATTTTCAAAAAAGTGCCTCCGTGGATTTTCAGGACATTTCGAGAACTTTTGTTTTCTACACATAAAACAACATCATGGCAGTTCTGCTGAAAATAGCGTCAGTCCGGGTTAGTTTCATTTGAATCATGCAACTTAGAGTCCAAAACAAGGGCAAAAGTGTTTGGAAAAGTAGATACGTTGGAGACGTATCAACTCCCCCAAGCTTAAACATTTGCTTGTCCTCAAGCAATTTAGTTGATAAACTGAAAGTGATAAAGAAAAACTTTTACAAACTCTATTTGCTCTTGTTGTTGTAAACATGCAAAGCCAGCATTTAGGTTTCAGCAAATATTATGAACTAACCATACTCACAATAACACCTAGGTCTCACAATTACTCATATCAATAGCATAATCAGCTAGTGAGCCATAATAATAAAACTCGGATGACAACACTTTCTCAAAACAATCATAACATGATATAACAAAATGGTATCTCACTAGCCCTTTTTGAGACCGCAAAACATAAATGCAAGGCACCTTTAAAGATCAAGGACTGATTAAAAATTGTAATTCATGGTAAAAGAGATCCAGTCAAGTCATACCCAATAGAAACCAATAATAATGAATGGAAATGACAGTGTGCTCTCCAGCGGGTGCTTTTAATAAGAAGGTGATGACTCAACATAAAAGTAAATAGATAGGCCCTTCGCAGAGGGAAGCAGGGATTTGTAGAGGTGCCAGAGCTCGATTTTAAAATAGAGATTGAATAACATTTTGAGAGGCATACTTTCACTGTCAACGCAACAATATGAGATGGCTCTATCTTCCATACTACATGCATCATAGGTAGTTCCCAAACAGAATGGTAAAGGTTTATACTCCCCCAACCACCAACAAGCATCAATCCATGGCTTGCTCGAAACAAGGAGTGCCTCCAACTAACAACAACCCTGGGGGAGTTTTGTTTAATTATTTTGATTTGCTTTTGATCTTTTTCGATCATGGGACCGGGCATCCCGATTACCGGCCCTTTCTCGTGAATCAGGAGCGGAGTCCACTTCTCTTGAGAATAACCCACCTAGCATGGTGTAACGCCCCGGATTCGATGCGCCAGGTGTCTGCCAGTTATTCGCCGTAGTTGCCATGTCATTTGCTTGCGTGTTGCATTTTATCATGTCATCATGTGCATTTCATTTTGCATACGTGTTCGTCTCATGCATTCGAGCATCCTCCCCATTGTCCGTTTTGCAATCCGGCACTCCTATGCCCTCCAGTGTCCCCATTTTGGAATGGTCTGAGTCTCGCCAAGCGGCCTTGGTATAGCACCGGTAGACCGCCTGTCAAGTTTCGTGCCATTTGGAGGTTGTTTGATACTCCTACGGTTAACCGGGTAACCGTAAAATCCCTCTTTGTGTTGCAGCCCAACACCCTTCCAAACTGGCCCATAACCCATCTTAACCCCCTCCATGCTCTTGGTCGATTGATAACAATCGCGTGGCCAAAAACCGCTCCTCATTTGGAGTCTCCTAGCTCCCAGAATCTATAAATAGGCCTCCCCCGTCCAAATTCGCGGATGAATCGCCCTCCCCCCCCCGTAACCCTAGATCTACCGCGCACCGGACATGTCCGTCCAGCCGCCGGACACGTCCAGCCACCTCCCGCCTCCAATCCGCCGTCGCCACCTGTCGCGCGCGCTGCCCCCGCGCGTCCCCGCCACCGCGGCCCGTTCGGCCCGTAGCCGGCCCCCGCGGCCCCATCTCCACGCCGCCGCGACCCGCGGGCGCTGCCCCGCGCGCCGCCCCGCGCCCGCCGCCGGCAAGCGCCCGGCCCGCCCCGCCGCTCCCGGTCGGTGTCCCTCCGCCGCCCCGCCGGCCGGAGCCGCACCTGCTCCGGCGCCGTGCCGCCCGGCCTCCCCCATGGCCAGCGCCACCCGTCCGCCGCCGCGGATCCCTGCCGCCGGCCGCTTCCCTCGCCGCCCTGCCGCCTGCTCGCCGTCCTCCGGCGACCTCGCCCCGGGCCAACCAATCTCCGGCCACCTCCCCTCCAACTCCGGCGAGCCCGGCCAGCCTCGGAATCCGTGCAGATCCAGTTTCCCGAAGGTTGACCCCGAATTTTTCACTAAGTCCCCGTTGTTTTCAGCATCCTGTTTCCATGTTCATCGCATCATAACTCTGCATCCGTAGCTCTGTTTCATGCGTGTAATATGTCAAAATGTTCACCATGAGATGTTATTCAGTTCATTCCATTGTGCCATGTTTGTTTGAGTTCATGTTGATGCCCTAATCATCGTTGCAGAAGTGCTATATGATGTTAATCTGCTGAAACTGTTATAACTTGATGATTTGTCATTTTCGTTGCATTTTGTGTGTGCATCCTATGAACTTGAGCTCTACATGTATTTTGTTTTACATCATGCCATCTTTACAATGGTGCCATTTATGTATTTTTGTGACTCATGTACTGAGTGCGTCGAGCTCGTGAAGTAGGGTACTTGTTGTTGCTGTTTTGCTAGGCTGAATCTGCTATATCATGATGCTATGTAAACCTGCTGCTACAAGTCATTCTATGCATAATATGGAGATGTTCACTAAGGATGATTTGTTATATATGTCATGCTATATCCATCCATGCCTCTGGTTGCATTTATGGCATGCTGTAACTTGTTGTTATCTTGCCCTAAAAACTGCTAAATAATGTTGCTGTCAGCCTGTTAACATTAAGTTCAGTTTTGTCATGTGCTTTTCTAGTGATTCATGCACCCTATGAACTTGCTATTGCCATGCTTAGCTTTATAAACATGTAATCTTACTGTTGGTTACCTTGTCATGCCATGTATTGCTCTGTGGTGAGTGGTACAAGCTCACCAACATGCCTACTTATTGTTGTTCCTGCCATGTTTGAATCTGTCATATCACGTGACATGTTTACATGGGTGCCATCATATTTTCTGTGCCCTTTTGGCTCATGGTCAGTAAGGGACTTTGGTTATATGCAATTAGTAGATTCATTCCATACCTTTGTTTGCCATGATAGCTTCCTGTAGCATGTTGTTTGATAGCTCTAAACATTGCAACCTGATGTTATTTCTGCCAAGTCTGTAAACTGTTATTATATGCAATCTTGCCATGTGGTTTTGAACATGTTCTAGTGATTTCTAGAGATAGCTCAGTGTTCATGTTTTGTCATGCTTTACCTGTACTTCATGCCCATGCCTTTTTTTCTCGTTGAGATGATGTAGCTTGTTGTTTTGGTGCTTGCAATGTGCCTAGTTGCTGTTTTGGACATCATGCCCTTTAACCTTGTATAATGTGTATGTGTTGCACCGTTGCCCCATTTTGAGTGTGCTCTATATGAAACTTGCTTAGAATTGCATGTAGTTTCATATTATCTTGTTGCATCCTTGTTTTGAGGTGTTTGCTTGATATTTGTATGCATTTTGCATCAATGCCATGTTTGTCTTGTTTTGCTCATATCTTCTAGGCAGTAGCTCCGAACTAAATGAACTTTATATGTAACTTGACTAGAATCTCGTGTAGATCATCTTGGTGCATCTTAACTTGCTGTTTAACAACTTCAACTTAATGTTTGTTCAGATCTGGACCAATTTCTAAATTTGCATATGAGGACTTACCGGAATTGTTATATGTTATTTTCGGCCTCATTTAAACTTGATTTGATGTGTTGGTCTTGTATGCATCATCTTTTGCCATGAGTAGCTCCATGTAGCTTTTTCATGCATCATGTTTGGTTGTGCATCATGTCATGTATATGTGTGGTGTGTTTACTATGTTGTGTGCTTCTTCTCGATAGTTTCCCGTTTCGTTGCGATCGTGAGGATTCATTCATCTACGCTTGGTTCATCTTCGTGGCTTCATTTTCTTCATGGACTCGTTCTTCTTCCTTGCGGGATTTCAGGCAAGATGACCGCTACCCTGGATCTCACTACTATCATTGCTATGCTAGTTGCTTCGTTCGATCTCTATGCTGCGCTACCTATCCCTTGTTCTATCAAGCCTCCCAAATTGCCATGTCAGCCTCTAACCTTGTCACCCTTCCTAGCAAACCATTGCTTGGCTATGTTACCGCTTTGCTCAGCCCCTCTTATAGCGTTGTTAGTTGCAGGTGAAGTTAAAGATTGCTCCATGGTGGACAGGATTATGTTGGGATATCACAATATCTCTTATTTAATTAATGCATCTATATACTTGGTAAAGGGTGGAAGGCTCGGCCTTATGCCTGGTGTTTTGTTCCACTCTTGCCCACCTAGTTTCCGTCATACCGGTGTTATGTTCCCGGATTTTGCGTTCCTTACGCGGTTGGGTGATTTATGGGACCCCCTTGACAGTTTGCTTTGAATAAACTCCTCCAGCAAGGCCCAACCTTGGTTTTATCATTTGCCTCACCTAGCCCTTTTTTTCCTTGGGTTTCCGGAGCCCGAGGGTCATCTTTATTTTACCCCCCGGGCCAGTGCTCCTCCGAGTGTTGGTCCAAACTAGAGCACCGTGCGGGACCATTCCTTGGCAACTTGGATTACGTCGGTACCTGTACGCTTAGCTTATCCGGTGTGCCCTGAGAACGAGATATGTGCAGCTCCTATCGGGATTTGTCGGCACAGCGGGTGGTCTTGCTGGTCTTGTTTTACCATTGTCGAAATGTCTTGTAAACCAGAATTCTGAGACTAATCGAGTCTTCCTGGGAGAAGGTATATCCTTCGTTGATCGCGAGAGCTTATCATGGGCTAAGTTGGGACACCCCTGCAGGGTATAAACTTTCGAAAGCCGTGCCCGCGGTTATGTGGCAGATGGGAATTTGTTAATGTCCGGTTGTAGATAACTTGACACCAGATCCAAATTAAAATGCATCAACCGCGTGTGTAGCCATGATGGTCTCTTTTCGATGGAGTTCGGGAAGTGAACACGGTTTCTGTGTTATGTTTTGCGTAAGTAGGAGTTCAGGATCACCTCTTGATCATTGCTAGCTTCACGACCATTCCTTTGCTTCTCTTCTCGCTCTTATTTGCGTATGTTAGCCACCATATTTGCTTAGCCACTGCTGCAACCTCACAACTTTACCCCTTCCTTACCCATTAAGCTTTGCTAGTCTTGATACCCATGGTAATGGGGTTGCTGAGTCCTCGTGGCTCACAGATTACTACAACAATAGTTGCAGGTACAGGTTGAGATGATCATGACGCAAGAGCGATGTTACTTGTTTTGGAGTTCTTCTTCTGCTTCTTCTTTGATCAAGGGATAGGTTCCAGGTCGGCAGGCTGGGCTAGCAGGGTGGATGTTGTTTGAGTTTCTGTTTGTGTTTCATCCGTAGTCGGATGTTGCTCTTATGTAAGATGATGTTGTATTCGTGTGGCATTGTATGCCTTTTGTATGTATCCCCATCTATTATGTAATGTTGATGTAATGATATCCACCTTGCAAAAAGCGTCTTCAAGATGCGCTTCTATCCTTGATGGGACCTTCGAGTTCCTTTAGGATAGGGTCGCATCTTGGGCATGACACATGGAATATATAGGCAGCCCTTGTTAAAACATGAGCTGCTCGAGCATACAAAACAGAATTTCATTTGAAGGTTTGGAGTTTGGCACATACAAATTTACTTGGAATGGCAGGTAAATACCACATATAGGAAGGTATGGTGGACTCATATGGAATAACTTTGGGGTTTATGGAGTTTGGATGCACAAGCAGTATTCCCGCTTAGTACAGGTGAAGGTTAGCAAAAGACTGGGAAGCGACCAACTGAGAGAGCGACAACAGTCATGAACATGCATTAAAATTAATTCACACCGAATACAAACATGAGTAGGATATAATCCACCATGAACATAAATATCGTGAAGGCTATGTTGATTTGTTTCAACTACATGCGTGAACATGTGCCAAGTCGAGTCACTCAATTCATTCAAAGGAGGATACCATCCCATCATACCACATCATAATCATTCTAATAGCATGTTGGCACGCAAGGTAAACCATTATAACTCATAGCTAATCAAGCATGACACAAGCAACTATAATCTCTAAATGTCATTGCAAATATGTTTACTTCATAATAAGCTGAATCAGGAACGATGAACTCATCATATTTACAAAAACAAGAGAGGTCGAGTTCATACCAGCTTCTCTCATCCCCATCAGTCCATCATATATCGTCATTATTGCCTTTCACTTGCATGGCCGAACGACGTGTATAATAATAATTGTGCACGTGCATTGGACTAAGCTGGAATCTGCAAGCATTCAACTCAAGAGAGAAGACAAAGTAATATAGGCTCTACGTTAAATAAACAATCATGCATATGAGAGCCACTAAACATTTTCAATATGGTCTTCTACTCTCGACCCCCAAAGGAAAGGAAAGAAAATAAAACTATTTACACGGGAAAGCTCCCAACAAGTAAGAAGAAGAACGAGAAATCTTTTTGGGTTTTCATTTTAATTTATACTACAAGCATGGGAATTGAACTATCTATTTTTTTTGGGTTTTCTTAAGGTTTATCAAACACACAAGAAGAAAGCTAGAAAAAGAAATTAAACTAGCATGGATAATACAATGAAAGAGTATAAGCACCGACGACTAGAATAGTGTGTGAACAAGAATGTAAAGTCGGTGAGAAATACATACTCCCCCAAGCTTAGGCTTTTGGCCTAAGTTGGTCTAATGTCAAGGATAGCCTGGCTGATATTCGTAGTTGTAACTGGGGTCGTACTGAGATGCAGCAGCAAATGCCTCCTGAGCTGCGGCATGTTGGCGAGCCACCTCCGCTCTCCCTTCGTGTTCAACTGCTTCCTCCCTAGTAACAACATATCTTCCTTTTGCCTGATAATAAAAAAGGAGAGGAGCAGGAAGAGTAACATGGACAGGGTTGCGCCTGTCAAAGATTAGTCTATACTGGAGGAATTGTTCATTCCTCCTAAGAAAATGATGTTGGACCATAGCGTCATAATATAAATAAGCAGGAGGCAAAATCATATCCCCCTCTCGTGGGGCTATACCAGATAATTAGCCACACGGGTCGCATAAATTCCTCCAAATAAATCTTCAGCCCTACCATTAGTATGCAACCTACGTGCAACTATTGCCCCCAAGTTATAATCTTTACTACCTAACACAACACTCTTGAGGACACTAAGATCAGGGACACACATATGACATGCTTCATCTTTACTGTTAATGCATCTACCAATGAAAAGAGCAAAATCATGTATAGCAGGAAAATGAATGCTCCCTATGGTAGCTTGTGCAATATCCCTTGATTCTCCCTCGGTAATACTAGAAAGGAAATATCTAAATTCAGATTTGTGGGGATCATTAATATTGCCCCATTGTGGAAGTTTACAAGCAGTTGTAAAGTCCTCTAAGTCCATGGTATAAGATGTATCATAGATATCAAACAGGACACCCGGAGAATTACGTGTACATTTATATTTAAACCTTCGCACAAATGAATCAGTCAATTGATAATACTGAGGACACTTATCTTGTAAGAAGTCCTCCAGATCAGCATTACGCACATACGCGTCAAATTCCTCCTTAAAGCCTGCTTCGACCATAAAATCGTCGGATGGCCACTCACAAGCTTGTACATCTGCGTCCCTCGGTAATTCAACGTCTTGCTTACGTATAGCAATCCTTGGTCCTTTCTTTACCGAGGAACCACCTTGGTACATTCTCCTAGACATAATTCTTTTTATGAAAAATTTCTAAAATTTTAGTAACTTCAAAATAAAAGTGAATAGAACTAAACAAGATTGATAGCAACTACTCCTACAAGTTCCTAGAGCCTGTATCATGCATTAGAATTACTTGGGACTTCATAAATTTAACATGCAAGCTCAAGAACATGGTCACCTATGCAGCAAAAAATTGCAATGAATAAAGCACTAGAACAAAAACTAATTGGACCAATGGAGGAGTTACATACCAAGCAACAATCTCCCAAAGCAGTTTTGTGAATGGAGCTTTGAGAAAGGAGATTGAAAATCGCAGCAAAATGAGCTAGAACTCGTGCTTGAGCTGGATGGGGATTTTTTTGGGAAGAAGATGGAGTGTGTAGGTGCTGGCATAAGTGGAGGGGGCCACCAGGGGCCCACGAGACAGGGGGGTGCACCCAGGGGAGGTCGGCGCGCCCTCCACTCTCGTGACCTGGTGCTTGCCCCTCCTGCAGTGATTTCAGTGCCTAAAATCCTCAAATAATCCATAAAAATCATACTAAATTTGTAGGGCATTTGGAGCACTTTTATTTTTGGGACATTTTTTATTGCATGGATAATTTAGAAAACAGACAGATAATACTATTTTTGCTTTATTTATTCTAAATAACAAAAAGTAAAAAGTGGGTACAGAAGGTTGTGTCTTCTAGTTTCATCCATCTCATGATCATCAAAATGAATCCACTAACAAGGTTGATCAAGTCTTGTTAACAAACTCATTCCGAATAACACGGAACTGGAGAAATTTCGAATAACACTAAGTTACCTCAACGGGATGAACATCCCCAATAATAAGAAAATGTCATAGTTTTTCTTGACAGTAGGAAGAGGAAATTCAAAACCTCCAATAATGATAGTTGGAACTTTTCCAATAGAATTGATGCTATGAACTTGAGATTGTTTCCTCGGAAGGTGTACCGTATGCTCATTACCATTAACATGAAAAGTGACATTGCCTTTGTTGCAATCAATAATAGCCCTGCAGTATTCAAAAAGGGTCTACCAAGGATAATCGGCATACTATCGGTGTAATTAGCAAGAATATCAAGAATAATAAAGTCCGTTAAGATAGTGACATTTGCAACCACAATAGGCACATCCTCACAAATACCGACATGTATGGCAGTTGATTTATCAACCATTTGCAAAGATATTTCATTAGGTGTCAACTTATTCAATTCAAGTCTACGATATAAAGACAGAGGCATAACACTAACACCGGCACCAAGATCACAAAAGGCAGTTCTAACATAATTTCTTTTGCATGGTATAGTTGGTACCCCCGGATCTCCAAGTTTCTTTGGTATTCCTCCCTTAAAAGTGTAATTAGCAAGCATGGTGGAAATTTCAGCTTCCGGTATCTTTGTTTTGTTTGTAATGATATCCTTCATATATTTAGCATAAGGGTTTACTTTAATCATATCAGTTAAGCGCATACGTGCGAAGATAGGTCTAATCATTTCAGCAAAGCGCTCAAAATCCTCATCATCCTTTGTCTTAGATGGTTTAGGAGGAAAGAGCATCGGTTTCTGAACCCATGGTTCTCTTTCTCTACTGTGCTTCCTAGCAACAAAATCTCTCTTATCATAACGTTGATTCTTTGATTGTGGGTTATCAAGATCAACACCAGGTTCAATCTCTACTTCATTATTTTTGCTAGGTTGAGCATCAACATGAACATTATCATTAACATTATCACTAGGTTCATGTTCATCACCTGATTGTGTTTCAGCATCAGAAACAGAGATATCGTTGGGATTCTCAGGTGTGTCTATAACAGGTTCACTAGAAGCATGCAAAGTTCTATCGTTTTTCTTTTTCTTATTTTTAGAAGAACTAGGCGCCTCTAAATTGTTTCTCTTAGAATCTTGCTCGATTCTCTTAGGGTGGCCTTCAGGATACAAAGGTTCCTGAGTCATTCTACCAGTTCTAGTAGCCACTCTAACAACAAAGTCTGGTTTGTTATTTAATTTATCAAGCAAATCATTTTGAGCTTTAAGTACTTGCTCAGCTTGAGTAGCAACCATAGAAGCATATTTGCTAATGAGTTTAAGTTTACCTTTAACTCTAGCCATGTGATCGCTCACGCGTCCTATTTTGAAAGCATTATTCTTTAACTCTCTACCAACATAAGCATTAAAACTTTCTTGTCTAGCCATAAAGTCATCAAATTCATCTAAGCATGGGCTATGAAATTTAGTAGAAGGAATTTCAACTTTATCATATCTATAGAGAGAATTTACCTTTACTACCTGTGTCGGGTTATCAAGACAACGTGGTTCTTCAACAGGCGGTATATTAAGACCATGTATTTCTTAAATAGGTGGTAAATTCTTAACATCTTCAGCTTTTATACCTTTTTATTACATTGATTACTTTGCCTCTTGCATATCTTCAGGACTGAGAAATAAAACACCTCTCTTCTTCGGAGTGGGTTTAGGAATAGGCTCAGGAGTTGGCTCAATTGGTTCAGGAATTTCCTCAGGAATTGGCTCAGGAAGAGTCCAATTATTTTCATTAGTCAACATATTATTCAATAGTAATTCAGCTTCGTAGACTGTTCTTTCCCTGAAAACACAACCAGCACAACTATCCAAGTAGTCCTTGGAAGCATCGGTTAGTCCATTATAAAAGATATCAAGTATTTCATTTTTATTAAGAGGATGATCAGGCAAAGCATTAAGTAATCGGAGAAGCCTCCCCCCAGCTTGTGGGAGACTCTCTTCTTTGATTTGCACAAAATTATATATTTCCTGCAAGGCAGCTTGTTCCTTATGAGCAGGGAAATATTTAGCAGAGAAGTAATAAATCATATCATGGGAACTACGCACACAATCAGGAGCAAGAGAATTATACCAAGTCTTAGCATCACCCTTTAATGAGAACAGAAATATCTTAATGATATCATAATAGCGAGATTTATCATCATTAGTAAACAGGGTGGCTATATCATTCAACTTGGTAAGATGTGCCACAACAGTTTCAGATTCAAGGCCATAAAAAGGATCAGATTCAACCAAAGTAATAATTTCAGGATCAACAGAGAATTCATAATCCTTATCAGTAACACAGATAGGTGAAGTAGCAAAGGCAGGGTCAGGTTTCATTCTAGCATTAAGAGACTCCTGCTTCCATTTAGCTAATAATTTCTTAAGATCATATCTATCTTTACAAGCAAAGATAGCTCTAGCAGCTTCCTCTTCCATAACATAACCCTCAGGAACAACAGATAATTCATAATCATTGGGAGAACTTTCATCATCACTATCATCAATAATAGCATCTTCAATAATTTCATTCTCTCTAGCCCTAGCAAGTAGTTCATCAAGAAATTCACCTAATGACAAATTAGTATCACGCACAGAAGTGGTTTCATCATAAGTATCATGCATAGAAGAAGTGGCATCATCAATAACATGCGACATATCAGAATTCATAGCAGTAGCAGGTTTAAGCGTCGCAAGCTTACTCAAAACAGAAGGAGAATCTAGTGGAGAGCTAGACGGCAGTTCCTTACCTCCCCTCGTAGTTGAGGGCAAAATCTTGGTTCTTTCATCTTTCAAGTTCCTCATAGTGATCAACAGATATAAATCCCAAGTGACTCAGAGAATAGAGCTATGCTCCCCGGCAACGGCACCAGAAATTAGTCTTGATAACGCACAAGTGTAGGTGATCGCAACAGCTTTCGAGGGTAGAGTATTCAACCCAAATTTATTGATTCGACACAAGGGGAGCCAAAGAATATTCTTGAGTATTAGCAGTTGAGTTGTCAATTCAACCAGACCTGGATAACTTAGTATTTGCAGCAAAGTATTTAGTAGCAAAGTAGTATGATAATAAAGGTAACAATAGCAAAAGTAATGTTTTTGGGTTTTGTAGTGATTGTAACAGTAGCAACGGAAAAGTAAATAAGGGAAGCACAAGATGTGAAAAGCTCATAGGCATTGGATCAGTGATGGATAATTATGTCGGATGCGATTCCTCATGTAATAGCTATAACATAGGGTGACACAGAACTAGCTCCAATTCGTCAATGTAATGTAGGCATGTATTCCATATATAGTCATACGTGCTTAGGGAAAAGAACTTGCATGACATCTTTTGTCCTACCCTCCCGTGGCAGTAGGGTCCTAATGTAAACTAAGGGATATTAAGGCCTCCTTTTAATAGAGAACCGGAACAAAGCATTAGCACATAGTGAATACATGAACTCCTCAAACTATGGTCATCACTGAGAAGTATTGTCACTTCGGGGTTGTCGGATCATAACACATAGTAGGTGACTATAGACTTGCAAGATAGGATCAAGAACACACATATATTCATGGAAACATAATAGGTTCAGATCTGAAATCATGGCACTCGGGCCCTAGTGACAAGTAATAAGCATAGCAAAGTCATAGCAACATCAATCTCAGAACATAGTGGATACTAGGGATCAAACCCTAACAAAACTAACTTGATTACATGGTAAATCTCATCCAACCCATCACCATCGAGCAAGCCTACAATGGAATTACTCACGCACGGCGGTGAGCATCATGAAATTGGTGATGGAGGATGGTTGATGATGACGATGACGACGAATCCCCCTCTCCAGAGCCCCGAACGGACTCCAGATCAGCCCTCCCGAGAGAGATTAGGGCCTGGCGGCGGCTCCGTATCGTAAAACGCAATGAAACTTTCTCTCTGATTTTTTTCTCCGCAAGACAGAATATATGGAGTTGGAGTTGAGGTTGGCGGAGCCTCAGGGTGCCCACGAGACAGGGAGGCGCACCCAGGGGGGTGGGCGCACCCCCCACCCTCATAGACAGGGTGTGGGCCCCCTGGTCTTGATTCTTTTACCAGTATTTTTTATATTTTCCAAAAAGTGCCTCCGTGGATTTTCAGGACATTCCGAGAACTTTTGTTTTCTACACATAAAACAACATCATGGCAGTTCTGCTGAAAACAGCGTCAATCCGGGTTAGTTTCATTCGAATCATGCAAGTTAGAGTCGAAAACAAGGGCAAAAGTGTTTGGAAAGTAGATACGTTGGAGACGTATCAGGCGCCATCATCACGGGAGGGCTGGTCAGGTATTTCTTTAGGTCTTGAAACGTTTGGTCGGCCTCCTTTGCCCACTCAAACGGCCCGTTCTTCTTCATCAGCTGGAAGAACGGTAAGGCGCGTTCCCCCAGCCTGGAGATGAAGCGTCCCAATGCAGTCACGCGCCCGGTGAGCTTTTGCATTTCTCTGAGGGTTTGCGGCGGGCTCATGTCTTCGATTGCCTTGACCTTCTCCGGGTTGGCTTCTATCCCCCTGTGGGACACAAGGAAGCCCAGCAGCTTGCCTGAAGGGACGCCGAACACGCATTTCTCCGGGTTGAGTTGCAGGTTTACCTGGAGAAGGCTCGCAAAGGTCTCCTCCAGGTCTTGGATCAAGGTCCTTGACTTCCGAGACTTCACCACAATGTCGTCGACGTAAGCCTCGGCATTCTTCCCAAGCTACCGGCCCCAAGGGAATGTGCATCAGCCGTTGGAAGGTTGCGCCCGTGTTGTGCAACCCGAACGGCATGCAAGTGTAGTAGTATACCCCACATGGGGTCAGGAAGGTTGTCTTCTCTACCTCTTCCACATCCATCTTGATCTGGAAAAATGCATCCAGGAAACACAGCAGGTCGCACTCGGCGGTGGAGTCGACGATCTGGTCGATGCGGGGAAGCGGGAACGGATCTTGGGGGCAGGCCTTGTTGAGGTTGGTGAAGTCGACGCACATGCGCTCCTTTCCCCCCTTTTTCGGCATGACGACAGGGTTTGCCAGCCATTCGGGGTAGTGAACCTCGCGAATAACACCCGCCGCCTCCAGCTTGCGGGTTTCTTGGACGATGAAGGCCTGCTTTTCCGTGGACTGCCGCCTTGCCTTCTGCTTCACAGGGCGCACATTGGGGCCCCAAATTCAGGTGATGCTCAATCACCTCCCCTGGGACCCCCACTAGCTGCTTGGGTTCCCACGCGAACACCTCCTTGTTCGAGCGCAAGAACCTCACCAACGCCTCCTCTTGGTCGGGATCGAGGCAGGCACCTATGGTGAAGGTGGCTCCCGAGGACCCGTCTTCCTCAACTGGCACCTGCTTGGTCTCCGCCTTATCATGGGTGAACATCTGCTTCTTTTTGGTCGGTGCAGCTTCCTTGGCCTTGGAGGCGTCCGCGCTGGTGGGCTGCACCGCTGCGGCGGCCTTGAGGGCTAGCTTGAGCGCCAGCAGAGCCTTCTTGGTATCTCCAGCTACGGTGAGGACGCCGCTGCTCTCGGGCATCTTCATGAGGTTGTAGGCCGGATGGGTTACTGCCATGAATTGAGCCAAGGCAGGGTATCCCAGGATGGTGTTGTATGGGAGGCTGATACAGGTGATGTCAAAGTCGACCAGCTCCGTGCGGTAGTTGTCGTGGGTGCCGAAGGTCACGGGAAGGCGAAACTACCCCAGGGAACTGGAGGAACCACGTCCGACACCCGAGAAGGGCTTGCTGGGCCGGAGCCGCCCCAGCGGTACATGGAGGAGGTTGAAGGCCTCAACCGAGAGCACGTTGAGGCCGGCACCACCGTCGATGGGGGTTTTGGTGACGGCCACCTGGCAGATGGTGGGCGTGCAGAGCATTGGGAGCGCACCCGAGCAGGCGGTGTTGACGGGGTGATCTTCCGAGTCGAAGGTCAAGTCGCCCTTGGGCGCCACCCAACCCGGGGGGGCTTGCCGCGTGAGGACGATGCTGATCTGGCGAAAGAATGGCTTGGCGTGGCGGTCTGAGGGTGGCGCCTGCGAGCCGCCCAGGAGAGCTGTGATGACCGGGGGCGCCGGCGCTGCATAGTGGGCGAGGAAGAAGTCGCGCAGTTCCTCCCAGGAGGCCACAGAAGACGCCGACAGGTTGAGCAGCCAAGCACGCAGGACGCCAGTGAGGGCCATGGGAAGCCAGTTGGCCATGACCTTGTCGTCGCCCCGGCCTTGAGGACGACCTCCTCGTATACCAGCAGGAAAACCAGCGGGTCCACCGCGCCGCTGTAGCGCGGCGGCATCTTTGGCTTGAACTTGTGCGGCCACTACACCTGCCGTAGGCGGGGGCTGCTACGTCTTCAGCTTGCGTTGGTTTTCCTTGAAGAGGAAAGGGTGATGCAGCAATAGTAGCGTAAGTATTTCCCTCAGTTTTTGAGAACCAAGGTATCAATCTAGTAGGAGGCTCCTCAAAAGTCCTACGGACCTACACAAACAAACAAAGAACTCGCAACCAACGCAATAAAGGGGTTGTCAATCCCTTCACGACCACTTGTGAAAGTGAGATCTGATAGAGATAGTATGATAAGATAAATATATTTTTGGTATTTTTATAATATAGATTGGAAAAGTAAAGATGCAAATAAAAGTAGATTGAAAGCTTATATGATAAGAGATAGACCCCGGGGCCATAGGTTTCACTAGTGGCTTCTCTCAAGATAGCATAAGTATTACGGTGGGTGAACAAATTACTGTCGAGCAATTAATAGAAAAACAAATAATTATGAGATTATCTAGGCATGATCATGTATATAGGCATCACGTCCGTGAAAAGTAGACCGACTCCTGCCTGCATATACTACTATTACTCCACACATTGACCGCTATCTAGCATGCATCTAGAGTATTAAGTTCATAAAGAACAGAGTAACGCAGTAAGAAAGATGATATGATGTAGAGGGATAAACTCATGCAATATGATATAAACCCCATCATTTTATCCTCCATGGCCACAATACAATACGTGCCTTGCTGCCCCTACTGTCACTGGGAAAGGACACCGCAAGATTGAACCCAAAGCTAAGCAGTTCTCCCATTGCATGAAAGATCAATCTAGTAGGCCAAACCAAACTAATAATTCGAAGTGACTTGCAAACATAACTCAATCATACATAAAAGAATTCAGAGGAGATTCAAATATTTCTCATAGATAAACTTGATCATAAACCCACAATTCATCTGATCTCGACAAACACACTGCAAAAAGAGTTACATCGAATAGATATCCAAGAAGATCGAGGAGAACACGATATTGAGATCCAAAAAGAGAGAAGAAGCCATCTAGCTAATAACTATGGACCCGAAGGTCCATGGTAAACTACTCACAACTCATCAGAGGGGCTACGGTGTTGATGTAGAAGCCCTCCATGGTCGATTCCTCCTCCGGCTGAGCGCCGGTGAAGGCTCCAAGATGGGATCTCGCGGATACAGAAGGTTACGGCGGTGGAATTAGGTTTTTGTGGGATCCCCTAATTTTCTCGGGGTACGTGGGTATATATAGGAGGAAGAAGTAGGTCGGTGGCTGCCCGAGGGGCCCACGAGATAGGGGGGCACGCCCTGTAGGGGTGGCCGCGCCCTCCACCCTCGTGGCCTCCTCGGCTGCTTCTTGACTTGCACTCCAAGTCCTCTCGACCACGTTCGTTCCAAAAATCACGCTCCCGAAGGTTTCATTGCATTTGGACTCCATTTGATATTCTTTTTCTTCGAAACACTTAAATAGGCAAAAAAAAAACAACAATACGGGCTGGGCCTCCGGTTAGTAGGTTAGTCCCAAAAATGATATAAATGTGTAAAGTAAAGACCATAAACATCCAAAACGGGTAATATAATAGCATGGAACAATAAAAAATTATAGATACGTTGGAGACGTATCAAGCATCCCCAAGCTTAATTCCTGCTCGTCCTTGAGTAGGTAAATGATAAAAAGAGAATTTTTGATGTGGAATGCTACCTATCATATTTCTCAATGTAATTTTCTTTATTGTGGCATGAATGTTCAGATCCAAATGATTCAAAATAAAAGTTCATATTGACATAAGAAATAGTAATACTTCAAGCATACTAATCAAGCAATCATGTCTTCTCAAAATAACATGGCCAAAGAAAGTTATCCCTACAAAATCATATAGTCTGGCTGTTGCCCTATCTTCATCACACAAAGTATTTAATCATGCACAACCCCGATGACAAGCCAAGCAATTGTTTCATACTTTAGTAATCTCAAACTTTTTCAACTTTCACGCAATACATGAGTGTGAGCCATGGACATAGCACTATATGTGGAATAGAATGGTGGTTGTGGAGAAGACAAAAAGGGAGAAGATAGTCTCACATCAACTAGGTGTACCAACGGGCTATGGAGATGCCCATTAATAGATATCAATGTGAGTGAGTAGGGATTGCCATGCAACGGATGCACTAGAGCTATAAATGTATGAAAGCTCAACAAAAGAAACTAAGTGGGTGTGCATCCAACTCACTTGCTCACGAAGACCTAGGGCATTTTGAGGAAGCCCATCATTGGAATATACAAGCCAAGTTCTATAATGAAAAATTCCCACTAGTATATGAAAGTGACAACATAGGGGACTCTCTATTATGAAGTTCATGGTGCTACTTTGAAGCACAAGTGTGGCAAAAAGGATAGTAGCATTGTCCCTTCTCTCTTTTTCTCTCATTATATATTTTTTTTCTTTTCTTTTTTTCTTTGGCCTTTCTCTTTTTTTTCTTTGGCCTTTTTTTCTTTAGTCCGAAGTCTCATCCCGATTTGTGGCGGAATCATAGTCGCCATCATCCTTTCCTCACTGGGTAATGCTCTAATAATGAAGATCATCACACTTTTATTTACTTACAACTCAAGATTACAACTCAAAACTAGAATAAGATATGACTCTATATGAATGCCTCCGGCGGTGTACCGGGATACGCAATGAATCAAGAGCGACATGTATGAAAATTATGAAGGTGGCTTTGCCACTAATACGATGTCAACTGCATGATCATGCAAAGAGCAATATGACAATGATGATGCGTGTCATATTAACGGAACGGTGGAAAGTTGCATGGCAATATATCTCGGAATGGCTATGGAAATGCCATAATAGGTAGGTATGGTGGCTGTTTTGAGGAAGGTATATGGTGGGTGTATGGTACCGGTGAAAGTTGCGCGGTACAAGAGAGGCTAGCAATGGTGGAAGGGTGAGAGTGCATATAATCCATGGACTCAGCATTAGACAAAAGAACTCATATACTTATTGCAAAAATATACAAGTCATCAAAAACAAAGTATTACAGCATGCTCCTAGGGGGATAGATTGGTAGGAAAATACCATCGCTCGTCCCCGACCGCCACTCATAAGGAAGACACTCAATAAATAAAATTGTGCTCCAACTTCATCACAAAGCGGTTCACCATACGTGCATGCTACGGGAATCACAAACTTCAACACAAGCATTCTTTAAATTAATAATCATCCAACTAGCATGACTTTAGTATCACTACCTCCATATCTCAAAACAATTATCAAGTATCAAATTGATCATAGCATCCAATTCACTTTCTATGATAGTTTTATTATACCCAACTTGGATGCCTACCATTCTAGGACCAATTTTATAACCATAGCAAATACCATGCTGTTCTAAGAGAATCTCAAAATAATATAAGTGAAGCATGAGAGACTAACAATTTCAACAAAATTAAGCCACCGCCATGCTCTAAAAGATATAAGTGAAGCACTAGAGCAAATACTATCTAGCTCAAAAGATATAAGTGAAGCACATAGAGTATTCTAGTAAATTCTAATCAAGTGGGATTCTTCCCAAAAGGTGTGTACAGTAAGGATGATTGTGGTAAACTAAAAAGCAAAGACTAATATCATACAAGACGCTCCAAGCAAAACACATATCATGTGGCGAATAAAAATATAGCTCCAAGTAAAGTTACCAATGAACGAAGACAAAAGAGGGGATGCCTTCCGGGGGTATCCCCAAGCTTAAGCTTTTGACACTCCTTATTCAATAGTCCATCAAATATTTACCCAAAACTTGAAAACTTCACAACACACAACTCAATAGGAAATCTCATAAGCTCCGTTAGTGAAAAAAAGCAAAACCACCACATAAGGTACTATAATGAACTAATTCTTTATTTACATTGGTGTTAAACCTACTCTATTCCAAGTTCTCTATGGTTCATACCACTTAATACTAGCCATAGATGCATCAAAATAAGCAAACAACACACGAAAAATAGAATCTGTCAAAAACAGAACAGTCTATAGTAATATGTAACCCACGAATACTTCTGGAAATCTAAAAATCCTACTAAAATAGGAAGTACTGGAAAATTTGTCTATTGATCTACAGAAAAAAGAATCAACGCAAAATCACATTTCTGTGATTTAGCAAAACTAATTGTGTGCGCACAAAGTTTTTGTTTTTTTAGCAGAATCAAATTAACTGACACCATAGGTTATCCTATACGTTCTACTTGGCACAAACACTAATTAAAACATAAAAACACATCTAGACAGAAGGTAGATTCAAAACTTATTACTAAACAGAATCAAAAACAAAAAACACAAATAAAATTGGGTTGCCTCCCAACTAGCGCTATCGTTTAACGCCCCTAGCTAGGCATAAAAGCGAGGATAGATTCAAGTAGTGCCATCTTTGGCACTCAATTCATAAGTATCCCGCATGATAGATTCATAAGGTAATTTAATTTTCTTTGTTGGAAAGTGCTCCATGCCTTTCCTTAATGGAAATTGGAATCTAATATTCCCTTCCTTCATATCAATAATCGTGCCAATCGTTCTAAGGAAAGGTCTACTAAGAATAATAGGGCAAGGAAGATTGCAATCTATATCAAGAACGATAAAATCTACGGGCACCAAATTTCTATTTGCAAAAATGATAACATCATTTATCCTTCCCATTGGCTTTTTAATGGTGGAATCCGCAAGGTGCAAATTTAAAGAGCAATCATCAAGATCATGGAAACCTAGAATATCACATAAAGTTTTCGGAATCGTGGAAACACTAGCACCCAAATCACATAAAGCATAACACTCATGATCTTTAATTTTAATCTTTATAGTAGGTTCCCACTCATCATTAATTTTTCTAGGTATAGAAACTTCCAAATTAAGTTTTTCATCAAAAGATTGCATCAAGGCATCAACAATATGTTTGCTAAAAGCTTTATTTTGACTATAAGCATGAGGAGAATTCACAATGGATTGCAACAAGTAAATACAACCTTCTAAAGAACAATTATCATAATCAAATTCCTTGAAATCCAAAATAGTGGGTTCAATGCTATTTAAAGTCTTGACCTCTCCAATCCCACTTTTACCAAATTTAGCAACAAGATCTAAAAACTCCAAATCATTGGGACGCCTTTTAACTAAAGTTGACTCATCTCCAGTCCCATTATTATTAAGATTCATATTGCAAAACAAAGATCTAATTGGGGACACATCAATAACTTTAAGATCTTCATCATAATTTTCATGGAAACTAGAATGACACGCCTTTACAAAGCAATCTTTCTTAGCACACAATCTAGCGGTTCTTTCTTTGCACTCATCAATGGACACTCTCATTGCTTTGAGAGACTCATTGATATCATGCTTTGGAGAAGTAGATCTAAATTTCAAAGAATCAACATCAAGCGAGAGTCTATCAACGTTCCTAGCCAAATCATCAACTTTGAGCAATTTTTCTTTAAGCAAGGCATTAAAATTCTTTTGAGAGATCATAAATTATGTCACACTATTCTAGAAATCAGAGGGCATCTTATTAAAATTACCATAAGAATTATTGTAGGAATTTCCATAATTATTAGAGGAATTACTAGGGAACGGTCTAGGATTAAAGTTTCCTCTATAAGCATTGTTTCCAAAACTATTCCTACCAACAAAATTCACATCCATAGATTCATTACTATTCTCAATCAAAGTAGACAAAGGCATATCATTGGGATCAATAGGAGCACTCTTAGTAGCAAACAATTTCATAAGTCCACTCAAAACATTAATTTCTTCTATCGGATGCACTTTTTTACTAGTAGATCTTTCAGTGTGCCATTGAGAATAATTAACCATAATATTATCAAGGAGTTTTGTAGCATCTCCTAGAGTAATTTCCATAAATGTGCCTCCCGCGGCCGAATCTAAAAGATTTCTAGAAGCAAAATTCAATCCGGCATAAAAAAATTGTATGATCATCCATAAATTCAAACCATGAGTAGGGCAATTGCGAATCATAAATTTCATTCTTTCCCAAGATTGGGCAACATGCTCATGATCAAGTTGTTTAAAATTCATAATATCGTTCCTAAGAGTGATGATCTTAGCAGGAGGAAAATATTTAGAGATAAAAACATCTTTGCACTTATTCCAAGAATCAATACTATTTTTAGGCAAAGACGAAAACCAAACTTTAGCATGATCTCTAAGTGAAAACAGAAATAACTTTAATTTAACAATATCATTATCCGTATCTTTCTTCTTTTGCATATCACACAAATCAACAAAGTTGTTTAGATGGGTAGCGGCATCTTCACTAGGAAGGCCGATGAATTGATCTTTCATAACAAGATTCAGCAATGCAGTATTGATTTCACAAGACTCAACATCATTAAGAGGAGCAATCGGAGTACTAAGGAAATCATTATTATTGGTATTGGAGAAATCACACAATTTGGTATTATCTTGCGCCATGGCGACAAGTAATCCAACACACAAGCAAACAGAAAAAGGCAAGCGAGAAAGAGAGAGGGGAAGAAGAGGCAAGCGAAAGAGAGAGGAGATTGGGAAAGAGAGGGCGAATAAAATGGCAAGGGTGAAGTGGGGGAGAGGAAAACGAGAGGCAAATGGCAAATAATGTAAATGCGAGGGAGATGAGTTTGTGATGGGTACTTGGTATGTCTTGACTTGAGCGAAGACCTCCCCGGCAACGGCGCCAGAAATCCTTCTTGCTACGTCTTGAGCTTGTGTTGGTTTTTCCTTGAAGAGGAAAGGGTGATGCAGCAATAGTAGCATAAGTATTTCCCTCAGTTTTTGAGAACCAAGGTATCAATCTAGTAGGAGGCTCCTCAAAAGTCCCACGCACCTACAAAAACAAATAAAGAACTCACAACCAACGCAATAAAGGGGTTGTCAATCCCTTCACGGCCACTTGCAAAAGTGAGATCGGATAGAGATAGTATGATAAGATAAATATATTTTTGGTATTTTTATAATATAGATTGGAAAAGTAAAGATGCAAATAAAAGTAGATTGAAAGCTTATATGATAAGAGATAGACCCGGGGACCATAGGTTTCACTAGTAGCTTCTCTCAAGATAGCATAAGTGTTACGGTGGGTGAGAAAATTACTGTCGAGCAATTCATAGAAAAGAGAATAATTATGATATTATCTAGGCATGATCATGTATATAGGCATCATGTCCGTGACAAGTAGACCGACTCCTGCCTGCATCTACTACTATTACTCCACACATCAACCGCTATCCAGCATGCATCTAGAGTATTAAGTTCATAAAGAACAGAGTAACGCATTAAGAAAGATGACATGATGTAGAGGGACAAACTCATGCAATATGATATAAACCCCATCTTTTTATCCTCGATGGAAACAATAAAATATGTGCCTTGCTGCCCCTGCTGTCACTGGGAAAGGACACTGCAAGATTGAACCCAAAGCTAAGCACTTCTCCCATTGCAAGAAAGATCAATCTAGTAGGCCAAACCAAACTAATAATTCGAAGAGACTTGCAAAGATAACTCAATGATACATAAAAGAATTCAGAGGAGAGTCAAATGTTTCTCATAGATAAACTTGATCATAAACCCACAATTCATTGGATCTTGACAAACACACTGCAAAAAGAGTTACATCGAATAGATCTCCCAGATGATCGAGGAGAACATGGTATTGAGATCCAAAAAGAGAGAAGAAGCCATCTAGCTAATAAATATGGACCCGAAGGTCTGTGGTAAACTACTCACAACTCATCGGAGGGGCTATGGTGTTGATGTAGAAGCCCTCCATGGTCGATTCCCCCTCCGGCGGAGCACCGGCGAAGGTCCCAAGAAGGGATCTCGCAGATACAGAAGGTTACGGCGGTGGAATTAGGTTTTTGTTGGCTCCCCTGATGTTCTCGGGGTACGTGGGTATATATAGGAGGAAGAAGTAGGTCGGTGGCCGCCAGAGGGGCCCACAAGATAGTGGGCGCGCCCTCCACCCTCGTGGCCGCCTTGGCTGCTTCTTGACTTGCACTCCAAGTCCTCTGGATCACGTTCGTTCCAGAAATTACGCTCCCGAAGGTTTCATTGCATTTGGACTCCGTTTGATATTCCTTTTCTTTGAAACACTGAAATAGGCCAAAAAACAGCAATACGGGTTGGGCCTCCGGTTAGTATGTTAGTCCCAAAAATGAAATAAATGTGTAAAGTAAAGCCCATAAACATCCAAAACGGGTAATATAATTGCATGGAACAATCAAAAATTATAAATACGTTGGAGACGTATCAGGGGCCAAGGCTCGGAGCCCCCTGGCCCCAGCGCTGGCGCCGGCCGCCAGAGCCAGAAGCACAATGTCCGCCATGAGGGCAAAGCGCGGTGTTGGTGGAGAGCGGGTCGATGTAAGGGATAGCTCCGGCGCACCCCTACCTACCGCGCCAAATGTCGGATATCGGGTTCCGGCAAAACCCTTAAGGTTCGAACACTAGGGTGCGCACGAAGATTTTACCCTACTGAAACACGCCCTCAGCCCCGCCGCGATTTCTAAGCTAGCACGATGAACTCACGCCACAATAGACACAGGATTTATACAGGTTCGGGCCACCGTTGTGGTGTAACACCCTACTCCTGTGTGTGGTGGTAAATTGCCTCTTGGGCTGATGATGAATAGTACAAGGGAAGAACAGCCTCGTGAGGAGGGGTGTTCTTGAGCTGGTGGGTTATTCTGCTTGGGAAGGATTCGATCTGTCTCCAAATGAGATGCCTTCCTACTGTGGTGGCTAGCCCTATTTATAGAGGCGCTGGTCCTCTTCCAAAATATTGAGCTGGAAGGGATCCAACAATGACCATTTTGAAAGGGGACAGCTAGTACAAGCTATCCTGACTAAAGGTGGTCTTCGCCTGTCAAAGGCGCTGGTGATGACGCTGTCTTGGGCTACATGGTGACCTCCATCCTATCGTCCTACTGGTCTTGGTCTTGTTGCACCGATATGGGAACCTTTGCCTGATGCCTCGGTACTCCACGCTTGTGCTTGCCCCCTTAGCACCAAAGAGGAAACAAGGACACTGTGTGGGCTGGCGCCCGCCTGGCCTTGGTCGTCCTGGCTTGCGTCATGGGAACCTCGCGAGGTACCCCTTTCCTTGATCTCTCCACCTCCTCGCGAGCTTGCCTGGTGAGGCCACGCCTGAGGAGGCCTTGTGTCATCCGCCCCGCGAGGATTGGCCCCTCGCGAGGGTCTTGAGTGTTTAGTTGATGAAGACGGGTTGTACTAGGCCACTGGTGGAGCTACGTCGTGGGCCGCAGGCAGGCAAGTCTGAGGACCCCTGTTCCTAGAACGACGATAGCCGGTGTACACGTGTGCTGGTGTGTGTTGTGTGCTAGGTGTGCGCGAGTGCGTCCTTCTGTTGCATGTCGCCGCGCAATGGTGAATTGTGCGCGAGTGCGTCCTTCACGCGCAAGAAGTGTGTCCTTAATGCGCCCTCAATTTACTAGCGTGCGGGGTGCTACCCCGAGTGGTTTCAACTTTGTTTACTTCATCGCGTGTCAGATGGGCCTCTAGTTTACTTATTTTCACCCACTGCCACATGGGCGAGCACACGAAGATACAGAACACGAGTTGACAAGGCAGCATGTGGACTAGTTGACCGATCAACTAAACAATATTCAGAGATATACACTGACATAGTGAGCGTATAATCCGTCGGTATAGAGAGTTCAAGTGAGAGGGGAGGCCCGTGAGAGATAGCAGAGAGAGAGAGAGAGAGAGAGAGAGCGAGCTACTCCCTCTGTTCGATAATGTAGTTCCAACATTTTTTAATTCAAACATTTGAAAATTTGACCAAGTTTATAAAGAAATTACTTATATCTACAATACCAAAGATAAATGATAGTATGAAGTAAGTACATGTTGTGATGAATCTAATGATCGTTCCAGATGTAAATGTTTTTCTCCACATATACCTGGTCAAACTTTTCTGAGGTTTGACTTTTCAAAACATCCATAGGCTTATGGATGTGACAGAGTCCCTAACTAGAGAGAGATAGATAGAGAGAGAGAGAAATAGAAAGAGTGAGTGAAAAAAGTGTGTGTGCGTGTGTGAAAGAGACATGGACAACACACGATAAAAGTAGAGAAAAAGCGTGTGTGTCTTATGCAAACATATCACACATGCATCTTCGACAACGGAGGTAAGGTGAGGAGATAGTGTGTGGTTGTTTGGAACCAAGAGAGCAAGACCCCTAGCACGTGGCCAAGAGGGGTCTGACAAACAGGGAGAGAGGTCGAGAGAGACGTACGGAGAAAATGCAGATATGGGGATGAGAGAGTGTATGTTTGTCATAGAGAGATCCGCTGGAGATCGTGATGGGACTACATGGGTGGGAGATCGAGTGACAATGTGTGTGCGCGATAGAAGATGCCCCGAGAGATATCGAGATAGACGTATGGATGGAAGGAGACAATACGTGTGTTCCTGATGGCTAGTGAGAGATAATCATACTTAGGAGGGGGGAGTTCTTGCGCCTATGATGGAGTGAGGGATTATGGTACTTAGGGGGGGTGTGTCACATGGAGAGAGAACAAGGGCGGAGAGTGTTGGATGGGTCTATATGTATAGCGCGAGCGAGACATGTGCATGTGTGAACCAAGGAGATATAAGGTCAGTTTGGTTTGCGTACTGAGCATCTTTTGCCTGGCCTGGGGTTGTGCCTGGATTTCATGCACGCTTGTTTGGTTGCTACCCTGTGAAAAAGAAAGCCCGCCTGGCCTGGATCCCCTTGCACTTTAATTAGCCTAGCTGGACTCCAGACACTGCAAGTAGCACTACAAAAAAAAGACACATCCGTGATATTTTGGGCCGAATGAATTTTTTTTCTGTCATACATATGACACTTCTATGACGATAATTGTGACAAAATCCGGTATCATCATAGATGTGGTGGGCTCCTACTTCTATGACAAAAAATCATGACAGAAAATGGGCTTTTTGTCCTGGGCGGGCCGGAGACGCAGCTGCATGACATTCTTTGGGCCGTCCATGACGGAAAAAACTGTGGTAGAAGAGAGCGGGAGGAAAATTTTGGGGAGTTGCCGGTTATGATGGGAGGTCGGGGGCAGAGCGATGCGCGTTTCTCTCGTACGTACGCGCGTGTGTGCGAGGCGTTGGCTCTAACTGAAGCCGAGCGAGGCGTTGGGCTCTAACTGAACTAGAGCGATTGCACTGTAGGCTATGCATTACTGAACCCGAGCGATCGATCGATGGATGTTAATTGAACCCGATGGAGCGATTCCTTCGCTACTGCTGCTAACTGAAGCCGATCGATGCTGCCTCTGGGATGAACAGTGAGCGTTGTGGGGGGGTGGTTGGATGAACAGTGAGCGGTGGTGTTGCCTCTGGATGAACAGGAACCCGTGGTATGGAGGGCTGGATGAACAGTAGACGGTGGAGGGGTGGTTGAACAGGACCCCGTGGTGTGGAGGGCTGGATGAACAGTAGATGGTGGAGGGGTGCCTGTGGAGGGGTGGTTGAACAGTAGTCGGTGGAGTAGCGCGCGGTGGAGGCTGGATGAACAGGAGCACGTGGAGGCTGGAGGAGGTCGACGGTAGCCCGTGGAGGCTAGAGGAGGTCGACGGTGGACATGAACAGTATCCCGCGGAGTCCCGTTTTGTGGTACGCCACACCCCTCCCCCCCCCCCCCCCCCCGTTTTGACCGTAGCGCTCCAACACAAGTCCGTTTCACCCGTTTTGCGGTACGCCACACCCCTCCCCCCCCCCGTTTCGACCGTAGCGCTCCAACACAAGTCCGTTTCATCCGTTTTGCGGTACGCCACACCCCTCCTGATCAACAGGACCCCTGTTTCGACCGTAGGAGGTCCGTTTCCTCTGTTTTGTGGTACGCCAGGCCCCTCCCGATCAACAGGACCCCGTTTCGAACGTGGCCGGTCGAACACAAGGCCGTTTCCTCCGTTGTGCGGTACGCCAGGCCTCGTTTCCATCGCCTATTCCGTCCAAGCCCTCCCGATGAACACGACCACGCATTCCGTTCCGACCCAGCCGGTTGGCTCCCCATGAACACGACGACGACGTTGTTTCTTCGTTCCGACCCAGCCATGTACGTATGCGCGAGTAGGCGTTCGAGACCCTGCCCGTATGTACGTACGTGGCCGTATTTTCTTTCTTGCACCCCCGTCGTTGTACGTACGTGTACATGCTACGTGCTCCTCTACTACGACACGTGCGCGCCTCTACATCGACCAGTATGTACGTACACATTCGCGGCCAGAAGGACAACGCTACGTACGCTTCGACCAGGTGGGTCCCGACTGTCAGGCACTTCCTTTCCTGCAAAGATGTAGCTGGTGGGTCCCGGCAGTCAGGGGGGCAAATCGTTTTTTTATTGCCCGGACGCACTTCCTTGCGTGCGAAGATGTAGCTGGTGGGTCCCAGCAGTCAGGGGGGAGAATCGTTTTTTTTCGGACGCACTTCCTTGCGTGGGAAGGTGCAACTGGTGGGTCCCAGCTGTCAGGGGGAAAATGTTTTTTTCACGAAATACTGTGGCCCGTCCGGTGGGTCCTCGCTGTCAGGTGGAGGAATAATTATTTTTCGCGTAATAAGGAGGCACTTCCTTGCTGCGGCCGTGGACCCAGCTGTCAGCCTCTCCACATACAGTCCACGTCCGATGGAAGTCATTCCTTGACCACGTTGACCATGCCGCGCCGAGAGCACCAGGGCGGTGGACGACGGCGAGGCCTAGGAAGGGGATGACGGGGAGCCAAGGAAGACGCGGCAGTGGAAGCCCGCGCGGAGAGGAGTACGAGGGTTCACTGGTTCGACTGCGGTGTGAGGCTGCCGTCGCCGCAGGGCCTGGCCAGCGGTGGGAATAGTAGGGGGCGGTGAGGCCTCCGTGGCAGCACATCCGGCCACGGGAAGCAGGAACATGCGGCACGACCGGCGCTGCTTTGGGCGGCTGGAGCAAGAAGACCAGAGGTTGAAGAAGCACTACGGCCGTTGGATGGACATCGTACAGTCACTGGAACTAGAATCGTTTATATTGACTAAGTTCACAAAGCCCTTCATCCCCGTCAACTTAGTAGGCCCACAAGTCAGCCTCCCACCAAGGTGGGTCCCAGCTAGCAGGGGGTATTCATTTTTTTGTGCGTAATAAGGAGGCACTTCCGGTGGGTCCGAGCTGACAGCAGGGGGAATGTTTTTTTCGCGAAATACGGTGGCCCGTTGGGTAGGTCCCAGCAGTCAGGGGCAATCGTTTTTTTCGCGAAATACTGGTGGCCCGTCCGGTGGGTCCCTGTTGTCAGGTGGAGGAATAATTATTTTCCGCATAATAAGGAGGCACTTCCTTGTGGCTGCCGTGGACCCAGCTGTCAGCCTCTTCACGGATAGTATTCTTCCGATGGAATTCGGTCGTTGACCACATTGACCACGCCGCGCCGAGAGCACCACGGCAGTGGACGACAGCGAGGCCTAGGAAGGGGACGATGCGGAGCCGGGGAAGACGCGGCAGTGGATGCCCACGCGGAGAGGAGTACGAGGGTTCACTGGTTCGGATGCGCTGCCGTCGCCGCAGAATAACAGGGGTTCTGGGTGAGTGGAGTGGAGGGATGGCCTGGCCAGCAGTGGGAGTAGTATGGAGGCGGTGAGGCCTCCGCGGCAGCACACCCGGCCACGGGAGGCAGGAGCAGGCGGCACGACCGGCGCTGCTTTGGGCGGCTGGAGCAAGAAGACCAGAGGTTGAAGAAGCACTACGGCCGTTGGATGGACATCATACGGTCACTAGAGCTAGAATCGTTTATATTGACTAAGTTGACAAAGCCCTTCGTCCCCATCAACTTAGTAGGCCCACAAGTCAGCTTCCCACCAAGGCGAGTCCCAGCTAGCAGGGGGAGTATTCATTTTTTTGTGCGTAATAAAGAGGCACTTCCGGTGGGTCCGAGCTGACAGCGGGGGGAACATTTTTGTCGCGAAATATGGTGGTCCGTCCGGTGGGTACTAGCAGTCAGGGGGAAAACATTTTTTGTGAAATAAGGTGGCCCGTCCGGCGGGTCCCTGCTGTCAAGTGGAGGAATAATTATTTTGCGTGTAATAAGGAGGCACTTCCTTGCGGCCGCCGTGGACCCAGCTGTCAGCCTCTCCACGTACAGTACTCTTCCGATGGAAGTCGGTCGTTGACCATGTTGAGCACGCCGCGCCGAGAGCACCAGGGTGGTGGACGACGGTGATGCCTAGGAAGGGGATGATGCGGAGCCGGGGAAGACGCAGCAGTGGAAGCCCGCGCGGAGAGGAGTACGAGGGTTCACTGGTTCGGCTGCGGTGTGAGGCTGTCTTCGCCGCAGAATAACCGGGGGTGTGGGTGAGTGGGGGGATGGCCTGGCCAGCAGTGGGAGTAGTATGGGGGCGGTGAGGCCTCCGCGGTAGCACAGCCGGCCACGGGAGGCAGGAGCAGGCGGCACGCCCGGCGCTGCTTTGGGCAGCTTGACCAAGAAGACCAGAGGTTGAAGAAGCACTACGGCCGTTGGATGGACATCGTACGGTCACTGAAGCTAGAATCGTTTATATTAACTAAGTTGACAAAGCCCTTTGTACGCTCCAACTTAGTAGGCCCACAGGTCAGCCTACGAAATGGTGCGCCCTAGATGTCAGGGGGAGGAATCATTTTTTCGGCGGCCGAAGCTAAGAATATCCGAGATTGAAGAAGAAGCACGACATCCGTTGGATAGACATCCAACGGCCACTGCTGCTAGAAACGTGTGTTGACTATAATAAGTTGACAAAGCCTTGCATACGCGTCAACTTATTTTTTTAGGGGACGCGTCACTTAGTAGGCCCACAAGTGTGTGGCAGAGAACTTATAGCCCATTTGCATTTTGTAAGAATGTACAACCCATTTTTGAACTCTAATGGAATTTACAACAACCCATTTTCTAGCTAGGAGAACGATTAATAATTTCAACCAACCGTTGAAGACAGAATTCAATAAAATTTCCCACATTTTCATGGGATCCGAAATTTTATCCCAAAATTTCTATTCAGATTAAATATAAATTTGTATTACGTAAAAATCCAACAAAACATTGCGCGCGCAACAATGAAAATTTAAGATTTTCAAAATCCATAAATAATATTTTATAAACTAATTTTGTGTTTGGTGCATTCTTTTATAGTTACTGCCCAGTTTTTATAATTACATCCCATTTATTATTTTTAAAGCCCACTTTTCTGTTAAGCCTAATGCATCCCTCCTAGGAAAAATTTGCAGCACAGCGGGGCGGAGAATAACAAGTTGACCTTGCCCGGGTATTCCTCAAAAAGACGTATAGCTGGGCTAGCCATTTTCATCTTGAAAAAAGTAGTATCTGGGCTGGATATCTGGCCTGGGCTAGACGGGCCACAGCCCGCCCAGTTAATACCCTGCTCTCCTCTGAACAACAACAAAATTATCGCCAAGAAGAACTCTGCAGTGCTCACGCCTCAAAAACACAAATACTGCTCGAGCTGCTTGGTCCCAGCTGTCGGCCGCACCATGTGCAATCTCTCATTTATATTGACTACATTGGTTGACAATGGTGCGGGACCGTGATGTCAGGAAACCAGGAGAAAGCAAAAAAAAATAGTTGTACATAATAAGGAGGCACTTGCGTACGTACAGCTATGGCCCTAGTGGGTCCCTAGTGTCATCCAGTCAAAATAAAGTCATCTCCTGAATCCTCATGTTCGTTGACCATGTTAACAATGCTCGGCGCCACGGCGAGCGCAACAACTCGAAGGACAACGGAGAGGGCCTCGTGGGCCCTACGGAGGTCTGATACAGCGCCCGCTGCTCATTCAAGAATCCAGGATCATCGGACACCTATGAGCACCTTCGAGAAACTGAGACGGCATGAAACGGTAAGGCCGCGCTTGGGAGCTCTGGTTTATTTCAAACCTGTATTAACATACAAGTGTAATTTACTCGTCATCGGAAGGCCCGAGGTCTATAAGTAAAACCGGCGGGTTACCCGTGTAATTTGAGATACCAGTGTATATTTTACGAGCATTTCTATATGGACGACATTACCAGACGATACATGCACAACGTGCGTATCATGCCATCCATGGGCAAGGCTGAAACAGCAGCTAACGGTTGGATTAGCAAGCGTCTGAGTGTCCTTCAGCATTTTTATCGTGTGTGAAGTACTTCCGATATTTTGCTAGTCGAAATCGACCAACCAAGCGCCTTCGCCCGAGACCATCTGCTTTAATTTACAAGCATCAGTTTTACAAGCGGTTTTGGTTGGAAAACGACGATCCAATCACGGCCTAATATCATGAGTTGGTCGGAAGATCATATGGTTTCACGTCTAACCTACCTGACATGTCGTATAGGCTATGAATGAAACATCAGACAATGAACTTCTTAATAACGGAAACAATAGAAGAGGATGATCTTCTTAACAAGAAAATCACTAGCATTAGATCGACATGCAAAACAATATGAAGCATTATTCTCTGGAGGCACGGTGCATAGCTCGTGATGCCGCATGCCACAACATTCCAAGCTCAACTTTACAATCAAACACAAGGCCTGGCATTACATAGACAATATTCAGAACAAACTCTTAACACAGGAATATCTCAGCAGAGTAACCATTTACTTCTAAACTAAACACAGGAATAGGAAAAAACACTCGACGCTGCTCACAGCAAGGGCGTCCCACTCAAAAATATCAAATGCATGTCTTCTGGCTAACATCAATGAGCAAATTTTGACAAGGTTTTCCAATTCCAATATATTTAACTAACGTCTTCTTGCTAACATCAATGAGCAAATTTTGACAAGGTTTTCCAATTCCAATATATTAAACTAACGTCTTCTTGCTAACATCAATGATTAAACTTTGACAAGCTTTTCCCATTCAAAATATGTAATGCCTATGATCGTGTCCTGTCTTAGCTTCTTGTACTTGTTTGGGCACTTTTTGCCCAGGGCACTTCACGTGTTGTTAAATTGCCAATGGTCTCTGCAGACTAGTCATGTGACCGGTGTCTAATAATACTCTGTAAATCTTCTCGGTCATTCGTTCTGTAATGTACCGCATCCAGTGACTGCATCCAGTGACCGAGCTTTAATTTTGATATCCCTGTAAGCAACAATAGGTATAAGGGAAACAATTACTGAGAAATAACGGTTGATGACTTGTCTTAATGGGAAACAAAGCAGGAGAGGAGCAATTCTCCATCAGTGTGATTCATTCATATTGACTGAGACATTATCTTAACAATGCCTTGGTTCAACATGTATAAAGAACGACAAAGCAGAAAAGTACCATTCCTAAAACAATGCAACTGATTCATTTTTAAAGAGACATTATCTTAACAATACCTTGGTTAAACATGTATAAAGAACTACAAAGCAGGATAGTACCATTCCTAACAAGTGTTACAGTTTTGAACTAAGATTCAGTAGTTAATTAATTCTGAGAGTGGCATTGCTTAATTTTACCAACGGCATTAGATTAACGAAAAGCATAAACAGTTCCAGGGGAGAGTGGGCGCAACAACAATATGTGCTTCCATCTACTTATAAAGGGGGTGATGCAGAGTTTGTTGTAACAAAGCAACAAGCATCATGTCTAGGTTCGTCCCATTTTTATTCACTACTTAATGGGAAAAGACAGCAATACAATAGCTTCAATTCAACATTTATTTAAAACAGTACCAATACAAGTAGCACAACATCTCAAAGCACACTGCACAATCATGTGGATGAAGGCCTATTGACCTTTCATGAGAACACCAGGATAAAATACGAATCTGCTAACACGAATAGGAAATCCAATCTCATTTTGTGCAGTTGCACTGAAATCAAGCAAAGTGTTTCGCGTAGCGAAGCAAAATGTCGCAATAGCAACAAGTTGAATAGATATCATGTGGTAGAGACCAAGATTTGAAACAACTCGACAGGAACAATGGAAACAAATCTCGATCTCCTTTTGTGCAGTTCCACCAAAATTAAGCAAAGTCACCGGTGTGACATTCAAGTTGAACTGCACAAAACACTCTTAAAACATAAGTGTTTTGAGTAGCGAAGTAAAATGTCGCAATAGCAACAAGTTGAATCGATACCCCTGTTTTAACAGAGGCAAAAAGGAAACAATTACTTGCCGATAAAGGAGGATGAAACAAACGGTGACAGAAAGAAGCATCTAACTTATCTTGGATGGAAAACAAAGTAGGATAGTAGCATTTCTAAAATGGTAGCATTGATTCATATTAATAGAGACACTCTCTTGAAACAACATTCATTAAAAAATGTAATTTACTTTTAACAGTGGCATTGCTTCAATGTTCCGGCGGCATTCTTAGATTAACAACAGCAAAATAGCTGTATGGGACATGCTAGCACCATGTGCATCCACACGTATAAATGGGTGATGCAGAGTATGTAGCCAAGCAGCATATCTGTGTTGGTCCCATATTTGTTCTCTTTGAACTTTTTTCCTATGTGAGGGCAGCAAATCTAGTCCTGCACAAACTACCCGACCCCCCCCCCCCCAATTTCTTTCCCTTTTCAACAAAGAGATCGGTTCCTTATAGATGTGTGTACTGGGTTACCCCCTTTTTCCCTTTTCGACCAACAAAGTGGCTGGATAGCCAGTCTATACTACTTTTCCTCCCTCCTTTCCTCATTGAACCACGTCCTAGATTCATGCTCCACCCCACCACACCTTTCTTTCCTCTTTGAACCAAGACCTAGATTTGACTACAGATCGAAAAAGATCCACATGCAGCTAGAGCAACGACGGTTTCAAAGAAACTTATACCTTAGGGTCGTCGGGATGTGGCAAGGTGTGCGGCGGGAGGCTGGATCTGCCCACACTACTTACGGCAGTGAGGAAGAAGGGGTCGGTGGCCCTCCCGCACAGGCGCTGGGTGAAAGAGGACAGCGCAGCCGGCAGTGGATTGACTCCCTCGCCGAAGGCGATAGAGTTAACTCTGCACCTCCTCCCCTTCCTGGTGCGACGGGATACGGATGCCTCCTTCACCAGCTGTGAGGGGGAAGAGAGACAAGAGGCCAACGTAGTCTTGTTTAGATATGGTGAAGAGAGGGTGAGAGACTATGAATATAGCAAACCCTAGCAAATGAATGTTGAGCCTCCAGCGTGTAACATATATGTATTGCGGAGAGCGTGTGGAGAGTGCAAACCCTAGCGAACAAGCGCTGAGGCTCCCGCTTATATACATACTAATGTAGTACGAACTGAGCTCCGGTGCCTTCACTCCATCTGCTTTTGACTGTATGACAGGTGAGCCAGCCACATTTTGGGCCCACCTGTCATAAACCCAAAGGCAGGTGCACTAAGTCAATGAAGCTGCGTCCATATAGTACTCTCGTGTATATACGACTAATATATAGTGGAGTGGTTTTGTGCAGTTCCACTAAAATAGAGTTGAGTGTTCCTGTTCCAAAGATATTAAGTGTGATTATGATAATAGAGGACTACTGATGAAACAATAAACACATAAATAGAAGCCGGTCACCTTTGCAGTCCCTTTTAAGACTAACTAGTTGGAGAAGATTAGGCTCGGAGTTGGATGAGGAGGATAGAGCAAAACCAATCTCCCTTTGTGCAGTCGCACTGAAATGTAGAGACGTTGCCCATGTGACATTTTAGTACAACTGCACAAAACACTCTTAAGAAAAAAGTGATTTGTGCAGTTCACCAAAAGGTCGCAATAGCAACGAGGTGAAATGGATAGCCCTGTTTGCAAAAAAGAGGTAGAAAGGAAACAATTACTGGCCAATAACAGTTGATGACACATGCGACGACAAAAAAGAAGCATATTCCTTGCCCTAAGGGAAGATAACAACACGGTTGTGTTTGTCTAAAACGGTGTGAGGACGAGAATGCAATATGGAAAGTACGCTGGACGAACTATGGAAGATCCACATGCAGCGACGTGGGAAGACGGGCAGTGGTGCAAGGTCGGAGGGGATACCTGGAGGTCGTTGGGATGTAACTAGGTGAGCGGCGGCGGGCGGAATCTACGAGCAGGTGGCGTAGGCCCTGCCGCGCTGGAGCTTGGTCAAAGAGAACGGCGTGTACCGCAGATCGGGACGTGTTGCCTCGGCACCGTCGAATGGAGAAATGATGCACTTCCTCCCTTTCCCCCGACGGACGGGATGCGGCCGGATCAGTGACCAACGGTGAGAGAGAGAGAGGCCAGCGCACTCCCTTTCCCCCGGCAGACGGGATGCGGCCAAATCAGTGACCAACGGTGAGAGAGAGAGAGGCCACCGCGGCCTTGTGTGAGATACTCTAAAGAGCGACAAACCAGGCACGCAAGGCTCCATTGCATATAGTGAGAGGACTACCTTTTTCTCCATAAAACTTGTTTTATATTCTGTGTATGTGCCATTGAGCTCTATAACTTTATAAAATAACGCGGCAACGTGTCAAGTCAAACTTTGTTTCGTGCAGGCGTGGTACACGACCTCCCTAGGTAAACAACCGCTACAGGTGTTCAAATTAGCACGTGGGCTGCCATTTCGTAAAGAAATGAGCTCCACCGTGTACCCACGCGGGTGTGGCTGGGCATGAAGCGTGAGTACATGCACGGTGCACCTATTCTCTTCTTGTATACGTACACCACCTACGTGGGGTTTTGTGAGAGAGATACAAACCTAGAGAGATATAGTGTGTGGGTTCTTGAGTTTTTTTTTGGGGGGGGGGGTCAATCAAAAAATGTAACATATGCAATGTGTGTGAAATAGAGTACTGGATATAACATATATATATAGGGGGCGATCCACGAGAAGAGAGTGGAGGTATCACCGGCTCGAGGTGTCCATAGAATCGAAAAGAGGGATGATGTGTGTGTGTGTGCGCGCGCGATCGATATAGAGTGCCATCGAATTTGTGTGTGCCCACGTCAAAGATATAGAGTGGCTGGCCTACTGGAACGTGAGAGGGGACATGTGCAGTTTGTCTCTGTGGCATGGATACCTACCTGCAGCGCTCGACTATCGGTGTGTGGTGGGGGAAGAGGGAGGCCCAATTAACTATAGAGGTACAATGGCTGGTATATGTGTGGAGGAGGAGAGAGGCCTACCTCATGTATTAAGGAGATCGATCTACCTCATGTATTAAGGGATATCGATCGGCATCCATGCATATGTGCATGAGAGGAATAAGGTTGGGAGAGAGACAGAGCTAGAGTGTTGGAGGGGGTGGTAGTGGAGTTGCTTCTAACAATAAATGGTGGGATAGGCTTGCTAGACAAACGGAGGGCAGGCCTGCAATATCAATAAGAGAGGAGATGGCTGCTTGTTGTCTGTGCACGTGCGTGTGAGAGACGGGTCAGGAGGCATGCACGAATGATGAGGGGGGGCCATGTGGCTGTGGTAAGCAGACATAAATACATAGGAAGATCAATCGCCCTTTGTTAGAGAAAGGAGAGACATAACTTGTGAGGTACGTCGATCGATGTGGGGGTAGTTAAAGTCGATCCAGTTATATGTTGGGAGATCGATCGGTATACATGCATGTGTGTGTTAGAAGCAAACGAGGCACGAGGAGAAGGATAGAGATAGAGGGATGCATGTAGGAGGTGGTACGAGAGGCATACTATATCGAGCGGGGAGGAGTGTGCGAGTACGAGAACGATGAAAAGAGTGGTGGGTTTGAGGCATGGACGATGACAAGAGAAGAGGGGAAGCTTGTGTTTGTGCTAGGCACACCTGGCTAGAGAGGCATATCGATCGATGTGTGCTGTAAAGAAGGAGCTGGGGGGCCTACACACACCATGGGTGAACGACCTAAAGTGAAAAGACGAATTTGCGCGATGGAGCTAGAGAATGCTGAGGGAGGGTGATAGGGATGCGGGCGTGTGCATGCACAAGAGAAAGTTAGCGCTAACTACAAAGATAAGAGGGTTGTGTGGGTGTAAAAGACGAATATAGATCATATATACTTCATTATAAAAAGCGAATTCGGATATTTGAAGAATTTATCATAGTGTTTTAAACCGACGTATGTGTGAATATATATAACGGTGATACACATGGTGTGTTTATGAACATGTTATACTACATTTAATATATTTTATCTCTTATAAAAAACAGAGCTATTGATGATGGTGTGCCTGCCATCCTGCATTATAGGCCGTCCGATTTATATCTGGCGGATAGCAAGGAAACTATGATGGTTGAAGTTGGCAACAATCATGATTGTAGATTCTTATTGAAATAGAGAAACGAATTCAAATTTAGTTCGAATTGCAGCGGTAGTATAGACATTTGGAATGCACTAAAATGTTGGTATGAGTAGGTTACATGCATTATACAGCAAAGCGAAAAAAATTAATCGGACATAACATGGATTCATACTACCTCCTTCCATCTATATAGGGCGTAATGAGATTTTTAAGACCGCCTTTGACTATTGACAAGATTAATAGTACATGACATGCACAATGTGAAAATTATATCATTGAAAGAACCTTTCACAGACGAAGTTAACGGTGTGCTTTGTGTAAGTTGCATGTCATATATCATTGCTCTAATATTTGGTCAAAGTTAGCATCGGAAAACGCATTAGGCCCTATATAGATGGAAGGAGGGAGTAGCTTTGAATAGCATTTGTATAGTAAAACGGGGCAAGACTCTCTCTTTGTGTGGCATGAATAGTTTTATTTTTTTCGTTTTATTTTTGGTTGAGGGAAGTGCGAATTGATTTGGTATGTACAAGTACAATATTACTATGCAGTCAAAAAAAAGTACAATATTGCTACACATTAGGCTTGTCCCTAAAATTCAACCCGCGTCTTGTTATATCCCGAAAATTCAAATATCGTGCTCCCAAAACTGGCGCCTTCACAACCCGCGCCTTGCTATCCCGAAATTACAACGCGCGTGAAAACTCCCTCCAGCTGCCAAATCCCGACACGCGAAATCCCCCTTCTAACCCTGAGCCGAAAGGGCCGCTAGTTCAAATTGGTGGGGGGTACTTTTGTAACACACCCTACATTTTGGACAAGCGCGTCCCTAAGTCATGCTTCACCCCCTCCCATCGCCCCTTTTTCGCCATTCGAAATCCCAGGCCGCCATAACCTGTCCGCTCCAGCCGCGAAACCCCACCCTACTGCGTCCGCCACGTCACCGCTGCCTAGCCGGAGCCTCTTCCCCGACGATGTCGTCCACCACAACAGCTCGACGTCCCTCGTCCACCTCCCCGGATGAGGATCCGTTGTCCATCTCGCCGTCTCACCGGTTCAGCCGCCCCGTCCTCCACCTCCAAGGAGCTGCTCCGACGATCGCCTCGTCTATCGCGGCTGCTCCATCCCCACAGCGCCGCCTTAACCTGCTCCACCGGAACCGCAACATCCTCATCGACTCCTCCGACGAAGCCAAGGGCTACTCGGCGCCACCAAAGAGGTTGTACACTCATCGCATCGCACCTTCTCCTTAACTCGACCTCCCAGCGCCGATGGTGCTCCATCCCGCACCGCCATGGAGCGGCTACCTTGAAGCCGGCGCCGTGGGCGACATCTCCATGGCGGCTCTCCCCCAGTGCGAGGCCCCTTCGGCGGCGGCATCCATACCAGCCGGATCTGCTGCTACTGCTTCGGCTCTTGCTCGCTCGCTCGCACTGCTGCTGCTGCTCCGGCTCTCGCTCGATCGCTCGCTCGCCCAGCTGCTGCTGCTGCTACTCTCCCCCTTGCTCGTGCTGCTGCTCTGCTCCGATTAAGCCACACTTTAGTCGACTGAATCGACTTTTGGGTCAGTCGATTTTTAGGTGTTGGGGGGGCTCGCCGGAGTTAAGGAAGAACCACCCGCAACAGGGACGGGGGCTCGCCGGAGAGGTACCCCACTATATATCTTAGGGTTCAGGGTGGGGGGCCTAGAGGGCTGGCCGGGGCGGCGGTGGCGAGTTGTTTCGGGGCGGCGCTGGGGCCGGCGGTTCGGCCGATGGTGGCAGGCGTCTCAGGGGTGTGCAGGTTGAAGATGAACTGCAGGCCCTCCCTAAACTACATGTCAAGTGTCTCTCTGCTACCATTTCGTTCAGTTTCGACAGTAGCATTCAGATTCCACAGTTAATTTCAGTTTAGACAGTTAAGTTCAGAGTCAACAGTTTTTACCTCATCTGTTGTAGTCAGGTGGTTTTTGGTGATGTTAATTTTACATCCATTTTTCATCTTCTATTGGAGATGCTATTAGAATCCCACTTGAGATTGATGATGTATGTCTTGTGCTGCTTCAGCCTTGACGTCTTACGGCTCACCGGAGCTGCTCCAATGACAGAACGATCCATCACAATAGAGCAGTGCCCTGGACGCCGTCTACAGATTCCTCAGATCTTCCTCCACACCTCCGACAGCCACCTCTGCCTCAACTGCTTCAGCAACCAACCCAATGATGCTGAGGTCGACACGGCTACGGCAAAGAGGTTGTAGACTTGTTGCGTCAGTTATTACTATACATTCACGTCGATCCATTAGGGCTATTTTGGTTCAATGGAAAAACGTCGATCCACTGGTTGTTACCATCACTCTAAATTTCTCCATGCTCTCCTTACATAATCTCACCATATTTTTTCGTATGCATGTCAGATATTGTACACAGTCATGTTGAACATGTAGAGAAAAAGAGAAGAGTTTTGCGCGGCAATACAATGTCATGCAGACATCGCTCCATGGTGGGTTCAATGGCAAACCCTCCCCACCCCTCTCCAGATTGTAATCCAGAGGAAGATATCTGTTCTGAGGCGTATTCAGACGCCGCTGACCACTCCTATTTACCCCCCAAGGTGTTTGCTCTACCTTGGCATGATGATGTTAGTCATATCATGCATATGTTGCCTTGCAGTGCCTACTTTTGACATCATATATGTCATCTGCTTAGTTTAGACATGTTCTATAATGCCACCTGTTTAGTTTCTATATCATATATGGGAATTATGTAGTCTCATGTCTTTTAGCCAGCCATAATATATGTGAAATGTGCAATACCATCCTGTTTAACTAGGCATCATATATTTGAATGACATCTTGCCCATCCTTTTCTTCATTACATTTCCATTTGTCGACAATGTTTGTACATTAAACTACTCTTCCTGTGAATCAGCCATTTGGGTGGGAGATGGAAAAATCTGGAGTGGAAACAAGGCCTTCAGAGCAGACAGTGCTACCTGTCGAAGCATATCTCTTGTTGGGTCCCGATAGCTCCTCAGAGATGGATTCAGAGACAGATGACCAGTCCTATTCCCCACTGAGGTGTATGCTCTTACTTGGCATGGTTATACTACTCATATCATGCATACGGTGTCTTGCATTGCATAGTTTAGACATCATATACACAATATTCAACACCATGTTCTTAGTTCAGACATCATATCGAATGCCCTCTGTTTAGCATATAAATCACATATGTGAATTAAATGATGCGATCCTAATTACTTAGATAACATGTAGGTGAATTATGTCATGCGATCCTGTTTAGTTATTCATCATATTTTTGAATTATGCTATGCTATGCTATCCAGTTTAGATAGACATCATATATGTGAAATTATGTCATGCTATCCGTTTTAGTTAAACAATATACATGTCAACTATTTCATGCCCTCTTTTTTCCACACTATCTATTGCATCTGTCTCTCATACAATGTTTGTACATTCAACTATGTTTCCTGTTTATCAGCCATTTGAATTGGAGCGGGTGATGCCAGTATCTAGCGGAATAAAAACACAGTCTTCACATAAAACAGTGCTACCTCTTGGTGGATATAGCACCCCAGTGTACATGCACAAGAACCAGCCCTACCACACATAACCCAGACTCTCGCAGATTGTACCCCTACTGCGATGGACAGAGAACCAGCTTCACCCAATCTAACCCCAACCCCAGCCGATAGTAACCCAGTTCCTGTTGACACAGCACCATCTCCACCACAGAGCTCCCAAACAAAAGCAGTTAGTAAGGCAGCTCTAGTGCCCAAAGGGCCAGTACTATCACAGCGAACCCCAACTCCACCAGTTAGTACGCCTATTCCTGTGGAGGAAGCACAACCAGCCAGTCGTAGTTTAGCATCTATCGCATTTGATGTTGTTAAATCATATGTGCGTATCTTCCCATCTTGGAAATATTATACTGAAGATGAAGGAAAATGCCAATTGCAGGTGTTTGTCCAGGAGTTATGTGTAAGTAATGTTATTCATGGCAATTACTTTGCTTCGTCCCATACATCCTACCTCCATGATGGTTATAATACAGCAAATTTTCCCATTTTTCTCTATAGAGAAGGACCGATTTGGAAAGTCAGGATGAGGTAACCTGTGCTAATACCTCTTCTATCTTCAAGAATGCTTGATGGCAGTGTCGGAATTACCTGAAGAAAACGTACTTCACTGGCAAAGAAACTCATCAAATTCCCTTACGTTCTCCTGAGACACATTTACTGGACGATGTGAGCTCATTTTCTATTTTTAAGTATTTTATTCTTGCGTCTTACTGTACTCTGTTCATGTAGAACAAGTGCCTAAACCTGAAGAACAACTGTTCTAATTTAAGATTCCATTGCTATCATAGTTCAAAAAAGTGCTAGGCGTCAATTGTGCGTTTTGCCACCGCCTTGCGCTTTACTGACCAAAGCGCATGCTTATGCGCAGTTATGCATAGATTATGTGTAGTTATGCGCAATGCGTTTTGCCAACGCATAGAGCCTAGGCGCGCTTAAGCGCTCGCTTAGGCGCGCCTTTTTTAACTATGATTGCTTTGCTCTTGTATCACTGTATTTACTAGTATGAACTTATTTTTAAATTGAAGGATCCAATCAAAACTCCAATGGCACAGCAGGTATGTTCACACATGTTTCTTTAACAGGTTTGCTCTTATCAATAGCTCTGTTGATTTCAATTTCAATTGTGTATATAGTTGACTTTCATATCATGCACATTACTAGCATCACAACAGAGCCAATAGTGTTGTTGTACATGTAGACCCGTGGTACCCATCTGAAATCTTGTTGTGCCGTGTAGTTTCCCACGCTTTGTATTCTTTCACTGCTGCTTTGTCTTGAACTGATATGATTTGAACCGTGTCTCTATTTTGATTTGGCAAGACAATGCAGTGACCATAGGACATAGATATATGTTTGTTTGATGCTTTTATTATGTACTAGTACTTGGCAATAGAAGACTTGGTAGTCTAATAATGTCCACCTTACTAATGAACTGGTTCACCGAAATGAGTTTCATATACTAGTACATGCTAAACTTGTTATGTGTCTGCTTGTTTCTTCTTTTAGAATGCTGATAGAATATTGGGGAAGAGTGCCTTATTAAGCAATGGTAAAGGAAGTAATGCAGATAAGGTTCAGGATAGTGACACATCCTTGTTGGTCTCCAACAAAGCTGATAAAACAGCTAAAGAAGACTATCTTGAAGACAGCGAGACAACCCCAAAGTCTTGTCTTGGTTTAGTGTTTGAGTTACTGGCCACTACCGCATGCACAAGCTATTCCAACTCACTGTCTGAATCAGTTCGGTTTCTTGAGTCTCAACTACAAGCTGAAAGACATCGATCAGCTGTGTTGCGACAAGAAGCGGAAGGACTGCGGAAGTCCCTGGGGCATTCAGATGCATACTTTCTGGTGCAACAGCAAGCGTTGGAGGATTTTAGCGCCAAACAGGACAAAGCTAATCAGCTTCCTAAGCATATTGCCAGCATGGTGGATACCCAGGATAACGTTTCTTGAGCTCTTCTGAAGTTGTTTCAGTTATGCTCTTGTTTTGCTGCCGCGTTTATTTGCACTGGTGGCCAATTTTGATGGCCAAGTGTATGTAATATGCTGCTTTGTTCCCTATATTTGCACTGGTGGCGAACTTCGATGCCCAGTGGATGTAATATGTGTAATAGCGGTAATAGGCTAGCCTTAATTGCTTGCTTATTTATTTCCTTATTGTCTTGTTTAGTTGTTTGCTTGTAGTCACTTCAGTTCTTTTTCTGTGTTTTTCTAGTGGCCACAATAGCCTATTTTTGGTAACTAGGCCAAAATAATCATGGCAACACATGGACTATTGTAACCATGGGCCTCCTGCAGGCCGTATGATCCATGGGCCTTCGTTCGGCCGTAGGACCATTGGCTTTCTATATGGGCCGTAGGATCCATCGGCCTTTTATACGGGCCTTAGGGATCAATGGGCCTTCTACGGGCCGTAGGGTCCATGGGCCTTCTATGGGCCGTACCATCCATGGGCCTCATACGGGCCGTAGGATCCATGGGCCTTCTATGGGGCGTATCATCATTTCGCCAATCATGGGCCATACTATTCGTGGACCATAACGGGCTGTTAATAGGCCGTATTTGATAACTCTATGAAAACAGCCCAATAGGTTTTTTTTGACATGAAAATGGCCCAACGTATTAACGGGCCGCAAACGGGCCGACTGTAACGACGGGCTGAATTCGGCCCACAAGCAGAAAAGGACAGTAACGGGACGTATGTAACCGAATGCTGCAAATGAGCCCAAGAATCAATGGGCCCTGAGAAGGCCGAAAGATAACTTGGACTGGAAATGGCCCAATGGAATAACGGGCCGTTAATGGGTATAAAGTGATACACTGTTCATTACGGGCCAGTTTCACAACGGGCCGTTAATGGGCCAAGAGTTACAAAGGTCCTCATATGGGCCTAAAGAAGTCATGGGCCACACATGGGCCGGAAGTTAAAATGGGCTGAATCATATTGGACGGCCCAGATGACGCTACTGGGCCTAATTCGGATAGGGCGTAACGGGCCCTCGGTTAGCGGGCTGTAAATGGGTTATATGCGAACAGGCCATTAACAGGCTTTCTGTGGGCCGGCCCGCCACCTTTTGACCAAGTCAAACGGGGCAGCCTTTTCACAGGAATGGGCCTCTGTTGGGTCGTGCCACGTGTCGACGTATCATAGGCGCCTTCTGTCCAATGAGTGGATGACATCTGTCCCAACGGTGAGCCGACACGTGTTTCCTCCAGCCAATGATGATTTTACACGTGGAAAATCCCCATTGGTCGGGGCTGTTAACGGGTTATCGCATCCAAAACCCGACCTGATAGCTTAACGGCATTCCGTTACGGTGGATGCCACGTGTCGGTCACCCTTGACGAAAGCAGTTCTGTGACGCGCGATTTATCGTCATGGAAGTGGACACTTCCGTGATGATAATTTTGGTAATGTCATCGAACACTTCTACGACAGCACAGGTATGACTATCTTGACTCTGTCATAAATTTGTCATGGATGTACATGCATGACAAAAAATGCGACCTACTGTGACAAACACGTATCATCACGGAAGTGTATTTTTTTGTAGTGTAGCCTGGCCCAAGCGACCGATTTCGAACGCCTGGCCGTGTCTGGTCGTGCGGCCACGAGGCTAATAGCAACCTGGATGGATATTAGCATTAAATAATTGCTGCATGGATTGATTGATGGGACATTGATGCTTTTCCTGGCCCAGGCACAAACTTCAGCACCACACAAGCCTGGCCAGGCAGAAATATTTTACATCTCACGTCCACACCAGGTAGTACTGGCCATCAAGGCATGAGGGTCAGGTCACGAACCAAACTGACCAATAAAGTTTGAGAGAGATGGAGGAGCCCCGATAAGGCTGAGTGGTGTGTCAGATAGCTGAGAGGGGGAAAGCGATATTCCATCCGCTCGATAATGCAGTGCATCTAAATTTTTTAGAAGTCAAACTTTGGAAACTTTGATCAGGTTTACGCAAATGTTATTTATATCTACAATACCAAAGATACATCATACAAAACTATATCTCATGGTGAATCTACAATTGAGTGAGAGACCATCATACTTGGCTAGCTAGGCATGAGATTGTGTGTGTGTGCATGTGAGATGGATAGAGAACGAGGGAGAGAGATAGAGTTTTAGATGGGCCTATCGAGTGCGAGTGAGATATGCATGTGTATGTGTGAGCCAGGTGGATGGAGAGTTTGAGAGAGGGGGGAAGAGCTCCGAGACGACAGAGTGGTGCGTGAGAGAGTTACGGGCAATGAGCAAAGGAATTTGTGTGCGTACGATGAGTGCACCCAAGATATCTAGCTTGGACTAGCTAGAGTATCATACATAGTGTGCGAGAGAGACCTATAGATGGTGTATATATGCATGCGAACTAGAAAGATCCCCCACCACACACACACAAAGAGAGAGAGAGAGATGGAGAGAAAGGGAGAGGGACCAAGAAGGTTTTTGTGTCGGATGCGTGCGACAGAATTGAAGATTGTCGGAGAGAGAGAGAGAGAGAGAGAGAGAGGGAGAGAGAGAGAGAGCGGGAGTCCGGGAGAGGGCGAGGTCGCACTTTATGCATCAAAGACTGATGTAAACCATGTTTCGATATAAACTTGCATTCAAATATTTAAATTGGAGAACATGTTGTCTGCAATCCACACATGAACGGATATATGCGTATATCAAACAACTTCATTAATTTGACTTTCAACATGTTCATGGAGTATTATAATACTATACAACATGCTACTCGATTGAGGTGTTCAATTTTGGGTTTAATTCACTATTTTGACCTAGTGAACAAGCTATTTCATTGAATTGAGATATTTCATTTTGGGTTTGATTCGCGTTTTTGAGTGGGTCAACTATTTGTCATATAGTAAATCGCTAGCAATGAGCATGTAAAAACACATTACTCCCGAGCATCATCTCTCCATCTAAAAAAGAAGTGGCAAGCTAATATTTCAAAATTTGATTCGAATCGACTTGGTAAGGTAGAGGTGGATGCTCGTTCTCCCAAAATTTGAACGAACCATTAAACATCCTCTGCTCAGGGAATTGGCCCGAGCAAATAAATGGGAGACGCAAAATTACCGTCCTATGTTGGACACGCATCAATGGGCCCGTTGTACATCGAGGGTAGGTTTGTAACTTCATCCAAGCGCGCCTTCTCCTCAGCCGAAATGACATGTGCCGAATAATTCATAAACCATGGTCGGCAAAATATGCTCTCCTCGCCAGAAATAGCTCGTGCCCACTATTTCAAAACACGCTCTCCTTGCCCGAAATTGCTCACGCCCACTATAGTTCAGAACACGCCCTCCTCGCCCGAAATCGCTCCCGCCCACTATTTGGGGAGAAGCAAAGTTACTCTACTATCCCTGACCCTCAGTACATAGACCCAAGCCGAGAAGCCTAAAGGCAGGGGTAGAACTGTAGCTCCCCCTCACATTTCAGACAAATGCGTCCATAAGACATGGTTCCACTCCCCTCCCAATCCCCCCCCCCCATTCATACCTCGTGGGCGCCAAATCACCTTCTCCCCGGAAGCTCCCTTCTCCCGATCCACGAAACCTCAGCCCCTCCTCCATGGCGCCCCCCACCTGCTACGCCTTGAGCTTGTGTTGGTTTTCCTTGAAGAGGAAAGGGTGATGCATCAATAGTAGCGTAAGTATTTCCCTCGGTTTTTGAGAACCAAGGTATAAATCCAGTAGGAGGCTCCTCAAAAGTCCCACGCACCTACACAAACAAACAAGAACTCGCAACCAACGCAATAAAGGGGTTGTCAATCCCTTCACGGCTACTTGCGAAAGTGAGATCTGATAGAGATAGTATGATAAGATAAATATATTTTTGGTATTTTATAATAAAGATGCAAATAAAAGTAGATTGAAAGCTTATATGATAAGAAATAGACCCAGGGGCCATAGGTTTCACTAGTGGCTTCTCTCAAGATAGCATAAGTATTATGGTGGGTGAACAAATTACTGTCGAGCAATTGATAGAAAAGCGAATAATTATGAGATTATCTAGGCATGATCATGTATATAGGCATCACGTCCGTGACAAGTAGACCGACTCCTGCCTCCATCTACTACTATTACTCCACACATTGACCGCTATCCAGCATGCATCTAGAGTATTAAGTTCATAAAGAACAAAGTAACGCATTAAGAAAGATGACATGATGTAGAGGGATAAACTCATGTAATATGATATAAACCCCATCTTTTTATCCTCGATGGCAACAATACAATATGTGCCTTGCTGCCCCTGCTGTCATTGGGAAAGGACACCGCAAGATTGAACCCAAAGCTAAGCACTTCTCCCATTGCAAGAAAGATCGTAGGCCAAACCAAACTGATAATTCAAAGAGACTTGCAAATATAACTTAATCACACATAAATTATAACAAAGTTATAACAAGGAATTTTTTTCACAAACAACTTTTTTCAAAAAAAGTATAATGCTTGGTCGAACCGAACGCAGGTTAAAAATTTAAAGCTTTGAGCATGAAAGCGACTTAGCTGGTTAATGCGTTCGGCATTGATGACGTGATCCGAGCTTGATGAGGAACAAGGTCCCATCCCCCAAGCCATTCCCGAGTTGGCGGAGAGAAGAGCTCGGCAACCCGAAGTGGTGACATAGCCCGACCAATGCAGGCCGGCATAGTGACGCCGAAGCCCCCGGCGTGGGGTTATCGAATGTTGACGAAGCCCCCCGTCCAGCCGAGGTGACGTGGTATGTTAGTATGTCGAGGTGACAACACTGCCCGACCCGGATCATTTTCCTATGCACAAAAAATAGTGCAAACTGGAGATAATAGTTATATTAATAAATTTAAAAAATTGTTACATAATAAATAATTTATGCAAAGTTAATTATAAAAGAAATATGGCCAGTGCGCCGAACACTCGATGAGGTAGAGCTTTCTCGGTGATGCCGAAGTCCCGAAGGCGACCGAACACGTCGGTATGGCAACACGACCAACAAGTTGATCATGCGAGCCGATTTACACCGATTGGGACGGTGGCGTCGGCTTGCCGAAGAGACCGCGTGAAGCAGTTGAAATCCATTACCTGCTTAATTAAATAATATAAAGGGAGAAAAGGAAAAAAGGAGGTCAAATCTCCCTGTGATTGCGCCGAGCCGAACTCTCTTCGGACTCAATGTGCATGGTTGCGCTAGGTAATGCGTGGTGTAAGTCAATTGCATGCTGACACAGGGACGCGCGCTGAGGCGACACCACGACTTGATCGATGCAGGCAGGACGACGACGTCGGCCCACAGAGTTGACCGCGTGACGCAGTCGAGTTGGTTACCTGCACACATAAAATAGTGCAAGCAAGAAATAACAACAATAATAATAGTTGAAGAAAAATTATTATTTGCACAATTAAGTTTATGCGAAGTGCGTCACTTATGGGTGTGCTGCCAGTAGCAGCAGACCTTGGACCTGGCGCATTGCCAGGCAGCGGAAAATTTCTTGATCTCATTCCGATCGTCTCGTCGATCCGCGTCGATCACCATATTGACGTATACATCATGTACAAGTGTCGGCGTATCTCTGCGAAAATAATGCTGTACAGACCAACAAAAGAAAGGAAAAAAGCACACGTAATAATTTTACGTGCTAACCGAATAGTTAGGAAAGACAAAACCTGGAACTATTTTGCACGTAGCAGACCGAAGAGGAAATTCTTCAAGATCCCAGGTGACCTAACACTAAACTTGATGGGAGTGTTGTACTTAGACAAGTAGTATTATATTTAAGGGATTGATCAACTTCCCTAGTGGATCACGTGAAGAGGAACTACAACATGTCCTTGCTTGATCCCACACGAACCTGGAAACGGAGCTGGGCACTGTGGCTCTCCTGAGGACCACGTGCGGAACCTGAAAAGTTTTAGTGGTGTAGGGTTTTTTCTTTACGGCGGGCAATGCCTGGATCGGCCCGATCCAATCTTGCCGCAGAGCTCGGCCACAAGATGTCCGGACGCTGCTGCTATCGGCACGCCACCATACCCATGCGCGCCTTCTAACGAAGGTTTGCACGCGCATCAAGGTCATCCGCAGATGCTTTCCCTGGGATAGATGGCTAGCTGCCGCACTCGGGGCTGCCAAAAAAATTCTCCTGTGGACAAAATAGCACGGGAAAGAAGAGATCTCTTTGCAAACAAATTGATCTATGTAAAATAAAATAAATTGAAGGAACAACACCTGATTTGGCATCGTTTGAAAATCTCATCGAACCGCGATGATCGCCTAGCGGACTCTCAATGAAAGTACCAATGTCGGTTCAATATCCGGCGTATCTCGTAGTAGGGATCCTAAGCTAGGCGTCTTGGAGCGATGGTAACATGGACACGGGGTTTTACCAAGCTTCGGGCTCTCTTGGTGAGATAATACCCTACATGCTGCTTTTGATTGTATTCATATGGGTGTAGTACAGAGTACATGTGTCTACCACGAGATTATAGTAATGAATATGAGATTGTCTATTGACTAGCCTGGCCTCGTTTTAGGAGAGTCCTTATCTTGGGCACCAAGTCTTGTGGAGTCTTCCTTGTATGCGGCAGGGGTTGTCTGAACTGGCCCATGAGTATACGGCCATGGGGGTCCTTGGTCCAATCCAACTGATCGGGAGACGACATGGTGAGTACCCCCTAGTCCAGGATACCGTCACTACGCGCATGCTCCTAGGGGGATAGATTGGTAGTAAAAGACCATCACTCGTCCCCGACCGCCACTCATAAGGAAGACAATCAATAAATAAAATGGTGCTCCAACTTCATCACAAAGCGGTTCACCACACGTGCATGCTATGGGAATCACAACCTTTAGCACAAGCATTCTTTAAATTCATAATCACCCAACTATCATGACTTTAATATTACTACCTCTATATCTCAAAACAATTATCAAGTATCAAATTGATCATAGCATCCAATTCACTTCCTATGATAGTTTTTATTATACCCAACTTGGATGCTCAGCATTCTAGGACCAATTTTATAACCATAGAAAAAATCATGCTGTTCTAAGAGACTCTCAAAATAATATAAGTGAATCATGATATATCAACAATTTCTTCAAAATTAAGCCACCGCCGTGCTCTAAAAGATATAAGTGAAGCACTAGAGCAAAAACTATCAAGCTCAAAAAATATAAGTGAAGCACATAGCGTATTCTAATAAATTCTAATCAAGTGGGCTTATCCCAAAATGTGTGTACAGCAAGGATGATTGTGGTAAACTAAAAAGAAAAGACTAATATCATACAATACGCTCCAAGCAAAACACATATCATGTGGCGAATAAAAATATAGCTCCAAGTAAAGTTACCAATGAATGAAGACGAAAGAGGGGATGCCTTCCGGGGCATCCCCAAGCATAGGCTTTTGGCTATTCTTAAATATCTTGGGGTGCCATGGGCATCCCCGAGCTTGGGCTCTTGCCACTCCTTATTCCATAGTCCATCAAATCTTTCCCCAAAACTTGAAAACTTCACAACACAAAACTCAACAGGAAATCTTATAAGCTCCGTTAGTGAAAGAAAGCAAAACCACCACATGAGGTACTGTAATGAAATAATTCTTTATTTATATTTGTGTTAAACCTACTGTATTCCAAGTTCTCTATGATTCATACCCTTACATACTAGCCATAGATGCATCAAAATAAGCAAACAACATACGAAAGGCAGAATCTGTCAAAAACAGAACAGTCTGTAGCAATTTGTAACTCTCGAATACTTCTGGAACTCTAAAAATCGTACCAAAATAGGACGTCCTGGGAAATTTGTCTATTGATCTACAGAAAAAAGAATCAATGCAAAAGCATGTTTCTATGAATTAACAAAATTATTTTCGTGTGTGCAAAGTTTCTGTTTTTCAGCAGAATCAAATTAACTATCACCATAGGTTATCCTATAGGTTCTACTTGGCACAAACACTAACTAAAACATAAAAACACATCTAAACAGAAGGTAGATGCAAAGTTTATTACTAAACTGAAGAAGAAAGAAAGAAACTAAAATAAAATTGGGTTGCCTCCCAACTAGCGCTATCATTTAACGCCCCTAGCTAGGCATAAAAGTGAGGATAGATCTAAGTAGTGCCATCTTTGGCACTCAATTCATAAGTAGCTCGCATGATAGATTCATAAGGTAATTTGAATTTCTTTCTTGGAAAGTGCTCCATGCCTTTCCTTTATGGAAATTGGAATCTAATATTCCCTTCCTTCATATCAATAATCGCACCAATCATTCTAAGGAAAGGTCTACCAAGAATAATAGGACATGAAAGATTGCAATCTATATCAAGAATGATAAAATTTACAGGCACAAAATTCCTATTTGCAACAATGAGAACATCATTGATCCTTCCCATTGGCTTCTTAATGGTGGACTCCGCAAGGTGCAAATTTAAAGAGCAACCGTCAAGATCATGGAAACCTAGAATATCACATAAAGTTTTCGGAATTATGGAAACACTAGCACCCAAATCACACAAAGCATAACACTCATGATCTTTAATTTTAATCTTTATAGTAGTTTCCCACTCATCATAAAGTTTTCTAGGTATAGAAACTTCCAAATTAAGTTTTTCATCATAAGATTGCATCAAGGCATCAACAATATGTTTGGTAAAAGCTTTATTTTGACTATAAGCATGAGGAGAATTAACAACGGATTGCAACAAGGAAATACAATATTCTAGAGAATAATTATCATAATTAAATTCCTTGAAATCCAAGATAGTGGGTCCAATGCTAATTAAAGTCTTGACCTCTCCAATCCCACTTTTACCAAGTTTAGCATCAAGATCTGAAAACTCCGAATCATTGGGACACCTTTTAACTAAAGTTGACTCATCTCTAGTCCCATCATTATTAAGATTCATATTGCAAAACAAGGATCTAATAGGGGATACATCAATAACTTTAAGATCTTCATCATTATTTTCATGGAAACTAGAAGAACACGCCTTTAGAAAGCAATCTTTCTTAGCACGCAATCTAGCGGTTCTTTCTTTGCACTCATCAATGGAATTTCTCATAGCTTTGAGGGAGTCATTGATATCATGCTTAGGAGGAGTAGATTTAAGTTTCAAAGAATCAACATCAAGCAAGAGTCTATCAACGTTCCTAGCCAAATCATCAACTTTGAGCAATTTTTCTTCAAGCAAGGCATTAAACTTCTTTTGAGAGATCATAAATTCTTTCACGCTATTCTCAAAATCAGAGGGCATCTTATTAAAATTACCATAAGAATTATTGTAGGAATTTCCATAATTATTATAGGAATTACTAGGGAATGGTCTAGGATTAAAGTTTCCTCTATAAGCATTGTTACCAAAATTATTCCTACCAACAAATTCACATCCATAGATTCATTATTATTATAAATCAAAGTAGACAAAGGCATATAATTGGGATCAATAGGAGCACTCTTAGTAGCAAACAATTTCATAAGTTCATCCATCTTTCCACTCAAAACATTAATTTCTTATATAGCATGCACTTTCTTACTAGTAGATCTTTCGGTGTGCCATTGAGAATAATTAGCCTTAATATTATCAAGGAGTTTTGTAGCTTGTCCTAAGGTGATTTCCACAAACGTGCCTCTCGCGGCCGAATCTAAAAGATTTCTATAAGCAAAATTCAATCCGGCATAAAAAAATTGTTTGATCATCCATAAATTCAAACCATGAGTAGGGAAATTGCGAATCATCAATTTCATTCTTTACCAAGATTGGGCAACGTGCTCATCATCAAGTTGTTTAAAATTCATAATATCGTTCCTAAGAGTGATGATCTTAGCGGGAGGAAAATAATTAGAGATAAAAGCATCTTTGCACTTATTCCATGAATCAATACTATTTTTAGGCAAAGACGAAAACCAAACTTTAGCACGATCTCTAAGTGAAAACGGAAATAGCTTCAGTTTAACAATATCATTATCAGTATCTTTCTTCTTTGCATCTCACACAAATCAACAAAGTTGTTTAGATGGGTAGCGGCATCTTCACTAGGAAGGCCGGAGAATTGATCTTTCATAACAAGATTCAGCAAAGCAGTATTGATTTTACAAGACTCAACATCAATAATAGGAGCAATCGGCGTACTAAGGAAATCATTATTATTGGTATTGGAGAAATCACACAATTTGGTATTATCTTGCGCCATCGCGACAAGTAATCCAACACACAAGCAAACAGAAAGGCAAACAAAAGAGAGAGGAGATTGGGAAAGAGAGGGCGAATAAAACGGTAGGGGTGAAGTGGGGGAGAGGAAAACGAGAGGAAAATGGCGAATAATGTAAATGCAAGGGAGATGAGTTTGTGATGGGTACTTGGTATGTCTTGACTTGAGCAAAGACCTCCCCGGCAACGGCGCCAGAAATCCTTCTTGCTACGTCTTGAGCTTGAGTTGGTTTTCCTTGAAGAGGAAAGGGTGATGCAGCAATAGTAGCGTAAGTATTTCCCTTAGTTTTTGAGAACCAAGGTATCAATCCAGTAGGAGGCTCCTCAAAATTCCCACGCACATACACAAACAAACAAGAACTCGCAACCAACGCAATAAAGGGTTTGTCAATCCCTTCACGGCCACTTGTGAAAGTGAGATCTGATAGAGATAGTATGATAAGATAAATATATTTTTGGTATTTTATAATATAGATTGGAAAAGTAAAGATGCAAATAAAAGTAGATTGAAAGCTTATATGATAAGAGATAGACCCGGGGGCCATAGGTTTCAGTAGTGGCTTCTCTCAAGATAGCATAAGTATTATGGTGGGTGAACAAATTACTGTCGAGCAATTGATAGAAAAGCGAATAATTATGAGATTATCTAGGCATGATCATGTATATAGGCATCACGTCCGTGACAAGTAGACCGACTCCTGCCTGCATCTACTACTATTACACCACACATTGATCCGCTATCCAGCATGCATCTAGAGTATTATGTTCATAAAGAACAGAGTAACGCATTAAGAAAGATGACATGATGTAGTGGGATAAACTCATGCAATATGATATAACCCCCATCTTTTTATCCTCGATGGCAACAATACAATACATGCCTTGTTGCCCCTGCTGTCACTGGGAAAGGACACCGCAAGATTGAACCCAAAGCTAAGCACTTCTCCCATTGCAAGAAAGATCAATCTAGTAGGCCAAACCAAACTGATAATTCGAAGAGACTTGCAAAGATAACTTAATCACACATAAAAGAATTAAGTGGAGATTCAAATATTTCTCATAGATAAACTTGATCATAACCCACAATTCATCGGATCTCGTCAAACACACCGCAAAAAGAGTTACATCGAATAGATCTCCAAGAAGATAGAGGAGAACATGGTATTGAGATCCAAAAAGGGAGAAGAAGCCATCTAGCTAATAACTATGGACCTGAAGGTCTGTGGTAAACTACTCACAACTCATCGGAGAGGCCTTGGAGATGATGTAGAGGCCCTCCGTGATAGATTCCCCCTTCGGCGGAGCGCCGGCGAAGGCTCCAAGATGGGATCTCGCGGATACAGAAGGTTGCGGCGGTGGAATTAGGTTTTCGTGGTCTGTTCTGATGTTCGCGGGGTACGTGGGTATATATAGGAGGAAGAAGTAGGTCGTGGACACCCGAGGGGCCCACGAGATAGGGGGTGCACCCAGTAGATGGTAAACCGGCCGGGACTTGGTAAACCGGCCGATGGTAAACCGGCAGACAGTTAAGATAGATGGATAAGACAGATGGTAAACCGGCGAGTGGTAAACCGGCAGGTGGTAAGACAGATGGTAACACCGGCAGGAGTTAAGTCAGATGATAACCCGACAGGTGTTAAGTCAATCATAAACCGGTAGACCATCATAAATCAGCAGACCATGTTAAACCGGCAGACCATGTTAAACTGGCAGACCATGTTAAACCGGCAGACGGTAATAACTGGGTTGCCAGGGTTATGAAGCCCATGAAGGGAAGTCAAAATAGTTTAAGTCTTAGTCCGAGATGGACTCTACATGTAACCCGCCCCTTCAACTTATATAAGGAGGGGCAGGGCTCCCCAAAGAGGAACAAGCAACAAGAAACAATCTCTAGGGCTAGACACAACTAGAGGAGAGCTGCTTTACGGCGACTCCCTCATGAACATAATGAGACCTAGCCACAAACAACATGTAGGGCTATTACCAGATGATGTTTCCCGGGGCCCGAAGCTGTCTAAATTCTTGTCTTGTATGTTGCGTCTCTCGTCCCAATCAACCCCTCTCAAGCTACCACATAGATGTGTTGGCCTCATGACTAAGTCCTGACACTAAGGACAGCTGACGTGTTATTTCCACGACAGTTGGCACCCACCGTGGGGCGCGCGCATGGTGGTGTTGAGCTCTTGGAGGGATCTTTCACAGGGATCAAAAAAGTTTGAAATTCCAGGCAAAGAAAAGCTGCTTCGAAGATTTGTATCAGCTTCAAATTCATCAGTCTGGATCTACAATCTATGAAGATTTGAGTTCAAGAGGAAATTAGGGTTACGTGTTATGCTGCGGATGAACGTGACCCGGCGATCCATCGAGTCTGGAGATGAATCAATATCGGCTACAGTGGCTATCATGCGAGCCAGGAAAACATCAATTCTAGTGAACCAACCAGAATCTTGTGCTGGAATAGAAAACTACCGCAACCCGGGTGTGGGTTATTCAAGACGGCTGCAGCCTGGAGGTGGGAAACTTCTGTTGCTGCTATCGTGTATCACCGGAACAGTCAACAAAGCCGCCCCACTAATCCGGCAGTCAAACCGTCTTTTCTTTTTTCCGCGAGCGGCCATGACAGGGCCATCAAGTTGTCATCATCGACCCTCTTTCGCTGCATCTCTGAGCCGTCGTCATCCGAATCATCGCCACCGGCTCCTTCGGTGAGAAGATGACCATGGGTCTGGATCCAGGTCGTGGACGGTCCCGCCTTGTTTCCAAGTCGGCCTCGATGCCGCCTCACAGTCGCCGTCTCAGGATCACCACAAACCGTCCTCAATTCGAGTAACCTCCGAGCCGGCCTCGCCAATGCATTGCTGTTTTACTCCTTGCAACCCGCGGTCTCGATTCGCCCCTATTTCACTGCTTCGGGTCGGCCTGCCCTCGCCGCGAGTTATTGCTGGTCAGATCCACCGCCGCCGCCCTACGAGCGGTCTTGACTCAACTTCGTCACATCGCCTCCTCTTCAAGACGCCGACGACCCGAGCTGCTACAACCCGACCGCCTCCGCATGCGCCATCAAGGAACCGCTTCAAAGCATACCAGTTTTGTTCATGTTGACTCGGAAGATCCCCTCAAGCTTGACTGGACTCCGCTTTCCATCTGAGTCACTGCTGCGCTTCATCTGCATCCACAACCCGGATTCGTCGCGGTAAACCTCCGTCGCGCCCTTGCTCTATCTCGGCTCAGTCACCGCCTCCTCCAAACTGCTGCAGCGCCTTACCTGCTCAAACCACCGCGGCCCCCTACTGCCGTACTTCGCCTCCGCTGCCCATGCACGCCGGTTTACCGACAGTGCCCGTGCCCAGCCCCAGCCTCAATCCGGCTTGGTCTCCGCCTTGACCCGCCTCTGCCAGGCTATCAAGGGTCGCCCCGGTTTCCGTTTTCCTCAGCAGCAAGTTGCGCGTCTCCGTCGGTCCTCCGCAGACACCTCAAGCTGCCTCCTGAAGCTACCGTTTCTGTGGCTGTAAATCGCTGCTTGCCTAAACCGACATCGGGTTTTTCAAATCAGCTCACTTTAAGTCACCGAACGCCATTGTTCTTCCGGCATGTCAAGTCCTTATATGTAAACTCGCTAAAAGCTAGTTGGAGTCTCTGATTTGTTCAACATCAAAAAAGTATGAGTTGTTCAGAAGCTGAAGATCTGGCTGCACAAACAGGAAAATCCGGATCAATAGGCTTTAATCCGCTTTAATCCTTCGATCTGCCGGCGCCACATCGACCACCCAGCCTACATCATCATGACATACACCTCATGCTGCTCCGACCTGCACGGGGACTCCGCGACCGTAGTGGTTCCTTGCTGGGTCACGGGAGCCCCTAGGCCGCGGCTGCATTTCAACTCCATCTCACCATCGCGGGCCTGCCAGGGGCGTTTCCATGCTGTCTTTGATACCAGCCGGTGTCACTGTGGTTCTGTCTGTCTTGTCCTTGAGCCGCCGCTGTTTTTGCTCCTGGGTGCCCGCGTTGTCCACCGGCCTTGACATGCGATTCGCCACGACCGCCCAGCACCTCACCCCTGCGGCTTCAGGTTGACCAGCCTCTGAGGCGCCACGACTTGGACTGCAAATCGCTGCCTTGAGGCGCTGCTGCCGTTGAGAGCCTTTGCCTCATCAGGTGCTTCTCCAGCACTGGCCTTATGCGTCCCGAGCCGCCCATCGTCTGAAGCGCCGAGGATGTAACCCACTGTGGGCCCCGTTGAACCGCCGCATTGCCTCGGCTGAGCTGTGTTTGCTGCTTTCGACTGCCGCGTGTTTTTGCTAAGTCGCCGTGGTCCGCGCCAAGTCGCCTGCATCAGTTAAAGATCCAATATGAGTTGTTTACTATAGAAGGAAATGAACTGAAGATGGGAGCAGTTCATTGTTTTTGTTGGATAGTCTGTTTTGAAATTTGGCTTTTGTGAAGTGATTTTCTGGAGTCTAAAACATTAGTTTAGAATGAGTAGCTGCTGACTGCACTTGGAAGTAAGTTGTCTGGTTCAGTGCCTGAAAGCAAAGTCACCAGGAGTTTGAGGGGGTACGGTGCCCCTATATGCTATAGCATCCTGCTAGCTGCTTCTACAAAGTAGTCCTCTACTTTAACAAGGGTCAAACATGACCCGGAGGATCTTTTCTGAGCCGTCAGGACCGGTTTAAGTTGTTTCTGCCGTGATGAGATACCGGGGCTGTTTCTAATCACTGGTTTGTCTGAGCCACTTATGTCGCAATTGAAGGGATCATCCATCATCCAAACAAATCAGGTGATATTCATCTAATGATTATTTTTCTTAACACATATTGTTTTATCAAAGAACGATTACTTGGTCTATGATATCTTTTCGCAGGACCACTATTTCTTCACAAAAAGGTGTTGCAAAAGGGGCGTGGGCAATATTATTTTTGCAGTAGCGCTCATCCTGTGCAGGTTGCTACCCCCGCTACATCAACACACGCGATTAACTTATTGTTGGCCCCCACGATCGATTCTCCCGCCCGCGCCAGTTTACAACACCGCGGCCGACTCATCTGTCCATGCCGCCTCTGATGTTGCAGTCGTCTTTGTTGTCTGTCTCTCGCGGCCTGGTCTACATCAACATACCGGGCCGCACCTGTCTACATGAGCTGTTTATTGAGCATGAGCAAGTCACAGCTTGGGTAGCCCGGTTTTCTTTCATCAAAACGGAGGCAAATTATCATATACTATCGACCGCCGTCTGCACTGGATGGCTCAGCGGGAAGGCGCACAAGTCGCCGCCACTACAGTTTGGTTAACTTCAAATCACTAGTTGGAAGGAATCATTGGCCGAGTTGCTGACACGGCTCATACGGATCATTTACAACCCACCGCAGTCACCTCAACCTTCTGTGGATTTACATCATGTTATGAAACCAATGATATATACCTTCTGCTATGGTCAAGTACGGAGAATCTCAAGACAATTCCTTGAGTCGTCTTAAGACCTGGGGGCTATGATGACATGACTCAACAAAACTTGCGAGTTTCAGCGAAATTTAAGAACCCCAGGACGATAGAGGGGAAGATAACCCGGTTCTGGAGGCTACTGTTATATTGATGAATTTTTAAAGGTCCTCAGAAAGGATTCCGGTTTAAAATCCGATTCAAGGGAAAGATGTCTCCCATACAGCTTTGAAGCTCTCAATATCCGGTTCAAAATCCCAGTTCAAGAAGAATTTATCTCTTGCAAAAAGTTAAAGGTTGCCGAAGAGGACCTGCTGCCCTGACGCGCGGTTCAAACATGGGTATCCTGCCTTATGGGCTCATCTTCATATGATCACTTGGGGGCTTCCTGTTCAAACATAGGTGTGTTCACCAAAGAGAACATAGCGTTACTACCCTCTTGATGCAGCTATCAAGCCAATATTATCATAAGGGGCCAAAGAGAGTTTGTTGCACAGCACAACTCAAACATAGGCACCCGGCGAGCATAGCTCAAAAATATAGCACATGGGGGCTTCAGCTGACAAAGCGGAGTCCTGTCCATTAATCCGGCTATCACGTCACAACAAAGCTTGGGAGCTTCACACCCAAGGGTCCAAAGAGAGTCTTGTTGCTACGCATAGCTCAAACATAGGCACCCATAGAGAACATCTCACAAAGTTACTTGGGGGCTCTTTGTGCAACGCAACAAAGAGTTTGAAAGGACCCTTGTAATCTGCTATCAAGCACGGCTTGGAAGCCTGGTGTATTCACCTAAAACCCCGGGTTAACTTGCCTTCATAAAGTAAGCCACTCCTATCCAGGTAATCCTGGCATGACCCGCCGAACGTTTGACAAGTCAATCTTATACAGACCCTGAACTTGTCAAAGTTAAAACGACGATTGGTTAGTTGGAGGCCCATCTTGAAAGGCTTTGCGAAATGGTTTAACTCAGTGGCCTGGCAGCCCATGAAAAGCCTCGAATTTGGGCCTGGCAGCCCTTGAAAAGCCTCGACTACACAGTTTTATTTGCCTTTGTCAAGATTTTTTTTCTTTTGATAAAATTTTATGTTGAACCGGCTTCTATTGACCCGGCATGACTATCAGTCATCAAATTAACCTGGTGTTCATTAACCCGGCTCGACTTTCAACTATAGGTTGTCAGTACATAATCACTTATAATCCGGTGTTTATTAACCCGGCCTGGCTTTGGACTATAAGTCGCCAGTATATATTTGGATTGCGCCATTGGAATCATGCGCTTATAAATCATTGGGTATATTATACAAATCTTTAATAGCCAACATGGCTGGATTTTTATTATGGTTATCAATAACCAGTATCATGATTAAGGTTTTCAAAGTCGCTTTAGTGCAATGGCTATCATATTATCAATAGATATGATTGAAGGAATAGTCCCGAGTTGCTCCAGGCTTACGACCCGGCACTTGGGGGCTACATTATTCAAGTTGATCTTACATCAAATATGCAAGTCTCATGTCGCTGCAAGCATGCACCATGATACTTGGGGGCTAATGCAAAGTCATTGTTTGCTCACCTTATTGAAGACCCGACTCATCATATCGTAATGAGCCGGCCCTTGGGGGCTACCAATTGCTCCTGTCAACAATTCAAGGTACAAAGCTTTTTATTCATTATATGAAGGGTCCACTGCTCAGTTGGTAAAGCATAAGGCTCTTAACCTTGTGGACGTGGATTCAAGCCCCATGATGGGGGTTACATCATATGATGTTATTTTCATTGAAGTATATATCAAGTCCCAGCTCAATATTATCTTACTAAGCCGGCCCTTGGGAGAAATACATCATTGCTCAAATCTACATGATTATATTTACAAAGTCCCTACTCATTATTGCATAATGACCTGGCCCACAGGGGCTACACTGGTTGAAGTTTTTATGAGCATCAGGCAATTTCAAGTCCCAGGTTGCTGCAAGCATGACAACCCGACACTTGGGGGCTACATATATGGAGTATTCAGTTTTTTGCTAGTGACTAAGATGAACAACATGGATTTCTTCAAAGTGGCAGTAATTATATGGAAACAAGTCTCAAATCATCACCTTGTTCTGTTCAAGACTTGGGGGCTACAGGTAATATGGATATAAGAGAGAAATATCTTCCAATTTTCAGTTTTGAGCTAACCAGATTGACCCGGTGTCTGGAACAATTATGACCCAGCGTCACCAATCATGATGGTCTGGTGTCTGCAACAATCATGACATGGAATTATCAGTTTTTATAAACCGACGATCTTGGCAATGATAAACTGGCAAGTTCTACATCCTTAAACCGGCTGAAGATCAGATGATGTCAGCAAATTGATTATGAAGCTGGCCTATTAACCCGAATTTTCTAGAAGAAGGAAATGACAAGGACTTAAGGATGCTCAGGATCAGTTTAACATGGATAAATCCAAATTAAACTGGGGGCTAATGTTGGGGATATACCCCGCGGTATGACCCGGCCGGAGTCGTAACCCGGCCGGGACTTAGTAAACCGGCGGATGGTAAACCAGTAGAAAATTAAGATAGATGGATAAGACAGATGGTAAACCGGCGAGTGGTAAACCGGTAGGTGGTAAGACAAATGGTAACACCGGCAGGAGTTAAGTCAGATGATAACCCGACAGGTGTTAAGTCAATCATAAACTGGCAGACCATCATAAACCGACAGACCATGTTAAACCGACAGACCATGTTAAACTGGCAGACCATGTTAAACCGGCAGACCATGTTAAACCGGCAGACAGTAATAACTGGGTTGCCAGGGGTTATGAAGCCCATGAAGGGAAGTCAAAATAGTTTAAGTCTTAGTCCGAGATGGACTCTACATGTAACCCGCCCCTTCAACTTATATAAGGAGGGGCAGGGCTCCCCAAAGAGGGACAAGCAACAAGAAACAATCTCTAGGGCTAGACACAACTAGAGAAGAGCCGGTTTACGACGACTCCCTCATGAGCATAATGAGACCTAGCCACAAACAGCATGTAGGGCTATTACCGGATGATGGTTCCCGAGGCCCGAAGCTGTCTAAATTCTTGTCTTGTGTGTTGCGTCTCTCGTCCCAATCAACCCCTCTCAAGCTACCACATAGATGCGTTGGCCTCGCGACTAAGTCCTGACACTAAGGACATCTGACGTGTTATTTCCACGACAGACTCCGTTTGATATTCCTTTTCTTCGAAATACTGAAATAGGCAAAAAAAACAGCAATACGGGTTGGGCCTCCGGTTAGTAGGTTAGTCCCAAAAATGACATAAAAATGTAAAGTAAAGCCCATAAACATCCAAAACGGGCAATATAATAGCATGGAATAATCAAAAATTATAGATACGTTGGAGACGTATCACCACCGCACCAATTTCACAGCCGCCCTCCTCCCTAATGCCGGAGACACTGTCCATTTGCTGTCGTGCACTGGGTCGTGTGCCTCTTACTCAGTGCTGCTGGAGCTGCCTCGATGACGGCCGCGTGAACCGTACCGAAGACGATTCACCCCCGCCATTGTTCACGGCGCCAGAGCGGCTCCAACTTCGGATCCGTCCAGAGTCCCGGCGCTGCTTCCCCGTAGCCATGGACCATCGCGACATCGCTGCTTCCCTGCCGCCGGTCGCCACCACAACCGTGCCGGCCTCACCGACTCGGCAGCTGGACCTGCCTACTTCACCATGCCGCCAGATAGGTCATACCCTCATCTCAAATCACTTTATTTAGGCGTCAGTTGTCCGAATTTTTATTCTGGGCCAATCGATTCCCAATGGGAAGCAGCTCCCCTCGCGGCGGCGGAGCTCCTAGGCTGTCCGTTGGCTGGTGTCTAACATAAGGGTGCGGGGCCGCAAGTTCTCCACAAAAGCAGCGCTTAGAGGGCTATCTTAGAGTTGTGTGGGTTGAAGGTACTGCCACCGCCGGATCTGGATGACGGGGAGTCTTTGTGGATTGGCCCAGGGGTGGCGCAACCACGGCAGTGCGGTGGGGCGGGGAGCAGGGTTTTGGCCGGGGCAACTGACGGCGGAGGCAGGCTGCTCTACCATTGGTCGCTGGCTCTTCGGGGAAGATTCCGAACAGTGTCAGCCGGGAGGCACAAGACGGCCATCAAGCCATCCAGCGTAGATCGGATAGTACCAAAATAAAATAAAATCGTGTGACCCCAATTTAGTCTTCAGTTAACAGACGTGTGACCACTCTTGTACCTTGTTGTTGATCTCTTAGTGTATTTCTTCAGATCAAAGAGATATGTCGTTCTTAACATTATGCGTTATCTGCATCTTTAGCCACACCGTCTTCTGACTCACCGCAGCTGCTCCAACAAGGGAAGCATACACCAGAAGGGAGCTATAGTCCCCACTCAACAGTTCCCTGCATCGAATGCGCGTGCCCGACATGGACAGCCACAACAACTGTAGGGCCATCGACAAGTCAGCACATGATGCTCATTCCTATGGATGGCAGCCAGATAGGTTGTACCCTCATCTTACTTGTGTGCAACATTTATGGCTTTGTTATTCATCTAAGCATGGAAAATAGATTATCTCATTTCACGGTATATTCATCATGATCTCTTACGGGTCTTGTTCAGGAGTTAACCATGTTCTATAGTTCAGCTAAGATACTTGTTCTTTAGGTAATGTTGTTCCATAGTTCAGCTAAGATACTTGTTCTTTAGGTAACGTTGTTCCATAGTTATCATCCATCGGCCAATGCTATCCCACAGGCTGGTGATTATAGTATTATACCACTTCTAGTATTACCTATGTTGTTCTTTAATACTTTTGTGTGCCATCTAGTTAATCTCAAGTACAAACGATACATATTCTGTAGCTTTCATCTGTGTTCTCCCTTTAGTTTTTGAGACATGTTGCTGCTAGTTAACCCCAGTCCTACTATTTATGTCGTCTCCTACAGGCACTCATTACATAAATCTAACTACTAGTTGTCTTCCATGCATGTCAGATATAATTGCACACACTGATATATCCACAAGAACCTCACGGAGCAATGTAAAGGCCAATAAACTTGATGTCAATGATACCAAATATGATGGAACATGTAAAGGCAGTTCTTTAGAAGACTTGCAGAAAGATGATGAATCCTCTTCACCCCACAAGGTCCTTGCTCTAACTTGGCATGTGATATGGGTACAACATACATATAATGTCCTGGAGTGTATCTACTCTGTTGCAATGCCATGTCCTTAGTATGCTGATCATGCATGTAAATATGTCATGCCTTCCTATTTTTCAGTACCTATTCCATTCATGAAACATGTTTTCAAATTCAAGTAATGTCATTCTACTCTATCGCAGTGCCATCTGCTTAATTTGGACATCATGCTTCTGAATGTCTTATGCATTGTTATTCATCAGTATGTACTTCATCCGTCTACCATACCATGTTTTTTTACATTGAAGTGTTGTTCTAGTGCTCTGTTGCAATGCCATCTTAGTTTCCCAATCATACATGTGTATGTTGCCTTAGTTTTTTCTATATGTATTCTGCTAACATACAATTTTACATTCAACTAGTGTTTCTTTTACTGTGTTGTCCTGTCATATCCCTAGCTCTTACACCATACTCCCTCCGTCCGGATTACATGTTGCCGAAATGGATAAAAAAGGATGTATATAGAACTGAAATACGCCTAGAGCCATCCATTTTTTTCCGGATGGAGGGAATGCATGTTAATATGTCATGCCTTTCTATTCTTCAGTACCTATTCCATCTCTCTGTTGTAGCATGTTTTATAATTAAAGCACCATTCTTCTATACAAGGCATGCAAGGGGAAGACGACTATGTTAGAATCTGAAGGGTTACAAACAAGGCCTTTGCAAAAGATCCAAACGCCAGGAGATAATAAACCAACTCTAATTTTATAGATACAGCTCCAGCACAGAGAAACCCAACTCCTACTGATAATAAGCAGATTCCAGTGGCCAAAGAACTAGTCCGCTCCAGTCCAGCAAAAATATGTCTACTCCATTCTAAGAAGCGTGTGCGTATCCTTGCATCATGAAATTTTATAGCATGATGATCATATTTTCTACATGTTTCTTACCCATATCTCTTTTAGAAAATAAGCTTAACAGATAAAAGAATTTATGCACTGGTATCGTCTGTGAGGAAAGATTCTTGCAGGAATTCTCTGTGCTCCAATGCAGATGTAAGTACCTATTGTATATCACTATATTTTTATATCAGCATGTATTTTATTAATCGGTGTGAATCCAACTTTTATCTGATCTAAATTGAGTTGTAGCAAAATGTATGATTAAAGGCCACAATGTTGATTTTTGTAAGGAAAACTGCCTGGTAGTTTTGCATCCTAAGTTGCATGAGTGTACTATCTCATATTAGTGGGTTTGAATACTTTGGTTCTGCAGTGGGTTTTCAGTGTTTTTTTACTGTGTTGTCCTGCCGTATCCCTAGCTCTTACATCATACTCCCTCCATCCAGATTACATGTTGCAGAAATGGATAAAACTGGATGTATCTAGAACTGAAATACGCCTAGACCCATCCATTTATTTCTGGATGGAGGGAATGTTGGGGAACGTTGCAGAAAACAAAAATTTTCCTACGGTTTCACCAAGATCCATCTATGAGTTCATCTAGCAACGAGTGATTAGATGCATCTACGTACCTTGTAGATCGCGAGCGGAAGCGTTCAAAGAACGGGGATGATGTAGTCGAACACGACGTGATCCAAATCACCGGAGATCCTAGCACCGAACGGACGGCACCTCCGCGTTCAACACACGTACGGAACAGCCACGTCTCCTCCTTCTTGATCCAGCAAGGGGAGAGGAGAGGTTGAGGGAGATGGCACCAGCAGCAGCACGACGGCGTGGTGTTGATGGAGCTGCAGTACTCCGGCAGGGCTTCGCCAAGCGTTATGGAGGAGGAGGAGGTGTTGGAGAGGGAGAAGGAGGCAACCAAAGGCGTGGGATGAAAGCCCTCCTTCCCCCACTATATATAGGAGGGCCAAGGGGGGGCGCCGGCCCTAGGAGATCCAATCTCCTAGGGTGGGGCGGCGGCCAAGGGGGGTTTCCCTCCCCCCCAAGGCACCTAGGAGGTGCCTTCCCCTCCTAGGACTCTTTCCCCTTGTAACCCTAGGCGCAAGGGCCTCTTGGGGCTGGTGCCCTTGGCCCATGTAGGCCAAGGCGCACCCCCTACAGCCCATGTGGCCCCCCGGGACAGGTGGCCCCACCCGGTGGACCCCCGGGACCCTTCCGGTGGTCCCGGTACAATACCGATGACCCCGAAACTTGTCCCGATGCCCGAAACAGGACTTCCCATATATAAATCTTTACCTCCGGACCATTCCGGAACTCCTCGTGACGTCCGGGATCTCATCCGGGACTCCAAACATCATTCGGGTTACTGCATATACATATCCCTACAACCCTAGCGTCACCGAACCTTAAGTGTGTAGACCCTACGGGTTCGGGAGACATGTAGACATGACCGAGATCGCTCTCCGGTCAATAACCAATAGCGGGATCTGGATACCCATGTTGGCTCCCACATGCTCCACGATGATCTCATCGGATGAACCACGATGTCGAGGATTTAAGCAACCCCGTATGCAATTCCCTTTGTCAATCGGTATGTTACTTGCCCGAGATCCGATCGTCGGTATCCCAATACCTCGTTCAATCTCGTTACCGGCAAGTCACTTTACTCGTACCGCAATGCATGATCCCGTGACCAGACACTTGGTCACTTTGAGCTCATTATGATGATGCATTACCGAGTGGGCCCAGTGATACCTATCCGTCATACGGAGTGACAAATCCCAGTCTCGATCTGTGTCAACCCAACAGACACTTTCGGAGATACCTGTAGTGCACCTTTATAGTCACCCAGTTACGTTGTGATGTTTGATACACCCAAAGCACTCCTACGGTATCCGGGAGTTACACGATCTCATGGTCAAAGGAAAAGATACTTGACATTAGAAAAGCTCTAGCAAACGAACTACACGATCTCACGCTATGCTTAGGATTGGGTCTTGTCCATCACATCATTATCCTAATGATGTGATCCCGTTATCAATGACATCCAATGTCCATAGCCAGGAAACCATGACTATCTATTGATCAACGAGCTAGTCAACTAGAGGCTTACTAGGGACATGTTGGTGTCTGTTATTCACACATGTATTACGATTTCCGGATAATACAATTATAGCATGAATAAAGACAATTATCATGAACAAAGAAATATAATAATAATGCTTTTATTATTGCCTCTAGGGCATATTTCCAACAGTCTCCCACTTGCACTAGAGTCAATAATCTAGTTACATTGTGATGAATCGAACACCCATGGAATTCTGGTGTTGATCATGTTTTGCTCTAGGGAGAGGTTTAGTCAATGGATCCGCTACATTCAGGTCTGTATGTACTTTACAAATCTCTATGTCTCCATCTTGAACATTTTCACGAATGGAGTTGAAGCGACGCTTGATGTGCCTTGTCTTCTTGTGAAACCTGGGCTCCTTGGCAAGAGCAATAGCTCTAGTGTTGTCACAGAAGAGCTTGATCGGCCCCGACGCATTGGGTATGACTCCTAGGTCGGTGATGAACTCCTTCACCCATATTGCTTCATGCGCTGCCTCCGAGGCTGCCATGTACTCCGCTTCACATGTAGATCCCGCCACGACGCTCTGCTTGCAACTGCACCAGCTTACTGCCCCACCATTCAAAATATACACGTATCCGGTTTGTGACTTAGAGTCATCCAGATCTGTGTCGAAGCTAGCGTCGACGTAACCCTTTACGACAGGCTCTTCGTCACCTCCATAAACGAGAAACATTTCCTTAGTCCTTTTCAGGTACTTCAGGATATTCTTGACCGCTGTCCAGTGTTCCTTGCCGGGATTACTTTGGTACCTTCCTACCAAACTTACGGCAAGGTTTACATCAGGTCTGGTACACAGCATGGCATGCATAATAGAACCTATGGCTGAGGCATAGGGGATGACACTCATCTCTTCTATATCTTCTGCCGTGGTCGGACATTGAGCTGAGCTCAATTTCACACCTTGCAAAACAGGCAAGAACCCTTTCTTGGACTGATCCATTTTGAACTTCTTCAAAATCTTATCAAGATATGTGCTTTGTGAAAGACCTATGAGGCGTCTCGATCTATCCCTATAGATCTTGATGCCTAATATATAAGCAGATTCTCCAAGGTCCTTCATTGAAAAACTCTTATTCAAGTAGGCCTTAATGCTGTCCAAGAGTTCTATATCATTTCCCATCAAAAGTATGTCATCTACATATAATATGAGAAATGCTATAGAGCTCCCACTCACTTTCTTGTAAACACAGGCTTCTCCATAAGTCCGTGTAAACCCAAACACTTTGATCATCTCATCAAAACGAATGTTCCAACTCCGAGATGCTTGCACCAGCCCATAAATCGAGCATTGGAGCTTGCACACCTTGTCAGCATTCTTAGGATCAACAAAACCTTCCGGTTGCATCATATACAATTCTTCCTTAAGGAAACCATTAAGGAATGCCGTTTTGACGTCCATTTGCCAAATTTCATAATCATAAAATGCGGCAATTGCTAACATGATTCGGACGGACTTCAGCTTCGCTACCGGTGAGAAAGTCTCATCGTAGTCAACCCCTTGAACTTGTCGATAACCCTTAGCGACAAGTCGAGCTTTATAGATGGTCACATTACCATCCGCGTCTGTCTTCTTCTTAAAGATCCATTTATTTTCTATGGCTCGCCGTTCAACAGGAAAGTCAGTCAAAGTCCATACTTCATTTTCATACATGGATCCTATCTCGGATTTCATGGCTTCTAGCCATTTGTCGGAATCCGGGCCCGCCATCGCTTCTTCATAGTTCGAAGGTTCACTGTTGTCTAACAACATGATTTCCAAGACAGGGTTGCCGTACCACTATGGTGTGGAACGTGTCCTTGTGGACCTTCGAATTTCAGTAGGAGCTTGATCAGAAGTATCTTGATCAACATCATTAACTTCCTCTCTAGTTGGTGCAGGCACCTCAGGAACATTTTCTTGAGTTGCGCCATTTTCCGGTTCAAGAGGTAATACTTCATCAAGCTCTACTTTCCTCCCACTTACTTCTTTCGAGAGAAACTCTTTCTCCAGAAAGGACCCATTCTTGGCAACAAAGATCTTGCCTTCGGATCTGAGGTAGAAGATATACCCAATAGTTTCTTTAGGGTATCCTATGAAGACGCATTTTTCCGATTTGGGTTCGAGCTTTTCAGGTTGAAGTTTCCTGACATAAGCATTGCATCCCCAAACTTTTAGAAACGACAGTTTAGGTTTCTTCCCAAACCATAATTCAAACGGTGTCGTCTCAACGGATTTCGACGGTGCCCTATTTAAAGTGAATGCGGCAGTTTCTAAAGCATAGCCCCAAAAAGATAGTGGTAAATCGGCAAGAGACATCATAGATCGCACCATATCTAATAGAGTGCGATTACGACGTTCGGACACACCATTACGCTGAGGTGTTCCAGGCGGCGTGAGTTGTGAAACTATTCCACATTTTCTTAAGTGTGTACCAAACTCGTGACTCAAGTATTCTCCTCCATGATCTGATCGTAGAAACTTGATTTTCCTGTCACGTTGATTCTCAACTTCACTCTGAAATTCCTTGAACTTTTCAAAGGTCTTAGACTTGTGTTTCATTAAGTAGACATACCCATATCTACTCAAGTCATCAGTGAGGGTGAGAACATAACGATAGCCACCGCGAGCCTCAACACTCATTGGACCGCACACATCAGTATGTATGATTTCCAATAAGTTGGTTGCTCGCTCCATTGTTCCTGAGAACGGAGTCTTGGTCATTTTACCCATGAGGCATGGTTCGCACGTGTCAAATGATTCGTAATCAAGAGACTCTAAAAGTCCATCAGCATGGAGCTTCTTCATGCGTTTGACACCTATGTGACCAAGGCGGCAGTGCCACAAGTATGTGGGACTATCACTATCAATCTTACATCTTTTGGTACTTACACTATGAATATGTGTAGCATTACGCTCGAGATTCATAAAGAATAAACCATTCACCATCGGAGCATGACCATAAAACATATCTCTCATATAAATAGAACAACCATTATTCTCGGATTTAAATGAGTAGCCATCTCGAATTAAACGAGATCCTGATACAATGTTCATGCTCAAACTTGGCACTAAATAACAATTATTGAGGTTCAAAACTAATCCCGAAGGTAAATGTAGAGGTAGCGTGCCGACGGCGATCACATCGACCTTGGAACCATTCCCGACGCGCATCGTCACCTCGTCCTTCGCCAGTCTTCGTTTATTCCGCAGCTCCTGCTGTGAGTTACAAATGTGAGCAACTGCACCGGTATCGAATACCCAGGAGTCACTACGATTACTGGTAAGGTACACATCAATCACATGTATATCAAATATACCTTTGGTTTTGCCGGCCTTCTTGTCCGCTAAGTATTTGGGGCAATTCCGCTTCCAGTGACCACTTCCCTTGCAATAAAAGCACTCAGTCTCGGGCTTGGGTCCATTCTTTGGCTTCTTCCCGGCAGCTTGCTTGCTGGGCGCGGCAACTACCTTGCCGTCCTTCTTGAAGTTCTTTTTACCCTTGCCCTTCTTGAACTTAGTGGTTTTATTGACCATCAACACTTGATGTTCCTTCTTGACTTCTACCTCTGCTGATTTCAGCATAGCAAATACTTCAGGAATGGTCTTTTCCATCCCCTGCATATTGAAGTTCATCACAAAGCTCTTGTAGCTTGGTGGAAGTGACTGGAGGATTCTGTCAATGACCGCATCATCCGGGAGATTAACTCCCAGCTGAGTCAAGCGGTTATGTAACCCAGACATAGTGAGTATGTGCTCACTGACAGAACTATTTTCCTCTATCTTACAGCTGAAGAATTAGTCGGAGACTTCATATCTCTCGACCCGGGCATGAGCTTGAAAAACCATTTTCAGCTCTTCGAACATCTCATATGCTCCATGTCTCTCAAAACGCTTTTGGAGCCCCGGCTCTAAGCTGTAAAGCATGCTGCACTGAACGAGGGAGTAGTCATCGGTACGTGCCTGCCAAGCGTTCATAACATCTTGTTCTGCGGGGAGAACAGGTGCATCACCTAGCGGTGCTTGTAGGACATAATCTTTCTTGGCAGCTATGAGGATGATCCTCAGGTTCCGGACCCAGTCCGTGTAGTTGCTGCCATCGTCTTTCAGCTTAGTTTTCTCTAGGAACGCGTTGAAGTTGAGGACTACGTTGGCCATTTGATCTACAAGACATATTGTAAAATATTTAGACTAAGTTCATGATAATTAAGTTCATCTAATCAAATTATAATGAACTCCCACTTAGATAGACATCCCTCTTTTAGTCATCTAAGTATAACATGATCCGAGTTAACTAGGCCGTGTCCGATCATCACGTGAGACGGACTAGTCAACGTCAGTGAACATCTTCATGTTGATCGTATCTTCTATACGACTCATGCTCGACCTTTCGGTCTTCTGTGTTCCGAGGCCATGTCTATGCACATGCTAGGCTCGTCAAGTTAACCCTAAGTGTTTTGCATGTGTAAAACTGTCTTACACCCGTTGTATGTGAACGTAAGGATCTATCACACCCGATCATCACGTGGTGCTTCGAAACGACGAACTTTAGCAATGGTGCACAGTTAGGGGAGAACACTTCTTGAAATTGTTGTGAGGGATCATCTTATTTACTACCATCATTCTAAGTAAACAAGATGCAAAACATGATAAACATCACATGCAATCAAATAATAATAGTGACATGATATGGCCAATATCACACAGCTCCTTTGATCTCCATCTTGGGGTCCATGATCATCTTGTCACCGGCATGACACCATGATCTCCATCATCATGATCTCCATCATTGTGTCTCCATGAAGTTGCTCGCCAACTATTACTTCTACTACTATGGCTAACGCGTTTAGCAATAAAGTAAAGTAACTTACATGGCGTTTCTCAATGACACGCAGGTCATACAAAAAATAAAGACAACTCCTATGGCTCCTGCCGGTTGTCATACTCATCGACATGCAAGTCGTGATTCCTATTACAATAGCATGAACATCTCATACATCACATATAGATCATTCATCATTCATCACAACTTTGGCCATATCATATCACAAAGCACTTGCTGCAAAAACAAGTTAGACGTCCTCTAATAGTTGTTTGCAAGTTTTACGTGGCTGAAGTAGGGTTCTAGCAAGAACGTTTTCTTACCTACGTGAAAGCCACAACGTGATTTGTCAACTTCTATTTACCCTTCATAAGGACCCTTTTCATCGAATCCGCTCCAACTAAAGTAGGAGAGACAGACACCCGCCAGCCACCTTATGCAACTAGTGCATGTTAGTCGGTGGAACCGGTCTCACGTAAGCGTACGTGTAAGGTTGGTCCGGGCCGCTTCATCCCACAATACCGTTGAAGCAAGATAAGAATAGTAGCGGCAAGAAAGTTGAAAACATCTACGCCCACAACAAATTGTGTTCTACTCGCGCAAGAAGAACTACGCATAGACCTAGCTCATGATGCCACTGTTGGGGAACGTTGCAGAAAACAAAAATTTTCCTACGGTTTCACCAAGATCCATCTATGAGTTCATCTAGCAACGAGTGATTAGATGCATCTACGTACCTTGTAGATCGCGAGCAGAAGCGTTCAAAGAACGGGGATGATGTAGTCGAACATGACGTGATCCAAATCACCGGAGATCCTAGCACCGAACGGACGGCACCTCCGCGTTCAACACACGTACGGAACAGCCACGTCTCCTCCTTCTTGATCCAGCAAGGGGAGAGGAGAGGTTGAGGGAGATGGCACCAGCAGCAGCACGACGGCGTGGTGTTGATGGAGCTGCAGTACTCCGGCAGGGCTTCGCCAAGCGTTATGGAGGAGGAGGAGGTGTTGGAGAGGGAGAAGGAGGCAACCAAAGGCGTGGGATGAAAGCCCTCCTTCCCCCACTATATATAGGAGGGCCAAGGGGGGGCGCCGGTCCTAGGAGATCCAATCTCCTAGGGTGGGGCGGCCGCCAAGGGGGGTTTCCCTCCCCCCCAAGGCACCTAGGAGGTGCCTTCCCCTCCTAGGACTCTTTCCCCTTGTAACCCTAGGCGCATGGGCCTCTTGGGGCTGGTGCCCTTGGCCCATGTAGGCCAAGGCGGACCCCCTACAGCCCATGTGGCCCCCCGGGACAGGTGGCCCCACCCGGTGGACCCCCGGGACCCTTCCGGTGGTCCCGGTACAATACCGATGACCCCGAAACTTGTCCCGATGCCCGAAACAGGACTTCCCATATATAAATCTTTACCTCCGGACCATTCCGGAACTCCTCGTGACGTCCGGGATCTCATCTGGGACTCCGAACAACATTCGGGTTACTGCATATACATATCCCTACAACCCTAGCGTCACCGAACCTTAAGTGTGTAGACCCTACGGGTTCGGGAGACATGTAGACATGACCGAGATCGCTCTCCGGTCAATAACCAACAGCGGGATCTGGATACCCATGTTGGCTCCCACATGCTCCACGATGATCTCATCGGATGAACCACGATATCGAGGATTTAAGCAACCCCGTATGCAATTCCCTTTGTCAATCGGTATGTTACTTGCCCGAGATCCGATCGTCGGTATCCCAATACCTCGTTCAATCTCGTTACCGGCAAGTCACTTTACTCGTACCACAATGCATGATCCCGTGACCAGACACTTGGTCACTTTGAGCTCATTATGATGATGCATTGCCGAGTGGGCCCAGTGATACCTATCCGTCATACGGAGTGACAAATCCCAGTCTCGATCTGTGTCAATCCAACAGACACTTTCGGAGATACCTGTAGTGCACCTTTATAGTCACCCAGTTACGTTGTGACGTTTGATACACCCAAAGCACTCCTACGGTATCCGGGAGTTACATGATCTCATGGTCAAAGGAAAAGATACTTGACATTAGAAAAGCTCTAGCAAACGAACTACACGATCTCACGCTATGCTTAGGATTGGGTCTTGTCCATCACATCATTATCCTAATGATGTGATCCCGTTATCAATGACATCCAATGTCCATAGCCAGGAAACCATGACTATCTATTGATCAACGAGCTAGTCAACTAGAGGCTTACTAGGGACATGTTGGTGTCTGTTATTCACACATGTATTACGATTTCCGGATAACACAATTATAGCATGAATAAAGACAATTATCATGAACAAAGAAATATAATAATAATGCTTTTATTATTGCCTCTAGGGCATATTTCCAACAGGGAATACATGTCAATATGTCATGCCTTTCTATTATTTAGTACCTATTCCATATCTGTTGTAGCATGTTTTATAATTGAAGCACCATTCTTCTATATAAGGCATGCAAGGGGAAGACGGCTATGTTAGAATCTGAAGGGTTACAAACCAGGTCTTTGAAAAAGATCCAAACGCCAGGAGATAATAAACCCTCCATTTTTCATAGATACTGCTCCAGCACAGAGAAACCCAACTCCCACTGATAATAAGCAGATTCCAGTGGACAAAGAACTAGTCTGCTCTAGTCCGGCAAAAGAATGTCAACTCCATTCTAAGAAGCGTGTGCGTATCCACGCATCATGAAATTTTATAGCATTCTGATCATATTTTCTACATGTTTCTTACCCATCTCTCTTTTAGAAAATAAGGTTAAACGATAGAAGACTTCCTCCATTGGGATCATATTCGAGGAAGCTATCTTGCGGGAATTCTCTGTGCTCCAATGCTGATGTAAGTACCTGTTGTATATCACTAACTATATTTTTACATCAGCATGTATTTTGTTAATCGGCGTGAATCTAACCTTTATCTGATCTAAAATTAGTTGTAGCAAAATGTTAAAGGCGCCAATGTTGATTTTTGTAAGGAAAACTGCCTGGTAGTTTTGCATACTGAGCTGCATGAGTGTACTATCTCATATCATGCACATTACTGAATTGTAGTGCTGCTCTGGTTGCCCATTCATTCATTGTGCCAATGTTGCTTTCGTATTACCTTACCTGGCTGATGATAGTTGTGCCATATTGTGTTAATTTGGTGTAGGCTAGTTGCCCAAATATTCGTTGTGTCAATGTTGCTTTCCTATTATCTGACTTGGCCAATGATAGTAATGCTAGTGTGTTAATTTGGTGCAGGCTGCTGGAGATAAGAAGACAAACTCTGAAAATAGCAAGGCAACCCCATTGTTTCTTTCAAATAAATCTAGGCCAGTTAATAAGGCAATAACTCATGATTAATTTGTTTGGTTCCCCTCCTAATTTATGTTATGATGTAGTGGTCAAGACACTCTCCACTATCAATAATACAAGCCTGCCAAAATTGCCATTTGAATCTGTTTAGTATCCTCTGTCTCGAATGCAACGGAATAAATGTATGTTTGTGAACCAATTAATGGCTAAAGCAATGATGGAAATTATTGAGGAATCAGAGGTGCAGAGTCGTGCGACACAACAACTGATCAATGTTTTTAGAGACAGTGTAGCAAAGCAGCAAGAACTTGCCCACATGCTTATGGGCGTCATCCGTGGTGAGGTTGCAGATTGTGACGTTGTAGATCGTTAGGTTCTGTTCATTTATTTGCACTGGCATCAATCTTTGATTGTCTAGTGGATGTAATTTCCTGTAATATATGCTGGATGTGCAATGTTTTTTCCTGTATGTCGTACCTTTGCTTGATCGGTTTTGGTCTTGTGCATAATTGCTCGTCGTAATGGGCTCAAATTATCTAATTTGGCCTAAAGACATGTACGAACTTTAGTGGGCCCATTAAGTTAAGGGGCCGTTACAAGGCCAAAAGTTAATGGTCGGCTCTTTTACCTCCCGGGTCGTTAACAGGCCGACATCAAAGCGGGCAAAAGGTGGGCCCAATTGATTTCACGGGTCGTTAACAGGCTGTTACTAAGTTTAGGCTACATATGGCCCAACTATACTGTAGGCCTTTAGCACTCTGAAAGAGACAGCGGGCTTGTAGTGGACCATGAATAGCATGGGCCCCTAAGAGACCGAAAGTCAGGTCGTATTGTAAATGGCCCAACTGTGTTGTGGGCCTTTAGCAGGCCGTAAGAGAAACCGGGCTGGTATTGGACCATGAAGGGCATGGGCCGTTAAAAGGCTAAAACTAAGGTCCGACTACAAATGGCCCAACTCATTTATGGTCCGTTAACAGGCCGAAAGGCACACAGGGCCGGGAATTGGCCCAACACTTAAATGGGTCGCTAAAAGGCCAAAACTCAGGCCCAACTACAAATGGCCCAACTGATTTATGGGCCGTCAACAGGCTGAAAGAGACACCGGGCCGTAAATTGGCCCAACACTTAAATGGGCCGCTAAAAGGCCGAAACTCAGGTCCGACTATAAATGGCCCATCTGATTTATGGGCCGTCAACAGGCTGAAAGACACACCGGCCAGAAATTAGCCCAACATTTAAATGGGTCGCTAAAAGGCCGAAAGATGTACATCCTGAAAATCGGCCCATCCATTGAATGGGCCGTTAACAGGCCGAAATCTCATCAGGCTGATATTAAGGCCAAATATATAGCGGGTTGTTAACGGGCTCGAACTGACAATGGGCTGTAATGGTGTCAAATCTTTAACGGGCCGTTGACGGGCCGAATTGGCACATCTCGTATGGGCCGTGGGCTTAAATGGACCTGACACAAGTAGGCCTTATATGGGTCGGCCTGCTAATTTTTACTAGGCCGGCCTTTTTCACCGGAATGGGCCACTGTTGGGTCGTGCCACATGTCGACCTATCATAGGCGCCTCCTGTCCAATGAGTGGATGACATTTGTCCCAACGGTGAGGCAACACGTGTTTCCTCCGGCCAATGATGATTTTACACGTGGAAAATCCCCATTGGTCCGGGCTGTTAACGAGTTATGGGATCCAAAACCGGATCCGATAGCTTAATGATGTTCCGTTACGGTGGATGCCACATGTCGGTCACCCTTAACGAAAACACTTCTGTGACGCGCGATTTATTGTCATGGAAGTGGACACTTCCGTGATGATAATTTTGGTAATGTCATGGAACACTTCTACGACAGCACAGGTATGACTATCTTGATTCTGTCATAAAATCATCATGGATGTACATGCATGACAAAACGCGACCTACTGTGACAAACACGTATCATCACGGAAGTGTATGTTTTTGTAGTGGAGGTCGGACTGGTATGACACTGGTGCGGCGATGAAGAGCACCTCGAAAAGGGCTCAAAATTTGCAAGCAGTTGTTTGAGAAGAAAACACAATACCCTACAAAACATTTCTCCAAAAAAGACGTTTGATAGCGTGTTCATGAAAAAAATGAACTCTGGTCGGATTTGTTTTTGCACAGAAAACAGATTCGTAAATTGATGCAGTCCTTACCTCCCCCATAGTTTGCACCATCGGATTGACCTCGAATTTTGAGCTGTTGTCGATAAGAAAATTCTGCATGATCTGAACGGTTGGATCTTTCAAAGGATGTCAGAGATGGCCGCTGGACTCGATCTCCCGAACTCACGTGGATTTTCGTCAAGATCCGACAAGGTCTTGGTATATCGTCGATTACCGGAGTTTCCACCGTCGGAATGCGATGAAGTTTTTGTTGGAAATATGCCCTAGAGGCAATAATAAAGTGGTTATAACTATATTTCCTTAATCATGATAAAGGTTCATTATTCATGCTAGAATTGTATTGACCGGAAACTTAAATACATGTGTGGATACATAAACAAATATAGTGCCCCTAGTGAGCCTCTACTAGACTAGCTCGATATCAAAAGATGGTTAAGGTTTCCTAACCATAGACATGTGTTGTAACTTGATAACGGGATCACATCATTAGGAGAATGATGTGATGGACAAGACCCACCCGCTAGCATAGCATATGATCGTTCAGTTTATTGCTACTGCTTTCTTAATGTCAAATACATATTCCTTCGACCATGAGATCATGCAACTCCCGGATACCATAGGAATACCTTGTGGTATATCAAACGTCACAACACAATTGTGTGATCATAAAGACGCTCTACAGGTGTCTCCGAAGGTGTCTGTTGAGTTGGCGTGAATCAAGATTGGGATTTGTCACTCTGTATGACGGAGAGGTATCTCTGGGACCTCTCGGTAATACACATATTATAAGAAGCTTGCAAGCAAAGTGACTAAGGAGTTAGTTTCAAGATGATGTATTACGGAACGAGTAAAGAGACTTGCCGGTGACGAGATTGAACTAGGTATGGAGATACCGACGAACGAATCTCGGGCAAGTAACATACCGAAATACAAAGGGAACTATGTATATTGTCATAAAGGTTCGACCGATAAAGACCTTTGTAGAATATGTAGGAACCAATATGGCCATCTAGGTCCCGCTATTTGTTATTGACCAGAAAGGCATCTCGGTCATGTCTACATCATTCTCGAACCCGTAGGGTCCGCACACTTAACGTTCGTTGACGATATAGTATTATATGAGTTATGTGAGTTGGTGACCAAATGTTGTCCGAAGTCCCGTATGAGATCACGGACATGACGAGGAGCTCCAGAGTGGTCTAGAGGTAAAGATCGATATATAGGACGATACTATTTGGTCTCCAGAAAGGTTTCAAAATGCACCGAAGTTTTACCGGAGTGCCGGAAGGGGTTCTGAGAGGCCACCAGTACTTGGTGGGCCTCATGGGCCAAAGGAGGGAGGCGCACCAGCCCACTAAAGGGCTGAGTGCGCTCCACCTCCCCTGCCCATGTGCTAGGAAGGAAAGGGGGAGGCGCCAAGGCAGGGTAGCCACCGGCCCCTCTCCTGCCATCTCCTCCACCCCTAAATAAGGAAAGGGGGAGGCCCCTAGAGCAGGAGGCTAGGGCTGGCCGCCGGCCCCCTCGGGGGCGCCCTAGGGCTTCCTCCACTCCCCCCACCTATATTCTAGATGAGATTATCCGTCTATGTACCATCTATGATGCTAATTTCAAAAGGTTATGGATGTTGTATGTGAAACTTGGTGCTGGTGCAGTTGTGTAATGGGGTAGCTAGCTATATGCCTATATGGTGTAACTGAGTGCCGAAACTATATGATGTTGTACTCTGATGTATTTCAATTATGAAATCCTCCTCCTTAATACGAAAATGAAATATATTGTGTGCTTAATATGAAATGTATATTTGATTAATAAATGGATTATTAATAATAGGCAATTAGCCTGCTAATTGCTGCTAATTGGGTTTTCTATCGCAAACAGTTATTGAGAAAACACCATGGGCAATGACCTCGGACAATGCACACAGTTTCTAGGAATAAAATGTGTTGGATTAATGAACAATCACACACGACTTCCTCTTGAAAACTGTTTGTATTAAACTTTTACCACATAAAAAGTGTGTGTAATGGACATCCTATGTCACATAGTTTGTTCTACGCACCGTGTGTGATGCATTGAATAACACAACCGATAAAATTCTTAATAACGTTTGCAATGGAAACGCTCGCAGACGATTTAATGTGGAAAATTTTGTGTGATGTACGTGCGAACGGAAACGTTTTTCCAGGATTGACTATGTGAGATATACATACGAACCGAAACGTACTTCTTGGATTGACTGTGTGGGATATACGTACGAACGGAAGTGTATTCCATGGATTGACTGTATGAAATGTACATACGAACGAAAACGTTTGTCTGAGACGGACTGTGTGGGATGTAATTACGACTGGAACTGAATGGGCATGTATAATTGTATTTGATCGTATATTTAATAAATGTTCAACATATATTTAATAAATGTTCATCATATTTTACAATTTTCCTTAGATTTATAAAATATCATCACGAATTTCATAATTAAGTTTGAAAAATTCAATAAAACATTTTCATCGTTTATTCTAGAAAAGATCATCGACATTCATAAAAAGTTCACGATGATGAAACAAATACACAATGCAAATTCCCAAAGAAATATGAACAGATTTTAAATATTCGATCAAAATTTTATGATTACAGGATTGACAATTTTAAAGGAAACGATGAAAAATTTGTAAATACAAGATTAACCATTTTTAGATAGACGGTAAATATTTTGTAATATATGTCAATTTTGTTTTCAAATACATACTTAATATATATCTGAAATACATGATCCACCTTTCTAAAGTACAAGATATACTGTTTTAATAAATGTAAACATTTTTTAAAATGTGCCAAACTTTTTTTCAAAGAATCTATGAACCTTCTTAAAAATGCACGGGGAACATATTAAAAACATACTTTTTTTACAAGATGAACAAAAATGTACAGGTTCGAAACAGGAAAATTCCTAGCAACAATGAAACAAAATACATGCTCAGACCCAGGAACAAATAATGGAAACAAAATTAGAAAGAGAAAACTAGAAAGTACAAATAAATCGGTAAAAAAACAGACTAAAAACCACACAAAACAAAAAATAAAAATCGTTGGCAGCCTTCCACACTACTAGGCCGACCCATCTTGTTCCCAAAGGCGAGCAAATAATAAATAGCAATAAGCGAAATATAACATACACGAAGGTAAACTGTCTTAAATGGGTTCCATGGTTGGACTACGCTCAGTATTTTTCACTTCCATTTTCCTCGCCAGATAGCGGGTTCCTCAGGGGCGCGTGGCGGGGCATCTCCTATTTGGCGCTTCAGGCACACGAAGCACACGTCCCCTCCTGCGAGCTGGGCTGGCATGTTTCGCCTTTGTTGTTGTTTAAACTCGAGAGTCGAACCTGGGATCGTACTAGATAAACACACTAACCACCCGACCACAAAGCCTGAGGTGAGAACTTCTCCCTTTCCTTCCTCTTCTTCTTTCTATTTAATTTATTTTTATTTCATTTTTCGTTTTTTCTTTATTTTTTCTTTTTTTCCTTTTTCCTTTTATTTTTTTTCTTTCTCATTTTTACTGTTTTTAAATTTCCTGAACATCTTCTAAAAGCAATGAACTTTTTCCGAAGTTTTATACTTTTTCAGAATTGATGACTTTTCAAATTTGATGAACTTTTTCATAATCATTGTACTTTTTTTAGAATTCAATGAACATTTTTTAAAGTGATGACCTTTTTTCAAATTTAAGAACATTTTCCAGAATTGATGAAAAAAAATCACAATCGATGAATTTTTTTTAAGATTTGGTGAACATTTTTCAAGTTCGATGACCTTTTTTGAAAAGCAATGAACTTTTTTCTAATTTGTGACCATTTTTAAAAATTGATGAGTCTTTTTTACAATTGATGATCTTTTTTTCAAACTCACGAACTTTTCAATTTTTTGTTTTATAAATTCATGAATTGTTGTTAAAATTGTGATTTTCAAAATATTTGAACTTTTTTCAATACATGAATTTTTTTTAACGTTCATGAAATTTGTTTTGAAATCTGTGAACTATCAATTTTTTGTTGACATTTAAAAATAATCACGTTTTGTGCAATAAATAGTGTGTCTACTATTTTTCTTAAAGGGTCCTTGATGTAAATAGTCGGTAGCACATAGTAGCTCGAGTGGTTAGCTAGACGCGCCCTGGAGAGTGGCGGCGCAAGATCGATTCCTCAGCTCCTCGTTGTTCCCTTAAGTGCCGCGAAGACTACTGGTGTTAAGGCGATCAGTCTAGTGGGCATAAGACATATAGCTCGCGATGTCGCCAACTTCCAACTTATTGTTCGATTCACCTCTATGTACGGCCGATTCCAGCGGGTTTTTTTATTGTGAGCACGTTCTATGAAAAAGATCAAGAATTTAAAAAAATCTTTCTGAATTCAGAAAGTTTATAAATTTCAAAAAAAAAATTCAATGATTTAATAAAATTCATGAATTTAAAAAATGTTCATAAAACAGAAAAGGTTCAAGAATTATTTCAAAATTCCACGAATTTCAAGCTTCATGGATTTGGAAAGGATCTTGAATTTGAAATAAAACCACTATTAATTTTAAAATAAGATCACATATTTGAAAAAAACTTATGAGTTACGAAAAACTTCACTAAAAAGTTTATAAAAAATGAAATGTTCGCGCATTTCAAAAAGTTCACTAAAAAAACTTAGTAGAATTGAAAATTTTCACGGATTTGAAAGAAGTTCATAACTTATATATAGGAAACGTTTCACGAAGTTGATAAAAATAACAATTTGAGAAAAATTCAGGAATTGTTTTAAAATTTTGAATTTTGAAAAAGTTCAAACATTTGAAATAAACAACAAAAAACATATAAAACCGCACGGTTTGGAAAATCCGAATAGAAAACCGGGTTGGAAGCTTCCAGAAGCCTAAAAAACTCGGACAACTTCCCCGCTTCCTGGCTTACTTGGGCTGGCCCATTCTGAACGAGGGTGTGCGCCAGTTTGCAAGACGTACTAAAACAGGCGGATATGGCGCCATATAGGATTTTGCCGTGGTTGAGCCGCATGTTACGCGCTTAAGCACTTGATTCCCAGCAAACGAGCACCCGATGGTAGTAAACATGCTAAAGCATTACGATGGGTTTCCATGGTTTGGGATAGATTTTAGGTGGTTCTCATCCGAATTTTTTCCCTTTTTCTTTTGTTTTCTCTTAGCATGTTTCCTTCTTTCCTTCTGTCTTCATTTTTCCTATATCTTCTTAAATTTTAAACACATTTAAATTTATAATTTTTTAAAAATAAACACTTCTGAAAAGTATGGGAATATTTTCTAAACGTATTAAATATATAAATTTTGAATGCCTAAAATTCATGGAAATCTCCCAAATTCAGGGACATTGTTGAAATTTTCAAACATTAATACTCTCTTGTTTAAAATTCACATTTTTTCAGAAAATAGGGAATATTTGAAATAAGTGAAAAGTTTTAGAATTAGTTTCGTTGTAAATTTTTGTCAATTTTGAAACATATTTTTTGAATTCACAAACATTATGTCATATTCTTGATTATTTTTTTCATAAAACACAAGAAGGGAATAAAGCTGGTACCGCAAACCAATAAAGGGAGTGGATTCTTTCCTTCGACCATTGGCCAAACGGAATAAATCCCAACAGTGGGAACCTTTTTAAACCCGTGTACTTTTGTTAAATCTTGAACCTTGTTCAATGCATGATTTCTTTTGAAAACTTACCACATTTTTTAAATTTCTTAAAAAATATTAAATTTATGAAATTTTTGAGTTAATTAACATTCTCAAATATGTGAAAAATTCTTACAATTCGTGAACATTATATGCGCTCCCTATTGTAGCATGCGAGCATGCCAATGTGTCGCACGACTGGAATTCCCTAATTGACAGCCCGAACTGAATCGCGTGTTTGAGCGGAGCCAGCCCATTGACTTATGTGCGGGAAACTATGTTTTCTTTGTTTTTATGTTCTTTCTCTTTATAAGGCTTTCAGTGGGTTTCTTTCGATTTTGTTTTATTTTTTCCCTTTTCCAATCTACCATTGTTATTTTTTCAGCATTTTATTAAAAACTTCCATACATCTTTCTAATTCGTGAACTTTTTTTAACACAAGAGCGTTTTATTTTTTTCAGATTTATTGTAATACATGATTTTTTAAATTTAAGAAAAAAAATTAAATTTCAAAAAATTATTTATTCCTGACCATTAATCAAAAATATTAATTCGTTATTTTTTAAAATTCCTGATATTTTCTAAATTTTAACATTTTTTAAACCCATAAAAAGTTTATTTTGCCATATACATATTATTAAATTTGTAAAATAATATCCAGCTTGCCATGTGACACGAAAAACAGGAAAAAGAATGTTCATGAATTTAAAAAATGTTCACGAATATGAACATACTCAGGAATTCAGAAAATGTTTACAAATTAAAATATTATTGATGATTTTATTTAAAAAATCAGAAAATTGTAAAATATTTATGAATCCAAAAAATATCCACGAATGCTATAATTGCATGTCCACACATACTTTATTTTGTTGTTTACTGCTCCGGTGTGCATGATGTACTGCACCGTGTGTGCAATGTGTACCGCCTATGTGCTTGCAGGTGTTCTGCCTTGGGTAGTGTGTGTACTGGGAAGCATGAGTAGTTGAGTACTATACAATGAACAATGGGAAGTACAACTATACTATTGTGTGAAATACAAGTATATGATATGTGGGAGTATAAGTTACGTCAAAAAAATATATTAAAACCTATCCAATGGGATCTAATTCCAAAGATATACACGCGACCCGTCCCCGTGGCACCCGTGTGCCGCCACTGGGTAAAAGGGTGACGGATAGTCGAGGCCTCCCCAGGATTTTCACCAACAAGCCGAGGATTGTCGCAGGCACCATCAAGAGGTATCGGATAGCCTAGACAGCCCGACAATGCCGAGATAAAGAAAGAGAGGATAGCTCTACTGGTTTTAAAAACATTTCTGTAACATACAAAATAGTTCTATTTTCTCACCGCGAGAAAAAAAAAAGTTGTACATTACCCTAGGAGAAGTGGCGTACGATCAACAAGACAGTCCTAGGCGGACATGCGATAAGCCGACAAGCATACCACAGTACAAACTTTGGAATTTCACCAAGCCATTTTGTGTTCCATGCGGGCTGTTTGCTCAATCAATGCTAACCTGCACAAGAAAGCTCCTTTCGCCTCGACGTCGGAGAGCTGTGGTGGTGTTAGCTTTCAAGGCACCGAGATGCATCACCTGATCGAGCATGGAGGTGCTTAGACCAATGGGCTGGCCAAAGTGCAGTTAAAAAAAAACAAGTAGTAGTACTGCCTAAAGTGTGGAGCAGAAACTGTCGCGAAGAATTGGTGAAATGATTGATCATTGCATGCAGGAGCATCCCAGATCATTGCCTGGCTAAACAATTTGTACACGAGCGCTGCTATGTAGATGACGATGCACAGACGATTTGTGCACGACGCTGCACATCAGGTCGTCCATGCATGTCATTGAAGTCCAGCAGACGGCTGGATATGGCATCGTCCAACTGTCATGCGATCGATCCATCGTCTGCACAGCAGTTTCGTTTGTACACATTCATAGCGTACGCAGCTATCTATACGGAACTTGTCAAGCTGGATCATCGATCATGTCATCCATAATGCACAGGGTCGCGCTTGTCGTCGGAATCACGGTTAGGCCCCAGACGCTGGCAACACCTGGCCAAGGTGGGGCACTACCAGTCTGCCTTCTGCGCCCAGGTGCTCCCACTTCAGAAAAGATACGTGATGTGCCTAGCTGGAGTATCCAAGATCGATCTTGCGGTTCCTTAATCCTTATCTGCTCATGTGGCTTTCTGAACCATTTTGAAGTAGTTTTTTCATACGCCGAGGACATTTCTCCGCTTGTATAAAAGACACAGTTGATGACGATGGTATGTCTATCATCCGTCATTTCTAACCATTAGATACGCATCTAACGACTGCGAGGTAAGTTGTGGTCCTTTTGCAACAATAACCCACTTCTTTGCTTCAATTTGCAAAAAAAAAAAAAACTAATTATCTTGAAACGAACCACGCTCCTCCCTCACTGCATCAAAACAGCCCAAGAATATATTGAAACATAATATATTTTTAGTCATATATGTATATGAAAACTAGAGTGTTTTTCTTTCAAGATTGTGAACAAATATTATTCTACTTTATATCCGTTGCAACACACAGGCACATTGCTAGTCTCTGGTGAAATTTAAAATAAGGCAAATAATGATATGTTGCTTAGTTTCACGAAATTAGTAGGTATTCATTTTACCGCTTGATTTACATGTCCAAGTCTATTTTCACTCTCACCTTGTTATCTTATGATCCAACCGTCACCTCTGCTCTCTTGTGCATCCTTACCATCTGGGTTGTCGCCTCTTCCTTCTTTTCTGCCGCCAACATGCAGACCACAACAAGGTCTCGCCCTTGTCATCCTCCCGCCTTTTCGACGAGGCATGAGGATAGTTGCCATCACTGGGACATGGAGTATCTCCCAAGCTCAAATGCTCTCTGATGAACAGTAAAATCAAAAAAATGTAGAAGTTAAAAGACTCTGATATTTTTGTGGTAATTTTTGACAAATATTTTGTGTGCATGCAAAAATTTATCATGAAAGGACATTCGTGGATGTCATAAAAAAATTCGATGCTCCAACCAACACTTTCGGGATATCTCCTCGTGTTGCGCTCAGCATGTCCCACCATCTGAGCTAACCTAACATGTCCCTAGCACAAACCACTGTTTTTCAAAGCATTTTGAAGTGCTGGTTTTATTTTTTAGCCATGACTTCCACAAATGTCATTTTGTAGTGAAATTTGTCAAGCATACAGGATATTTGTCAAAGTTTGCCAAAAAAATCAGATTTTTTCATTTTTTATTTTACTTCTCATCTGGAGCTCATTTGAGTTCTGGAGAAGAAGAGGACTTTCGCCATCACCGCACATCTCTTAATCCAATTGAATTGCTCTATTATTGTCATTAGTCTTATCTTGCTCTATAACATGCCTCTTGGAATCGACTCTCCATATCGTCTCACATTCTTAGTTAGCGAATGCTACCATCTTGCCTTGACATTCACGAACACGCCACCTAGTTTGCCTCTCGTGCGAGGCGCCCCTCCAACTGTTCGGAGTCCCTACTCTTCACAGTGATATCTCCATCCAAAAATAAGGGGCAAAAGAAGATGATAAAATTGTGCGAGACCCTAAATAAATATGTAGTTGCCTTATCTCTATCAGAATGAACCACACCTGATAAGATAAAACATACTGGCATCATGCATTTAACTTGCCAAAAGTTGTGCCCTTGCACTTAGTGGAAAAGTACTAAAATAGTTCTATTATACATTTAAAGTACACGACAGGTTAACCAAAAAACATAGATGCGCTAGAAAAGAGCACAATATGATATAAAAATAGACAATACGCTAGAAATTTCCAAAAAATGAAAAACATCTGACTTTTGATCATTGGCTCTCTGTATATTGGTAGTTCAGAACCAACAAAACTTTATAATTGTACAAAACAGGTCTCAACCGTTATATTGTTCAATTTCTATCCGAATGAATCACAACAAGTAGATCATTGTAGTCATACGAAAAAGATTGAGTAGCTCGGTGCCATTAGGCTTGAATGAACCCGCTCGACCAAAGCCTAAGAAGATATCACCAACCTGTTGGGGAACGTAGTAATTTCAGAAAATTTCCTACGCACACGCAAGATCATGGTGATGCATAGCAACGAGAGGGGAGAGTGTTGTCTACGTACCCTCATAGACCAAAGCGGAAGCGTTGACGCAACGTAGAGGAAGTAGTCGTACATCTTCCCGGTCCAACCGATCCAAGCACCGTTACTCCGGCACCTCTGAGTTCTTGACACATGTACAGCTCGATGACGCACCCCGAGCTCCGATCCAGCAAAGCTTCGGGGAGGAGTTCCGTCAGCACGACGGCGTGGTGACGATCTTGATGTTCAACCGTCACAGGGCTTCGCCTAAGCACCGCTACAATATGACCGAGGTGTAATATCGTGGAGGGGGGCACCGCACACGGCTAAGGAACGATCACGAAGATCAACTTGTGTCTATGGGGTGCCCCCCCGCTCCCGTATATAAAGGAGCCAAGGGGAGGGGGCGGCCGGCCAAGGAGGGGCGCGCCAAGGGGGAGTCCTACTCCCACCGGGAGTAGCACTCCCTTTCTTTCCTAGTTGGAGAAGGAGGAAGGGGAAAAGAGGAGGAAGAGGGGAAGGAAAGGGGGGGCGCCGCCCCCCTTCCCTTGTCCTATTCGGACTAGGAAGGGGAGGGGCGCGCGGCCACCTCCTGCCTCCTTCCCTCTTCTCCCTCGAGGCCCATGTAGGCCCAATAACCCCCCGGGGGGTTCCGGAAACCTCCCGGTACTCCGGTAAAATGCCGATTTCACCCGGAACGATTCCGATTTCCAAATATAGGCTTCCAATATATCGATCTTTACGTCTCGACCATTTCGAGACTCCTCGTCATGTCCGTGATCACATCCGGGACTCCGAACAACCTTCGGTACATCAAAATACATAAGCTCATAAAGAAACTGTCATCGTAACTTTAAGCGTGCGGACCCTACGGTTCGAGAACAATGTAGACATGACCGAGACACGTCTCCGGTCAATAACCAATAGCGGGACCTGGATGCCCATATTGGTTCCTACATATTCTACGAAGATCTTTATCGGTCAGACCGCATAACAACATATGTTGTTCCCTTTGTCATCGGTATGTTACTTACCCGAGATTCGATCGTCGGTATCCAATACCTAGTTCAATCTCGTTGCCGGCAAGTCTCTTTACTCGTTCCGTAATACATCATCTCGCAACTAACTCATTAGTTGCATTGCTTGCAAGGCTTATGTGATGTGCATTACCGAGAGGGCCCAGAGATACCTCTCCGACATTCAGAGTGACAAATCCTAATCTCGAAATACGCCAACCCAACAAGTACCTTCGGAGACACCTGTAGAGCACCTTTATAATCACCCAGTTACGTTGTGACGTTTGGTAGCACACAACGTGTTCCTCCGGTAAACGGGAGTTGCATAATCTCATAGTCATAGGAACATGTATAAGTCATGAAGAAAGCAATAGCAACATACTAAACGATCGGGTGCTAAGCTAACTGAATGGGTCATGTCAATCACATCATTCTCCTAATGATGTGATCCCGTTAATCAAATGACAACTCATGTCTATGGCTAGGAAACATAACCATCTTTGATTAACGAGCTAGTCAAGTAGAGGCATACTAGTGACACTCTGTTTGTCTATGTATTCACACATGTATCATGTTTCCGACTAATACAATTCTAGCATGAATAATAAACAATTATCATGAAATAAGGAAATAAATAATAACTTTATTATTGCTTCTAGGGCATATTTCCTTCACAACCCTACCATGAGTAGTAACTCATTGCAGTGGTCTCTGCCACCCAACAGGAAGAAGCAAATGAAGAAGGAAAAGTTGTCAAACCCGGCCCCAATATATGTTGTTATCTTAATAACAACAATGGTGATAGTGAAAATTACCATCATCTAGCATTTCACTTGGTAAAAGTTGCACTATTGCACTCTTTGGAGTGCGCACTAGAACAATTGTATTGTGTAATAAAAGGTACATGATGAGTAACTCTGAAAAATAAAGATGTGCCAGATATTTATAGAAAATATATAGCCATTAATCTAGTGTATCATCTTTCAACAACAAGTCATAACATATAGTGTTCAAATTTTGATCCAGGGTTATAACAACCCGATAGAAAGGAGGAGCTTGAGACCACGCCATTGACTTAATGGGGAGGGGGGTACCAAAACCAACTATTTGGTCGTAGTCCCGGTTCCCTAGAACCTAATATATAAGGTAGAGTACACCCTTCGTATGAGTTGGCAATCTCACAAAGTAAGACAGGACCCACCCCAACTATTGATCCTTAAGTCATATGGAGGGACCCAAAAGTCCACATCCACTTCCTGCCAGGTTTATGTTGGCAATCCTGCAGAATTACATTGCTCTGCTACCCTCCACTCTAACTTCTCCACTATGCATATGACTAGCATGCATGGGTTATCAGGTTCTCCTTCGATGGCCACAACCATCCCATGCATTACTCATGCTTCAACCGTTATGTACGTGTTCGACATTGTGAGAGTAGGGCTTTAATGATGTTAATGCTAAGGACTATGCCTAACAATGGTGCCAAAGTTCCCTAATCTCAATTAGAACACTAGTAATCCTCATGTTAATGTTAACCATTCAAGAAATGGACCTATTTAAGTATGTATCTATCATGACTAGAAGCTAATTTTGTCCGGCTAATGTTAACTAATCATGCCCTAAGCATTTTTTGATAAATCAAATTGACCATGGTTTTAGGTTAAGTTACAAATATACGAACGCTAGAAAATTGAATAAAAGTATATCTGGCAGTGGACCCTTTTCAGCAATGATCCATAACATATGGATTTTATAATTCTGCCTACCTGATCTTAGCTAATAGATCTTTACAACTTGTACCTAAGCATATTCCAGTCAATGGATCGACATAACTGTGTCTAAACATGTCACAATTGGTATACCATATGTCGGTGTCAAAACCGGCAGACCTCGGGGTAGGGGGTCCCGAGCTGTGGATCTCGAACAGATGGTAACAAGAACAGAGAGACGATGTTTTACCTAGGTTCGGGCCCTCTTGATGGAGGTAAAACCCTATGTCCTGCTCTTGTTTATATTAATGTAGATGTATCAAGTACATAGTTGATCTACCTCGAGATCGTAATATGTGGTCTAACTCTAGGGCTAGATGAATGATATTGCTTTGATTTTTATCTATGGGCTAAACCCTATGGCTTATATACATGCCAGTAGGGTATCTAGGGTTACAAGGTCAGTATCTAGGAGCAAGGCGGCGGGAGAGATCTTGTAGTATACGTCAAATCTTTAGTGGAGGTGTTCTTGATCACACCTCCTGTGTACAACCTTCGGAGTCCATCTTGATCATGAATGAGCGCCCATTGACCCAACCCAAAGATCATGGGCCGACTAGGTTAGCACCCCCAATCCAGGACACTGTCATAGCCCTTAAACGGGTCTTCTACGCCGAGGAAAACTTCTCCGGACTTTGGATCCGCAGTCTTCAGCTCGACAGCGAGTTCCCCTCTAAGGAGTCTTCAAACACTAATGGTCCTGCCAGGTGGACCGGGACTTGCCGCATGTGGCTCTAGTCCCTGACCTTGCAACCGTGCCTTTACAGGAAAGCGAGGCACTTTATGGCAAAACGTCGAAAAATCGGTCCCCTTATATTCATGGGCTAATTGTGTCGATTAACCGCACCGGCCCAACCCTTCCTTTCCAAACCAATCATGCCAGCGTTCCTTTCTCTCAAATCCATCCTCTAGAGTTCTCATGCGAGCAATGCAGGCTCCTCAGGCGCCCTCACGGCCCTGTCAAAGGCGACTGGTGTAGTCACGCAGTCTCGATCCTTCATCTAGAACGACTAGCCAAGCAAGGTTATCTGCCATATTCAGATCTGACTGCAACCCGTGTAGTATTGACATCCATGAATGGCCAAGTACATGCAAAGAATCACCCTTCCCCTCGAGAGGGCGAGAGGGTATGTTTCGTCTCCTGTCCATTAAGCGGTTGACATCTGTCTCAACACGGAGGTGACACGTGGTTGCTATGGCCAATGAGAATTTTACACGTGCAAAATCCCCATTGGTCTGGGCTGTTAACGAGTTATCAGATCCAAACCGGAACCCGATAGCTTAACGACGACCCATTACGGTGGATGCCACATATCGGTTACCCTTGACGAAAACACTTCCATGACACACCATTTATCGTCATGGAATTCGACACTTCCGTGATGATAATTTTGGTATTGTCATGAAACACTTCTACGACAGCACATGTATGACTATCTTGATTCTGTCATAAAATCCGTCATGGATGTATATGCATGACAGAAAACGTAACCTACTATGACAAACACGTACCATCACAGAAGTGGTTTTTTTTGTAGTGTTTCGGGTTGCTCAAACGTCATCTGTAACAAGGTGATCATAAAGACAACTTACAGGTTCATCAGAAAGTTTGACAAGGGACTAGGTTGCTCGAGAGTGGTATTTGCTCCTACGATGATGTAGAGATATTCTTAGGGCCCTCTCGGTGTGATGGCATCCATCATCCTCTGGCCAGACACAGGTGAATACATCACGGGGATGCTGGAACACTTCAACGAGAAAGAAGAACACTAAAGGCAATGAGATCAACGATATAGTGAGCATGTGCATGACTCGGCAGGATATCGATGCACCCCAGGTGTTGTAAAGTATCATGAAGCAATGGTAACATCACATGATAACCAAAGGTTCACTCGAATGCCATTCATGTGATCATAGGGATCAATATAGACGTCCACGGTTCCGCTATTGGTCATTGAAAGAAGGGGTTTCGTTCATATCTATGGTTTACCGAACCTACGGGGTCACAAGCTCAAGGTAATCATGATCTACTGAGTGTTAGTAGGACGAGAGTATCGAGGATTTATTTGTGGAATTGTTTCATTAATATTCGAAATATTTCCAAGAGGAATCAGAAGCATTTCGGGGTCACTAGAAGGGTTTTGGAGTTTATCGGGCAATACCGGGTATTAGTGATAATTAATATATAGGTGGAAAATGTTTCTGGTGATGTTAAATTATAAATAAAAGGGTCTAATAATTATTAGAAGGCTTTTATATTAAATTAAATATCAACGGGCCTTAAAAGGCCAAGAGGAGCAAGGCAACTTGGGCCACAAGGGCCCAAGTGGAGGAGGCGCCCCCTTTCCTTGTCGCGGGGGGGGGGGGGGGGGGGGGGGGTGCAAATCCTAGTGGGGAGGAGTCCAACTGCTCTGGCCGGCGCACCAACAAGAGGCTTCTCCTCCTTGGTGGCAACCCCTCCTCTCCCCTCTAACCTATATATACATGAGGTGTTGGCCCTATTTGATACACGAGTTTTGGAGCCTCCTCTAGTTCATCTAGTTCTAGTTAGAGGTAGACCTAGTTTCTCTAATCCTCATAATTAGAAGCCCGCTGTAGTTCTATTCTTCTCCCTCTAATTCTCCATCGACGATTAGCTCTGGACGGCGAAGCGCTGCCGGATTGTGAAGACCGTACGCTTGCAAGCAAGTAGAGAGGTTGTGCTTTCGTTCTTTTGTTCGAGGGGTCATTCGAGGGCGGTTCGCGGGATCATCATCAACGGTTCGAAGGACTCCAACTATGATCTACACCAGCTCATCTTCTTCCGCTGCTACTCCGGAGTCGGTTATGATTATTGATCCAAACCCTATATGTATCTCCATATTGTTCCAATGTGTTCATAGGGTGATTTTTTTTTGTTTTCTACTACGTTTCCCAACAAGAAATCCTATTTCGATTATGGGGCTTGAGGATCTAATGGCAAGCTCGCAGCAACCATGAGTGGATCGTCAAGCACCAGAGGCACCTCCAACGTCGATGGATCTTCCTTTGTGGCTCCTTTTTTTGGATGGAATCCTTCGTGGATCCTAGAAGGGTAAAGTTCTCCCCTTGAGCCGACTAAAAAACATTTCTTCTCAATATTAGAGACAAGTAGGTTATTGCGGTATAGTCGGATATATTTTTGACATGTTGTATTCTAGTATCTGGATACACCTATATTATTTTCACATAGAACCTCATGCAAACTTGTTGTTTGTACCAACGCACCTTGTTGCCCTCATCGATTACTTTGTTGCATATGAATTAAGTATAAGAGTATATTTTCCCTCAATAAAGTATAAGAGTATATTGGCTCTTCATGGTTTCCACGTAGATGATTATCTAATATTTAGGGAGCATGGGTGCATATTGTTTTTTGAGGGACAGCATAGGTGCATATTAAATTAACTATTATGTGGTTGGACACTTGGACTACCACAAATTAAGCAACCAGGCCATGGCGCTTGAGGAAATGGGTATACCCAAAAAGGCTTTCGCCCCGCTTTATATATAAAGCATCAAACCACAAGCATCCAGTACAACCACACGCCACGCCACCGTAACACACGCACACACCCAAGACATGATACATAGGCGCTGAGCGCAGCAACACCACTCCTAGCACTACCGCCTCGAAGAATGAAGCTACATATGACGAACCATGCGCTCCAAGGCGGCACCTTCAGGAAGGATACGACGCCGGAGCGCCGCCATCGCCCGATCCAAGGATCAGAGTTTTCCCCGGAGCCGCATGATGGGCAATGAAAGCCGCGACGACGCCTTCAAGAAGGGAACGGTCTTCGCTGCTATCGGTCCGTCCGAAGATAGAGCAGGTTTTCACCTCGGCCAACAATCAGCGCCACCGAACGCCACACCCCGGCAACCACGCCGCCCACACGACCATGGTGACCGGGCAGCACCAAGGCACGGGCTTTGTCCAAGAGCACCGCGCAACCACCGCCACCAGGGCCGCCGCCCCAGCATCCAAGGCCTCGACACCACCTCGCCCGTGACCCACTGCATCCCAACAAAAGAGACGAGCGGAAAAGGTCCCACCTTTCGCGCCCCTGGGCGACCCCAGCGTCGAGACCCAATAGGTCGGCAAAAACTGGCATCCACCGACCCATCCTGCTGCCCCAAGCGCAAGCTGAGCTCGGTCCTGCAACAACGAGAGGAGGACGAGGTCAGTCCTGTTGCATCGTGCGCGAGACGAGCTCAGTCCTGCTGACGAGCTCTGTCCTGCGGCATCAGGCGCGAGACGAGCGGTGGACCGCAGCTGGGAGAGGACCAGCCCTTTGATGGGAGTAGCGCCCGGGCGACGAGGAGATGGGGTGAAGGTCGAGACGGCCCGAACGCAGACAAACCGACGCCGGAGAAGCCGGCCGTTGCCGCGGCCAGATCCATCGAGCCACCGTGAAGCCGCCACGACACTGGTAGGCCACCGAGACCTACCCATGCCGCCGCCCACGGCTGGAGAAACAGCCACGCCCGGCCGCTGCCCATCCGCATCGCCCGGCGAGCTCCACGCGCTGGAGCCGCCGGGCACGCACCACCGGAGCCACGCGCCTAGCCACTCCCTCCCGGAGACCATAGCCACCACCACCCGCGTCGACCGCACGGGCGCCACCGCAGCCACCACCAGATCTGCAGCCCCCATGCCTGAACGGCCACGCCCCGCCACGAGCGCACCAGCCGGCACGCCGCACCATGCTGGAGGCGGGCCCAGCCTAGCAGGACACCGACCCCAGCCCGCGCCGCCGCGGCCCGCGGCCCTTGCGCCGGGATTTGACGAGGAGGCCCCGAAGAAGCCAGCACCTTGCCCCCCCCACCCCACGCGCAAGCCCGTGCCACCAGAACCACGCAGCCGCCGCACGGCCGCACCACCAGCGCGCCGTCCCGGGTCGCCGTCGCGCCGTCCTGCGCGAACGGCGCGCTCCTCTCCGTGGCCCTGCGTCCCGCGCCACCGGAAGCCAAGGAAGAAGGGAAGAAGGCCCCCGCCGCCGCCGACGCCAGCCGGGCTTCGCTCGGCGGCGCCCTCGGGCGGCGGCGGGGGAGGAAGGGGTGGGGGAGGGCCGCTGGCCGGCGGCGGCTAGGGTTCGCCCTGCCGCCCGCGAGAGCGGCACGGGCGAGCGAGGAGTCTTTTTGGTTCGCAGGTATTTAGTTTAGGCCCCGTTCGGTTTCAAGGAAATGGGTATATGGTTGTAAGGTTCCAGGGATTGTTTATAGTCGTAATGTGTGGTTTGGTTGGTTCATTTTTGCTAATAAACTATGGCGGAGACTTTCTCACTTCTGAGTTGCGATGATCCAAATATAAGTTGCGACAAAGTTTGGTGCTTGTGAGCATATTGTTGTGATAACTGCTAAATGTTATTGGTATATTAATGATTTAATGTGCTAATAAACTTTATATAAAAATGATGCTATGCTAAATAAGAGGATATTTTACTGAACTTTTGTATATTTGCATGTTGAATTTATATACTTTTCAGTATTTAATTGGTGAAATATATCCAAAAAAGTGTCATTTCATGCTGGAATTCAGCAACAAATTTATTCCAAAATCAACACATTCTTTGCAGATCACCACACGACATGGCTAAGGGGAAAATTATATTTTTAGTAGTCGCTTGATGGCCAACTAGCGAAATGCAAATATATACCTACTGCAAAATTTCAATGTTATGAAATTTTGGAGTAACATTGGGCATAAAGTTAAATCCTCGGTGATATATATGGAATTTCCTAAATGTAATATAGTATACAAAAGACACATTCACTAGTTGACTTGGCATAATCTTCTTTTTCCAAATAGCGCAATAGCATATAAGTATCAGTGTCCAAAAAATAATTAAAAGATGCATGGATCAAATATTCGTGCAAATACCAAAGTACTCCCTCCGTTCCAAAATAGATGACCCAACTTTGTACTAAAATTAGTACAAAGTTGAGTCATCTATTTTGGAACGGAGGGGGTAACATATATGCATGCAAATAAGAGTGAAAGAAGTCCAATAATAATAACTAAGTAAGTGATCCACACTAACTTATTTATCTCAACATGCAACCAAGCATGCAAAAGGGCTTAAATATTTGAATTACATGATGTTATTTATTTCTATACTTTTATAATTATACATTTATCATAATCATATTTAATTTTTTAAAAGAGGATTTATATCTATTATAAAAATTTCACCAGAGATACAAAGCACCGCAATAATAATAATAATCATATTCATGTAACAAATTCTCATTGGAATATATGTAAGCAAATTCCCAAGCAACGCCCGGGTATCATCATCTAGTTTAACAACATATACACGTTTCTTTCAAAGAAAACAAGAAAGTGCATTTATGAAATCATGTGGTGTGGGCACCTACAAAGAGACGCTCACAATAACACAAGTGCAACAAGCAGCAATTTACCTCACGCCTACGCAGCGACAACTATTTCCCGGTCAATGGAATCTCTAGCCTCTAACGAATACCACTCATGTTGTCTGTGTACGCGGTATGCTCTCGATCGTGCATGAACCCTGAAACGCACATTTCTGTCAGCACAGCACATGCATTATTCGCCCACGGCCCACTCGTTCGCAGAGCCGAGCTCTATGCACGGAGGAGATTTATTGCGCAACAGATAAAAGAGGATCCAACTCGTCACATCATCGGGCAATCATTCTGCTGCCTGCCGGCTAGCTCTGTTCATCCCCAAACAAATCTCTCGACACAGATGTACCACACGGCCTGCCTCATGGTGAAACAGAAGCATGTGAATCAGTGAACGGATTCAAGACACACAGCAGCTGTGTGTCTGTGCTCAGCCTGCAAGTGGGACGATCTGCGGGCCGCCCGCATAACGCCGCATTGTCCACATAATTTAAGTGGGATTATGTGGGTAACCCATTTAGCGTTAGCTTTCTGTTCGCGGGTACCACTTACCCACATAATCAGGCATGCAAATTAGAAAATAGCAATACTTGTCCGCCGCGTTTGTTGAGCGATGCTGGTTAGTGTACGCCCGCCATGCAACCTCGTTGCATGCCATCACCGCCATGTGTAGCCATGGCGCCCACATGTGAAGCCATGTCCCATTGGACATGGAATTAGTGGCTGGCTCACCCTCACTCCAAGCTTCGTGCGACATACCCACTGGTCTCGCAGGCGCGCGACGAACTGGCCGTCCGCTGCGTCCTGCCATCTGTTTTCTTAAGCCTGTGAGCCGATGGCCATCGTCCTCCATCACGCGTGCCGCCGCTAGGCATCGTCCGAGTGCTGATGCGCTCTACCGTGGTACAGGCGTGCGCCACCCCTGGCCATGTCGCGTGTCTCGCGCGAGCTCTGCGCGCAGATGCCGCGAGCCAAGCAGCACGGGCCTGACGGCCGTCGCACCTCCGTTGGCCTTGCCGCAACGTGCCGTGCCGCTGCAAGCTGCTGCAGTGCCACCACGCCGGCTGGCCAGGCTTCAAGCCGCACTACAGCATCGCGCTCCGCTGGCACCGCGTGCAGAGCTCGCAGCTCGCCGCCGCCGGCAATGGAGGAAGCGGACGGCTGTGTTAAGCTGCCGTTAAGCTGCCGCGCGGCCTGACCCACTCTCCATTGTTCGAACAAGTATGAGGAGACGCTTTCGTTTAGCAACCACCGAACGAGGAAGATGATGTGGGTTCTATGTGGTGTTCGCGGGACAACCCACTTAATCCGCTTTCAAATACGCTAGATACGCGGGTGTCCACGAACGCAAGATATGTGGGATTTTAAGCGGGCACCGTGGGCGGCCCACGTCCACTTGCAGCCTGAGTCTGTGTGCATGCATGTAAAGTAAATCCGTGAATGCATGCACACGTACGTATGTACGACTCCAAAAAGGATGTGTTCAGTTCAGAGCCAAACATGCAGGACGCCAGTTTTGATGTAGAGCTAGTTATCTTGTCCTAGTATTTGTTTTTGCGCCATTGCTCTCGACTGGGCAAGGGTTGCATGCAGGGTACAGTCGTCACATTCACAGTTTCACGTACAAAGGTAGAGTAGAGTGGATTCCATTTTCCAGGACGCGGCAGGTACACGACATGCACAGATGCAGGGAGCAGTGCAGCATCACAGGCTTGCACGACGGCGGTCTCCTCCGTGGCATCGATCAGCCATCAGCATCAGCTCGAGCTGCTGAGTCGACCGGCCTCCTCCTCCCGCTGTATCCTGGCCAGGATCTCATGCACAGCGGCCGCAATATCTTCCACAGAGCCCAGCTTGGAGCCATCCTCCACCTACCGTACGTGCAAAACAAAGAAAGATCGATGCAATCACCACCACCGGACGCCGTTCTTATATAGAAACGGAAACAAACCGTCGACGTGCCACGGCTCAATCCGTCGATCTGTCTCCATCACCTTATACTCCATGTAATGATAAACTAAGTAGCATAGGACGTACGGAGAAGGTTAATTACCTTTAGGCTGAAGGAATACAAGACCATGGCGTGGACGGTGGTCACGTTGAGATGGAGCGGCGGGATGCGCAGCTGCTGCAGCCCGGCGACAAGCCTCAGGAGCTGCTTCGGCCGCCGCCGGGAGAGCACCTTGAGGCTCGCGTGGCCTTCCACCATGGTCACCTCGATGTCGGCCACGCCGGCCTCGCTCTTGACGCCGCTCGAATCGGCACCGGAGCCGGCGGCGCTTGCGGTGGCCTGCGTGGTGTTACACGAGGTAGAGTACTGTGGGAAAGTGAAGGAGCTGGCGAAAGGGGATCGGCCGGTGCGGTTCTTGACGCTTTTTTGGACTTCGAGCGATTGGAGGAGCTGCTCCAGCTCCTTCACGTAGTTGATTGCCCCTCCAACGATGGATGCTTGGTCGCCCTAACAAAATGTGAGAGAGCATAATCAACAAAATATACAGTTAATTTCTTAATGATCACCCACTCATTTATTTGAATCATACGATTGAACCAGTGAGGTGTTTTTTTTTTTGCCTCCAACCAGGCCAACCCCTTTTCATTAATCCCTTCGGCTTATTTTTTTTTCGAATTATTAACCCTTTTGTTAATTGCTCAATGAAATGACCGGTTCTTACAGTTAGCAAACAAAAAGGGAACCGAAAGAAATATGCTGAGTTGGGGCATTAGCATGAAACCCGCTGAGAGTGCTCGCCCTAAAACGCTCCTACATGACAAAAATTTACTAACACAATAGGAGCTTGAGAGATGCTAAAATCAATTAAATCATACATATACCACTAATAATGTCTTAATGATTACTCACTCATCTGATACGATTGAAGTTGCATTTTTTTCCCAAAGGGGCGAATCGCCTTTTCATTCATTAGTTGCTCAATCGAAATAACATGTTCTTGCGGATATCCAAAGGGGAATGGAAAGAGAGGTGCGAGTTGGAGCATTAGCAGAACACTCGCTGCGACCGCAAGTGTTGACCGGTTCTTACAACAAAGGGGAAATGTGAAGAGGGTTGTGAGTTTGAACATTAGCAGATACTTGTTGAGAGCGTTGACCGATTCTTATAGCAAAAGGGGAATGGAAAGAGCGCGAGTTGGAAAATCATCAGAAAGCTTGCTATGAGTACCCGATGTCGAAACACTCGTACTGTGCAAAAACCTACTAATAGTGACACTATAGACACTTGAGAGATGCTAAAATCAAGTAAAGCTTATGATGCTTAGTAAAGATAAAATCGATTAGAGCTTATGATGCTTTTTCAAAAAGGAGGTTGAAACCCCGTCCTCTGCATCATTGCGATGCACACAAGCAATTCTTATGAATTATTAAGAGCTTATGATGTTACTAGTAAAGATGAAATCGAGTAGGGCAAATAAGAAGGCAGATAAAATCGAGTAGTACCCTTTGAGCGTAGGATTGTGGCATGAGTGAGCGGAGCGCGGCGAGGTACTCGTTCATCTGGCGGCGGCGGTTGCGCTCGACGGCAATGTGGGTCCTCCGCTGGCTCTCCACCTCCTCCTTGTTCTTGACGATCTTGGTGCGCCTCCGCTTCCTCCTCCCAGGCGCCGCCGCCTTGCCCTCCGAGGACGCCTCAGACTGGTCCCAGCTGGAGACCGGCTCCCACTGATCCTCCGCATTGGGCGCCACGGGAGCGGCCAAAAGCTGTTGATCCCAGTCCTCCAAGAACCCGCCGGCGCCTACCATGTCGCACCAGGGCGCTAGCCCCGGAGCCTGGCCATAGCCGAAGTGGCCTTGCGCGAACACCACGGCCTCCAGCGCCATGCGCGCGCGGGCAAGCGGCAAAAGGTTCACGGCCTGTGAGTGTGAGGGGCGGCCGGAGATCGACAAGACAAGCTAATAGACAGGTGACACACACAGTACGCGGCGCCAGCGACACAGGTACTGATCGGCGTGTGAGGTGGGAGGGAGGGTGGCGAGGGGCGCCCGCGTTTTATAGGGAGCTCGCGGACGGAGGGAGGGATGGGAGGGGACCATCACCAGGCGCGCGCGAGGGCGTTGGTGGTGCGCCGTGCTTTCACTTCGGGGAAGGAATATCAACGGGGACGCGCCCGACCCAACGGTTTAGGCAACAGAATCGGGCAAGGCCAACAAGCGAGAGAGAAGGGAAGGGATCGAGGCGAGGAAAAATATACTCTACTGAAAACTTGGCCCAATGGCAAACAAAGGGCAGAGGGTTGCAAATCCACAGGTCCCGGCAGGGTGTATTTGCAAACTGGGCTGTACGGCTACGGTTTTTTTTCAGGTGCGGGGGTGGGGGAACGGTCAAATTATGCGAGAGTGCGTGGACCGAGAGATTCTCTATGCATCTGCATGCACGGTGGCCCTGCCCGCCCGGGTAACATGCAACGCCAGCTTTGCGCACGCACCTAGCACTAGCGCTAGTACACGCCTTGTCCAGCTTGCTGTCGAGATTTCACGGTGAGAGCCAGCCACCCAAACTAACCTAGGCTAGCTCAAAGCCTCAAATACGTCTACAGCATCACTGCAGCGCCAACTCCTACGTAGGAGTACTGGCTAGATGGCTAGTGCAGTCATATGAAGGTTCGGACTAGCCAGCCAGCCAGCTGCATGCATGCATGCATGTGCTGTGATTTCACCGTTCATGCATCGACCTCCTTCTCCTTGGCCACTTGCACAATTGAACTACGCGCCGGGCCTCATGTGACATCTCGCTACAAAGGTTATATGGCGCATCTGTCTTTCCGTAGCCTGTAGGCAATGTTTTTGCCTGCTCTGCTAGCTTCTTGTGTGCTTGCAGATTAATTAAACAAGCCCAAGTCTAGAATTACCCCTAAGTACAAGCATTCACCCTCTGAAAATAGTACAAACATTAACCTAGTATTATGTATTTTAGGTTGTGGAGCAGAGTGGATGGAGGTCGGCAATGGCCCGGGAGAGGTTTGTTGTTGTGTCGCAAGGGTTTTGGCTAACATCGTCTGGTCGGCAGGATCACGATATCGCTGCCGTTGGGTGGCAACAAGTTGGGCCAGCACATGTGACATGAGGTTTTTGTGGCTTGTTGGATCCATGCCGTCGTTGAGGGGCGTTCTAGGGCTACTCCTCCCGTAGTAGGAACGTTCTTGTTCTCCTTGTAGTGATGGCGGCTAAATGGCATTGGTGCCGACCAAAACTGTCGGTTTGTGGGACTTAGGTGGCATGTTTGTGGGTTGTGTCCTTCCATCAAAGTATACTCCTTTTTTTTGCATGAATAGTGATTCAAGATCGTCTTTTGACAACGAATAGGCTCCAATGCCGCGGTTGGCCAAACAATGGCTCCTTCTAACTTTGCGAGCGAGAGCAAGAAACCGTATCACGCCTGCTCTTCATGTCTAGATACACCACGAGAATTTGGAGTGTGTCGGTAAGTTGGGGAGGCTTACTTGACATTCACCCAGAGCTATGGTCCAACACCCCTACTATAGAAGGGTGAGTAAACTTTTTGAGCTGCTGAAGCTTTGGGTCTCCTATTACACTTATCTCATCACTTGTTTGGAACAAAGGTCTTCCGCCACATCGAGACCCCTCCCATGATCATTTTTTCAAATATAAAATATGAAACTAAAAAAATTAGTGAACTACGGGAGCAAAGATTTGAGTAGCCTCATGTAGGGAGAGTATTGTTCTTATTTTACTGTTCTATTATTTTGCTTTTATTTTGGCTTTGCCTTGTTAGAGTATGTGCACATTCTAACCCCTTAATCAAAGTTTTTGAACAACCACTAGTGGGGGGCGGGGGAGCATCCCCACCTGAATATATTACTCAAAAGATTCACAAAATTACAGTATCATGTCATAATGCGAGGAGAGGTATAACCTTCAAGACTTGGTGGCTTCCTTAACATACAACTCAGAGAATCTAAAATCCAAAGAAAGAAGCCATGAATAATGTTCCTAATAGTAAAACTGAAATTTTGAGTTTCGCCGTGGAAAGCACATGCATTTCTGGAGTCCCAAAGTTTCCATAGAATAGTTAGCAGCACCGATCTCCAAACTGAGGGGTCAAGGCCATCCTATGTTTGGGAGGTCCTATGTTTGAGTTTTGCCGCAGGGCAGGGGAGTGAGATGTGAGCAACATCTTCTACCAGGGCATCACACCTAGGGCGAGTTGCCTAGTTGGTGATGGTCTTGCGTAACAGTTTGGCCTTGGCATTGAGTTGATCTTGGAGGAGGAACTATGTGAAGACCTTCACCTTTGATAGGCACCCGAGGGAACCAAATGGAGAAAGCATAGGGGTCGATTCCGCCTTGAAGAGTGATGATGTTGTAGGCATTGCGTGGGGAAAAGGCAGCCTATGTGTGAGGAAGCGCTGTCGTTGGAGCTTGTTCCTCATTCTTCATTTTTTTTATCTGGTGAAAAGGAAGAGCTATATTGTTGGTGTTTGGGAATAAAATTTGAAATCTATATATGCTCCTTGGGAGGAACGAGGCTGTGTGCAATAGAGCATTGTGCATGGTAGTTTAATTTTTTGTTAGGAAAGATTGACAAGTATTTTTTGCGTAATGATAGAACCCTCTTCATACTAATGAACAATCAATCTATACATTAGATTTCCAATCAAATGATTTGATTGAATCCCGTTTTGTGTTCCGCAAGTCATGTAACCTTCAATTCATTGCCACGCTTGACTCTGACGTTGTTAGATGATGGAACCCCATAAATATAATTTCGCAGAAAAATACACCATAAATATATTAATATTTTGTTGCGAATAAATACAACAGTACCAGATTATGGGGTCCTGAAACCACCATTACTGACAACTCGACGTTAATTATTGTGTCAATGACACGGTGGCGACATCGATACAGTGAAGAAAGATGTTAGCCACACACAATTGTGCCGTATCATATGTACGCAACATGAACAAAAACAGCCGTGTCAGCAACAGGAGAGGGAAAGCGAAAGATGCATGCATCTCTAGACACTGACCAATTCAAGTTGTCATTGTCATGCTATTCCTTATTTGGGCCTGCCGAAATGTAGTATTGTTCGTTCACATTTTCTTCTTCTTCTCCGTTTCACTTCATTTAATCAGCCCCATTTTTTGTACTCCCTCTCTAAACTAATATAAGAGCGTTTAGATCACTATTTTAGTATTCTAAACGCTTTTATATTAGTTTACGGAGGGAGTACTAGATAGATGGCTCTAGTAAATGAAGTTACCGCTTCATCCAATCACCTCTTTGAAATGCCATGCATTCTTTTCTGGAAACACTAATCTTGGACGAATAAATTGCACTTTTGGGGTACGTGGCAGGGCCAAACAAAAAGGTTACAGACACTCCTGTACCGAAAATATAAAGTAATAACAACGTGGTACTTGTTTCAGAAACATGCATGCATTGTCTCAAGACAGCACATAGGCAACCATTGGAATCTCTCCCAAGAAATTTGCAAGCAAGCTGACAAGCTACATTAACAATTTATAACCAGTCTAGGAGCGACAATTCGAGACTACTGTTTATTACACATGGTGGGAGAATAAGAACAAACGCTTCTTGCAATTTTGTAAACAGCATATTGTCGGGGTCGGGTACACGTTAGATCAAGTCCAATTAGGGGAACCTGAAACCGCTCCCAAGGAAACTTTCCCACAAGCCAGTGAAACCAGCGGCAGAACACAGGATTGGGCAAGTGCACTTTGTTTTATTCTTCAGGTGTTGCACAGGTGGATTACAAGTGTACGTTCTCTATTACTTTGTCTGCAATCACACGTCTGGACTCTAGCGACGCCAGGATTAATCAAGTACTCTACTACTCCTACGATTGGTCGCATCCTTTTGTAGATGTAAGATGTAGCAAATGATGCAAGAAATACTAATTATAGAGTGCGTTTGCTTTTGGGCAATGGACACTTTATCAGTGCATCAAGATAATACATAATGCACTATTAGAGGTTTCCTTCAACCATGGATGCGAGTGTAGCTAGCCATCGGATCGGACCTCCTCCATCCTCGATTTTTACTAGTATTTCTGTAAGAGGTTTCTTTTTATCAATTTTTATACGTGTTGGTTGTGCGCATCTTTTTTGCAAAGGCTGGACGATCGCTTGTTGCGGCTGTATAGGTCGATATAACAATTGGATGAAAATGTCCTTTATCAATAAAAGTACCATGTATTTGTTGTATATGGAGTATGGAGTACGTGCTGTGGTGTCCTCTTATAAGATTCTTAACGCCAAAACGTCACAGCTCACCCCCTTCCCCTCGCGTGACCCTCGCGTCGTCTCTCTGAGGCGACTCGAGGGTTCCCAACCCTAGCGCCGCTACCCCCCTTCCCCACTCCTCCTTCCACTCCGCCGCTGCCTGAGGTGCGCCCCCGGCTCGCGCGCGCGTCATCTATGATGGTGGCGGCGGGGATCTGGCTGCTCTGCATCTCGTGGAGGGCCTAGGGCACCGGGGCGGCTGCCCCGGATGGTGTGCCCGGCGTGGATCCCTCGGCAGGTGGCGCCGGTGGGTGCTGGATGGCTGTCCTCTTGGCTGTGTGGGTAGCAAGGGGACAGCGGACGTGGGTCGCGACGCGGTGGTCTCCTCGCGGACCGCATCGGCGTCTTGTGGAGAAGGCCCGCCTCATCTTGCCCGATCTGCTCGATCCTCTTTTGATTCCGGTGGCCGGCGTCCCTCTTGGTGCTGTCCTTCGGCTCGGGTGGTTGGGAGTTCGAGGTTGTGAGTTGGAACCGGGGTAACCCCTTGGCCAGCACGGCGGCCACAGCGAAGTCGACGCCTTTGGCGCCAATCCCCTCCTTGGAGGCTTCGGTGAGGTTCCCCTCCTCCTCTTCCAGCCCCCTGCTTAGTGAAAACTTGGTCCCCTGGTTGGGCGGCGATGGCGTTGCGACGTCGTATTCCTTCTTGGAGGCGTCGTCAGGGGATAGCAGTGGTGGCGGGTGTGGTGGTTCTGGTGGTGGCGGCTGGCGGCTTGTCCCGGCCTTGTTCACTTGCGGCTGCTCCAATGGCTTTCGTCCTGCGCCGTGTGTAGGGTGATGGCATTAGCGCTGCTTCGCAGCTGCTGTTGCCTTTGAGCTGTTCTGTCTACCGCTCTGTATCAGTACATGCCGTGGTGGAACGGTACTTCATCTCACTCATTGTTGGCGGCGAAGATCAGCGGCATGGCGCTGTGGAGGCGCGCCGCCCGATGCGCGGAGATGGACTTGTGCAGGAGGAGGTTGCTGTCTGGCGTCATGGTGACGTCGATGGCGGAGCCTACACAAGGTAGAAGACTCAATACATTCTGAAGACGGACCCGTGGAAGATGGCTGCGACGACACAAGAGTGTGTCTGACCGGATTGTGTCCCAGACCCGATATGTGGCTCAGCTGGGGCTTCCGGCTTTTGATGTTAGGTTTAGGTGAGTGGTTTGGGTAGTGGCCCAACTAGCATCCCTTCATCATATGGATAAGAGTAGCGGCATATGTTGCCGAGATGGTGGGTTCAGGAATATTGTTTGTAATACTTTGTAAGGTCCTCGAGAATAATTAATAAAGTGGCCGTATGGATCTCCCAGATGCAGAGGCCGGGGGTCATCCTCCTTTTCGAAAAAAAAAGATTCTTAACGCCAGGCTCTGATGTGTTCTCCTGGAGAATCTGCACAGATCAAGACTGAAATGTTATTTTATCTCAACGTACACATTAACAAAACTGGTTCCTACGGTTATCGGTCAGGAAGTAAATCTTTTCTGGATTTTTGCTCTGCTGTTTATATCTTGGTGATATCGACAGATTCATTATTGTTCGAACTTATTTCTTCACAATTTTCAAAACTGGAGTTTTCCCAAACCCTAGTGGGCTGGTTACTGATAATTGGCTTGTACGCACATGCAGGTTCATTGGATTTCCAGCGCAAGACTCAACCGTTAACAGTGCTGAAAATTGCTCGTAATTTGCTCGGACAACATTGAAAGCTGTGTTTTGTGCCATCAACATACTGAAGAAACTCTTATGCACTTGTTTTGAGATTGCAATTTTGCCCAAGAATGTTGAAACATCATCATCCCTCAAAGAAAAAGAGGAATTTCAGCTTTTGATGAGATCATGCTCAGTTCTCAGGCAATCCCTAGCCCTAGACATTATCATTTTAGGGAGCTGGAACATCTGGATTCAAAGAAATGGAAAGGTTTTTAGAGGAATAACGCCCAATCTAAATTCTTGGTCTGCTCTTTTTAAACAGGATCTCAACCTTCTTTTGAACCGAGTCAAAGGCAAAAACTTCCGGATTCTCAAGAATTGGATTCATTCTCATTTGTGATGCGGAATTATAGAGCTACTTCATTCTGATTTAATGTTACCTAGAATTGGGATAGGATGTTTTGGTCTTTTTCCTTCCTTTCTTTTTCTCCTGTAAATATTTACTTAATTAATGAAAATTACCATAGAACAATTGTTCTACGGTTTGTGGCTCAAAAGAAAACATTGAAAGCTGTCACGTGTACACATGCATGCTAACACCATCTTTGTCAGCAAAGTGTACAAGGTGTTCACTTCTTCAAAAGCTCAGCCTAATCTCTAGTACGACCATATATATGTTTCCTTCGCGTAGATGTGCGTGTACCACTACAAAGATGGCTACTTGGCTAGACAAGCGGCGAGAAGACAACCATACGCATCAGTATTTTCATGTACAAAGAAACAAATAGATCGTACGGCCTCTAACAATGTAGGTGCACTTTTATATTTCTATCCATAACGTGATTCTCGGCGATCTTTGTCCATTCTGCTCAGGCCTTAATTAGTCTGTACCAAACCATGAGAGAACCATTTCATGCCAAACTATACCAGAAGCACAACAAAAGTGCAACATGCTGCTGATGTGGCGCCATTTGACCATTTCATGGCGAAAACCAGAGACCTGCGCCGCATAACTGGAGGCGGTACGCCGTGTGCAAACAAGATAGTTAATCAGCACAAAATCCTGGAGAGATCGCTTGTGGGGGTTAAATTTGATTTAATGGAGTTTTTTTTTTTTTGCAACTGCAAGTGTGAAATGCAAAATTTGGAAGCATTGCTAACATCTGCCGTCCCCGGTCAATTTCTGGCCTATTGCTGGCCTTAAACAAATGGATCTGGGGCTCTTCGTTTGGGTCAGTAGTCCCTTGCTGACTATTGGAACCTTTTGCTTTACCTCAAGTTTATAGCAACTTGTATGAAGAAAATGTTTCCCGTACAGGCTAGATTCTTCCTATAGCCTTCATCAGGATTAAGGAATACCCTAGCTGGTATATAATAATGCCAACTCCCGAGATTGACATGATTCTTGCAAAACCATATGTGTCCAGTTACAGAGAACATGCATCTGAAGTTTTGAACCAATAGGATGCATATCCTATCTTAAGGCATCTCCAACACCGACCCTAAAACCTCCCGCAACCGTCCGGACCGCGTTGTCCACCCCTCTGTCCCACCCAAAAGGAAGGCAGAGCTTGTGCTTTTGTAGCATCCGGCACTGTTTCCGCGCCAAAATCCCCCACTCTCTTCTACCATTCCCCGCCGCTCTTCGTCCAATTCCCGCTCTTTCTCCCACCTTCTCTTTTCTTCTGTCGCCGACACATGGAACCATCGGAGAACCTGCCGGAGATGGAGCTAGCGGAGCTGACGGAGGATCCGAGCATCACACTCACCCGGAAGATCCGCGCGGAGACACGACAAAATCACCGTGTCAAAGCAAAGGCCGCAAAGGAGGAGAAGCTCAAGAAGCGGTTGACCGCCGGTGGGCCTGGTGGTGGCGATGGGCGTGGAGGTCAAGGCGGACGAGGCGGTCGACGCGGTTGTGGCGGACGCCCGCAGATGGACGCGCTGACAGTACAGATAGCGCCGTAGCCGGAGCCTTACAATCCTCTGTACTACTACGCCACCAAGCAGCTTGGAACCCCTGCCGGTACGGTGCCTTACGTCGTCGGCGTTAATGCGGCGTTGCTCTTCTCCGAGTATTCTTCGCCGCCGCTCGTCCGGGCACGGCTAGAGGCCGGGGAACAGATGGGTGCCCGCACGCTGTTCGCTGCAATTCCAAGGGCGGGGAGTCGGCTTATGACACAGACAGGGAGATGCTCGACATCATCCACGACAGAGGCGAGGGAGGAGGAGGGGGCTATGAGGACCGGAAGGTGGAAGACTCGGAGCCCACCCAGTCCAAAAACTACCAGTAGTAGTAGTCCTACACCCAGATGGCCATGAAGCAGTCCTACACCCAGACCGGCGATGGCACACAGCAACAGCAGCATTGGGCTGCCATAGAGAAGCAGCCCAATGGGGAGGAGGAGGAGGAGGAGGAGGAGGAGGAGGGCGACGGTGATGACGATGACCCGGATGATACAGTCGGCGATCCGAAGAAGAAGGATAGAGGAGAAAGCTTCAACATGCGGGAGGACGAGCTATTGTGCGATGGATGGTTGGCCACTAGCCTCTATCCTATCCATGGCATGGAGCAAAAGGACACAACCTGTTGGAGGAACATTCACATATGGTTCCATGAACACAAGAATTCCGCGCCCTACTACGACGCGGTCATCCGCAACTGTGAATGGAAGTCCCTTGACCATCGATGGTACACCATCCAAGAGGCCGTCTCCAAGTATTGCGGGTAGATATGCTTTAGTTTTGTTGATCACTAGCAGGACATGTATTGTTTTGTTGCTCACTAGATGGATATGCATTGTTTCACTTTGTAGCCTACTCGTGCTTGTGTGGTGTACAAGAAGTTGGAGAAGATTTCCTTCACCGTCATGCATTGTTGGTTGAAGCTTAATTGGCAACCAAAGTGGAACCTTTTCATTACCAAGACCGCCGCCCAAGCCAACGAGGAAGAAACCGGTGACCCTGCTGACCCAACCCAAGAACCGCCAAAGAATGTTAGAAGAAATTTACGGGGCAAGAAGTGGGAGGAGGAGAGGGCGAAGCGAGAAGGTGCGGCGGCCAAACTGACAGAGAGGTTCGAGGAGATCTTGGCGAAAAAGGAGTAGGCATGTGTGAGGCGCTCGAACATCAAGGAGGAGTGGAAGGCGGAGAGGTTCAAGCAGTTGATGGAGGCGACGAAGAAGAAGATCAAGTTCAAAGAGAGGAGGACCATGATCAAAGAGAGGAATACAATGGTCGAGGAGAAGGAGGCCGCACTTGAGTAAAAGAATGTCGCGCTCGAGGAAAAGAGGGTGAAGTTCGCCTCTAATGTGGAGGCACTACAACAATCAGTTATTTTGCCGACATGAAGCCTCTTTGCCGTCAGCTAATTGTCGGGGCAGACGGCAAAGATTATTTTGCCGTCACGAACCTAACGGCAAATGATGAGTGACGGCAAAGATCAGGATTGACTGACGGCAAAGAATGACTAATGGCAAATACATATTTTGCCGTCTATAAAAAAACTGATGACAGCAAAGACATATTTTGCCGTCTGTAAGAAAAACTGATGACGACAAAGACATTTTGCCGTCTGTAAAAAGACTGATGACGGCAAAGATATTTTGTTGTGTGTAAATAAAAACCGCAAGACGGCAAAACAAGAAACACACCTCACGGATCGATCTCTCGGATCGATGAGGTGGCAGGATCTTAGACGCACATCTCACCTACTCAAGCTGTCGGACGCATGCCCCCACCCATGCACTGACCCACACGCGCCTCCAGTACTCCACCCGCCCCCACCCATGACCAAACCAGCCTGGCTGCCCCCACCCCACCCCATCTCCTTTCTCCTTATCCCCCCGCACGAGCTCCCTCCCTCTCTCTCGAACGCATCCAGCGCCCATAGCGTCTCCCTCTCTCTGCCTCACCTCGCTTCGCCACCAGCGCTGGCAGCCCCACCCCAACGTCGATGGCCCCGCCCCTGCGCATCGGCATCCCCGCAAGCCTGCGACGGCCGCGCCCCCATCGCGGCTCCACCCACCGGCGGCCGCCCGTGTCCCTGCCCTCACGGCGCCGCTGGCCTGGGCCCTCCCCCACCGCCCCGAGCAGCCAGGGCACCGCTGGTGCTCCCCCGTTGCGCTGAGCCGCCGCACATGGCTGGCCCTGCTCCCTAGCACCACCGGCCCTGACGCCTTGGTTGGGGAACGCAGTAATTTCAAAAAAAATTCCTACAATCACGCAAGATCTATCTGGGTGATGCATAGCAATGAGAGGCGAGAGTGTTGTCTACGTACCCTCGTAGACCAAAAGCGGAAGCATTTCAATAACGCGGTTGATGCAATCGTACTTCTTCACGATCCAACCGATCAAGTACTGAATGTACGACACCTCCGTGTTCAACACACGTTCAGCTCGATGGCGTCCCTTGTGCTCGTGATCCAGTTGAGGATGAGGGTGAGTTCCGTCAGCACGACAGCATGGCAACGATGATGATGATGTTACCAGCGCAGGGCTTCGCCTAAGCACTATGATGGTATGATCGAGGTGTGTAACCGTGGGGGGGGGGGGGGGGGGGAGGGGGGCACCGCACACGGTTAAGAGAAACTTGTGTGTCTTTGGGGTACCCCCTGCCCCCGTATATAAAGGAGGGAGGGAGAGAGGCCGGCCCCCTAGGGGCGCGCCAAGTGTATGGAGTCCTACTAGGACTTCCAAGTCCTAGTAGGAATCCTTTCCCTTTTAGGAGTAGGAGAGAAGGAAGGAGAGAGGGAGTAGGAAAGGGCAAGGGGGGCGCCCCCTTCCCCTAGTCCAATTCGGACCCATGGGGGGCGCCACCTCCCTTGGCCTGCCTCCTCTATTTCCCGTATGGCCCAATAAGGCCCATTACTTCTCCCGGTGAATTCCCATAACTCCTCGGCACTCCGAAAAATACCCGAATCACTCAGAACATTTCCGATGTCCGAATATAGCCTTCCAATTTGTCGATCTTTACTTCTCGACCATTTCGAGACTCCTCGTCACGTCCGTGATCTCATCTGGGACTCCGAACAAACTTCGGTCATCAAAACACATTAACTCATAATACAATCGTCATCGAACATTAAGCGTGCGGACCCTATGGGTTCGAGAACTATGTAGACATGATCGAGACACATCTCCGATCAATAACCAATAGCGGAACCTGGATGCTCATATTGGCTCCTACATATTCTACGAAGATCTTTATCGGCCAAACCGCATAACAACATACATTGTTCCCTTTGTCATCGGTATGTTACTTGCCCGAGATTCGATCGGCAGTATCATCATACCTAGTTCAATCTCGTTACCGGCAAGTCTCTTTACTCGTTCTGTAATACTTAATCTTGCAACTAACTCATTAGTCACATTGCTTGCAAGGCTTATAGTGATGAGCATTACCGAGAGGGCCCAGAGATACCTCTCGGAAACACGGAGTGACAAATCCTAATCTTGATCTATGCTAACCCAACAAACACCTTCGGAGACACCTGTAGAGCATCTTTATAATCACCCTTTTATGTTGTGTCGTTTGATAGCATACAAGGTGTTCCTCCGGTATTCGGGAGTTGCATAATCTCATAGTCTGAGGAACATGTATAAGTCATGAAGAAGTAGTAGCAATGAAACTGTAACAATCATAATGCTAAGCTAACGGATGGGTCATGTCCATCACATCATTCTCCTAATGATGTGATCCCGTTCATCAAATGACAACACATGTCTATGGTTAGGAAACATAACCATCTTTGATTAACGAGCTAGTCAAGTAGAGGCATACTAGGGACACTATGTTTTGTCTATGTATTCACACATGTACCAAGTTTCTGGTTAATACAATTCTAGCATGAATAATAAACATTTATCATGAAATAAGGAAATAAATAATAACTTTATTATTGCCTCTAGGACATATTTCCTTCAGTCTCCCACTTGCACTAGAGTCAATAATCTAGTTCACATCGCCATGTGATTTAACACCAATAGTTCACATCTGTATGTGATTAACACCCATAGTTCACATCGCCATGTGACCAACACCCAAAGGGTTTACTAGAGTCAATAATCTAGTTCACGTCGCTATGTGATTAACACCCAAAGAGTACTAAGGTGTGATCATGTTTTGCTCATGAGAGAAGTTTAGTCAACAAGTCTATCATATTCAGAGCCGTATGTATTTTGCAAATATTCTATGTCTACAATGCTCTGCATAGAGCTACTCTACCTTATTGCTCCCACTTTCAATATGTATCCAGATTGAGACTTAGAGTCATCTGGATCGGTGTAAAATCTTGCATCGACATAACTCTTTACGACGAACTCTTTATCACCCCCATCACCGAGAAACATTTCCTTAGTCCTCACTAAGGATAATTTTGACCGCTGTCCAGTGATCTACTCTTAGATCACTATTGTACTGATCGCACACGAACACGTCACCGTGTACCTCCAACGCTGAGGGTGATGCACCGCAGCTCATGTCGAAGGAGACCCGGCCGGAAGCGCGGTACGCAGGCAATCCGGCGGGTACTTTTAAGGACCCGAAACCCTACACGCCCGGGAGGGACCCCGTCTGGGCACGTGACGGCTATGGGTTGCCCTAGGTCGACCTGTTCGCCCCTAGGGCCTTGAGGTTCGCCACCCTGCAAACGAAGAACGAACGAAGAATGAGAAGAAGAAGAACAAGGGTTAAGGAGAAAAGATAAAAGATAAAAAGTGGTAGATGATTGTTCGATTGTGTGTTGTTCAATCAGCCGTCACCCCTTAGGTATATAAGAGGCGGCTGGACTTCCCGTGCAAGGAAATTGTTCGGATTCACGTCCAAAACCCTAGCCAAATTCGGATTGGTTTCATCTGAACTTTCCAAAACTGTTCAGTCCAAAACTGGCTGCACCTTGCGGGTCTTTTTTGTGGTGGTAAACGACCTCAGATGGAAACGAGTCCAAAAGAAATCTTGACCGTTTCGACGAGACTAACAACTTTCATGTTGAACATGTTTTCATCAGAGGTCATCTCGAGGGTCAAATCGCTCACGCAAAACAGCTAATTATTCACGCAGCTCATCACACATACCCACATATGTGTCTGGTTCCGGGCATCATATTTTGCTCAGTGAAGAGTCGCTCATTGCGGGCACTAACTTTTTCATACGACCTCGCATTGGGATGATCTTCATTTCAAATTTGATCGTTTGGACGAGACGCACAACTTTCATGTTGAAACCTTCTCCATTTGAAGTAATCTTCATTGGGCTTCTGGCCATTCTTTAATCTGGTGTCGACATGAGCATCTCTGAACTTGTCATAACTTTTACATCCAAGCTCCGTTTAGACCATCTTCATATTCATCTTCATCTTCTCGAAGAGAGCCATCTCATGATGACTTTCAATAGTAAGTTTGAATTAATCTTGACATAGCTTCAAGCCACTCTTTATAAACGTGCCACTTTTGAGCGTCAACACATGCCCCCTTGTTTTTCGGCAAAGCTAGCATGCCGAAAAATAACTTGTACTAAGTTTGTTCTAAGGACGATGTCAACACTCCATCGACCATTTATATGTTCTTAGGACGATAAGTATATATCCGCCATGTCTTGCGTGAACTTTCTGATGCAAACTTGGGTGAAACCTTCTCGGCTTCATTAACAGTCCGACACTAAAGTTCCATAGATATGTATCTCAAGGTCATCCTCCGAACCATATTGTTCACCATTTTGCTAGAATTTTGTAGATAATCAATAATAAACTTTCTCCAATCCTTACTTTCGCTTGCATAAGAAAAATTCATTAGTGGCCGAAGCGGTAGACTTCAGTTCGGCCTTACCTATTCTGACGAGACTAAGCATCGACTGTTGATAGAAATACAATGCACCATGAGTAACATAGTAGCCGGATGCTTTGCTGTGCCAACTCTTTTGAATTGTCATGTCTAGATGTGGCAATAATTTCAAAGCAACCCAAGGAGGATATTAAATCTAGACGTGCCTCAAGATAAACTATAAGTGATTCGTAAAAATATTGATAACCCTTGGATATTTGTTGCACTACTCATAATGAATCACCGAAAGCCTCAATATGTATAGCACCTATAGCAAGTAAAAGATTCAATCTGAATAACAATGCATATTCGGCTTTGATTAATCGTGCATAAAAATATTCTAAGCGGCATAAGGCTTCAAAAATAGTACCATAAGGAGATATATAAACAACACCAACACTTTGGCCATTGCTATGAATTGAACCATCAAAACATAATCTCCATAGTACTACAGAGACAAGGCTAATATCAATATTATGCATGACATTAATCTGATGTTCAGCAATAAAATCAACTATGATTTGGCCTCTTATATATCTCAAAGATGCATAAGCCAAATCATATCCAAACAAAGTATAAGACTACTAACCAATTCTGCAGCTATGAATTGGTCTATGCAGCATATATTCAATGACATCGGTCATGATGTCTCAACTCCATTCAATCATAATATAGGCATACATATAAATTTCCATGAGCATGTACCTTGTCTCGCTCTCCAATCAAACTAAGGATGATGTTAGAATACTACACCGGTCATGCATTGACATACTCTTAGGACGATAGATAAATATTGGCCATTACTATGTAAACTTCATTCAAAGCACATATAGCCGAAATAAACAAATGAAATGAAAAATCAAGTTTTTCGGCCCTTTGGATCAGCAACAAACTTGTAGCTAATCAAATGTATAGTGACTTGGTAATACCCTTTCATGACGTAAGAAATTATATTGCATCCATGGATTAAAATAAGCCCATTGAGGGTTACCAATCATACCTGATGACGAATTCCATGGCATAGGCGTTAATGGCATAGTTGAAGAATATGGATAATGTGTAGACCAAAGATGTTGAAATCTTCGGCTTGGTCCTTCATAGTTTCCACTCTTTTCCTTCTTCACCTTTGCCACACTTCTTGTAATGGAAGCTTGCACATAATTCTTACTTTGAGCACTTCCTTTGGGAACCCATGCCATGTTCCTCTCTACAAGTTCTTGTGCACTAAGTTTTTGTAATTTCTTCTTTTGCCAATACAATAAGCCGAGCAGGCATCTCGGCTGTGATTCTGTGACCAATGGAAATTCCTTTTTGGCCTTGTGCACTCTCAACTTCTTTTCTTCAGATTTGGCACTTCGACTCTCAATAATTGGTTGCTTTGTCTCATTTTCTTTAGTAGCCAATGTCAACACTTTAATTGGCTCTTTTTTATTCGAGATCAAATCTGAAGTAGCACACTTACGGCCATCTCTTTTCACGCGGTAAACTTGCTTTACCACCTCTTTCTTCTTCCCCGAGCTCTGGACCGATTCCTTATGATTGAAACGGTCTTTGACGCATGATTGTTCAAATGTTGATCTTCTTGGAGCTGCATAGTATTGGTGAGATGGTCTAAAATAAGATGGAGAATGTGCCCTTGTATCATACCTATCCCATGATGAATATTGATCTATATGGGCATAGGGAGGCATCCACGACATTGGCATTGGCGGCCCAAAATATGGATATGAATATGTTGCATTAAAATTGTCATTTTGCCAATACCAATCCTCATATTTGCGCCTTGGGGTGATCTTGGTTTCTTTGCATGATTTGGCCGATAAGCATTCTTCTCTTCACTCTTCTTTTGATATTTTTCCAATAGTTAAGCGAAGGTGATTTTTGATCTCTTACACTTGCGCTTATTTCGGCCTTTATTTTCTTTTGGTTTGCTTTCATCGATCATTGGATTTGCTTGCTGCCCCCCGGTCCTTGGCGTCTCCATTATAGGTTCGATGGAATTCTTGCCCTCAAGATTATGTTCATTATGCTCTTCAATAGCTTCTTTACTTGAAAGCTTGATCCTGTCACATGCAGCTTTTACCTTCTCTTTAAATGGATCGACTTGAAGCAGCCGATGCAAAAACTTTTTGCCATTAGGACCAATCGGAATAGACTGGTCATCTCTTGGTATTTCAACAAATTTCAATCGTCCTTCTCAATGGCTGATTTAACTATTTGATGAAACATGTTGCAATCCTCAAAATTATGCTTGGACGAATTATGCAACTTACAGTACATTCATCTCTGGATTGATGGCTTGACATGGTGATCAAGAATTATAATGTAATTATTTTTCAGCAACAAATCAAATATTTGATCACACATGCTTAAATTGAAGGTATACTTCTTATCGTTTAGCCGGTCTTGTTGTGAGAACGGCTTTGGAGGTAAGCAAACGAATGGTTCGGATTTGGAATCTCCCCATTCAGCTATGCAATGTGTTTTGCACTCTATGTCCGATGTCTTTCCATAAGATATTATAATAGCATCGGTTTTCTCAAAAGAATTTAACCTTGGCTTTAAATTTCTGAAACTAAAATAGTTAGAGCATACATGTCTCAATGGAGACCAAATCCAAGCCAAGTAATAAATAAGCAAAGCTACCCAATTAGATATGAACTTTAGATAATGCAATAGGGAAAGCGTTGGCTGCAATAATAAGTCACTATCAGTCTCTTTGAATGGTACAATATATTGACTAATATGCTTATTAATAATTTTATTGCTAACAAGTAAATTACCCTTCTTCATTGGTCTTTGAAAATTACTTATGATAATTTTTCTAATAGATGCATCAACAATAAAGTTGTGACCAAATCTGAACATAGGTAAATCACTTGCTAGACATACCTCTTCAAATATGTTGGGAGAGCATGATGATTGCATGTGATGAATAATATCGTGCTTTGCCTTTGGATGGCTCCCCAACGCCTCTTCGTCATCTTTTTCTTGATCCCATGCATCATTACGCTGAAGATTTTTGTCGGCCGAACTTTGTTCGGCTACTTGTTCTTGTCCTTGAAGCTTGTCAATTTCTACGGCATGGAACTCACAGGGCAGGAAGTAGGTTCCATTAACTTCAGAAAAATCAAACAACGTTGTTTTCCTATGCTTGCCATGCCCTTTCTCAATAATGCTTGCCTCGTTGGATTTGATGGATTCCGAATATACACTACTTGATTCGGCTTTTTCAATCGAAGCACTTTCATGTTCCGAATCATCCTTCTTTTCATTGATACTACCAGTTGACAATGCTTCTTTTATCTGAGTCAATTCTTTTTCTATTTGTTTCTGGCGGCGAGCGGCAAAATTACCTTCAAGCTTTTTCTCAATTTCAGCCCACTCCGGATATGATTGCCCCCCAATGCTTTTAGATTCTTTCGGCAATGACACACGGGTGTTGCCGAAATTTTGCAATTGTGTAGGGGGTGTATAATATGATGTAGTACTAGGTGAAGGCATATGCATTGTTGTAAGACCATACTTTTGCTCGCCAATTTTATCAATTGGCAAATATTCATCTTCTTGCAAAACTCTTGCTTTTATTGCGATATAATCAGGAAATAGCCCCTTCTCATGTTGTTCAAGGCAAAGAGCACTAATTCTCTTATTTTGGGATAAACTCTTCAATGCAACCACCACTACATCATCTTCTACAATATTGGGCACAACCGCTCCTGTAAAATTTACATTTATTCGGCTATAACCAGGAAGGTGTGAAGCCGAATTATGAGCATCTACAGTTGTGTATGGTACCGAAAAATTACTAACATGAGGTGTAGCATATGACGGTTGAGAGTAACTGGCCGAATAACTAGTAGTAGCATGGCCAATTCTCCCATCCATCGGCAAGGTTGGATTCACATATTGCAAATTAGTTGCCGATGAATAAAAAGGTGAAACACTTTCTTGTATGCTATTGGAAATTTTAACATGAGGTGTGTCAAATTGATTAACCAAACCCATCATGTTGTTCATCGGCATATGGATTTGTGGGGTTGCCGATGCATGAAAGTTTGGATACATATGTTGTACGTTGTTAAAATCATAAGAATTTGAAGCATGAAGATTATTTTGCATCAGCCCATCGCATAATTAGATGCATGATTGATAAAACTAGGGCTAGCCGATACATTATGCTCATTAGGTGATCCAGCAACAACATATGTATTATTTACATCTACAAAGGGGAATTGGGTATTCATATTACCTTTGTAGATTGCAGCAACTTGATGATGATCTCTTCGTAGCAAGAATGGGCTGGAGACTGTTCAAAGCTTGATCCCCAGCGAAGTCGCCAAAAAGTGTGTTGATACACAAACATGTCACGTGTACCCTCGACGCCGGGGGTGATGCAGCGCAGCTCACATCGAAGGAGACCCGGCCGGAAGCGCGATACGCAGGCAATCCGGTGGGTGCTTTTGAGGACCCGAAACCCTACACGCTGGGGAGGGGACCCCGTCTGGGCGCGCGGCGGCTATGGGTTGCCCTAGGTCGACCTGATCGCCCCTAGGGCCTCAGGTTCGCCGCCCTGCAAACGAAGAACGAACGAAGAACGAGAAGAAGAAGAACAAAGGTTAAGGAGAAAAGATAAACGATAAAAAGTGGTAGATGATTGTTAGATTGTGTGTTGTTCAATCGGCCGTCACCCCTTAGGTATATAAGAGGCGGCTGGACTTCCCGTGCAAGGAAAAGGTTTGGATTCACGTCCAAAACCCTAGCCAAATTCGGATTGGTTTTATCCGAACTTTCCAAAACTGTTCGGTCTAAAACTGGTTGCACCTTGCGGGTCTTGTTTGTGGTGGTAAACGACCTCAGATGGAAACGAGTCCAAAAGCAATATTGACCGTTTCAACGAGACTAACAACTTTCATGTTGAACATTTTTTCATCAGAGGTCATCTAGAGGGTCAAATCGCTCACGCAAAACAGCTAATTATTCACGCAGCTCATCAGACATACCCACATGTGTCTCGTTCCGGGCGTCATATTTTGCTCAGTGAAGAGTCGCGCTGTGCGGGCACTAACTTTTGCATACGGCATCAGATTGGGATGATCTTTATATCAAAATCGATCGTTTTGATGAGACGCACAACTTTCATGTTGAAACCTTCTCCATTTGAAGCCATCTTCATTGGGTTTCTAGCCATTCTTTAATCTGGTGTCGACATGAGCATCTCTGAACTTGTCATAACTTTTACATCCAAGCTCCGTTTTAGACCATCTTCATATTCATCTTCATCTTCTCGAAGAGAGCCATCTCATGGTGACTTTCAATAGTAAGTTTGAATTAATCTTGACATAGCTTCAAGCCACTCTTTATAAACGTGCCACTTTTGAGCGTCAACATGTACCCCCTTGCCAAACTCATGGTAATGTACACAATAGGTCTGGTACACATCACATCATACTTTATAGAACCTATGACTGTGGCATACGGAATAACTTTCATTCTCTTTCTATCTTCTGCCGTGGTCGGGCTTTGAGTCTTACTCAACTTTACACCTTGTAATATAAGCAAGAACTCCTTCTTTGACGGATCTATTTTGAACTCTTTCAAAATCTTGTCAAGGTATGTACTCATTGAAAAAACTTATAAAGCGTCTTGATCTATCTCTATAGATCTTGATGCCCAATATCTATGCAACTTCACCGAGGTCTTTCTTCGAAAAACTCTTATTCAAGTATCCCTTTATGCCATCCAGAAATTCTATATCATTTCCAATCAACAATATGTCATCCACATATAATATTAGAAATGCTACAGAGCTCCCACTCACTTTCTTGTAAATACATACTTCTCCAAAAGTCTGTATAAAACCATATGCTTTGATCACACTATCAAAGCGTTTATTCCAACTCCGAGAGGCTTGCACCAGTCCACAAATGGATCACTGGAGCTTGCACACTTTGTTAGCACCCTTTGGATCGACAAAACCTTCTGGTTGCATCATATACAACTCTTCTTCCAGAAATCGATTCAGGAATGCAGTTTTGACATCCATCTACCTGATTTCATAAAATATGGCAACTGCTAACATGATTCAGATGGATTTAAGCATCATTACAGTTGAAAAAATCTCATTGTAGTCAACACCTTGAACTTGTCGAAAACCTTTTGTGACAAGTCGAGCTTTGTAGATAGTAACACTACTATCAGTGTCCGTCTTCCTCTTGAAGATCCATTTTTTTTCTATGGCTTGCTGATCATCGAGCAAGTCCACCAAAGTCCACACTTTGTTCTCATACATGGATCCCATCTCAGATTTCATGGCCTCAAGCCATTTCGCGGAATTTGGGCTCATCATCACTTCCTCATAGTTCGTAGGTTCATCATGGTCTAATAACATGACTTCCAGAATAGGATTACCGTACCACTCTGGTGGGGATTGTACTCTGGAATACCTACGAGGTTTGGTAATAACTTGATCTAAAGTTTCATGATCATCATCATTAGCTTCCTCACTAATTGGTGTAGGAATCACTGGAACTGATTTCTGTGATGAACTACTTTCCAATTCAGGAGAAGGTACAATTACCTCATCAAGTTCTACTTTCCTCCCACTCACTTCTTTCGAGAGAAACTCCTTCTCTAAAAAGGATCCATTCTTAGCAACAAAGATTTTGCCTTTGGATCTGTGATAGAAGGTGTACCCAACAGTTTCCTTTAGGTATCCTATGAAGACGCACTTCTCCGAATTGGGTCCGAGCTTATCAGGTTGAAGCTTTTTCACATAAGCATTGCAGCCCCAAACTTTAAGAAATGACAACTTTGGTTTGTTACCAAACCATAGTTCATAAGGCGTCGTCTCAACGGATTTTTGATGGTGCCCTGTTTAAAGTGAATGCAGTTGTCTCTAATGCATAACCCCAAAACGATAGTGGTAAATCAGTAAGAGACAACATAGATCGCACCATATCTAATAAAGTGTGGTTATGACGTTCAGACACACCATTACGCTGTGGTGTTCTAGGTGGCGTGAGCTGTGAAACTATTCCACATTATTTTAAATGAAGGCCAAACTCGTAACTCAAATATTCTCCTCCACGATCAGATCGTAGAAACTTTATTTTCTTGTTACAATGATTCTCCACTTCACTATGAAATTCTTTGAACTTTTCAAATGTTTCAGACTTGTGTTTCATTAAGTAGATATACCCATATCTGCTTTAAAAAATCAAATCATTTGTGAAGGTCAGAAAATAATGGTACCCGCCACGAGCATCAACACTCATTGGATCGCATACATCGGTATGTATTATTTCCAATAAGTCACTAGCTCGTTCCATTGTTCCGGAGAACGGAGTTTTAGTCATCTTGCCCATAAGGCACGGTTCGCAAGTATCAAATGATTCATAATCAAGTGATTCCAAAGGTCCATCTTTATGGTGTTTCCTCATGCGCTTTACATTGATATGACCCAAACGACAGTGCCACAAATAAGTTGCCCTATCATTATCAACTTTGCATCTTTTTGGCATCAAAATTATGAATATGTGTATCATTACGATCGAGATTCAATAAACCATCAACATTGGGTGTATGACCATAGAAGGTTTTATTCATGTAAATAGAATAACAATTATTCTCTGTCTTAAATGAATAACCGTATTGCAATAATCATGATCTAATCATATTCATGCTCAACGCAAACACCAAATAACATTTATTTATGTTCAACACTAATCCCGAAAGTATAGAGAGTGTGTGATGATGATCATATCAATCTTGGAACCACTTCCAACACACATCGTCACTTCACCCTCAACTAGTGTCTGTTTATTCTGTAACTCCTGTTTCGAGTTACTAATCTTAGCAACCGAACAAGTATCAAATACCCAGGGCTACTATGAACACTAGTAAACTACACATCAATAACCTATATATCAAATATACCTTTGTTCACTTTGCCATCCTTCTTATCCACCAAAATATTCGGGTTAACTCTGCTTCTAGTGACCATTTCCTTTGCACTAGAAGCACTCAGTTTCAGGCTTAGGTCCAGCTTTGGGCTTCTTCACGGGAGTGACAACTTGCTTGCCATTCTTCTTGAAGTTCCCTTTCTTTCCCTTTGCCCTTTTCTTGAAACTAGTGATCTTGTTTAATCATCGACACTTGATGCTCTTTCTTGATTTCTACCTTCGTCGATTTCAGCATCATGAAGAGCTCGGGAATCGTTTTCGTCATCCCTTGCATACTATAGTTCATCACGAAGTTCCATAAACTTGGTGATGGTGACTAGAGAACTATGTCAATCACTTTCTTATCTGGAAGATTAACTCCCACTTGATTCAAGTGATTGTAGTACTCCTCCATATTTTGGGCAAAGTACTTGTTAGAGGTCTCACACCTCTTGACACAGGCATGAGTCTGAAATACCAATTTCAGCTCTTGGAACATCTCATATGCTCCATGACGTTTCAAAAACGTTTTTGAAGTCCCGGTTATAAGCCGTAAAGTATGGTTCACTAAACTATCAAGTAGTCATCATATTGAGCTAGCCAAACGTTCATAACGTTGCATCTACACCTGTAATAGGTCTGTCACCTAGAGGTGCATCAAGGACATAATACTTCTATGCAGCAATGAGGATACACCTCAGATCACGGACCTAGTCCGCATCATTTCAACTATCATCTTTCAACTTAGTTTTCTCTAGGAACATATAAAAAAACATAGCGAAGCTATAACGCGAGCTATTGATCTACAACATAATTTGCAAAATACTATCAGGACTAAGTTCATGATAAATTAAAGTTCAATTAATCATATTACTTAATAACTCCCACTTAGATAAACATCCCACTAGTCATATAAATGATCACGTGATCCAAATCAACTAAACCATGTCCGATCATCACGTGAGATGGAGTAGTTTTCAATGGTGAACATCACTATGTTGATCATATCTACTATATGATTCACGCACGACCTTTCGGTCTCAGTGTTCCGAGGCCATATCTGCATATGCTAGGCTCGTCAAGTTTAACATGAGTATTCTGTGTGTGCAAACCTGGCTTGCACCTGTTGTATGTGAACGTAGAGCTTATCACATCGATCATCACGTGGTGTCTCAACACGAAGAACTATCACAACGGTGCATACTCAGGGAGAACACTTATACCTTGAAATTTTAGTAAGGGATCATCTTATAATGCTATCGCCGTACTAAGCAAAATAAGATGCATAAAAGATAAACATCACATGCAATCAAAATATGTGACATGATATGGCCATCATCATCTTGAGCTCATGATCTCCATCACCGAAGCATCGTCATGATCTCCATCGTCACCGGCGCGACACCTTGATCTCCATTGTAGCATTGTTGTCGTCTCGCCATATATTGTTACTACGACTATCGCTACCGCTTAGTGATAAAGTAAAACAATTACATGGCGATTGCATTGCATACAATAAAGCGACAACCATATGGCTCCTGCCAGTTGCCGATAACTTTGTTACAAAACATGATCATCTCATACAACAATTTATATCACATCATGCCTTGACCATATGACATCACAGCAAGCCCTGCAAAAACAAGTTAGATGTCCTCTACTTTGTTGTTGCAAGTTTTACGTGGCTGCTACGGGCTTCTACCAAGAACCATTCTTACCTACGCATCAAAACCACAACGATTTTTCATCAAGTGTGTTGTTTTAACCTTCAACAAGGACCGGGCGTAGCCACACTCGATTCAACTAAAGTTGGAGAAACAAACACTCACTAGCCACCTGTGTGCGAAGCACGTCGGTAGAACCAGTCTCGCGTAAGCGTACGCGTAATGTCAGTCTGAGCCTCTTCATCCAACAATACCGCCGAACCAAAGTATGACATGCTGGAAAGCCGTATGACTATTATCGCCCACAACTCTTTGTGTTCTACTCATGCATATAACATTTACGCATAGACCTGGTTCTGATGACACTGTTGGGGAACGCAGTAATTTCAAAAAAAATCCTACAATCACGCAAGATCTATCTAGGTGATGCATAGCAACGAGAGGGGAAAATGTTGTCTACGTAACCTCGTAGACCAAAAGCGGAAGTGTTTCTGTAACGCGGTTGATGTAGTCGAACTTCTTCGCGATCCAATCAACAAGTATCGAACATATGGCACCTCCGCGTTCAACACACGTTCAGCTCGATGATGTTCCTCGTGCTCTTGATCCAGTTGAGGACGAGGGTGAGTTCTATCAGCACAACGGCGTGGCGACGGTGATGATGATGTTATCGGCGAAGGGTTTTGCCTAAGCACTATGATGGTATGATCGAGGTGTGTAACTGTAGGGGGGGCACCGCACACGGTTAAGAGGAACTTGTGTATCTTTGGGCTGCCCCCTGCCCCCGTATATAAAGGAGGGAGGGAGAGAGGCCGCCCCCCTAGGGGCGCGCCAAGTGTATGGAGTCCTACTAGGACTTCCAAGTCCTAGTAGGAATCCTTTCCCTTTTAGGAGTAGGAGAGAAGGAAGGAGAGAGGGAGTAGGAAAGGGCAAGGGGGCGCTGGCCCCTTCCCCTAGTCCAAGTCGGACCCATGGGCAGGGCGGGGGGGGGGGGGCACGTCCCCTTGGCCTGCCTCCTCTATTTCCCGGTGAATTCCCTCCCCGCTACTCCAAAAAATACCCGAATCGCTCGGAACCTTTCCGATGTCCGAATATAGCCTTCCAATATATCGATCAAAACGTCTCGACCATTTTGAGACTCCTCATCATGTCCGTGATCTCATTCGGGACTCCGAACAAACTTCAGTCATCGAAACACATAACTCATAATACAATCGTCGTCGAACGTTAAGTGTGTGGACCCTATGGGTTCGGGAACTATGTAGACATGACCGAGACACATCTCCGATCACTAACCAATACTGGAACCTGGATGCTCATATTGGATCCTACATATTCTACTAAGATCTTTATCGGTCAAACCGCATAACAACATACGGTGTTCCCTTTGTCATCGGTATGTTACTTGCCCGAGATTCGATCGTCGGTATCATCATACCTAGTTCAATCTCATTACCATCAAGTCTCTTTACTTGTTCCTTAATAATTCATCTTGCAACTAACTCATTAGTCACATTGCTTGCAAGTCTTATAGTGATGAGCATTACCGAGAGGGCCCAGAGATACCTCTCAGAAACACAGAGTGACATATCCTAATCTTGATCTATAACAACCCAACAAACACCTTCGGAGACACCTGTAGAGCATCTTTATAATTACCCTTTTATGTTGTGATGTTTGATAGCACACAAGGTGTTCCTTCGGTATTCGGGAGTTGCATAATCTCATAGTCTGAGGAACATGTATAAGTCATGAAGAAAGCAGTAGCAATGAAGCTGTAACGATTCATAATGCTAAGCTAACGGATGGGTCATGTCCATCACATCATTCTCCTAATGATGTGATCCCGTTCATCAAACGACAACACATGTCTATGATTAGGAAACATAACCATCTTTGATTAACGAGCTAGTTAAGTAGAGGCATACTAGGGACACTGTGTTTTGTCTATGTATTCACACATGTACTAAGTTTCCGGTTAATACAATTATAGCATGAATAATAAACATTTATCATGAAATAAGGAAATAATAACTTTATTATTGCCTCTAGGGCATATTTCTTTCACCCTTCCCCCTCTTCGCCCCGGCCCCCGTCGACACGAGAAGCCGCCGGCGTCCGCAGCGCTACGCCCGGCTTCGCGCGCCGCTCGCCGTCGACCACCAGGAGGCGCTCGCCTCCGCCTCCGTTGCTATCATGCGCCACCAACTTCCCGTGCCGCGGGATTCCGCCTCCTATGTTCTCCCCTACCGGCGGCGGGGCTTGGCATCGATGGAGTTGGCAGGGTCCAATGGATCCAGTGCCCAGACAAGGTTGGCGAGATCCGGTACGGCGGCGGACGGCTGGAGCTCCTCAGGCGTCGGTGGTTGATGACCCGCAAGTGTAGGGGATCTATCGTAGTCCTTTCGATAAGTAAGAGTGTCGAACCCAACGAGGAGCAGAAGGAAATGATAAGCGGTTTTCAGTAAGGTTTTCTCTGCAAGCACTGAAATAGTAGGTGATAGATAGTTTTGTGATAAGATAAATAGTAATGAGCAAAAAGTAAATAAAGTAAATATAGTGCAGCAAGGTGGCCCAATCCTTCATGATTGGGGCATGAATATAACATTGACTTATGCCTCCCCCAAGCTTGAGTGATGCTTTATCCTTCACAAGGCTAGAAATTATATATGTAATTACGATCACGATGAACAAGATGCATAGGATAGAACTTCTGGTGAAATTCCAACTTCAATCACTTATAATTCCAAGATCTCGTATCATCACATAGCCTATACCATGTCATTGCATCTCCCTTCAAAGATAAAGGGAAGACCTTCCTTTTGACAACATCATCAGGAATACCTGCAAGCTTAAATAATCCACAAACTTCATCCACAAACTTCATCCACAAGTGTAGGGGATCTATCGTAGTCCTTTCGATAAGTAAGAGTGTCGAACCCAACGAGGAGCAAAAGGAAATGATAAGCGGTTTTCAGTAAGGTTTTCTCTGCAAGCACTGAAATAGTAGGTGATAGATAGTTTTGTGATAAGATAAATAGTAACGAGCAAAAAGTAAATAAAGTAAATAAAGTGCAGCAAGGTTGCCCAATCCTTTATGTAGCAAAGGATAAGCCTGGACAAATTCTAATAATGAGGAAGGAGCTCCTGAGGACACATTGGGAATTATCGTCAAGCTAGTTTCATCACGTTCATAAGATTCGCGTTCGGTACTTTGATAATTTGATATGTGGGTGGACCGGCACTTGGGTACTGCCCTAACATGGACAAGCATCCCACTTACGATTAACCCCTATTGCAAGCATCCGCAACTACAAAAAGGAGTATTAAGGTAAACCTAACCACAACATGAAACATATGGGTCCATATCAACCCCTAACGAAGCAACGCATAAACTAGGGTTTAAGCTTCTGTCACTCTAGCAACCCATCATCTACTTATTACTTCCCTATGCCTTCCTCTAGGCCTAAATAATGGTGAAGTGTCATGTAGTCGACGTTCACATAACACCACTAGAGGAGAGACAACATACATCTCATCAAAATATCGAACGAATACCAAATTCACATGACTACTAATAGCAAGACTTCACCCATATCCTCAGGAACAAATGTAACTACTCACAAAGCATATTCATGTTCATAATCAGAGGTGTAATAATATGCATGAAGGATCTGAACATATGATCTTCCACCAAGTAAACCAATTAGTATCAACTACAAGGAGTAATCAACACTACTAGCAACCCACAGGTACCAATTTGTGGTTTTGATACAGGATTGGATACAAGAGATGAACTAGGGTTTTGAGATGAGATGGTGCTGGTGAAGATGTTGATGGAGATTGACCCCCTCCCGATGAGAGGATCGTTCGTGATGATGTTGGTGATGATTTCCCCCTCCCGGAGGGAAGTGTCCCCGGCAGAACAGCTCCGCCAGAGCCCTAGATTGATTCCGCCAAGGTTCCACCTCGTGGTGGCGGAGTTTCGTCTCGTAAGCTTGCCCATGATTTTTTCAGGACAAAACCCTTCATATAGCAGAAGATGGACGCCAGGGGCCCACCAGGGGGCCCAGGAGATAGGGGGCGCGCCCTAGGGGGGGGGGGCGCCCCCTGTCTCCTGGACAGGGTGTGGGCCCCCTGGCCTATTTCTTTTGCTCATAATTCCTTAATAAATCCAAAAAGTTGTTTCGTGGAGCCTCAGGTCTTTTGGAGTTGTGTAGAATAGGTTTCCAACGTTTGCTCCTTTTCCAGCCAGAATTCCAGCTGCTGGCATTCCCCCTCTTCATGGTAAACCTTGTAAAATAAGAGAGAATAGCCTTAAGTATTGAGATATAATGTGTAATAACATCCCATAATGCAATAAATATTGATATAAAACATCATGCAAAATGGACATATCAACTCCCCCAAGCTTAGACCTCGCTTGTCCTCAAGGGGAAGCCGAAATTGAAAAATATGTCCGCATGTTTAGAGATAGAGGTGTCGGTAAAAATAAAATAAGAACATGAGGGCATCATGATCATTCTAATAACAACAACATATATGGATTTTGTCATATAATTTCCTATGTTCAAGTAATAAGCAATTCACAATGTCAAGTATGGTTCAGAAACTTCATTGGGAACTAACAAACTATAATCTCAGTCATTGAAGCAATTGCAATTTATCGTAACATTAGAAAGAGTCAACAATAGAGCTTTTCAGCAAGCTCGCATACTCAACTATCTCGTAGTCTCCCATAATTGTTAACACTCACGCAATACTTGTGGTTATAAAGTTTCAGCCGGACACCGAGAAAGATAGGAGCTTATTGTGTTGCCTCCCAACATATTCACCTTTAGGTGATGTCAACAATAAGAGCCTATGCCAACTTACATCCAATTGGATATATGTATCATGATCTTTCAAACACGAGGAGCTTGCCAAAGGATAAAATGAAAAAGGGGAAAGGTGAATATCACCTTGACTCATGCCCTTCGCAGAGGGAAGCAGAGGTTGTCATGCACTTTTAGGGTTGGATACACAAAATCTTAATGCAAAAGAACGTCACTTTATATTTCCCCTTGTATGTGGACCTTTATTATGCAATCCGTCGCTTTTATTACTTCCACAACAAGTTCGTACAAAGCTTATTTTCTCTGCACTAATAAGTCATGCATATTTAGAGAGCAATTTTTATTGCTTGCACCGATGACAACTTACTTGAAGGATCTTACTCAATCCATAGGTAGATATGGTGGACTCTCATGGCAAAACTGGGTTTGAGGATATTTGGAAGCACAAGTAGTATCTCTACTTAGTGCAAGGAATTTTGGCTAGCATGAGGAGTAAAGGCAAGCTCAACATGTTTGGAAGGTCAATGACAATATACTTTAACTGAGATGTCGGAAAACATAAACCATTACGTTGTCTTCCTTGTCCAACGTCAACTCTTTTAGCATGTCATACTTAATGAGTGCTTCACAATCATAAAAGATGTCCAAGATAATATATCTATATGTGAACCCCTCTTTCCTTATTACTTCCTATTAATTGCAACAATGACCAAGGCTACGTTCATCAACCCTCAACAATTTTTATGCCTCATACTTTCTATGTGTGAAGTTATCACTATCCATAAGATCAATATGAACTCTTTTGTTCTTTCTACTTTCTCAAGATCATAGCAAAAAAACAAAGCCCTTGACTCAACACTAATCTTTATTATAGATAGCACATGGACTCAATTACATAAAGAGATCACAACGAAAACTCAAAACTACTTGATATCAAAACTTCGAACTAATAGATCAAGATACTACTAAAAGGATCGAACTAAATAAAACGGTAAAGATAGGAGTGTGATGATGATACGATACCTGGGCACCTCCCCCAAGCTTGGCAGTTGCCAAGGGGAGTGCCCATACCCATGTGATTATCTTTTCGGAGGTGGTGAAGTAGGAGTTGTTGCAATTTTCTTCTCTAGCTTACGCCTGAGGCTAAAATTATCCTCCCTCAGATCCTCATTCTCGAGCTCAAGTTTCATTATCTTTTTGCATAGTGTTGCCTTGCTGTCTTGCAAAAAACATGGTGGGATAGATTGGACCTTAGGGAGGCTTGACTTCTTGAACTCCACATGCATATCACCAGGTTGAGGTAGTGGATCGTCCTCTTCATCAGAGCTTGTCTCCTCCTTCCTCTTTGGATCATAGTCTTCTTCTTCCTCTGTTGTCCAGCCATAGCGTTCCACATCCCCATATACTTTTGGATTCGCAATATAATCAGCTATGTATCTCTCTCCCTCCAAATCTTGGGACGACATCTTGTTCAATTCTGCAGCAGGAACAACTCGAAACGAAAACAGAGGATAATTGTGTGATACGGTGGTCAAAACCTTTAGGAGTATATACAATGAATTCTTACCGACCAAAATACATAATATACAAGAAAACGGAGTCCGGGAGGCACACGAGGTGCCCACGAGACATGGGACGCGCCCTATAGGGGGGCGCCCTCCTCTCTCGTGGGAGCCTCGTGCCCCTTTCAGACTACTTCTTTCTTCCTAAAATCCTTAAATAATCCAGAACTAATGAAAATTGCTATTAAAGTTGTGAAAGATCGAGGATGTCGCCTAGAGAGGGGGGGGGTGAATAGGTGCTTTAAAATAATTACGGTTAAGGCTTGAACAAATGCGGAATAAACCTAGCGGTTAATTTGTCAAGCACAAAACCTAAAACAACTAGGATCACCTAAGTGCACCAACCACTTATGCTAAGCAAGATAAGCAACTATATGATAGCAAGATATATGACAAAGAACAATATGGCTACCACAAAGTAAAGTGCATAAGTAAAGGGCTCGGGTAAGAGATAACCGAGGCACGCGGAGACGATGATGTATCCCGAAGTTCACACCCTTGCAGATGCTAATCTCCGTTTGGAGCGGTGTGGAGGCACAATGCTCCCCAAGAAGCCACTAGGGCCACCGTAATCTCCTCACGCCCTCGCACAATGCAAGATGCCGTGATTCCGCTAAGGGACCCTTGAGGGTGGTCACCGAACCCGTACAAATGGCAACCCTTGGGGGCGGTCACCGAACCCGTACACTTTGGCAACCCTTGGGGGCGGTCATTGGAACCCGTCAAATTGCTCGGGGCGATCTCCACAACCTAATTGGAGACCCCGATGCTTGCCCGGAGCTTTACACCACAATGATTGAGCTCCGAACACCACCAACCGTCTTGGGCGCCAAGGCACCCAAGAGGAACAAGCTCTAGGGTGCCCAAACACCCAAGAGTAATAAGCTTCTCAAACTTCACTTCCACGTATCACCGTGGAGAACTCAAACCAATGCACCAAATGCAATGGCAAGGGCACACGGAGTGCCCAAGTCCTTCTCTCCCAATTCCCACTAAAGCAACTAATGCTAGGGAGGAAAATGAGAGGAAGAACGAAAGAAGAACACGAAGAACTCCAAGATCTAGATCCAAGGGGTTCCCCTCACATAGAGGAGAAAGTGATTGGTGGAAATGTGGATCTAGATCTCCTCTCTCTTTTCCCTCAAAAACTAGCAAGAATCCATGGAGGGATTGAGAGTTAGCAAGCTCGAAGAAGGTTAACAATGGGGGAAGAACACGAGCTCAAGGGATAAGGTTCATTGGGGAAGAAGACCCCCTTATATAGGAGGGGAAAAAACCAACCGTTACCCCCCTACCAGTCCCGCAGAGAGCGGTACTACCGCTAGGCCAGCGGTACTACCGCTTAACAGCCTAAGCGGTACTACCGCTCCTCCTCACGGTACTACCGCTCCAGAGCGGTACTACCGCCACTCCTACCGCGGCTGGTACCGGTAAGACCGACACGAAAAACGAGCCCTCGAATCGAGGCGGCACTAGCACGAAACCGCAGCGGTACTACGGCTGGGGCTACAAGCGGTACTACCGCTGTGGAGCGGTACTGCCGCTTATAGCACCCAAGCGGTACTACCGCTCCGGCCCGCGGTACTACCGCTTAGACCAGAGCAGGGAGAAAAACAGAAAAGCCATAACTTCTTCATATGAGCTCCGAATTGAGCAAACTCAAGCTTGTTGGATACAAGACAACGAGTAGCATCAAAACCCTAAAACAAAGGAGTGAAACCTCCAACAGAGAAGAACCGGCATACCCTCCAACATCGAAAACATCATAGAAGAGGCAAGTGAACTCCGTTTTCGATGAACTCGAGCTTGTCATAAAAATGACCATAAGCTCCAAATCTCACAAGGAGAAGAACCAAATAAGAACCAATAAAGATGATGCAAGGATGCAATGGTTTGATCTCTCTACGAACGATACGATCAAGCAACTCATCGAGAGCCCCCCTTGATAGTACGGCAATCGATCCTATAACCCGGTCTCCCACAACTACCGTGAGACCGGTAAAATAGAAAACCTATCAAGGGCAAACCTTTGCCTTGCACACGATCCACTTGAGCTAGATGATGACGATCTTCTCCTCCTCAAGATGGACCACCTTTCTTGATTGCGTTAGCTCGATGAAGACTAGTAGATTGCTCCCCCATAGTCCACTATGGGTGAGCCACTCTTAGGAACATCTTCACAAGTCCATTGTCACCACAATGGACGGCAAGCTTCAAGCACTTGATCTCTTCGTGATGCATCACTTGAACTTGCACACCGCAACCTAACCCCACAAAGAACTCTCACGAAGATCATGGGTTAGTACACAAAGCGAAATTGACAATGCTTACCATACCATGGATCGCTTGATCCCTCTCGGTACATCTTCTATGCTTTGTGTGTTGATCAACTTGATTCACTCTTTGACTTAGTCTTGATCAACCTTGAATCTTTCCAACTCTCTTCATTTGGATGATGTCTTGAAGGTAAACATGAATGATCACACACTCTTCTTCTTCAAGACATGCTTGCTATAAGCACAACACTCATATGACCAATCTTTGGATAATTCCTTAATAGCACCTTGGTCATCACAAACTCTCATTGAAACCAACAAATGGACTCCAAGAAAAGCCTATGGATAAACCCTTCAAATATAACTCAAGGCAACCATTAGTCCATAGAGATTGTCATCAATTACGAAAACCAAACATGGGGGCACCGCATGTTCTTTCAAGTTGTTCTGGAGTCGGTTTACTTACCGTACCACGTACCTATGCCTTTTCAGAGTCTGGAACGTTCTGGAAAGTGTCTCTTATGTATTCCTCAGGGGTTATGGTTTCAATAATATTAGTTTCAACATTGATAGGATTACCTGAAATATAATGTTTAATTCTTTGACCGTTTACACCGTGGAGAACTCAAACCAATGCACCAAATGCAATGGCAAGGGCACACGGAGTGCCCAAGTCCTTCTCTCCCAAATCCCACTAAAGCAACTAATGCTAGGGAGGAAAATGAGAGGAAGAACGAAAGAAGAACACGAAGAACTCCAAGATCTAGATCCAAGGGGTTCCCCTCACATAGAGGAGAAAGTGATTGGTGGAAATGTGGATCTAGATCTCCTCTCTCTTTTCCCTCAAAAACTAGCAAGAATCCATGGAGGGATTGAGAGTTAGCAAGCTCGAAGAAGGTTAACAATGGGGGAAGAACACGAGCTCAAGGGATAAGGTTCATTGGGGAAGAAGACCCCCTTATATAGGAGGGGAAAAAACCAACCATTACCCCCCTACCAGTCCCGCAGAGAGCGGTACTACCGCTAGGCCAGCGGTACTACCGCTTAACAGCCTAAGCGGTACTACCGCTCCTCCTCACGGTACTACCGCTCCAGAGCGGTACTACCGCCACTCCTACCGCGGCTGGTACCGGTAAGACCGACACGAAAAACGAGCCCTCGAATCGAGGCGGCACTAGCACGAAACCGCAGCGGTACTACGGCTGGGGCTACAAGCGGTACTACCGCTGTGGAGCGGTACTGCCGCTTATAGCACCCAAGCGGTACTACCGCTCCGGCCCGCGGTACTACCGCTTAGACCAGAGCAGGGAGAAAAACAGAAAAGCCATAACTTCTTCATATGAGCTCCGAATTGAGCAAACTCAAGCTTGTTGGATACAAGACAACGAGTAGCATCAAAACCCTAAAACAAAGGAGTGAAACCTCCAACAGAGAAGAACCGGCATACCCTCCAACATCGAAAACATCATAGAAGAGGCAAGTGAACTCCGTTTTCGATGAACTCGAGCTTGTCATAAAAATGACCATAAGCTCCAAATCTCACAAGGAGAAGAACCAAATAAGAACCAATAAAGATGATGCAAGGATGCAATGGTTTGATCTCTCTACGAACGATACGATCAAGCAACTCATCGAGAGCCCCCCTTGATAGTACGGCAATCGATCCTATAACCCGGTCTCCCACAACTACCGTGAGACCGGTAAAATAGAAAACCTATCAAGGGCAAACCTTTGCCTTGCACACGATCCACTTGAGCTAGATGATGACGATCTTCTCCTCCTCAAGATGGACCACCTTTCTTGATTGCGTTAGCTCGATGAAGACTAGTAGATTGCTCCCCCATAGTCCACTATGGGTGAGCCACTCTTAGGAACATCTTCACAAGTCCATTGTCACCACAATGGACGGCAAGCTTCAAGCACTTGATCTCTTCGTGATGCATCACTTGAACTTGCACACCGCAACCTAACCCCACAAAGAACTCTCACGAAGATCATGGGTTAGTACACAAAGCGAAATTGACAATGCTTACCATACCATGGATCGCTTGATCCCTCTCGGTACATCTTCTATGCTTTGTGTGTTGATCAACTTGATTCACTCTTTGACTTAGTCTTGATCAACCTTGAATCTTTCCAACTCTCTTCATTTGGATGATGTCTTGAAGGTAAACATGAATGATCACACACTCTTCTTCTTCAAGACATGCTTGCTATAAGCACAACACTCATATGACCAATCTTTGGATAATTCCTTAATAGCACCTTGGTCATCACAAACTCTCATTGAAACCAACAAATGGACTCCAAGAAAAGCCTATGGATAAACCCTTCAAATATAACTCAAGGCAACCATTAGTCCATAGAGATTGTCATCAATTACGAAAACCAAACATGGGGGCACCGCATGTTCTTTCAAGTTGTTCTGGAGTCGGTTTACTTACCGTACCACGTACCTATGCCTTTTCAGAGTCTGGAACGTTCTGGAAAGTGTCTCTTATGTATTCCTCAGGGGTTATGGTTTCAATAATATTAGTTTCAACATTGATAGGATTACCTGAAATATAATGTTTAATTCTTTGACCGTTTACACCGTGGAGAACTCAAACCAATGCACCAAATGCAATGGCAAGGGCACACGGAGTGCCCAAGTCCTTCTCTCCCAAATCCCACTAAAGCAACTAATGCTAGGGAGGAAAATGAGAGGAAGAACGAAAGAAGAACACGAAGAACTCCAAGATCTAGATCCAAGGGGTTCCCCTCACATAGAGGAGAAAGTGATTGGTGGAAATGTGGATCTAGATCTCCTCTCTCTTTTCCCTCAAAAACTAGCAAGAATCCATGGAGGGATTGAGAGTTAGCAAGCTCGAAGAAGGTTAACAATGGGGGAAGAACACGAGCTCAAGGGATAAGGTTCATTGGGGAAGAAGACCCCCTTATATAGGAGGGGAAAAAACCAACCATTACCCCCCTACCAGTCCCGCAGAGAGCGGTACTACCGCTAGGCCAGCGGTACTACCGCTTAACAGCCTAAGCGGTACTACCGCTCCTCCTCACGGTACTACCGCTCCAGAGCGGTACTACCGCCACTCCTACCGCGGCTGGTACCGGTAAGACCGACACGAAAAACGAGCCCTCGAATCGAGGCGGCACTAGCACGAAACCGCAGCGGTACTACGGCTGGGGCTACAAGCGGTACTACCGCTGTGGAGCGGTACTGCCGCTTATAGCACCCAAGCGGTACTACCGCTCCGGCCCGCGGTACTACCGCTTAGACCAGAGCAGGGAGAAAAACAGAAAAGCCATAACTTCTTCATATGAGCTCCGAATTGAGCAAACTCAAGCTTGTTGGATACAAGACAACGAGTAGCATCAAAACCCTAAAACAAAGGAGTGAAACCTCCAACAGAGAAGAACCGGCATACCCTCCAACATCGAAAACATCATAGAAGAGGCAAGTGAACTCCGTTTTCGATGAACTCGAGCTTGTCATAAAAATGACCATAAGCTCCAAATCTCACAAGGAGAAGAACCAAATAAGAACCAATAAAGATGATGCAAGGATGCAATGGTTTGATCTCTCTACGAACGATACGATCAAGCAACTCATCGAGAGCCCCCCTTGATAGTACGGCAATCGATCCTATAACCCGGTCTCCCACAACTACCGTGAGACCGGTAAAATAGAAAACCTATCAAGGGCAAACCTTTGCCTTGCACACGATCCACTTGAGCTAGATGATGACGATCTTCTCCTCCTCAAGATGGACCACCTTTCTTGATTGCGTTAGCTCGATGAAGACTAGTAGATTGCTCCCCCATAGTCCACTATGGGTGAGCCACTCTTAGGAACATCTTCACAAGTCCATTGTCACCACAATGGACGGCAAGCTTCAAGCACTTGATCTCTTCGTGATGCATCACTTGAACTTGCACACCGCAACCTAACCCCACAAAGAACTCTCACGAAGATCATGGGTTAGTACACAAAGCGAAATTGACAATGCTTACCATACCATGGATCGCTTGATCCCTCTCGGTACATCTTCTATGCTTTGTGTGTTGATCAACTTGATTCACTCTTTGACTTAGTCTTGATCAACCTTGAATCTTTCCAACTCTCTTCATTTGGATGATGTCTTGAAGGTAAACATGAATGATCACACACTCTTCTTCTTCAAGACATGCTTGCTATAAGCACAACACTCATATGACCAATCTTTGGATAATTCCTTAATAGCACCTTGGTCATCACAAACTCTCATTGAAACCAACAAATGGACTCCAAGAAAAGCCTATGGATAAACCCTTCAAATATAACTCAAGGCAACCATTAGTCCATAGAGATTGTCATCAATTACGAAAACCAAACATGGGGGCACCGCATGTTCTTTCAAGTTGTTCTGGAGTCGGTTTACTTACCGTACCACGTACCTATGCCTTTTCAGAGTCTGGAACGTTCTGGAAAGTGTCTCTTATGTATTCCTCAGGGGTTATGGTTTCAATAATATTAGTTTCAACATTGATAGGATTACCTGAAATATAATGTTTAATTCTTTGACCGTTTACCACCCTCAGATTTGTGCCTTCAAAGTTGTTGATTTTTATAGCACCAGAACGATAGACCTCCTCGATAACGTAGGGACCTTCCCATTTTGAGAGAAGTTTTCCTGCAAAAAACCTTAAACGAGAGTTGAACAATAACACATAATCTCCTACGTTAAACTCGCGCTTCTGTATCCTTTTGTCATGCCAGTGTTTGACTTTTTCTTTGAAAAGCTTGGCATTCTCATATGCTTGGGTTCTCCATTCATCAAGTGAGCTAATATCAAATAACCTTTTCTCACCGGCAAGTTTTAAGTCATAATTAAGCTCCTTAATAGCCCAATATGCTTTATGTTCAAGTTCAAGAGGTAAATGACATGCTTTTCCATAAACCATCTTATATGGAGACATACCCATAGGATTATTGTATGCAGTTCTATAGGCCCATAATGCATCATCAAGTTTTTTGGACCAATTCTTTCTAGATCTATTCACAGTCTTTTGCAAAATTAATTTGAGCTCTCTATTGCTCAACTCTACTTGACCACTAGACTGCGGGTGATAAGGAGATGCAATTCTATGATTGACATCATACTTAGCAAGCATCTTATGGAAAGCACCATGAATAAAGTGTGAACCACCATTAGTCATAAGATATCTAGGGACTCCAAACCTCAGAAAAATAACTTCTTTAAGCATTTTAATAGAAGTGTTATGATCAGCTCTACTAGTTGGAATAGCTTCTACCCACTTAGTAACGTAATCAACAACAACTAAAATATGTGTATAACCATTGGAGGCAGGAAAAGGTCCCATATAATCAAAGCCCCAAATATCAAACGGTTCAATAAAAAGAGAATAATTCATAGGCATTTCTTGACGTCTACTAATGTTACCTATTCTTTGACATTCATCACAAGATACGACAAACTTACGAGCATCTTTGAAAAGAGTAGGGCAATAAAAACCAGATTGTAGTACCTTGTGTGCAGTTCTATCTCCAGCGTGGTGTCCTCCATAGGATTCAGAGTGACACTTGCGTAGGATTTGTTCCTGTTCATGCTTAGGCACACAACGTCTAATAATACCATCTACTCCTTCTTTATAAAGATGTGGATCATCCCAGAAGTAATGTCTTAAATCATAAAAGAACTTTTTCTTTTGCTGGTATGTGAAACTAGGTGGTATATATTTAGCAACAATGTAATTAGCATAGTCAGCATACCAAGGAGCAGTACGAGAAGCATTGACGACCGCTAATTGTTCATCAGGAAAGCTATCATTAATAGGCAATGGGTCATCAAGAACATTTTCTAGCCTAGACAAGTTGTCTGCAACGGGGTTCTCAGCTCCTTTTCTATCAACAATATGCAAGTCAAACTCTTGGAGCAAGAGAACCCATCTAATGAGTCTAGGCTTAGCATCTTTCTTTTCCATAAGATATTTAATAACAACATGATCAGTGTGAATAGTAACTTTGGAATCAACAATATAAGGTCTAAACTTATCACATGCAAACAAGACTGCTAAGAATTCTTTTTCAGTGGTAGCATAATTTCTCTGGGCAGTACCAAGAGTCTTGCTAGGATAATGGATAACATTCAATTTCTTATCGACTCTTTGCCCTAAAACAGCCCCTACAGCATAATCACTAGCATCGCACATAATTTCAAAAGGCAAATTCCAATCAGGTGGCTGAATGATAGGTGCAGTGATCAAAGCTTTCTTAAGTGTTTCAAATGCTTCTACACAATCATCATCAAAGACAAAAGGAATATCTTTTTGCAATAAGTTAGTCAGAGGCCTAGAGATTTTAGAAAAGTCCTTAATGAACCTCCTATAAAAACCGGCATGACCAAGGAAACTTCTTATACCTTTTATGTCCTTGGGACATGGCATCTTTTCAATAGCATCAACTTTGGCTTTATCAACTTCAATACCTCTCTCGGAGATCTTGTGCCCCAAGACAATGCCTTCATTAACCATAAAGTGACACTTCTCCCAATTCAGGACGAGACTAGTGTCTTCACATCTCTGCAAAACTCGATCAAGCTTGCTCAAACAATCATCAAAAGAGGATCCATAGACGGAGAAGTCATCCATGAATACCTCACAAATCTTTTCACAAAAATCAGAAAATATAGCCATCATGCATCTTTGAAAGGTAGTAGGTGCATTACATAAACCAAAAGGCATACGTCTATAAGCAAAAGTACCAAAAGGGAAAGTAAAAGTAGTTTTAGATTGATCCCCCGCTGATACAGGTATCTGAGAGAAGCCAGAGTAACCATCTAGAAAGCAAAAATGTGTGTGTTTGGATAGTCTTTCTAGCATTTGATCAATAAAAGGTAAAGGGTAATGATCTCTCTTAGTAGCTTTATTTAACTTACGGAAATCAATTACCACCTATAACCTGTAATAATTCTTTGCGGGATCAATTCATCTTTATCATTAGGAACAACGGTAATACCTCCCTTTTTAGGGACACAGTGGACATGGCTTACCCATTCACTATCAGCAACGGGATAAATAATACCTGCCTCAAGGAGTTTTAGTATCTCCTTTCTTACCACTTCCTTCATTTTGGGATTTAATCGTCTTTGAGGATCTCTAACTGGTTTGGCATCTTTCTCCACTGAAATTTTGTGTTGACATAATGTGGGACTAATGCCCTTAAGATCATCCAGGGTATATCCAATAGCAGCTCGGTGCGTCTTCAGAGTTTTCAATAATCTTTCTTCTTCTTTCTTTGAAAGGTTAGCACTAATAATAACATGATATCTTTCTTTTTCATCAAGATAAGCATACTTAAGATTATCAGGTAATGGTTTGAGTTCAAACACGGCATCACCCTTGGGTGGAGGGGGATCCCCAAGAATTTCAAGGGAAGATTATGCTTCAGCATAGGTTCTTGTTTAAGGAACACTTCATCTATTTCTTCCCTTTCCTTCATAAACATATTGTTTTGATGGTCTAGCAAATATTGTTCTAACGGATCAGTTGGAGGAACAACAATGGAAGCAAGACCAATAATTTCATCCTTACTAGATGGTTCCTGAGGAAGTCCCGAATTAGGGGGTGTCCGGATAGCCGGACTATAACCTTTGGCCGGACTCCTGGACTATGAAGATACAAGATTGAAGACTTCGTCCCGTGTTCGGATGGGACTTTCCTTGGCGTGGAAGGCAAGCTTGGCGATACGGATATGTAGATCTCCTCCCATTGTAACCGACTCTGTGTAACCCTAGCCCTCTCCAGTGTCTATCTAAACAGGGTGGTTTTAGTCCGTAGGACGAACAACAATCATACCATAGGTTAGCTTCTAGGGTTTAGCCTCTCTGATCTCGTGGTAGATCTACTCTTGTACTACCCATATCATCAATATTAATCAAGCAGGAGTAGGGTTTTACCTCCATCGAGAGGGCCCGAAGCTGGGTAAAAACATCGTGTCCCTTGTCTCCTGTTACCATCCGCCTAGACGCACAGTTCGGGACCCCCTACCCGAGATCCGCCAGTTTTGACACCGACATTGGTGCTTTCATTGAGAGTTCCTCTGTGTTGTCACCTTTAGGCCCGATGGCTCCTCTGATCATCAACAACGATGCGGTCCAGAGTGAGACTTTTCTCCCCGGACAGATCTTCATATTCGGCGGCTTTGCACTGCGGGCCAATTCGCTTGGCCATATGGAGCAGATCGGAAGCTATGCCCCTGGCCATCAGGTAAGATTTGGAAGTTTGAACTACACGGCTAACATCCGCGGAGACTTGATCTTCGACGGGTTCAAGCCGTTGCCGAGTGTGCCGCACTGTCACGATGGTCATGATCTAGCTCTGCCACCGAATAGTGCCTAGGAGGCCGCACCAGTGTCCGCTCCGACCCTTAGATCGGAGCCGACCGTGCCAATCGAGGACGGGTGGCTGGACACCACCTCGGGGGCTGCAATCCCTACGGCGATCGAGCCGAACACCAGCCTTGTCCTTTGCGAAGCTCGTGACTCCAAGGTGCCGGACTCCTCCCCGGACTCCGAACCTTCCGCGCCCCTGCCGATCGAACCCGATTGGGCGCCGATCATGGAGTTCGCTGCCGTAGACATCTTTCAGCACTCGCCCTTCGGCGACATTCTGAATTTGCTAAAGTCTCTCTATTTATCAAGAGAGCCCTGGCCAGACTATGGTCAGCAAGGATGGGGTGCGGATGACGAAGAAATTCAAAACCCACCCACCACCCACTTCGTAGATACTGTCGACGATTTAACCGACATGCTCGACTCCGACTCCGAAGATGTAGGAGACGAACAGGAACCAGCGCCTATAGGGCACTGGACAACCACCTCATCTCATGATGTATACATGGTGGACACACCTAAAAGATACGACGACGAGGAACAAAGGGACGCAAAGAGGGATTGTTCCCTCGAAAAGTAGTCAAAGCGGCGGCGTAAGCACCACTCCAAACCCCACCTCGATAGAGACCGCAGCCATACAGACCCAGCCACAGACCAGGGCGAACCGGCAGACGACGAACATGCCATCAAGCAACCGTCCGAACAGGGCACCTTGGATAAACAAACCGAACAACCCGTCCCCGGCGAAGATAATAGTCCGGACGACCTCACACCGGACAAATTGCTGGAGCAGAAGAACCTCCACAAAAGGCTTGTCGGCACTGCGCGTAGCCTGAAAAAGCAGAAGCAGAAGCTCAAAACAGCGGAAGATGCACTCAGAATTAGATGGAGCAAAGTACTCAACACCACGGACAAATACGGCGACAGTCGCCACACAAAGAGCTATCCGAAGCAAAAATTACAGCCGGAATTTGATGAGGAGGCCTTAGAGCCCCCGCAATCAAAAAATAAGGAAGCCACCCGGTCGGATAAACAACCCCATGGCCAACATAGAACGGAAAAAGGCGCCACACACAAGCCGGCACACGATCCGCACGAGGATTCACATCAGAAAGACGGCCCAGCCAGATGTATCTACGGGCCAAGAAAGCAAGCTCTAGTAAGCAATGCAACACAACAAGTATCCGGACACGACGACACACCCAAATATAGGGGTGCCGCACACCCCCTATGTTTCACCGATGAGGTGCTGGACCATGAATTTCCAGCGGGATTCAAGCCCGTAAACATAGAGGCATACGACGGAACAACAGACCATGGAGTCTGGATTGAGGATTATATCCTCCACATACACATGGCTAGAGGAGATGACCTCCACGCCATAAAATACTTACCCCTCAAGCTCAAAGGGCCAGCCCGGCATTGGCTTAAAAGCCTTCCCGAAAACACCATTGGAAGTTGGGAAGAGCTCGAGGATGCTTTTTGGGCAAATTTTCAAGGGACCTATGTCTGACCTTCGGACACAGACGATCTAAGTCATATAACTCAACAACCCGGAGAGTCAGCCCAGAAACTCTGGAACAGATTTCTTACTAAAAAGAACCAGATAGTCGACTGTCTGGACGCCGAAGCCTTAGCAGCTTTCAAACACAGTGTTCGAGACGAATGGCTCGCCAGAAACCTTGGCCAAGAAAAGCCAAGAACAATGGCCGCATTAACAAGCCTCATGATCTGCTTTTGTGCAGGAGAGGATAGCTGGTTGGCAAGAAGCAGTACCAGCGACCCAAGTATATCCGAAGTTAGGGATGGAAACGGGAAACCGCGATGTAGAAAGGACCAACGCCGGACTAAGGGAAACAGCCCGAAGAGCACGACAGTCAATGCCGGATTCAAAAGCTCTCGGCAGAATCAGAAAAATCTGCCCCTCAAGGATAACAGGGACGAGCTATCCAACCTAAATAAAATCTTGGACAAAATATGCCAAATCCACAGTACTCCCGGGAAGCCTGCAAACCATACCCACAGAGATTGTTGGGTCTTCAAGCAATCCGGCAAACTCAACGCCGAACACAAGGGGCTCGACATACCAAGTGAGGACGATGATGAACCCCACAAGCAGAGCATCGGAGAACAAAAGAAGTTCCCACAAGAAGTCAAAACAGTAAACTCACTTCACGTGACAAAAGGGAAAAACAGTGTGGCGCCTATAGAGATACGCGCCATACGGCCTGTCCCAGAGGAGTCCCACCACTGGTTGTTAAAACCAATCACCTTCGACCGTCAGGATTACTCTAGAAGTATCCGGAACGCAGGCTGGACTGCCTTGATATTAGATCCGATAATTGACGGACTCTACTTTACACAAGTCCTAATGGACGGCGGCAGTGGTCTAAACCTGCTATATCAGGACACAATCCGCAAAATGGGGATAAACCCAACAAAAATTCGCCATGGCAACACTTCCTTTCGAGGGGTAACGCCAGACCCAGATACCCATTGTACGGGTTCTCTCCTGTTAGAATTTATGTTTGGCTCCCCCGACAACTTCTGCCGCGAAAAGCTAACCTTCCACATCGCCCCATTTACAAGTAGCTATCAAGCACTACTGGGACGCGAAGCTTTTGCCCGCTTTAACGCAATACCGCATTATGCATCCCTTACGCTTAAAATGCCCGGTCCGCGAGGCATCATCTCATTAAAGGGAAATATCGAGTGTTCCTCGAGCACGGAAGACTGTGCGGCTGCCTTGACAGCCACACACTAAACCAGCTTCACTAATCAAAGCACCTAAACAGGTCGTTTAGACCCCGGACATGGCTAGACGAGTCCGGCGTAAACACACAAGGGCTTACTAGCCGAATACCCCCATACAAGGGGCTCCGAGCGTGTACAACAAGAGATAATAAAGCTCAATTTTACCCATTTTTTGAATTATACTTTGTTTATTTAATATAACATAGATTTTTTGCACGATCTTTTTCAACTAAGTTCCTCTCTTTTACAGATGAACACCGTGCTACACCCGTCCAGGATACGGACAATGGAGACACAGGCACAGACGTGCAGTAGGGACCCGTTCCAAGGATTCTTTTTCAGATTAAGACCCTGCGTAAACCTTTTTCACTGTCTCTTGTTGATACACACCCCCCGGTTTCTTGTTATAACCGAGGAGGAGGCTGGCGTCTTGGCATGTGGCCACGTCAGAATGTTGCGCATACCTGGACACCAGGGGCTTCTTATCAAGGGCGTTGTTTAGCCCGTTTTCATAAAGACCGAATACCTTAGGGAGTGTTCGGCGTCGCGAGTTTGGCCTTATATGCATCAGCCCCAAATCATGTCTTTGGTCAAATGTTGGGTTTGCCCGGCTCCTGTGTTTTGCTGCCTTACGTTCCGCTCTATCGGCTAAGGCGGCACCAGGAGAACTACTGCGATTGTGCCCCGGTTCAGCCAGGCGAGCACCTCAGTAGAGAAAGCCAAAAACTGACTGTCATGATATAGCGTGAGACTGGTCAACCACTCGTTGACCCACCGGAATCTTTAGGATTCCTTCGCATTAACGAAGGGCCATTTCCCGGCCAGGCACACACGCGCCCCGAATTCGGGCGAGCGCGGTGCCCCTAGGGGCTATATAGTAGCCCCACTGTCAAACTCCTATGGCTAAGTGAAAGTGATAAAGCATTATAGTCCGGTTGCCTAGTTCGCTGCGCTATCACCTCCTTAATAGGACCAAGACGTTGGATCAAGTGTGAAAAAGCGCCTTCTGCGAACACCCCCGCATTATATGCGTGGGGGCTGAAGCCGAAGACTGCCATCTTTCAGGTTATATACACATATACATTAATGGCCGCACAGGAGGTATTCTAATTCTTGAAGGCACAAGTATAAAAAGCTTTATATTCCATCGAAACATTGTTTTACAATAATACATGTCATTCGAACATAACATCCTTCAAGCACTGCGTCTCTATTAAACGAGCGCCCTGCAGAACTTCTTGAAAATAGTGCACGGCAGGTACTCGGCTCTCGTCCGAATCTTGGGATGAGACATCAATGGCCTTCATCTCCGCCCAGTATGTCTTGACACGGGCAAGAGCCATTTGCGCACCCTCTATGCTTGCTGACCTCTTCATTGCATTAATATGCGGCACCGCACCGAGGAACTATTGTACCAAGCTAGAATAACTCTTTGGCTCAGGCCTTTTCGGCCACAGATGACTCACGACATACTTCATGGCGAGTACGGATAACCTATTCAGCTCCTCCCATGCGGCCAAACGATCGGTTAATGGAAGGGGGCGCTCTGGATTGTGGAACTGCGACCAAAAAAGCTTTTCCACTTCCTGGTCATGTTGATCGCGGAAGTGTTCGGCCGCATCTGCGGCACTCGCCGCCAAGTCCAGATAAGTGTTCGCCGCACTCCACTGCCGGTCCAACGGAGCATATTTAGGATCCCCGAACTTCATCCGCAGCATAAAGGGCTTTCCAGCTGTGATATCTCCGGCTTGACGTAGCTCCTCCTTCATAGCTCTCATCGCAGAGCGAGTATCCTTGGCCTCGGTAGTGACCTTATCTAGCTCCTTCTGCGCCACCCGATCTTCTTTTTCAAGAAGCTTGCAGCGGTCGGCAGCATTCTTCAACTTTACAGCCATTTCGGCCATTCCCTTCTTGCTTTGGCAGTGAGCAGCTTGCTCGGCTTTCAGCTCTTCAGCCGCCTTTAAGGCAGCCGCATCGCTTTTCCTAGCCTGCTCCTTGGCTCGGGCAAGTTCCGCCCAAAGGTTCTCCATGGCAGTGGCACCATCTGCATCAAGCACACATGTTGTAAGGTACGGGCATCAAGCTCCTCTTACCAGGTGTCTTCGGAGAAATTACATACCTTGTGCCTCGTCAAGCCGCTTGCTGACAAGCATGATGTCGGCATCTGCCACATCAAGTTGCCGCTTTAGCTCGGCAAATTCATCATCCGGCCAGCCACCGGACACTTCGCCACCTACATAGGAAAGGCGACATATTACAACTGGGATTATGATCCTCGGCGCGCCGTCATTTTTGACAACGCACCGAGTCTCAGGGGCTACTATCTATACAGGGCGCATCTTATATATGCGGATCTGTCAAAAGGTACATCGTTTCACGTACCTCAAAACCTGTCAGTAAACTCCTGACGGCCTCGTACAACCCACTCTCTGTGGATGAAATCATTCCAATCACCATATCCATCAACGCACGGTGTTATTCTGAGATAGACGCTCGCCCGAGCAGATCCTTCAGCTCCTCCGACCGTGCACCGGACGGTGCCGGACTCGTCCGATGGCCTTTTTCGTAGGCCGGGCATGAAGGGCCTTGGGGGGCCATACGACTGCCTTTCGGCCCTGCCGGATTCAGAGAAACCCTCCGTGACGACTCCTCAGGGTCACCTGCCTCGCAAGGCGGTACGGCAGGGGGAGGTGTTTCGCTCTCCATCATCTCCGGACGAAGATCCTCTGAAGATGAGCTCTGCTATGAAGGGCTGAGGTCCGAACTACAAGGTAAAATTTTGGTTATCTTCCTCAGAAATAGAACAGGGATGTCTCTCATTTTAAAACTCCCTTCTTTACTTATGGCTCGGTGGAAGGCTGATCCCCTTGGGGGCACAATGCGACCGAGGCATCCCTCGGTGCCGGACCCTCCGACGAAGATTTCTTCCCCCGCTTTGAGACCATGGTCTCCAGGTCTTCAGAGGTGGTCCTCTTCTTCCCCTGGTTAGAGGAGTTCTCGATTCCTCCTTTCCTTACAGCCTCCTTCGAGGAGGCGGTAGCTTCCTTGTTCCCCTCCCCGCCTTCTTCCAAAGGCGCAACTTCTAGCATCCTGGTTAACACGGGATCCGGGTAGTCTCGGGGAGGGGGGCCAGACACCTGATCAGCTTTGCTTTTGCTATCCACTCCTGTTTAAGGCACAACTCTTTTAAGGGAAATTTTCTGATGAATATACGGATAGCGTGTCCGGGTACAGGGCTACTTACTTGAGTATCCGGGCGATTGTAGCTCAGACCTGCGTCCTCGGACGAGTCTTGACACATTGCTTGTAATCCGAAGAACAATTTATACATCTCCATGGACGTCGCGCCCACAAAATGTTGGAGGGCTCGTGGATGTTCCGGATTAAACTCCCACAGGCGGAGGGGGCAACATTTGCAGGGTAGGATGCGGCAAATCAACATAACCTACGTCACTACGGCCAGATTGATATCTCTTTCTAGGAGATCTCGAACGCGGTCCTGCAACAAGGGCACATCCTTGGATGGCCCCCAGTTTAGCCCTTTATTGACCCATGACGCTAGTTGTGGTGGGGGACCCGACCAAAAGGCAGGTGGCGCCACCCATTTGGTGCCCCTGGGAGCTGTGATATAAAACAACTCTCGTTGCCATAAGTTGAACTCCTCTTGAAAAGAGCCCTCGGGTCATGGAGCGTCGGCATTCTTGCTTATAACAGCGCCTCCGCACTCTACGTGCAGCCCCTCGATCATCTTTGGCCCTACTTTGAAGGTCTTAAGCCACAATCCGAAGTGAGGACTAATACGGAGGAAGGCCTCGCACACGACAATGAACGATGAGATATGGAGGATGGACTCCGGAGCTAAGTCATGAAATTCCAGCCCGTAATACAACATGAGCCCCTCACGACAGGGTCCGTCATGAAGCCTAGCCCCCGAAGGAAGTGAGACGCGAACACCATGCTCTCACCAGGCTTGGGAGTGGGAATAACCCGCCCTTGAGCAGGCAGCCTATGCGAGATTTCACCGGTTAGATACCTGGCATCTCTTTGGTTTAACACGTCTTCTTCCATAATGGAGGAAGGCATCCACCAGCCATGAAGGTCGGAGCCAGACATCATCGGAGGTCCGAAGCGCCTGAATCTGGAGCTTTTGGGTGTTGGAACTCAAGGTGAGGGGCGGATTTGATTCAGATTGAAAGAAAGGAGTCGAGCTTTGGTCTCTTTATAAAGAGGTTGAATTCCAAGAGCCCTCCCCGTGACCGTTTGGGACTCGCCTTTGATCGAGGAGACATACCAACAGGCACGTTTTGGTTACCCACGCCCGTATTGATGAGAAATCCCGGAATAAGGGGACACGATCTCTGCTTCGACAAGACGTGCCAAGGAAACCGCCTCACTAAACATGCTGAGGTGGGACAATAAAACGATTCGAATAAAGGCTTGGCCGTGGCATGATGTCACGCTGCGGAATACATCAGCAGATTAGATTTGTGCAAATATTATTCTCTCTACGGTGGTATTTGGAACTTATTTTGCAGAGCCGGACACTATCCTTGTGCTCAAAATCTTCCATGAAGTATTCAGAGGAGGAACCCGCCTTGCAATGCCGAAGACAATTTGCGCGCCGGACTCGTCATCATTGAAGCCCGGTTCAGGGGCTACTGAGGGACTCCCGGATTAGGGGGTGTCCGGATAGCCGGACTATAACCTTTGGCCGGACTCCTGGACTATGAAGATACAAGATTGAAGACTTTGTCCCGTGTCCGGATGGGACTTTCCTTGGCGTGGAAGGCAAGCTTGGCGATACAGATATGTAGATCTCCTCCCATTGTAACCGACTCTGTGTAACCCTAGCCCTCTCCGATGTCTATATAAACTAGAGGGTTTTAGTCCGTAGGACGAACAACAATCATACCATAGGCTAGCTTCTAGGGTTTAGCCTCTCTTATCTCGTGGTAGATCTACTCTTGTACTACCCATATCATCAATATTAATCAAGCAGGAGTAGAGTTTTACCTCCATCGAGAGGGCCCGAAGCTGGGTAAAAACATCGTGTCCCTTGTCTCCTGTTACCATCCGCCTAGACGCACAGTTCAGGACCCCCTACCCGAGATCCGCCGGTTTTGACACCGACAGTTCCTTTTCACGATGTTGTCTACTAAACTTAGCGAAATTAAACTCATGAGACATACTGAGGGAGTCCTGGATTAGGGGGTGTCCGGATAGCCAAACTATCACCATCGGCCGGACTCCTAGACTATGAAGATACAAGATTGAAGACTTCGTCCCGTGTCCGGATGGGACTTTCCTTGGCATGGAAGACAAGCTTGGCGATATGGATATGTAGATCTCCTACCATTATAACCGACTCTATGTAACCCTAACCCTTTCCGGTGTCTATATAAACCGGAGGGTTTTAGTCCGTAGGACGAACAACAATCATACCATAGGCTAGCTTCTATGGTTTAGCCTCCTTGATCTCGTGGTAGATCTACTCTTGTACTACCCATATCATCAATATTAATCAAGCAGGAGTAGGGTTTTACCTCCATCGAGAGGGCCCGAACCTGGGTAAAAACATCTTGTCCCTTGTCTCCTGTTACCATCCGCCTAGACGCATAGTTCGGGAACCCCTACCCGAGATCCGCCGGTTTTGATACCGACATTGGTGCTTTCATTGAGAGTTCCACTGTGTCATCACCTTTAGGCCCGATGGCTCCTTCGATCATATACAATGACGCGGTCCAGGGTGAGACTTTACTCCCCGGACAGATCTTCGTATTCGGCGGTTTTGCACTGTGGGCCAATTCACTTGGCCATCTGGAGCAAATTGAAAGCTACGCCCCTGGCCATCAGGTCAGATTTGGAAGTTTGAACTACACGGCTGACATCCGTGGAGACTTGATCTTCGACGGATTCGAGCCACAGCCAAGCGCGCCGCATTGTCTCGTTGGGTATGATCTAGCTCTACCGCCGAACAGTACCCTGGAGGCCACACCAGCATCCACTCCGACACTTAGTTTGGAGCCGACTTCGCCGATCGAGGATGAGTGGCTGGACACCGCCTCGGGGGCTACTATCTCTACGGCGATTGAGCCGAACACCATCCCTGTCCTTTGCAAAGCCCGTGACTCCAAGGTGCCGGACTCCTCTCCGGACTCCAAACCTCCCACACCCCTGCCAATCAAATCCGATTGGGCGCCGGTTATGGAGTTCACTGCCACAGACATCTTTCAGCACTCGCCCTTTGGTGACATCCTGAATCCACTAAAGTCTCTCTCTTTATCAGGAGAGCCCTGGTCGGACTATGGTTAGGAAGGTTGGGATGCGGACGACGAAGAAATTCAACGCCCACCCACCACCCACTTCATAGCCACTGTCGAAAGTTTAAACGACGTCCTTATTTTCGATTCCGAAGACATCGACGGTATGGACGACGATGTAGGAGATAACCACGAACCAGCGCCTACAGGGTACTGGACAGCCACCCCATCTCACGATGTATACATGGTGGATACACCTAAAGGAAGCGACGACGAGGAACAACGGGACGCTACGAAGGATAAATCCCTCGAAAAGCAATCAAGACGGCGATGAAAGCGCCACACTAAATCCCGCCTCGACAAAAATGGCGACCAGACAGACCCAGCCATAAAGCAGGTCAAACCGGTGGACGACGAACATGCCATTGAACAACCGTCCGAACAGGACAACTTGGATAAGCAACCCGTCCCCGGCGAAGATAACAGTCCAGACGATATCACACCGGACAAATTGTTGGAGCAGAAGAACCTCCACAAAAGGCTCGTCGCCACTGCACGTAGCCTGAAAAAGCAGAAGCGGAAGGTCAAAACAGCGGAAGATGCACTCAGAATCAGATGGAGCAAAGTACTCAACACCGCAGACAAATACGGCGACAGTCGCCAAACAAAGAGCTACCTGAAGCGCAAACTACTGCCTGAATTCGATGAGGAGGCCTTAGAGCCCCCACAATCAAAGAACAAAGAGGCCGCCCGGTCGGATAGACGACCACACGACAAGCATAGAGCAGCAAGCAGCACCGTACATAAACCGGCACACGATCCGCATAAGGATTGGCATCAAAAGGACGGCCCAGTTAGATCCATCTACGGGCCAAGAAAGCAAGCCCTTCTAAGCAAGCCCTTCTACGGGCCAAATATCCGAATACCACGGCACACCCAAATACAGGGGAGCCGCACACCCCCTATGTTTCACCGATGAGGTGCTGGATCACAAATTCCCAGCAGGATTTAAACCCGTAAACATAGAGGCATACGATGGAACAACAGACCCAGGAGTCTGGATAGAGGATTACATCCTCCACATACACATGGCTAGAGGAGATGATCTCCACGCCATAAAATGCTTACCACTCAAGCTCAAAGGGCCAGCACGGCACTGGCTTAAAAGCCTCCCTGAAAACATCATTGGAAGTTGGGAAGAGCTCGAGGATGCTTTTCGGGCAAATTTTCAAGGGACTTATGTCCGCCCTCCGGACACAGACGATTAGGTCACATAACCCAACAACCCGGAGAGTCATCCCGCAAATTCTGGAACAGGTTCCTCACCAAAAAGAACCAAATAGTCGACTGTCCGGATGCCGAAGCCTTAGCAGCTTTCAAACACATCGTCCGAGATGAATGGCTCGCCAAGCACCTTGGCCAGGAAAAGCCAAGAACAATGGCCGCACTAACAAGCCTCATGACCCGCTTTTGCGCGGGAGAGGATAGTTGGCTGGCAAGATGTAGTACCAACGACCCAAGTACATCCGAAGTCAGAGATGGAAACGGGAAATCACGACGCAGCAAGGACCAATGCCGGACAAGGGGAATCAGTCCGAAGAGCACGACAATCAATGCCGGATTCAAAAGCTCTCGGCAGAGTCATAAAAAACCGCCCCTTAAGGATAACAGCCACGAGCTATCCAACTTAAACACAATCTTGGACAAAATATGCCAAATCCACAGTACCCCCGGGAAGCCTGCAAATCATACCCACAGAGATTGTTGGGTCTTCAAGCAGTCCGGCAAACTCAATGCCGGACACAAGGGGCTCGACACACCAAGCGAAGATGATGATGAACCCCACATGCGGAGCACCGGAAAACATAAGAATTTCCCACAAGAAGTCAAAACAGTAAACTCACTTCAAGTGACAAAAGGGAAAATCAGGACGGCGCCCACAGAAATATGCGCCGCACGGACTATCCCAGCGGAGTCCTGACATTGGTTGTCAAAACCAATCACCTTTGACCATCAGGATTACTCCAGACGTATCCGGAACGCAGGATGGACTGCCCTGACATTAGATCCTATAGTCGACGGACTCCAATTCACAGAAGTCCTAATGGATGGCGGTAGTGATCTAAACCTGCTATATCAGGACACAATCAGCAAAATGGAGATAAACCCAACCAAAATTCGCCACAGCAACACCTCCTTCAAGGGTGTAATGCCAGGCCTATATGCCCATTGCACGGGCTCCCTACTGCTAGAAGTTGTGTTCGGCTCATCGAACAACTTCTGACGCGAAAAGTTAACCTTCCATATCGTCCCATTCAAAAGTAGTTATCAAGCACTATTGGGACGTGAAGCTTTCGCCCGCTTTAACGCAATACCGCGTTATGCATCTCTTACACTTAAAATGCCCGGTCCACACGGCATCATCTCATTAAAGGGAAATATGAAGTGTCAGGAGCACGAAAGAACATGAGATTGCTTGGACAGTCACACACTAATCCGGCTCCGCTCAACCAAGCACCTGAACAGGTCCTTCGGACCCCGGACACGGCTAGACGAGTCCGGCGTAATCATACGAAGGCCTACTAACCGCACACCCCCGTATAAGGGGCTGCATGCACGTACAAAAAAGAGACAATAAAGCTTAATTTTATTCGCTTTTCGAATCGTACTCCTTTTATTTAAATATAAAGTACATTTTTTGCACGATCTTCCTTCAGCTAAGTTCTTCTCTGTTACAGATGAACACCGTGATACACCCGCCCAGGATACGGCACAACAGAGACACAGGCACAGACGTGCAGTAGGGACCCGTTGCAAGGATTCTTTTCAGATTAAGACCCTGCGTAAACCTTTTTTACTGTCTCTTGTTGATACACATCCCCCGGTTTCTTGCTATAACCGAAGAGGAGGCTGGCGTTTTGGCATCGGCCGCGTCAGTAATTTTTGCACGTACCTGGACACCAGGGGCTTAGGGCATTGTTCTGCCTGTTTTCATAAAGACCGAATACCTTAGGGAGTGTTCGGCATCTCGTGTTAGGCCCTATATGCATCAGCTCTGAATCATGTCTTTGGTCAAATGTTGGGCTTGCCCGGCTCCTGTGTTTTGCTGCCTTACGTTCCGTTTTATCGGCTAACGTGGCACCAGGAGAACTACTGCGATTGTGCCCCGGTTCGGCCTGGCGAGCACCTCAGTAGAGAAAGCCGAAAACTAACTGTCATGATATAGCATGAGACTGGTCAACCACTCGATGACCCACGGGAATGTTTAGAATTCCTCCGCATTAACGAAGGACCGTTTCCCGGTCAGGTACATACGCACCCCGAATTCGGGAGAGCACGATGCCCCTAGGGGCTATATAGTAGCCCCACCATCGAACACCTATGGCTAAGTGAAAGTGATAAAGCATTATAGTCCGGTTGCCTAGTTTGCTACGCTATCACCTCCTTTACAGGACCAAGACATTGGCTAAAGTGTGAAAATGCGCTTTTTTGCAAACACCTCCGCACTATGTGCGTGGGGGCTGAAGCCAAGGACTGCGATCTTTCAGGTTATATACACATATACATTAACGGCTGCACAGGAGGTACTTTACTACTTGAACGCACAAGTATAAAAAGCCCTTATATTATATTGAAACATTGTTTCACAAATCATACATGTCATTTGAACGTAATATCCTTCGAGCACTGCGTGTCTATTAAATGAGCGCCCTGTAGGACTTCCTCAAAGTAGTGCTCGGCAGGTACTCGGCTTCTGTCCAAATCCTGGGACGTAACGTCGGTGGCCTTCATCTCTGCCCAGTATGTCTTGACACGGGCGAGAGCCATCCGCGCACCCTCTATGCATGCTGACCGCTTCATTGCACTAATATGCGGCACCGCACCAAGGAACTGCTGCACCAAGCCAAAATAACTCTTCGGCTCGGGCCTCTTTGGCCACAAATGAGTCATGACAGACTTCATAGCAAGTCCGGACAACCTATTCAGCTCAGCCCATTCAGCCAAACGATCGGTCAATGGAAGTGGATGCTCTCGACGTTGGAACTGCGACCAAAACAGCTCTTCCATTCCGTGATCCTTTTGGCCTCGGAAGTGTTCGGCCGCATCCGCGGCACTCGCCGCCAAATCCAGACAAGCATCCTCCACACCCCACAGCTGGCCCAACTGAGCATACTTGGGATCCGTGAATTTCCTCCACAGCAGAAAAGGCTTTCCAGCCGCAATATCTTCAGCCTGACGTAGCTCCTCTTTCATAGCTCTCATTGCAGAGCGAGCATCCTTGGCCTCAGCAGCGGCCTTTTTCAAGTCCTCTTGTTCCGCTCGACATTCTTTTTCAAGAAGCTCGCAACGGTCGGTAGCATTCTTCAACTTTACGGCCATCTCGGCCATTTCTTTCTTGCTTCGGCAGTGAGCAGCCTATTCGGCTTTCAGCTCTTCGGCCGCTTTTAAAGCAGCCGCATCACTTTTTCGGGCTTGCTCCTTGGTTCGGGCGAGTTCCGCCCGAAGGTTCTCCATAGCAGCGGCACCATCTGCGTCAAGCATACAAGTTGTAAGGCACAGACATTAAGCTACCTTACCGGGTGTCCGCAGAGAAGTTGCATACCTTGTGACTCGTCAAGCCGCTTATTGACAAGCGCGATGTCAGAATCCGCCACGTCAAGTTGCCGCTTTAGTTCAGCAAATTCATTAGTCCGGCTAGCCACCGAACGCCTCGCCACCTACATAGGAAGAGCGCATACTATACCTGGGATTATGATCCTCAGCGCACTGTCATTTTTGACAACACATCGAGTCTCAGGGGCTACTATCAATACATGGCGCATTCTACATGCCAAAGTATTAGAAGGTACATCATTTTGCGTACCTCAAAACCCGTCAGTAAACTTATGATGGCTTCATGTAATCCGCTTTCAGCGGATGAAATCCTTTCAATCACCGTACCCATTAGTGCACGGTGATCTTCCGAGATAGACGCTCGCCCGAGCAGATCTTTCAGCTCCTCCGATCGTACACCAGTCGGTGCCGGACTCGTCCTATGGCCTTTTTTGAAGGCTGAACGCGGAGGGCTTTGAGGGGACATACGACTGCCTTCGGGCCCCGCCGGATTCGGAGAAACCCTCCGCGACGACACCTCAGGGTCGTCCGCCTCGCATGACGGCACGGCAGGCGGAGGCGTTTCGCGCTCCATCATCTCCGGATCAAGATCCCCCGAAGACGAGTTGTGCTGAGAAGGGCTGAGATCCGAACTACAAAGAAAAAACTTCGGTTATCTTCATTAATATAACAGGGATGTCTTTCAATTTAAGAAGACACCCCTCTTTACTTACGGCTCGCTGGAGGGCTGGTCTCCTTGGGGAGATAGTGCGGCCGGGGCAACTCCCGGCGCAGGACCCTCTGGCGAGGATTTCTTCCCCCGCTTCGAGGCCTTGGTCTCCGGATCTTCAGAAGCAGTCCTCTTCTCCCCTTGCAGGGAAGGATTCTCGGTCCCTCCCTTCTTGATAAACTCCTTCGCGGAGGCAGTAGCTCCCTTGTTCCCCCCTTCACCTTCTTCAAAAGGCACAACCTCTAGCATTCTGGTTAACACGGGATCCGGCGTGGTCTCAGGGAGGGGGGCCGGACACCGGATCAGTTTCGCTTTCGCTATCCACTCCTGTTCAAAGGACAGCTCTTTTAAAGGCAAGTTTATGATAGATAAACGGATAGCATGTCCGGGTACAGGACTACTTACTTGAGTATCCGGGCGATTGCAGCATAAACCTGCGTCCTCGGTTAGTTCCGGACACATTGCTTGTGATCCGAAGAACAGTTGGTACATCTCCACGGGCGTTACGCCCATAAAATGTTGGAGAGCTCGTGGTCCCTCCGGATTGAACTCCCACAGGCGGAGGGGGCGACGTTTGCAGGGCAGGGTGCGACGAATCAGCATGACCTGTGCTACTACGACTAGATTGATCTCCCTCTCTAGGAGGTCTCGAATGCGACCCTGCAACAAGGGCACGTCCTTGGACGGCCCCCAGTCAAGCCCTTTGTTCACCCATGACGCCAGCCGCAGTGGAAGACCCGAGCGAAAGGCAGGAGGCGCCACCCATCTGGTGCCCCTGGGAGCGGTGATATAAAACCACTCTTGTTGCCATAGTCCAAGCTCCTCTTGAAAAGAGCCCTCGGGCCATGGAGCGTCAACATTCTTGCTTATAACAGCCCCTCCGCACTCTTCCAGCTGCCCCCTGATCATCTTCAGTTCCACTTTGAAGGTTTTGAGCCACAACCCGAAGTGAGGGGTAATGCGGAGGAAGGCTTCGCATACGACGATAAACGATGAGATGTGGAGGATGGACTCCGGATCCAAGTCATGAAATTCAAGCCCATAATAAAACATGAGCCCCCTCACGAAGGGGTCTATTGGGAAGCCTAAACCCCGAAGGAAGTGAGACACGAACACCACACTCTCACCAGGCTTGGGAGTGGGAATGACCTTCCCTTGGGCAGGCAGCCTGTGCGGAATTTCGCCGGTTAGATACCAGGCGTTTCTCAGCTTTAGCACGTCTTCTTCCGTAATGGAGGAAGGCATCCACCGGCCTTGAAGGTCGGAGCCGGACATCCTCGGAGGTCCGAAGCACCTGAATCTAGAGCTTTGGGTGTTGGAACTCGAGGCGAGGGGCAGATTCGATTGAGATTGAAAGAAAGGAGCGGGCCTTGGTCTCGTTATAAAGAGGTTGAATACCAAGAGCCCTCCCCGTGACCGTTCGGGACTCGCCCTCGATAGAGGAGGCGCGCCAACGGGCACGACTGGGTTACCCACGCCCGTATTAATGAGAATCTCGGAATAAGGGGACACGATCTCTGCTTTGACAAGACGTGCCAAAGAAACCGCCTCGCTAAACATGCTGAGGTGGGACAGTAAAAATAATTCCAATAAAGGCTTGGCCGTGATGTGACGTCACGCCACAAAATACGTCAGCAGATTGAATTTGTGTAAGGATTATTCTCTCTACGGTGGTATGTGGAAACTATTTTTGCAGAGTCGGACACTATCCTTGTGTTCAAAATCTTCTATGAAGTATTCGGAGGAGGAACCCGCCTTGCAATGCCGAAGACAATATGCGCGCCGGACTCGTCGTCATTGAAGCCTGGTTCAGGGGCTATTGAGGGAGTCCTGGATTAGGGGGTGTTCGGATAGCCGAACTATCACCATTGGCCGGACTCCTAGACTATGAAGATACAAGATCGAAGACTTCGTCTCATGTCCGGATGGGACTTTCCTTGGCGTGGAAGACAAGCTTGGCGATACGGATATGTAGATCTCCTACCATTGTAACCGACTCTGTGTAACCCTAACCCTCTCCGGTGTCTATATAAACCGGAGGGTTTTAGTCCATAGGACGAACAACAATCATACGATAGGCTAGATTCTAGGGTTTAGCCTCCTTGATCTCGTGGTAGATCTACTCTTGTACTACCCATATCATCAATATTAATTAAGCAGGAGTAGGATTTTACCTCCATCGAGAGGGCCCGAACCTGGGTAAAAACATCGTGTCCCTTGTCTCCTGTCACCATCCGCCTAGACGCACAGTTCGGGAACCCCTACCCGAGATCCGCCGGTTTTGACACCGACACATACCATCTAAGCCAACAGTGACAATATTCTTTTCACAATCAATCTTAGCACTAGCAGTATTCAAGAAGGGTCTATGAAAAATAATGGGACAAAAATCATCTTGTGGGGAACCGAGAACAAGAAAATCAGCAGGGTATTTAATCTTCCCACACAAGACTTAAACATCTCTAACAATCCCAATAGGTTTAATGGTGTCCCTATTAGCAAGCTTAATAGTAACATCAATATCTTCTAATTCAACTGGTGCAATATCGTGCATAATTTCTTTATAAAGATCATAAGGTATCGCATTAGCACTAGCACCCATATCACATAAACCATGATAACAATGATCTCCTATCTTAACAGAAATTACAGGCGTCCCTAGAACAGGTCTACGTGTCTTAGTATCGGGTCTAGCAATATTAGCAGTTTCACCCAAGAAAGAGATAACATGCCCATCTAAATCCTCATCCAAGAGATCTTTAATCATAGCAATACCAGGTTCAACACTAATTTGCTCAGGAGGTGTATATGTCCTAGTATTACTCTTACGAACAACAGTCGAAGCTTTAACATGATCTTTTATCCTAACAGGAAAAGGAGGGTTTTCAACATAAGCAGCAGGAATAATAGGATCACTATATGTAATAGTCTTTTCTTCGACTATAATTGGTGCAACTACTTTCACTTCAACAGGAGGATTATATTTAAACCACTTATCTTTAGGGAGATCAACGTGAGTAGCAAAAGTTTCACAAAAAGTAGCTAGTATATCAGAGTCCAGTCCATACTTAGAGCTAAATCCACGGAAAGCATCGGTATCCATAAAAGATTTAACACAATCAAACTTAGGTGTCATACCTGACTCCTTACCATTGTCGGAACCCCAATCTTTAGAGTTGTGTTTAATTCTTTCCAAGAAGTCCCATTTGAAATCAATAGTCTTCATCATATAGGAACCAGCACAGGAAGTATCGAGCAAGTTGCGATTATCAAGAGAAAGCCGAGCATAAAAATTCTGAATAATCATTTCCCGAGAGAGCTCATGATTGGGGCATGAATATAACATTGACTTAAGCCTCCCCCAAGCTTGAGCGATGCGTTATCCTTCGCAAGGCCAGAAATTATATATGTAATTACGATCACGATGAACAAGATGCATAGGATAGAACTTCTGGTGAAATTCCAACTTCAATCGCTTATAATTCCAAGATCTCGTATCATCACATAGCCTATACCATGTCATTGCATCTCCCTTCAAAGATAAAGGGAAGACCTTCTTTTGACAACATCATCGGGAATACCTGCAAGCTTAAATAATCCACAAACTTCATCCACAAACTTCATCCGCAAGTGTAGGGGATCTATCGTAGTCCTTTCGATAAGTAAGAGTGTCGAACCCAGCGAGGAGCAAAAGGAAATGATAAGCGGTTTTCAGTAAGGTTTTCTCTGCAAGCACTGAAATAGTAGGTGATAGATAGTTTTGTGATAAGATAAATAGTAACGAGCAAAAAGTAAATAAAGTAAATAAAGTGCAGCAAGGTGGCCCAATCCTTTATGTAGCAAAGGATAAGCCTGGACAAATTCTAATAATGAGGAAGGAGCTCCCGAGGACACATTGGGAATTATCGTCAAGCTAGTTTCATCACGTTCATAAGATTCGCGTTCGGTACTTTGATAATTTGATATGTGGGTGGACCGACACTTGGGTACTATCCTAACATGGACAAGCATCCCACTTATGATTAACCCCTATTGAAAGCATCCGCAACTACAAAAAGGAGTATTAAGGTAAACCTAACCACAGCATTAAACATATGGGTCCATATCAACCCCTAACGAAGCAACGCATAAACTAGGGTTTAAGCTTCTGTCACTCTAGCAACCCATCATCTACTTATTACTTCCCTATGCCTTCCTCTAGGCCCAAATAATAGTGAAGTGTCATGTAGTCGACGTTCACATAACACCACTAGAGGAGAGACAACATACATCTCATCAAAATATCGAACGAATACCAAATTCACATGACTACTAATAGCAAGACTTCACCCATGTCCTCAGGAACAAATGTAACTACTCACAAAGCATATTCATGTTCATAATCAGAGGTGTAATAATATGCATGAAGGATCTGAACATAGGATCTTCCACCAAGTAAACCAATTAGTATCAACTACAAGGAGTAATCAACACTACTAGCAACCCACAGGTACCAATTTGTGGTTTTGATACAAGATTGGATACAAGAGATGAACTAGGGTTTTGAGATGAGATGGTGTTGGTGAAGATGTTGATGGAGATTGACCCCCTCCCGATGAGAGGATCGTTGGTGATGACGTTGGTGATGATTTCCCCCTCTCGGAGGGAAGTGTCCCCGGCAGAATAGCTCCGTCAGAGCCCTAGATTGATTCCGCCAAGGTTCCGCCTCGTGGGCGGAGTTTTGTCCCGTAAACTTGCCCACGATTTTTTCCAGGACAAAACCCTTCATATAGCAGAAGATGGACGCCGAGGGCCCACCAGGGGCCCAGGAGATAGGGGGCGCCCCCCCCCCTAGGGCGCGCCCCCTGTCTTCTGGATAGGGTGTGGGCCCCCTGGCCTATTTCTTTTTCTCATAATTCCTTAATAAATCCAAAAAGTTGTTTCGTGGTGCCTCATGTCTTTTGGAGTTGTGCAGAATAGGTTTCCAATGTTTGCTCCTTTTCCAGCCAGAATTCCAGCTGCCGGCATTCCCCCTCTTCATGGTAAACCTTGTAAAATAAGAGAGAATAGCCATAAGTATTGATATATAATGTGTAATAACAGCCCATAATGCAATAAATATCGATATAAAAGCATGATGCAAAATGGACGTATCAGTGGTGCGTCGGTGTACTACGGATCGAACTATGCACCCTGGAGTGTAATCCGTTCGTGTGTAATTCGCTCATCTTGTTAAACACAATAGTTCTATGGATTAGCAAGTGACGATGAATAGTTATGTATAGTGAAATTATTTCCTTCGTTGTTGATTCTTGGAACAGCAGTTTGTATGGATATTGTGGTGTTCTTTGTTAGTTCGTTCCCCTATGGACAGATTAGATATATTTTCTATGAAAAAAATCTTTGCCGTCTATGATATTTGAGGCTGATGGCAAAGATTGATTCTGGCTGACAACAAAGGCACTGACGCCGTCCGTTAGTCAGTCTGTTTTGTTAAACGCTTTTTTGTCGTCTGGCAATTTTCGATGACGGCACAATTGGTTGACTGACAGCAAATTCTTTGTTGTCTGCCTGATAAAATGCTGACGGCAAAATCCCCCTTTCCCGACTTAGTGTATGCCGATATGGTTTTCCGTCTATAATCCTGCCTTTGCTGTCTGTAGGATCCTGACGACAAAATGCCTGATTCCCGTACTGAGGACTACAAGATGTTGACCATGAACTCAACTCTTAGGATGCCGACGCTAGAATTATCGTGCAATCAGTCCGCTACCAGATGTTGGAGCGGTAGAAAGATGAGTTGGCGGTGGCTTAAGATGAGGATGCAACAGAGGCAGACGGGTTGCTGGGATTGCCGGGACATGCACCTCCTTGATCGGGAAGCAGCTTGCTGGGATTGCTGACCCGGCAGGGCAGGAATGCATGGATTGCTGGGCTGATGTTTTTTTGGATCCAGGCATGTAAAAACTAGGCATATTTGCCTCTTTTTGGTTGTGATTGGGGATGCGATCCGGCGCAGGTGTGATCTGGAGCGTTGTTTGGATCAATGCAAATTTGAATTTGAATTTGTTGGCGGACATATACAGTCTACGGTTGGATGGCGGCCTCTCGCATCCGTGTCCACGGACTGGTCACCCCCTATCCGTGGATGGATGTGGGAGGAATTTTGTGGGTCGTCGTTGGATATGCCTTTAGGTTTGTATTGTTTGTACCCACTATATACCAGTTTGTGGTTGCAGACTAGGCCAGACATGGGTGTGACCTAGAAGTATAGCAGTGGAGTCGGAACATGGGAACTCAAAAGAAGCAAGAACATGAAAGCTGGAGGGTTTTCTTTTTGAAAAAATAACTTTAAAAAGCTGAAGGAATTCAGATTTTTGAATATTTAAGCAATTTTCCGTTAAGTTTACTTCAGAAGAATGATAGATAAAACATGTAATTATAATAGATATGACAATCAAATCATCAAGTAACAAAATGATGAAACTAGCCATGGAATCGGGTACATAAATGATATACATTGTATGCATATCGATTTCCACTACAAGTAGACCAAACACTATCCCTAACAAAAAGGGACAAGAACACATACAGTGCAGTGGAAGAAGAGCCGGACACATGGCTAGCGATGCTACCAAAGGGATCATTGGCGTCAGAGGAGTGGTCGTTCTTCAGGAAGTAGTAGTATGCAACAACGATGGAGAAAAATCCAGCAGGCGTGGCAGTAGGGGAGGTGCACAGATCTGGTTCTAGAGGACCAGGCTTCGTCGTGCCGGCCAGCTTTGCTCCTGTATGGCTCGGAGAAGCAACTGGGTGAAAGCCTTGCGCTTCGGCCCCAATGACGATGGCGCCCGCAAGTGCAGTTATCCTCTTGAGCATGTTGTCGCGGGTTTGCTTTCCCTATGAGAGTTCCGGGTGAAAACCTTGGTCTGTTTTGTTGGTCGCAGCGATGATGACACTTTTGCGTTCTTTCCCCTCCCGAGGGATTGTCGAGGATGAAGGAAATATGCCCTAGAGGTAATAATAATGTTGTTATTTTATATTTCCTTACTCATGATAAATGTTTATTCACTACTAGGGAAAACCCTAGTAGTAGCACGGGTTTTGAGGCTAGCAGCAGCGCAGGAAGCGGTGCTACTAGTAAGGCGCTACAGCTAACTCTTAGTAGTAGCACAGTCTGTACCCGCGCTACTACTATTGACTATATCAGCAGCGCTTTTCTGGAACACACTACTATTAGTTAGCTGTAGCGGTTTCCTAGCCCCTCGCTACTGCTATATCTTTCATCATTTTCCCCAGCTTCCTACCCCGTTTCGGTCGGTCCAGATACTAGGTACTACTAGATATCAATTTCATAAAGCATTGTAGGTACTAGGTAGTACTCCCTCCGTTCCAAATTACTCAACGTGGTCCAAACCACGACGAGTAATTTGGAACGAAGGGAGTACTAGATAACAATTTCATATATAGTCAACATGCATCCTCAAGCAATACCTGGTGATATCGACCATGATCATCATATGTAGTTCTAGATGATATCAACAACGATCATCATATGTAGTTCTACATGATATCGACGATGATCATCATATGTAGTTCTAGATGATATACCCACACACATATGTAGTTCTAGATGATATCGAAGACGATCATCATCCTCAAGCCTGGGCGGTTGGTGTTCCTGATAGTAATTAGGATGGCCTATCCAACACGAAGATTCTTGCCATCGAGGAATCTCTTCCACCCAACCGAGTTTAAGTGTGTGCGACCGTCCGTGTCCACACTGTAATTATAGATTGTGACAGAGCCCCTTGCAGTAAGGCATAGTCTAGCTGAGCCTTCTTCAGCAGGCTCGATACCATAACTCACAGATAGGCTCTTTGCCAATTTCTGAAAAATAAAAAAACATATCAATTAATAAATAGCCTTGCACATACTCTTGCAAATAAGTATATATGGATTATCTACACTATTAATAGTTCCTTAGATTCTACACTAATAAGCATGTGATAGAACTCTACACTAAAGCATATCATCGACTAGATTCCACACAACATATCATTGGACTCTACACTAAGCATATCATCAGATAATTTGCATTTGTAAGTATAACATACCATATCATGTCGATCGACCATGGTACTTGTCAAGCGGGTCACGAATGGCACACCGACAAAGTCAGCACGTGGCGGAATTATGTCCCGTAGGTTGCACACCTCCTCCTCGCTCAACCTCATTCTTTGAGCTACGATGGCTTCATGAAGTGGGTCCTCATCATCTTCATCGAGTGGGTCCTCATTATCTTCATCATCTTCGTCATCTTCATCATCTTCGTCATCTTCATCATCTTCCACCAGGTTGATATAAATGACAGCCAGCTTGGGTCTTTCTGCTCTGAAGGAGAAGCTGATCAACTCACCACCAGTAAGACGCATGCGGGCGACAAAATGGGCCCATCCATCTCCTCCAATCTGCGAAATATTTCATCCTTTCTTGACCTCCATAGTGTACGCCCCCCAGGAGCCTCAAATGTCGCAGTGTCTCCTGCCAGCTTGTTGAATTTCAACCTCACATTGCATGGGACGATCTGTGTACAAAAAGCAAAATGACACAATGCAGTAATGCCAACACTAAAAATAAAATAGTTGTTACATTTCATATAATTTCTTACTGCCGTATGATGAAAACTCGGCTGGAAGTGGATGTTGAACAACTTGCCAGTTGCAAGGTTGCTGGCGCACCTTGACTTGCACAATCAACATGGTGGTGGTGGTGGCGCCATTTTCCTAAAGCAATATGAGCAAATGATTAACGATCCACTTCACACGAAAGAAAAACAGTAGCATGTGATTTTTTGGTTCTTCTTCACTTATATTTTCATAGCTAGGTGGTGCCAAATCTTCAGAGCTGTCAACTAGCATACTAAATCAACTAAATCAAAATGTTCTATAAATCAACTAAATCAACTAGCCTATTAAATCAACTTGCCTACTAAATAAAATAAATCAAAAATTCTCTATAAATCAACTAAATCAACAAGCCTACTAGATCAACTTGCCTACTAAATCAACAAAATCAAAATGTTCTAAATCAACTAGCCTACTAAATCAACTAAATCATATGAACTAAATCAAAATGTTGCATATGACCTAGCATACTAAATCAAAATGTAGTAGGAAGGAGGGGTTGTGGATGGAGGAGGGAGGAGGGAGAAGGAGGGGCGACTGGAGGAGGGAGGAGAGAGTAGGACGGAGGATGAAGGGCGGAGCGAGGAGGGGCCGGCCGGCGGCAAGTCGAGGGAGGACGGAGGAGGAGGGCGGTATCGAGTCTAGTGAGGAGGAGGAGGTGACGGCGGCACAGAGGGAGGAGGGGTAGGCGACGGCGGGCAACGGGGGAGGACCGGTGCGGCGGGGGGTGGGGTGAGGGGGAGATCGAGTGAATGTGGATCGGATAGAGAGGAGAGCGTGTGGGTGGTGAGATATCTAGTTTTAGCAGTAGCGCGGTGTATGTAAAGGCGCTACTACTAAACTACCTAGCAGTAGCGCCCTTCTATTTAACGCACTGCTATTATAACTAGCTCCGTGGCGGGGTTGTGGGAATAATAGCAGTAGCGTGTCCTAGAGGTGGCGCGCTACTGCTACTTTTATTTCGGCAGCGAGTTCTGGTGGAGCGCTCTACTGATAAATCGCAGCGGCGCCTTATTTTAAAACTCGATGCTGTTAAGATCCTATGTATAGGCTTTTCCCTAGTAGTGATTATTCATGCTAGAATTGTATTAACGGGAAACTTGATACATGTGTGGATACATAGACAAAACACCGTGTCCCTAGTATGCCTCTACTTGACTAGCTCGTTAATCAAAGATGGTTAAGTTTCCTAGCCATAGACATGTGTTGCCATTTGATGAACGGGATCACATCATTAGGAGAATGATGTGATGCACAAGACCCATTCGTTAGCTTAGCATTATGATCGTTCAGTTCTTCACATCAAATACATATTCCTCCGACTATGAGATTATGCAACTCCCGGACACCGGAGGAATACCTTCTGTGCTATCAAACATCACAGCGTAACTGGGTGATTATAAAGATGCTCTACAGGTATCTCTGAAGGTGTTTGTTGGGTTGGCATAGATTGAGATTAGGATTTGTCACTCCGAGTATCGGAGAGGTATCTCTGGGCCCTCTCGGTAATGCACATCATAATAAGCCTTGCAAGCAAAGTGACTAATGAGTTAGTTGCAGGATGATGCATTACGGAACGAGTAAAGAGACTTGCTGGTAACGAGTTTGAACTAGGTATGATGATGCCGACATCGAATCTCGGGCAAGTAACATACTGTTGACAAAGGGAATAACGTATATTGTCATAACAGTTCGACCGATAAAGATCTTCGTAGAATATGTGGGAGCCAATATGAGCATCCAGGTTCCTCTATTGGTTATTGACAGGAGAGGTGTCTCGGTCATGTCTACACAGTTCTCGAACCCGTAGGGTCCACACACTTAACGTTCGATGACAATTTGTATTATATGAGTTATGGATTTGGTGACCGAATGTTGTTCGGAGTCCCAGATGAGATCACGGATAGGAAGAGGTGTCTCGAAATGGTCGAGATGTAAAGATTGATATATAGGACGATAGTATTCGGACACCGGAAGTGTTCCGGAGGTACCAGGTACGTGACGGGTCACCTGAAGGGGTTCCGAGCACTACCCCCCTCCCCCGCGGCAAACTATATGGGCCTAATGGGCCAAGAGTGGGACAGATCAGCCCCTAAGGGCATGGTGTGCCCCTCTATAGGCCGAAATAGGAGGAGAAGGAAAGGAGGGAAGGGAGAAGGAAAGGGGAGGATTCGGCCTCCCCCTTTCCTTCTCTCCACCCTCTCTTTCCTTCCCCTCCGACACTTATGGAAGGGGGGAGGACGACTTGGAGGAGGCGCCCAAGTAGGATCCCTCCTACTTGGGGCGCCCCTCCCTTTCCCACCTATATATATGTGGGGGGGGGGGGGCACCGCTAGAAGATACAACATTGATTCCTAGCTGCGTGCAGTGCCCCCCTCCACAGTTTACGCCTCCGGTCATATTCATGTAGTGCTTAGGCGAAGCCCTGCACGGATCACTTCACCATCACCGTCACCACACCGTCGTGCTGACACAACTCTCCCACGACACTTTGTTGGATCAAGAGTTTGAGGGACGTCATCAAGCTGAACGTGTGTAGAACGCGGAGGTGTCGTACGTTCGGTGCTTGATCGGTCTGAACGAGAAGAAGCTGGATTACATTAGCCGCTTTGTCAAATGCTTTTGCTTTCGGTCTACAAGGGTGGACACACTCTCCCCCTCTCATTGTTATGCATTGATAACCCACAAGTGTAGGGGATCGCAACAGTTTTCGATAAGTAAGAGTGTCGAACCCAACGAGGAGCTAAAGGTAGAATAAATATTCCCTCAAGTTCTATCGACCACCGATACAACTCTACGCACGCTTGACGTTCGCTTTACCTAGAACAAGTATGAAACTAGAAGTACTTTGTAGGTGTGATAGGATAGGTTTGCAAGATAATAAAAAACACGTAAACATAAACTAGGGGCTGTTTAGATTAAGATGCAATAAAGTAAATATTAGTAGAGAGCTTTTGTTACGAGAAAGTTATTTGTCCAAGGCAATCGATAACTAGACCGGTAATCACTATTGCAATTCTATTTGAGGGAGGGGCATAAGCTAACATACTTTCTCTACTTGGATCATATGCACTTATGATTGGAACTCTAGCAAGCCTCCACAACTACTAAAGATTCATTAAGGTAAAACCCAACCATAGCATTAAAGTATCAAGTCCCCTTTTATCCCATACGCAAACAACCTACTTACTCGGGTTTGTGTTTCAGTCACTCACGCAACCCATCATAAGCAAATCATAAACATATTGCAAACCCTACAGCGGGAATCCCTCACGCTTGCGCGACACGGAGGGCACAATAGGACAGCACCAATAATAAAACATGCAACTCAAACCAATCACGATCATCAGTTAACCCATAGGACAAAACGGATCTACTCAAACATCATAAGATAGCCATACATCATTGGGGAATAATATATAGCGTTGAGCACCATGTTTAAGTAGAGATTACAGCGGGTAAGAGAGAGGTTACACCGCTGCATAGAGGGAGGAAGAGTTGGTGGAGATGTTGGTGAAGATGGCGGCCGTGTTGGTGAAGATCGCGGTGATGATGATGGCCCCCGGCAGCGCTTCGGCGCCACCGGAAGCAAGGGGGAGAGGGCCCCCCTTCTTCTTCTACTTCCTTGACCTGCTCCCTAGATGGGAGAAGGGTTTCCTCTCTGGTCCTTGGCTCCCATGACTTGGGAGGGGCGAGAGCCCCTCCAAGATTGGATATATCTCTCTGTTTCTGCGTTCTCTGATTCTAACGCTTCACCGTTTCCTTTATATCTGGAGATCCATAACTCCGATTGGGGTGAATCTTTCGCCCAGATCTTTCTCAGAAAATTAGCTTTCTTGCGCCAAAAGAAGAGTGTCAACCGCCTTAAAGGTGGCCCACGAGAGCCCAGGCCGCGCCCAGGGGGGAGGGCGCACCCCCCTGTCTCGTGGCCACCCCGGACACTGTTCGCGTTGATTTTACTTCCCAAAAATCATAAATATTCCAAAAAAAATCTCCATCCGTTTTTATCCCGTTTGGACTCCGTTTGATATTGGGTTTCTGCGAAACAAAAAACATGCAACAGACAGGAACTGGCACTGGGCACTGGATCAATATGTTAGTCCCAAAAAATAGTATAAAATGTTTCCAAAAGTATATAAAAGTTGAATAATATTGGCATGGAACGATCAAAAATTATAGATACGACGGAGACATATCAGCATCCCCAAGCTTAATTCCTTCTCGTCCTCGAGTAGGTAAATGATAAAAAAAAATTGATGTGGAATGCTACCTAGCATAATCTTGATCATATGTCTAATCATGGCATGAATATTAAGACACGAGTGATTCAAAGCAATAGTCTATCATTTGACATAAAAACAATAATACTTCGAGCGTACCAATAATACGTGAGATGGAGTAGTTTTCAATGGTGAACATCACTATGTTGATCATATCTACTATATGATTCACGCACGACCTTTCGGTCTCCGTGTTCCGAGGCCATATCTGCATATGCTAGGCTCGTCAAGTTTAACATGAGTATTCTGTGTGTGCAAACCTGGCTTGCACCTGTTGTATGTGAACGTAGAGCTTATCACATCGATCATCACGTGGTGTCTCAACACGAAGAACTATCACAACGGTGCATACTCAGGGAGAACACTTATACCTTGAAATTTTAGTAAGGGATCATCTTATAATGCTATCGCCGTACTAAGCAAAATAAGATGCATAAAAGATAAACATCACATGCAATCAAAATATGTGACATGATATGGCCATCATCATCTTGAGCTCATGATCTCCATCACCGAAGCATTGTCATGATCTCCATCGTCACCGGCGCGACACCTTGATCTCCATTGTAGCATTGTTGTCGTCTCGCCATATATTGTTACTACGACTATCGCTACCGCTTAGTGATAAAGTAAAACAATTACATGGCGATTGCATTGCATACAATAAAGCGACAACCATATGGCTCCTGCCAGTTGCCGATAACTTTGTTACAAAACATGATCATCTCATACAACAATTTATATCACATCATGCCTTGACCATATGACATCACAGCAAGCCCTGCAAAAACAAGTTAGATGTCCTCTACTTTGTTGTTGCAAGTTTTACGTGGCTGCTACGGGCTTCTACCAAGAACCGTTCTTACATACGCATCAAAACCACAACGATTTTTCATCAAGTGTGTTGTTTTAACCTTCAACAAGGACCGGGCGTAGCCACACTCGATTCAACTAAAGTTGGAGAAACAAACACTCACTAGCCACCTGTGTGCGAAGCACGTCGGTAGAACCAGTCTCGCGTAAGCGTACGCGTAATGTCAGTTTGAGCCTCTTCATCCAACAATACCGCCGAACCAAAGTATGACATGCTGGAAAGCCGTATGACTATTATCGCCCACAACTCTTTGTGTTCTACTCGTGCATATAACATCTACGCATAGACCTGGTTCTGATGACACTGTTGGGGAACGCAGTAATTTCAAAAAAAATCCTACAATCACGCAAGATCTATCTAGGTGATGCATAGCAATGAGAGGGGAAAATGTTGTCTACGTAACCTCGTAGACCAAAAGCGGAAGTGTTTCTGTAACGCGGTTGATATAGTCGAACTTCTTCGCGATCCAATCAACAAGTATCGAACATATGGCACCTCCGCATTCAACACACGTTCAGCTCGATGACGTTCCTCGTGCTCTTGATCCAGTTGAGGATGAGGGTGAGTTCTATCAGCACAACGGCGTGGCGACGGTGATGATGATGTTATCGGCGAAGGGTTTTGCCTAAGCACTATGATGGTATGATCGAGGTGTGTAACTGTAGGGGGGGCACCGCACACGGTTAAGAGGAACTTGTGTATCTTTGGGCTGCCCCCTGCCCCAGTATATAAAGGAGGGAGGGAGAGAGGCCGCCCCCCTAGGGGCGCGCCAAGTGTATGGAGTCCTACTAGGACTTCCAAGTCCTAGTAGGAATCCTTTCCCTTTTAGGAGTAGGAGAGAAGGAAGGAGAGAGGGAGTAGGAAAGGGCAAGGGGGCGCTGGCCCCTTCCCCTAGTCCAAGTCGCACCCATGGGCGGGGCGGGGGGGGGGGGGGGCACGTCCCCTTGGCCTGCCTCCTCTATTTCCCGGTGAATTCCCTCCCCGGTACTCCAAAAAATACCCGAATCGCTCGGAACCTTTCCGATGTCCGAATATAGCCTTCCAATATATCGATCAAAACGTCTCGACTATTTTGAGACTCCTCATCATGTCCGTGATCTCATCCGGGACTCCAAACAAACTTCAGTCATCAAAACACATAACTCATAATACAATCATCGTCGAACGTTAAGTGTGTGGACCCTATGGGTTCGGGAACTATGTAGACATGACCGGGACACATCTCCGATCACTAACCAATACTGGAACCTGGATGCTCATATTGGATCCTACATATTCTACTAAGATCTTTATCGGTCAAACCGCATAACAACATACGGTGTTCCCTTTGTCATCGGTATGTTACTTGCCCGAGATTCGATCGTCGGTATCATCATACCTAGTTCAATCTCATTACCAGCAAGTCTCTTTACTCGTTCCTTAATAATTCATCTTGCAACTAACTCATTAGTCACATTGCTTGCAAGTCTTATAGTGATGAGCATTACCGAGAGGGCCCAGAGATACCTCTCAGAAACATAGAGTGACATATCCTAATCTTGATCTATAACAACCCAACAAACACCTTCGGAGACACCTGTAGAGCATCTTTATAATCACCCTTTTATGTTGTGATGTTTGATAGCACACAAGGTGTTCCTTCGGTATTCGGGAGTTGCATAATCTCATAGTCTGAGGAACATGTATAAGTCATGAAGAAAGCAGTAGCAATGAAGCTGTAACGATTCATAATGCTAAGCTAACTGATGGGTCATGTCCATCACATCATTCTCCTAATGATGTGATCCCGTTCATCAAACGACAACACATGTCTATGATTAGGAAACATAACCATCTTTGATTAATGAGCTAGTTAAGTAAAGGCATACTAGGGACACTGTGTTTTGTCTATGTATTCACACATGTACTAAGTTTCCGATTAATACAATTATAGCATGAATAATAAAGATTTATCATGAAATAAGGAAATAAATAATAACTTTATTATTGCCTCTAGGGCATATTTCTTTCACCCTTCCCCCTCTTCGCCCCGGCCCCCGTCGACATGAGAAGCCGCCGGCGTCCGCAGCGCTACGCCCGGCTTCGCGCGCCGCTCGCCGTCGACCACCAGGAGGCGCTCGCCTCCGCCTCCGTTGCTATCATGCGCCACCAACTTCCCGTGCCGCGGGATTCCGCCTCCTATGTTCTCCCCTACCGGCGGCGGGGCTTGGCATCGATGGAGTTGGCAGGGTCCAATGGATCCAGTGCCCAGACGAGGTTGGCGAGATCCGGTACGGCGGCGGACGGCTGGAGCTCCTCAGGCGTCGGTGGTTGATGACCCGCAAGTGTAGGGGATCTATCGTAGTCCTTTCGATAAGTAAGAGTGTCGAACCCTACGAGGAGCAGAAGGAAATGATAAGCGGTTTTCAGTAAGGTTTTCTCTGCAAGCACTGAAATACTAGGTGATAGATAGTTTTGTGATAAGATAAATAGTAACGAGCAAAAAGTAAATAAAAGTAAATAGACTGCAGCAAGGTGGCCCAATCCTTCATGATTGGGGCATGAATATAACATTGACTTAAGCCTCCCCCAAGCTTGAGCGATGCTTTATCCTTCACAAGGCCAGAAATTATATATGTAATTACGATCACGATGAACAAGATGCATAGGATAGAACTTCTGGTGAAATTCCAACTTCAATCGCTTATAATTCCAAGATCTCGTATCATCACATAGCCTATACCATGTCATTGCATCTCCCTTCAAAGATAAAGGGAAGACCTTCCTTTTGACAACATCATCGGGAATACCTGCAAGCTTAAATAATCCACAAACTTCATCCACAAACTTCATCCACAAGTGTAGGGGATCTATCGTAGTCCTTTCGATAAGTAAGAGTGTCGAACCCAACGAGGAGCAAAAGGAAATGATAAGCGGTTTTCAGTAAGGTTTTCTCTGCAAGCACTGAAATAGTAGGTGATAGATAGTTTTGTGATAAGATAAATAGTAACGAGCAAAAAGTAAATAAAGTAAATAAAGTGCAGCAAGGTGGCCCAATCCTTTATGTAGCAAAGGATAAGCCTGGACAAATTCTAATAATGAGGAAGGAGCTCCTGAGGACACATTGGGAATTATCGTCAAGCTATTTTCATCACGTTCATAAGATTCGCGTTCGGTACTTTGATAATTTGATATGTGGGTGGACCGGCACTTGGGTACTGCCCTAACATGGACAAGCATCCCACTTATTATTAACCCCTATTGCAAGCATCCGCAACTACAAAAAGGAGTATTAAGGTAAACCTAACCACAACATGAAACATATGGGTCCATATCAACCCCTAACGAAGAAACGCATAAACTAGGGTTTAAGCTTCTGTCACTCTAGCAACCCATCATCTACTTATTACTTCCCTATGCCTTCCTCTAGGCCTAAATAATGGTGAAGTGTCATGTAGTCGACGTTCACATAACACCACTAGAGGAGAGACAACATACATCTCATCAAAATATCGAACGAATACCAAATTCACATGACTACTAATAGCAAGACTTCACCCATGTCCTCAGGAACAAATGTAACTACTCACAAAGCATATTCATGTTCATAATCAGAGGTGTAATAATATGCATGAAGGATCTGAACATATGATCTTCCACCAAGTAAACCAATTAGTATCAACTACAAGGAGTAATCAACACTACTAGCAACCCACAAGTACCAATTTGTGGTTTTGATACAGGATTGGATACAAGAGATGAACTAGGGTTTTGAGATGAGATGGTGCTGGTGAAGATGTTGATGGAGATTGACCCCCTCCCGATGAGAGGATCGTTCGTGATGATGTTGGTGATGATTTCCCCCTCCCGGAGGGAAGTGTCCCCGGCAGAACAGCTCCGCCAGAGCCCTAGATTGATTCCGCCAAGGTTCCACCTCGTGGCGGCGGAGTTTCGTCTCGTAAGATTGCCCATGATTTTTTCAGGACAAAACCCTTCATATAGCAGAAGATGGACGCCGGGGGCCCACCAGGGGGCCCAGGAGATAGGGGGCGCGCCCTAGGGGGGGGGCGCCCCCTGTCTCCTGGACAGGGTGTGGGCCCCCTGGCCTATTTCTTTTGCTCATAATTCCTTAATAAATCCAAAAAGTTGTTTCGTGGAGCCTCAGGTCTTTTGGAGTTGTGTAGAATAGGTTTCCAACGTTTGCTCCTTTTCCAGCCAGAATTCCAGCTGCCGGCATTCCCCCTCTTCATGGTAAACCTTGTAAAATAAGAGAGAATAGCCTTAAGTATTGAGATATAATGTGTAATAACAGCCCATAATGCAATAAATATTGATATAAAAGCATCATGCAAAATGGACGTATCAACTCCCCCAAGCTTAGACCTTGCTTGTCCTCAAGGGGAAGCCGAAATTGAAAAATATGTCCGCATGTTTAGAGATAGAGGTGTCGGTAAAAATAAAATATGAACATGAGGGCATCATGATCATTCTAATAACAACAACATATATGGATTTTGTCATATAATTTCCTATGTTCAAGTAATAAGCAATTCACAATGTCAAGTATGGTTCAGAAACTTCATTGGGAACTAACAAACTATAATCTCAGTCATTGAAGCAATTGCAATTTATCGTAACATTAGAAAGAGTCAACAATAGAGCTTTTCAGCAAGCTCGCATACTCAACTATCTCGTAGTCTCCCATAATTGTTAACACTCATGCAATACTTGTGGTTATAAAGTTTCAGCCGGACACCGAGAAAGGTAGGAGCTTATTGTGTTGCCTCCCAACATATTCACCTTTAGGTGATGTCAACAATAATAGCCTATGCCAACTTACATCCAATTGGATATATGTATCATGATCTTTCAAACACGAGGAGCTTGCCAAAGGATAAAATGAAAAAGGGGAAAGGTGAAGATCACCTTGACTCATGCCCTTCGCAGAGGGAAGCAGAGGTTGTCATGCGCTTTTAGGGTTGGATACACAAAATCTTAATGCAAAAGAACGTCACTTTATATTGCCCCTTGTATGTGGACCTTTATTATGCAATCCGTCGCTTTTATTACTTCCACAACAAGTTCGTACAAAGCTTATTTTCTCTACACTAATAAGTCATGCATATTTAGAGAGCAATTTTTATTGCTTGCACCGATGACAACTTACTTGAAGGATCTTACTCAATCCATAGGTAGATATGGTGGACTCTCATGGCAAAACTAGGTTTGAGGATATTTGGAAGCACAAGTAGTATCTCTACTTAGTGCAAGGAATTTTGGCTAGCATGAGGAGTAAAGGCAAGCTCAACATGTTTGGAAGGTCAATGACAATATACTTTAACTGAGATGTCGGAAAACATAAACCATTACGTTGTCTTCCTTGTCCAACGTCAACTCTTTTAGCATGTCATACTTAATGAGTGCTTCACAATCATAAAAGATGTCCAAGATAATATATCTATATGTGAACCCCTCTTTCCTTATTACTTCCTATTAATTGCAACAATGACCAAGGCTACGTTCATCAACCCTCAACAATTTTTATGCCTCATACTTTCTATGTGTGAAGTTATCACTATCCATAAGATCAATATGAACTCTTTTGTTCTTTCTACTTTCTCAAGATCATAGCAAAAAAACAAAGCCCTTGACTCAACACTAATATTTATTATAGATAGCACACGGACTCAATTACATAAAGAGATCACAACGAAAACTCAAAACTACTTGATATCAAAACTTCGAACTAATAGATCAAGATACTACTAAAAGGATCGAACTAAATAAAACGGTAAAGATAGGAGTGTGATGATGATACGATACCGGGGCACCTCCCCCAAGCTTGGCAGTTGCCAAGGGGAGTGCCCATACCCATGTGATTATCTTTTCGGAGGTGGTGAAGTAGGAGTTGTTGCAATTTTCTTCTCTAGCTTACGCCTGAGGCTAAAATTATCCTCCCTCAGATCCTCATTCTCGAGCACAAGTTTCATTATCTTTTTGCATAGTGTTGCCTTGCTGTCTTGCAAAAAACATGGTGGGATAGATTGGATCTTAGGGAGGCTTGACTTCTTGAACTCCACATGCATATCACCAGGTTGAGGCAGTGGATCGTCCTCTTCATCAGAGCTTGTCTCCTCCTTCCTCTTTGGATCATAGTCTTCTTCTTCCTCTGTGGTCCAGCCATAGCGTTCCACATCCCCATATACTTTTGGATTCGCAATATAATCAGCTATGTATCTCTCTCCCTCCAAATCTTGGGACGACATCTTGTTCAATTCTGCAGCAGGAACAACTCAAAACGAAAACAGAGGATAATTGTGTGATACGGTGGTCAAAACCTTTAGGAGTATATATAATGAATTCTTACCGACCAAAATACATAACATACAAGAAAACGGAGTCCGGGAGGCACACGAGGTGCCCACGAGACATGGGGCGCGCCCTATAGGGGGGGCGCCCTCCTCTCTCGTGGGAGCCTCTTGGCTGAACCGGGGCACAATCGCAGTAGTTCTCCTGGTGCCGCCTTAGCCGATAGAGCGGAACGTAAGGCAGCAAAACACAGGAGTCGGGCAAACCCAACATTTGACCAAAGACATGATTTAGAGCTGATGCATATAAGGCCAAACTCGCGACGCCGAACACTCCCTAAGGTATTCGGTCTTTATGAAAACGGGCTGAACAACGCCCTTGGTAAGAAGCCCCTGGTGTCCAGGTATGAGCAATATTCTGACGTGGCCACATGCCAAGACGCCAGCCTCCTCCTCGGTTATAACAAGAAACCGGGGGGTGTGTATCAAGAAGAGACAATGAAAAAGGTTTACGCAGGGTCTTAATCTGAAAAAGAATCCTTGGAACGGGTCCCTACTGCACGTCTGCGCCTGTGTCTCCATTGTCCGTATCCTGGACGGGTGTAGCACGGTGTTCATCTGTAAAAGAGAGGAACTTAGTTGAAAAAGATCGTGCGAAAATCTATGTTATATTAAATAAACAAAGTATAATTCAAAAAATGGGTAAAATTGAGCTTTATTATCTCTTGTTGTACACGCGCGGAGCCCCTTGTATGGGGGTATGCGGCTAGTAAGCCCTTGTGTGTTTACGCCGGACTCGTCTAGCCATGTCCGGGGTCTGAACGACCTGTTTAGGTTCTTTGATTAGTGAAGCTGGTTTAGTGTGTGGCTGTCAAGGCAGCCGCACAGTCTTCCGTGCTCGAGGAACACTCGATATTTCCCTTTAATGAGATGATGCCTCGCGGACCGGGCATTTTAAGCGTAAGGGATGCATAATGCGGTATTGCGTTAAAGCGGGTGAAAGCTTCGCGTCCCAGTAGTGCTTGATAGCTACTTGTAAATGGGGCGATGTGGAAGGTTAGCTTTTCGCGGCAGAAGTTGTCGGGGGAGCCAAACATAAATTCTAACAGGAGAGAACCCGTACAATGGGTATCTGGGCCTGGCGTTACCCCTCGAAAGGAAGTGTTGCCATGGCGAATTTTTGTTGGGTTTATCCCCATTTTGCGGATTGTGTCCTGATATAGCAGGTTTAGACCACTGCCGTCGTCCATTAGGACTTGTCTAAAGTGGAGTCCGTCAATTATCGGATCTAATATCAAGGCAGTCTAGCCTGCGTTCCGGATACTTCTAGAGTAATCCTGACGGTCGAAGGTGATTGGTTTTAACAACCAGTGGCGGGACTCCTCTGGGACAGGCCGTATGGCGCGTATCTCTATAGGCGCCACACTGTTTTTCCCTTTTGTCACGTGAAGTGAGTTTACTGTTTTGACTTCTTGTGGGAACTTCTTTTGTTCTCCGATGCTCTGCTTGTGGGGTTCATCATCGTCCTCACTTGGTATGTCGAGCCCCTTGTGTTCGGTGTTGAGTTTGCCGGATTGCTTGAAGACCCAACAATCTCTGTGGGTATGGTTTGCAGGCTTCCCGGGAGTACTGTGGATTTGGCATATTTTGTCCAAGATTTTATTTAGGTTGGATAGCTCGTCCCTGTTATCCTTGAGGGGCAGATTTTTCTGATTCTGCCGAGAGCTTTTGAATCCGGCGTTGACTGCCGTGCTCTTTGGGCTGTTTCCCTTAGTCCGGCGCTGGTCCTTTCTACGTCGCGGTTTCCCGTTTCCATCCCTAACTTCGGATATACTTGGGTCGCTGGTACTGCTTCTTGCCAACCAGCTATCCTCTCCTGCACAAAAGCGGATCATGAGGCTTGTTAATGCGGCCATTGTTCTTGGCTTTTCTTGGCCAAGGTTTCTGGCGAGCCATTCATCTCGAACACTGTGTTTGAAAGCTGCTAAGGCTTCGGCGTCCAGACAGTCGACTATCTGGTTCTTTTTAGTAAGAAATCTGTTCCAGAGTTTCTGGGCTGACTCTCCGGGTTGTTGAGTTATATGACTTAGATCGTCTGTGTCCGGAGGTCGGACATAGGTCCCTTGAAAATTTGCCCAAAAAGCATCCTCGAGCTCTTCCCAACTTCCAATGGTGTTTTCGGGAAGGCTTTTAAGCCAATGCCGGGCTGGCCCTTTGAGCTTGAGGGGTAAGTATTTTATGGCATGGAGGTCATCTCCTCTAGCCATGTGTATGTGGAGGATATAATCCTCAATCCAGACTCCATGGTCTGTTGTTCCGTCGTATGCCTCTATGTTTACGGGCTTGAATCCCGCTGGAAATTCATGGTCCAGCACCTCATCGGTGAAACATAGGGGGTGTGCGGCACCCCTATATTTGGGTGTGTCGTGGTGTCCGGATACTTGTTGTGTTGCATTTCTTACTAGAGCTTGCTTTCTTGGCCCGTAGATACATCTGGCTGGGCCGTCTTTCTAATGCGAATCCTCGTGCGGATCGCGTGCCGGCTTGTGTGTGGCGCCTTTTTCCGTTCTATGTTGGCCATGGGGTTGTTTATCCGACCGGGTGGCTTCCTTATTTTTTGATTGCGGGGGCTCTAAGGCCTCCTCATCAAATTCCGGCTGTAATTTTTGCTTCGGATAGCTCTTTGTGCGGCGACTGTCGCCGTATTTGTCCGTGGTGTTGAGTACTTTGCTCCATCTAATTCTGAGTGCATCTTCCGCTGTTTTGAGCTTCTGCTTCTGCTTTTTCAGGCTACGCAGAGTGGCGACGAGCCTTTTGTGGAGGTTCTTCTGCTCCAGCAATTTGTCCGGTGTGAGGTCGTCCGGACTATTATCTTCGCCGGGGACGGGTTGTTCGGTTTGTTTATCCAAGGTGCCCTGTTCGGACGGTTGCTTGATGGCATGTTCGTCGTCCGCCGGTTCGCCCTGCTCTGTGGCTAGGTCTGTATGGCTGCGGTCTCTGTCGAGGTGGGGTTTGGAGCGGTGCTTACGCCGCCGCTTTGACTACTTTTCGATGGAACAATCCCTCTTTGCATCCCTTTGTTCCTCGTCGTCGTTTCTTTTAGGTGTGTCCACCATGTATACATCATGAGATGAGGTGGTTGTCCAGTGCCCTATAGGCGCTGGTTCCTGTTCGTCTCCTACATCTTCGGAGTCGGAGTCGAGCATGTCGGTTAAATCGTCGATAGTATCTACGAAGTGGGTGGTGGGTGGGTTTTGAATTTCTTCGTCATCCGCACCCCATCCTTGCTGACCATAGTCTGGCCAGGGCTCTCTTGATAAAGAGAGAGACTTTAGCAAATTCAGAATGTCGTCGAAGGGAGAGTGCTGAAAGATGTCTATGGCAGCGAACTCAATGATCGGCGCCCAATCGGGTTCGATCGGCAGGGGCGCGGAAGGTTCGGAGTCCGGGGAGGAGTCCGGCACCTTGGAGTCACGAGCTTCGCAAAGGACAAGGCTGGTGTTCGGCTCGATCGCCGTAGGGATTGCAGCCCCTGAGGCGGTGTCCAGCCACCCGTCCTCGATTGGCGCGGTCGGCTCCGATCTAAGGGTCGGAGCGGACACTGGTGCGGCCTCCTAGGCACTGTTCGGTGGCAGAGCTAGATCATGACCATCGTGACAGTGCGGCACACTCGGCTGTGGCTTGAACCCGTCGAAGATCAAGTCTCCGCGGATGTTAGCCGTGTAGTTCAAACTTCCAAATCTTACCTGATGGCCAGGGGCGTAGCTTCCGATCTGCTCCATATGGCCAAGCGAATTGGCCCGCAGTGCAAAGCCGCCGAATACGAAGATCTGTCCGGGGAGAAAAGTCTCACTCTGGACCGCATCGTTGTTGATGATCAGAGGAGCCATCGGGCCTAAAGGTGACAACACAGAGGAACTCTCAATGAAAGCACCAATGTCGGTGTCAAAACTGGCGGATCTCGGGTAGGGGGTCCCGAACTATGCATCTAGGCGGATGGTAACAGGAGACAAGGGACACGATGTTTTTACCCAGCTTCGGGCCCTCTCGATGGAGGTAAAACCCTACTCCTGCTTGATTAATATTGATGATATGGGTAGTACAAGAGTAGATCTACCACGAGATCAGAGAGGCTAAACCCTAGAAGCTAGCCTATGGTATGATTGTTGTTCGTCCTACGGACTAAAACCGTCCTGTTTAGATAGACACTGGAGAGGGCTAGGGTTACACAGATCAGTTACAATGGGAGGAGATCTACATATCCGTATCGCCAAGCTTGCCTTCCACGCCAAGGAAAGTCCCATCCGAACACGGGACGAAGTCTTCAATCTTGTATCTTCATAGTCCAGGAGTCCGGCCAAAGGTTATAGTCCGGCTATCCGGACACCCCCTAATTCGGGACTTCCTCAGGAACCATCTAGTAAGGATGAAATTATTGGTCTTGCTTCCATTGTTGTTCCTCCAACTGATCCGTTAGAACAATATTTGCTAGACCATCAAAACGATATGTTTATGAAGGAAAGGGAAGAAATAGATGAAGTGTTCCTTAAACAAGAACCTATGCTGAAGCATAATCTTCCCTTGAAATTCTTGGGGATCCCCCTCCACCCAAGGGTGATGCCGTGTTTGAACTCAAACCATTACCTGATAATCTTAAGTATGCTTATCTTGATGAAAAAGAAAGATATCCTGTTATTATTAGTGCTAACCTTTCAAAGAAAGAAGAAGAAAGATTATTGAAAACTCTGAAGACGCACCGAGCTGCTATTGGATATACCCTGGATGATCTTAAGGGCATTAGTCCCACATTATGTCAACACAAAATTTCAGTGGAGAAAGATGCCAAACCAGTTAGAGATCCTCAAAGACGATTAAATCCCAAAATGAAGGAAGTGGTAAGAAAGGAGATACTAAAACTCCTTGAGGCAGGTATTATTTATCCCGTTGCTGATAGTGAATGGGTATGCCCTGTCCACTGTGTCCCTAAAAAGGGAGGTATTACCGTTGTTCCTAATGATAAAGATGAATTGATCCCGCAAAGAATTATTACAGGTTATAGGATGGTAATTGATTTCCGTAAGTTAAATAAAGCTACTAAGAGAGATCATTACCCTTTACCTTTTATTGATCAAATGCTAGAAAGACTATCCAAACACACACATTTTTGCTTTCTAGATGGTTACTCTGGCTTCTCTCAGATACCTGTATCAGCGGGGGATCAATCTAAAACTACTTTTACTTGCCCTTTTGGTACTTTTGCTTATAGACGTATGCCTTTTGGTTTATGTAATGCACCTACTACCTTTCAAATATGCATGATGGCTATATTTTCTGATTTTTGTGAAAATATTTGTGAGGTATTCATGGATGACTTCTCCGTCTATGGATCCTCTTTTGATGATTGTTTGAGCAAGCTTGATCGAGTTTTGCAGAGATGCGAAGACACTAGTCTCGTCCTGAATTGGGAGAAGTGTCACTTTATGGTTAATGAAGGCATTGTCTTGGGGCACAAGATCTCCGAGAGAGGTATTGAAGTTGATAAAGCCAAAGTTGATGCTATTGAAAAGATGCCATGTCCCAAGGACATAAAAGGTATAAGAAGTTTCCTTGGTCATGCCGGTTTTTATAGGAGGTTCATTAAGGACTTTTCTAAAATCTCTAGGCCTCTGACTAACTTATTGAAAAAAAGATATTCCTTTTGTCTTTGATGATGATTGTGTAGAAGCATTTGAAACACTTAAGAAAGCTTTGATCACTGCACCTATCGTTCAGCCACCTGATTGGAATTTGCCTTTTGAAATTATGTGCGATGCTAGTGATTATGCTGTAGGGGCTGTTTTAGGGCAAAGAGTCGATAAGAAATTGAATGTTATCCATTATCCTAGCAAGACTCTTGGTACTGCCCAGAGAAATTATGCTACCACTGAAAAAGAATTCTTAGCAGTCTTGTTTGCATGTGATAAGTTTAGACCTTATATTGTTGATTCCAAAGTTACTATTCACACTGATCATGCTGTTATTAAATATCTTATGGAAAAGAAAGATGCTAAGCCTAGACTCATTAGATGGGTTCTCTTGCTCCAAGAGTTTGACTTGCATATTGTTGATAGAAAAGGAGCTGAGAACCCCGTTGCCGACAACTTGTCTAGGCTAGAAAATGTTCTTGATGACCCATTGCCTATTAATGATAGCTTTCCTGATGAACAATTAGCGGTCGTCAATGCTTCTCGTACTGCTCCTTGGTATGCTGACAATGCTAATTACATTGTTGCTAAATATATACCGCCTAGTTTCACATACCAGCAAAAGAAAAAGTTCTTTTATGATTTAAGACATTACTTCTGGGATGATCCACATCTTTATAAAGAAGGAGTAGATGGTATTATTATACGTTGTGTGCCTGAGCATGAACAGGAACAAATCCTACGCAAGTGTCACTCTGAATCCTATGGAGGACACCACGCTGGAGATAGAACTGCACACAAGGTACTACAATCTGGTTTTTATTGGCCTACTCTTTTCAAAGATGCTCGTAAGTTTGTCGTATCTTGTGATGAATGTCAAAGAATAGGTAACATCAGTAGACGTCAAGAAATGCCTATGAATTATTCTCTTGTTATTGAACCGTTTGATATTTGGGGCTTTGATTATATGGGACCTTTTCCTGCCTCCAATGGTTATACACATATTTTAGTTGTTGTTGATTACGTTACTAAGTGGGTAGAAGCTATTCCAACTAGTAGAGCTGATCATAACACTTCTATTAAAATGCTTAAAGAAGTTATTTTTCTGAGGTTTGGAGTCCCTAGATATCTTATGACTGATGGTGGTTCACACTTTATTCATGGTGCTTTCCGTAAGATGCTTGCTAAGTATGATGTCAATCATAGAATTGCATCTCCTTATCACCCGCAGTCTAGTGGTCAAGTAGAGTTGAGCAATAGAGAGCTCAAATTAATTTTGCAAAAGACTGTGAATAGATCTAGAAAGAATTGGTCCAAAAAACTTGATGATGCATTATGGGCCTATAGAACTGCATACAAAAATCCTATGGGTATGTCTCCATATAAGATGGTTTATGGAAAAGCATGTCATTTACCTCTTGAACTTGAACATAAAGCATATTGGGCTTTTAAAGAGCTTAATTATGACTTAAAACTTGCCGGTGAGAAAAGGTTATTTGATATTAGCTCACTTGATGAATGGAGAACCCAAGCATATGAGAATGCCAAGCTTTTCAAAGAAAAAGTCAAACACTGGCATGACAAAAGGATACAGAAGCGCGAGTTTAACGTAGGAGATTATGTGTTATTGTTCAACTCTCGTTTAAGGTTTTTTGCAGGAAAACTTCTCTCAAAATGGGAAGGTCCCTACGTTATCGAGGAGGTCTATCGTTCTGGTGCTATAAAAATCAACAACTTTGAAGGCACAAATCCGAGGGTGGTAAACGGTCAAAGAATTAAACATTATATTTCAGGTAATCCTATCAATGTTGAAACTAATATTATTGAAACCATAACCCCTGAGGAATACATAAGAGACACTTTCCAGAACGTTCCAGACTCCGAAAAGGCATAGGTACGTGGTACGGTAAGTAAACTGACTCCAGAACAACTTGAAAGAACATGCGGTGCCCCCATGTTTGGTTTTCGTAATTGATGACAATCTCTATGGACTAATGGTTGCCTTGAGTTATATTTGAAGGGTTTATCCATAGGCTTTTCTTGGAGTCCATTTGTTGGTTTCAATGAGAGTTTGTGATGACCAAGGTGCTATTAAGGAATTATCCAAAGATTGGTCATATGAGTGTTGTGCTTATAGCAAGCATGTCTTGAAGAAGAAGAGTGTGTGATCATTCATGTTTACCTTCAAGACATCATCCAAATGAAGAGAGTTGGAAAGATTCAAGGTTGATCAAGACTAAGTCAAAGAGTGAATCAAGTTGATCAACACACAAAGCATAGAAGATGTACCGAGAGGGATCAAGCGATCCCATGGTATGGTAAGCATTGTCAATTTCGCTTTGTGTACTAACCCATGATCTTCGTGAGAGTTCTTTGTGGGGTTAGGTTGCGGTGTGCAAGTTCAAGTGATGCATCACGAAGAGATCAAGTGCTTGAAGCTTGCCGTCCATTGTGGTGACAATGGACTTGTGAAGATGTTCCTAAGAGTGGCTCACCCATAGTGGACTATGGGGGAGCAATCTACTAGTCTTCATCGAGCTAACGCAATCAAGAAAGGTGGTCCATCTTGAGGAGGAGAAGATCGTCATCATCTAGCTCAAGTGGATCGTGTGCAAGGCAAAGGTTTGCCCTTGATAGGTTTTCTATTTTACCGGTCTCACGGTAGTTGTGGGAGACCGGGTTATAGGATCGATTGCCGTACTATCAAGGGGGGCTCTCGATGAGTTTCTTGATCGTATCGTTCGTAGAGAGATCAAACCATTGCATCCTTGCATCATCTTTATTGGTTCTTATTTGGTTCTTCTCCTTGTGAGATTTGGAGCTTATGGTCATTTTTATGACAAGCTCGAGTTCATCAAAAACGGAGTTCACTTGCCTCTTCTATGATGTTTTCGATGTTGGAGGGTATGCCGGTTCTTCTCTGTTGGAGGTTTCACTCCTTTGTTTTAGGGTTTTGATGCTACTCGTTGTCTTGTATCCAACAAGCTTGAGTTTGCTCAATTCGGAGCTCATATGAAGAAGTTATGGCTTTTCTGTTTTTCTCCCTGCTCTGGTCTAAGCGGTAGTACCGCGGGCCGGAGCGGTAGTACCGCTTGGGTGCTATAAGCGGCAGTACCGCTCCACAGCGGTAGTACCGCTTGTAGCCCCAGCTGTAGTACCGCTGCGGTTTCGTGCTAGTGCCGCCTCGATTCGAGGGCTCGTTTTTCGTGTCGGTCTTACCGGTACCAGCCGCGGCAGGAGTGGCGGTAGTACCGCTCTGGAGCGGTAGTACCGCGAGGAGGAGCGGTAGTACCGCTTAGGCTGTTAAGCGGTAGTACCGCTGGCCTAGCGGTAGTACCGCTCTCTGCGGGACTGGTAGGGGGGTAACGGTTGGTTTTTTCCCCTCCTATATAAGGGGGTCTTCTTCCCCAATGAACCTTATCCCTTGAGCTCGTGTTCTTCCCCCATTGTTAACCTTCTTCGAGCTTGCTAACTCTCAATCCCTCCATGGATTCTTGCTAGTTTTTGAGGGAAAAGAGAGAGGAGATCTAGATCCACATTTCCACCAATCACTTTCTCCTCTATGTGAGGGGAACCCCTTGGATCTAGATCTTGGAGTTCTTCGTGTTCTTCTTTCGTTCTTCCTCTCATTTTCCTCCCTAGCATTAGTTGCTTTAGTGGGATTTGGGAGAGAAGGACTTGGGCACTCCGTGTGCCCTTGCCATTGCATTTGGTGCATCGGTTTGAGTTCTCCACGGTGATACGTGGAAGTGAAGTTTGAGAAGCTTATTACTCTTGGGTGTTTGGGCACCCTAGAGCTTGTTCCTCTTGGGTGCCTTGGCGCCCAAGACGGTTGGTGGTGTTCGGAGCTCAATCATTGTGGTGTAATGCTCCGGGCAAGCATCAGGGTCTCCAATTAGGTTGTGGAGATCGCCCCGAGCAATTTGATGGGTTCCGATGACCGCCCCCAAGGGTTGCCAAAGTGTACGGGTTCGGTGACCGCCCCCAAGGGTTGCCATTTGTACGGGTTCGGTGACCACCCTCAAGGGTCCCTTAGCGGAATCACGGCATCTTGCATTGTGCGAGGGCGTGAGGAGGTTACGGTGGCCCTAGTGGCTTCTTGGGGAGCATTGTGCCTCCACACCGCTCCAAACGGAGATTAGCATCCGCAAGGGTGTGAACTTCAGGATACATCGTCGTCTCCGCGTGCCTCGGTTATCTCTTACCCGAGCCCTTTACTTATGCACTTTACTTTGTGGTAGCCATATTGTTCTTTGTCATATATCTTGCTATCATATAGTTGCTTATCTTGCTTAGCATAAGTGGTTGGTGCACTTAGGTGAGCCTAGTTGTTTTAGGTTTTGTGCTTGAAAAATTAACCACTAGGTTTATTCCGCATTTGTTCAAGCCTTAACCGTAATTATTTAAAGCACCTATTCACCCCCCCCTCTATAGGCGACATCCTCGATCTTTCACAACTTTAATAGCAATTTTCATTAGTTCTGGATTATTTAAGGATTTTAGGAAGAAAGAAGTAGTCTGAAAGGGGCACGCGAGCACCTCAGTAGAGAAAGCCAAAAACTGACTGTCATGATATAGCGTGAGACTGGTCAACCACTCGATGACCCACCGGAATCTTTAGGATTCCTTCGCATTAACGAAGGGCCGTTTCCCGGCCAGGCACACACGCGCCCCGAATTCGGGCGAGCGCGGTGCCCCTAGGGGCTATATAGTAGCCCCACTGTCAAACTCCTATGGCTAAGTGAAAGTGATAAAGCATTATAGTCCGGTTGCCTAGTTCGATGCGCTATCACCTCCTTAATAGGACCAAGACGTTGGATCAAGTGTGAAAAAGCGCCTTCTGCGAACACCACCGCATTATATGCGTGGGGGCTGAAGCCGAAGACTGCCATCTTTCAGGTTATATACACATATACATTAACGGCCGCACAGGAGGTATTCTAATTCTTGAAGACACAAGTATAAAAAGCTTTTATATTCCATAGAAACATTGTTTTACAATAATACATGTCATTCGAACATAACATCCTTCGAGCACTGCGTCTCTATTAAACGAGCGCCCTGCAGAACTTCCTGAAAATAGTGCACGGCAGGTACTCGGCTCTCGTCCGAATCTTGGGATGCAACATCAATGGCCTTCATCTCCGCCCAGTATGTCTTGACACGGGCAAGAGCCATTTGTGCCCCCTCTATGCATGCTGACCTCTTCATTGCATTAATATGCGGCACCGCACCGAGGAACTACTGTACCAAGCTAAAATAACTCTTCGGCTCAGGCCTTTTCGGCCACAGATGACTGACGACATACTTCATGGCGAGTACGGATAACCTATTCAGCTCCGCCCATGCGGCCAAACGATCGGTTAATGGAAGGGGGCGCTCTGGATTGTGGAACTGCGACCAAAAAAGCTTTTCCACTTCCTGGTCATGTTGATCGCGGAAGTGTTCGGCCGCATCCGCGGCACTCGCCGCCAAGTCCAGATAAGTGTTCGCCGCACTCCACTGCCGGTCCAACGGAGCATATTTAGGATCCCCGAACTTCATCCGCAGCATAAAGGGCTTTCCAGCCGTGATATCTCCGGCCTGACGTAGCTCCTCCTTCATAGCTCTCATCGCAGAGCGAGTATCCTTGGCCTCGGTAGTGACCTTATCTAGCTCCTTCTGCGCCACCCGATCTTCTTTTTCAAGAAGCTTGCAGCGGTCGGCAGCATTCTTCAACTTTACAGCCATTTCGGCCATTCCCTTCTTGCTTTGGCAGTGAGCAGCTTGCTCGGCTTTCAGCTCTTCAGCCGCCTTTAAGGCAGCCGCATCGCTTTTCCTAGCCTGCTCCTTGGCTCGGGCAAGTTCCGCCCAAAGGTTCTCCATGGCAGTGGCACCATCTGCATCAAGCACACATGTTGTAAGGTACGGGCATCAAGCTCCTCTTACCAGGTGTCTTCAGAGAAATTACATACCTTGTGCCTCGTCAAGCCGCTTGCTGACAAGCATGATGTCGGCATCTGCCACATCAAGTTGCCGCTTTAGCTCGGCAAATTCATCATCCGGCCAGCACCGGACACTTCGCCACCTACATAGGAAAGGCGACATATTATACCTGGGATTATGATCATCGGCACGCCGTCATTTTTGACAACGTACCGAGTCTCAGGGGCTACTATCTATACAGGGCGCATCTTATATATGCGGATCTGTCAAAAGGTACATCGTTTCACGTACCTCAAAACCTATCAGTAAACTCCTGACGGCCTCGTACAACCCACTCTCTGTGGATGAAATCATTCCAATCACCATATCCATCAACACACGGTGTTGTTCTGAGATAGACGCTCGCCCGAGCAGATCCTTCAGCTCCTCCGACCGTGCACCGGACGGTGTCGGACTCGTCCGATGGCCTTTTTCGTAGGCCGGGCATGAAGGGCCTTGGGGGGCCATACGACTGCCTTTCGGCCCTGCCGGATTCAGAGAAACCCTCCGTGACGACTCCTCAGGGTCACCCGCCTCGCAAGGCGGTACGGCAGGGGGAGGTGTTTCGCTCTCCATCATCTCCGGACGAAGATCCTCTGAAGATGAGCTCTGCTGTGAAGGGCTGAGGTCCGAACTACAAGGTAAAATTTTGGTTATCTTCCTCAGAAATAGAACAGGGATGTCTCTCATTTTAAAACTCCCTTCTTTACTTATGGCTCGGTGGAAGGCTGATCCCCTTGGGGGCACAATGCGACCGAGGCATCCCTCGGTGCCGGACCCTCCGACGAAGATTTCTTCCCCCTCTTTGAGACCATGGTCTCCGGGTCTTCAGAGGTGGTCCTCTTCTTCCCCTGGTTAGAGGAGTTCTCGATTCCTCCTTTCCTTACAGCCTCCTTCGAGGAGGCAGTAGCTTCCTTGTTCCCCTCCCCGCCTTCTTCCAAAGGCGCAACTTCCAGCATCCTGGTTAACACGGGATCCGGGTAGTCTCGGGGAGGGGGGCCAGACACCTGATCAGCTTTGCTTTTGCTATCCACTCCTGTTTAAGGCACAACTCTTTTAAGGGAAATTTTCTGATGAATATACGGATAGCGTGTCCGGGTACAGGGCTACTTACTTGAGTATTCGGGCGATTGTAGCTCAGACCTGCGTCCTCGGACGAGTCTTGACACATTGCTTGTGATCCGAAGAACAATTTATACATCTCCATGGGCGTCACGCCCACAAAATTTTGGAGGGCTCGTGGATGTTCCAGATTAAACTCCCACAGGCGGAGGGGGCGACGTTTGCAGGGTAGGATGCGGCAAATCAACATAACCTGCGTCACTACGGCCAGATTGATATCTCTTTCTAGGAGATCTCGAACGCGGCCCTGCAACAAGGGCACGTCCTTGGATGGCCCCCAGTTTAGCCCTTTATTGACCCATGACGCTAGTTGTGGTGGGGGACCCGACCAAAAGGCAGGTGGCGCCACCCATTTGGTGCCCCTGGGAGCTGTGATATAAAACAACTCTCGTTGCCATAAGCTGAACTCCTCTTGAAAAGAGCCCTCGGGCCATGGAGCGTCAGCATTCTTTCTTATAACAGCGCCTCCGCACTCTACGTGCAGCCCCTCGATCATCTTTGGCCCTACTTTGAAGGTCTTAAGCCACAATCCGAAGTGAGGAGTAATACGGAGGAAGGCCTCGCACACGACAATGAACGATGAGATATGGAGGATGGACTCCGGAGCTAAGTCGTGAAATTCAAGCCCGTAATACAACATGAGCCCCTCACGACGGGGTCCGTCAGGAAGCCTAGCCCCCGAAGGAAGTGAGACGCGAACACCACGCTCTCACCAGGCTTGGGAGTGGGAATAACCCGCCCTTGAGCAGGCAGCCTATGCGAGATTTCGCCGGTTAGATACCTGGCATCTCTTTGGTTTAGCACGTCTTCTTCCATAACGGAGGAAGGCATCCACCGGCCATGAAGGTCGGAGCCAGACATCATCGGAGGTCCGAAGCGCCTGAATCTGGAGCTTTTGGGTGTTGGAACTCAAGGTGAGGGGCGGATTTGATTCAGATTGAAATAAAGGAGTCGAGCTTTGGTCTCTTTATAAAGAGGTTGAATACCAAGAGACCTCCCCGTGACCGTTTGGGACTCGCCTTTGATCGAGGAGACATACCAACAGGCACGTTTTGGTTACCCACGCCCGTATTGATGAGAAATCCCGGAATAAGGGGACACGATCTCTGCTTCGACAAGACGTGCCAAGGAAACCGCCTCACTAAACGTGCTGAGGTGGGACAATAAAACGATTCGAATAAAGGCTTGGCCGTGGCGTGATGTCACGCTGCGGAATACATCAGCAGATTAGATTTGTGCAAATATTATTCTCTCTACGGTGGTATTTGGAACTTATTTTGCAGAGCCGGACACTATCCTTGTGTTCAAAATCTTCCATGAAGTATTCAGAGGAGGAACCCGCCTTGCAATGCCGAAGACAATTTGCGCGCCGGACTCGTCATCATTGAAGCCCGGTTCAGGGGCTACTGAGGGACTCCCGGATTAGGGGGTGTCCGGATAGCCGGACTATAACCTTTGGCCGGACTCCTGGACTATGAAGATACAAGATTGAAGACTTTGTCCCGTGTCCGGATGGGACTTTCCTTGGCGTGGAAGGCAAGCTTGGCGATACAGATATGTAGATCTCCTCCCATTGTAACCGATTCTGTGTAACCCTAGCCCTCTCCAATGTCTATATAAACCAGAGGGTTTTAGTCCGTAGGACGAACAACAATCATACCATAGGCTAGCTTCTAGGGTCTAGCCTCTCTTATCTCGTGGTAGATCTACTCTTGTACTACCCATATCATCAATATTAATCAAGCAGGAGTAGAGTTTTACCTCCATCGAGAGGGCCCGAAGCTGGGTAAAAACATCGTGTCCCTTGTCTCCTGTTACCATCCGCCTAGACGCACAGTTCAGGACCCCCTACCCGAGATCCGCCGGTTTTGACACCGACAGTTCCTTTTCACGATGTTGTCTACTAAATTTAGCGAAATTAAACTCATGAGACATACTGAGGGAGTCCTGGATTAGGGGGTGTCCGGATAGCCGAACTATCACCATTGGCCGGACTCCTAGACTATGAAGATACAAGATTGAAGACTTCGTCCCATGTTCGGATGGGACTTTCCTTGGCATGGAAGACAAGCTTGGCGATATGGATATGTAGATCTCCTACCATTGTAACCGACTCTATGTAACCCTAACCCTTTCCGGTGTCTATATAATCCGGAGGGTTTTAGTCCGTAGGACGAACAACAATCATACCATAGGCTAGCTTCTATGGTTTAGCCTCCTTGATCTCGTGGTAGATCTACTTTTGTACTACCCATATCATCAATATTAATCAAGCAGGAGTAGGGTTTTACCTCCATCGAGAGGGCCCGAACCTGGGTAAAAACATCTTGTCCCTTGTCTCCTATTACCATCCGCCTAGACGCATAGTTCGGGAACCCCTACCCGAGATCCGCCGGTTTTGATACCGACATTGGTGCTTTCATTGAGAGTTCCACTGTGTCGTCACCTTTAGGCCCGATGGCTCCTTCGATCATATACAATGACGCGGTCCAAGGTGAGACTTTTCTCCCCGGACAGATCTTCGTATTCGGCGGTTTTGCACTGCGGGCCAATTCACTTGACCATCTGGAGCAAATCGAAAGCTACGCCCCTGGCCATCAGGTCAGATTTGGAAGTTTGAACTACACGGCTGACATCCGTGGAGACTTGATCTTCGACGGATTCGAGCCACAGCCAAGCGCGCCGCACTGTCTCGTTGGGTATGATCTAGCTCTGCCGCCGAACAGTACCCTGGAGGCCACACCAGCATCCACTCCAACACTTAGTTTGGAGCCGACTTCGCCGATCGAGGATGAGTGGCTGGACACCGCCTCGGGGGCTACTATCTCTACGGCGATTGAGCCGAACACCATCCCTGTCCTTTGCAAAGCCCGTGACTCCAAGGTGCCGGACTCCTCTCCGGACTCCAAACCTCCCACACCCCTGCCAATCAAATCCGATTGGGCGCCGGTTATGGAGTTCACTGCCACAGACATCTTTCAGCACTCGCCCTTTGGTGACATCCTGAATTCACTAAAGTCTCTCTCTTTATCAGGAGAGCCCTGGCCGGACTATGGTTAGGAAGGTTGGGATGCGGACGACGAAGAAATTCAACGCCCACCCACCACCCACTTCATAGCCACTGTTGAAAGTTTAAATGACGTCCTTATTTTCGATTCCGAAGACATCGACGGTATGGACGATGATGTAGGAGATAACCACGAACCAGCGCCTACAGGGTACTGGACAGCCACCCCATCTCACGATGTATACATGGTGGATACACCTAAAGGAAGCGACGACGAGGAACAACGGGACGCTACAAAGGATAAGTCCCTCGAAAAGCAATCAAGACGGCGACGAAAGCGCCACACTAAATCCCGCCTCGACAAAAATGGCGACCAGACAGACCCAGCCATAAAGCAGGTCAAACCGGTGGACGACGAACATGCCATTGAACAACCGTCCAAACAGGACAACTTGGATAAGCAACCCGTCCCCGGCGAAGATAACAGTCCAGACGATATCACACCGGACAAATTGTTGGAGCAGAAGAACCTCCACAAAAGGCTCGTCGCCACTGCACGTAGCCTGAAAAAGCAGAAGCGGAAGCTCAAAACAGCGGAAGATGCACTCAGAATCAGATGGAGCAAAGTACTCAACACCGCAGACAAATACGGCGACAGTCGCCAAACAAAGAGCTACCTGAAGCGCAAACTACTGCCTGAATTCGATGAGGAGGCCTTAGAGCCCCCACAATCAAAGAACAAATAGGCCGCCCGGTCGGATAGACGACCACACGACAAGCATAGAGCAGCAAGCGGCACCGCACATAAACCGGCACACGATCCGCATAAGGATTGGCATCAAAAGGACGGCCCAGTTAGATCCATCTACGGGCCAAGAAAGCAAGCCCTTCTAAGCAAGCCCTTCTACGGTCCAAATATCCGGATACCACGGCACACCCAAATACAGGGGAGCCGCACACCCCCTATGTTTCACCGATGAGGTGCTGGATCACAAATTCCCAGCAGGATTTAAACCCGTAAACATAGAGGCATACGATGGAACAAGAGACCCAGGAGTCTGGATAGAGGATTACATCCTCCACATACACATGGCTAGAGGAGATGATCTCCACGCCATAAAATACTTACCACTCAAGCTCAAAGGGCCAGCACGGCATTGGCTTAAAAGCCTCCCTGAAAACATCATTGGAAGTTGGGAAGAGCTCGAGGATGCTTTTCGGGCAAATTTTCAAGGGACTTATGTCCGCCCTCCGGACACAGATGATTTAGGTCACATAACCCAACAACCCGGAGAGTCATCCCGCAAATTTTGGAACAGGTTCCTCACCAAAAAGAACCAAATAGTCGACTGTCCGGACGCCGAAGCCTTAGCAGCTTTCAAACACATCGTCCGAGATGAATGGCTCGCCAGGCACCTTGGCCAGGAAAAGCCAAGAACAATGGCCGCACTAACAAGCCTCATGACCCGCTTTTGCGCGGGAGAGGATAGTTGGCTGGCAAGATGTAGTACCAGCGACCCAAGTACATCAAAAGTCAGAGATGGAAACGGGAAATCACGACACAGCAAGGACCAATGCCGGACAAGGGGAATCATTCCGAAGAGCACGACAATCAATGCCGGATTCAAAAGCTCTCTGCAGAGTCATAAAAAAACCACCCCTCAAGGATAACAGCCACGAGCTATCCAACTTAAACACAATCTTGGACAAAATATGCCAAATCCACAGTACCCCCGGGAAGCCTGCAAATCATACCCACAGAGATTGTTGGGTCTTCAAGCAGTCCGGCAAACTCAATGCCGGACACAAGGGGCTCGACACACCAAGCGAAGATGATGATGAACCCCACATGCAGAGCACCGGAAAACATAAGAATTTCCCACAAGAAGTCAAAACAGTAAACTCACTTCAAGTGACAAAAGGGAAAATCAGAACGGCGCCCACAGAAATATGCGCCGCACGGACTATCCCAGCGGAGTCCCAACATTGGTTGTCAAAACCAATCACCTTTGACCATCAGGATTACTCCAGACGTATCCGGAGCGCAGGATGGACTGCCCTGACATTAGATCCTATAATCGACGGACTCCAATTCACAGAAGTCCTAATGGATGGCGGTAGTGATCTAAACCTGCTATATCAGGACACAATCAGCAAAATGGATATAGACCCAACCAAAATTCGCCACAGCAACAGCTCCTTCAAGGGTGTAATGCCAGGCCTATATGCCCATTGCACGGGCTCCCTACTGCTAGAAGTTGTGTTCGGCTCATCGAACAACTTCTGACGCGAAAAGTTAACCTTCCATATCGTCCCATTCAAAAGTAGTTATCAAGCACTATTGGGACGTGAAGCTTTCGCCTGCTTTAACGCAATACCGCATTATGCATCTCTTACACTTAAAATGCCCAGTCCACGCGGCATCATCTCATTAAAGGGAAATATCAAGTGTCACGAGCACGAAAGAACGTGAGATTGCTTGGACAGTCACACACTAATCCGGCTCCGCTCAACCAAGCACGTGAACAGGTCCTTCGGACCCCGGACACGGCTAGACGAGTCCGGCGTAATCATACGAAGGCCTACTAACCGCACACCCCCGTATAAGGGGCTGCATGCACGTACAAAAAAGAGACAATAAAGCTTAATTTTATTCGCTTTTCGAATCGTACTCCTTTTATTTAAATATAAAGTACATTTTTCGCACGATCTTCCTTCAGCTAAGTTCTTCTCTGTTACAGATGAACACCGTGATACACCCGTCCAGGATACGGCACAACGGAGACACAGGCACAGACGTGCAGTAGGGACCCGTTGCAAGGATTCTTTTCAGATTAAGACCCTGCGTAAACCTTTTTTACTGTCTCTTGTTGATACACATCCCCCGGTTTCTTGCTATAACCGAGGAGGAGGCTGGCGTTTTGGCATCGGCCGCGTCAGTAATTTTTGCACGTACCTGGACACCAGGGGCTTAGGGCATTGTTCTGCCTGTTTTCATAAAGACCGAATACCTTAGGGAGTGTTCGGCATCTCGAGTTAGGCCCTATATGCATCAGCTCTGAATCATGTCTTTGGTCAAATTTTGGGTTTGCCCGGCTCCTGTGTTTTGCTGCCTTACATTCCGTTTTATCGGCTAACGTGGCACCAGGAGAACTACTGCGATTGTGCCCGGGTTCGGCCTGGCGAGCACCTCAGTAGAGAAAGCCGAAAACTAACTGTCATGATATAGCGTGAGACTGATCAACCACTCGATGACCCACGGGAATGTTTAGAATTCCTCCGCATTAACGAAGGACCGTTTCCCGGTCAGGCACATACGCACCCCGAATTCGGGAGAGCGCGATGCCCCTAGGGGCTATATAGTAGCCCCACCATCGAACACCTATGGCTAAGTGAAAGTGATAAAGCATTATAGTCCGGTTGCCTAGTTTGCTATGCTATCACCTCCTTTACAGGACCAAGACATTGGCTAAAGTGTGAAAATGCGCTTTTTTGCAAACACCTCCGCACTATGTGCGTGGGGGCTGAAGCCAAGGACTGCCATCTTTCAGGTTATATACACATATACATTAACGGCCGCACAGGAGGTACTTTACTACTTGAACGCACAAGTATAAAAAGCCCTTATATTATATTGAAACATTGTTTCACAAATCATACATGTCATTTGAACGTAATATCCTTCGAGCACTGCGTCTCTATTAAATGAGCGCCCTGTAGGACTTCCTCAAAGTAGTGCTCGGCAGGTACTCGGCTTCTGTCCAAATCCTGGGACACAACGTCGGTGGCCTTCATCTCTTCCCAGTATGTCTTGACACAGGCGAGAGCCATCCGCGCACCCTCTATGCATGCTGACCGCTTCATTGCACTAATATGCGGCACCGCACCAAGGAACTGCTGCACCAAGCCAAAATAACTCTTCGGCTCGGGCCTCTTTGGCCACAAATGAGTCACGACAGACTTCATAGCAAGTCCGGACAACCTATTCAGCTTAGCCCATTCAGCCAAACGATCGGTCAATGGAAGTGGACGCTCTCGACATTGGAACTGCGACCAAAATAGCTCTTCCATTCCGTGATCCTTTTGGCCTCGGAAGTGTTCGGCCGCATCCGCGGCACTCGCCGCCAAATCCAGACAAGCATCCTCCACACCCCACAGCTGGCCCAACTGAGCATACTTGGGATCCGTGAATTTCCTCCACAGCAGAAAAGGCTTTCCAGCCGCAATATCTTCAGCATGACGTAGCTCCTCTTTCATAGCTCTCATTGCAGAGCGAGCATCCTTGGCCTCAGCAGCGGCCTTTTTCAGGTCCTCTTGTTCCGCTCGACCTTCTTTTTCAAGAAGCTCGCAACGGTCGGTAGCATTCCTCAACTTTACGACCATCTCGGCCATTTCTTTCTTGCTTCGGCAGTGAGCAGCCTATTCGGCTTTCAGCTCTTCGGCCGCTTTTTAAAGCAGCCGCATCACTTTTTCGGGCTTGCTCCTTGGTTCGGGCGAGTTCCGCCCGAAGGTTCTCCATAGCAGTGGCACCATCTGCGTCAAGCATACAAGTTGTAAGGCACAGACATTAAGCTACCTTACCGGGTGTCCGCAGAGAAGTTGCATACCTTGTGACTCGTCAAGCCGCTTATTGACAAGCGCGATGTCAGAATCCGCCACGTCAAGTTGCCGCTTTAGTTCGGCAAATTCATTAGTCCGGCTAGCCACCGAACGCCTCGCCACCTACATAGGAAGAGCGCATACTATACCTGGGATTATGATCCTCAGCGCACTGTCATTTTTGACAACGCATCGAGTCTCAGGGGATACTATCAATACATGGTGCATTCTACATGCCAAAGTATTAGAAGGTACATCATTTTGCGTACCTCAAAACCCGTCAGTAAACTTATGATGGCTTCATGTAATCCGCTTTCAGCGGATGAAATCCTTTCAATCACCGTACCCATTAGTGCACGGTGATCTTCCGAGATAGACGCTCGCCCGAGCAGATCTTTCAGCTCCTCCGATCGTACACCAGTCGGTGCCGGACTCATCCTATGGCCTTTTTCGAAGGCTGAACGCGGAGGGCTTTGAGGGGACATACGACTGCCTTCGGGCCCCGCCGGATTCGGAGAAACCCTCCGCGACGACACCTCAGGGTCGTCCGCCTCGCATGACGGCACGGCAGGCAGAGGCGTTTCGCGCTCCATCATCTCCGGATCAAGATCCCCCGAAGACGAGTTGTGCTGAGAAGGGCTGAGATCCGAACTACAAAGAAAAAACTTCGGTTATCTTCATTAATATAACAGGGATGTCTCTCAATTTAAGAAGACACCCCTCTTTACTTACGGCTCACTGGAGGGCTGGTCTCCTTGGGGAGATAGTGCGGCCGGGGCAACTCCCGGCGCAGGACCCTCTGGCGAGGATTTCTTCCCCCGCTTCGAGGCCTTGGTCTCCGGATCTTCAGAAGCGGTCCTCTTCTCCCCTTGCAGGGAAGGATTCTCGGTCCCTCCCTTCTTGATAAACTCCTTCGCGGAGGCAGTAGCTCCCTTGTTCCCCCCTTCACCTTCTTCAAAAGGCACAACCTCTAGCATCCTGGTTAACACGGGATCCGGCGTGGTCTCAGGGAGGGGGGCCGGACACCGGATCAGTTTCGCTTTCGCTATCCACTCCTATTCAAAGGACAACTCTTTTAAAGGCAAGTTTATGATAGATATACGGATAGCATGTCCGGGTACAGGACTACTTACTTGAGTATCCGGGCGATTGCAGCATAAACCTGCGTCCTCGGTTAGTTCCGGACACATTGCTTGTGATCCGAAGAACAGTTGGTACATCTCCACGGGCGTTACGCCCATAAAATGTTGGAGAGCTCGTGGTCCCTCCGGATTGAACTCCCACAGGCGGAGGGGGCGACGTTTGCAGGGCAGGGTGCGATGAATCAGCATGACCTGTGCTACTACGACTAGATTGATCTCCCTCTCTAGGAGGTCTCGAATGCGACCCTGCAACAAGGGCACGTCCTTGGACGGCCCCCAGTCAAGCCCTTTGTTCACCCATGACGCCAGCCGCAGTGGAGGACCCGAGCGAAAGGCAGGAGGCGCCACCCATCTGGTGCCCCTGGGAGCGGTGATATAAAACCACTCTTGTTGCCATAGTCCGAGCTCCTCTTGAAAAGAGCCCTCGGGCCATGGAGCGTCAACATTCTTGCTTATAACAGCCCCTCCGCACTCTTCCAGCTGCCCCCTGATCATCTTCAGTTCCACTTTGAAGGTTTTGAGCCACAACCCGAAGTGAGGGGTAATGCGGAGGAAGGCTTCGCATACGACGATAAACGATGAGATGTGGAGGATGGACTCCGGATCCAAGTCATGAAATTCAAGCCCATAATAAAACATGAGCCCCCTAACGCAGGGGTCTATTGGGAAGCCTAAACCCCGAAGGAAGTGAGACACGAACACCACACTCTCACCAGGCTTGGGAGTGGGAATGACCTTCCCTTGGGCAGGCAGCCTGTGCGGAATTTCGCCGGTTAGATACTAGGCGTTTCTCAGCTTTAGCACGTCTTCTTCCGTAATGGAGGAAGGCATCCACCGGCCTTGCAGGTCGGAGCCGGACATCCTCGGAGGTCCAAAGCACCTGAATCTAGAGCTTTGGGTGTTGGAACTCGAGGCGAGGGGCAGATTTGATTGAGATTGAAAGAAAGGAGCGGGCCTTGGTCTCGTTATAAAGAGGTTGAATACCAAGAGCCCTCCCCGTGACCGTTCGGGACTCGCCCTCGATAGAGGAGGCGCGCCAACGGGCACGACTGGGTTACCCACGCCCGTATTAATGAGAATCTCGGAATAAGGGGACACGATCTCTGCTTTGACAAGACGTGCCAAAGAAACTGCCTCGCTAAACACGCTGAGGTGGGACAGTAAAAATAATTCCAATAAAGGCTTGGCTGTGATGTGACGTCACGCCACAAAATACGTCAGCAGATTGAATTTGTGTAAGGATTATTCTCTCTACGGTGGTATGTGGAAACTATTTTTGCAGAGTCGGACACTATCCTTGTGTTCAAAATCTTCTATGAAGTATTCGGAGGAGGAACCCGCCTTGCAATGCCGAAGACAATATGCGCGCCGGACTCGTCGTCATTGAAGCCTGGTTCAGGGGCTATTGAGGGAGTCCTGGATTAGGGGGTGTTCGGATAGCCGAACTATCACCATTGGCCGGACTCCTAGACTATGAAGATACAAGATCGAAGACTTCGTCTCATGTCTGGATGGGACTTTCCTTGGCGTGGAAGACAAGCTTGGCGATACGGATATGTAGATCTCCTACCATTGTAACCGACTCTGTGTAACCCTAACCCTCTCCGGTGTCTATATAAACCGGAGGGTTTTAGTCCATAGGACGAACAACAATCATACCATAGGCTAGATTCTAGGGTTTAGCCTCCTTGATCTCGTGGTAGATCTACTCTTGTACTACCAATATCGTCAATACTAATTAAGCAGGAGTAGGATTTTACCTCCATCGAGAGGGCCCGAACCTGGGTAAAAACATCGTGTCCCTTGTCTCCTGTCACCATCCGCCTAGACGCACAGTTCGGGAACCCCTAGCCGAGATCCGCCGGTTTTGACACCGACACATACCATCTAAGCCAACAGTGACAATATTATTTTCACAATCAATCTTAGCACTAGCAGTATTCAAGAAGGGTCTACGAAAAATAATGGGACAAAAATCATCTTGTGGGGAACCGAGAACAAGAAAATCAGCAGGGTATTTAATCTTCCCACACAAGACTTAAACATCTCTAACAATCCCAATAGGTTTAATGGTGTCCCTATTAGCAAGCTTAATAGTAACATCAATATCTTCTAATTCAACTGGTGCAATATCGTGCATAATTTCTTTATAAAGATCATAAGGTATCGCATTAGCACTAGCACCCATATCACATAAACCATGATAACAATGATCTCCTATCTTAACAGAAATAACAGGCGTCCCTACAACAGGTCTACGTGTCTTAGTATCGGGTCTAGCAATATTAGTAGTTTCACCCAAGAAAGAGATAACATGCCCATCTAAATCCTCATCCAAGAGATCTTTAATCATAGCAATACCAGGTTCAACACTAATTTGCTCAGGAGGTGTATATGTCCTAGTATTACTCTTACGAACAACAGTCGAAGCTTTAACATGATGTTTTATCCTAACAGGAAAAGGAGGGTTTTCAACATAAGCAACAGGAATAATAGGATCACTATATGTAATAGTCTTTTCTTCGACTATAATTGGTGCAACTACTTTCACTTCAACAGGAGGATTATATTTAAACCACTTATCTTTAGGGAGATCAACGTGAGTAGCAAAAGTTTCACAAAAAGTAGCTAGTATCTCAGAGTCCAGTCCATACTTAGAGCTAAATCCACGGAAAGCATCGGTATCCATAAAAGATTTAACACAATCAAACTTAGGTGTCATACCTGACTCCTTACCATTGTCGGAACCCCAATCTTCAGAGTTGTGTTTAATTCTTTCCAAGAAGTCCCATTTGAAATCAATAGTCTTCATCATATAGGAACCAGCACAGGAAGTATCGAGCAAGTTGCGATTATCAAGAGAAAGCCGAGCATAAAAATTCTGAATAATCATTTCCCGAGAGAGCTCATGATTGGGGCATGAATATAACATTGACTTAAGCCTCACCCAAGCTTGAGCGTTGCGTTATCCTTTGCAAGGCCAGAAATTATATATGTAATTATGATCACGATGAACAAGATGCATAGGATAGAACTTCTGGTGAAATTCCAACTTCAATCGCTTATAATTCCAAGATCTCGTATCATCACATAGCCTATACCATGTCATTGCATCTCCCTTCAAAGATAAAGGGAAGACCTTCTTTTGACGACATCATCGGGAATACCTGCAAGCTTAAATAATCCACAATCTTCATCCACAAGTGTAGGGGATCTATCGTAGTCCTTTCGATAAGTAAGAGTGTCGAACCCAACGAGGAGCAAAAGGAAATGATAAGCGGTTTTCAGTAAGGTTTTCTCTGCAAGCACTGAAATAGTAGGTGATAGATAGTTTTGTGATAAGATAAATAGTAACGAGCAAAAAGTAAATAAAGTAAATAAAGTGCAGAAAGGTGGCCCAATCCTTTATGTAGCAAAGGATAAGCCTGGACAAATTCTAATAATGAGGAAGGAGCTCCCGAGGACACATTGGGAATTATCGTCAAGCTAGTTTCATCACGTTCATAAGATTCGCGTTTGGTACTTTGATAATTTGATATGTGGGTGGACCGGCACTTGGGTACTACCCTAACATGGACAAGCATCCCACTTATGATTAACCCCTATTGAAAGCATCCGCAACTACAAAAAGGAGTATTAAGGTAAACCTAACCACAACATTAAACATATGGGTCCATATCAACCCCTAATGAAGCAACGCATAAACTAGGGTTTAAGCTTCTGTCACTCTAGCAACCCATCATCTACTTATTACTTCCCTATGCCTTCCTTTAGGCCCAAATAATAGTGAAGTGTCATGTAGTCGACGTTCACATAACACCACTAGAGGAGAGACAACATACATCTCATCAAAATATCGAACGAATACCAAATTCACATGACTACTAATAGTAAGACTTCACCCATGTCCTCAGGAACAAATGTAACTACTCACAAAGCATATTCATGTTCATAATCAGAGGTGTAATAATATGCATGAAGGATCTGAACATAGGATCTTCCACCAAGTAAACCAATTAGTATCAACTACAAGGAGTAATCAACACTACTAGCAACCCACAGGTACCAATTTGTGGTTTTGATACAAGATTGGATACAAGAGATGAACTAGGGTTTTGAGATGAGATGGTGTTGGTGAAGATGTTGATGGAGATTGACCCCCTCCCGATGAGAGGATCATTGGTGATGACGTTGGTGATGATTTCCCCCTCTCGGAGGGAAGTGTCCCCGGCAGAACAGCTCCGTCAGAGCCCTAGATTGATTCCGCCAAGGTTCCGCCTCGTGGCGGCGGAGTTTCGTCCCGTAAACTTGCCCACGGTTTTTTCCAGGACAAAACCCTTCATATAGCAGAAGATGGACGCCGAGGGCCCACCAGGGGCCCAGGAGATAGGGGGCGCGCCCTAGGGGGGGCGCCCCCTGTCTTCTGGACAGGGTGTGGGCCCCCTGGCCTATTTCTTTTGCTCATAATTCCTTAATAAATCCAAAAAGTTGTTTCGTGGTGCCTCATGTCTTTTGGAGTTGTGCAGAATAGGTTTCCAACGTTTGCTCCTTTTCCAGCCAGAATTCCAGCTGCTGGCATTCCCCCTCTTCATGGTAAACCTTGTAAAATAAGAGAGATTAGCCATAAGTATTGATATATAATGTGTAATAACAGCCCATAATGCAATAAATATCGATATAAAAGCATGATGCAAAATGGACATATCAGTGGTGCGTCGGTGTACTTCGGATCGAACTATGCACCCTGGAGTGTAATCCATTCGTGTGTAATTCGCTCATCTTGTTAAACACAATAGTTCTATGGATTAGCAAGTGACGATGAATAGTTATGTATAGTGAAATTATTTCCTTCGTTGTTGATTCTTGGAACAGCAGTTTGTATGGATATTGTGGTGTTCTTCGTTAGTTCGTTCCCCTATGGACAGATTAGATATATTTTTTATGAAAAAAATCTTTGCCGTCTATGATATTTGAGGCTGATGGCAAAGATTGATTCTGGCTGACAACAAAGGCACTGACGTCGTCCGTTAGTCAGTCTGTTTTGTTAAACGCTTTTTTGTCGTCTGGAAATTTTCGATGACGGCACAATTGGTTGACTGACAGCAAATTCTTTGTTGTCTGCCTGATAAAATGCTGACAGCAAAATCCCCCTTTCCCGACTTAGTGTATGCCGACATGGTTTTCCGTCTATAATCCTGCCTTTGCTGTCTGTAGGATCCTGACGACAAAATGCCTGATTCCCATACTGAGGACTACAAGATGTTGACCATGAACTCGACTCTTAGGATGCCGACACTAGAATTATCGTGCAATCAGTCCGCTACCAGATGTTGGAGCGGTAGAAAGATGAGTTGGCGGTGGCTTAAGATGAGGATGCAACGGAGGCAGACGGGTTGCTGGGATTGCCGGGACATGCACCTCCTTGATCGGGAAGCAGCTTGCTGGGATTGCTGACCCGGCAGGGCAGGAATGCACGGATTGCTGGGCTGATGTTTTTTTGGATTCAGGCATGTAAAAACTAGGCATATTTGCCTCTTTTTGGTTGTGATTGGGGATGCGATCCGGCGCAGGTGTGATCTGGAGCGTTGTTTGGATCAATGCAAATTTGAATTTAAATTTGTTGGCAGACATATACAGTCTACTGTTGGATGGCGACCTCTCGCATCCGTGTCCACGGACTGGTCACCCCCTGTCCGTGGATGGATGTGGGAGGAATTTTGCGGGTCGTCGTTGGATATGCCTTTAGGTTTGTATTGTTTGTACCCACTGTATACCAGTTTGTGGTTGCAGACTAGGCCAGACATGGGTGTGACCTAGAAGTATAGCAGTGGAGTCGGAACATGGGAACTCAAAAGAAGCAAGAACATGAAAGCTGGAGGGTTTTCTTTTTGAAAAAATAACTTTAAAAAGCTGAAGGAATTCAGATTTTTGAATATTTAAGCAATTTTCCGTTAAGTTTACTTCAGAAGAATGATAGATAAAACATGTAATTATAACAGAGATGACAATCAAATCATCAAGTAACAAAATGATGAAACTAGCCATGGAATCGGGTACATAAATGATATACATTGTATGCATATCGATTTCCACTACAAGTAGACCAAACACTATCCCTAACAAAAAGGGACAAGAACACATACAGTGCAGTGGAAGAAGAGCCGGACACATGGCTAGCGATGCTACCAAAGGGATCATTGGCGTCAGAGGAGTGGTCGTTCTTCAGGAAGTAGTAGTATGCAACAACGATGGAGAAAAATCCAGCAGGCGTGGCAGTAGGGGAGGTGCACAGATCTGGTTCTAGAGGACCAGGCTTCGTCGTGCCGGCCAGCTTTGCTCCTGTATGGCTCGGAGAAGCAACTCGGTGAAAGCCTTGCGCTTCGGCCCCAATGACGATGGCGCCCGCAAGTGCAGTTATCCTCTTGAGCACGTTGTCGCGGGTTTGCTTTCCCTATGAGAGTTCCGGGTGAAAACCTTGGTCTGTTTTGTTGGTCGCAGCGATGAAGACACTTTTGCGTTCTTTCCCCTCCCGAGGGATTGTCGAGGATGAAGGAAATATGCCCTAGAGGTAATAATAATGTTGTTATTTTATATTTCCTTACTCATGATAAATGTTTATTCACTACTAGGGGAAACCCTAGTAGTAGCACGGGTTTTGAGGCTAGCAGCAGCGCAGGAAGCGGTGCTACTAGTAAGGCGCTACAGCTAACTCTTAGTAGTAGCACAGTCTGTACCCGCGCTACTACTATTGACTATATCAGCAGCGCTTTTCTGGAACACACTACTATTAGTTAGCTGTAGCGGTTTCCTAGCCCCTCGCTACTGCTATATCTTTCATCATTTTCCCCAGCTTCCTACCCCGTTTCGGTCGGTCCAGATACTAGGTACTACTAGATATCAATTTCATAAAGCATTGTAGGTACTAGGTAGTACTCCCTCCGTTCCAAATTACTCGACGTGGTCCAAACCACGACGAGTAATTTGGAACGAAGGGAGTACTAGATAACAATTTCATATATAGTCAACATGCATCCTCAAGCAATACCTGGTGATATCGACCATGATCATCATATGTAGTTCTAGATGATATCAACAACGATCATCATATGTAGTTCTACATGATATCGACGACGATCATCATATGTAGTTCTAGATGATATAGCCACACACATATGTAGTTCTAGATGATATCGAAGACGATCATCATCCTCAAGCCTAGGCGGTTGGTGTTCCTGATAGTAATTAGGATGGCCTATCCAACACGAAGATTCTTGCCATCGAGGAATCTCTTCCACCCAACCGAGTTTAAGTGTGTGCGACCGTCCGTGTCCACACTATAATTACAGATTGTGACAGAGCCCCTTGTAGTAAGGCATAGTCTAGCTGAGCCTTCTTCAGCAGGCTCGATACCATAACTCACAGATAGGCTCTTTGCCAATTTCTGAAAAATAAAAAAACATATCAATTAATAAATAGCCTTGCACATACTCTTGCAAATAAGTATATATGGATTATCTACACTATTAATAGTTCCTTAGATTCTACACTAATAAGCATGTGATAGAACTCTACACTAAAGCATATCATCGACTAGATTCCACACAACATATCATTGGACTCTACACTAAGCATATCATCAGATAATTTGCATTTGTAAGTATAACATACCATATCATGTCGATCGACCATGGTACTTGTCAAGCGGGTCACGAATGGCACACCGACAAAGTCAGCACGTGGCGGAATTATGTCCCGTAGGTTGCACACCTCCTCCTCGCTCAACCTCATTCTTTGAGCTACGATGGCTTCATGAAGTGGGTCCTCATCATCTTCATCGAGTGGGTCCTCATTATCTTCATCATCTTCGTCATCTTCATCATCTTCGTCATCTTCATCATCTTCCATCAGGTTGATATAAATGATAGCCAGCTTGGGTCTTTCTGCTCTGAAGGAGAAGCTGATCAACTCACCACCAGTAAGACGCATGCGGGCGACAAAATGGGCCCATCCATCTCCTCCAATCTGCGAAATATTTCGTCCTTTCTCGACCTCCATAGTGTACGCCCCCCAGGAGCCTCAAATGTCGCAGTGTCTCCTGCCAGCTTGTTGAATTTCAACCTCACATTGCATGGGACGATCTGTGTAAAAAAAGCAAAATGACACAATGCAGTAATGCCAACACTAAAAATAAAATAGTTGTTACATTTCATATAATTTCTTACTGCCGTATGATGAAAACTCGGCTGGAAGTAGATGTTGAACAACTTGCCAGTTGCAAGGTTGCTGGCGCACCTTGACTTGCACAATCGACATGGTGGTGGTGGTGGCGCCATTTTCCTAAAGCAATATGAGCAAACGATTAACGATCCACTTCACACGAAAGAAAAACAGTAGCATGTGATTTTTTTGGTTCTTCTTCACTTATATTTTCATAGCTAGGTGGTGCCAAATCTTCAGAGCTGTCAACTAGCATACTAAATCAACTAAATCAAAATGTTCTATAAATCAACTAAATCAACTAGCCTATTAAATCAACTTGCCTACTAAATAAAATAAATCAAAAATTCTCTATAAATCAACTAAATCAACAAGCCTACTAGATCAACTTGCCTACTAAATCAACAAAATCAAAATGTTCTAAATCAACTAGCCTACTAAATCAACTAAATCATATGAACTAAATCAAAATGTTGCATATGACCTAGCATACTAAATCAAAATGTAGTAGGAAGGAGGGGTTGTGGATGGAGGAGGGAGGAGGGAGAAGGAGGGGCGACTGGAGGAGGGAGGAGAGAGTAGGACGGAGGATGAAGGGCGGAGCGAGGAGGGGCCGGCCGGCGGCAAGTCGAGGGAGGACGGAGGAGGAGGGCGGTATCGAGTCTAGTGAGGAGGAGGAGGTGACGGCGGCACAGAGGGAGGAGGGGTAGGCGACGGCGGGCGACGGGGGAGGACCGGTGCGGGGGGGGGGGGGGGTGAGGGGGAGATCGAGTGAGTGTGGATCGAATAGAGAGGAGAGCGTGTGGGAGGTGAGATATCTAGTTTTAGCAGTAGCGCGGTGTATGTAAAGGCGCTACTACTAAACTACCTAGCAGTAGCGCCCTTCTATTTAACGCGCTGCTATTATAACTAGCTCTGTGGCGGGGTTGTGGGAATAATAGCAGTAGCGTGTCCTAGAGGTGGCGCGCTACTGCTACTTTTCTTTCGGCAGCGAGTTCTGGTGGAGCGCTCTACTGATAAATCGCAGCGGCGCCTTATTTTAAAACTCGCTGCTGGTAAGATCCTGTGTATAGGCTTTTCCCTAGTAGTGATTATTCATGCTAGAATTGTATTAACGGGAAACTTGATACATGTGTGGATACATAGACAAAACACCGTGTCCCTAGTATGCCTCTACTTGACTAGCTCGTTAATCAAAGATGGTTAAGTTTCCTAGCCATAGACATGTGTTGCCATTTGATGAACGGGATCACATCATTAGGAGAATGATGTGATGCACAAGACCCATTCGTTAGCTTAGCATTATGATCATTCAGTTCTTCACATCAAATACATATTCCTCCGACTATGAGATTATGCAACTCCCGGACACCGGAGGAATACCTTCTGTGCTATCAGACATCACAGCGTAACTGGGTGATTATAAAGATGCTCTACAGGTATCTCTGAAGGTGTTTGTTGGGTTGGCATAGATTGAGATTAGGATTTGTCACTCCGAGTATCGGAGAGGTATCTCTAGGCCCTCTCGGTAATGCACATCATAATAAGCCTTGCAAGCAAAGTGACTAATGAGTTAGTTGCAGGATGATGCATTACGGAACGAGTAAAGAGACTTGCCGGTAACGAGTTTGAACTAGCTATGATGATGCCGACATCGAATCTCGGGCAAGTAACATACTGTTGACAAAGGGAATAACGTATATTGTCATAACGGTTCGACCGATAAAGATCTTCGTAGAATATGTGGGAGCCAATATGAGCATCCAGGTTCCTATATTGGTTATTGACAGGAGAGGTGTCTCGGTCATGTCTACACAGTTCTCGAACCCGTAGGGTCCACACACTTAACGTTCGATGACAATTTGTATTATATGAGTTATGGATTTGGTGACCGAATGTTGTTCGGAGTCCCAGATGAGATCACGGATAGGAAGAGGTGTCTTGAAATGGTCGAGATGTAAAGATTGATATATAGGACGATAGTATTCGGACACCGGAAGTGTTCCGGAGGTACCAGGTACGTGACGGGTCACCTGAAGGGGTTCCGAGCACCACCCCCCCTCCCCCGTGGCAAACTATATGGGCCTAATGGGCCAAGAGTGGGACAGATCAGCCCCTAAGGGCATGGTGTGCCCCTCTATAGGCCGAAATAGGAGGAGAAGGAAAGGAGGGAAGGGAGAAGGAAAGGGGAGGATTCGGCCTCCCCCTTTCCTTCTCTCCACCCTCTCTTTCCTTCCCCTCCGACACTTATGGAAGGGGGGAGGACGACTTGGAGGAGGCGCCCAAGTAGGATCCCTCCTACTTGGGGCGCCCCTCCCTCTCCCACCTATATATATGTGGGGGGGGCACCGCTAGAAGATACACCATTGATTCCTAGCTGCGTGCAGTGCCCCCCTCCACAGTTTACGCCTCCGGTCATATTCATGTAGTGCTTAGGCGAAGCCCTGCATGGATCACTTCACCATCACAGTCACCACACCGTCGTGCTGACACAACTCTCCCACGACACTTTGTTGGATCAAGAGTTTGAGGGACGTCATCAAGCTGAACATGTGTAGAACGCGGAGGTGTCGTACGTTCGGTGCTTGATCGGTCTGAACGAGAAGAAGCTGGATTACATTAGCCGCTTTGTCAAATGCTTTTGCTTTCGGTCTACAAGGGTGGACACACTCTCCCCCTCTCATTGTTATGCATTGATAACCCACAAGTGTAGGGGATCGCAATAGTTTTCGATAAGTAAGAGTGTCGAACCCAACGAGGAGCTAAAGGTAGAATAAATATTCCCTCAAGTTCTATCGACCACCGATACAACTCTACGCATGCTTGACGTTCGCTTTACCTAGAACAAGTATGAAACTAGAAGTACTTTGTAGGTGTGATAGGATAGGTTTGCAAGATAATAAAAAACACATAAACATAAACTAGGGGCTGTTTAGATAAAGATGCAATAAAGTAAATATTAGTAGAGAGCTTTTTGTTACGAGAAAGTTATTTGTCCAAGGCAATCGATAACTAGACCGGTAATCACTATTGCAATTCTATTTGAGGGAGGGGCATAAGCTAACATACTTTCTCTACTTGGATCATATGCACTTATGATTGGAACTCTAGCAAGCCTCCACAACTACTAAAGATTCATTAAGGTAAAACCCAACCATAGCATTAAAGTATCAAGTCCCCTTTTATCCCATACGCAAACAACCTACTTACTCGGGTTTGTGTTTCAGTCACTCATGCAACCCATCATAAGCAAATCATAAACATATTGCAAACCCTACAGCGGGAATCCCTCACGCTTGCGCGACACGGAGGGCACAATGGGACAGCACCAATAATAAAACATGCAACTCAAACCAATCACGATCATCAGTTAACCCATAGGACAAAACGGATCTACTCAAACATCATAAGATAGCCATACATCATTGGGGAATAATATATAGCGTTGAGCACCATGTTTAAGTAGAGATTACAGCGGGTAAGAGAGAGGTTACACCGCTGCATAGAGGGAGGAAGAGTTGGTGGAGATGTTGGTGAAGATGGCGGCAGTGTTGGTGAAGATCGCGGTGATGATGATGGCCCCCGGCAGCGCTTCGGCGCCACCGGAAGCAAGGGGGAGAGGGCCCCCCTTCTTCTTCTACTTCCTTGACCTGCTCCCTATATGGGAGAAGGGCTTCCTCTCTGGTCCTTGGCTCCCATGACTTGGGAGGGGCGAGAGCCCCTCCAAGATTGGATATATCTCTCTGTTTTTGCGTTCTCTGATTCTAACCCTTCACCGTTTCCTTTATATCTGGAGATCCATAACTCCGATTGGGGTGAATCTTTCACCCAGATCTTTCTCAGAAAATTAGCTTTCTTGCGCCAAAAGAAGAGTGTCAACCGCCTTAAAGGTGGCCCACGAGAGCCCAGGCCGCGCCCAGGGGGGGAGGGCGCGCCCCCCTATCTCGTGGCCACCCCGGACACTGTTTCGCGTTGATTTTACTTCCCAAAAATCATAAATATTCCAAAAAAAATCTCCGTTCGTTTTTATCCCGTTTGGACTCCGTTTGATATTGGGTTTCTGCGAAACAAAAAACATGCAACAGACAGGAACTGGCACTGGGCACTGGATCAATATGTTAGTCCCAAAAAATAGTATAAAATGTTTCCAAAAGTATATAAAAGTTGAATAATATTGGCATGGAACAATCAAAAATTATAGATACGATGGAGACATATCAGCATCCCCAAGCTTAATTCCTTCTCGTCCTCGAGTAGGTAAATGATAAAAAAAATTGATGTGGAATGCTACCTAGCATAATCTTGATCATATGTCTAATCTTGGCATGAATATTAAGACACGAGTGATTCAAAGCAATAGTCTATCATTTGACATAAAAACAATAATACTTCGAGCGTACCAATAAAGCAATCTTGTCTTTTCAAAACAACATGGCCAAAGAAAGTTATCCCTACAAAATCATATAGTCTGGCTGTTGCCCTATATTAATCACACAAAGTATTTAATCATGCACAACCCCGATGACAAGCCAAGCAATTGTTTCATACTTTAATAATCTCAAACTTTTTCAACTTTCACGCATTACATGAGCGTGAGCCATGTACATAGCACTATAGGTGGAATAGAAAATGATGGTGGGGGTTATGTGGAGAAGACAAAAAGGGAGAAGGTCTCACATCAACGCGGCTAATCAACGGCTATGGAGATGCCTATCAATTGATGTCAATGCGAGGAGTAGGGATTGCCATGCAACGGATGCACTAGAGCTATAAGTGTATGAAAGCTCAAACTGAAAACTAAGTGGGTGTGCATCCAACTTGCTTGCTCATGAAGACCTCGGGCATTTGAGGAAGCCCATCATCGGAATATACAAGCCAAGTTCTATAATGAAAATTCCCACTAGTGTATGAAAGTGAAAGCATAGGAGACTCTCTCTATGAAGAAAATGGTTCTACTCTGGAGCACAAGTGTGGTAAAAGGATAGTAACATTGCCCCTTCTCTCTTTTTCTCTCATTTTTTCTTTTTCTTTTTTCTCTTTTTTTCTTTATTATTTTTTTCCTTTTTTCTTTTTGGTGGGTTTCTTTGGACTCTTTTTTGTATTTGGGCTTCTTTGGCCTCTTTTATTTTTCATAAAGTCCGGAGTCTCATCCCGACTTGTGGGGGAATCATAGTCTCCATCATCCTTTCCTCACTGGGGCAATGCTCTAATAATGATGATCATCACACTTTTATTTACTTACAACTCAATATCTAGAACAAAGATATGACTCTATATGAATGCCTCCGGCGGTGTACCGGGATGTGGAATGATCTAGCATAGCAATGACATCAAAAAACGGACAAGCCATGAAAACATCATGCTAGCTATCTTACGATCATGCAAAGCAATATGACAGTGAATGCTCAAGTCATGTATATGATGATGATGAAAGTTGCATGGCAGTATATCTCGTAATGGCTATGGAAATGCCATGATAGGTAGGTATGGTGGTTGTTTTGAGGAAGATATAAGGAGGCTTATGTGTGAAAGAGTGTATCATATACGGGATTTGGATGCACCAGTGAAGTTTACACCAACTCTCAAGGTGAGAAAGGGCAATGCACGGTATCGAAGAGGCTAGCAATGATGGAAGGGTGAGAGTGCGTATAATCCATGGACTCAACATTAGTCATAAAGAACTCATACACTTATTGCAAAACTCTACAAGCCATTGAAAACAAAGTACTACGCGCATGCTCCTAGGGGGATAGATTGGTAGGAAAAGACCATCGCTCGTCCCCGACCGCCACTCATAAGGAAGACAATCAATAAATAAAATTGTGCTCCAACTTCATCACAAAGCGGTTCACCATACGTGCATGCTACGGGAATCACAAACCTCAACACAAGTGTTTCTACAATCCACAACCACCCACTAGCATGACTCTAATATCACCATCTTTATATCACAAAACTATTGCAAGGAATCAAACATATCATATTCAGCGATCTAAAAGTTTATGTAGGATTTTATGACTAACCATGTGAATGACCAATTCCTGTCATCTCTCTAAATAGATATAAGTGAAGCAAGAGAGTTTAATTATTTCTACAAAAGATATGCCCACGCTCTAACAAATATAAGTGAAGAAAAAGAGCATTCTACAAATGGCGGTTTTCTATGTGAAGAGAAACAGACAATCCAAACTTCAAATGATATAAGTGAAGCACATGAAGCATTCTATAAAGCCATACTCAAAAGATTTAAGTGAGGTGCAATGAGCATTCTATAAATCAACCAAGGACTATCTGATACCAGCATGGTGCATAAAAGAAAAATGAAAACTAAATGCAAAAGACGCTCCAAGAGTTGCACATAATGCACGAACGAAACGAATTCGAAAACATACCGATACTTGTTGAAGAAAGAGGGGATGCCTTCCGGGGCATCCCCAAGTTTAGACGCTTGAGTCTCCTTGAATATTTACTTGGGGTGCCTTGGGCATCCCCAAGCTTGAGCTCTTGCCTCTCTTCCTTTTCCTCATATCGAGACATCCTCAATTAGACACTACATCCACACAAAACTTCAACAGAAAACTCGATAAGATCCATTAGTATAATAAAGCAAATCACCACTCTAAGTATTGTTGCAAACCAATTCATATTTTGTTTTTTCATTGTGTCTACTGTAATATAACTTTTCCATGGCTTAATCCACTTATATAAATTGATAGATTCATCAAAACAAGCAAACTATGCATCAAAAACAGAATCTGTCAAAAACAGAACAGTCTGTAGCAATATGAACATCCACCATACTTATGGTACCCCAAAAATTTTACCAAAATTACGAAAAATAAGAAAGTTGTATAGCAAGTAGTGCAATAGGAATCAGAACCAATTGACGTTCCAGATAAAAATGTAAAATCATGCACTACAGCCAAAGTTTCTGTCCTGCACCGTACAAACCAACAAGCATTGTAAACATCCTAAAGGCAAACCTTGGCACATTATTTTTATAATACAATGGAATTATACAAGGGGATAATTATTTTTGATGAAAAGTTTCTGTAATCAAGATTCACAAAGTTTCCGTGAGCATGAACAAAGTTCAAGGAGCTCTCCCACTTCAACAATGCTTGTCTCTCTCACTTTCACTTTTCTTTTTGACAAGTTTTAGGTTCCCCTCTTTATTTTTTTGTTTTTAAACTATATAAAAGCACTCGACAGAAATAAATAACTCTCTAAAACTTCCGGGTTGTCTCCCTGGCAGTGCTTTCTTTAAAGCCATTAAGCTAGGCATTTAGTGCTCAAGTAATGAATCCACCCGGATCCCAAGGTATATCAAAGCCAATTTTAATTAACAATGATTTGTAATTTAGTAGTGAGCACAAGGTAACATATATCATGCAACAACGAAGTCTAACTCTCCTCCTATGCATCGGCATGCCATAAAAGAACAATTCATGCACACATAGTAAAGGCCAATGCATAGTATAAGCAGTTTCTTGCAATTTCATCGTGTTGGAAACATAAAGAGGCAGAGATGTAGTTCCTCTCTCACAATAATTGCAAGTAGGAGCAGCAAGCACATGCATATTATATCTATTAAAATCATCATGTAAAGTAGTAAAACGCAACCCATCAATATAATCCTTAGTAAGCACAAACTTCTTCGATATAGTGTAGTTTGGAGAATTCAAAAAGATAATAGGACTATCATGCGTGGGTGCAATAGCAACAATTTCATGTTTAACATAAGGAACTATAGAAAGTTCATCTCCATAAGCATAATTCATATTGGCATCTTGGCCACAATCATAGCAAGCATCATCAAAAAGGGATATTTCAAACAAATTCAAGGGATCATAGCAATCATCATAGAAATCATCCTTCGGTAAGCACAAAGGCAAATTAAATAATGTATGAGTTGGAGGGTTACTCTCATTAGAAGGTGGGCATGGATAGCTAATCCGCTCTTCCTCCTTTTGTTCTTCGCTCTCCTCATCATCTTTTTCATCCAATGAGCTCACTGTTTCATCAACTTCTTCTTCCATAGCTTCCTGCAAAATATTAGTCTCTTCTTGGACAGCGGAGACTTTCTTAATAAATGCATTAATGTAGTAATTGTATTCATAATTTTCATAGCAATATCTAAGTATAGCAAGATTTTCTGGTCTATAAACTGAATCATCAAAATCATCAAACGCTTTAAACATAGATTCAACCTCATAAGCACCCATAAAAGTAACAAATTCTTCTATTTGTTCCACATCATAGTAATCAAAGATATCATTAGCATAAGAAGCTAAGGTTTCATTATCATTGAAATTGCATGAAAAGGGAAGGTGTGGAGACTTCATCCTAGAACAGCAAGTATAATCATGCATCAAGCATAGTTGCCTAGCATACCACTTCAACAGTTGAATTTGATCCCATAATAGTTTCCCTTTCTGTGTCAAGCGATAATCCCTAAAGTACTCACGTTGATCCAACGTTACTCCCATAACATAATTGAGTTGGGTTTTCTCAGGATTATCAAAGAAGTACATAATATCTTGAACATAACGAGCATCGAGGGTTTTAGGAGGTTCCCTATCTCCATGAGTAGCAAGTACACCTATTTTTTTGGTATTTCGTGTTCCATATCCATAACTAAAGATAGAGAACAACTAAGAACAACAAATAAAAATTACTTAGTGATAAAGAAAACAAGCACACACACGAGAATATTAACCCCACGCTATGACTCCCCGGCAACGGCGCCAGAAAAAGGTCTTGATAACCCACAAGTGTAGGGGATTGCAACAGTTTTCGATAAGTAAGAGTGTAGAACTCAACGAGGAGCTAAAGGTAGAATAAATATTCCCTCAAGTTCTATCGACCACCGATACAACTCTACGCACGCTTGACGTTCGCTTTACCTAGAACAAGTATGAAACTAGAAGTACTTTGTAGGTGTGCTAGGATAGGTTTGCAAGATAATAAAGAACACGTAAACATAAACTAGGGGCTGTTTAGATAAAGATGCAATAATAAATAATAGTAGAGAGCTTTTTGTTACGAGAAAGTTATTTGTCCAAGGAAATAGATAACTAGACCAAAAATCACTATTGCAATTCTATTTGAGGGAGGGGCATAAGCTAACATACTTTCTCTAATTGGATCATATGCACTTATGATTGGAACTCTAGCAAGCATCTGTAACTACTAAAGATTCATTAAGGTAAAACCCAACCATAGCATTAAAGTATCAAGTCCCCTTTTATCCCATACGCAAACAACCTACTTACTCGGGTTTGTGTTTCAGTCACTCACGCAACCCACCATAAGCAAATCATAAACATATTGCAAACCCTACAGCGGGAATCCCTCACACTTGCGTGACATGGAGGACACAATAGAACAACACCAATAATAAAACATGCAACTCAAACCAATCACGATCATCAATTAACCCATAGGACAAAATGGATCTACTCAAACATCATAAGATAGCCATACATCATTGGGGAATAATATATAGCGTTGAGCACCATGTTTAAGTAGAGATTACAACGGGTAAGAGAGAGGTTACACCGCTGCATAGAGGGAGGAAGAGTTGGTGGAGATGTTGGTGAAGATCACGGTGATGATGATGGCCCCCGGCAGTGCTCCGGCGCCACCGGAAGCAAGGGGGAGAGGCCCTCCTTCTTCTTCTCCTTCCTTGACCTCCTCCCTAGATGGGAGAAGGGTTTCCCCTTTGGTCCTTGGCTCCCATGACTTGGGAGGGGCGAGAGCCCCTCCGAGATTGGATCTATCTCTCTGTTTCTGCGTTCTCTGATTCTACCCTTTCACCGTTTCCTTTATATCTGGAGATCCGTAACTCTGATTGGGGTGAATCTTTCGCCCAGATATTTCTCATAAAATTAGATTTGTTGCACCAAAAGAAGAGCGTCAACCACCTTACGGGTGGCCCACGAGAGCCCAGGCCGTGCCCAGGGGGGAGGGCACGCCCCCCTGTCTCGTGGCCACCCTGGACACTGTTTCGCGTTGATTTTACTTCCCAAAAATCATAAATATTCCAAAAAAATCTCCGTCCATTTTTATCCCATTTGGACTCTGTTTGATATTTGGTTTCTGCGAAACAAAAAACATGCAATAGACAGGAACTAGCACTGGGCACTGGATCAATATGTTAGTCCCAAAAAATAGTATAAAAAGTTGCCAAAAGTATATAAAAGTTGAATAATATTGCCATGGAACAATCAAAAATTATGGATACAACGGAGACGTATCATGCATCTCCTAGATAGACCTTGCGTGAGCGTAGCGGTTTTTTTGAAATTGCATGCAATGTTTCCCGATAGAGGAGCCCATGTGTCATCGCTCGCTGGCTGCTGTAGTCCTTAGATCCTCATGTATTCTTGCTTGGCGGCGTAATGGTGTTCCGGCTGATGTATGCTTTGTTTGAGGGCTTCCTCACCTCCTTTTATCGTCCGGCCATGCACTTGTAGTGTATGTTTTAATTATAAAGCGGGGCCGAAGTCTTTTTCGTGAGTGATTCCCAATATTTCCTCTTATCTACTGGATTGCCATGACCGCAACACAGACGCAAGTTCAAGTTTGAACTGGGTTGGTTGCATCGGGATGGATTCCAAGACATGGTCAAGGAGGTGTGGGATAAGCCAGTTGCCGGACTTACCCCAATTCACAAATTGAACAACAAAATGTGTGCTTTACGTAAGTTCCTTTGTGGTTGGGCTAGGCACACTGCGGGTATCCTCAAAAAAGAAAAGTTTCATCTTTCATCTATTATTGATGGTTTAGAAGCTTTGGCAGAGATTAGACCTCTCTCTGAGCATGAAATAGAGATCAAGAGTCAATCGAATGCCCAGTTAGCTCGCATGCTACGTGAGGAGGAACTTAAGTGGTACCAGCATTCAAACTCTAAGTTTATCCTGAAAGGTGATTCGAATACGAGATATTTCTATGGTTTCGCCAATGGTAGACACCGGAAGAAACTTATTCATTCCCTACATCATCAGGAGGAGGGCACGATTGAAGGGCATGAGCAACTTAAGTCTTATATAACTAATTATTACAAAAATCTATTCGAAACCCCTGAGGAAGGAAACTTCTCGATGGATGAGTCTCGAATAGATGACATCCCGCAAGTTTCTGATGCGGAAAATAGCCTTCTAACAGCTCCATTTTCCAAGGAGGAAGTTAGAAAGGCGGTTTTCCTAATGGAGCACAACAAAGCTCCAGGTCTAGATGGTTTTCCCACTAAGTTCTACCAGAACTTTTGGGATGTCATCAAACATGATCTTCTATTCTTGTTTGGCTGCCTTCACGTTGGCCAACTAGAGTTGTTTTGATTAAACTTCGGTGAAATTATTTTATTACCTAAGGTTAATGAGGCTGAAAGGATACAACAGTATAGGCCAATCTGCCTCCTTAATGTTAGTTTTAAAATCTTCACGCAGGTTGCGATGATTAGACTACATTCGGTTGTTGAACATGTGGTTCGTCCGTCTCAAACTGCTTTCATGCAAGGCAGAAACATCCTAGATGGAGTTGTTGTCCTTCATGAAATAGTCCACGAATTGCATCGGAAAAAACTAAATGGGGTAGTTCTTAAAATCGACTTTGAAAAAGCTTATGACAAAGTCAAGTGGTCTTTTCTTCAACAGACTCTCAGAATGAAAGGATTTTTCTGCAGAGTGGCACACAATGATCCATAGCTTCGTGACTGGAGGTAGTGTTGCCGTTAAAGTCAACATTGGTAACTATTTCCAAACGAAGAAAGGATTGCGACAAGGTGACCCAGCATCGCCCATGCTATTCAATATAGTGGCAGATATGCTAGCGGTAATGATTGAGCGTGCCAAGGTTTATGGCCAAATTGATGGGGTGGTGAATCATCTTGTTGATGGTGGTCTCTCCATCCTTCAATATGCTGACGATACAATTCTCTTTATGGATCATGACCTCGAGAAAGCAAGAAATCTGAAATTAATTTTATCAGCATTCGAGAAACTCTCAGGGATTAAGATCAATTTCCATAAAAGTGAATTATTTTGTTTTGGCGAGGCTCTAGACGAGGCCCACCTATATGCTGGCTATTTGGATGCGGGTTGGGCCAGTTTCCGATCACTTATTTGGGGATACCGATACATCGGAGACTCACAAATGTTGAATGGAAATACGTCGAGGAGAGACTACAAAAAAAGACTAAGCAGTTGGAAAGGTAAATTGCTATCTCTGGGTGGAAGGTTGGTCCTCATAAATTCAGTACTAAGTAATATGGTACTATATATGGTTTCCTTCTTTCAGTTGCCGAAAGGAGTATTACATATATGGATTACTTCCGATGGAGATTATTTTGGCAAGGAGATAGCGAGAGAAAGAAATATCGGCTGGCTAAATGGAGTGTGGTTTGCCGTCCCAAGGACCAAAGTGGGTTGGGCATTCATGACCTTGAGGTTAAGAATAGGGCCCTTCTCGGCAAATGGTTGTTTAAGTTATTGACGGAAGATGGTGTATGGCAAACCCTCCTTAGAAGAAAATATGTGGGTTCAAAGGCGGTATCACAAGTATACTGGAAGCCTGGGGACTCCCATTTTTGGGCGAGACTAATGGCAATGAAGAAATATTTCTTCCGCTATGGCTCAGAAATTAGATTCTGGGAGGATAAGTGGCTAGGTAATGCTACACTCCGTGAACAATATCCAGCTCTGTACAATATTGTCCGCCACAAGGATGATACTATCGCCAAGGTTTTGGAATCATTTCCGCCAAATGTGACGTTCAGAAGGGATTTAATCGGACCTAGACTCCAATCGTGGAACATACTACTCCAGCGGTTAGCCACGGTACAGTTGTCACAAGTGTTGGGGAATGTTGCAGAAAATAAAAAATTTCCTATGGTTTCACCAAGATCCATCTATGAGTTCATCTAAGCAACGAGTGATAGGAGTGCATCTACATACCTTTGTAGATCGCGAGCGGAAGCGTTCAAGAGAACGGGGATGATGGAGTCGTACTCGCCGTGATCCAAATCACCGATGACCAAGTGCTGAACGGACAGCACCTCCGCCTTCAACACACGTACGGAGCGGATGACGTCTCCTCCTTCTTGATCCAGCAAGGGGGATGGAGAGGTTGAGGAAGAAGGCTCCAGCAGCAGCACGATGGCGTGGTGGTGGTGGAGAGGCAGTACTCCGACAGGGCTTCGCCAAGCACTTAACGGAGGAGAAGAGGTGTTGGGGAGGGGAGGGGCTGTGCCTTGGATCAGGTGTGCAGCCCTCCCCTCGCCCCTCTATTTATAGGGGAAGGGGGAAGGGGGCCGGCCCCCTCTAGATGAGATCTAGAGGGGGGGCGGCGGCCAGGGAGGGGGCTTGCCCCCCAAGTAAGGGGGGCGCCCCCACTAGGGTTTCCCCCCAACCCTAGGCGCATGGGCCCAAGGGGTGGGGGCGCGCCCAGCCCTCAAGGGGCTGGTTCCCTGCCCCTTACGGCCCATGAGGCCCTCCGAGAGAGGTGGCCCATCCTGGTGGACCCCCGGAACCCCTCCGGTGGCCCCGGTACAATACCGATATGCCCCTGAAACTTTCCGGTGACCGTATGACAACTTCCCATATATAAATCTTCACCTCCGGACCATTCCAAAACTCCTCATGACGTCTAGGATCTCATCCAGGACTCCGAACAACATTCGGTAATCACATACAAGTCTTCCTAATAACCCTAGCGTCACCGAACCTTAAGTGTGTAGACCCTACGGGTTCGGGAGACACGCAGACATGACCGAGATGGCTCTCCGGTCAATAACCAACAGCGGGATCTGGATACCCATGTTGGCTCCCACATGCTCCTCGATGATCTCATCGGATGAACCACGATGTCGAGGATTCAATCAACCCCGTATACAATTCCCTTTGTCAATCGGTATGTTACTTGCCCGAGATTCGATCGCCGGTATCCCAATACCTCGTTCAATCTCCTTGCTGGCAAGTCACTTTACTCGTACCGTAATGCATGATCCCGTGACCAAACACTTGGTCACTTTGAGCTCATTATGATGATGCATTACCGAGTGGGCCCAGAGATACCTCTCCGTCATACGGAGTGACAAATCCCAGTCTCGATCCGTGTCAACCCAACATACACTTTCGGAGATACCTGTAGTGCACCTTTATAGTCACCCAGTTACGTTGTGACATTTGGTACACCCAAAGCACTCCTACGGTATCCGGGAGTTACACGATCTCATGGTCTAAGGAAGAGATACTTGACATAGGAAAAGCTCTAGCAAAACGAACTACACGATCTTGTGCTATGCTTAGGATTGGGTCTTGTCCATCACATCATTCTCCTAATGATGTGATCCCGTTATCAATGACATCTAATGTCCATAGTCAGGAAACCATGACTATCTGTTGATCAACGAGCTAGTCAACTAGAGGCTTACTAGGGACATATTATGGTCTATGTATTCACACGTGTATTACGATTTCCGGATAATACAATTATAGCATGAATAAAGACAATTATCATGAACAAGGAAATATAATAATAATCCTTTTATTATTGCCTCTAGGGCATATTTCCAACAGTCTCCCACTTGCACTAGAGTCAATAATCTAGTTACATTGTGATGAATCGAACACCCATAGAGTTCTGGTGTTGATCATGTTTTGCTCGCGAAAGAGGTTTAGTCAACGGATCTGCGACATTCAGATCCGTATGTACTTTGCAAATATCTATGTCTCCATCTTGAACATTTTTAAAGGATGGAGTTGAAACGACGCTTGATGTGCCTGGTCTTCTTGTGAAACCTGGGCTCCTTGGCAAGGGCAATAGCTCCAGTGTTGTCACAGAAGAGTTTGATCGGCCCCGATGCATTGGGTATGACTCCTAGGTCGGTGATGAACTCCTTCACCCAAATTGCTTCATGTGCTGCCTCCGAGGATGCCATGTACTCCGCTTCACATGTAGATCCTGCCACGATGCTCTGCTTGCAGCTGCACCAGCTTACTGCTCCACCATTCAACATATACACGTATCCGGTTTGTGACTTAGAGTCATCCAGATCTGTGTCAAAGCTAGCGTCGACGTAACCCTTTACGACGAGCTCTTCGTCGCCTCCATAAATGAGAAACATGTCCTTTGTCCTTTTCAGGTACTTCAGGATATTCTTGACCGCTGTCCAATGTTCCTTGCGGGATTACTTTGGTACCTTCCTACCAAACTTACGACAGGGTTTACATCAGGTCTGGTACACAGCATGGCATACATAATAGATCCTATGGCTGAAGCATAGGGGATGACACTCATCTCTTCTTTATCTTTTGCCGTGGTCGGGCATTGAGCCGAGCTCAATCTCACACCTTGGAATACAGGCAAGAACCCTTTCTTGGACTGATCCATTTTGAACTTCTTCAAAATCTTATCAAGGTATGTGCTTTGTGAAATACCTATGAGGCGTCTCGATCTATCCCTATAGATCTTGATGCCTAATATGTAAGAAGCTTCTCCAAGGTCCTTCATTGAAAAACACTTATTCAAGTAGGCCTTAATGTTGTCCAAAAGTTCTATATCATTTCCCATCAAGAGTATGTCATCTACATATAATATGAGAAATGCTACAGAGCTCCCACTCACTTTCTTGTAAACGCAGGCTTCTCCATAAGTCTGCATAAACCCAAACGCTTTGATCATCTCATCAAAGCGAATGTTCCAACTCCGAGATGCTTGCACCAGCCCATAAATGGATCGCTGGAGCTTGCATACTTTGTTAGCATTCTTAGGATCGACAAAACCCTCCGGCTGCATCATATACAGTTCTTCCTTAAGATGCCCGTTAAGGAATGCCGTTTTGACGTCCATCTGCCATATCTCATAATCATAGTATATGGCAATTGCTAACATGATTCAGACGGACTTCAGCTTCACTACGGGAGAGAATGTCTCATCGTAGTCAACCCCTTGAACTTGCCGATAACCCTTAGCGACAAGTCGAGCTTTATAGATGGTAATATTACCATCCGCGTCCGTCTTCTTCTTAAAGATCTATTTGTTTTCTATCGCTCGCCGATCATCGGGCAAGTCTATCAAAGTCCATACTTTGTTTTCATACATGGATTCTATCTCGAATTGCATGGCTTCAAGCCATTCGTTGGAATCTGGGCCCGCCATCGCTTCTTCATAGTTCGAAGGTTCACCGTTGTCTAACAACATGATTTCCAGGACAGGGTTGCCATACCACTCTAGTGTGGAACGTGTCCTTGTGGACCTACAAAGTTCAGTAGCAACTTGATCCGAAGTACCTTGATCATTATCATTAATTTCCTCTCCAGTTGGTGTAGGCACCATAGGAACATTTTCCTGAGCTGCACTACTTTCCGGTTCAAGAGGTAGTACTTCCGAGTTCTACTTTCCTCCCACTTACTTCTTTCGAGAGAAACGCTTTTTCCAGAAAGGATCTGTTCTTGGCAACAAAGATCTTGCCCTCGGATCTTAAGTAGAAGGTATACCCAATGGTTTCCTTAGGGTATCCTATGAAGACGCATTTTTCCGACTTGGGTTCGAGCTTTTCAGGTTGAAGTTTCTTGACATAAGCATCGCATCCCCAAACTTTTAGAAACGACAGCTTAGGTTTCTTTCCAAACCATAATTCACACGGTGTCATCTCAACGGATTTAGACGGTGCCCTATTTAAAGTGAATGTAGCTGTCTCTAGAGCGTATCTCCAAAATGATAGCGGTAAATCGGTAAGAGACATCATAGATCGCACCATATCCAATAGAGTGTGATAACGATGTTCAGACACACCGTTACATTGAGGTGTTCTAGGCGGCGTGAGTTGTGAAACGATTCCACATTTCCTTAAGTGCGTACCAAATTCGTGACTTGAATATTCTCCTCCATGATCCGATCGTAGAAACTTTATCTTTCAGTCACGTTGATTCTCTACCTCATTCTGAAATTCCTTGAACTTTTCAAAGGTTTCAGACTTGTGTTTCATCAAGTAGACATACCCATATCTACTCAAGTCATCAGTGAGAGTGAGAACATAATGATATCCTCCGCGAGCCTCAACGCTCATTGGACCGCACACATCGGTATGTATGATTTCCAATAAGCTGGTTGCTCGCTCCATTGTTCCGGAGAACGGAGTCTTGGTCATTTTGCCCATGAGGCATGGTTCGCACGTGTCAAATGATTCATAATCGAGAGACTCTAAAAGTCCATCAGCATGGAGCATCTTCATGCGCTTGACACCAATGTGACCAAGGCGGCAGTGCCACAAGTATGTGGGACTATCGTTATCAACTTTACATCTTTTGGTATTCACACTATGAATATGTGTAACATTACGTTCGAGATTCATTAAGAATTAACCATTGACCATCGGGGCATGACCATAAAACATATCTCTCATATAAATAGAACAACCATTATTCTCGGATTTAAATGAGTAGCCATCTCGTATTAAACGAGATCCAGATACAATGTTCATGCTCAAACTTGGCACTAAATAACAATTATTGAGGTTCATAACTAATCCCGTGGGTAAATGTAGAGGTAGCGTGCCGACGGCGATCACATCGACCTTGGAACCATTCCCGACGCGCATCGTCACCTCGTCCTTCGCCAGTGTCCGCTTATTCCGCAGCTCCTGCTGTGAGTTACAAATATGAGCAACGGTACTGGTATCAAATACCCAGGAGTTACTACGAGTACTGGTAAGGTACACATCAATTACATGTATATCAAATATACCTTTAGTGTTGCCGGCCTTCTTGTCCGCTAAGTATTTGGGGTAGTTCCGCTTCTAGTGACCCTTCCCTTTGCAATAAAAGCACTCAGTCTCAGGCTTGGGTCCATTCTTTGACTTCTTCCCGGCAACTGGCTTACCGGGCGCGGCAACATCTTTGTTGTCCTTCTTGAAGTTCTTCTTACCCTTGCCCTTCTTGAACTTAGTGGTCTTATTGACCATCAACACTTGATGTTCTTTCTTGATTTCAACCTCTGCTGACTTCAACATTGAAAATACTTCAAGAATGGTCTTCACCATCCCCTGCATATTGTAGTTCAACACAAAGCTCTTGTAGCTCGGTGGGAGCGACTGAAGGATTCTGTTAATGACCGCCTCATCCGGGAGGTTGATCCCCAGCTGAGACAGGCGGTTGTGCAACCCAGACATTTTGAGTATGTGCTCACTGACAGAACTGTTTTCCTCCATCTTACAACTATAGAACTTGTCGGACACTTCATATCTCTCGACCCGGGCATGAGCTTGGAAAACCATTTTCAACTCCTCGAACATCTCATATGCTCCGTGTTTCTCAAAACACTTTTGGAGCCACGGTTCTAAGCTGTAAAGCATGCCGCACTGAACGAGGGAGTAATCATCAGCACGTCACTGCCAAGCGTTCATAACGTCTTGGTTCTCTGGGATGGGTGCTTCACCTAGCGGTCCTTCTAGGACATATGCTTTCTTGGCTGCTATGAGGATGATCCTCAGGTTCCGGACCCAGTCCGAATAGTTGCTGCCATCATCTTTCAGCTTGGTTTTCTCTAGGAACGCGTTGAAGTTCATGTTGACATGAGCGTTGGCCATTTGATCTACAAGACATATTTTGCAAAGATTTTAGACTAAGTTCATGATAATTAAGATCATCTAATCAAATTATTTAATGAACTCCCACTCAGATTGACATCCCTCTAGTCATCTAAGTGTTACACGATCTGAGTCGACTAGGCCGTGTCCGATCATCATGTGAGCGGACTAGTCATCATCGGTGAATATCTCCATGTTGATCGTATCTTCCATACGACTCATGTTCGACCTGTCGGTCTCTGTGTTCCGAGGCCATGTCTGTACATGCTAGGCTCGTCAAGTTAACCCTATGTGTTCTACATGTGTAAAATTGTCTTACACTCGTTGTATGTGAACGTAAGGATCTATCACACCCGATCATCACGTGGTGCTTCGAAACGACGAACTTTGGCAATGGTGCACAGTTAGGGGGAACACTTTCTTGAAATTATTATAAGGGATCATCTTATTTACTACCGCCGTTCTAAGTAAACAAGATGCATAAAACATAATAAACATCACATGCAATTATATAAAGTAGTGACATGATATGGCCAATATCATATAGCTCCTTCGATCTCCATCTTCGGGGCTCCATGATCATCTTTGTCACCAGCATGACACCATGATCTCCATCATCGTGTCTTCATGAAGTTGTCACGCCAACGACTACTTCTACTTCTATGGCTAACGCGTTTAGCAATAAAGTAAAGTAATTTACATGGCGTTCTTCAATGACACGCATGTCATACAAAAATAAAGACAACTCCTATGGCTCCTGCCGGTTGTCATACTCATCGACATGCAAGTCGTGATTCCTATTACAAGAACATGATCTCATACATCACAATATATCATTCATCATTCATCACAACTTCTGGCCATATCACATCACATGACAATTGCTGCAAAAACAAGTTAGACGTCCTCTAATTGTTGTTGCATCTTTTACGTGGCTGCAATTGGGTTCTAGCAAGAACATTTTCTTACCTACGTGAAAGTCACAACATGATTTTTGTCAACTTCTATTTACCCTTCATAAGGACCCTTTTCATCGAATCCGCTCCAACTAAAGTAGGAGAGACAGACACCCGCTAGCCACCTTATGCAACTAGTGCATGTCAGTCGGTGGAACCTGTCTCACGTAAGCGTACGTGTAAGGTCGGTCTGGGCCTCTTCATCCCACAATACCGCTGAAGCAAGAAAAAACTTGTAGTGGCAAGCAAGTTGACAAGATCTACGCCCACAACAAAATTGTGTTCTACTCGTGCAATAGAGAACTACGCATAGACCTAGCTCATGATGCCACTGTTGGGGAACGTTGCAGAAAATAAAAATTTTCCTACGGTTTCACCAAGATCCATCTATGAGTTCATCTAAGCAACGAGTGATAGGAGTGCATCTACATACCTTTGTAGATCGCAAGCGGAAGCGTTCAAGAGAACGGGGATGATGGAGTTGTACTCGCCGTGATCCAAATCACCGATGACCAAGTGCTGAACGGACAGCACCTCCGCGTTCAACACACGTACGGAGCGGATGACGTCTCCTCCTTCTTGATCCAGCAAGGGGGAAGGAGAGGTTGAGGAAGAAGGCTCCAGCAGCAGCACGACGGCGTGGTGGTGGTGGAGAGGCAGTACTCTGACAGGGCTTCGCCAAGCACTTAACGGAGGAGGAGAGGTGTTGGGGAGGGGAGGGGCTGCGCCTTGGATCAGGTGTGCAGCCCTCCCCTCGCCCCTCTATTTATAGGGGAAGGGGGAAGGGGGCCGGCCCCCTCTAGATGAGATCTAGAGGGGGGCGGCGGCCAGGGAGGGGGCTTGCCCCCAAGCAAGGGGGGGCGCCCCCAGTAGGGTTTCCCCCCAACCCTAGGAGCATGGGCCCAAGGAGGGGGGGGGGGGCGCACCCAGCCCGCAAGGGGCTGGTTCCCTGCCCCTTACGGCCCATGAGGCCCTCCGAGAGAGGTAGCCCCTCCCGGTGGACCCCCGGAACCCCTCAGGTGGCCCCGGTACAATACCGATATGCCCCCGAAACTTTCCGGTGACCGTATGACAACTTCCCATATATAAATCTTCACCTCCAGACCATTCCAGAACTCCTCGTGACATCCAGGATCTCATCCGGGACTCTGAACAACATTCGGTAATCACATACAAGTCTTCCTAATAACCCTAGCGTCACCGAACCTTAAGTGTGTAGACCCTATGGGTTCGGGAGACACGCAGACATGACCGAGACGGCTCTCCGGTCAATAACCAACAGCGGGATCTGGATACCCATGTTGGCTCCCACATGCTCCTCGATGATCTCATCAGATGAACCAAGATGTCGAGGATTCAATCAACCCCGTATGCAATTCCCTTTGTCAATCGGTATGTTACTTGCCCAAGATTCGATCATCGGTATCCCAATACCTCGTTCAATCTCGTTGCTGGCAAGTCACTTTACTCGTACCGTAATGCATGATCCCGTGACCAAACACTTGGTCACTTTGAGCTCGTTATGATGATGCATTACCGAGTGGGCCAGAGATACCTCTCCGTCATATGGAGTGACAAATCCCAGTCTCGATCCGTGTCAACCCAACAGACACTTTCAGAGATACCTGTAGTGCACCTTTATAGTCACCCAGTTACGTTGTGACATTTGGTACACCCAAAGCACTCCTACGGTATCCGGGAGTTACACGATCTCATGGTCTAAGGAAGAGATACTTGACATAGGAAAAGCTCTAGCAAAACGAACTACACGATCTTGTGCTATGCTTAGGATTGGGTCTTGTCCATCACATCATTCTCCTAATGATGTGATCCCGTTAAACGACATCTAATGTCCATAGTCAGGAAACCATGACTATCTGTTGATCAACGAGCTAGTCAACTAGAGGCTTACTAGGGACATATTATGGTCTATTTATTCACACGTGTATTACGATTTTCGGATAATACAATTATACCATGAATAAAGACAATTATCATGAACAAGGAAATATAATAATAATCCTTTTATTATTGCCTCTAGGGCATATTTCCAACAACAAGGGTCCGATGTATTTCGTTGGAACCTACATGGGAAAGGGAAATTCTCAGTAGATTCTATGTATAGAGCTTTGATCCAGTCTGACGTGTCAGTTGATAATGATAAGAAGATCTGGAAGATGAAGATACCTCTTAAGAATAAAATCTTTGCGTATCTTCCTCGCGGAGTCATTCTTACTAAAGATAACCTTATTAAGAGGAATTGGCATGGAAGTACACAATGTGTCTTTTGTCCGCATGATGAGACAATAAAACATTTATTCTTCCGATGTAAATTGGCTCATTCCATATGGCCAGTCATCCAAATAGCGTTTGGCTTGTATCCTCCTTCTAGTGTTGCTAATATATTTGGCAACTGGCTTCATGGGATTGATCACAAGTTTAGAATTCTTATTAGGGTGGGAGCGCTTGCTGTGATTTGGTCGCTTTGGCTATGTAGAAATGATAATGTTTTTAGTGATAAAAGTACTTCTCTTATGCAGGTTATCTACAGATGTACTAGGACTCTTCGTTTATGGTGCTCCCTATAGCGAGTGGAGAATCGAGACCTGTTTATGGAGGTGTGTACACGATTGGAGGCTACGGCGAGGGGTATTTTTATCCAACGTGGGTAGCAGCATGGTCTTAGGATTGGGCCACCTTCAGTTTAGGCGTTATACAAATTTCATTTTCCTTGTATATCGCCTTATTCTTTTATTTTGGCTTGGTGTGAGAACTTTGTTGGCTGTGTGCATCTTAGTTATGCAGAGGCCGAGTGTAATGCTTAAACCTTTTAAGTAATAAAACACCCCTTTTCGAAAAATACTTCTGATTATCTCAGCACGCGTGCTTCCATATTGTCGTGGAAATATCACATCAGATGTCCTAGCAGAAGGACTTAGTCGTGGAGCCATCGCAACGAGATTAGCTAAAAAGAGGTTAAACCGGACAAGGGACACGAGAGTTTTATACTAGTTTGGCCCCTTACGATGAAGGTAAAAGCCTACGTCTAGTTGTGATGGGATTATTGAGGTTTCGATGACCAGGGAGCGAATACGCTTTGCCTGAGTCTCGAGTTGTTGTTTCTTGTCCCTGAACCTCCGCCGGGTCGTCCCTTTATATATACACAGGTTGACACCCGGCCGGTTTACAGAGTCCCGAGGCTGGCTCATACAAGTGTCCGGCTCGGTCTCTCCCTTTCCCTAACTCACAATACAAGTTATACAACTATGGCGGTTTACACCTATGGGCCCTAATCCGCCTTTGGGCTCTAGGCCTCTAAGCTTTAACATTAACGCGCCATCTTCTTTGTCTTCATGGGCTTCAATATAGATGAGCGTGAACCGGCCCCTCCTGGGCAGTTTACACTCAGTAGTTATATCCTCAACATTAGGCCCCAGATTGATTTGAACCTGTTCATGTCAATCTTCAATACTTAGAAAAATTCCGTGAACATCTTCTTACGTTTCTCGTAAACCGCCATGATGTCTTCTCCCTGTAAACTTTGGTAAACCTCCATGACGTCATCTTCTGAAACTGCAGTAAATCGTCATGACGTCATCTCTGTATAAAAAGATTATAAAGATTCCCTTCATTAATTAACTTCTGAAGATCGAGGCGACAGCTGCGCACCATTTTACTGCTTCGGCTCCTCGATTCTCGCGCTCGCCTCATTTATCCATTCGCATTATAAATAGGCTCTGGGGTCCTTCACTTTTCCCCTTACGCACTTCTTCTTCTTCCTCTCACCGCTCAAGCCCGACAGCTCCACCGCCACCGTCGACCTTGAAGCTCTGCCTCATCCCTGGCCGCTGCATCAACCTGAACGCACCAGAGATCCACTGCTCTCCTCTGCTGCACCTGTGAATCCGGTAAGCCCTTCTCCCTCAACCCTAGATCTGCATTAGGGTTTCGGCACTCGGCTGTGTTCATCAGTGTTCGTCTATGCTTATTATTTTTCCCTTGCTATCTTATTGAATCTAGATCAATCTTGACCTGTTTCTTCTGCGGCCGAAGCTTTTAGTTTATTTCGCCTCTGCATAATATCTTTAAGATCACGAACAAATATCATATGGATCCTTGTTGTTCTGCTGTCGCCATTGTTAGGGCTCAGAAAATTTTCTTTACTAGGCCGCGGTAGATCCAAAATTATAATACCACCTTGCGAAACTTGTTTCTCCAGCACTTAATGAATTTCAGCTCTGCTTCTTCCACTGTAGGCGGTTTAACTTTTTAGAAAATCATAATTCGCCAGGTACCATTAGCCCTCACCTAAACTGCCAACTTGAGTTGAGCATCAATATTCGGTTTAACGTGCATACACGCTCTGATTAAATCCCCCGGTTTAACACCGGTTTATGCACATCAATCTTGAATCGTAAACCGGCATTTGTACTTCTTTTACAGTTTGTTGTAAAAAATGGCCAAACAATTCGCTTCTTGCAATTGGGTTCCTTCCCGGATGAAGGAAGAACAGCTCCCTGGGTATGTACTGACTGGCGCTTTAGCTAAGAAGGAGGTCATTCATTGGCGGGTCCCTGGCCCTGAGTGCCCTCCTGAACCTCAAGATGGAGAAGTGGTTTTACTTATCCAGCATCTAGACCCTCTTGGATCAAAGTTTTTCCGGGATGTGCTTGCCAACTTCCAGCTCCACCCTCAAGACATTGGACCAAATTCTGTGTCCAATCTTTGCAACTTCCAAGTGTTCTGCGAAGTTTATCTGCAAGAAGAACCGACTGTTGAACTTTTCAAAGATTTCTTCCACTTGAACCGCCGTACTGAATTTTCTGACGGCCCCAACACTAAACTTGGCGGATTGTCGATTCAGAAGAGGAAAGAAGTTAACTTTCCTCATGTCAGACATCGCAGCCACCCCAAGGATTGGAATCAAACGTGGTTCTACTGCCGGAATACTACACCTGCTGATGAAAATCCATTGCCGGGTTACCGTGCTCACCGACTCAGCAATGAATATCCACTGCCTCAGCGGCTTACTGCCAGAGAATGACAAACCTATGCACCACAACTTGCCAAGCTCCGGGCTTTCCTTGCAAGAGGTTTAACTGGCATTGATCTTGTCCGTTGCTGAGTCTCATGGAGTATCGTGCCCTTAAGTCGCCACCCCAGATTAATGCATGAATACACAGGGGATGCCAAAGATCCTCAACGGCATACTAAAATAGATATGACTAATGAAGAGGTCATTGAGTCCGTGAATAAGATGTTGGATGAACCGATCTCTGAATGCAGCAAAACCGGGTTGCGTCCCTTTTATGTCAAGAACAAACCACCAGGTGTAAGATTTTTATCCTTCTATCTTTAATCCGTCCTCCTTTTAACTCATTCTGATAGCCTTCTCTTTATTCCTACAGGCCAAAGATCCATTCTGGAAGAAGAAGACTCAAGATAAACCGGCCAAACCTCAAGACAAACCGGCGAGAACTCCTCGTGCCAAGAACAAAGCCACAAAGAAATCAGCAAAGAAGAAAACCGTCGAGTCTTCTGATCCGCCCGAAGATGTTGACGACTCAGAGTCGGAGGTAGAACTTGACTCCCTTGGTTTGTTTTTCGTACATATTATTGATAATGACCATTATCAGGATGATGCGGAAGCCAGCCGTGCTGATCATGTAGAGGTAATCTCCCTTTTCTCCGATTCAGATCCTGTGCCAATACAAAAAGTTCGCCGCGTAGTCCGGAAAGTAAAATGCTCACATCCTCTTGCTCATTTGGATCCACAATTTTCTTTGAAGACACAGCAACATGAAGGTTGTCGCACAACCCGGCATAGTGGCCAACAAGTAACTTCCTCCAGTTTACCGGACATCCCAAACCGGAAGCGTCATCCAGAGGTCTCTTGTTCTTCTAATAAATCTTATCCTTTGGCGGGTTACTTTTGATACCCACTTAATCCGTCTGATTCAAATTACCAGGTGACTTCCAATTCTTCTTCTGGAGACTCATAAACCACCCAAATGCCTCCTCTCAAGATCGTCCCTGGGTAAGTACACTCACTTTTAGCTTTACCTTCTTGCACCGGTTTACGATTTTAACCTCTGTTTGATATTGCAGCGCCAAAGCCCGACTGAGGAAGAAAGCAAAGACCAATGCCCCCACTGATGAGGTTGAACCAGAGAGGACCTCGGAAGGTGCTAGTGGAGATGCTAACATCGCTATGGATGACCCTGTCCCGCAAGGTCAGAACACTGATGTTGATCCGCCGGAAGCTGACCCGGCTAATCCTCATGTTGATCCATCAAGCCCGCATGCCAATCCTCCAAGTCCAACTGCTGATCCGCCTAGCCCGGCCAGAGCCTCAGATAAACCAGCGAGCCCAAATACAGCAACTGATGATGTTGTGATTACTGGGTTTGGCCACACTTCTCCTGGCAACCCTGTCGCTTTGTCCAAGCATAGTGCCAAAGTGGAAGCTGCTGCTGTGGAGAAAGGCAAATGGAAGATTGATTTGACAAGCTATGCTCATCTTAGTGCTCAGGAGCTCCATTCCGGATTTCTAAACTGCCTATACACAAGCTGTGACTATGAGGCCGGTTTAGTCAACATGATGAAGGAGCGCTATGAGGTAACTTCCAAACACTGTAAATTCTCTTGTATTGTATATCAACTCCATTGTAGCCCCCAAGGGCCGGTTTGTCTCTTCAAGATGAACTGGGACTTTTAGATAAAAAAGACTTCAACTGTGTAGCCCCCAAGGGCCGGTTTATCTTTTCAAGATGAACCGAGACTTTATGTTCAAAATTTTGTCCTTGTTGAATTCCTTTGCCTTTGATTTTCTGATCAAATACACATTAGCCCCAAGTGCCAAGATTAATACTTGTATTGAGCCTTGGGACTTTAAATAACAGCCAGAAAAGAAGCAATCCACATTAGCCCCCACGTGCCAAGTGTATAACTGGTTATATGCTTGGGACTTTGAGAAAAATATTAACATCTTCATCATCTATCTTTTGCAGGCTGACATAAGCAACAAAGATTCCCAAATTGCCGATCTTCAAGAGAATATCAAGTCCCAGCAAGCAGAAACCTCCAAGGCCAAATATGAACTGAAGGGCGCCTTAACTGCCATGGAGCAATTAAAGGGTGATTTCAAAAACGAGCGGGCGGTCTAGGAAACCGAGAAGGCTGCTCTGTTAAAGCGGGCTGAAGATGCCGAATCAGCTCTTAAACCGGTGGCGGAAGAACTATCTAGCCTAAAGCATCAAGTCAATGCTATGACTTCTGCAATTTTTGGTAAGTGCATTTTGTAAGAACCTTGCTGAAAACATCTTTGAAATTTCCGGTTTGACAGCAAATTCTTAAACCATTGCAGGTGGTCGTGTTGCTCATCTGGGCTCGAATATGCGGATGAAGCTGAAAGCTAGCTACACATTGATAGAATAAATGTATACCGGCGCTTAGCAAGTCATCTGTGCATCCTCATACAATAAACCGGCACCAACCTTGATCAAGGATACTTTGGCAAAATTATCTATGACCCCTGCCCAGATAGAAGAAGTAAAGCGATCCGCTGCAAGAGCAGGCGCTTTAACAGCACTAACTCGGGCCAAAGCCTGGATTGCAGATCTTGATCCGGCAGACATCGCAAAGGGCTATCCTAGCAAACAAGAATATGGGTCAGAGTTTGATGCTGAAGCCCTTAAAGCCCTGACAAAGGAGATGCGCCCTCTGGCAAGCCAATTGGCTGAAGAGGTTAACTTGTCGGTTCATCGGTCCAGCTATGATGCCAATAATAAACAGGTTGATGCAGCGGTGAAAGAAGCGCAGAATCTTATCCCGCCAATTCATAAGCACAACTATGCCCCTGACGTTGAACCGTCCAATCTTATAAGCCATGAAACTGTCTTCCAAGCCTTAACCAGGATTGATTGGACCACCATTGACTTCCAGCCACTGGGTGAGGAGGAGGGTGAACCGGCGCAAGATGATCCGTCAACTTCTCGTCAGCCTGGCGACGAGTCAGAATCCGGCAGCCGGTTGTAGCTTTGCAGACTTTAGATGATGCAACAAACAGTTATTCTTTTTGGGCATCAAAACACCTTGTAATAGGCTAGTTGAAATACTTTGATCTTGTGCCATTGTGCACTGCTACATGATACTGCAATCCTTGATGATTGTTGCTATGTTTGCTCATATACCTTTGTACTTTTCATAAAAGCTTGCCTTCTGCAATTGGAGAACTTAAATGTGTCCTGGTGATTTACCGTCGGACGGGTTATGATATCTAATACAGAACCAGAGTTTTTATAACCAAGGTTGTAAAGCAATAACATATGAAATATATCATACCTGTGATATGAACCACATCGTTGGTTTACCAACTTGCGTAGTAAGGGTGATAACCCAAATCTTGGAGTAGTGATAACTCCCACCATGTTGTACAGGTGCATAATAAGCCATACCGGGTTATGATAAACTCTGGATCATCCTGGCAACATGTAGTCAAAGCTAGACCGGGTTATGAAGCACCGGTTTAATAATGAATATGGTCTGACAACTTGTAGCTGAAAGCCAAGCCGGGTTAATGAACACCGGGTTATTATGATGACTGATAGCCATGCCGGGTCAATAGACGCCAGCTGAACATAAAATTGCATGAAAGAACAAAAATTGTCAAAGGCAAATAAGACCGTGTAGTCGAGGCTTTTCAAGGGCTGCCAGGCCCAAATTCGAGGCTTTTCATGGGCTGCCAGGCCGCTGAGTTAAACCATTTTGCAAAGCCTTTCAAGATGGGCCTCCAACTAACCAATCGTTGTTTTAACTTTGACAAGTTCAGGGTCTGAATAAGATTGACTTGTCAAACGTTCGGCGGGTCATGCCAGGATTACCTGGATAGGAGTGGCTTACTAGACAAAGACAGGTTAACCTGGGGTTTTAGGTGAATACACCAGGCTTCCAAGCCGTGCTTGATAGCATATTACAAGGTTCCTTTCAAACTCTTTGTTGCAGTGCACAAAGAGCCCCCAAGTAACTTTGTGAGCTGTGCTCAATGGGTGCCTATGTTTGAGCTGTGCATAGCAACCAGACTCTCTTTGGCCCCTTGGGTGTGAAGCTCCCAAGCTGTATTGTGGCGTAATAGCCAGATTAATAGGTAGAACTCTGCTTTGTCAGCTGAAGCCCCCATGTAATCATAAGATATTGGAAAAAACACCGAATTTGTGTAATCGGTCTCACCGAGATTGCCTGACCAACTCTCTGGTTAGCTTATTACCAAAATCGGTCTCACCGAGTTTGTGTAATCGGTCTCACCGAGATTACGTTATGCCCTAACCCTAACCATATCGGTCCTACCGAGTTGCATGTCGGTCCCACAGAAAACCCTAACTGTCACTAGGTTTACTAAATCAGTCTGACCAGGTTTGTTGATTCGGTCCCACCGAGATTAGTAAATTGTGTGTAACGGTTAGATTTTGTGTGGAGGCTATATATACCCCTCCACCTCCTCTTCATTCATAGAGAGAGCCATTAGAACAAGCCTACACTTCCAGCATCCTATTTCTGAGAGAGAACTACCTAGTCATGTGTTGAGGCCAAGATATTCCATTCCTACCATATGAATCTTGATCTCTAGCCTTCCCCAAGTTGCTTTCCACTCAAATCTTCTTTCCACCAAATCCAAATCCTGTTAGAGAGAGTTGAGTGTTGGGGAGACTATCATTTGAAGCACAAGAGCAAGGAGTTCATCGTCAATGCACCATTTGTTACTTCTTGGAGAGTGGTGTCTCCTAGATTGGCTAGGTGTCACTTGGGAGCCTCCGACAAGATTGTGGAGTTGAACCAAGGAGTTTGTAAGGGCAAGGAGATCGCCTGCTTCGTGAAGATCTATCGCTAGTGTGGCAAGTCCTTCGTGGGCGACGGCCATGGTGGGATAGACAAGGTTGCTTCTTTGTGGACCCTTCGTGGGTGGAGCCCTCCGTGGACTCGCGCAGCTGTTACCCTTTGTGGGTTGAAGTCTCCATCAACGTGGATGTACGATAGCACCACCTATCGGAACCACGACAAAAGCATCTGTGTCTCCAATTGCGTTTGAATCCTCCAATCCCTTCCCTTTACATTCTTGCAAGTTGCATGCTTTACTTTCCGCTGCTCATATACTCTTTGCATGCTTGCTTGTTATGTATTGTGAGTGTTAAACTTGTGCCTAAACTCCACTCCAACTTAAAGAAGTTAAAAACTGCTACTTTGGGCACCTAGTGTCTAATCACCCCCCCTCTAGACACCTCTTCTCGATCCTTTCAATCGGTATTAGAGCTTTGGTCTCCATATCTTTGGTTTAAACACCATTGGAGGAAGATGGATGAGTCTACTTTGGGGAGTCTTAGACATAGAGTGCCTATACTTGATGGGGAGTACTTTCATGAGTGGAAAAATGAGATGCTTGTGATTTTCAATCAATATCATTTGAACAAGTACATTGCTAGCACTTGTGCACCTCATGTTGATCCTATGCATCCTACCCTTGATGAGACAATTGACATGATTAGGAATCTTAGAACTGTTGATCTTATCACTAGAGGCTTGCCTAGAAACTTGATTAGAAACTTGCCTACTCTTGAGTGTGCCTACACTATATGGAAATTTCTTGAGGAATGCTTTCCAAATTATTCCTTGAAAATTCTAGATGAAATTCTCCATAAGTCTATTGCCTTGAGTAAGATGAATACTAGTGATCCTATGTTTGGTGATTGTCTATTTCAACTTACAAACCTCATGCGTGCCAAAGGAGATGTTGGAATTATTGGTGATATTATTTCCGAAGCTATAAAAATTCATAAGCAAGATCATTGTAAAACTCACTCTAACGAATCACCCTCTCTAGGATTTGATCCACCACATGACGATGCTGAACATGGATACTATGATGAGGATGATGATAGTGACTTTGATCTTGATGATGCAATGAGACACTTTGGTCTTATGGCAAATCTTCGGGGATATATGGCAGGAGGAAAGGAATGTGTCCTTGATAGTCGATGTACCGATCACATGACCAGAGATAAAGACATGTTTCGTGAGCTTGCTGGAAACGATGGTCCTCGAAAGTATGTCACTTTCGGTGACAACTCAAAGGGTAAGGTGGTTGGCCTCGGTAAGGTGGCCATATCACATGATAGCTCCATACAAAATTTTATGCTCGTTGAATCTCTTGGCTACAACTTACTTTTAGTATTTAGACTTCCTGATTTCGGTTTCAATGTTCTATTCACTGAAGTAGATTGCCATGTGTTTCGTAGAGATAATCTTAAAATGGTCTTTACCGGTATACGTAGGTGATCTTTACATTGTTGATTTCACTAAAAAGGCTCAACCTAGAACTTGCTTTATTGCTAAATCTTCTAAAGGTTGGTTATGGCATAGACGATTAGGTCATGTTGGTATGCGAAACCTTGACAAGCTTATTAAAGGAAATCATATCCTTGGAGTTAACGATGTAATATTTGATAAGGATAGACTTTGCAGTGCTTGTCAAGCAGGTAAACAGGTTGGACGAAGGCATCCCGTGAAGAACATCATGACCACAAGGAGGCCACTCGAGCTACTTCACATGGATCTTTTTGGTCCCAATGCTTACAAGAGTCTCGGTTGAAATTCTTTTGGTCTAGTTATAGTTGATGATTTTTCAAGATTTACGTGGGTGTTCTTTCTCGATGATAAATAGCAAGTCCAAAAGATCTTCAAAAACTTCGCTAGGAAGGGCCAAAATCAATTTGAAGTGAAGATCAAGAAGGTTCGCAGCGACAACGGAACGGAGTTCAAGAACGCAAATGTGGACACCTTTCTTGACGAAGAAGGGATTTCACACGAGTTCTCGGCTACGTACACACCTCAACAAAACGGAGTTGTTGAGAGGAAGAACCGGATGCTCATCGAAGTGGCGAGAACGATGCTTGATGAGTACAAGACGCCGAAGCACTTTTGGGCGGAAGCGGTTGAGACAGCTTGTCATGCAACAAATCGCTTGTATCTTCACAGGCTACTCGGCAAGACGGCATACGAGCTCCTCACTGGTAACAAACCCCAAGTTGGATACTTTCGAGTATTTTGCTCAAAGTGCTACATTCTTGATAAGCATCGTCGTTCTAAATTTGCTCCTAAGTCTCATGAAGGTTTTCTACTTGGTTATGGCTCAAACTCTCACACATACCGTGTCTACAACAATTTCACCCGAAAGGTTGAAGAAATTATAGATGTGAAGTTTGATGAATCTAACGGCTTGCAAGTAGAGTAATTGCCAATTTATGTAGGAGACAAAGATCCCTCGGAAGCAATCCAAGACTTGTCTATTGGCAAGATTCGCCCAATAGAGGTGAAGGAGAGTACCTCGTCCGCCCAAAAGTGCTTCGGCGTCTACTTGACTAGCTCATTAATCAAAGATGGTAATAATAAAGTTATTATTTATTTCCTCATATCATGATAAATGTGTATTATTCATGCTATAATTGTATTAACCGGAAACATGATACATGTGTGAATACATAGACAAACTTAATGTCACTAGTATGCCTCTACTTGACTAGCTCATTAATCAAAGATGGTTATGTTTCCTAACCATAGACATGTGTTGTCATTTGATTAACGGGATCACATCATTAGGAGAATGATGTGATTGACTTGACCCATTCCATTAGCTTAGCACTTGATCGTTTAGTATGTTGCTATTGCTTTCTTCATGACTTATACAAGTTCCTATAACTATGAGATTATGCAACTCCCGTTTACCGGAGGAACATTTTGTGTGCTACCAAACATCACAACGTAACTGGGTGATTATAAAGGAGCTCTACAGGTGTCTCCAAAGGTACAAGTTGAGTTGGCGTATTTCGAGATTAGGTTTTGTCACTCCGATTGTCGGAGAGGTATCTCTGGGCCCTGTCGGTAATGCACATCACTATAAGCCTTGCAAGCAATGTAGATAATGAGTTAGTTATGGAATGAAGCATTACGTAACAAGTAAAGAGACTTGCCGGTAACGAGATTGAACTAGGAATTGGCTACCAACGATCGAATCTCGGGCAAGTAACATACCGATGACAAAGGGAACAACGTATGTAGTTATGCGGTTTGACCGATAAAGATCTTCGTAGAATATGTAGGAGCCAATATGAGCATCCAGTTTCCGCTATTGGTTATTGACTGGAAACAGTTCTAGGTCATGTCTACATAGTTCTCGAACCCGTAGGGTCCGCACGCTTAAGGTTTCGATGATAGTTATATTATGAGTTTATGAGTTTTGATGTACCAAAGTTTGTTCGGAGTCCGGGATGAGATTACGAACATGACGAGGAGTCTCTAAATGGTCGATACATGAAGATTGATATATTGGAAGCCTATATTTGGATATCGGAAGTGCTCCGGGTGAAATCGGGATTTTACCGGAGTACCGGGAGGTTACCGGAACCCCCCGGGGCCTTAATGGGCCTACATGGGCCCTAGTGGAGAGGAGGAGAGGAGGCAAGGGCTAGGCCGCGCGCCCCTCCCCCCTAGTCCGAATAGGACAAGGAGAGTGGGGCGGCGCCCCCCTTTCCTTCCTCTCTCCCTCCTCCTTCCCCCTTCTCCTACTCCAACTAGGAAAGAAGGGAGTCCTACTCCCGGTGGGAGTAGGACTCCCCTTGGCACGCCCCTCCTTGGCTGGCCGCCCCTCCCCCTTGGCTCCTTTATATACGGGGGTAGGGGGGCACCTCTAGACACAACAATTGATCTCTTGATCTCTTAGCCGTGTGCGGTGCCCCCCTCCACCATAGTCCTCGATAATATTGTAGCGGTGCTTAGGCGAAGCCCTGCGACGGTAGAACATCAAGATCGTCACCATGCCGTCATGATGACGGAACTCTTCCCCGACATTCTGCTGGATCGGAGTCTGGGGATCATCATCGAGCTGAACGTGTGCTAGAACTCGGAGGTGCCGTAGTTTCGGTGCTTGATCGGTCAGGCCGTGAAGACGTACGACTACATCAACCGCGTTGTTCTAACGCTTCCGCTTTCGGTCTACGAGGGTACGTGGACAACACTCTCTCCTCCCATTGCTATGCATCACCATGATCTCGCGTGTGCATAGGAAATTTTTTGAAATTACTACGTTCCCCAACAGTGGCATCCAAGCCTGGTTTTATGCGTAGATGTCATATGCACGAGTAGAACACAAGTGAGTTGTGGGCGATACAAGTCATACTGCTTACCAGCATGTCATACTTTGGTTCAGCGGCATTGTGAGATGAAGCGGCCCAGACCGACACTACGCGTACGCTTACGCGAGACTGGTTTCACCCTTACGAGCACTCGTTGCTTAAAGGTGACCGGCTGGTGTCTGTCTCTCTCACTTTAGTTAAACCGAGTGTGGCTACGCCCGGTCCTTGCGAAGGTTAAAACAGCACTAACTTGACGAACTATCGTTGTGGTTTTGATGCGTAGGTAAGAACGGTTCTTGCTCAGCCCGTACAGCCACGTAAAATTTGCAACAACAAAGTAGAGGACGTCTAACTTGTTTTTGCAGGGCATGTTGTGATGTGATATGGTCAAGACGTGATGCTATATTTTATTGTATGAGATGATCATGTTTTGTAACTGAGTTATCGGCAACTGGCAGGAGCCATATGGTTGTCGCTTTATTGTATGAAATGCAAACTCCCTGTAATTGCTTCACTTTATCACTAAGCGTTAGCGATAGTCGTAGAAGCAATAGATGGCGTAACGAAAACGATGCTACGATGAAGATCAAGGTGTTGCGCCGGTGACGATGGTGATCACGACGGTGCTTTGGAGATGGAGATCACAAGCACAAGATGATGATGGCCATATCATATCACTTATATTGATTGCATGTGATGTTTATCCTTTATGCATCTTATCTTGCTTTGGTTAATGGTAGCATTTTAAGATGATCTCTCACTAAAATTATCAAGAAGTGTTCTCCCTGAGTATGCACCATTGCGAAAGTTCTTCGTGCTGAGACACCACGTGATGATCGGGTGTGATAGGCTCTACGTTCAAATACAACAGGTGCAAAACAATTGCACATGCGGAATACTCAGGTTAAACTTGACGAGCCTAGCATATACAGATATGGCCTCAGAACACGGAGACCGACAGGTCGAACGTGAATCATATAGTAGATATGATCAACATAGTGATGTTCACTATTGAAACTACTCCATCTCACGTGATGATCGGACATGGTTTAGTTGATTTCGATCACGTGATCACTCAGATGACTAGAGAGATGTCTGTCTAAGTGGGAGTTCTTAAGTAATATGATTAATTGAACTTGAATTTATCATGAACTTAGTACCTGATAGTATTTTGCTTGTCTATGTTTGTTGTAGATAGATGGCTCGTGATGTTGTTCCGTTGAATTTTAATGCGTTCCTTGAGAAAGCTAAGTTGAAAGATGATGGTAGCAATTACACGGACTGGGTCCGCAACTTGAGAATTGTCCTCATTGCTGCACAGAAGAATTACGTCCTGAAAGCACCGCTGGGTGCCAGGCCTGCTGCAGATGCAACTGACGATGTTAAGAACGTCTGGCAGAGCAAAGCTGATGACTACTCGATAGTTCAGTGTGCCATGCTTTACGGCTTGGAACCGGGTCTTCAACGACGTTTTGAACGTCATGGAGCATATGAGATGTTCCAGGAGTTGAAGTTAATATTTCAAGCAAATGCCCGGATTGAGAGATATGAAGTCTCCAATAAGTTCTATAGTTTTAAGATGGAGGAGAATAGTTCTGTTAGTGAACATATACTCAAAAAGTCTGGGTATAATAATCACTTGATTCAACTGGGAGTTAATCTTCCTGATGATAGTGTCATTGACTGAATTCTCCAATCACTGCCACCAAGCTACAAGAGCTTCGTGATGAACTATAATATGCAAGGGATGGACAAGACTATTCCCGAGCTCTTCGCAATGCTAAAAGCTGCGGAGGTAGAAATCAAGAAGGAGCATCAAGTGTTGATGGTCAATAAGACCACCAGTTTCAAGAAAAAGGGTAAAGGGAAGAAGAAGGGGAACTTCAAGAAGAACAACAAGAAAGTTGCTGCTCAGGAGAAGAAACCCAAATCTGGACCCAAACCTGAGACTGAGTGCTTCTACTGCAAGCAGACTGGACACTGGAAGCGGAACTGCCCTAAGTATTTGGCGGATAAGAAGGATGGCAAGGTGAACAAAGGTATATGTGATATACATGTTATTGATGTGTACCTTACTAATGCTCGTAGTAGCACCTGGATATTTGATACTGGTTTGTTGCTAATATTTGCAACTCAAAACAGGGACTATAGATTAAGCGAAGATTGGCTAAGGACGAGGTGATGATGCGCGTGGGAAATGGTTCCAAAGTCGATGTGATCGCAGTCGGCACGCTACCTCTACATCTACCATCGGGATTAGTTTTAGACCTAAATAATTGTTATTTGGTGCCAGCGTTGAGCATGAACATTATATCTAGATCTTGTTTGATGCGAGACGGTTATTCATTTAAATCAGAGAATAATGGTTGTTCTATTTATATGAGTAATATCTTTTATGGTCATGCACCCTTGAAGAGTGGTCTATTTTTATTAAATCTCGATAGTAGTGATACACATATTCATAATGTTGAAACCAAAAGATGTAGAGTTGATAATGATAATGCAACTTATTTGTGGCACTACCGTTTGGGTCATATCGGTATAAAGCGCATGAAGAAACTCCATACTGATGGACTTCTGGAATCACTTGATTATGAATCACTTGGTACTTGCGAACCGTGCCTTATGGGCAAGATGACTAAAATGTCGTTCTCCAGAACTATGGAGCGAACAACTGATTTGCTGGAAATCATACATACTTATGTATGTGGTCCAATGAATATTGAGGCTCGCGGCGGGTATCATTATTTTCTCACCTTCACAGATGATTTGAGCAGATATGGGTATATCTACTTGATGAAACACAAGTCTGAAACATTTGAAAAGTTCAAAGAATTTCAGAGTGAAGTAGAAAATCATCATAACAAGAAAATAAAATTTCTACGATCTGATCGTGGAGGAGAATATTTGAGTTACGAGTTTGGTTTACATTTGAAGCAATGCGGAATAGTTTCGCAACTCACGCCACCCGGAACACCACAACGAAATGGTGTGTCCGAACGTCGTAATCGTACTTTACTAGATATGGCGCGATCTATGATGTCTCTTACTGATTTACCGCTATTGTTTTGGGGTTATGCTTTAGAGACGGCCGCATTCACGTTAAATAGGGCACCATCAAAATCCGTTGAAACGGCGCCTTATGAACTGTGGTTTGGCAAGAAACCAAAGTTGTCATTTCTTAAAGTTTGGGGTTGCAATGCTTATATGAAGAAACTTCAACCATATAAGCTCGAACCCAAATCGGAGAAATGGGTCTTCATAGGATACCCAAAAGAGACTATTGGGTACACCTTGTATCACAGATCTGAAGGCAAGATTTTTGTTGCTAAATTTGGATCCTTTCTAGAGAAGGAGTTTCTCTCGAAAGAAGTGAGTGGGAGGAAAGTAGAACTTGATGAGGTAATTGTACCTGCTCCCTTATTGGAAAGTAGTTCATCACAAGAACCAGTTCATGTCACAACTACACCAATCAGTGAGGAAGATAATGATATTGATCATGAAACTTCAGATCAAGTTACTACTGAACCTCGTAGGTCTACCAGAGTAAGATCCGCACCAGAGTGGTACGGTAATCCTATTCTGGAAGTCATGTTACTTGACCATGGCGAACCTACGAACTATGAGGAAGCGATGATGAGCCCAGATTCTGCAAAATGGCTTGAGGCCATGAAATCTAAGATGGGATCCATGTATGAGAATAAAGTATGGACTTTGGTTGACTTGCCCGATGATCGGCAAGCCATTGAGAATAAATGGATCTTCAAGAAGAAGACTGATGAGGATGGTAATATAACTGTCTACAAAGCTCGACTTGTTGCGAAAGGTTTTCGACAAGTTCAAGGGGTTGACTACGATGAGACTTTCTCACCTGTAGCGATGCTTAAGTCTATCCGAATCATGTTAGCAATTGCCGCATTTTATGATTATGAAATTTGGCAAATGAATGTCAAAACTGCATTCCTGAATGGATTTCTGGAAGAAGAGTTGTATATAATGCAGTCGGATGGTTTTGCTGATCCAAAAGGTGCTAACAAAGTGTGCAAGCTCCAGCGATCCATTTATGGACTGGTGCAAGCATCTCGGAGTTGGAATAAACGCTTTGATAGTGTGATCAAAGCATATGGTTTTATACAGACTTTTGGAGAAGCCTGTATTTACAAGAAAGTGAGTGGGAGCTCTGTAGCATTTCTGATATTATATGTAGATGACATATTGTTAATTGGGAATGATATATAATTTCTGGATAGCATAAAAGGATACTTGAATAAAAGTTTTTCGATGAAAGACCTCGGTGAAGTTGCTTACATATTGGGCATCAAGATCTATAGAGATAGATCAAGACACTTAATTGGACTTTCACAAAGCACGTACCTTGATAAAGTTTTGAAGAAGTTCAAAATGGATCAGGCAAAGAAAGGGTTCTTGCCTGTATTACAAGGTCTGAAGTTGAGTTAGACTCAATGCCCGACCACAGCAAAAGATAGAGAGAAAATGGAAGATGTTCCCTATGCTTCAGCCATAGGCTCTATCATGTATGCAATGTTGTGTACCAGACCTGATGTATGCTTAGCAATAATTTTGGCAGGGAGGTACTAAAGTAATCCAGGAGTGGATCACTGGACAGCGGTCAAGAATATCCTGAAATACCTGAAAAGGACTAAGGATATGTTTCTCGTTTATGGAGGTGACAAAGAGCTAGTCGTAAATGGTTACTTGATGCAAGCTTTGATACTGATATGGACAATTCTAAATCGCAAACCGGATACGTGTTTATATTGAACGGTGGAGCTGTCAGTTGGTGCAGTTCTAAACAAAGCGTCGTGGCGGGATCTACATGCGAAGCGGAGTACATAGCTGCTTCTGAAGCAGCAAATGAAGGAGTCTGGATGAAAGAGTTCATTGCCGATCTAGGTGTCATACCTAGTGCATCGGGACCAATGAAAATCTTCTGTGACAATACTGGTGCAATTTGCCTTGGCAAAGGAATCCAGATTTCACAAGAGGACCAAGCACATCAAGAGACGCTTCAATTCCATCCGGGACAAAGTCCAGGAGGGAGACATAGAAATTTGCAAGATACATACGGATCTGAATGTTGCAGACCCATTGACTAAGCCTCTTCCACGAGCAAAACATGATCAGCACTAAGACTCCATGGGTGTTAGAATCATTACTGTGTAATCTAGATTATTGACTCAAGTGCAAGTGGGAGACTGAAGGAAATATGCCCTAGAGGCAATAATAAAGTTATTATTTATTTCCTCATATCATGATAAATGTTTATTATTCATGCTATAATTGTATTAACCGGAAACATGATACATGTGTGAATACATAGACAAACTTAATGTCACTAGTATGCCTCTACTTGACTAGCTCATTAATCAAAGATGGTTATGTTTCCTAACCATAGACATGTGTTGTCATTCGATTAACGGGATCACATCATTAGGAGAATGATGTGATTGACTTGACCCATTCCGTTAGGTTAGCACTTGATCGTTTAGTATGTTGCTATTGCTTTCTTCATGACTTATACAAGTTCCTATAACTATGAGATTATGCAACTCCCGTTTACCGAGGAACACTTTGTGTGCTACCAAACGTCACAACGTAACTGGGTGATTATAAAGGAGCTCTACAGGTGTCTCCAAAGGTACATGTTGAGTTGGCGTATTTTGAGATTAGGTTTTGTCACTCCGATTGTCGGAGAGGTATCTTTGGGCCCTCTCGGTAATGCACATCACTATAAGCCTTGCAAGCAATGTAGCTAATGAGTTAGTTACGGAATGATGCATTACGTAACGAGTAAAGAGACTTGCCGGTAACGAGATTGAACTAGGTATTGGATACCGACGATCGAATCTTGGGCAAGTAACATACCGATGACAAAGGGAACAACGTATGTTGCTATGCGGTTTGACTGATAAAGATCTTCGTAGAATATGTAGGAGCCAATATGAGCATCCAGGTTCCGCTATTGGTTATTGACCAAAAACAGTTCTAGGTCATGTCTACATAGTTCTCGAACCTGTAGGGTCCGCACGCTTAAGGTTTTGATGACAGTTATATTATGAGTTTATGAGTTTTGATGTACCGAAGTTTGTTCGGAGTCCTAGATGAGATTACGGACATGACGAGGAGTCTCGAAATGGTCGAGACATGAAGATTGATATATTGGAAGCCTGTATTTGGATATCGGAAGTGTTCCGGGTGAAATCGGGATTTTACCGGAGTACCGGGAGGTTACGGAACCCCCCAGGGGCTTAATGGGCCTACATGGGCCCTAGTGGAGAGGAGGAGAGGAGGCAAGGGCTGGGCTGCGCGCCCCTCCCCCCTAGTCTGAATAGGACAAGGAGAGGGGGGCGGCGGGCCCCCTTTCCTTCCTCTCTCCCTCCTCCTTCCCCCCTTCTCCTACTCCAACTAGGAAAGAAGGGAGTCCTACTCCCGGTGGGAGTAGTACTCCCCTTGGCGCGCCCCTCCTTGGCCGGCCGCCCCCTCCCCCTTGGCTCCTTTATATACGGGGGCGGGGGGGGGGGGGGCACCTCTAGACACAACAATTGATCTCTTGATCTCTTAGCCGTGTGAGGTGCCCCCCTCCACCATAGTCTTCGATAATATTGTAGCGGTGCTTAGGCGAAGCCCTACGACAGCAGAACATCAAGATCATCACGACGCCGTCGTGCTGATGGAACTCTTCCCCGACATTCTGCTGGATCGGAGTCCGAGGATCGTCATCGAGCTGAACATGTGCTAGAACTCGGAGGTGCCGTAGTTTCAGTGCTTGATCGGTCGGGCCGTGAAAACGTACGACTACATCAGTCGTGTTTTTCTAACGCTTCTGCTTTCGGTCTACGAGGGTACATGGACAACACTCTCCCCTCTGGTTTCTATGAATCACCATGATCTTGCATGTGCGTAGGAAATTTTTTGAAATTACCACGTTCCCCAACATATAACCCGGCATCTTGAGCTCCAGATAAACATAACACGACCTTGCCATGAATTTATCATAAATCGGCCGTCCAAACAAGGCATGGTACGGACTTTGGATTTTAACCACCTTGAAGGTCACCGTCTCGGACCTTGAGTCATGATCATCACCAAAAACCACCTCCAGAGCTATCTTACCGACCGGGTAAGCCGATTTACCAGGCACTACACCATGGAAAACAGTATTTGACGGTTTAAGATTCGTATCTGTTAACCCCATACGCTGGAAGGTTTCGTAATACAAGATATTGATACTGCTTCCTCCGTCCATGAGCACCTTGGTGAACTTATAACCTCCAACCTGTGGCGCAACCACCAAAGCTAGATGGCCAGGGTTGTCAACCCAGGGCGGATGATCCTCCCGGCTCCAAACAATGGGCTGTTCAGACCAACGTAGATAACGGGGCACTGCCAGTTCAACAGAATTTACTGCCCTTTTATGAAGCTTCTGGTCGCGCTTGCACAGACTAGTAGTGAAGACATGAAACTGTCCACCATTTAACTGCTTTGGGTTGCTCTGGTAACCCGACTGCTGCTGATTCCCCTGATTATTCTGCTGATTGTGACCACCTTGGTTGTTCTGGTTGCTCTGATTATTCTGAAATCCAGATTTTGAACCGCCACCACCGTAACTCGGCCCGTGAAATCCTAGACCTGAACCGCCAGATGGACCCTGATCATACCGGGAAAGATCAGAATTTTTGAACTCCTTCATAATGAAGCAATCCTTCCAGAGGTGCGTGGCCGGATTCTCCTTCGTCCCGTGCTTTGGGCAGGGCTGGTTTAACAGACGCTCCAGATTCATGCCTCCACCGCGTTGGGGCGGTTTACCTTTACGACGTTGTGTATTGCCCTGTACATTGGTGTTAGCCACAAAATCTGAATTATCCGCTTTGCGCTTACCATTGTTCCCTTGGCTCGCTTGGTTGTGCTACTGTCCCTTCGCACCGCCGTTCTTCTTTCCCTTCTCCGGTTTCTTCTTGTCAGAATCGGGATCCTTGGTATTATCAGAATTGGCATATTTAACCAAGGCTGCCATAAGCGTTCCCATATCATTGCAGTGGCGTTTGAGCTGTCCCAACTTCATCTTCAGCAACTTAAACTGGCAATTACGCTCCAATGTTACAATCATTGTGTCAGCATTGATGCGGTCCGACGAATGCAGGACTTCTGAAACCCAACGCACCCAATGAGTTGTTGACTCGTTCTCTCCTTGAACACACGCTTCTAGATCCACAATGGACATGGGTTGTTTGCATGTATACTTAAAATTCGCTATAAACCGGGCCTTCAATTGGTCCCATGATCCGATGGAGTTAGTGGGTAGGCTTTTTAACCAAGTGTGGGTTGTCCCTTCCAACATCATGGTGAAGTATTTTGCACATGCCGCTTCATCCACATCCAGCATCTCCATTGCCATCTCATAACTTTCAACCCACGCCTTGGGGGGTTGATCGGCGGTACAATTAGGCACTTTATGCGGACCCTTGAAATCCTTGGGCAATCGCACATTGCGGAGAGCCGGGATGAGACACGGCACTCCCCAAGAGCTGAAGGCAAGTCCTCTTTCCACTTATGCCGCTGGCTGAACCGGGGCGGGTTGATGATGACACGCATACTGTGCTGCTAATGCGGCCTCCCTTCATGCTCTGCCATTGTCCACTACGTCCTCAGCATTTGCACCTCCACGCGTCGGATTAGGTCCTCGAGGGGTATTATGGCGCCGCGCACTACTTGACACCTCCGGTTCGTCCATGTGCCTGCTATAACTTTTGCTCGGACGAGGGGTTGAATGGATTCTGTCTCGGCTATAGGAATAAGCCTGCTGCTGCACAACGGCGGTTTGAAGAAGATCCCTGGCTCATCGCGTCTCAACCACCGCCAGTGAATCACCTTCCATCGGAATAGCTGCCAGGCGAGATGCCGCGGCAATCATGTTATCCAAAGGGCTAGAAAAATGACCCGGTGGCGTCGATACGTATTGCGGTGGGTTATCCGTCCGTCGAGGTGGGTCCGTTATCCGTGGTTGATCCGGCGCTGCCCCAGGTGCCTCGGTCCAGTTTACCGCTGCCGGATTACTTGGCCCGGCTCCCGGCGTATTGAAGAGATTCAGTCCTTCGTAGACCGGTGGCAGACAAGACCGATACTTCCTTCGCAGCACTTTGTTTGACGCGTTCTGATCCAACATAAGCCGGTAATTCTGCGCCTGGATCTGCTGTGGCTGGGTATCTAAAGCGGCCCGTTCCTCAGCCATCCTAACTTCCTCAAGTGTCAGGTCCTCCTTGGCATGTGTCATCTGGTCCTTTAGCTTGGTAACCTCTGCATTATTCCGATCCTGTGTCTTCAGGGTGACTGCCATGGTTAACAAGGTCGCCCAGACGTCCAACAAACCGGAAAGAACTTGAGCCGGTCGGCGCGCAGGGCCTCCTGCCGCGGCTGCTAACCCGGACATCATTGCTGTTGTGGATGAAGACTGCAAGGTGGGTTGTGTTCCGGCCATGAAGACTGCAACCCGGTTCGGCGGTTCAAAGGGGTCCGGAATACTATTGCCATCGGAATAGCCCCCAATCCGGCCGTCTTGCAATTGGTACAGTGACTCGGTTTCACCAGTGGATGACTCGCCATCTGAGTAGATGGCCGTCTAACCATCGGACACCGGTTCAGATCCCGCACCGTGGATGAATCCTACGAATGCACGCTTCATGGCAGGCTGAACCCGGGCAGGACTTGCACGCTGAGCCGTCTCGACGAGGTCGGTGGAGATGTCTGACTCAGGGCCCGGTTCGCCGATCTTGCCGATGAAGAAGTGAATTCCGCCAAAGGGGACCCGGTACCCATACTCAATTGAGCCGTCCTCGGGGCCCCATCCTGTGTCATCGATGTAGAGCTTGCCGTGACGACTCTTGGTCATCCGGCCAACCGCGTATCCCTTGAGCCCTTCAAAATTGCCCTTCAAGAACTCGAAACCATCGTGCGATAGCCCCACGGTGGGCGCCAACTGTCGTGGAAATATCACGTCAGATGTCCTAGCAGAAGGACTTAGTCGTGGAGCCATCGCTACGAGATTAGCTAATAATGGGTTAAACCGGACAAGGGACACGAGAGTTTTATACTAGTTTGGCCCCTTACGATGAAGGTAAAAGCCTACGTCTAGTTGTGATGGGATTATTGGGGTTTCGATGACCAGGGAGCGAATACGCTTTGCCTGAGTCTCGAGTTGTTGTTTCTTGTCCCTGAACCGCCGCCGGGTCGTCCCTTTATATACATAGGTTGAAGCCCGGCCGGTTTACAGAGTCCCGAGGCCGGCTCATACAAGTGTCCGGCTCGGTCTCTCCCTTTCCCTAACTTACAATACAAGTTATACAACTATGGCGGTTTACACCTATGGGCCCTAATCCGCCTTTGGGCTCTGGGCCTCTAATCTTTAACATTAACGCACCATCTTCTTTGTCTTCATGGGCTTCAATATAGATGAGCGTGAACCGGCCCCTCCTGGGCGGTTTACACTCAGTAGTTATATGCTCAACACATATCATCAAAATGTTTGTAGCTGTTAGATTTACTAGCTTGATCCACTAACATTTACTTGATGTGTGCATGAGAATCCTCTACCATATAACATGTATTAGTGCATGCTAAGTGGGTTTTAAATCACATTGTTTCCACACCAATATGCATAACAAAAAGTCCCACCACAACATGCAACCACACATATAAAAAACACCTCAACATGCAAGCATGCATGATGATTTTTATTCCATTATGCTAGATTTTACAACTTACAATAATCGAACAAAATAAATCATATGTATTTTTCAGTTTTAGTTCTCATATTAGTACTTTAAATATGCATGTCCTTACAATCAAATCACATTGAAATGTATTATAAAACATTTCCACAACAACGTGTGGGGTATATATCACCTAGTTATAATTGAAATCACACCCTGGTCTAGTTTAGGGACAACCATGCATAAAAGTATTTGTCAAGAAAAAACTGCATGCAACAGTAGAATACAGTCCTCACACCATGGCATGCTCACATCCTCTTTTCCAAGTAACTACAAGTCTACAACCCAGTCCTATTTTATCTAGCCATGCAACTATTCCACGTCAACAAGTCATGTATTGAGGTATAAATTTTATTTTTGCAGTAGTCTATCCATGCAACGTTGCTGCATCATCACCTTCTACATGTCAGTCATAAGTTGCATCTTTTGCATAAGCTTTGTTGTTGTCATGCAGCCACACCATTTTTTGAAGCGTAAATTGAGAACACTCTTACATTTTCTCTTTCGTTAGTTTTTGGTCCTCTTTAACACATATTTACGCATTTGTTTAAACAATGTGTGGCTTACCATCTAGTTAATCTATATAGAAATATATTTTATCACTCCGCAGACAGCTAGTGGTAGAGAAAGCTGTCATGGCAGCCAGCTAGTTAACCATTGTAAACCAGCTCTTGGACTCTCATGAAGTCAGCAGTTCCAAACAAGCTAGGCTAGTCCACATAAATAGAGGAGTTTGTTAACTGCAATCAATGTCGTCACGGGCCGGTATACTGTTGATCAAGACAGAATGTTGCCTTGGCAAGGACGAATGAGCGTAATATATAGGACCCTGCACACATGCAGAAACCAAGAGAGAATGTTGTGTTGGCAAGGATGGATGAGTTGATCTATCGAGGAACCTACTTAGTCATCATGCATGGCGCCTATATATAATGCTCCAAACGTAGCTAGTGTAGGTAGTGTTCATTCATGCACACATGTGTGACAGTGCGAGCATATATGTCCCCTGCCTACCACATACACATTCTCTAGGTTTTTTGTGTGTGGCTACAAGTTACGACGCACGATTTCATCTTGTTACTGGGGGTGTTTGTTTTCAGGAACTTTTTGGTGTAGGGACTAGAAAAAGTCCCTAACAAACCAAACAGGGTGGGACTTTTTGGGACTTTTTGCTAAAAGTCCTTAGAAGCACCTCCTTGAGAGTTTTTTTCAAAAAGTCCCATGGACTAGAAAAAGTCTTAGGACTAGAGAAACAAACACCACCTTATGCTAGAATGCATGGCGCCGGTTGGTGACAAGACGGTGATACTGTGCTTCTACGTTTTGAGTCTCACCCGCCGTAAAACGTCGACGTTTTTTATTCTTACATACACTAAATAAACTGTGCGTATGGCGTCTCGAGGACTGTTTAGGATGCTGCAGGAGAAAAGAAATCCATAGTGTTTTTCCTGGTTGTGCATATTCTCCTTCCCTGCACAGCACAGGTACCTCTCCCGTTGCGACAAACGTTTTGCATGTGCCGTAGACGGCGCGCGGAGCAGTCCGGCCGTAGCCACAGCCCACTGCACAGAGCACAGCCGTAACGTAACGTACCTGAGCTGACAGCAGGCACGTTAGAGCGCGCGTGGAGTAGTCGCGTCGTGTCTGCCTGCGTGCGTGCTCACTATGCGTCGCATGAACCACCCCCCGATCGATCTCGATCAGATCAGCAGACGAGATTCGCACGGACGGTCCGGACGCCGCACGTCGAGCTCACGCACGCTGGCACGCACGACACACTCGTTGTTCTAGGATGCACTCACGCACTACGCTCGTGGCCGGGGCGCATGCTGCCAGGCGCCGGCGAATACGGACCGACCCAGCTCGCGCCGTACGTTCATGCCCACCGTTTGTGGCTGCGCGCCGTTGCCAAACTCGATCGGGAGGCGGGCGCGCGGATCCATGATCCATCCATCTCGATCGTCCTTGGCTCGCCGATGGGTAGGGTGGACGGCCCGGATAACGAGGAGTACGTTGTGGATCGACCGGAGGCAGCGGCCGGGCGGAAAGTTGAGCATGTACGCTTCACTTTCGTGCGGGGTGACGGACGAGCGGCTGAGCCCCGGCCGGGGACACGATAGGATGTGAAGGCTAGGGAAGCGACGGCGGGCCGGTGCGATTCCACAGCTAGCTCTTTTGCTCGCTTTGCAGGCCGCGCGTACACTGTACCATGCACGGCCACGGTCGATCTCCCGGTGGCGACGGCGATGGCGACGGCATCCATCATGCAGATGCAGGGGGCAGCCATCCCAATCATGGGGCTACGGATCGAATAATAATCAGCACAATCATTCTTCGGACCACCTGCCCGAATTTTGCAAGCAAAGATCGTCGATCGATCAATAATGCATTGGGCCATGCAAGCAACCAAGCAGACGCTGTCCTGCTCGCCGTGCCGTCCAGGTTTCGCCGATCGATCCGTCCGTCCGTTCATCTCAAAGCGATCGAGAATTCGAGATCTACATGGGCCAGTTCAATCCCTGCATGATGTTGTTCCTACGTGCAGGGCAGGTCTCCGCCCCGGTCGCGTCAGACAGGCGCCTACCTGGAACCACAGCTAAGCTACGACGCAGACTACACGTCGTGGAATCGATGGTGCAGGATCGACCGATCGGCCGCGTTCGACCTGCCCTGGAATAGGTGGGCATGATGCGTCACATATGCCTGGCCGGCTTTGTGATTCATTCCATCATTGTCTCTGCGTCCATGCACATGCAATAGGTTATGTCCTCCGTTTCCAGGGGAGAAATGCACTAGGTGGAGGATGCGTGGTTGAGCGACAAACCTATTTGCCTTTTGTTCCCTCATTTGTATAATTTGACTTTCAGTCGCACATTACTATTGCTAAGGTTGTCGGTCAGGAGTTCAATTGTATTCATTTTCGGTGGTGTCTGCATGGATAAACCTTGAGTATGTGAAATAACCTACTTGATATGTTCAGTCAGATTACCTTGACGGAGGGACCTGACAAAGTTAAATGGTTGTTGACTAAATCAGGGGTGTTTTCAGTTAAATTACTTTATCATTACCTTATGGCGAGAAATGTTGTGTTTCCTTACAAAGTGCTTTGGAGGACAAGGATAAATCCCAAAATCTGAAGGTGAAGACTGTTGTATGGCTAGTTATCAAACGAAGAATGCTAATCAGGGCGACCCGGGCCGTGGCCTGAGGCGTGCATGGACAAAGCTTCGTAGATTGTAGCTACAGTCGCATACTATAGCCTTTCTTTTAGGGAGTCGCATACTATAGCTACAGTACGCATTGTAGCAACGAGGATGCACTGGGCAACCCGGGACCGCCGATCGCCCACGCCCAGGGTCTGCGCCAAGGCGACCCGGTCTCCCCCATGTTGTTCACCTTGGTGATCGACAAGCTTAACTCGCTTCTTGAGTACGCCACACAGCAAGGCATCCTACAACGGCTCATAACACGCCATACCGCGTCGAGCATCTCCATGTTCGCCGATGACGTGGTCATTTTTTGCCATCCCGACACTCACGAACTCAACGTCATCAAGCTGCTACTCGAAGCTTTCGGCAGCGCATCCGGTCTTCGAACCAACTTCCTCAAGTGCTCAACATCGCCCATCAGGTGTACTGACAGCCAGCTCGCCACCATTGGGGCCTCCCTCTCCTGCCCGATCGCAGATTTTTCCATCAAATACCTCGGGCTACCCCTCTCAACCCGCAATGTGCCGGCCTCCGCGCTCCTACCACACGTCGACAAACTGGCTACATGGAAAGCTTCTCTGATGTCACGTGGCCAGCGGCTAGCTTTTGCCCGCCACGTCCTTTCTGTCACGCCGGTGCATATCTTGCTCGCGCTGGCGATCAACCCGTCCATCTTAAAAGAAGATCAACCAGCTAATCCGTGATTTCCTCTGGCATGGTAACAAAGATGCACTGGCTGCTGCATCGTGTCCTGGCAAAAGGTGTGTCGCCGAGCGCCAGGCCAGGTGATTCATGACCAACACCACACCGGAGTTGCTCTACGCACACGCTGGCTCTGGCTGCATCACACTAACCCCGCACGTGCCTGGAAACATCTCCATCTGATGTCCGACCATGAGGCTTCTCAGCTTTTTCGCGCCTCGACAACTTGGACCCTCGACGACGGCAACACCTGCAAGTTCTGGCAGGATCATTGGCTACATGGTAAATCTATCCCTGAGATCGCGCCCACCTTGTCCTCCCTCATCCCGAGGCGACGCAGAGGATGGTGACTTGTTAGTGAGGCTCTCACCAATCGTGGCTGGATCGCGGACATCCACGACAACCTAAACCCCCTTGCAGTCATCGAGTACGTTGAGTTGTGGAGATTACTCCAAGGCATTGAACTCTCTGAGGAGCCAGATAAGCTCTCCTGGAAGTGGACTATCGACGGCAACTACACGGCGCGGTCTGCCTACCACGCGCTATTCCTTGGGGCTACCACCGCACCCTACTGACAGCTCATCTGGAAGACTTGGGCTCCCTCCAATGCGAAGATCTTTCTCTGGCTAGCATCCCTCAACCGATGTTGGACCGTCGATCGTCGCGCGCGACACGACCTACCGCACGACCCCATCGGCAAACTGTGCGACCAGGACAATGAAACTCTCCACCATCTCCTCGTTGGGTGCGTCTTCTCGCGCATTATATGGCATGACATCTTGGCTTGGTGCCGCATACCCACAATACCGCCCGACGGCAGCACCGGCTTCTTCGACTGGTGGACCGCGACAAAGACAAATGTGCCGGCCAGCCTAGCAAAGGGCTGAACTCCCTTATCATCCTCACATCCTGGGCCATCTGGAAGCACCGCAAATGCATCCCTCTTCGACAACATAACACCCTCCTACGGCAAACTTCTACACGACATCAAACAAGAGGCAAAACTATGGGCAAGAGCCAGCGCCAAAGGGCTCGATCGGAACATTCTTGTAACATAAAATGTAAGTATCGAGGCTAAGCATCCTCCTACTTCTCTCTTCTCACCTCTGCGCCTGGGTAGCGCCACCTAATGTGCACGATACCCAGGACGTCAACCTTATATTCTCTCCTACCCTATCAATGGAATGATACGCAATCTCGCATATTCAAGAAAAAGGATGCACTGGGCCGTACAAAATTTCTGCCTATGGCACTGATACTAACCAAAGATAATCTTAGTAAGAAAGGATGGTCACGAGATAAACACTGCGAATTCTACGATGCTGATGATAACATAGACCATCTTTTTTACAGGTTGAAAGGATCGATATAGTTGACTAGAGGGGGGGTGAACAGGCAACTAACAATTTCTAGCTTTTCTTTACCAAATTAAACTTTGCATCAAAGTAGGTTGCCTAGATATGCAACTAGGTGAGCAACCTATATGATGCAACAACAACAAGCACAGAAGCAAGCAAGGGATGTAACACAATATAGCTTGCACAAGTAAAGGTGAGAGATAACCAAAAGCGGAACCGATGAAGACGAGTATGTGTTACCTAAGTTCCTTCCTTTTGAGGGGAAGTACGTCTCCGTTGGAGCGGTGTGGAGGCACAATGCTCCCCAAGAAGACACTAGGGCCACCGTATTCTCCTCACGCCCTCACACAATGCGAGATGCCGTGATTTCACTATTGGTGCCCTTGGAGGCGGCGACCGAACCTTTACAAACAAGGTTGGGGTAATCTCCACAACTGAACTGGAGGCTCCCAATGACACCACGAAGCTTCACCACAATGGACTATGGCTCTGCGGTGACCTCAACCGTCTAGGGTGCTCAAACACCCAAGAGTAACAAGATCCGCAAGGGATTAGTGGGGGGAATCAAATTTCTCTTGGTGGAAGTGTAGATCGAGGCCTTCTCAACCAATCCCTAGAGAATCAACAAGTTTGATTGGCTAGGGAGAGAGATCGGGCGAAAATGGAGCTTAGAGCGTCAATGGAACTTAGAGGTGGAAGAGGTAGTCAACTCAGAGAAGAAGACTCCCCTTTTATAGTCAAGGGACAAATCCAACCGTTATCCACTTAACCAGCCCTCGACATGTTGTACTACCGCACCAGACAAGCGGTACTACCGCAAGGCGGTGCGGTACTACCGCACCCACGGCAGACACCAGAGGAGGCCCTTTTGCGTTGACGCTGTGAGCGGTAGAACCGCCGGAGCGGTACTACCGTGCGCCCTTGCGGTACTACCGCAAGGCAAGGTTTGACTGGGCTGGGAAGGCATGGATGAATAAAAATACATCTGTGACTACTTCCGCTGAGTTTAGATCGGTGCAAAAACCCAACACGGTACTACTACAACCATGGAGCGGTACTACCGCGTGGGGCGTAGATGTAAAAAATTACATCCGCCCCTACTTCCGCGCGAGTAGCAGTACAGGGCCAGAAGTCATGGTACTACCGCGACCTTGGAGCGGTACTACCCACTACAAAAAAATACACTTCCGTGATGATACGTGTTTGTCATAGTAGGTCGTGTTTTTGTCATGCATGTACATCCATGACGATTTTATGACAGAATCAAGGTAGTCATACCTGTGCTGTCGTAGAAGTGTTCCATGACATTACCAACATTATCATCACGAAAGTGTCCACTTCCATGACGATAAATTGCGCGTCACAGAAGTGATTTCGTCAAGGGTGACCGACACGTGGCATCTACCGTAACGGAACGCCGTTAAGTAATCGGGTCCGGTTTTGGATCCGATAGCCCGTTAACAGCCCCGACCAATGGGAAAATTCCACGTGTAAAATCATCATTGGCTGGAGGAAACACGTGTCAGCTCACCGTTGGGACAGATGTCATCCACTCATTGGACCCAAGGCGCCTATGATATGTCGACACGTGGCACGGACCAATAGAGGCCCATTCCTGTGAAAAGGCCGGCCCGTTTAACTTGGTCAAAAGGTGGCGGGCCGGCCCACGGAAAGCCTCTTAACGGCATGTTCGCATATAGCCCATTTACAGCCCGCTAACCCAGGGCCCGTTACGACCTCTCCGAATTAGGCCCAGTAGCTTCATCTGGGCCGTCCAATATGATTCTAGCCTGTTTTAACTTTTGGCCCATGTATGGCCCATGACGTCTTTCGGCCCATATGAGGCCCTTTGTAACTCTTGGCCCATTAACGGCCCGTGGTGAAACTAGCCCATAATGAACAGTGTATCACTTTATACCCATTAACGGCCCATTATTCCATTGGGCCGTTTCCAGCCCAAGTTATCTTTCGGCCTTCTCAGGGCCCATTTATTCTTGGGCTCATTTCCAGCATTCGGTTACTTACGGCCCGTTACTGTCATTTTCTGCTTGTGGACCAAATTCAGCCCGTCGTTACAGTCGGCCCGTTTGTGGCCCATTAATACGTTGGGTCGTTTTCATGTCAAAAAAACGTTGGGCTGTTTTCATAGAGTTATCAAATACGGCCTATTAACGACCCGCTATGGTCCATTGTGGTCACTGCAGTGATACAGTGACACGGTTCAAATCATATCAGTTCAATACAAAGAAGTAGTGAAAGAATACAAAGCGTGGGAAACTACACGGCACAACAAGATTTCAGATGGGTACCATGGGTCTACATGTACAACAACACTATTGGCTCTGTTGTGATGCTAGTAATGTGCATGATATGAGAAGTCCACTGTATACACAATTGAAATTGAAATCAACAGAGCTATTGATAAGAGCAAACCTGTTAAAGAAACATGCGTGAACATACCTGTTGTGCCATTGGAGTTTCGTTTGGATCCTTTAATTTAAAAATAAGTTTGTATGAGTAAATACAGTGATACAAGAGCAAAGCAATCATAGTTAAAAAAGGCGCGCCTAAGCGAGCGATTAAGCGCGCCTAGGCTCTAGGCGTTGGCAAAACGCATTTGCGCATAACTATGCTTAATCTATGCATAACTGCGCATAAGCATGTGCTTTGGTCAGTAAAGCGCAAGGCGGTGGCAAAACGCACAATTAACGCCTAGCGCTTTTTTAAACTATGATAGCAATGGAATCTTAAATTAGAACAGTTGTTCTTCAGGTTTAGGCACTTGTTCTACATGAACAGAGTACGGTAAGACGCAAGAATATAGTGCTTAAAAATAGAAAATGAGCTCATAGACCTTACCACATTCTTGGTTCGGGACCAGTACAGAACAAGGCGTTCCTAGTCATCGTCCAGTAAATGTGTCTCAGGAGAACGTAAGGGAATTTGATGAGTTTCTTTGCCGGTGAAGTACGTTTTCTTAAGGTAATTCCGATACTGCCACAAAGCATTCTTGAAGATAGCAGAGGTATTAGCACAGGTTATCTCATCCTGAGTTTCCAAATTGGTCCTTCTCTATAGAGAAAAATGGGAAAATTTGCTATATTATAACCATCATGGAGGTAGGATGTATGGGACAAAGCAAAGTAATTGCCATGAATAAAATTACTTACACATAACTCCTGGACAAACACCTGCAACTAGCATTTTCCTTCATCTTCAGTATAATATTTCCAAGATGGGAAGATACGCACATATGATTTAACAACATCAAATGCGATAGATGCTAAACTACGACTAGCTGGTTGTGCTTCCTCCACAGGAATAGGCATACTAACTAGTGGAGTTGGGGTTTGCCGTGGTAGTAGTGACCCTTTGGGCACTGGAGTTGCCTTACTAACTGCTCTTGTTTGGGAGCTCTATGGTGGAGATGGTGTTGTGTCAACAGGAACTGGGTTACTATCTGCTGGGGTTGGGGTTAGATTGGGTGAAGCTGGTTCTCTGTCCATCGCAGTAGGGGTACAATCTGTGAGAGTTTGGGTTATGTGTGGTAGGGCTGGTTCTCGTGCATGTACAACCGGGCACTACTAGGGAAAAACCTAGCAGCAGCGCGAGTTTTAGGTGTATCAATAGCGCGGGGAGTGGCGCTACTAATAAGGCGCTACAGCTAACACATAGCAGTAGCGCGTGCTCACCGGCGCTACTGCTACACAAGTGTAGCAGCAGCGCGGTTAATGGAAGCTCGCTACTGCTAGTAGCTCTAGCGCACTTTGCCTGGACGCGCTACTGCTATCGCGGCGCTGTTGCTAACTTTTATACACTCGCTACTGCTAATTTAAGTAGTTTTTTTCGGCATATTTGTTTTGTATTTGAACAAACTTTATAGAAGTATCTTTAGCACATAGAAATGTCATCATGATACACATACAAATGCCCGCGAGACCACAATTGTAATCATAGCATATACATACAAATAGTCTCATCATAATCATCATCCAACACAAAGTGGTATCTTGTCATCATCTCGAAAATAGTGATACATGCAAGTCTCGAATACTTGCAACTACTACAACGTCATCCATCTAAACAAAGGTATACGCAAGAAGAGCTATCACTATGAGTGAGAGCGGAATTATGCAGTACATGAGGTGGCGGTTACGAGCCCTCTCTCGCGCTAGCGTGAACCTCAAGTAACTAGCTTCTCCTTCTTGTCTTCTTTTGAAGCCTTTATGGCTGGCGCCCGTGAACCCATTCACTTGCGCCTGACACTCATGCCACTCGTTGTACACCCCCGCAACCTTCCCTTTGTACACGACATAGCAATTCCATCTCGCCATCAAGAAACTAGGTACCTGTTAGAGATGCATGTTCATGAAGAGGATGTACAATCATATATATGCAACAAAATATACTAGAGCAACACCGAAAAAGAAAGGGTTAGCAACTAGATGCAACATATAGTATGCAAATTAATTAACTAGAGATACGCAGGTCGTTGTACGCAAACTAACAAAGTAGCGTTACGCAAGTTCGGCAGGGACCGTGGACATCACAAAGTTTCATCGCTACAAAAAGTATACAAGTTCAACCGACACATATCATCATCATCGGCATCATAAATCACTAGAAGTTCCATCCTTCCATATCATCGAGGAGGAACCCTAGCTTCTTGAACGGCATGAGGTCTACACGTTGCATGCCTATGCGAGTTCGGACGTCAGCTCACGATATAGGGCCGTGGTGGAACATCCCCTTCTCATCGACGACTTCTTTCATGATGATCGTTGCAATGTCGCTTTGGATGCGAAAGAAGTCATCTCTAAGTTTATAATCCGCTTCTCCATGAGATTCTAGACACTTGTGGATATGATCATCATTTCTACTTCTCATGTGAAGCTTTTGGTGATCCGTGTTGAACTGAATCATGAGATGGACGATGTAGAATCCATCCTTCTTGCTTGGTTTTGGGACATGGATGCAGGAGAAGTTACTTTTATGCGCGAAACCCATCTTCTTATTCCTTTGTTTCCTGATCTGCACGTGGCCACCTCTAAAGCTGAAGCCTTGGAGAGCATCATCTAGAATATTCATTATGTGGGTGTAGTCTTTTTTCTCGTAGTCTCTGGAAGGGTCAAAATACACGGAGTGTCTACCTTGCTTAGCAGTCAAATAGTCGAGGTACTCTTGTTCACCCTCATAATCCATCTCATCTGCATCTTGGTCAGAAGGCCCAGTTTCTTCGTTGTTCGACATGTTTCCTATGATTAAGTGTCCTCATTTATTTCTAAAAGTATGAATAAATGAGAAATGACATAAAAAGAAATCTATGTGCCAGCACTCGATATGCCAACTATGTAGCACAAATCATGCCTTTATTCACGGGAAATTTCGGCATGACCTTTGCTAAAAAATGGACATATCGAGCGCCTGAAATTCACCGGAACGGAAATGAATCAACATTCCGGCGTAACATAGGCCACTCGGATCATTTTCCAAACATGACATGTCCAAAACATGACATATCCACATATCACATGTCCAGTTCAAATTTGCATATAAATTCAGCTAATTTTGAAACCTAGCTAAATTCATAACTAAATAGATAACCTAATTAACATACTGCCCTAACTAACACCTAAGTAAATTAACTAAAGAACCCTAGCAGAGAGAGAGAGGGGGTTTACAGAGAGTGCAGGGGCGAGGAGGTAGGCCCGATGACGACTGAGGGAGTCCTGGATTAGGGGGTGTCCGGATGGCCGGACTATGACCTTTGGCCGGACACCCGGACTATGAAGATACAAGATTGAAGACTCCGTCCCGTGTCCGGATAGGGACTTTCCTTGGCGTGGAAGGCAAGCTTGGCGATACGATATGAAGATCTCCTCCCATTGTAACCGACTCTGTGTAACCCTAGCCCTCTCCGGTGTCTATATAAACTGGAGAGTTTTAGTCCATAGTACGAACAACAATCATACCATAGGCTAGCTTCTAGGGTTTAGCCTCTCTGATCTCGCGGTAGATCAACTGTTGTAATACCCATACCATCAATATTAATCAAGCAGGAGTAGGGTTTTACCTCCACCGAGAGGGCCCGAACCTGGGTAAAAACATCGTGTCCCTTGTCTCCTGTTACCATCCGCCTAGACGCACAGTTCGGGACCCCCTACCCGAGATCCGCCGGTTTTGACACCGACATTGGTGCTTTCATTGAGAGTTCCTCTGTGCCGTCACCTTTAGGCCCGATGGCTTCTTCGATCATCAACCACGACGCGGTCCAGGGCGAGACTTTTCTCCCCGGACAGATCTTCGTGTTCGGCGGCTTTGCACTGCGGGCGAACTCGTTTGGCCATCTGGAGCAGATCGAAAGCTACGCCCCTGGCCATCAGGTCAGATTTGGAAGCTGAAACTACACGGCCGACATTCGCGGGGACTTGATCTTCAACGGATTCGAGCCACGGCCGAGTGCGCCGCACTGTCTCGATGGGCACGATCTAGCTCTGCCGCCGGACAGCGCCCGGAGTGCCGCTCAGGAGTCCGCTCCGACCATTAGTTCGGAGCCGACTGCGCTAACCATAGAGACACGGTTCAAATCATATCAGTTCAAGACAAAGAAGCAGTGAAAGAATACAAAGCGTGGGAAACTACACGGCACAACAAGATTTCAGATGGGTACCATGGGTCTACATGTACAACAACACTATTGGCTCTGCTGTGATGCTAGTAATGTGCATGATATGAGAAGTCCACTGTATACACAATTGAAATTGAAATCAACAGAGCTATTGATAAGAGCAAACCTGTTAAAGAAACATGCGTGAACATACCTGTTGTGCCATTGGAGTTTCGATTGGATCCTTCAATTTAAAAATAAGTTTGTATGAGTAAATACAGTGATACAAGAGCAAAGCAATCATAGTTAAAAAAGGCGCGCCTAAGCTAGCGCTTAAGCGCGCCTAGGCTCTAGGCGTTGGCAAAACGCATTGCGCATAACTATGCTTAATCTGTGCATAACTGCGCATAAGCATGTGCTTTGGTCAGTAAAGCGCAAGGCGGTGGCAAAATGCACAATTAACGCCTAACGCTTTTTTAAACTATGATAGCAATGGAATCTTAAATTAGAACAGTTGTTCTTCAGGTTTAGGCACTTGTTCTACATGAACAGAGTACAGTAAGACGCAAGAATATAGTGCTTAAAATAGAAAATGAGCTCATAGACCTTACCACATTCTTGGTTCGGGACCAGTACAGAACAAGGCGTTCCTAGTCATCGTCCAGTAAATGTGTCTCAGGAGAACGTAAGAGAATTTGATGAGTTTCTTTGCCGGTGAGTTTCATCAGGTCAGATTTGGAAGCTGAAACTACACAGCCAACATTCGCGGGGACTTGATCTTCGACGGATTCGAGCCACGGCCGAGTGTGCCGCACTGTCTCGATGGGCATGATCTAGCTCTGCCGCCGGACAGCGCCCGGAGTGCCGCTCAGGAGTCCGCTCCGACCATTAGTTCGGAGCCGACTGCGCTAACCAGGGACGGACGGTTGGACGCCGCCCTAGGATCCGCAATCTCTATGGCGATAGAGCCTAATACCAGCCTAGTCCTTTGCAAGGCCCGTGACTCCGAGGGGCCGGACTCCGTTCCGGACTCCGAATCGTCCGCACCTTTTCCGATCGAACCCGATTGGGCTCCGATCATGGAGTTCACCGCCGCGGACCTCTTTCAGCACTCGCCCTTTGGCGATATCCTGAACTCCCAAAAGTCTCTCTCTTTATCAGGAGAGCCCTGGCCAGACTATGGTCAACAGGGTTGGGATACGGACGATGAAGAAATTCGAAACCCACCCACCACCCACTTGGTAGCCACTCTCGACGATTTAACCGACATGCTCGACTTTGACTCAGAAGATATCGACGGTATGGACGCCGATGAAGAAGACGACCAAGAACCAGCACCTATAGGGAACTGGAAAGCCACCTCGTCATATGACATATACATGGTGGACACCCCCAAAGCAGGGGATGGCGAGGAACAAATGGAGGATGACCCCTCCAAGAAGCAACCCAAGCGTCGACGTCAGCGGCGCCGCTCTAAATCCCGCCAAAGAAAAAACGGCGAATCAGACACCGGAGATAACAATACGCCGGACAGTGCTGAAGATAACCCCCTCCAGCAGGATTCAGTGCAGGAGGACGAAGGAGCCATCCCTCATGATAGAGCGGCCGACAGAGAGGTTGAGGACGACAACTATATGCCTCCCTCCGAAGACGAGGCAAGCCTCGACGACGACGAATTTGTCGTGCCATAGGATCCCGTTGAACAAGAGCGTTTCAAACGCAGGCTTATGGCCACGACACGCAGCCTCAAGAAAAAACAGTAGCAGCTTAGAGCTGACCAAGACTTGCTAGCCGACAGATGGACCGAAGTCCTGGCGGCCGAAGAGTATAAACTCGAGCGCCCCTCCAAGAGCTACCCAAAGCGCAGGCTGCTACCCCAACTTGAGGAGGAAGCAACTAGACCTACATTACCAGCATACGATGCGCCTGATCAGCCACCCTGGGCCGCGACCGAGAAACCTTCGGGCCCTCGACCCAATCCGCATACCGGCACCGCTCAAAACATAACAGAGTACGGGGAGACGCAACAGACCCGCGAGATATACTGGAGGACAAGGCAAGGCAATCAAGATCGATCTACGGATCGCGTGGGCGCCCCACATCACGTGATGATAACCGTCACACCGCATATGATAAATGTGGCCAGGCCGAATACAACAGACCAAGCTCATCCGAGCTGCGCCGTGATATAGCCCAGTACAGGGGCGCCGCACACCCACTATGCTTCACAGACGAAGTAATGGATCATAAAATCCCCGAGGGTTTCAAGCCCGTAAACATTGAATCATATGACGGAACAACTGATCCCGCGGTATGGATCGAGGATTACCTCCTTCATATCCACATGGCCCGTGGTGACGATCTACACGCCATCAAATACCTCCTGCTCAAGCTTAAAGGACCAGCTCGACATTGGCTTAACAGCCTGCCAGCAGCGTCAATTAGCTGCTGGGAGGACCTGGAATCCGCATTCCTTGACAACTTCCAGGACACTTACGTGCGACCACCAGACGCCGATGACCTAAGCCACATAATCCAGTAGCCACAGGAATCGGCCAGACAATTCTGGACACGGTTCCTAACCAAGAAAAATCAAATAGTCGACTGTCCGGATGCCGAGGCCCTTGTTGCCTTCAGGCACAACATCCGAGACGAATGGCTTGTCCGGCACCTAGGACAGGAAAAGCCGAAATCTATGGCAGCCCTCACGACACTCATGACCCGCTTCTGCGCGGGCGAAGACAGCTGGCTAGCTCATAGCAATAACATAACCAAAAGCCCTGGTAATTCGGATACCAAGGACAACAATGGCAGGTCACGTCGCAACAAGCACAAGCGCCGCATTAATGGCGACACTACTGAGTATACGGCAGTCAATGCCGGATTCAGAGGCTCTAAACCCGGTCAGCGGAAGAAGCCATTCAAAAGAAACCCTCCGGTCCCATCCAACATAGACCAGATACTCGATCGCTTGTGCTAGATACACGGCACCCCCGAACAACCCACAAACCACACCAACAGGGACTATTGGGTGTTCAAGTAGGCAGGCAAGTTAAGTGCCGAAACAAGAGATAAGGGCCTGCGTAGCGATGACGAGGAGGAGCCCCGGCCGCCGAACAACAGAGGACAGAAGGGCTTCCCCCCGCAAGTGCGGACGGTGAACATGATATACGCAACCCACATCCCCAAAAGGGATCGGAAGCATGCCCTCAAGGACGTCTATGCGTTGGAGCCAGTCTCCCCAAAGTTCAACCCATGGTCCTCCTGCCCGATCACCTTCGATCGACGGGACCACCCCACTAGCATCCGTCATGGCGGATTCGCCGCATTGGTCTTAGACCCAATCATTGACGGATTTCACCTCACTAGAGTCCTCATGGACGGCGGCAGCAGCCTGAACCCGCTTTACCAGGATACAATGCGAAAAATGGGTATAGATCCCTCACGGATTAAACCCACAAAGACAACCTTTAAAGGCGTCATACCAGGTGTAGAAGCCAGCTGTACAGGCTCGATTACACTCGAAGTGGTCTTCGAATCCCTGGATAATTTCTGAAGCGAAGAGTTAATCTTCGACATACTCCCATTCCGCAGTGGCTATCACGCCCTGCTCGGACGAACCGCATTTGCAAAATTCAATGCGGTGCCGCACTACGCATATCTCAAGCTCATGATGCCAGGTCCTTGCGGAGTCATTACGGTAAATGGAAACACTGAACGCTCTCTCCGAACGGAGGAGCACACAGCGGCCCTGGCCGCGGAAGTACAGAGCAGCCTCTCAAGGCATCTCCCCAATCTGGGTGTTAAACGTCCGGACAACGCCAAGCGCGCCCGAAGCAACCTCCAACAAAGCCGGCTGGCATGTTCCGAGCGAGCATAGCAGTGCGGCCCCAACCCCAGCCCTCGCCAGACGGTGACATCGGTACCACGCGTACATAATTACGCTTTGAAAATACCATGGGCATAAGGGGAGGGGCACAACTACGGCACGCCAAGAATGCGGCTCAACCGCACATAGGGGCTCCCTGTTCTGCCATTTTCCTTTTTTGTACACTTTCAGGACCCAACTATTCGGAGGGCCTGTCCGGCAATAAACTCGCCGAACACACGATGCAACAGCCAGGGTGCCTACAAGCTGCATCATATGTCCAGGTGGTCTCTATAACGAGCTACATACCCATTTCGCTTAAATTCACGCAGCTTGCCCCTGGAGGGGGACATGTCAAATATTACCATCCCTTGCTTATCGCACTATTTGTATCGTTCTGCTTTCAAAGCAGCTCTTTTTAATAAACAATATATAGCTCTTATCTATCATTGCTTTCATCTATTTTTATACAAATATGTTCAGTCATGACATTATGCAACCGTACACTTTGGTATGGCCAATACACCAGGGGCTTAAGCTCCCCATAACATGGTGTGAGAAGACCGAACACTCTCACGAGTGTGGCACCCCGAACTTATAGCACTATATGCATCGGCTCTGAATCATGTCTTTGGGTCAATAGTTGGGTTTGCCCGGCTCCCATGTTTTGGTACCTTACGTTCCGCAATGTTGGCTAAGGTAGCGCCGGGAGAACTACTGCGATTGTACCCCAGTTGAGTTGGGTTAACACCTCAGTAGAGAAAGCTAAAACTGACCGTCATGATAGTGCAAGAGACCGGTCGCTGTTCGCGAGGTTTTTTCGAGTCCTTAAAGACTTATGCCGCTTAGAGCAAGGAACCGGATTTATCCGGCCTAGGCGTGGATAGCGCCCCGAACTCGGTCTTCCGAATACTAGGGGCTTCGCCGAAATTTAAAATTATAGAATTATATGGCTAAGTGAGAGTGATAAAGAATTATAAGTCCGACGGCCTGGCTCACTGTGCTGGGCGACTCCCTAGATGGACCCAAGAATGGGAACAAGAGCGCTCAGGTTTATCCCGAACACCCCAGCACTCGTGGCATGGGGGTCGAAACCGACGACTTGCATCTCTCAGATTTGATAAACGGCCGCACATAAGGTAATATTTTAAATTAATAAGTGTTGCTTAACGCATATGAACCAAGTTTTCAGCGTACAGGATACCAGATGCGAGACTACTAAAAAATTACATCTTTAGTGCACTCGTCCGCTATATGGCAAGCACCCTTCAGGACGCCCTTATAATACATCTCGGGCGTGCGGTGGTGCGTCCGTCAAAAGCTTCTCAGCGTCCAGCTTGCCCCAGTGCACTTTAGCACGGGCACCTTTGATACAAACGGAGCGCTTGAAAACTTCAATCCACGGACACGCGTCCACCAGCCACCGCACCAGACCAAAGTAGATCCCAGGCATGGCTTCTCCAGGCCACAGCCGAGCTATGAGGCCCTTCATGGCCTGTTCGGCCACCTTGTGGAGCTCGACCAGCTGCTTCAGTTGGTCGCTCAGGGGCACCGGATGTTCGGCCTTAGCATACTGAGACCAGAACACCTTTTCCGTCGAGCTCCCCTCTTCGGCTCGGTAGTACGCGGCGGCATCAGACACACTACGGGGCAGATCGGCGAACGCTCCTGGAGAGCTCTGAATCCGGGTAAGTAACAGATAATTTACTTTTATATTCTTGCTTTGCATAAAGAATGCCTTACCCGCCGCTATCTTCTTCATCGCCTCGATCTCCTGGAGGGCCTTCTGGGCTTCGGCCTTAGCGGTTTTGGCACTCTCAAGAGCCAAGGCGAGCTCGGACTCTCGAGTCTTCGAGTCGCGCTCCAAACTCTCGTGTTTTTCCACGAGAGCCTGGAGCACTTGCCGCACCTCCGCCACCCACGCCTCCTGCTTCTCTCACTCAGCGCGCTCCAGGGCCGCACTGTTCTCGGCCTTGGAGACCGCCTCCTTCAGGGCCGCTACCTCGGCCGTGGCCCCTGCAACATTTAAGTTGGTCCTATCATTATTTGCAACCAAGTATTTTCATATACATTTAACTACGGTATTACATACCCTTCTTGTCCTCGAGTTGCTTCTTGGCACGGCCGAGCTCGCTCTCGGACCGCTCGAGGCTTCCCTTCAATGCATTGACCTCCGCAGTCAGTGCGGCAGAGGTCAGCAGCGCAGCCTGCATTCCCATATCGACATATTTTTATTAGACTCCTGCGTATATCTTTTTTGATCCTCAGCTCGGCTTTTCTTTTCCGAACGCCGAACCGAGCATCAGGGGCTACTGTCTATGCGGTAACATTTTCATATGTTTTAAACACGTACCTCGAAGCCTGTTAACAGACTTGTGCAGGCTTCTGTCAGCCCGCTCATGGCGGACTGAACCTTTTGAATCACCGCACTCATAACAGTGTGGTGTTCCTCATTGATGGAGGCGCCGTTAAGCGCCTCCAGCAAATTGTCCGGCGCCTTCGGATGGACGGAGGTCGCCGGCGGCGTAGGCTCGTCCTTCTTATGAAAGCGCCGCTCGTTGGACTCTGGAACCGTTGGTGGTTCCGGAGCAGTGTCCGGCCCTGGGCCGGACTTAGATCCCTCCAGGGTTTTTCCCCCTGTGGGACTAGAGTCTGGGAGGTCGCCTTGGGGCGCCTCCAGGACCACCTCCTCCTGGTTCGGCCTCTTTTGGGACTCCGCCTCAGCGTCGTCTACAGGGAGCGGGGAGGAAGCCGTCGGAAGTGAAGCGCTATTCACATCCGACGAATTCAGATAGCCGCTCGATGAATCAACGAGCTGAACTCTGGGTGGACTGCATAATTAAAAATCGGCATCAGAAGCTATCAAATAATAGAGGGGCGCCATGAGTCATTTGGGTAGCCGGACACTTACGATTTTGCCAGGGCTTGACCCTAGATGGCCATTCCTCCCCGCCGTCTTTGGCATCGGAGGCATAGTCCGGCAGAAGGGTCTTCCCCTTCTTGGCCCCCTCGGCCTCCCTGGTTGGGGTGGCCTTCCTTTTCTTTCCTCCCCCCGTTGGAGGGGGAGAGGCCTCTTCTTCTTCCTCCTCGTCGTCTTCCGAGGCGGAGGGTGCGCCGGGGTCATCGGGCGATGAATCTGACATCACCAGGCGCCGGGAGCTCTTTCGAGTCCCCGTGGCCTTTTTCTTGGCCTTCTTCTCCGGCACCATGTGAGGTGCCGGAACCAGCAGCTCCGTTAAACGAGCGTCCGCTGGGCCTTCGGGCAAAGGAGCCAGACAATTGATCAGTCCGGCCCTCGTCTGCCAGTCCTGGCGAAGGGATGGGGGTTTAGATCCCGCATAAAATCAAATCTATGAAAAGCAGATAACCTGTAATGGGAAAATTAGCTCACCGCACTGGCTTGGCGCTTGGCGCAGAATCCGCGATCCTCGGTGACGGGAGGCGGGACCTCAGAGCTCTTGAATAGCACCTTCCAGGCATCCTCGTGCTTTGTGTCGAAGAGCCGGGACAGAGTCTGGTGCTGGGCCAGGTCGAACTCCCACAAGTTGAAAGCCCGTCGTTGACACGGGAGAATCCGGCGGAAGATCATGACCTGGACTACGGTGACAAGTTTAACCTTCCTGCTAATCAGGTCTTTGATGCAGGTTTGGAGTGTTGTCACTTCTGCCGGACTACCCCACAACAGGCCCGTCTCTTTCCAAGACGTGAGCCATGTGGGAATGCCAGATTGGTATTCAGGGGCTGCTGCCCATTCGGGGTCACGCGGCTTGGTGATGTAGAACCACCCCGATTGCCACCCTTTGATGGTCTTTACGAAGGCGCCCTCGAGCCATGTGACGTTGGGCATCTTGCCCACCATGGCGCCTCCGCACTCCGCTTCGCGTCCGCCCATGACGTTCGGCTTGACGCTGAAAATCTTCAGCCATAGGCCGAAGTGGGGCTCGATGCGGAGGAAGGCCTCGCACACGACGATGAACGCCGAGATGTTGAGGATGAATTTTGGGCCAGATCGTGGAAGTCCAGGCCGTAATAGAACATGAGCCCCCGGACGAACGGGTGAAGAGGAAAGCCCAGTCCGCGGAGGAAATGGGGAAGAAACACGACCCTCTCATGGGGCCCAGGGGTGGGGATGAGCTTCCCCTCGTCTGGAAGCCGGTGCACAATGTCGTTGTGCAGGTATCCGGCTTTCCGCAACCTTTTGATGTGACCCTCCGTGACGGAGGAGGCCATCCACTTGCCTCCCGCTCCAGACATGGTTGGAGTAGGTCGAGGCAAGATGTGCGGGCTTGGGCGTTGGAGCTCAAGTCCGCAAGGACGAATAAGCAAAGGAGAAAGAAGGCGTGAATGGAAAGGGTAGATGCTTATCCCCTTATATGGGCGGCCAAAACTACGAGCCCCCACCGGCCTAATAAAACTCGCTTATCTCAAAAGCGTCGCGGTTAATGGCGCGGCTGGGTTACCCACACCCATATTGATGAGAATCCCGGAATAAGGGGACACGATCCCTGCTTCGATAAGACATGCCAAGGAAACCGCCTCGCTAAACGCGCTGAGGTGGAACGGTAAAATGAATAAAGGCTAGGCCGTGGCATGATGTCATGCCGCGGAGTACGTCAGCAGATTAGATTTGTGTAAATATTATTCTCTCTACGGTGGCAGGTGAAACTTATTTTGTAGAGCCGGACACTGTCCTTATGTTCAAACGTCTTCTATGAAGTATTCGGAGGAGGAACCCGCCTTGCAATGCCGAAGACAATTTGCGCGCCGGACTCGTCGTCATTGAAGCCGGACTCCCGGACTATGAAGATACAAGATTGAAGACTCCATCCCGTCTCCGGATAGGGACTTTCCTTGGCGTGGAAGGCAAGCTTGGCGATACGATATGAAGATCTCCTCCCATTGTAACCGACTCTGTGTAACCCTAGCCCTCTCCGGTGTCTATATAAACCGGAGAGTTTTAGTCCACAGGACGAACAACAATCATACCATTGGCTAGCTTCTAGGGTTTAGCCTCTCTGATCTTGCGGTAGATCAACTCTTTGTAATACCCATACCATCAATATTAATCAAGCAGGAGTAGGGTTTTACCTCCACCGAGAGGGCCCGAACCTGGGTAAAAACATCGTCTCCCTTGTCTCCTATTACCATCCGCCTAGACGCACAGTTCGGGACCCCCTACCCGAGATCCGCCGGTTTTGACACCGACAATGACCGAGGTTGGGAGGGGAGGAAGCAGAGGAGGGAGGCGAGGGCCAACGGGTCTGGGGCGAGCATGCCGGGGTCGGGGGCGAGCGCCTGGGTCGGGCGCGAGCGCCGGCGCCGGGGTCGGGGTCAAGGGCCGGGTCGGGGGCGAGGGCCGGGTCGGGGGCAAGCGCCGGGGTCGGGGTCGGGGGCGAGGGCCGGGTCTGGGGCGAGCGCCGGGGTCGGGGGCGAGCGCCGGCACCGGGGTCGGGGGTGAGCAACGGGGGAAGAGAGAGTGGGGATTTGGGGGAAAAGGCGGGATGAAGCAGGGATAGTGAGAATTTTGGGTTAAGTGGACGTAGAAGCAGCGCGTTTGGACAAAACGCGCTACTACTACCTTCAGTAGCTGTAGAGGTTTATACGAAATGCGCTACTACTACCTTCAGTAGCTGTAGTGGTTTATACGAAATGCGCTACTACTACTGCCACTTTTCCTTTTTCTTTTCCTTTATTTTCTCTCACTTTTATTTCCCGAGAGCAGTGAACGAAGGGAGGGCGATATATATTGCATCATTTGACGGTTAAATATGTATGCAAAATAGGAACATATATATTACATCATTGGACCCATGCATAATAATGGCTAAGTGTGTATACAAAATGGGAACATATATATATATATATATATATATATATATATATATATATATATATTACATCATTTGACCGATAACATATGGTTCCTCAGCGCTGATGTTTTCGTTTTTGAGTCAGCTTCTTTCCCTTATTGTTCGTCGAAGAATAATTGAGCCCCTCATTGTGACTTTGCCTTTTCCATGGAGTATGATTTTTCTTAGGTAATGTAGTATTGATTCTTCTTTTGACATATACTTCATCATCATCGTCATCTTCCCTCATTGGGTTGCCGTACTGATCATAGTCTTCCTCGTTGGTGACTCCATCCATTCCAATGATGTTCCTTTTGCCTCTCCTCACGACGACACGACTGGGATTGCATGGGTCGGTTATGAAGAAGCACTATGTCACGTGCTTAGCGTGTACCCATGGCTCGTTTTTTGCGATAGAGTTCATGGTAGCGCTCTTGGCGTCGGGTATACTCATGGTAGTGAAAATCTGGTTTTCTCTTTCGACATTCTTTGCCCATCTGACACGGAACATCGTCGTGTTGTGCAGTCCAGAGTAGTCAAGCTCCCTGATCTCCTCGACCCTTTCATAAAATCGTTCAGTTGCACCGTTGTCGCTGCCGGTCATGCATTCCATCGTCACCCCTAAGTTCTGATCATCACTGTCCATATCTTTGGCCTCCGTGTAGAACGTGTATCCGTTTATATCATATGCCTGATAGGTTACAAGGTTGGGCGAGGGGCCATGTGCTAAGGCGTATATGAGCAATCCGTCCTTAGAGCCCTCCTCCGGGGGATTGGCAATAATATGCTCTTTGAACCAATGCAGGAAAGTGGAGTTGTGCTCTCTAGTAACTTCGGTGTCCGTCCTGCATACCCCTCGGTCACGATACTTCTTTGCGATAATTTCTTTGTGCAGTGCCACGAAAGGATCTACCTCGTCTAGGTGTTGTAGCACTACCAAGTTTGCTCTGTCAAAGTCACTGTGTCAATCTGAGTATGCCACGTGCAGTTCCCTGCGACCGTTGCAGTGACCATCTCCTTCGAGCCTCCCGTCGTGCTTGTTAACGGGCAAACCAACACTAACACCAGGCGGCTGGTCTGCGCCATATAGAAAATTCTCACAGAAAGAGATGCACTCTTGTGCCAAAGAGCCCTGGACGATGCTTCCATCCGGACGGGACATGTTACGAATGAATCCTTTGATGATCCCATTCATCCTCTCAAACGGCATCATGTTGTGTAGGAATGAAGGCCCCAAGTCTATTATGTCATCCACACCCTACTAGAAAAAGGGCTATAGATGGGATTGACACTAATGGCGCACCAGACAGGCGGTGCGCCATTAGTATATACTAATGGCGCACCACCTTCTGATACGCCATTAGTGTTGAAACTACTAATGGCGCACCTGGCCCAAGGTGCGCCATTAGTATCAAATTTTTTTTTGAACTAGTCCGCCTGTCCAAACATACTAATGGCGCATCCAGACGAAGTGCGCCATTACTAGTTGTAACTAGTAATGGCGCACCTGTCGGAAAGTGCTCCACTAATGTTGTTTTTTTATTATATTTTTTATTCCTTTTTTTGCAAAACTACTAATGGCGCACTTTTCCACCGTGCGCCACTCTGGAGCAGTGCGCCATTAGTAAGTTTTTTTTTCAAAACTACTAATGGCGCACTCCATTAGTAACCTGGATTACTAATGGCGCATTTATGGTTGGTGCGCCATTAGTAAGTGGGCAGCAACAAGATATTTTGGATAACCTCTCCTACCCACACTCACTTTCTCCCGACTTCATTCTCTCCACTGCCTCCTCCTTGTCTCGGGTGCCTCCTCTTTTTCACCTCATTTCCACCATAGATTCATTCAAATTAAGTGGTTAAATTACCTTGTTTTGATAGGTAAGTAAGGGGGAAGCTATATTTATGTTGTTCTCCCTACAACAATGTGCACATGCACTTTTTATGGCCTAGCTAGATCTATGTATGTTCGTGGTGTTGCATATGTTTGTGGTGTTGCATATGTGTTTGTGTTTGGAGGTGTACCGGTATTTGAAATGCGATAGTTGCCAATATTTTGCCGGAATGTTGATTCATTTCCGTTTCGGCGAGAATTTTGGCATTAAGCATTCTTTTTGGTCCTATTTTTAGGGAAAGTCATGCCAAATTTTTTCTTGGTTCTAAAATATTGTTTTGCTCTACCCCGCAGGCGACCATGGTCCGCACGATGACCGAAGGCATCATGAATAGGTTTTTGAGGTCCGCGAAGGCCGAGATGCTTCAAAAGAACGAGACGGAGATAAGATGTCCGTGTCGAAGATGCAAGATGAAGAGCCTTATTGCGGACCCGGATTCCGGGCAGGTGCGGGACCACCTGCTCTTGCATGGTTTCATGGATGGCTATCGGTGGCAAGGTGATGAAGATGACTACGAAGTCGTCCATGGGGGCCGGGCAAGAAATGAGGAAGGGCAGCAAGACAACCACCGCGGCTCGGGCGGGCGAGAAGACGAAGAATCCCCAGGAGATGATCACGACAGTGATGTTGTACACAGTCATCATGTAGAAGATGCAGGACATGATGATGAGGAAGATGCCGAAGCAGACGATGGGCATGATCATGAAGATGATGATGCCGGCGGAGCAGACGACGCTGGACCATCGATGGGCTGGGTGCAGGACCCTCATATTCAAGAGCTGCTTCTCAAGCAGACGGATAACGCAAGAGCTGCCGCCCGAGAGAAAGCCAAGATGGATCAACTTGAGTTAGACGCGGTTACTCCATTGTATGAAGGATGCAGGCCCGAGGATACCCGCCTGAAAGTAACGCTCATGGCTCTGGAGATGAAGGTAAAACACAAAATGACCTACGCATGCTTCGACGAGAACATGTCATTCTGGCACGAACGTCTTCCCAAGGGGAACAAGTGCCCGACCAGTTTGGAGGAGGCGAAGAAAATCGTGTGTCCTCTGGATTTACCGCACGTGAAATACCATGTGTGCATGAACAATTGCATCATTTATCGGGACGAGCACGCGGAGTCTACCATATGTCCGGTGTGCAGCGTCACTCGATACAAGAAGAGGAAGAAAGCTCCTCGAATAGTGGTATGGTACATTCCGATCACTCCTCCTCTACAGCGGTATTTCGCGGACCCTAAGGTAGCAAAGCTCCTGCGTTGGCACGCGGATAGGGAGGAGAAGAAGCGAGAAGATGACGCAAATGATCCGGAGATAGATAAAAAAGACAAGATGCTGAGTCACCCTAAGGATGCGAGCCAGTGGCAAGCGTTGAACTTCGAAGACCCAGAATTTCGGAACGATCCAAGGAACATCGTGCTGGGCGCGAGCACCGATGGAGTCAATCCGTTTGGCAGCCAGAGAAGCACACATAGCACCCGGCCTGTGTTTGTGTGGATGTACAACCTTCCCCCCTGGTTGTGCATGAAGAGGAAGTACATTCACATGAGTATGCTAATTTAAGGGCCGAAACAACCAGGGAACGACATCAATCTGTATCTGGGGCTGCTGAAAGAGGAGCTTGACACGCTGTGGAAAACGCTAGCCAATACGTGGGACGCCGCAGAGAAAGAATATTTCCCTATGAGAGCCGCACTGCTCATGACGGTGCACGACTATCTCGGTTACGGATATCTCGCGGGGCAGGTAGTCCACGGATTTTCTGGATGCGTAAGGTGCATGGATGACACAATGTATCGCCAGCTAGATAGAGATCCCGGATCTTCGAAAACCGTGTTCATGGGACATCGAAGGTGGCTTCGCGACGATGACCCGTGGAGGAAACGCAAGGATCTATTCGATGGTGAAACCGAACCCCGAAAATGCCCGTGTATGAGGAGCGGCGAGGAAATAGACAAGCTGTTGAAAAATTGGAAAGACTGCCCACTGCCGGGAAAGAAGCAAAAGGTGCCAGAGCCGGGAAAGAAGCGAAAGGCGCCAGAGCCGCTGCTGAAGGTATGGAAAACGAGGTCTGTTTTCTGGGACTTGCCGTACTGGAAGATCCACCGTGTGCCTCACAGCCTTGATGTCATGCATATCACGAAGAACGTGTGCGAGAGTCTGCTTGGTACCCTACTCAACATGCCAGAGAGGACCAAAGATGGGCCGAAAGCAAGGGCGGACTTGAAATCAATGGGCATCAGGCAGGAGCTTCACGCTAATGATGATGATGATGATGATGATGATGATGATGATGATGATGATGATGAGGTGAAGCAGGACACAGAAAGTCGTCGCAAAGGCAAAAAGGCCAAGAAGACCGGAAATGACTACCCTCCCGCGTGCTTCACTCTAAGTCAGGAGGAGATCGAGCAGTTTTTCACCTGCCTCCTAGGAGTAAAACTTCCTTACGGTTACGCGGGGAAGATAAGCAGATACCTAGACCCAGAGAAGCAGAAGTTCAGTGGGATGAAGTCTCACGACTGTCACGTGCTGATGACGCAGATACTTCCAGTTGCAATCCGTGGGATCATGGACGCGCACGTCCGTGAAACGCTATTTGGCCTATGCAACTTTTTCGACGTCATCTCTAGGAAGTCGATTGGCATGAGGCAACTCAGAAGGCTACAGGAAGAGATCGTGGTGATACTATGCGAGCTTGAGATGTACTTCCCGCCCGCATTCTTCGACGTTATGGTGCATCTGCTGGTCCATATAGTGGAGGATATCATCCAACTCGGGCCGACATTCCTGCACAGCATGATGCCGTTCGAAAGGATGAATGGTGTCATCAAAGGATACGTTCGCAACATGTCACGTCCAGAGGGAAGTATAGCCAGGGGCTTTCTGACCGAAGAGTGCATCTCCTACTGCACGAATTATCTAGGCATCGAGAACCCCGTTGGTCTGCCCGTCAACAGGCACCTCGGCAGGCTCGCTGGATGGGGTCACCGTGAGGGTCGCCGCGAAATGCATGTCGACTTAGAGGGTCGACTCGCCGACTTTGAAAGAGCAAACCTAGTCGCGCTACAACACATAGACGTGGTCGATCCTTGGGTGGTAGAGCACAAAACCTTTATTAAGAAGACGTACAATGACTGGGGCCAACAGAGGACGGACGGAGATATAATCAAAGAGCACAACTCATGTTTCACGCGTTGGTTCAAGCAGAAGCTTCTGTCGTACCCTTTACATGAGGATTCTTCCGCGGAAGAACAACTCATATTCGCCTTGTCATAGGGCGCTGAGCACAACCTGATGACCTATGAGGCGTACGATATCAACGGCTACACATTCTACACTGAGGCCAAGGACATGAAGGGCGATGGTTATCAGAACTCCAGGGTAACGATGGAATCCTACACCGGTAACGACAAGGACAGATACTACGGAAGGATCGAGGAGATCTGGGAGCTGAGCTACGCTGGAGAAGAGGTCCCGATGTTCCGTGTCAGATGGGCGAAGAGCGTCCTAAAAGAAGACCGGTATTTCATCACCATGGTTATACCCGAAGCCAAATCCAAGACTGCGGGCGCAAACGTCACCGCGAAAAATGAGCCATGGGTACTGGCTTCCCAAGTGGACCGATGCTTCTTCATTACTGACCCGTCAAAGCCCAGTCGTGTTGTCATGAGGAGAGGCAAAGGAAGATCATCGGAATGGATGGAGTAGCCAATGAGCAAGACTTCGACAAGTACGGTGACCCGAGGATCGAACATGACGACGATGATGAAGTAGCAGCCAAGTTGGTTGATCAAAGTTATGATCTGACGAAACCCAAGTTGTGCACTTGCACACAACTTGGTTGTAATTCCTATCGATGAGTTACTTGATTGTTTTGATATGGTATAATTTTGCATGCTAGAGGATGTTCGCGTGCATGACAAGGCTATAGGCATGCCGCATGCACCAGCCGTTATAGCTCAATTTGGTTCAGCTAGCTGTATCTAGGATTATCCATGCAATGAGTGGTCAAAACCAAGAAACTAAGAAAAACTGCACTTGCCAAACATCTCTATAGTTTTGCTAAAACTGAGAAAAACTGCAGTTTTTAGAAACCAAAGTATTCATTGCCCACACATTGGAATACCGAGGTTTTCAATTACCATGGTTTTGGAAAAACCGTGTTGCCAAACCAGGCCTTAGCAGTTAAGTCTTAATCTGGTTTGCATTCATTTGCAATTACACTTGTTTTTGCCTCCACTTGATGGAGCCGACAGTTTCCGTTTACCTGAAACGAGTCTTCTTGTTTTGCGGTGCTCATTTTTTTCTAAGTGCACTGCAGTACTTGTTCCTTTGTGCACCATAAGTAAAACTAGCTAATTTTATGAAAATGTATCATGTCACTATCCGTGACTCTCTCTTTTTATGTCCACATTCTGTTGGTGGCTCGGTTAACTCCTAGGGTTTTAGCAGTTATGTATAAAAACATTCTGATCCAGTATTGCTTGTAGTGGTTTGTCCAAAATGTTGAATGATACTGCTTGGAGATGCATATATTGTTTCACCTCTTCACATGCCAATGTATTTTCCATGTTGTGATGGAGGCCTTTTTTGCCTTGTCCACCCGAGAGGCCCTTGAGTTTGGTGGAATGTCGATTAACTTCCGTTCCAGCAAATTCGAGTACTCCATATGTCCTATTTTCAGCAAAGGTCATGCTGAAATTTTCCGTGAATTTTAGCATGACTTTGCTAAAAATAGGACATATGGGGTACTTGTGACTAATGATGAAAGCTTAGGCTTTTAGGGTGCCTCGGCGTCGAAAAACCCTCAATGATAAAAGCTTAGCTTTTAGGATGCCTCAGTGTTGACAAACCCTAAACAATAACCAACTTTTTGACCAAACTTTGTTCCTATTTAGAGAGAAACATGGCCAACAACGATGAGGCCGGGGGTTCGGGCGGGAAGGCATTCTGGGAGCTGTCCCAGGAGATGGAGGACCAACCTCAGTTGTATGAGGACGCCACCTTCCCCACCGATCCTGAGACCACTGATGGTACCGCCGAGGATGACCCCACTGATGCCACCACTGATGGTGCCGCCGAGGATGCCACCACTGATGATGGCGGCGCACGCACAAATGGCAGCCAACCGAAGAGGCAACGGAAGGACCGGCGCCCGATCGTGCTCCTCACCCTCAAGGAGGAAGTTACTGAAGTGGACTCCAACGGGAATCCAACAGCGCCCGAACGAATAGTCAAGGGGTACTCGCTTCAGCTCGGGTGCATTCTCCGGAGCACCGTCTCGATCAACACCGAGAACCTGAGGCATCCTGACCGAGGGAATTTGCGCAACCTCCTCTTCACGAAGCTGCATGAACGATACAAGTTCCCCGCTGAATTTGCAAACACAAGCCTCAAAGGGAATAAAGTGAACAATGCTGCCCTCATGAAGATGAGCAAGGCCCTGTCTACTTGGAAAAGCAATGTGAAGAGAATGATCGAGAAAGATGAGAGTTATGAGAAGATCAAGGAGAAAAATCCTTCGATCACCGAAGATGACTACAACGACTTCAAGATCAATTGCTCGAGCACCGCAAACTCCCAATCAAGTCAGTGGGGGAAAGAAATGCGGGAGCTGAACATAGGGGAACACACACTCGGTCCCGGCCGTTACAGAGTGGCGGAGCCTATATGGGACAAGGAGGAGGCGGACCGTGCCGAGCAAGGCCTACCGCCCCTCTTTGATAAATACGGTGACAAGCAGACCAGGAACTTTGTCAGGGCCCGGTACAAGAAGGACCCAAAAACAAAGGAGCTTACCATGGATCCGAAGACCAGGAAGCTTGAGCTTGTTCTGGTAAGGAATACACCCCCGCGTAATTAGCTCCATATGGTTGCATTCTAATTAATGAAGCCAAATTTCTAAATGGTTCACATTCCTTCCGCAGGCGACTGAAAGCAGTAGCGCGGGGTCGACTAAGAGCAACCCTTGGGACACCACTCTAAATAGGGCGTTGAATGTAATGAAGAACAAGGATAAGCTCAGTAAGCCGACGTCAGCTGGTCGTGTGGCCGGCAAAGGCTTGTCGACAAAATGGGGGTCATACTATACCGCTGGTGTGCGGAAGGAGAAAAAGACCAGCTCGGAAAGCCAGGCGCGCGAGGTTCAAGAACTCAAGGCACAGGTGGCGCGGATTCCGGAGATTGTCCAAGAGCAAGTGGAACAACGACTCGGAGCGACGATCACCGCCATTGTGCCTACCTTGATCTCGGGGTTGAGTGCGTGGATTGCGGGCAGCCCCTCGATTCCTAGCTTCACGGCCAGCAACTCGCAGAATGCAATGGCGGGGCCATTGGTGTCTCCGGAGGAGGCGGCATTGGTGTCTCTGACGCCGGCACGGGAGCTTAATGCACCCGGGTGTACGCCGGCCGGCACCTCTGCAGCAAGCGGCCTCTCCGTCAACTGCACGCCCGCCGTTGGCGGTGCCTCGACATTAGCCGAGCTCAACGCCATCATCATGGTAACTAATTAAGCCTCTCTCGGCCGAGGACTTCATCTCCTTGCCTTTGACTGGGCATCCCTGACGCCCTACATGTTTTCGCAGGGCGCCGCCGACGTTCCGTGCACTCTCCTGCGCTTCGTGAACAATGAGTTGGTCGATGTCGCCAAGGGCAAAATCTTTCAACCGGGCAACCCCTTGTTCCACGGTACCCAGATGCCACCCAACTTGTTTAGGGTTCAACTGGTTCGGGTGCTGCCAGGCTGCGACGAGTTGTTACCTTCGATTCGACCCGTCGGGGCCGACGATGATGACGTGATGACCCTCAGCGCCTGCCTGAGCTGGCCCCTGCTTTGGCCGAAGAGCCAGATTCGTTTAGGGGCGGGGGACACCACCCCAAAGACAATACCGCCAGTCGTGCCGGCGCCAAGTCGGCCCCATGGAAAGACCGCTGCAACGGTGCCGGACATCCCTATGCCACTGGATCCAAACATGCATATGGCACAGGATCAGAACGACGACGACAACGACACATTTGGCAACGTCGATCAGTACTTTGCCGAACATGGGTACAATGGCGACTTCATGGGGCCTCCTTCTCAAGAACCCAACCCAACAAAAGACGTGCGCGATCTAGCTGGTACCACGGAGAAGCCAAGTTGAAATAGGCGTCGTCTGGCGTTCAGCTCTCAGGAGACGCCTCCAGCTGCCGACTTCACCGAGCCTCAGATAGGCGAGGTGCTAAATATTATTAGCCCAAACACACTCAAGAAGGTGGTCTGTGAGCAGAACTCGGTCCCATTACAGCAGAAGAAGAAGGCACGCAAAAGAAAGACTAACAAGGGTGCGAGCCAGCCGGCACCGAGTACGATCTGTGCTCAGGACGGGCCACCTTCACCTAAGGATATCTCGAGGAGGGTGCATGTGGCGGGTAGGGCGATGCTGCCGACAAATATGCTCAATGCTGCAACCGGTGCTATGTGGAGTCTGCATGACAGTGTTCTTTCTTTGGAGAAGCGGCGTCTCAGAGAGAAGGATGTGGCATACCCGGTTTTCACGGCCAAAGTGCCAGAGGGCAAGGGCTTTGTGGATAACTCCATCGGGGGTACGATCGTCGTACGGTTTGATGACATCCACGCTATGTTGAACCTTCATCCGCTGCACTACACCTTCGTTCGGCTATTTTCGCTGAGTATGGAGATGCGGATCATTCGCAACAAGACACCGGACATCGTGATAGTTGACCCCTTCTACATGCATGCCAAGATCTTGGGTAGCGCTGGGGACCGGCAAGTCGCGAGTTCTTACCTCGAAGGCGTCATTCTGGCAAACCAAGATAAGGATAACTTCCTCGTGCCTTACTTTCCCGAGTAAGTCCTCCCCTCAACCGGCCCGTAACATATGAATTCTTAGATTTCAATCGTTTTTCTTTTAACATTCCGTGTTTTCTGCAGTGACACACATTGCACGCTCATCCTCCTAAGCCCCAAATATTCCATGGCCACGTATTTCGACCCGGACCGTCAGTCGAACGTAGACTACACAAATGTCAAGAAGGTTCTTGACGATGTTCTCCCCGGCTACGCCAAATCTGGAGGCACCTTCACCAGGCCTATTCGTAAGTACGGCAAGCACGTGTTCTCCCACAATACGATGTTCTGCTGCGTCAAGCAGCCGCCTGGCGGTCAGAAGGGTGCCTACTACGCCATCCATCACATGCGGGCGATCGTACGGGACCATCATCAACTTCTGCTACCGAGTAAACTCAAAGATTAGGCCGTGAGCGTGTCGGCAATCCAGGACGCGGACATCAGACAAGAATTCTTTCGCATCCAGTCGGAGTTTGCGGAAATCATCCATCAAGATGTCCTTCGTACCTCGGGGCAGTTCTACCTCAGAAATCAACCGTCCAACAGTGACATCGACACAATGCTACAAATGCAGGCTGACAACGCCCGTTATTTCATGACTCCCACGATAGACGGCGGCTTCATCCACGCTCCGGTCCCTTGAGTCGAGTCGAAAGCAGTGATGCTGTGTCTAGTTCTGAAACATTGATTGGCTCATGTTGTAATTAAACTTTATTGAACTTGTAGTATGTCTCTTTGGTTTCGAGAGTCGTTCAACTTAGATGTAATCGATGATATTAATGTCTTGCTTTTCTCTTCCGATCGTTCTATTGCATACTTATATATTGCTTATGTATTGTCTGTGAATTGGTACTAACGTTTCGTTTGGCTAGTGCATAGCGATGCCGTCGTATGTCATGTACAAGGGTAAGGTTCCCGGAGTCTACGACGACTGGGAGGAGTGTCGGAGACAGGTTCACCGATTCAGCGGTAATAGTTACAAAGGGTACACCACTAGGGCCGAGGCCGAATCTAGATACGCCCGCTATCTAGCAGGAGAGGGGAGGGAGCGTTGGAGGAACCGGATGAAGACGAGTTTCATCGTGATGATGCTCATCGTGATGACCGCAGCTTTCTTCTATGTGATGGTAGTTTGGATGATCGATATTGACTTGTAATGTGAAGACAAACTCGCTACTCGCGGTCTCGAGACTTGTAATATAATGTTCTATCTTTGTTCGGTCTTTTCAATTCGGAGACTAATATGATGAATTGTATTCGGAGACTAATATGATGAATTGTATTCAGAGACTAATCTTCTATTGTATTCGATGAATCTGTTGTTGATGTGTGCTGTCTATATTTTGTCCAATTATACATTTTGTCACCTATGCAAAAAACAGAAAATAAAAAAATAAAAAAAACCTAATATTCATACTAATGGCGCATCACATCACAGTGCGCCATTAGTATGACAAAGTATACTAATGGCGCATCATTAAACAGTGCGCCATTAGTATGCCGAAGTTACTAATGGCGCATCTTGTTGTTGTGCGCCATTAGTATGCCAGATCACCTGGGTATACATGGCCCCCTGGGAGGCATACTAATGGCGCACTTCTGTATACACTAATGGCGCATCAGGGGTGCGCCATTAGTATACCAGATACTAATGGCGCACCAGTGGTGCGCCATTAGTAAAATATACTAATGGCGTGGCACTAATGGCGCACCACTAATGCGCCATTAATGGCCAAATTAGGTGCGCCATTAGTAGGCCTTTTCCTAGTAGTGACAATATGGACACACAGATGCACCATCACATCAAAGAACGCGGGCGGGAAGTACATCTCAAGCTCATTCAGTATCACAACGATCTCTTCCTGTAGCCTTCGGAGCTGCTTCACACTGATCGACTTTCGAGAGATGACGTCAAAAAAGTTGCAGAGGCCAATAAGTGTGTGACGGACGTGCTTGTCCATTATCCCTCTAAGGGAAACAGGTAGTATCTACGTGATCATCACATGACAGTCATGAGACTTCATCCCACTGAACCTTTTCTTGTCCGTGTCTAGATATCTGCTTATCTTGCCATAGTAACCAGAACTAACTTTGACTCCAGTAAGGCACTTAAAGAATTGATTGATCTCAGCCTGACTTAAGGTGAAGCAAGAAGGGGGGCAATAATCCTCTTTCTTTATTTTCTTGCCCTTCTTCTCCCGTGCCTCTGTCTCCGTCTCTGTCTCGTCTAACATTTTACGGGGTGGCATGTGCAGATCTTCCCTGATTTTCAAATCTTGCAAGTCTTTTCTTGCCTTCGGCCCATCCTTGGTCTTGTCCGGCATGTTCATCAGTGTTGCGAGCAAGCTCTCAAGGACATTCTTACAGATATGCATTTGATCACGACAATGAGGTGTATCGAGTTTGTGCCAGTACTCCAAGTCCCAGAACATAGACCTCGTCTTCCATACCTTCAGCAGCGGCTCCGACGCCTTTCTCATCGTCTTTCCAGGCACGGGGCACTCCTTCCAGTTTTTCAACAGCTCATCAATTTCGGCACCGCTCCGCTTACGTGGAGGTCCTCGATGCTCAGCGTGACCATTGAATAGATCTCCACGGTTTCTCCACGGGTCGTCCTGTTCAAGCCATCTTCGATGCCCCATGTACACGATTTTCCCAGACCCGCCATCTTTCCTTGACGTTAGCTGCCGAGACATTGTATCATCCATGCACCGCGTGCATCCGCAATATCCATGGCACACCTGGCCTGCCACATATCCGTAACCGAGATAGTCCTGCACTGTCATGATCAGCACGGCTCTCATGTTGAAATACTCACCTTTGCTAGCATCCCATGTCTTGGCCAGTGTTTTCCATAATGTGTCTAACTCCTCTTAAAGTAGCCCCAGATACAAATTAATATTATTTCCTGGTTATTTCGGCCCTTGAATAAGCATGCTCATGTGAATGTACCTCGATTTAATGCACAACCAGGGGGGATGTTGTACATCCATACAAACACGGGCCATGTGCTATGGTTGGTGTTCTGGTTGCCAAACGGATTCATGCCATCGGTACACGCGCCGAGCACGATGTTCCCTGCATCACATTCAAAATACCGATAGAAGCTGTTCAACACTCTCCATTGGCTTCCATCCTTCACGTGTCTCAGCTTCGGATCATCTCCATCGTCGGGCTTCTTCCTCTCCGCGTGCCAGCGCATTAGCTTTGCTTCCTTGGGATCTAAAAAATACCTTTGGAGACGGGGAGTGATCGGTAAGTACCATACAACTTTCTGGGGACATTTCTTCCCAGCCTTCTTGTATCGAGAAGCATTGCACACCGGACAGCTTGTTTTTTCCGTGTGCTTCTTCCGATAAATTATGCAATCGTTGATGCATGCATGGTATCTAACGTGTGGCAGATCAGGAGGGCACACGATCTTCTTGGCCTCATCAACACTAGTAGGACATATATTACCCGCGGGAAGAACATCCTTTAGGTACTTGAGATGCTCATCGATGCTAGTGTCGGTCCATTTGTTTTTAGCCTTCGTCTTCAGGAGTTGGAGCATGAAACTCAAGCGGGTCACCTCAGGATTGCAACCATCATACAATGGAGTGTTCGATTCTACCACCAGTTGCTCCAGCTTAGCCTCCTCTCTAGAAGCAGCTCTCTCAGTACTCGTCTCCTTGTGAAGCAATGCTTGAACATGAGGGTCCCGCACGATTGAACTTAGTACCGACGAACTCTGCTGCGTGGAGTCCATGTCGTTCTCTCCGCCGCCATGTCCGGCCCCTTCTCCTCCGCCATGTCCGACCCCTTCTCCGCCGCCATGTCCGGCCTCTTCCCCACCGCCATTATTGATCATCTCTTCATCTTGCCCCGTGTCATCATTGCCTGCCCCGTCGGCATCCTCAACATTGTCATCCTCATCTTCAGTTATCCATCGAGTATAGCCATCCATGAAACCAGTCATGAGCAGGTGCGCTTCGACACGACCATCGTCATAGGGGTCGAGCCAAACTATTCCTTTGCATTTTCGACACGGACATAAAACCTCTGTCAGGTTATTTTCTTTCATGTCCTGCACTGCTGAACGCAACCACCTGTCCACCATCGTTCCACTGACCATCATGAACGTCTGCACGATAATAATAAAACAAATTGATTATAAAAATGCGTGCATGCATCAAAGTCATAAAAAAATTAGACATGACCTTCCCTAAAAATAGGACATATATGGATCTAGAGTTTGCTCGGAATTCGCCGAAACGGAAATAAATCGACATTTCAGCAAAACATAGGCAACTCAAAAGCACAATTTGGCGTCAACTCATGCCACACACACAATTTCCACAAACATATCACACACACATAAACATATTTCCATTTTGCAAAAGCATGAAATTTTCATCACCTCTATCTCGAGATCGAGCACACGGTGGAGATGATGTTGTAGGGAGATCAAAAGTGCACAAAGCTCTTCTTGACAAAGATACATCTAGTTAGGGGGCAAATAGGTCACTTAACTAAATCCTACATCCATTTTCAAAAAAACTAAATCCTACATCTACCTAGCTACCTAATTTGGGAGGAGACAACTTCAACTAGTGGAGGGGAAGGAAAAAGAGAAAGGAGATGCATTAATGGAGGTGGTGTAGTTAGGTAGGAGTAATGAAGAGAGAGAAAGGTAGATAGAAGAGAGAGAGTAATGGGGGAGAAGTATTGAGGAAGAAGAAGAGTGAGAGTGGGAGCATGTGGGAGGTAGGGGAAAGGGAAGAGAGGAGGGGGATGGGGGACGGGTGGGGAAAAGGTGGTGGGTTGGTGCGGATTAGCAGTAGCGCGGGAGTTAAAACGCGCTGCTGCTAAGGAAGTAGCAGCAACGCGCTTTGGGCAACGACGCTACTGCTAACCGGGACCAAAAAGTGTGCCAATTTGAAATTTAGCAGCAGCGACCTCAGAAAAAGCGCGCTATTACTACATCCATAGTAGTAGCGTGGCTTGCGGCGCCGCGCTGCTGCTAAATGGAGTTTGGTGGACACCGCCGGTCGATATTTGTAGCAGCGCGGTTTACACCGACCGCGCTACTGCTAAAAACTTGTCAGTAGTGAGTTTCCCGCACACGCGCTACTACTAATTAGCAGGAGCGCTCCTTTTTGAGCTGCGTTGCTGCTAAGATTATGTGTATAGGCTTTTCCCTAGTAGTGATAGGAGACATTGGATCACCTTGTCTCAGGCCCTTTGTACTACATTTTTTTATTCAGCCAGAAAGAGTCGAACACGGTGGGCATGAGTCAAGTCAATGCATACTTTTCTATGCGGTAGGTGGGCATCTCATTGGGTTGGTGTATATCCAGCTGAGGCTAGCAGGAAGTGGTTCCTTCTCAGAAGCTTCATCCCCATTTCTCTGCTCTCTTCACAATTGCTAGAGAGATCCCTCAAGAGTCCGATCTTCACAAGGTATGTTCTTTCAAATTGGAAGGTGATTGTTTTCAGATGCTGTTACAACAACCATGTCTATGGATAGGAGTGTTTTTTTCATGTTATTACTAGTCACCGCTTCTTTTACCGTAGTGTGTTTACCTTTGCGTGGTTGCGCGCGGTTTTGATGCAGTGGCCGAAATTTGAACTCTTCTGTGTTTGCATCATCCAGATACATGGCACCGAATCAATAAAAGCTTCTATTCCAGAGAAAAACATGTTTATTACTTGGTCGACAGACTACCCATGCATGTTTAGTCTTGTGTATTGTTAATCTGTCTTTGCTGTGTCTTGCAAAAAACAAAAAAACAAGAAACTGTTTTGCTCTGGTAATGGAGAACTTGTAGCAACCCATAGCTTGTATGAATCTGTTTTTGCTCTGGTAAATTAGAACTCACATCAACGCTTCTTAAATCATCAGAAATGGCTACTAGCGCTAGCGGAGGTAGAACTGAAGAGGACAAGCCGAGCATTTTGAGCACATTACCCAAGCATCTGCCATTAGACTTTCTGAAGAGTATCACAGATCAGTTCTCAGAGAAGCATGTAATTGGTAAAGGCGCTTTTGGAACTGTTTATAAGGTATGGTTGTGCTTTAACAGTTTTCATCTTTTCAGAAGTTGCTGAAAATGTTGCTGATAGAGTCTGAGGTTGAGCAGGGAACAACGCCAGATGGGGAAACCATTGCTGTGAAGAAACTTGCCGAAAACTCGCCCCTTCCACGAGATAAAGCATTTAATAATGAGGTTCAAAATATTATGGCTCTCCATCATGAAAATGTTGTAAAGTTGGTTGGTTGCTGTCATGAAAGTCAAAAGAAAGTGGTGCAGAACAATGGAAGGTATATTGTTGCTGACATTGTTGAAAGTGTACTCTGCTATGAATATTTACCAGGGGGAAGCCTTAAGAATAATCTTTTTGGTATGTCATACTACCCGATTCAAATTGCATCAATGTTCAGGATTCTAATAAGCTATTGTACACTATTAATTGGAGTTTGGCCATCAATCTTTGTCAGACCATGTTCAGGTTTAAATGTTATACAATGACAATATAGGTACAATAGTTGACATGATCAAAAGAAGTTGCAATTGTACATAAAAAATTGTCTTCTGTGATCAATATTTTTTCTATTAGGATGCTAACAAATAAATGATATTCAAGTCATTATCTTGGAGTGCTTCAGTAATCCTGTGCGTCACTTCTTCAGGAGATACCAAAATGGACTGGGACACACGATTCAACATAATTAAGGGGATCTGCGAGGGTTTACTCTTTGTACACAGCATTCCTATTGTCCATATGGATCTTAAGCCCAAAAATATACTGCTGGATAGTAACATGGTACCGAAAATAGCGGATTTTGGTCTCTCGCGACTCTTTGGTCAAGAACAAACACGGATGAACACACAAAATGTAGTGGGGTCATGGTAAGTCCATTATGAGGTGTGATAAATTTGTGATTCTTTATTATGATTCAAATTGCATCCTAACCTCTTTGGTAGTACTTATTGTTAATGTTAATGATATGCAGTGGATACATTGCTCCAGAATATGTATACAGAGGTGAAATCTCCACAAAGTCAGACATATACAGTTTAGGCGTACTAATCTTGGAGACCACCACAAGAGAGGAGAATTGCCGCGGGAACAAACCATCTGCAGAACAATTTATTAAAAAGGTAACTGGAAATTTTCTTAATAATTTGGACACTAAACTTTAGAGGCTGATATTAGAAATGATCTTTTGTGGTATATCTTGAGGGGTTATAATTCCAATCCTGTTCATAGGTACATGAAAATTGGACAGGGCAGCACATCGTATCAGAGTACCCATCATTAAAAGCAGATAGCCTCCGACAAATAAAAAAATGCATCAAAATTGGACTACAATGTGTTGAGACTAATCGGCAGAGGAGACCTTCCATAGAAGAAATAACCAACCAGCTCAATGGACGACATTCTAGTTGAGCTACAAGGTCATGCTGGTATGAAATTGACTATCCCCATGCCATCCTAATGGTGGCTTCAGTTTATCAAATTTAGCCATGCAAATGAATGAATACATGTTTCTCTCATATGTTGCCCAGAAACGAGAGGGTTAAGATATATATTTTTTGGATTAATTTGAATTGCTTACCACATATGTCACGAGGGTTAAGATATTTGTAACCCTTATCTGCAGAATCACATATCCTTAGTTGGGCACCATTTATTTTTTGCCGATCGTGCATGGTTGCTTAAGTTTTTTTGCTGTTTTTACACTATTAACCTGGCATCTGTAGAACCATGTAGTTGTCCTACATTTCAGCTGGTCGTAACCTATAGTGTATGGAATCTCAGATCTCCAGTCTCCATGAGAGTGAAATTTGGGAATTCTTGACATGTGCAAGGAAAGGACATGTTCTACTTACTGCCAAAGTTGAAACAAGTTGCTATGATATGTACCTCACTATTGTGGAACCTGTTAACCTCCATTTCTTGTGAAGATAGATACTCCATGTATATTTCCTTTGCAATGGAGTTCCTTATACTTCAGATACAATGAGGACGCCTGGTCATGTTTAGTCTTAAATAAGAATTTTATTTCCCCGCTGTAGATTTTAAGATCAGTATATGCGCCAATTTTTTAGGAGTTTGTTTAGCTCCAAACATAATAAATGGTCACATTTAATTTGCGAAAAGGTGCTTGACATTTCTTCAAAAAAAGGAGGGTATACCCTAGGGCTCTGCGTCAATTGTACACACATAGGCATCATTAAGAAGCTTTGGGGTACAAAGTGAAGTCATACAAGCCAGATAAGAGGGCTACATGATGCTCTCAAGGACCACTAAATCTAACATGGTGAACGTGTTTGAGAAATTTCTCTATAGACACATCGGATAATTGGTGGGGGGACAACACATGAGTGACTTTGATGGTGGTGCTACGTGCACCCGGTCTCGAGCTTTAGGTGAAAGCTTAGATTTGACTTGAGTTGGTTATACCTGACAATGATAATGTTTACTTATGTCATTACCTTCTTGAAGTCATTGCTTGAATATGCTCTGAATGACTGTTCAAGGTGAAATACTTGATTCTGACCTTGGTGGTTAGATCCGGTGACACCAACGTCGAGCCGCTCCCTTACTGAAGGCTTTCTTGCTGGAAAACATCGTCATCCATGTGGTGTCATGAAATGATTGGTGTCGAATATATACATTGGATGAAAATGTAAAATGCCAATTTAATGAACACTAGTGGAAATACTCTCATGGCTGTTTTGAAACCCCTCTTTTCATTTCGTTTTATTAAAACGGAAAGAAATAATTTTCTTGATATGATTTCATTTGGTTGAAATGGATTTACGAAAGCTTCATGCTTTGGCGCTGACAACGACGATGCTAGTGGGTTTCTTTCTCCTCTTAAAGACGTTGTTATGGTACTCCTCAGTGTTAGGGCTTCGGGAGAAGCCCTTGTCCATTGTGGACTCGGCAGTGATGATGTGTTGCTCGGTTCTCCCTCTTGAGGCCGTTGTCATGGAGCGCAGGTGTACTAGGACGTATTGTAGCATTGTATTCCGATCTTTCTGTATTCTATTTATGCATCATAGTCGTGTGCGGTCTACATGATCCATTTATCCTAGGTTGTGCTTTCTAAGAGGGTTCCTTATCAACTTGTACCGTTCCACTATTTACTTTGGTTTGGTTTGTTCTTTATCTATAAACCGGGGAGAGATCCTATTTAAAAAATGGATTATGAATTGAAATGGTTTCGATGTCATCCTTTTTTAGTGTTGATTTCAGGAGACTTAGAGCAACTCCAACATTTCCCATTAAAAACTTCATGTAAAACCGGTTTTACACGATGTTTGTAGGGAAGTTTCCTGTCATAAGCTTCTCCCCATAATCTTAATTCTTATATTTTTCATTAAACATTAATAGGAGTGACACATGCATATATCTAATATTATCATAATAACTCAAATAATGATACATAGAACTCTCATACTTGATAATAATTTCAAAGCAAAATTGTTTGAAATTTGGTTTGACATTCAAGTTCAAATTTAAACATAACTAATGGTCCAAAACATTGGAAATAAAACATAGTACGAAGTTTATTGACCATGAAGCACCCACAAATGCTCAACTAGATCATGACAATATTATCATGACCGGAGCGATCTTCTATCCGTCAATGCATTTCGAGAAAATTTCTGCAATCGTCATTCATCCATCTGTGGCTGAACTGGTAGTATGTAAATTTTGATTCCCTCCTTCTCATAGAGATAGTATGGCGGTTATTCCCTCTCATCCTCTATGATCATGTTATGCAGCCACACACGTGATCATGATGTGCCACAAGTCCTTTTCATGCCAAAAGCGTGAAGGACCACGAACAATGGCAAACTGAGCTTGCAAAACCCCAGATAGTAGCTGCTACCTCTTGAGAACTGTGTTGGTTTTCCCTTGAAGAGGAAAGGGTGATGCATTAAAGTAGCATAAGTATTTCCCTCAGTTTTTGAGAACCAAGGTATTAATCTAGTAGGAGACCACGCTCGAGTCCTACGCACCTACACAAACAAATAAGAACCTCGCAACCAACGCGATAAATGGGTTGTCAATCCCTTCATGGTCACTTACGAGAGTGAGATCCGATAGAGATGATAGGATAATATTTTTGGTATTTTTATGGTAAAGAGTAAAAGTAAAGAAAGCAAAATAAACAGTGACAGAAATAGCTAGTTGACTGGAGATTAATATGATGGAAAATAGACCCGGGGGCCATAGGTTTCACTAGTGGCTTCATTCAAGATAGCATAAGTATTACGGTGGGTAAACGTATTACTGTCGAGCAATTGATAGAATTGAGCATAGTTTGAGAATATCTAGGTATGATCATGTATATCGGCATCACGTCCGTGACAAATAGACCGACTCCTGCCTGCATCTACTACTATTACTCCACACATCAACCGCTATCCAGCATGCATCTAGAGTATTAAGTTCATAAGAACAAAGTAACGCTTTAATCAAGATGACATGATGTAGAGGGATAAACTCATGCAATATGATATAAACCCCATCTTTTTATCCTCGATGGAAACAATACAATACATGTTGTTTCCCCTACTGTCACTGGGATCGAGCACCGCAAGATTGAACTCAAAGCTAAGCACTTCTCCCATTGCAAGAAAGATCAATCTAGTAGGCCAAACCAAACTGATAATTCGAAGAGACTCGCAAAGATAACCAATCATACATAAAAGAATTCAGAGGAGATTCAAATATTGTTCCTAGATAATCTTGATCATAAAACCACAATTCATCGGATCTCGACAAACGCACCAGAAAAAGAAGAGTTACATCAAATAGATCTCCAAGAGAATCGAGGAGAACTTTGTATTGAGATCCAAAGAGAGAGAAGAAGCCATCTAGCTAATAACTATGGACCTGAAGGTTTGACGTAAACTACTCACACATCATCGGAGAGGCTATGGTGTTGATGTAGAAGCCCTCTGCGATAGTGAGAATTTTGGGTTAAGTGGACATAGCAGCAGCGCGTTTGGACAAAACGCGCTGCTACTACCTTCAGTAGCTGTAGCGGTTTATACGAAATGCGCTACTACTACCTTCAGTAGCTGTAGTGGTTTATACGAAATGCGCTACTACTACTGCCAGTTTTCCTTTTTCTTTTCCTTTATTTTCTCCCACTTTTATTTCCCGAGAGCATTGAACGAAGGGAGGGCGATTTATATTGCATCATTTGACGGTTAAATATGTATGCAAAATAGGAACATATATATTACATCATTGGACCCATGCAAAATAATGGCTAAGTGTGTATACAAAATAGGAACATATATATATATATATATATATATATATATATATATATATATATATATATATTACATCATTTGACCGATAACATATGGTTCCTCAGCGCTGACGTTTTCGTTTTTGAGTCAGCTTCTTTCCCTTCTTGTTCGTCAAAGAATAATTGAGCCCCTCATTGTGACTTTGCCTTTTCCATGGAGTATGATTTTTCTTAGGTAATGTAGTATTGATTCTTCTTTTGACGTATACTTCATCATCATCATCATCTTCCCTCATTGGGTTGCCGTACTAATCATAGTCTTCCTCGTTGGCGACTCCATCCATTCCAATGATGTTCCTTTTGCCTCTCCTCACGACGACACGACTGGAATTGCATGTGTCGGTTATGAAGAAGCATTGTGTCACGTGCTTGTACCCATGGCTCGTTTTTTGCGATAGCGTTCATGGTAGCGCTCTTGGCGTCGGGTATACTCATGGTAGTGAAAATCCGGTTTTCTCTTTCAACATTCTTTGCCCATCTGACACAGAACATCGTCGTCTTGTGCAGTCCAGAGTAGTCAAGCTCCCAGATCTCCTCGACACTTCCATAAAATCGTTCAGTTGCGCCGTTGTCGCTGCCGGTCATGCATTCCATCGTCACCCCTGAGTTCTGATCATCACTATCCATATCTTTGGCCTCCGTGTAGAACGTGTATCCATTGATATCATATGCCTGATAGGTTACGAGGTTGGGCGAGGGGCCATGTGCTAAGGCGTATATGAGCAACCCGTCCTTAGAGCCCTCCTCCGGAGGATCAGGAATAATATGCTCTTTGAACCAATGCAGGAAAGTGGAGTTGTGCTCTCTAGTAACTTCGGCGTCCATCCTTCATACCCCCCGGTCACGATACTTCTTTGCGATAATTTCTTTGTGCAGTGCCACGAAAGGATCTACCTCGTCTAGGTGTTGTAGCACTACCAAGTTTGCTCTGTCAAAGTCGCTGTGTCGATCTGAGTATGCCACGTGCAGTTCCCTGCGACCATTGCAGTGACCTTCTCCTTTGAGCCTCCCATCGTGCTTGTTAACGGGCAAACCAACACTAACACCAGGCGGCTGGTCTGCGCCATATAGAAAATTCTCACAGAAAGAGATGCACTCTTGTGTCACATAGCCCTGGACGATGCTTCCATCCGGATGGGACATGTTACGAACGAATCATTTGATGATCCCATTCATCCTCTCAAACGGCATCATGTTGTATAGTAACCGGAACTAACTTTGACTCCGGTAAGGCACTTAAAGAATTGATCGATCTCAGCCTGACTTAAGATGAAGCAAGAAGGGGGGAAATAATCCTCTTTCTTTATTTTCTTGCCCTTCTTCTCCCGTGCCTTTGTCTCCGTCTCTGTCTCGTCTAACATTTTACGGGGCAGCATGTGCAGATCTTCCCTGATTTTCAAATCTTGCAAGTCTTTTCTTGCCTTTGGCCCATCCTTGGTCTTATCCGGCATGTTCATCAGTGTTGCGAGCAAGCTCTCAAGGACATTCTTACAGATATGCATTTGATCAAGGCAATGAGGTGTATCGAGTTTGTGCCAGTACTCCAAGTCCCTGAACATAGACCTCATCTTCCATACCTTCAGCAGCGGCTTCGTCGCCTTTCTCATCGTCTTTCCCGGCGCGGGGCACTCCTTCCAGTTTTTCAACAGCTCATCGATTTCGGCACCGCTCCGCTTACATGGAGGTCCTCGATGCTCAGCATGACCATTGAATAGATCTCCATGGTTTCTCCACGGGTCATCCTATTCGAGCCATCTTCGATGCCCCATGTACACGATTTTCCCAGACCCGCCATCTTTCCTCGACGTTAGCTACTGAGACGTCGTATCATCCATCCACCGCGTGCATCCGCAATATCCATGGCACACCTGGCCTGCCACATATCCGTAACCGAGATAGTCCTGCACAGTCGTGATCAGCCCGGCTCTCATGTTGAAATACTCGCCTTTGCTGGCGTCCCATGTCTTGGATGGTGTTTTCCATAACGTGTCTAACTCCTCTTGAAGTAGCCCCAAATACAAATTAATATTATTTCCTGGTTGTTTCGGCCCTTAAATAAGAGGCTCATGTGAATGTACTTCGATTTCATGCACAACCAGGGGGAGGTTGTGCATCCATACAAACACGGGCCATGTGCTATGGTTGGTGTTCTGGTTGCCAAACGGATTCATGCCATCGGTACACGCGCCGAGCATGATGTTCCTTGCATAACATTCAAAATACCGATAGAAGCTGTTCAACGCTCTCCACTGGCTTCCATCCTTCACGTGTCTCAGCTTCGGATCATCTCCATCATCGGGCTTCTTCTTCTCCGCGTGCCAGCGCATTAACTTTGCTTCCTTGGGATCTACAAAATACCTCTGGAGACGAGGAGTGATCGGTAAGTACCATACACCTTTCTGGGGACATTTCTTCCCGGCCTTCTTGTATCGAGAAGCATTGCACGCCGGACAGCTTGTTTTTTCCGCGTGCTCCTAACAATAAATTATGCAATCGTTGATGCAAGCATGGTATCTAACGTGTGGCAGATCAATAGGGAACACGATCTTCTTGGCCTCATCAACACTAGTAGGACATAGATTACCCGCGGGAAGAACATCCTTTAGGTACTTGAGATGCTCATCGAGGCTAGTGTCGGTCCATTTGTTTTTAGCCTTCGTCTTCAGGAGTTGGAGCATGAAACTCAAGCGGGTCACCTCATGATTGCAACCATCATACAATGGAGTGTTTGAGTCTACCACCAGTTGCTCCAGCTTAGCCTCCTCTCTAGAAGCAGCTCTCTCAGTACTCGTCTCCTTGCGAAGCAATGCTTGAACATGAGGGTCCCACATGATTGAACTTAGTAGCGACGAACTCTGCTGCGTGGAGTCCATGTCGTTCTCTCCGCCGCCATGTCCGGCCCCTTCTCCTCCGCCATGTCTGGCCCCTTCTCCGCCGCCATGTCCGGCCTCTTCCCCGCTGCCATTATCGATCATCTCTTCGTCTTTCCCAGTGTCATCATTGCCTGCCCCGTCGGGATCCTCAACATCGTCATCCTCATCTTCAGTTATCCAACGAGTATAGCCATCCATGAAACCAGTCATGAGCAGGTGCGCTTCGACACGACCATCGTCATAGGGGTCGAGCCAAACTATTCCTTTGCATTTTCGACACGGACATAAAACCTCTGTCAGGTTATTTTCTTTCATGTCCTGCACTGCTGACCGCAACCACCTGTCCACCACCGTTCCACTGACCATCATGAACGTCTGCACGATAATAATAAAACAAATTGATTATAAAAATGCGTGCATGCATCAAAGTCATACAAAAATTCGACATGACCTTCCCTAAAAATAGGACATATATGGATCTAGAGTTTGCCCGTAATTCGCCGAAACAGAAATAAATTGACATTTCGGCAAAACATAGGCAACTCAAAAGCACAATTTGGCGTCAACTCATGCCACACACACAATTTCCACAAACATATCACACACACATAAACATATTTCCATTTTGCAAAAGCATGAAATTTTCATCACCTCTATCTCAAGATCGAGCACACGATGGAGATGATGTTGTAGGGAGATCAAAAGTGCACAAAGCTCTTCTTGACAAAGATACATCTAGTTAGGGGGCAAATAGGTCACTTAACTAAATCCTACATCTACCTAGCTACCTAATTTGGGAGGAGACAACTTCAACTAGTGGAGGGGAAGGAAAAAGAGAAAGGAGATGCATTAATGGAGGTGGTGTAGTTAGGTAGGAGTAATGAAGAGAGAGAAAGGTAGATAGAAGAGAGAGAGTAATGGGGGAGAAGTATTGAGGAAGAAGAAGATTGAGAGTGGGAGCATGTGGGAGGTAGGGGAAAGGGAAGAGAGGAGGGGGAGGGGGAGGGATGGGTGGGGAAAAGGTGGTGGGTTGGTGCGGATTAGCAGTAGTGCGGGAGTTAAAATGCGCTGCTGCTAAGGAAGTAGTAGCAGCGCGCTTTGGGCAACGTCGCTACTGCTAACCGGGACCAAAAAGTGTGCCAATTTGAAATTTAGCAGCAGTGACCTCAAAAAAAGCGCGCTACTACTACATCCATAGCAGTAGCGCGGCTCGCGGCACCGTGCTGCTGCTAAATGGAGTTTGGTGGACACCGTCGGTCGACATTTGTAGCAGCACAGTTTACACCGAGCGCGCTACTGCTAAAAACTTGTCAGTAGCGCGTTTCCCGCACACGCTCTACTACTAATTAGCAGCAACGCTACTTTTTGAGCCGCTGCTGCTAAGATTCTGTGTATAGGCTTTTCCCTAGTAATGGGGGTGCTATCTCCACCAAGAGGTAGCACTGTTTTATTTGAAGACCGTGTTTTTAGTCCACTAGATGTTGGCATCACCCGCTCCAATTCAAATGGCCGATAAACAGGAAACATAGTTGAATGTACCGACATTGTATGAGAGACAGATGCAATATATAGTGTCAAAAAAAGAGGGCATGAAATAGTTGACATGTATATTGTTTAACTAAAACAGATAGCATGACATAATTTCACATATATGATGAATAACTAAACAGGATCGCATGACATAATTCACCTACATGTTATCAAAGTAATCAGGATCGCATCATTTAATTCACATATGTGATTTATATGCTAAACAGAGGACATTCTATATGATTTTGAACTGAGAACATGGTGTTGAATATTGTGTATATGATGTCTAAACTATGCAATGCAAGACACCATATGCATGATATGAGCAGTATAACCGTGCCAAGTTAGACCATACACCTCGGTGGGGGAATAGGACTGGTCATCTGTCTTTGAATACATCTCTGAGGAGCTATCGGGACCCAACAAGAGATCTGCTTCGACAGGTAGCACTGTCTGCTTTGAAGGCCTTGTTTTCACTCCAGATTTTCCATCTCCCACCCAAATGGCTGATTCACAGGAAGAGTAGTTTAATGTACAAACATTGTCGACAAATGGAAATATAATGAAGAAAAGGATGGGCAATATATCATTCAAATATATGATGCCTGGTTAAACAGGATGGCATTGCACATTTCACATATATTATGGCTAGCTAAAAGACATGAGACAACATAATACACATATATGATATAGAAACTAAACAGGTGGCATTTCAGAACATGTCTAAACTAAGAAGATGACATAGATGATGTCAAAATTAGGCACTACAAGGCAACATATGCATGATATGACGAACATCATCATGGCAAGGTAGAGCAAACACCTTGGGGGTAAATAGGAGTGGTTAGCGGCGTCTGAATTCGCCTCAGAACAGATATCTTCCTCTCGATTACAATCTAGAGAGGGGTGGGGAGGGTTTTCCATTGAACCCACCATGGAGCGATGTCTGCATGACATTGTATTGCCACGCAAAACTCTTCTCTTTTTCTCTACATGTTCAGCATGACTGTGTACAATATCAGACATGCATACAAAAAATATGGTGAGATTATGTAAGGAGAGCATGGAGAAATTTAGAGTGATGGTAACAACCAGTGGATGGATCCAAAAAAATGATAGCAGGCTGATGATTGCTTTAATTTAATAAAAAGACAGATGATGATTGCTTTACTATTTGTTTCCCACCCAAGATGAACAACATAGGCATACCCTAGGTGAACCAGATATTAGACAGAGATACTGTTCATTGCTTCCTCGATATGTGCCCCACAACTAACTTAGAACTCAAGTTTGAACATTAATTTGGACCTGACTTGGATTCCAATAAATGATGTAAAATAGATGTAAAATTTACATCACAAAAACCACCTGACTACAACAAATGAGGTAGAAACTGTTGACTCTGAACTTAACTATCGAAACTGAAATTTACTGTGGAATCTAAATGTTACTGTCGAAACTGAACGCAATGGTAGCAGAGAGGCACTTGACATGTAGTTTAGGGAGGGCATGCAGTTCATCTTCAACCTGCACCCCCTTGAGCCGCCAGCCACCACCGGCCGAACCACCGGCCCCAGCGCCGCCTCACCGCCCCGAAACAACTCCCCACCGCCGCCCCGCCGCCCCGGCCAGCCCTCTAGGCCCCCCGCCCCCACCCTGAACCCTAAGATAGATAGTGGGGTACCTCTCCGACGAGCCACCATCCCCGATGCGGGTGGTTCTTCCTTAACTCTGGCGAGGTCCCCTCCCCCACCCCCTGAAAATTGACTGACCCAAAAGTCGATTCAGTCGACTGAAGTGTAGCTAAATTAGAGCAGAGCAGCTGCACGAGCGAGGGGGAGAGCAGCAGCAGCAGCAGCGCGAGTGAGCGAGCGAGAGCCGGAGCAGCAGCAACTGGGGAAGCGAGCAATCGAGCGAGAGCTAGAGCAGCAGCAACAGATCCGGTTCGTATGGACGCCATCGCCAACGGGGCCTCGCACTGTGGGAGGCCGCCGTGGAGATGTCGCCCGCGGCGCCGGCTTCAGGGTAGCTGCTCCATGGGGGTGCGGGATGGAGCACCGTCGGCGCCGGGAGGTCGAGTCAAGGAGAAGGTGCGATGCGATGAGTGTACAACCTCTTTGGTGGCGTCGAGTAGGCCTCGGCTTCGTCCGAGGAGTCGGTGAGGATACTATGGTTCCGGTGGAGCAGGTTAAGGCGGCACTGTGGGGATGGAGCAGCCACCATAGACGAGATGGTTGCCGGAGCAGCTCCTTGGAGGTGGAGGACGGGGCGCCTGAACCGGCAGGACAACGAGATGGACGATGGATCCTCATCTGGGGAGGTGGACGAGGGACGTCGAGCTGTTCGATGGATGACGTCGTCGGTTAAGAAGCTCTGGCTGTCCAGCGGTGAGGTGGTAGATGGAGGAGGGTGGGGTTTCACGGCTGGAGCGGAGAGGTTATGGCGGCCTGGGATTTCAAATGGCGAAAAGGGGGCGATGGGAGGGGGTGAACCATGACTTAGGGACGCGCTTGTCCAAAATGTACGGTGTATTACAAAAGTACCCCCCACCAATTTGAACTAGCGGCCCTTTCGGCTCAGGGTTAGAAGGGGGATTTCGCGTGTCGGGATTTGGCAGCTGGAGGGAGTTTTTGCGCGCGTTGTAATTTCGTGATAGCAAGGCGCGGGTTGTAAAGGCGCCAGTTTTGGGAGCACGATATCTGAATTTTCGGGATATAACAAGGCGCGGGTTGAATTTTAGGGACAAGCCTAACGTGTAGTAATATTGTACTTGTACGTACCAAATCAATTCGAACTTCCCTCAACCAAAAAGAAAACGGAAAACAAATAAAACTATTCACACCACACAAAGAGAGAGTCTCGCCCCATTTTACTATACAAATGCTATTCAAAGCTACTCCCGCCTTCCATCTATATAGGGCCTAATGCGTTTTTCGATGCTAACTCTGACCAAATATTAGAGCAATAATATATGACATGCAACTTACACAAAGCACACCGTTAAATTCGTCTGTGAAAGGTTCTTTCAATGATATAATTTTCACATTGTGCATGTCATGTACTATTAATCTTGTCAATAGTCAAAGGCGGTCTTAAAAAACTCATTATGCCCTATATAGATGGAAGGAGGGAGTATGAATCCATGTTATGTCCAATTAAAAAAATCGCTTGTTGTATAATGCATGTAACCTACTCATACCAACATTTTAGTGCATTCCAAATGTCTATACTACCAGTGCAATTCAAACTAAATTTGAATTCATTTCTCTATTTCAATAAGGATCTACAATCATGATTGTTTCCAACTTCAACCATCATTCGTGTATTACCTTAATAACACACCACATGATTACTATAGAGATAGATATGAACTATGTGTACTACATGAACTCGAATTCTATTTTTTGAATACACTTGATGTTGATTCCAAATAATAGTACATTTGATGTACTAACTATATATTCATAATCTAAACCATGTTCCATACGTACACCGTGTTTATCACACAAAGTATAGTGCCCCGCCCCTACATTATGACAAGTATTTAGACCTGGGCTGCAAAAGCCACACATTAGCCCAAATTATAATCAATGTTCTGTGTATTATACATAGTACTAGCAAGATGCCCATGCATTCCACAGAACATCAACATGATCAAGGGGCCTAATTTGCAAATATGGAGAGGGGTGTGGGTATCTTTTTTCAAAATTGACATAGTTTCCTTCCTATCTGTCAGATATAAATTGGACGGCCTATATTTCAAGATGGCAGGCACACCATCATCAACAACTCCGTTTTTATAAGAGTAGAGATAAAATATATTATATGTAGTATAACATGTTCATAACCACACCATGTGTATCATCGTTATATATATTCACACATGCGTCGGTTGAAAACACTATGATAAATTCTGCAAATATCCGAATTCGCTTTTTATAGTGAAGTATGATCTCTATTCGTCTTTTACACCCACATAATCCTCTTATCTTTGTAGCTAGCGCTAACTTTCTCTCGTGTATGCACACGCCCGCATCCCTCTCACCCTCCCTCAGCATTCTCTAGCTCCATGGCGCAAATTTGTCTTTTCACTTTAGGTCGTTCACCCATGGTGTGTGTAGGCCCCCCAGCTCTTTCTTTACGGCACACATCGATCGATATGCCTCTCTAGCCAGGTGTGCCTAGCACAAACACAAGCTTCCCCTCTTCTCTTATCACCGTCCATGCCTCACTCCCACCACTCTTTTCATTGATCTGTTACTCGCACACTCCTTCCTCGTCGATATAGTATGCCTCTCGTACCACCTCCTAGATGCATCCCTCTCTCTCTATCCTTCTCCCCGTGCCTCATTTGCGTCTAACACACACATGCATGTATACCGATCGATCTCCCAACATATACCTAGATCGACTTTAACTATCCCCCCCATCGATCGACATACCTCACAAGTTATGTCTCTCCTTTCTCTAACAAAGGGCGATTGATCTTCCTATGTAGTTACATCTGCTTACCACAGCCATATCGTCCTCCCTCATCATTTGTGCACGCCTCCTGACTCGTCTCTCACACGCACGTGAACAGACAAGGAGCCATCTCCTCTCTTATTGATATTGCGGGCGTCCCCTCCGTTTGTCTAGCAAGCCTATCCCACCATTTGTTAGAAGCAACTCCACTACCACCCCCTCCAACACTCTAGCTCTGTCTCTCTCCCAACCTTATTCCTCTCCTACACATATGCATGGATGCCGTTCGATTTCCCTTAATACATGACGTAGATCGATCTCCTTAATACATGAGGTAGGCCTCTCTCTCCTCCTCCACACATATTGTCACAGCCCTAGCTTAGTCCTTGCCTGACTCTGCATAAGCATCCAGGCATCATGTTTAAATTTAAAGAAACTTGAAATGGGGATTGTTTAAACCCTAGCACCAAATGAATTCAACTAGGGTCAAAATAAAATCTTTTTCATTGAACTCAAAATGCACTCTAAAAATGTTCAACATTTCTGGTTTAAGGTGGAAGCATCTACCAAAAATGGTTTATATTTTTGCAGGACATATTGGGCTCTGAATTAAAATCATACTCTATTTGCATTTGGGCATTTAAATGCTACACAATATTTTAAATGCTCAAATAATCATAAACTAAAATGTTTCCTATTGGTTATATTCCAAACAGTGGCATTGAGCAGTTTCATGATTTCTGGATCTGTTGAAGTATTTTTAATAAAGCCCTGAAGTTACAGAGAAATAGAAAAACATTAACAAAAACAGAAGGGCAGAGAGGAGAGAAACCTCACCTGGCCTCACCTGTCGCAGCCCAGCTGGCCAGCCCACCTGGCCGGCCCAGCCCAGCGCCGCTGCCAGTCATCGCCTACCTCTGCCAATAGGCAGAGGAGGGACACCGCGACGCCGCTGAGCTCGCCACACCACCACCCTGCCTGCCTGCCACTCCCCCTCGACGCCCGGACGCTCTGGATGTAGCCACACACTCCTCCTCGACCCCCTGCACCTCTCCCCTCTCTCCCTGGATCTCTCCCTCGTCCTCCCCCTGCTATGGCCGACGCGCTCGTCGCCGCCGTTCGTTGCCGCCGTGGCCACCGGCCACCCCACGCTTCTCCGGCGTGCCCAGAAGCTCCGCCACTTTGTCCTCAACCTCCTCACCGAGCCACGCCCCGCCGGATGCCCTCGAATGCTGGCCACGCCATCTTCTTCAACCTCGGTCCGCCGAGATTGCCATCGCCGCCCCGACCGCTCTGGTTCTCCCCCGAGCTCGCCGTTCGCTTCCCTGCACTCGCCGTGAGCCAAGTGGATCCTCTTCCCCCTCACTGTTCTCGCTCTCGTGCACCGTAGCCACCGCACCTTGCTCACCCGCACGCGTCGCCACCTGTGCTCGCCGCCGACGTATCTCCGGCCACCTAACGGTCCGGCCGTCGTGCTCAGTTTCCTCTCCGCGCCACGTAGAGCACGTAGGTGCCTCGCACGAGCTGCCCCGACCGCTATAGCGTCGACCCTGAGCTCACCCGAGCTCCGGCGACCGCCAAGGTCGACGCCGGTGACGATTCCGGCCATATTAGGCCCAGCTGCTGCAACTACTCGACGCGGATGAGCGCCCGCATCACATAGACGCCCTCCGCCGGCCATTTGGTCGCCGGAGGAGGAAACCCGCACCCCTCCGCCGTCCCTGGCCTTGCCGGCGATGAGCCGTTGACCGGGTCTGGCGGGTTTGACCCCGCTTGACCGTGGTTTGACTTTTCCCCTAAGTCACTGACAAGTGGGCCCAGAGCCCTGCTAATTTAGTTTAGTGCTAATTAACTTTTAGTTAGCCAGCTAAGTCACTGACATGTGGGCCCATGCCCTAATTAACTTATGTTAGCATTTAACTTAGCACTACTTAACTTTGTTAATTAGCTGTGACACTAACACACGGACCCCACAGGTCAGGGTTGACCTGGCCGACCCAGTTGACCTGCTGACGTCACACCTATGTCATGCTGACACAGTAAATCCTTTTCTGGATTTATTCTTATATAGGAAATTCCAGAAAATCTTGCAAACTTCAAAAATTCATAGAAATTAATCTGTAAATCCAAATGCAAAGATTTATATATGAAAAATGATCAGAAAAATCCAATCTATCCATCTGTACCATTTTCATGCATGTTTGAACAACTTAAATCTGCTGTATACAACAAGTTGAATAAATGGCATTTGAAATGCCTCATGTGGAGTTTGATTTTGAACCTAGGGTTCAAACCAACTTCATTTAACTTGCTGCTAGTTGCATTAGCTCAAACCACAGCATACTGCTATGTCATGATCATGCATCATATTATGCATTGCATTGATTGTGCTTCTTCTTTGTTTGCCGGTGCTTGTCCCCTCTCAGTAAGACGTGTACCGACGATGTGATCGATGACACCAATGAAGAAATATACTATCTTCAGAAGTGCCAGGCAAGCAAAACCCCTTGTTCATTCCGATACAATCCTACTCTCTCGCTCCCGCTCTCTCTTACTGCATTAGGACAACATCGATTCAACTGTTATTTGCTGTGGTAGTTGAACCCCTTTATCCTCTGCATGACCTGTCATTGCCACAGTAAATAGATGAAACCCACTAGCATGAGTAGGAGTTGTTTGAGCCCGGATGTGCCTACTCATTCATGCTTGTTTGTCATGCCTGCTATTGCTTAGAGTTGTGTCAGGTCTGATTCATCCGGGATGAATCAGAGGTGTGTGAACATGTCCTACTGTGTGAGCTAAGTGTGTGAACACGATTTGGTAAAGGTATCGGTGAGAGGCCATGTAGGAGTACATGGTGGGTTGTCTCATTGAAGCCGTCCTCAGGAACTGAGTTCTATGTTTGTGATCCATGATTCAGCTACTACCATACATTGGGCCCTGAAATATGACCTCGCTCGACTTCTTATTCACCCTAGTTCTCTGTCCAGGAGTTGCAAGTAGTTTCTGGTGCTTGTAGCCTACTAGAGGCCGTGGACAGCGCTGACCGTGGGGTGGGCTGTGATGCGGTAGGTACATGGCCGGGTACACCGGGCACCCGTTAGGTGTCTCGGAACCCTGTTCACATCGTTTGGGGCCGTATGTGGAAACCTCGGCCGGACTCCCTGCGGATGGAACCTGAATAGGCGATAAACCTGGACTAGAGACTTGAGTGTTTAGGTAGGTCGTGGTCGACACCCACGTCGGCTTTCGCTTGAAGTCTGCCGAGCACATGTCGTGTGCAGACGCTAAGTGGTGGAAACATGTATGAAGAAGTACACCCCTACAGGGTTAACATCATCTATTCGAATAGCTGTGTCCACGGTAAAGGACTTCTGGGTTGCCTATAACAGTTCATAGACAAGTGAAAGTGGATACTCTAAAATACGTAAGATAAGCGTGAGTGCTATGGATGGCGTTCTCGTAGGGAGACGGGAGCGGATCAATAGTGGTGTATTGATATGGTGAATATGTGGACTCGTGTGCGCCACCCCAAAAGAGTTACTTGCAGTCGTAGTTTAGGATAGCCACCGAGTCAAAGCTGGCTTGCTGCTGTTAAACTCCACCATCCCCTTTGTTGATAATGATGCATATGTAGTTAGTTCTGATGTAAGTCTTGTTGGGTACATTTGTACTCATGTTTGCCTATTTTATGTTTTTGCAGAGAGACTTCGGTCTCGCTAGTAGTTCCGAGTGGACTTCGATGTTTAGCTTGTTACCTCAGCTACGATCTTGTGCCCTCGGCAGGATCTAGTAGATAGTCAGGCTTCTAAGCCTTTTTCATTTGTAGATGTCTGTACTTAGACATGTTAAGCTTCCGCTTGTGCTTTGATTTGTATGCTCTGAATGTTGGGTCATGAGACCCCTGTTTGTAATATCTCGCTCCTCGGAGCCTAATGAATACATACTGGAGTTGTAGAGTCATGTTGTGATGCCATGTTTTATTTGCACATATCGAGCATATTGTGTGTATGTTTTTTTAGGAACCAGGACAGTGGGAAAGGCTCCCACTGGCATATGTATTAATAATTATAATAAATTACAAGGAGTAGTTACATCATGTACATGTCTTCCCCCATCTCACTTCGGAGTGGGGATAGAAAAGGTCTAAGGAGTACAATTAATCAGAGGGAAGGGAGTCTAAAAGCAAGAAGATGAATTCCTTCTTGTTGTCTTTAACCCTACATTGGAGGATACTAAATTCTTCTCTGAATCTGGTTAGCCAGGAGTGGTAGGAGGGGATAATATTTCTAAAAAGTTTGTTGTTCCTTTCCTTCCAAATGCTCCAGGATGCTTGCAGTATGAGTTCCATGAACAAAGGCCTGCCCCAAATAATTTTAGCTTGCTCTATCCAGGACAATCTAGTGGCCTGATCTCCAGGGTCTATCCCAAAGGTTGACCAGCAGTTTCTGCTAAAAGGGCATGTTAGGATCAAGTGATCAATGTCTTCTTCTTTTTGGCCACATAGTAAGCAGTTCAAGTTTGTACCAATGTTATAGTGTCTTCTCTTCAACATGTTTCTAGTGTTTAATCTGTCAGACAACATAAGCCATCCAAATACCTTGAGTTTAGCAGAGACTTTTGATTTCCATAGCTAGAGGTAAGTTTTATGGGCCTTCATATCTCTGAAGCAGAATTTGTAGTATTTGCTTGCAGAGAAATCAGATCCTTTCCAAGGGTAAGACCAAATATCCTTTGCATTTTGGTTGTTATCCAAAGTAATGTGGGCTACTAACCCTTGCATATCTTGTACTTCCTGTAATGCTTGTGAGGAAAGTGGTAGAAAGAATGCTTGTTCCAGAGATGTTATAAATAAGAATTCTTGGACTGAGCAATCTTCATTTCTGACATAAGAAAATGCTCTAGGATGTGTATCAGAAAGAACTTCCTCCAACCACAGATCTTTCCACATGAGAACATTGTTTCCACAGTTCACTGTAACTTTGGAGATGCCTCTAAAAAGAGGAGTAAGCTTGAGAATGTCCCTCCACTAGAATGAACCACACGGATCTGAGGCGTGTGGAATTTTGTTGGTATAGTATGTGGACCAGATCAGTTCTACCCAGGGTAGGTCCAGACGGTTGTAAAACTTATGTAGGTACTTTAGAAGTAGAGCATCACTTTGCATTTTAAGGTTAATGATTCCTAGCCCTCCACTCTGCTTTGGTCTACAGACTCTGTCCCAGGTCGCCAAAGAGTTGCATTTTTCACCCTGTTCTGTCTTCTTTGTCCATAGACATCTCCTTCTTAGTTTGTCTAGGAGCTCAAGGATCTTTGGAGGAAATCTTAGTGTGCAGAGTGCAAAAATAACAAGTGAGGTGATGACCGTGTTTAGTAGGGAGAGTTTGGAACCATACGACATCAGAGATAATGTAGAAGTGAGTCTTCTTTCCATATTGCAGACAATGGGCATTAGGTCCTGGACCGAAGGTTTGGAAGTACCAAGTGGTAATCCAAGGTATGTGAATGGCATCTTGCCAATTGTACATCCAAAGATTGCGGCCAAATCTTTACTTAGGGTATCATCGCAGTTGATTGGAATCAAAGTTGATTTATGAAAATTAATTTTATGGCCAATGGAGGTTGCATAATCAGTAAGAATGTTTTTCATTGTATGAGCTTGATCATGGCAGGCAGGCATGATGATAAAAGTGTCATCCGCGTATTGGATGACAGGGTAATCAATTTGGTTTTGCCTAGGGAAAGGTAAGTGAAGAAGGCCATGTCTGAAGGCATCATTAATGGCTTCTTGCAGTAGATCAACCGCAAGAACAAAAATTAGGGGAGAAAGTGGATCACCCTATCGAACCCCACTTTTGCAAATAAATTGTCTGCCCGGAATTCCATTCAGTAGGACAGAAGATTTGCCAGAAGAGAACAGAGACTTTATCCATAAAAGTCATTTGTCATTAAATCCCATGTGTTTCATTATTTCCAGCATTGCATCATGCTCAATGGTGTCAAATGCTTTAGCGAAATCCAGTTTAAGGAGCACAATCTTCTTTTTGGAGTTTTGGCATTGGTGTATGTACTCAAATGCCCAGGCAAGACAGTCCTAGATTGCTCTTCCTTTGATGAATCCATATTGATTCCTATGTATAATTTTCAGAATGAGCTTTTGTAGATGATTAGCTAGTAGCTTTGTGATCACTTTAAGGCAGCAGTTTAGTAGAGTGATAGGTCTAAAGTCATTAACTGTAGCTGGGGAGGCAATTTTGGGGATCAAGGTGATGTATCCTTCATTATTGCTTTCAAGGTTTAAGGTTCCAGCATGGAATTGATCACATAAATTGTAGAAGTCTTCCTTAATGATATGCCAACAAGACTTAAGAAATATTCCTGTGAAGCCATCTGGTCCTGGAGCTCTATATGCTGGCATTTCTTTAATTACATTGTCAATTTCCTCTCTGGAAAAAGGGACTGTTAATTGGTCTATATCATTCCTCTTTTTTATAATGTTTGCCAGGTTAAACTTCATTTGGTATTCTCCTGAGGTTCCCAATCTCTGTTTGAAACTTTGGTAAATTAAAGCTTCTTTCCCAATATGATCTTCAATTGTTGTGTCATTATCTAGTTGAAGAGAGGCAATATTGTTCCTTCTGTACCTCTCAGAAGCCATGGCCTTGAAAAATTTTGGGTCTTCATCACCAAATTTTGCCCATATGATAGTACATCTCTTTCTCCAATATTGCTTTTGGTACTCGAATAACCTGAGTAAATGATTTTTGAGAATTCTTCTGAAGTTTCTCTCTTGGATTGTGAGATTTCTTTTGTTTTCCAGAGAGTCTAGGTCAGCCAGTGCAGAATTAGAGTTAGCAATAGCCGAAGCTAGCTTTGAAATTTTTTTACTCCAATTTTTGAGCGCATATCTAAGGGTTTTAAGTTTCCTGGAAATTATTGTGGCATAGTTATCTGAAGGTATATGTTTGTTCCAGGAGGCAGCTACTAAGTCCATAAAACCAGGATGTTGGATCCAGTAAGACTCAAACCTGAAAAGGTTGCTTCTAGGTATGTTTGTTTCAATGGATATGACACATGGAATGTGGTCTGAAACTGGTTTAGAGAGAGGTTTTACAATGGTGTTTGGGTATGTACTAGTCCAGTTAGTTGAGGTGAAGAACCAATCCAGTTGTTCAAGCAATGGATCTTCCTGCATGTTACTCCAAGTAAAAGTTCTACCTTTGAGTGGGAGTTCAATCAACCCTTTTGTTCGAATGAAATCGTTGAAAGTAATCATATCATTAATGTTTCCACCAGGTTTATTTCGATTAGCAGGGCTACGGATGTAGTTGAAGTCCCCAACAAGGAGCCAATCTTCATTAGAGGGAATATTAAGATTAAGTAGCCAGCTCGTATAGTCAATCCTGGAGTCACCTTGACAGGGGCCATATATATTTACCAGAGTCCACATTTGGGCAGATTGGGTGGATTGAAATTGAGTAACAAGAGCAAATTCCTCTTCAATTAGAACTGTGCCAGTAAATATAGCACTATTCCATAAGGTTAAAATACCACCAGAGGCCCCTCTCGAAGGGATGAAAGCAAATTTGTCAAAGCGTTTAGGGCAACAAGATTTAATATAGGAATTATCAAAAGCAGTTTTCTTGGTTTCTTGTAGACAAATAACCGAGCAACCACTAGTAGCAATAGCATTGGATAAAGCCAAAAGCTTGGGGTCTGAGTTCATGCCCCGGATGTTCCAACATAACACATTCCAGTTCAATAACATAGACATAAACGAAAAGGAAATAAAGCTGTAACTAGGATGAAGTGGAAGAAGATCCAGCCTCTGTATCTGCCATAAGCAGATCTTCAGTAACTTCTTCAGGTGGGACAGCACACTGCTGAATAGCGATATGCTGGATTTGCTCAATTGTCATGGGGGGTGGGAAATCACCATCTTCAGGCTGTTCGTCAGTGATCTCAGATATGACTACAGCAGACACAACGTTGGGAATGACCCTGGGTTTCACTTTGGAGATCTTGGTCCTGCTGTTAGAAAGAGGAGGCACCTTGAAACCATCATATTTATTGGAACGAGCACTTCTACACACACTGGTCACCGAGAGAGGAGCTTTATTCTTGCCACGCTTGTTGTTTGCACTCACCCTGGAAGATCCAGCCTGAAATTCAGAGATTGCCACTTGCATATCTTCCTGTTCTGTAGTAGTTTCAGAGATTTGCACAGCCTGATCACCAGCAATAAAACCCACACCTTGAGTGTTTTCAGAAATAGTCTTCTTCTCCTCCGAAGCCAGGGACCAAACATTGACAGTCGTGGTCACAGAACCATCTACCTCACCCTGAGCAATGCAGGAAGAAACCTGAACAGCTCCATTATATTCAGAAAGTGACAGGGTGATATCCAGTTTGGTTGGCCTCATGCCATAGCCATGGGCCCAAGGGCCAATAGTGGCAAGGGAGGGCATGATGGAGCTTGAGAGGAAGTTAGTGATGGGCACATAGGACAGTGGCTCAGCAATGAGCAAACCATTCAACAACTCATTGTCAGCTTGAAACTGAATGTTCATACCAGCATTGGTGACAGAGACATGGATCTGAATCCTTGGTACTTGAACATCAGATGTAGGGGCCCTCAGCTCATTATTCATCACAGGAGGAGCCACAACCGCAGAGTGAAGAGATCCATTCCTCTGGAGAACCTGCAGAATAGAGGCTGGTACTAACACCAGAGCATCAGAGTCAGAGTTTGTAGTGGAAGTGCTGAGAGAGATTGAGTCATTCCAAGCTGCAAAAGGGCTGTCTTGCAGATTGTTAGTTGGAAGAATGCCATCCTGAACTTGCAGACCCTCATTTGCCAGCCACTCCTGGTAGTTATAAAGAACAGGTGGAGCGGGTGGAGGAGGTGCAGGCCATTCTCCCCATTGGGGGTGTATCTCAATATCTTCCTGAGCTACAACATTTTCACCCACATCCTCTGCAACATTGTTTCCAGCACCCTGTTGAGCCATCCAGTTATTACACTGCATCTGATACAGTTGCTCAACATTGAGGCCTTCACCATAGAGAGGGTGTGGTATCCCATCTGCAGGTGGAGGGTCTTCACCAGCCGAAGGAACTTCAGGCAAATGAGCATTCCAATCTGAACTGCGCAGCATTGTAACACAAACTGTCCAGCAATGACGACTGCCTCCAAGTTGGCGGATAACCAAGGTCTTTGGCACCAACCTGAGATGAGTGACTTTAACACGGAGAAGTACTAGCTTTCTGTCTCCTCTTGGGTTGTGCCAGTGCGTCAGACTACTAAAACCATCAATAGATCTATGCAGATAATGGTAGGTTTGGTAATCTTGGGGAAAGCCAATGTAAAGAAGCCACACATCAGGACCATAGGTAGTGAGTCTCATGTTAAGTGCCTCATCATGCGGAACAAAAGAAACTACAGTGTTCATCTCCCCTTCTTCCTCAGCATCCAGCTCAAAAGTAGTACCCACAACATTATCACGCATCAAAGGACTAGGGAAACCATAAATAGCAATGCCTAGTGGATGATCATCAATTTCAGTCGGAACAAAGTTGGATTCATGCAGAAGACCGGTGATTACTTGCCTCAGAGCAGCCTTATGGTGGAACGGAACGTGGCGGTTCACCTCGGCAATGGCGAGGAAGTCGTGGTTGAGAGGAGGCACCGGATGGACTGCCATGTCGCTGCGAACGATCCGGTCGGCCGGCCCTAGCTCGATGGTCATCCCCGTCGGGATGTAGGGGACGACATTGACAGGAAAGTTCGCCATTGTTGCCGGCGGGGAAGCTCTCGAGGCAGGCAAAGCAGGGGAAGTGGAATGCGGAACGGTAGCGGGGATTGCCTTAGGCTTCCATATTAGTCTTTGCGCCTCTTTCCCCCTCCAACAAGATTGCTCCAGGTGTCCAAATCGGCCGCAGATGCTGCATCGAATGGTTGTAAAATCATCTGTTTTTTTATTGCGGTCAGGGAAGGTAATCAATGAGCGAGGGCAAGTGGATATCTGCTTCTGATGTGACGTCGAGTTGATAGTACAGGGTGCGTCATTTTGTGTAGCAAGTGGTGCACACTTAGGAATATCACCTTGACCATTATTTTTGCCCAAAAATGCATTGTCGCGAGAAGGAATCATCATGGAGATTCCTTTGGGTTGCCACCAAAGATAGGTACTATTAGCTTTACCACAGTTATTAGGTAAGTGTCCTAATAGATGGCAATGGTGGCAAAATAATTTGGAAGGGCAGAAATCCGCGGAATGACCTTTAGAGGAGCAGATTATGCAAGAGAAACCTTGATGTACCAAAGTTGAGCTGATCACAAGAGGCCAGACCGGGTTAGGCTTCAAATGTTTGTCCTGGTTGGGCTGAGTATCAACAACCTGGATAGGACAAAACGGCCCAAGATGGCCAAGTTGGTTGCAGCTTGAACATATGTTGACTTTCTTGCGAATAAACTCCACAGATGGAACCGAGTCCAAGGCCCAAACTTTAGCAATATGTGAATCCTCATATCCCGCCTGCCGAAAATCCATAATGTGTAGGAGGATAAAATTTGGAATAGACTCCCAATAAGAGGACCGGTAATTAGTACCAATAAATGTCGATTGAGGCTCTTGAATGTGAGGATTAATGACTGATTTGAAGTTGCCCAAACGGATAGAATTATTATCTTTGTCATGCAAGGAAATATCCGATTGAAAACTACCAAAAATGACCTTTTCGGTATGAACAAGCGATTGATCCAATGGAGATCTTGGTTCATGGCCAAAAACATTGCTTGACTGCGGAGGAAGAAAACCAAACTTTGCAAGCTCCTTGGCTGAGTGATTATGTTGAAGATCCTCAGAAGACTGGAAATTAAACCTTGTCTTGATAGCCAAAGGAGAACATGAGACCAACTCAGTAAGCTCATGGTCAGAATGCCAACTTTGATCTGAATGAGAATTAAACCAGGAATTGTGCCTATAGAGATTGAAATGACAAACAAAATCTGGCCAGACCCGGTCCTTAAGACCATACACAAAATGCCCAACTTTATTTGATGCCACAGAAAAACGGAACTGACGACCAGCAAGATGTTTGACATTGAAACCCGTGGAGGATCCACCAATGCAACATTGGAGGGTAAGACCCACTGATTCAATCGAGAGAGGAAAGGAGGCAGAAGAAAAAGCCACCACTAGGAAGAATTCTCTTGCACCTGCAATAGGGGAGAAATGAACGGTAGAACCAAACCTTTTGCGCACCTGTGTCTCCACTGCTTGACCAAGGGAGAAATCCCAATGTAGAAGCCCCTTATTGAAATGCATGGTATGTGTGGGATCTGACTATCTAGTCGTTTATCCTTAGTAGCCTCTCTTACCGGGAAATGTCTCCTAGTGTTTCCACCGAGCCATGGTAGCTTGCTACTGCTCCGGAACACTTAGGCTGGCCGGCATGTGTCCTTCTTCATTCTTGTGTCTATCCCCTCGGGGAAATGTCACGCGATGAATACTGGAGTCCTGTTAGCCTGCTACAGCCCGGTTCACTGGAGTCCTGCTAGCCTAGTGCTACAGCCTGGATTCACTCGCTGATGACCGACACGTTCGATGCTGGGTCATGGATGCTTGTCCCTGTAAGTTTGTGCCACTTTGGGTTTATGACTAGCCATGTCAGCCCGGACTCCTTATCATATGGATGCTAGCGACACTATCATATACATGTGCCAAAAGGCGCAAACAGTCCCGGGCAAAGGTAAGACGACACCCGTGGGAATACCGTGCGTGAGGCCGCAAAGTGATATGAGGTGTTACATGCTAGATCGATGTGGCATTGAGTCGGGGTCCTGACAGCTTTGGTATCAGAGCTTGACTGCCTGTAGGACTACCAAGCCAAACTGGTCGAAGTTGTGTCTAGAAATGCTTTAGTTATGTAAGGGAATTGATTGTGGGATGGAACGTAAGGTTCTTTATACTCCTTATACCTCATGGCCTTCTGATCTGAGTCATCCTCTTCTCTTCTACAGGGATTAAGAACTAGGCCTTCTCATCTATCTATCAGGATGACGTGTTACTAATCCATAGACTTATAGAATTGTTAGTTTCAAAGCCTCGGTTCTGTTCCTACTACTTCCGTATGTTAACTGTTGATCTCGAAACCTTGATATTGTGCTTCTGAGTGGTTATGCCACCATTTTTGTAGCATGTCTCCAATCTTTTCAAGCGTTTACAGCCGTTATGCTGTCCGAGTCATCCCAGGTTTCTAAATAGTCTGATGCATTTGCAAATCCTTTCTTTCCGTTCCCGATGTCCTTTATGGTCAGAATAAGCACACTAACCGGTGTGTTGAGGTAATTTATTGCCTTGACATATATGTTGGAGCTATTATTATGACCCTAGGTGTTTTAGGGAGTCACCTAATAATCTAGCAATGTCTTGTGTTCCCAGTGTGAAGATTCTGGCCATCATTCTCGAAAGCATCTCGTGATGCTACTTAGGAGTAGGTATTCTATTCCTGGGTTTTGAACCCGAGATTCACCCTACTTACTTCATGTTGATAGTGTTTGCTCGTTCCTTTAAGTTATTAGTAACCTTTACATTAGTTCTCGAGGTCCGTGGTATTTCCTTCTTCCAAATACTATGAACCATTCTTGGCACAAGTTCCTCGCTGAACCAAAAGATCACAACAAGAGTGCTCTCGGAGAGTTCTCCATTCTATATCGTGACCCTGCCAGTCCTACCTTCCCCGCATGGGTTATCCGGAAGAAAAATGTTGAACTTGGTTTGACATACTAATCTATGCATCCACAACTCAGAAAATCATATGTTCCTTTGAGTTGTCCCCCATTAGTCGTATCCTGACCTTCGTCTATCGATTGATAGTCAGGAGTAGTCGTGCATTCGTGTTCATCGATGCCTTTTACTTCTGTGGTCCGTCAAGCCATTCTATTCGGAATGACTAGGAGAAACAAACTCCAGTACCTCATCCATATCCAGGATTTGGTCAAAGTAGTTGTACTCCACAGATCAAAATACAATCAAACTTTTGATCCGTTCTACTCTGAAGTGTTACCCTCTTTACGTCAGGATCGTCATGAGAATTGCACTATCTCTTATGAATCCTTGATACAGTGATACTTCTTGCCATCATTGTTCATTTCTTGGTTCCCGTGTTGTTGCAACCGGAATGCCGACAGGTGAACTATGATGTGTGAAATCAATACTCCTGGCAACATTGTTGCTTGGTAGTTAAAGGACAATAACTCATTCTTAGTGTGTTGGTTATTGAATCGTCACCCTAAGGATGATCGTGCTACCTAGTCCTTAGTTCTGGTGCACTCTCCAATCAATGAGTAGGATAGTGCCAATCCTTGCTTAATCGATCATATCGTCTTGCCTGAAAAGCAAGATTGTTCTCGAGCTTAGTAACATATCAGTGGTTCGTGATTTTCGAATATCTTCTCGAAAGTATCACCAGGTCATCACCCAACTGTTATGTTGAGCTCGTGATCAAGTTGGTTCCATATAAACCACCCCTTCTCCAAGAATCTGTGTTGCATACCCCTAAGCTGTTTGGTCAAGCTAAACGACAACTTGGAGAGTTGGAAGATGGCAGCTTGTCCGATTTAGTTCATCTTAAGGGATATCTTGTATGTGTGTTGAAGAAAGATGATATCTTCATCGATTGATCCTCGAGACCAGTTGTTGGACCTATTGTCTTACCAAAGCTTTGATTTGAGAGTGGGCTATCCTCGAATCAAATCAGAACCAACGATGTTCTTAATGTTGTTTTACTCGTGGTTGATCCCTCGAGCATACACCATTATTTCCTTAGGTCTGACCAATACTATCACTTGTTCTCATAATTATGGAATTCCATTTTTATGGAAACCTGGATGAATTGTTGTTGATTGAGCCCATCGACAACATCCTTGTCTTCTCCATAATTTTGTTGAACATTAAGCTGGTGTTGGAAACTTTTGAAAGCACTTCTACATGCTAGCTCATGAAGCATATGTTCGGATGTAAGAAATGACTTCCTCCAGTTCATGTGCATTTGATGCAAGTTGCCGCTGTGGATTCGAGAAAGTCAATGCTGCCTCCTTTGGAATCATCCCAAATCGGTCATGCATACATGCGAAGTATTCTGTGGTTCGGAGATTTGCAACCTTCATTCTATATGTGTCCCTAGCACACCAAGCCACTGATTGATTTGTTCAAGGAGAAGAAGTTCCTTCTTAGGCTCCGGACTTATGCAAGGGCTTCGATATCCTCGATGATGGTTCCCCACCTGAACTCGGTAGTGTTTTATCATAAGACTACTATGTGGTCATGCTTGTCTGGGACAGCGTGTTCACATGTGTTTAGCAGAACCAGCTCATGTTTTGGAGCTTGCTATCTTAGTTCATTCCTCGAGAATCTCGCAACGCCATCTCGTCGATTTGTGTTGCAAACTTTAATTTTTCTTTCTAGACTTGATGAGTCTGGAATATTTTGATACCAACCAGATCTGAATCTCAGGCAGATATGATGGTTGGGACATTTCCCAAGAACTATAATATTGGTCTCTCGATAACCGGTAAAGTGGATGTCGTGGCCAACACACCCAGCCGGAAGACCTATTATTGTAGTATCTTGATTGAGGAAGTTGGCCACCTCCCCATGAGGATTTCGTAGGATTTACCTCCTAGTTGTTCCTTATAGATTTTTGTGTTTCCGAAGTCCAACCTTTTACTTGATGTTCTAGATATCAAATCATATCTATGAATGGGATACGCTAGCACATCAAGGAGAACATTAGAAGCGGAGTGCTAAATGTCTCTCGGTCAATCATCCAGATTTTGTTCCTTGGCCTCGCTAAGGTGAAATCTGAGAAGGTGTTATCTTTCTTTGCATCTGCATCGTCCATCGTTGTTCATCATGGTAGTATGCTGTGTTGCCAGGATCCTTGACACGGATGCTGGTAAAACCTTGATGAATATGGAAATGCTCAAGTTCTTAAGAGCACACACAAGTGCTAGGTTTTATCGTCGGCATTAATTGCATAGTGCTCTCAGTTTCCTCGGTTATGCTATAACCCTTTCAAACAGTGAATTCACTCTCTACTGATGGGGTTCCTCCCCAGTTACCAGAATCATCCCCAGCTTTTGCATTTTGTTTCCAGCTAGCACCCGTCATTGTGCCAGTCTACCATGGGTCCCATCCATTCCCGATGATAAGCAAAATCATCCATGACATTGTCTTCAACAAGGTAATCCACATCATCCATTCTAATCCGGATATGCCATTCTACTGAACCCCTCCAAATGGTCGCTCGAGAATTGCCTTAGGCTGGTATAAAGAGTTTCAACGATCTCTGAATCAGAAATAATTCTTTTTGCCACTTAAGGGAATAGTTCTACGAGTCACCTCCCCCAAGGTGTCTCGTTATGGAATCATGGCAATTGTTCCTCGCTACTCTGAAACCTTGCACCATCTTACCTAAGCGTTGTGCTTACCAAATTGCACCCTCGTCATCCGTTACTATCCACCTCTCTCGATGTGTGTTTTGCCTCTCAGCTCAAGAGATGTTCTACATCTCATTCCGTGAGTTGATCTTGTGATCATTAAAATGATCCATCCTTGTAGAGTGTTTCTGTCCTCGTGTTGGATGAAGATCTCAAAACCAAAGACGTCAAGATCAATTGGAGCACAGAATCAGCATCCTCGAGAAGGACAATAGGATCGTGAAGTTTGAGGTGGCTTAGTGTTCCCTTGTCTTTTTACCTCACGTCCTGAATCTCGGGACGAGATTCTTATTTAGTGGGGGTGAGTTCTCACAGCCCTAGCTTAGTCCTTGCCTGACTCTGCATAAGCATCCATGCATCATGTTTAAATTTAAAGAAACTTGAAATGGGGATTGTTTAAACCCTAGCACCAAATGAATTCAACTAGGGTCAAAATAAAATATTTTTCATTGAACTCAAAATGCCCTCTAAAAATGTTCAACATTTCTGGTTTAAGGTGGAAGCATCTACCAAAAATGGTTTATATTTTTGCAGGACATATTGGGCTCTGAATTAAATCATACTCTATTTGCATTTGGGCATTTAAATGCTATACAATATTTTTTAAATGCTCAAATAATCATAAACTAAAATGTTTGCTGTTGGTTATATTCCAAACAGTGGCATTGAGCAGTTTCATGATTTCTAGATCTGTTGAAGTATTTTTAATAAAGCCCTGAAGTTACAGAGAAATAGAAAAACATTAACAAAAACAGAAGGGCAGAGAGGAGAGAAACCTCACCTGGCCTCCCCTGTCGCAGCCCAGCTGGCCAGCCCACCTGGCCGGCCCAGCCCAGCGCCGCTGCCAGTCATCGCCTACCTCTGCCAGTAGGCAGAGGAGGGACACCGCGACGCCGCCGAGCTCGCCACACCACCACCCTGCCTGCCTGCCACTCCCCCTCGACGCCCGGACGCTCTGGACGTCGCCACGCACTCCTCCTCGACCCCCTGCACCTCTCCCCTCTCTCCCTGGATCTCTCCCTCGTCCTCCCCCTGCTATGGCCGACGTGCTCGTCGCTGCCGTTCATTGCCGCCGTGGCCACCGGCCACCCCACGCCTCTCCGGCGCGCCCAGAAGCTCCGCCACTTTGTCCTCAACCTTCTCACCGAGCCACACCCCGCCGGATGCCCTCGAACGCCGGCCATGCTGTCTTCTTCAACCTCGGTCCGCCGAGATCGCCATCGCCGCCCCGACCGCTCCAGTTCTCCCCCGAGCTCGCCGTTCGCTTCCCTGCACTCGCCGTGAGCCACTGATCCTCTTCCCCCTCACTGTTCTCGCTCTCGTGCACCGTAGCCACCGCACCTTGCTCACCCGCACGCGCCGCCACCTGTGCTCGCCACCGACGTATCTCCGGCCACCTAACGGTCCGGCCGTCGTGCTCAGTTTCCTCTCCGCGCCACGTAGAGCACGTAGGTGCCCCTCACGAGCTGCCCCGACCGCTATAGCGTCGACCCTGAGCTCACCCGAGCTCCGGCGACCGCCAAGGTCGACGCCGGTGACGACTCTGGCCATATTAGGCCCAGCTGCTGCAACTACTCGACGCGGATGAGCGCCCGCATCACATAGACGCCCTCCGCCGGCCATTTGGTCGCCGGAGTAGGAAACCCGCACCCCTCCGCCGTCCCTGGCATTGCCGGCGATGAGCCGTTGACCGGGTCTGGCGGGTTTGACCCCGCTTGACTATGGTTTGACTTTTCCCCTAAGTCACTGACAAGTGGGCCCAGAGCCCTGCTAATTTAGTTTAGTGCTAATTAACTTTTAGTTAGCCAGCTAAGTCACTGACATGTGGGCCCACGCCCTAATTAACTTATGTTAGCATTTAACTTAGCACTACTTAACTTTGTTAATTTGCTGTGACACTAACACGCGGACCCCACAGGTCAGGGTTGACCTGGCCGACCCAGTTGACCTGCTGACGTCACACCTATGTCATGCTGACACAGTAAATCCTTTTCTGGATTTATTCTTATATAGGAAATTCCAGAAAATCTTGCAAACTTCAAAAATTCATAGAAATTAATCTGTAAATCCAAATGCAAAGATTTATATATGAAAAATGATCAGAAAAATCCAATCTATCCATCTGTACCATTTTCATGCATGTTTGAACAACTTAAATCTGCTGTATACAACAAGTTGAATAAATGGCATTTGAAATGCCTCATGTGGAGTTTGATTTTGAACCTAGGGTTCAAACCAACTTCATTTAACTTGCTGCTAGTTGCATTAGCTCAAACCACAGCATATTGCCATGTCATGATCATGCATCATATTGTGCATTGCATTGATTGTGCTTCTTCTTTGTTTATCGGTGCTTGTCCCCTCTCAGTAAGACATGTACCGACGATGTGATCGATGACACCAATGAAGAAATATACTATCTTCAGAACTGCCAGGCAAGCAAAACCCCCTTGTTCATTCCGATACAATCCTACTCTCTCGCTCCTGCTCTCTCTTACTGCATTAGGACAACATCGATTCAACTGTTATTTGCTGCGGTAGTTGAACCCCTTTATCCTCTGCATGACCTGTCATTGCCACAGTAAATAGATGAAACCCACTAGCATGAGTCGGAGTTGTTTGAGCCCGGATGTGCCTACTCATTCATGCTTGTTTGTCATGCCTGCTATTGCTTAGAGTTGTGCCAGGTCTGATTCATCCGGGATGAATTAGAGGTGTGTGAACATGTCCTACTATGTGAGCTAAGTGTGTGAACACGATTTGGTAAAGGTATCGGTGAGAGGCCATGTAGGAGTACATGGTGGGTTGTCTCATTGAAGCCGTCCTCAGGAACTGAGTTCTGTGTCTGTGATCCATGATTCAGCTACTACCATACATTGGGCCCTGAAATATGACCCCGCTCGACTTCTTATTCACCCTAGTTCTATGTCCAGGAGTTGCAAGTAGTTTCTGGTGTTTGTAGCCTACTGGAGGCCGTGGACAGCACTGGCCGTGGGGTGGGCTGTGATGCGGTAGGTACGTGGCCGGCTACACCGGGCACCCGTTAGGTGTCTCGGAACCCTGTTCACATCGTTCGGGGCCGTATGTGGAAACCTCAGCCGGACTCCCTGCGGATGGAACCTGAATAGGCGATAAACCTGGACTAGAGAGTTGAGTGTGTAGGTAGGTCGTGGTCTACACCCACGTCGGCTTTCGCTTGAAGTCTGCCGAGCACATGTCGTGTGCAGACGCTAAGTGGTGGAAACATGTATGAAGAAGTACACCCCTGCAGGGTTAACATCATCTATTCGAATAGCCGTGTCCGCGGTAAAGGACTTCTGGGTTGCCTATAACAGTTCATAGACAAGTGAAAGTGGATACTCTAAAATACGCAAGATAAGCGTGAGTGCTATGGATGGCGTTCTCGTAGGGAGACGGGAGCAGATCCTAGTGGTGTATTGATATGGTGAATATGTGGACTCGTGTGCGCCATCCCAAAAGAGTTACTTGCAGTCGTAGTTTAGGATAGCCACCGAGTCAAAGCTGGCTTGCTGCTGTTAAACTCCACCATCCCCTTTGTTGATAATGATGCATATGTAGTTAGTTCCGATGTAAGTCTTGCTGGGTACATTTGTACTCACGTTTGCCTATTTTATGTTTTTGCAAAGAGACTTCAGTCTCGCTAGTAGTTCCAAGTGGACTTCGATGTTTAGCTTGTTACCTCAGCTACGATCTTGTGCCCTCGGCAGGATCTAGTAGATAGTCAGGCTTCTAAGCCTTTTTCATTTGTAGATGTCTGTACTCAGACATGTTAAGCTTCCGCTTGTGCTTTGATTTGTATGCTCTGAATGTTGGGTCATGAGACCCCTGTTTGTAATATCTCGCTCCTCGGAGCCTAATGAATACATACTGGAGTCGTAGAGTCATGTTGTGATGCCATGTTGTATTTGCACATATCGAGCATATTGTGTGTATGTTATTGAAATGCTTGGTATGTGTGGGATCTGACTATCTAGTCGTTTATCCTTAGTAGCCTCTCTTACCGGGAAATGTCTCCTAGTGTTTCCACCGAGCCATGGTAGCTTGCTACTGCTCCGGAACACTTAGGCTGGCCGGCATGTGTCCTTCGTTCCTGTGTCTGTCCCCTCGGGGAAATGTCACGCGATGAATACCGGAGTCCTGTTAGCCCGCTACAGCCCGGTTCACCGGAGTCCTGCTAGCCCAGTGTTATAGCCTGGATTCACTCGCTGATGACCGACACGTTCGATGCTGGGTCATGGATGCCTGTCCCTGTAAGTTTGTGCCACTTTGGGTTTACGACTAGCCATGTCAGCCCGGGCTCCTTATCATATGGATGCTAGCGACACTATCATATACGTGTGCCAAAAGGCGCAAACGGTCCCGGGCAAAGGTAAGACGACACCCGTGGGAATACCGTGCGTGAGGCTGCAAAGTGATATGAGGTGTTACATGCTAGATCGATGTGGCATTGAGTCGGGGTCCTGACACATATACTAGCCATTGTACCTCTATAGTTAATTAGGCCTCCCTCTACCCCCACCGCACACCGATAGTCGAGCGCTGTAGGTAGGTATCCATGCCATAGAGACAAACTGCACATGTCCCCTCTCACGTTCCAGTAGGCCATCCACTCTATATATATGACATGGGCACACACAAATTCGATGGCACTCTTTATCGATCGCGCGCGCGCACACACACACACACATCATCCCTCTCTTTGATTCTATGGACACCTCAAGCCTATGATACCTCCACTCTCTTCTCGTGGATCGCCCCCTCTATATATATGATATATTCAGGACTCTATTTCACACACATTGCATATGTTACATTTTTTGATTGACCCCCCCCCCCAAAAAAAAACTCTCACGAACCCACACGCTATATCTCTCTAGGTTTGTATCTCTCTCACACAACCCCACGTAGGTGGTGTACGTATACAAGAAGAGAATAGGTGCACCGTGCACGTACTCACGCTTCGTGCCCAGCCACACCCGCGCGGGTACACGGTGGAGCTCATTTCTTTACAAAATGGCAGCCCACGTGCTAATTTGAACGCGTGTAGCGGTTGTTTACCGAGGGAGGTCGTGGTACCATGCGTGCACGAAACAAAGTTCGACTTGACGCGTTATTTTTAAATAAAGTTATAGCGCTCAATGGCACGTACATAGAATATAAAACAATTTTTATGGAGAAAACGGTAGTCCGCTCCACTATATACAATGGAGCCTGCCTGCCTGGTTTGCCTCTCTTCAGAGTATCTCACACAAGGCTGCGGTGGCCTCTCTCTCTCTCTCTCCCTCTCTCTCTCTCACCATTGTTCACTGATCCGGCCGCATCCCGTCCATCGGGGGAAAGGGAGGAAGTGCATCTTTTCTCCGTTCGACGGTGCCGAGGCAGCATGTCCCGATCTGCGGTACACGCCGTTCTCTCTGACCAAGCTCCAGCGTGGTAGGGCCTACACCACCTGCTCGCTGCCGCAGTATGGGAAGATTTTGCCCGCCGCCGCTCACCTAGTTACATCCCGACGACCTCCAGGTATCCCCTCCGGCCTTGCTCCACTACCCGTCTTCCCACATTGCTGCATGTGGATCTTCCATAGTTCTTTGCCCAAAATGTAGCTCGTCCGGCGTACTTTGCATATTGCAATCTTGTTCTCACACCGTTTTAGACAAACACAACCGTGTTGTTATATTCCCTTAGGACAAGGAATATGCTTATTTTTTGTCGTCGCATGTGTCATCAACTGTTATTGGCCAGTAATTGTTTCCTTTCTACCTCTTTTTTGCAAACAGGGCTATTCATTTCACCTCGTTGCTATTGCGACCTTTTGGTGAACTGCACAAATCACTTTTTTTCTTAAGAGTGTTTTGTGCAGTTGTACTAAAATGTCACACGGGCAATGTCTCTACATTTCAGTGCGACTGTACAAAGGGTGATTGGTTTTGCTCTATCCTCCTCTGTCTCTACATTTCAGTGCGACTGCACAAAGGAAGATTGGTTTTGCTCTATCCTCCTCATCCAACTCCGAGCCTAATCTTCTCCAACTAGTTAGTCTTAAGAGAGACTGCAAAGGTGACCGGCTTCTATTTGTGTGTTTATTGTTTCATCAGCAGTCCTCTATTATCATAATCACACTTAATATCTTTGGAACAGGGACGCTCAGCTCTATTTTAGTGGAACTGCACAAAATGATCGGAATGTTGCATGCTCCAGATAGCTACTTTTTCCCAACATGCCTTGTTGATTTAGACAGAGTTGGGTGGACGTTGCTGCCAATGAAAGCATGGATCAATTTTAATGTAACACCTTCTCACAACTTTGTCTTCAGTTGTGATGTAAATATTAGCTCTGATCTACTAATAATTGAGATGCATTAGCAAGGAAGTTAGTTTTTTATTGTTTCCGAAAGAGCATCGATGGCAAGACACACGAAACAAAAGCTGAAAGCTCACACCATTGTACAATTTCATGTCACTGGAAAATTATTTGTATAGTACGTCAATTATGTAAACAAATGCTGGAAGCTTGATAGCCTTGCCAGAAGCCTCTTTAGCATCTGGGTCCATGTGCCATGCACAAAATTATACTCCTTCATTCCTAAATATTTGTCTTTTTACGAATTTCAAATGGGCATATTTTAGAGTGTAGACTCACTCATTTTGCTTCGTATGTGTACTCCCTCCATTCCTAAATACTCTATTTGTATTTCTAGAGATTTCAACAAGTGACTACATACGGAGCAAAATGAGTGAATCTACACTCTAAAATATGTCTATATACATCTGTATGTAGTAGTCCATTTGAATCTCTAAAAAGACAAATATTTGAGTAGTCACTCGTTGAAATCTCTAGAAAGACAAATACTCCAGAGTGTATTTAAGAACCGAGTGGGTAGTACACAACTGCATGGGAGAATCAGCCCGGTCATTGCGCCGCATTAATAGTGAGTAATGAGCAGTCAAATCATAAGGATCACCTTTCCCATTGTAAGTTGCTCGGAAGAAGCAACCATCAATACGCTCTTCTTTGAATCCGCTCATACTACTCCATCCCTCACTGTTTATAGAGCGCGCTTTAGAAAAAAGAAAAAATCTATGGGACCAAGGCGACTAGCGATCGGCCTGAAAAATAGCATTGATAGTTATAACACGGTGTCTATTACTAGAGGAAATAATGCGTACACACATGCATGCAGTGCTTCCACCCCGGGTACACACATGCATGCACTTACTCCACTCCGTAGTAGTATATCGGGGGAAAATTGTGGACTTGATTGCGGTTACTATGCCCTAAATAATTGAGCATTAAACCAAACGCGTCTAAAGTCTCTCTGGTAGTGGAAATGCATTGAGAGAAATGCATCATTATGAAGCACACCCTGTAAACTGTGACGGAGGGAGGAGTAGTATATGAAGGTGCAAAACCAAGTACGCGTATGGCCAGTCGGTCAACGCACCTTGTCTTGGCATATAACTGACAAGTGGGATAAGAGTGTGAGCAAACCGATCTCAATTGACGGCAAAATGGCCAACCCGCCGTTCCTTGAGAGAGACGAGGAGCGAGAACACACAGACGGGCTCGCACGGAGGCCAAGATATATTCGAGCATGGTTGGTTGATCGATATCATCATTACATGTTGGGTTGCCGTTTTTCGCCCTTCTCCAGAATAAATGTGTACTTTATCAGAGATTAAAAAAAATAAGAGTACAGACGCTCCACCATGCGGTTCTAGTAGTAGTACTACTCGTACTACAAAACCTTGCGCTTGGCTCTTCGCCTCTTCGTGAAGTCGAACAATGATGGTACTCCGCATGTTGGGTACTACAGTGTATGCCTCTGACTATCTGACACCGAATGGACTGATGCATGTCCACCGCGGGTAGGTTGCATTAGTCAAAAGGCGTAAGCGAGCTTCACCTTGTCCTGCAAACTTCTCCTCGTTCTGCAAGTTGACGGGACACACCAAAAATTAGTGCTAGTCCATACTCCCTCCTTTCCGGTTAATATGGCTAAATCTTTTTTGCGGGTAAATAAGAGAGCTTTATTCATATATAAGCATTCTTAGGACGGTCAGCCAAGACACTGGTGAGAGAGGCAAAGGTGTCCCGATCTTTTGATGAGATGATAACTATCGATTTGGTGGAGATGACTTTGACGATCCGACTACAAACGTGCACGACGTTGAGCCTTAGCAGTCGCTAAACCAACTCCGAGAGGTTATTGACCACGCTGGAGCACGATCAACCTGACCACGAAGTTCTATTCCTGCAAGAAATCGAAGAACAAGCAAGAATGTGATTAAGCAATCTGAATATTGCGAATATGGATGAAGAATTGATAACGGTGGGGATCCAAAAGCGGTCTTGGTCTGGTTGTTGGACACAAACAAAGTATAGGAAGTTGTGTTGGCTAACTTTTAACTAAACAAATCCCAAGGGAAAAGCTACTAGATGGATCTACTTATATAGGAGGAAGGGGTGGCGGCCAAGGAGGTGGGAGGATGTCCCAAGGCAGCCTAAAACTAACCCTAAGTCGTACAAGGCTCATGGGCCCAAGTGGAGGTGATGCAACACCTTTGGACTTGTAGTTTGACTCAGTTTCTGCTACAATGTCAGATTGTTTCATCGATAACTCAACTCTCCAGGAGGATTTTAAGGTGAATCCAATTGGGTTGGAAAGAGCACGAAATCTACTTTCCAACAAAAAAAGAATCACACAATTCGGAGTCCGTATGAAAAATTTGTTACCGTTTTGACTCAGGTATGTCTGTGTAGTCCGAATCTGAATCCAGAACGTGAGAGACTTGGACTCTATATTCTCTTGGCCCAAAAGTGACGTGAGAGGAATTTTTGAACGGAACCTAAACTTCTCCTTTTACCTTATCTTCATATGTGGATTGTACAAATGTCCCATACACCTGCAATTAGACAAAACAAAATAGTGTGTGAAGTATTTTTGTTCTGGATAACATAAATAGATTATTGAATAGTTTGCACTAAAAATCACCTGACAAATATGCATGTATGCACTATTTTTGGTTTTTTCCAAGGTAGTAATGTCCTCTTCATCCTCCCCTTCTTGAAATCAAAGCCGTCCTCGGCGTTGCTTAATCTGAAATGTGGCTAACAAAACAGACAAGGTGTACATGTTGTATATGTATTTGTCATCCATTTTTTACTTCCCTTGATTTTTGCACATATGACACATGTATATATGAGGAACCTTCATAGATTATAAAATATAAAGCCAAAATATTATCATAAGTAGCAGGCATGAAAATATTGCAACTCAGTTTGCACATATAAGTGAAGCTCTTATTCATATCAAAAGATTGACAATATTCATCATTAAACCATCCCAACATTGGTGAATAAACCTTACGTGCATCAATTTTACATGCTACAACATGCTTAAATAAGAAAACATGCAATAAGTCATTTGACACAGAATGATCATCAATATTATAGGTCATATCAAAATGATTAAACATTGGCATAATTATTTTAAAATGTATTTGATCCAAATCTGATTTATTTCCTGATTCACATGGTTCTTTGACATCAACAGTTAATTCAATGGGTGCACTCCAAATTGTTGGTATTTCAATTGTTTGATCACATGATACATTCATGATAGTACCATGATTCTCTAAAATAGGTGGCGTGCTCAAATCAATAGGTAACTCAACACACGATGTATTTAAGTCAATTAGGCATGCATCATTCGCATGTGAAGTTATATCATCAATACCTTTATTGTTACCTTGTCGCAAAGACGTAGCTGATGTAGGTATGGACAATGACAATGTACCATACACTTGATATGATGTCGCACTCACAATCTGAGGTGTGGCTGCTCTAGTAGGTGCAACGGTGGAGGAATAACGGATGGTAGTGCGCATGAATTGGAATAATAGTTGTTGTAGTCACCCAATGCATCCTCCTGCAACTGTCTCTCAAAGGTACAAGCATGAACATACATACCAGTAATGCAACGAGGAATATACTGAAATCTTGCCTAAATATCATGGTTCAAACCACCAAAAAATCTAGTCATTGTATCATCCTCAGATTCTTCTATGTCACAATGATGCATATAAGTTTTGAACTCTTGGTAGTAAGCATGAACAGTGTTGTTGCCTTGTTTAAATTGTTCAAACTTGCGAAGCAATTCACGACGATAGTAAGGCGGGAAAAATTGTTGTCCCATTACATCTTTCAAATCTTTCCAAGTTGTGGGTTGATTATCAATGTTTTTCTTACAATGCACACTCCACCAAACAGAAGCAAAACCAGTAAATGCTCTAGTGGCAGCTCGTACTCGCTCAAGTTCAGAAAAGTCATGGTGACTGAAAACTTGTTCTACTTCAAGCTCCCAAGCTAGATAAATAGCAGGATTAAATCTACCCTCAAATGACGGTAAAGAGATAACCTGACCATGTGCTTGTGTGTGTTGTCCCAACTCTTGTGATGGTGAAGATGTGTCCATCGTCCAAGAACTTCTATCTCTGGAACCTGTCATGATTAGTAGAAACAAGAAACAAAATTCAAGAATAATGTTCCTATGAACTACTAGGATGTGGTTGTAAAGTGCTCATAGTAAAGCAAATATCAATATCTTACAAGTTCTTACCATGCGGCAGGTGGTGACACGCAACCAGCGGTGTCAAATAACTCTGAAGATTGTGTAAAGCGATTGCCAATGGAACGTACATATACACGGTGTAGAAATATGTGGAGCTGAGTTGGCTATATATGGAAGCAAAAGATTAGCAATAATCAATTCAAAGATGCAATGTTGAATAAACGCTCAACGACGGTACTGTGCTGGTCCTAGGCTAGACTAGACTAGAGACGCGAGCCTAGAACATTAATGAGGTCACGGCTTAGCACAACTAGCATCAATAAAGGATACGAAGTAGCTCTGGACAACAAGATATAAGTGAAGATCACAACGCCAGTAAAGATAATAATGAAAAAGAACTGCCTAGCAGGATATACAACAACTCTCTCTCCAACTTTCCTCTAGAAAAGTTTGAGCCAATTTTCTGATAATTTTTTTAAAAGAATGCTACTAACTCAAACTTTCCAATGCAAAAATAATCATTCAATTCCGAGTTGATATGAGGAGTCAAAAAATTCTAAAACTAGCTTGAAAAACTGGAAGAAGCTGTGTTCATGAACTTCGGAGGGTAAAAAGACCTATTTAGAAGCCGATTTTGACGTGCCAAATATTGAACAATCTTCTGCAACTATTTAGATGCGGCTCGTCTCTAGCTTTAATTTGAGTACTCACGGAGCCAAAACGGACTTCGTATGAGGAAGTTATGCCTGTTTTACTGAGCAGTGCACAAAACAGATTCCAATCCGAATTCAGCTACGAGATTGAGTCTAGATAGATCCGAACTTTGTTTTTTTCTCTTTTTTTACTTTTTTTCTCTCTCTCGTTTTTTTCTCTCTCCCTCTTTCGAAAACAAAATAGATAAGATGCAGGTTGGATCAAGCGAAGATGTGAGTGACCTCAACTATGATGAAGACAATGAACGGTGGGTAGCACATGGTGGAAATTGATTGATGAGATGGTGGACAACGGAAGGAATAATGATGCAGCGGCTATGTGACTAATATGAACATAACTCGAAACTCTAAACGAACTAGACACTAAGACCAGCAACTCGACACGACGATGCAACCGAGAATTCAATAATACAATCAATGAAAAGAAAAAATTGCAAAGGCTCAAACTGGCTAGGACAAAGGATGAATAGATCTAACCTTTTTTTGTGGCTTTTTCTTGGACAATAGGTATGAAAATAAATCGAATCTAGGGATAACTGGAAATTCTCACCGAGCAACCTGAAAACTGATACCACTTGATAGAGGCAAAGGTGTCCTGTTCTTTCGACGATATGATAACTATCGATTTGGTGGAGACGACTTTGATGATACGACTACAAACGTGCATGACGTTGCGCCTTAGCAATCGCTAAACCAACTCCGAGAGGTTATTGACCACGCCGAAGCTCGATCAACCTGACCACGAAGGTTTATTCCTGCAAGCAATCGAAAGCGGTCTTGGTGTGGTCGTTGGACACAAACGAAGTACAGAAGTTGCGTTGGCTAACTTTTAACTTAACAAATCCCAAGGGAAAAGCTACTAGATAGATCTACTTATATAGGAGGAAGGGGTGGCGGCCAAGGAGGTGGGAGGACATCCCAAGGCATCCTAAAACAAACCCTAGGTCGTACAAGGCTCATGGGCCCAAGTGGAGGTGATGCGACACCTTTGGACTTGTAGATTGACTCAGATTCTGTTGCAGCGTCAGATTGTTTCATCGATAACTCAACACTCCCGATGGATTTTAAGGTGATTCCAATTGGGTTGGAAAGAGCACGAAATCGACTTTCCAACAAAAAAAATCACCCAATTCGGAGTCCGTATGAAAAAGTTGTTGCTGTTTTGAGTCAGGTATGTCTGTGAAGTCCGAATCTTGATCCAGAATGTGAGAGACTTGGACTCTATATTCTCTTGGCCCAAAAGTGACGTGAGAAGACTTTTTGAACAGAACCTAAACTTCTCATTTTCCCTTATCTTCGTATGTGGATTGTACAAATGCCCCATACACCTGTAATTAGACAAAACACAAAAGTGTGTGAAGTATTTTTGTTCTGGATAACATAAATAGATTATTGAATAGTTTGCACTAGAAATCACCTGACAAATATGCATGTATGCAATATTTTTGGTCTTATCCAAGGTAGTCATGTCCTCATCATCTGGTCACTAGGAAGCGAGGTACCCCGCAAAAAAAAGAAGTAGGAAGCGAGGTGTTTCATCAAGCCAGCTCTCGGCCACATTCAAAGTGCGGCAAGCACGGTTCGCACGAAGATGCGCTGCAAGGTTTGCTGACCTGTTTACATGCTGAATAACAAAAAAGAGGGAATATTACCGAGCGCTCCTATTTGTAACATGATATGATCCAGAATTAAGCAAGAATTGTGGCGAGTGTTCCATGCAATCAACTTCCATTATCACATGCGAGAATCCTCGAAGAGAATCAAATGCGTTGAAGATTGCTTTATCACATTTTAAAATTATAATAATAGTGCAGACACTCCTCCATCCGGTTCCTAGTACTAGTATAGTACATACCTCTATAGACTATAGTAGTAGTACTAGTACTACTAGTAAACTTTGCGCTTGGCTATTCGCCTATTCGGGAAGTCGAACAATAATAGTACTAGTATAGTGTATACTTCTGGCAATCTGACACCAAATTAACTGTTGCATGTCCACCGCCTGAGCGAGGGAGAGCTTGAATTAGTCAAAAGTTTCTCCTTGTCCTACGAGCCACCACGCGCAAGCTTCTCCCATCCTGTAACCTTCTCCTCGTTCGGCAAGTTGATGGGACACAACAAAATAATGCTAGTCCATACTGCCTCCTTCCAATTAATATGGCTTAATTTCAAATGAGATAAATACACTATCTGTCACTGCATATTTGTAAAAATACGGTCAGTGGACTTCATAATACGCTCATTGCACTAAATATATATATTTTCCGGTGTTTATACGGTCACTAGCTCACCCTGACTGAGTATGTGTGTGCATGCACGTGTAGGTTGAGCACTTGAGTGTGACCGTGTGTGTGCCTCATGTGCTCGGACATGCATGCATTAGGGCGTGGCGCGCGTTTTTGCGTCCGTGTGTACGTATGACTGTTACATACACGTAGGGGGAGTACGTGTAGGGGCCACTAAGGAGCAGTCAAATCACACAGTAAGTTAGTCGGAAGAAGCAACCATCATTTCACTCTTCAATGACACGTACGCGATATAAAATGGTTGATATGGAGAGAAAAAGAAAACCACTATATATACACTAGTAGGAGCCTAAGCTACAAGCCTGCCTGCTTAGGTTGCTCTCTTCACAAGCATAGAACGACGGTGGCCACACCGCTGGTCACATATCCGGCCTGATTCACAAGCATAGACCAACGGTGGCTACAGCCCGACGTCCCAGGTAGTCCATCTTCCTTTTGGAGCCAGCTTGCTCCACTGTCGTAGCTCCATCTCCATGTTAATCTTTCTCTACTTCTACTGGTGATGAGTTTATGTCTCATGAACTAGTGCCAGTACTATTATTCTAATCACACTTCTTCAATATATTTGCCATCAGGGATGCTCAGGTCGATTTTAGTGGAACTGCACAAAATCATCGTATGATCCGAGGGTGCCAACCGTGTTTCCTTCGACAGGTTCTACCTGGCCAGGAAATTAAATCCTGTTTAGGGTTTAGGGTTTAAGTCGTAGTGACCCCATCAGTAGTTTTTCTTTCGTACACGCTCTCACAACTTTTGTCTTTAGTTGTGAAGTAAATATTGGCTATGATCTGTGAATCATTGAGATGCATCAGCATGCGTGTGAGTTTTCCTTTGTATTTGATGGAATGTTGTAACGGGGCAACCTTGGAATAGGAATGAAAATGGAGTGGAAAGTTTCCGTTTTTCCGGAGAAAAAATGGAAACGGAGAGAAACCAACGTTTCATTTTGTTGGATCGCGCCATCGAGCAAAACCAACGTTTAAATCACGTCTATCATGTTTGTGTCTCACCCTCCTCCACGGCTCGACCCCACACGACCGCTCGGCATGCCACTCACCGCAAACTGAGTATACGATAACTTTCCCGCCTGCTTGTCGATGGATCGCGCCATGGAGTACTAGCACTACTGGAAGAGATTGACGAGTTGGAGGAGGACAGCTAGCTGTAGCACGAACTAGCAAGAACTTTTTACATGCATGTTGTGGCCGACTATTGCGACCTTTGAACGCGGAGCAGTCGCGTGCACCAGGAAGCGGCGTGGGCGACGCTCTCTTGGTTGGCGCGCCGCTTCAATGCAGGCGCCAGTGAGAGGTCGTGTCCGCTCTGGCCGGGCATGAATGTGACACTAACCGTTTCGGGCGGGAAGCACACGCGGGTGATGAAGAGGGTTTGGGTTGGTCAGGACCGGCCGTGGCAGCGGTCCAGACGCTCACAAACAAGAGATAATGTATGTTAATATTGTTGCGTATATAATTAACAACATAAATAATGTGACAGTTGGACAAATATGATTAGAGATGGAGATGGAAATGGAATTTTAGGTAAACACGGATATGCATGTCTATGTCTATGTGTGTGTGCGCGACAACTCTCGCGACCTGAAGCGGGGGCGTGTTTTTGATCGAGTTTTCTTTATTGGTACATTAAAAAATTGTCCGCCAGTTTTCGTTTCTTTTTTCCGGGAACACGCGTATTCTATTTAAAACCACTACTATGGAGAGATTTTTTTACTCCATTATAGCATCTTGTTTGATAGAGTTTCTCGCATCTCGCTCTCTCACTCTCTCCATATCAAAACAAGATGACAGTGTCCACTCTATCTCTCTCCTCACTGGTGGTCACAGATCCGGCCGTATCCCGTCCGCTGTGGGAGGTGAGGAGGTGCTGCGTTGACATTGTCGCCGTCGGCGATGGAGGAAGCCGATGCGTACCATCCTCTCGGAGCCGGCGCTGGCGCGGACGAAGGTCCTCCGCGCCCTTGTTCACTGCCGTCATGTGGGCAGATCCCGCCCGCCTGCCTAAACGACATCTCGCCCACCTGAGGTATAACTTCTTGTACTGGTCCAGCTCCCCAGGTCGCTGCGTGCGGGTTTTATTATATGCGACTACTCCCCAGCTCCCCATGTATAGTAGCTAGGGTTCGTCGGCTGGTCCAATATCACCTACTATTATAGAGGAAATGGCAGTCGAAAAGTTGTCCTGATTTATGCCTCGGTGGAGGTATACATGATGTTTCGACAAAAAGTACATGGTGGTTGTGCGGTCATTGTCCATATGCTCCTATTGCTGATGCTAATCTAATACTATCACTTGTCAAATGAAGAAATGCTTTTTTTCTCGGGTATCCTGGTTTAGTTCCCATCAAGATATTCATGATGCTTCTATTTGTTGGTGTACTTTTCATTAATTCTTATTGACAATTGAGATGTCGTTGCTAATCTTGTAAAACAAAGTAACAACACCATATCCCCTTTTTATATTTTTGGAAACAGTGATGCGTATCTCCATACCCGGGCATGTCTTCCTCAATTTTAGTGGAACTGCACAAAATTGGATGTCCATTGTTGTTCCTCCTCACTGTCCTCTGCCACGTGGTTCTTCCTTCCTCGAGCTTGATTGTTGAGAAGAAATAGACCATAGTGAGGATTTGTCGAACTTCATAGGTGCCTCACCCAAACTTGATGCCAAATGGATGATGCATCACCACGATGACCTGTCGATGCTCATGGTTGCACCTCATGGTTGCGTCAGCTGGTGAAGCTGATCAATTTTCAATGAAAAACAAGTTGTCTTCCATTAGTGCTCTTTGCTTGTTACGCACAAAGATGATATCCTTCGTCAGTTCAACTTGGTTGCGTTGGAGACGCAGTCGTCTTTCACATTGGTGCAATTTTATCACACAATTGGCTATGAACCAAATGTTTCCTCGAAGAAGGATCGACGTTGGTACTAAGAGCATAAGTTTTGTATTGATTTCTAAGCCTTCTCACAACTTTGTCTCCAGCTCCCCTGTAATTTTATTTGTCCAGCTATTAACTTTGATTTAAAAAATGGTGTGGACTAAAAACCCAGATGGACGTAGTAGCCCTCCATTTTTATTTACTCTGCATATTAGATTTGACTGAAGTCAAACTTTATAATATTCTCAAACATTTCCGATAACTGAAATTAAAATTCTTTATTTGTACACACTCTCACACCTTTCCGATAATTTGCCGCATGTGTGGTTGTTCACTTAAGGAAGGGTAGTGTACCGCACGTGAAGGACCGGAAGTGCGACCACGATGCGTGGATCGTTAGTTCGTCGGAAGTAGTAGTAGTTTTCTTCACTGTACGTTAAATAAAGAGTTTCGTTTCGTACTTACACAATTTAAAATGATTGTTATGGAGAGAATAAGAAAGTCATTCCACTATATGTTAGTCGTATACATGAGTACTATATGGACACAACTTCATTGACTTAGTGCACCTGCCTTTGGGTTTAATGACAGGTGGGCCCAAAATGTGGCTAGCTCACCTGTCATACAGCCAAAAGCAGGTGCAGTTAAGGCACCGGAGCTCAGTCCGTACTACAGTAGTATATATATAAGCTGGAGCCTCAGCGCTTGTTCGCTAGGGTTTGCACTCTCCACACTCTCGCTGCACTACATATATATATATATATATATATATATATATATATATATATATATATAGACACACACACACACACGTTGGAGGCTCAATGTTCATTTGCTAGGGTTTGCTATATTCACAGTCTCTCACCCTCTCTTCACCAGATCTAAACAAGACTGCATTGGCCTCTTGTCTCTCTCCCCTCCCTCACAGCTGGTCAAGGAGGCATCCGAATCCCGTCGCACCGGGAAGGGGAGGAGGTGCAGCGTTCACTATATCGCCTTCGGCGAGGGAGGCAATCCACTGCCGGCTGCGTTGTTCTCTTTCACCCAGCGCCTGTGCGGGAGGGCCACCGACCCCTTCTTCCTTGCTGTCGTCCATAGTGTGGGCAGATCCGGCCTCCCGCCGCACGCCTTGCCACATCCCGATGACCCTAAGGTATAAGTTTCTTTGAAACCGTTGTTGCTCTAGCTGCATGTGGATCTTTTTTGATCTGTAGTCGAATCTAGGTCTTGGTTCAAATAGGAAAGAAGGGTGCAGTGGGCTGGAGCATGAATCTAGGACGTGGTTCAATGAGGAAAGGAGGGAGGGAAAGTAGCATAGACTGGCTATCTAGCCTCTTTGTTGGTCGAAAAGGGAAAAGGGGGGTGACCCGAAATTGGGGGGTCGGGTAGTTTGTGCAGGACTAGATTTGCTACCCTCACATAGGAAAAAGGTTGAAGAGAACAAATATGGGACCAACGCAGATATGCTGCTTGTCTACATACTCTACATCACCCATTTATATGTGTGGATGCACATGGTGCTGGCATGTCCCATGTCCCATGTCCCATGTCCCATACAACTATTTTGTTGTTGTTAATCTAAGAATGCCGCCGGAAAATTGAATCAATGCCACTGTTAAAAGTAAATTACATTTTTTAATGAATGTTGTTCTAAGAGAATGTCTCTGTTAATATGAATCAATGCAACCATTTTAGAAATGCTACTATCCTACTTTGTTTTCCATCAAGATAAGTTAGATGCTTCTTTTTGTTGCCGTTTGTTTCATCCTCCTTTATCGGCAAGTAATTGTTTCCTTTTTTTCCTCTATTAAAACAGGGGTATCTATTCAACTTGTTGTTATTGCGACATTTTGGTTCGCTACGTGAAACACTTATGTTTTATGAGTGTTTTGTGCAGTTCAACTTGAATGTCACACCGGTGACTTTGCTTAATTTTGGTGGAACGGCACAAAAGGAGATCAAGATTTGTTTCCAGTCTTCGTGGCGAGTTGTTTCAAATCTTGGTCTCATCCACATGATGTGCAGTGTGCTTTGAGATGTTGTGCTACTTGTTTTGGTACTGTTTTAAATAAATGCTGAATTGAAGCTATTGTATTGCTGTCTTTTCCCATTAAGTAGTGAACAAAAGTGGGACCAACCCAGACATGATGCTTGTTGCTTTTTTATAACAAATTCAGCATCACCCCCTTTATAAGTAGATGGAAGCACATATTGTTGTTGCGCCCACTCTCCCCTGGAACTATTTATGCTTTTCGTTAATATAATGCCGCTGGTAAGATTAAGCAATGCCACTCTCAGAATTAACTACTGAATCTTATTTCAAAACTGCAACACTTGTTAGGGATTGGCAGGATTACCATTTTTGTGGCCGCATCTTTCATCCTCCTTTATTAGCCAGTAATTGATTCCTTTTTTGCCTCTATTTAAATAGGGATATCTATTCAACTTGTTGCTATAGCGACATTTTGCTTCGCTACACGAAACACTTATGTTTTAAGAGTGTTTTGTGCAGTTCAATTTGAATGTCACACCGGTGACTTTGTTTAATTTTGGTGGAAGTACACAAGAGGAGATCCAGATTTCATATATGTGTTGGGATATGTGTCCAGTCTTCCTCTCGAGCTGTTTCAAATCTTGGTCAAGAAAGTTCACTACCAACTTTCATCCACATGATCCTGCAGTGTGCTTTGAGATACTTGTATTGGTACTGTTTTGGATAAATGTTGAATTGAAGCTATTGAACTGTTGTCTTTTACCATTAAGTGAGCAAAAATTGTTCCAACCCAGACATGATGCTTGTTTCTTTGTTACAACAAAACTCTGCATCACCCCCTTTATAAGTAGATAGAATCACATGCTATTGTTGCGCCCACTCTCCCCTGGAACTATTTATGCTTTTTATTAATCTAATGCCGCTGGTAAAATTAAGCAATGCCACTCTAAGAATTAATTAACTACTGAATCTTAGTTCAAAACTGCAACACTTGTTAGGGATTGGCGGGATTACCATTTTTGTGGCCGCATGTTTCATCCTCTTTTATTGGCCAGTAATTGATTCCTTTTTTGCCTCTGTTAAAACAAATCAGTCGCATTGTTTTAGGAATGGTACTATCCTGCTTTGTAGTTCTTTCTACATGTTTAACCAAGGTATTGTTAAGATAATGTCTCTATTAAAATGAATCAGTCGCATTGTTTTAGGAATGGTACTTTTCTGCTTTGTCGTTCTTTATACATGTTGAAACAAGGCATTCTCAGTCAATATGAATGAATTACACTTATGGAGAATTGCTACTCTCCTGCTTTGTTTCCCATTAAGATAAGGTAGATCAGTAGATGCTTTTATTCTGTGAGTACAAGTCATCAACCATTATTTCTGAGTAGTTGTTTCCCTTATACCTTTTGTTGCTTACAGGGATATCAAAATTAAAGCTTGGTTTTATTCCGACTTTGATTTTAGTTGAACTGCACAAAAGGAGCCAATGTGTCCAAGGCAAACTGCTGCATTACTGGGTCTAGTTGGTCGTTCCACTTTGCAGAAAGAACCAGTCACTGTTTGTGCTACATTACAGAAGGAATGACAAAGAAGCTTTACAGAGTATTAGTAGACGATGGTGACATGACTAGTCTGTAAAGAGCATCGGCAATTCTACAACACGTGGAGTGCACTAGGCAAAAAGTGCCCAAACAAGTACAATAAGCCACGACAAGACTCCACGATCATAGGCATTACATATTTTGAATGGGAAAAGCTTGTCAAAGTTTAATCATTGATGTTAGCAAGAAGATGTTAGTTTAATATATTGGAACTGGAAAACCTTGTCAAAATTTTCTCATTGATGTTAGCCAGAAGACATGCATTTGATATTTTTGAGTGGGACGCCCTTTGCTGTGAGCAGCGTCGATCGTTTTTTCCTATTCATGTGTTCAGTTTAGAAGTAAATACTTACTCTGCTGAGATATTCCTGTGTTAAAGTTTGTTCTGGATATTGTCTATGTAATGCTAGGCCTTGTGCTTGATTGCAAAGTTGAGCTTGGAATGTTGTGGCATGCGGCATCACGAGCTGTTTACCATGCCTCCTGAGAATAATGCTTCGTATTGTTTTACATGTCGATCTAATGCCAGTGATTTGCTTGTTAAGAAGATCATCCTCTTCTGTTGTTTCCGTGCTTAAGAAGTTCATCATCTTATGTTTCATTCATAGCCTGTACGACAAGTCGGGTAGGTTAGACGTGAAACCATATGATCTTCCGACCAACTCATCATCTTAGGCCGTGGTTCGATCATTGTTTTCCAACCAAAACCGCTTGTATAACTGATGCTTGTAAATAAAAGCAGATGGTCTCGGGCGAAGTGCTTGGTTGTTCGATTTTGACAAGTAAAATATACACTGGTCTCTTAAATCACACGCGTAACCCGCCGGTTTTACTTACAGACCTCAGGCCCTCGGTTTCATTACGCCTGTATTTTACGTGTTGTTTCCGATGACAAGTAAATTACACGTGTATGTTAATATACAGGTGTGAAATAAACTAGAGCTCCCAAGAGCGGCCTTACCGTTTCATGCCGTCTCAGTCTCTCAAAGGTGCTCATAGGTGTCCGATGATCCTGTCTTCCTGAATGAGCAGCGGGCGTTGTATCAGACTATCCGTAGGGCCCGTGAGGCCCTCTCCGTCGTCCTTCGAGTTGTTGCGCTCGCCCTGGCGCCGAGCATTGTTAACATGGTCAACGAACATGAGGATTCAGGAGATGACTTTATTTTGACTGGATGATAGTAGGGACCCACTAGGGCCATAGTCGTACGTACGCAAGTGCCTCCTTATTATGTACAACTATATTTTTTTTGCTTCCTCCTGGTTTCCTGACATCACGGTCCCACACCATTGTCAACCTATGTAGTCAATATAAATGAGAGAATTGCACAAGGTGTGGCCGACAGCTGGGACCAAGCAGCTCGAGCGGTATTTGTGTTTTTGAGGCGTGAGTACTGCAGAGCTTTTCTTGACGATGTTTTCGTTGTTGTTTAGAGGAGAGCAGGGTATTAACTGGGCGGGCTGTGGCCCGTCTAGCCCAGGCCAGATATCCAGCCCAGATATTATTATTTTTTCAAGATGAAAATGGCTAGCCCAGCTATACATTTTTTGAGGAATACCCACGCAAGGCCAACTTGTTATTGTCCGCCCCGCTGGGCTGCAAATCTTTCCTAGGAGGGATGCATTAGGCTTAACAGGAAAATGGGATTTAAAAATAATAAATGGGATGTAATTATAAAAACTGGGCAGTAACTATAAAAAATGCACCAAACACAAAATTAGTTTCTAAAATATTATTTGTGGATTTTGAAAATCTTAATTTTTAATTGTTGCACGCACAATGTTTCGTTGGATTTTTACATAATACAAATTTATATTTAATCTGACTAGAAATTTCAGGATAAACATATTTCGGATCCCATCAATATGTGGGAGATTTTATTGAATTCTGTCTTGAACGGTTGGTTGAAATTATTAATTGTTGTCCTAGCTAGAAAATGGATTGTACTTTTAACAAACTGTAAATGGGCTGTAGTAAATTCTATTAGAATTCAAAACTGGGATGTACATTCTTACAAACTGGAAATGGGCTATAAGTTCTCTGCCACACACTTGTGGGCCTACTAAGTTGACGCGTCCCCTAAAAAAAGAAGTTGACGCGTATTCCTCTCCGCGTGGGCATCCACTGCAACGTCTTCCCCAGCTCCTTGTCGTCCCCTTCCTAGGCCTCATCGTCGTCCACCACCGTGGTGCTCTCGGCGCGGCATGGTCAATGTGGTCAACGGCCGACTTCCATCAGAAGAGTATTGTACGTGGAGAGGCTGACAGCTGGGTCCATGACAGCCGCAAGGAAGTGCCTCCTTATTACGCGCAAAATAATTATTCCTCCACCTGACAGCAGGGACCCACCGGACGGGCCACCGTATTTTGCGAAAAAAAACATTTCCCCTTGACTGTTGGGACCCACCGGACGGGCCACCGTATTTTGTGAAAAAAACATTCCCCCCTCTGTCAGCTCGGACCCACTGGAAGTGCCTCCTTATTACGCACAAAAAATGAATACTCCCCCTGCTAGCTGGGACCCTCCTTGGTGGGAGGCTGACTTGTGGGCCAACTAAGTTAACGGGGATGGAGGGATTTGTCAACTTAGTTAATATGAATGATTCTAGCTCCAGTGACCATACGATGTCCATCCAACGGTCGTAGTGCTTCTTCAACCTCTTGTCTTCTTGCTCCAGCCACCCAAAGCAGCGCCGGTCGTGCCGCATGCTCCTGCCTCTCGTGGCCGGCTATGCTGCCACAGAGGCCTCACCACCCCCTACTATTCCCACCGCTGGACAGGCCCTGTGGCGATGGCAACCTCACATCGCAGCCGAACCAGTGAACCCTCGTACTCCTCTCTGCGCGGGCTTCCACTGCCGCGTCTTCCCCGGCTCCGCGTCATCCCCTTCCTAGGCCTCGCCGTCGTCCACCGCCCTGGTGCTCTCAGCGAGGCGTGGTCAACGTGGTCAAGGAACAACTTCCATCAGAAGAGTACTGTATGTGGAGAGGCTGACAACTGGGTCCATGGCGGCCGCAAGGAAGTGCCTCCTTATCACGCGCAAAATAATTATTCCTCCACCTGACAACGGGGACCCACCGGTCAGGCCACCGTATTTCGTGAAAAAAAAAACATTCCCCCCTCTGTCAGCTCGGACCCACCGGAAGTTCCTCCTTATAACGCACAAAAAAATGAATACTCCCCCTGCTAGCTGGGACCCTCCTTGGTGGGAGGCTGACTTGTGGGCCTACTAAGTTGACGGGGACGGAGGGCTTTGTCAACTTAGTCAATATGAACGATTCTAACTCCAGTGACCATACAATGTCCATCCAACGGCCGTAGTGCTTCTTCAACCTCTGGTCTTCATGCTCCAGCCGCCCAAAGCAGCGTCGGTCGTGCCGCATGCTCCTGTCTCCCATGGCCGACTGTGTTGCCACTGAGGCCTCACCGCCCCCTACTATTCCCACTGCTGGCCAGATTCTGCGGCAACGGCAGCCTCACACCGTAGCCGAACCAGTGAACCCCCATACTCCTCTCCGCGTGGGCATCCACTGCTGCGTCTTCCCCGGCTCCGCGTCGTCCCCTTCCTAGGCCTCGCTGTCGTCCATCGCTGTGGTGCTCTTGGTGCGGCGTGGTCAACATGGTCAAGGAATTACTTCCATCAGACATGGACTGTACGTGGAGAGGCTGACAACTGGGTCCACGGCCGCAGCAAGGAAGTGCCTCCTTATTACGCGGAAAATAATGATACCTCCACCTGACAGTAGGGACCCACCGGACGGGCCACTGTATTTTGCAAAAAAACGTTTCCCCCCTGACTGCTGGGACCCACCAGCTACATCTTTTCACGCAAGGAAGTGCCTGATGGTCGGGACCCACTTGGTCGAAGCGTACGTAGCGTTGTCATTTTGGTCGTGAACGTGTATGTACATACTGGTGGATGTAGAGGCGCTCACGTGTCGTAGTAGAGGCGCGCACGTAGCATGTACACGTACGTACATCGGCCAGTGTGCAAGAAAGAAAATACGGCCACGTACGTACATACGGGCAGGGTCTCGAATGCCTACTCATGCATACGTACGGCCAGGGGCTCGTGTATAGACCTGGCCAAAAGGAAGCCCGGCCCAGCCCGACCCGGCCCGAAAAAGCCTGACCCGGCCCAGCCCGATGCTGCCCCCGGGCTAGGCTCGGGCCTAGATTTTGAGCCCGAAGGTCGGGCTGGGTCGGGCCCGGGCCCGTTGTTTTTGCATTTCTTTAAAGGTCGGGCCGGTCCGGCCCAAAGCCCGACGGGCTTTTACATGTTCGGGCCAGTCTCGGGCCCAGAAAATAGGCCCGTTGGCCGGGCCGGGCCGGGCTCGGGCCTGGGTTTTTTTCGTCGGGCTTGGCTAGGCCCGGCCCGAGGTATGGCCAGGTATACTCATGTACATGGCTGGGTCGAAACGGAGAAACAACGTCGTTGTCGTGTTCATGGGGAGCCAACTGGCTGGGTCGGAATGGAATGCGTCGTCGTGTTCATCGGGAGGGCTTGGACAGAACAGGCGATGGAAACGAGGCCTGGCGTACCGCAGAACGGAGGAAACGGCCTTGTGTTCGACCGGCCACGTTCGAAACGGGATCCTGTTCATCGGGAGGGGTCTGGCGTACCGCAAAATGGAGGAAACGGACTTGTGTTGGACCTCCTACGGATGAAACGGGGTCCTGTTGATCAGGAGGGGTGTGGCGTACCGCAAAACAAAGGAAACAGATTTGTGTTGGATCACTACGGTCGAAACAGGGGTCCTGTTCATCGGGAGGGGTGTGGCGTACCGCAAAACGGGACTTCACGGGATACTATTCATCTCCACCGTCGACCTCCTCCAGCCTCCACGGGCTACTTTTCATCCACCGTCGACCTCCTCCAGCCTCCACCTGCGATTGTTCATCCACGGGCTCCTGTTCATCCAGCGTCCACCGCGCGTTACTCCACCGGCTACTACTCAACCACCCCTCTCGATGGGCTCCTGTTCAACCACCCCTCCACGGGCTACTGTTCATCCACCCCTCCACCGTCTACTGTTCATCCAGCCCTCCACGGGGTCGTCCTGTTCATCCATCCCTCCACAGGGTCCTGTTCATCCAGCCCCAACCGGCTTGATCGATCGGGGTCCTGATCATCCAGAGGCAACGCCACGGGGTCCTGTTCATCCACCCCCACCGCTCACTGTTCATCCAAACCCCCCTCCTCCCGCAACACTCACTATTCATCCAAAGGCAGCATCGATCGGCTTCAGTTAGCAGCAGTAGCAAAGGAATCGCTCGATCGGGTTTAGTTAACAGCCATCGATCGATCGCTCTGGTTCAGCAATGTGTAGCCTGCAGTGCAGTCGCTCGGGTTCAGATAGAGCCCAACGCCTCGCTCGGGTTCAGTTACAGCCAACGCCTCGCACACACGCGCGTGCGTGTACGAGAGAAACACGCATCTCTCGGCCCCGACCACCCACCGTAACCGGAACATTGTCGGTGTCAAAACCGGTGGATCTCGGGTAGGGGGTCCCGATCTGTGCATCTAAGGCTAGTGATAACAGGAGGCAGGGGACACAATGTTTACCCAGGTTCGGGCCCTCTCGATGGAGGTAAAACCCTACTTCCTGCTTGATTGATATTGATGATATGAGTGTTACAAGAGTTGATCTACCACGAGATTGTAGAGGCTAAACCCTAGAACTTAGCCGATGATGATTATGATTCTGCCTCTACGGACTAAACTCTCCGGTTTATATAGACACCGGAGAGGGCTAGGGTTTACATGGAGTTGGTTACAAATAAGGAAATATAATATCCGGATCGCCAAGCTTGTCTTCCACGCAAAGGAGAGTCCCATCCGGACACGGAACGAAGTCTTGAGTCTTGTATCTTCATGGTCCAACAGTCCGGCCAAAGTATATAGTCCGGCTGTCCGGATACCCCCTAATCCAGGACTCCCTCAGTAGCCCCTGAACCAGGCTTCAATGACGATGAGTCCGGAGCACAGTTTGTCTTCGGCATTGCAGGGCGGGTTCCATCTCTGAATACTCCAAAGTAATTATCAAACACTTTAAACCGTGTTCGGATCTGCAAGATGATCTTCACATACCACCGTAGAGAGAATGATATTTCACAAATGTAATCTGCTGACAACTTTAGACAACGTGACACGACACTACGGCCATGTTATTATTCAAACCGTTTTCCCACAACCAGCCATAGCGCATACTGCGAGGCGGTTTCCTCGGCATGTCTTGTCAAAGCATAGATCATGTCCCCTTATCACGGGATTCCCTTCAATACGGGTATGGGTAACCCAACCGTGCCATCTATCGTGGAGCTTGGGAAATAAGCGACCCTCAACGGGCAAGTGGGGAGGCGCACCGGTTTCGTCTCCTCTATAAAGGGATAAGAGTTCCCCATTTTCACCCACGCCTTCTTCCTCCTTCGCTAATCCATTCTTGCCTCCTCGAGCTCTAGCGCCCTAGACCACGCCTTCTCCGCATAGCCAAACATGTCCGGAGCAGGAGGCAAGTGGGTGGCCTCCACCGTGAAGGAGGAGCATATTGTGAAGCTTCGGGCGGCTGGATACTTGGCCGCAGACATCGCACACCGGCTACCGAACGCAGGGCAGATCATTCCAACTCTGGAACCCCACGAGAGGGTCGTGTTTCTCGCCCACTTCATCCGTGGACTGGGATTTCCACTTCATCCCTTCGTGCGCGAGCTCATGTTCTACTACGGGATAGATTTCCATGATCTAGCCCCAAATTTCGTCCTCAACATCTCGGTGTTTATCGTCGTGTGCGAGGCCTTCCTCCGCATCAAACCTCACTTTGGCTTGTGGCTACGAACCTTCTGCATGAAGCCGAAGATCGTGAGCGGCCAGCAAGCGGAGTGCGGAGGCGCCATGGTGGGCAAGATGCCCCACATCACCTGGCTTGATTGCTCCTTCGCGGAGACCGTGAAAGGGTGGCAATCGGGGTGGTTCTACATCACCGAGCCGCGCGGCGCCAACTGGGCGGCGGCCCCGAATTCTGATCCGGAATCCCCATGCGGCTCACCTCCTGGGAGAAGAAGGGCCTGGCCTGGGGCGAGCCTGCGGAGCTGGCCGGACTTTAGAACTGTATCAAGAATATGATTGACAAGAACATCAAGCTTGTCAACGTAGTCCAGGTCATGCTCATCCGCTGAATTCTTCCGTGCCAACGACGGGCTTTTAATCTGTGGGAGTTCGTCTCGGCCGAACACTGGACACTCCGAGAGCTCTACGGCATGACACTTAAGGACGCATGGAAGGTGTTGTTTAAGGGTACCGAAACACCTCCTCCCACGTCCGAGGACCGTGGACTCCACGCTGTGCGACCCCCTCGTCCGGTGAGCTTTCTAACCATCACCAGATGTAGTTTCCCCAGCATTCTCATGGGAGGGTATTAAGTCATCGTGTGTACTTAATCAGGAGTGCGTGGAGACGGCGGAGCGGATCGACTGTCCGGCTCCACTACCAGAAGGTACGGCAATCGCTCTCCTGACGGAGATGCTAGTCCCGGCGCCCTATAAGGTGCTGGATAAGAAGGCTAAAAAGAAGGCCCGGGGGACCAAGAATGGTCTCCGGCGCAAGGCCGTACAAGACGCCTCATCCGAAGACGACGAGGCACACTCCTCCCATGAAGGAGAGGAGGAGAAAGAAAGGGCCACCCCATCCGGAGAGGCCGAAGGGTCTAAGAGGGCAGCCCAGGGAACCAAGAAGGGTCCCCGGCGCAAGGCCATCATAGGCTCATTGTCCGAGGACAATGAGGCAGATTCTTCCCGCGGAGGCAAGGAGGATCACAAAGAAATGCCACCTCCCCACACTGGGGAGGAGAAGAAAAGGTAAGCCGCCCCGGAGGGGGAGGCTAGGACACCCAAGAAGGGAAAGGCGTCCCTTCCGGATTACTCCACCATGGCCGCCTACAGTGAGGAGTGGCTGCCCAGGGGAAAGCCCCTAGTAAGATCGTAAGTATCTGTACTTCCGTTGTATCTTAGTGTGACTTTGCTTCATAGTCTGTTATAACGCCGAACATGTGTATGCAGTCCGGCCAGGGCCCATCTCGAGGTATCTTCTTTGGATGGGTCTTTGAGCGATTCGGCGATGAATCCGCTCCCAACGGCCACTTCCCCTCGGCCTGCGGATGACACGGAGGTGTTGTCCCAAAGGCTACCTGAGCAAGGGGAGGCGACTCTGGAGACGCCCCAAGGCGAAAACCTAGACGCCGGGCTCACGGGGCGCAAGATCCCCGCGGACTATGCCGACAGGAGCCACAGCAAGTCGGGCTCCCAGCCGGACACTGTACCGGAACCTACAAAGGCTCCGGATTCAGGCAGGCAGCCCCTCGCTAAGGAGGGCGAGCCGTCTGTGCCGATGACTTTCGTTACGCCAGAGGCGTCGGATAGTCTGCTGGAAGTGCTTCGCGGCGCTTCCATGGATGAAGAGCACCGTACTCTTATGAGTGCGGTGATTCAGAAGGTCCTGTCCGCCAAGAGCGGACTAACCGAAGCCTGCACCAGCCTTCTAACAGGCTTTGAGGTAAGTAATCAAAAAGTGTCTGAAATTATCACCCGGTAGGTAGTAGCCCCTGATACTCTGTTTGGTATTCGGAACGAAAAGCCTAACGGAGGGTTGATTATAATCCGCAGGAGTCTAATATTAGGTGTCTATGTGAATAAACATGCGGCGCTGGTTGCCGCTGCTGCCCGCACGGCGGAAGTCTCCAGACTCAAGCGGGACTTGGAGCAGACCCAGGGGGAGCTCGGCCTCACGAAGAGGTAGCTCGAAGAGAACAAAGGTGAGTAATACCCCGTTCACATATCACAAAGAATGGAAAAAATTGGTGACCCTAAGAAAGTGTCATGATTTGGTAATAGGGGCCACGACCGAAGTGGCGTCCCTGAAGAAGGCGCTGTCCGAGGCCGAAGACAAGGCGGCCATGGAGTGTATTGAGCATGAAAAGTAGAATGCTAGGGTGGGCGAGGTACAGCAATAGCTCCAGGAGCTCGGCAAAAAGTTTGAGTCCTTGGAGCGTGACCTCAAGACAAAGGAGTCTGAGCTTGCGAAGGCCCTTGCGATTATGAAAGACGCCAAAGCCAAAGCCGAAAAGGCCCAGCAGGAAATCCGGGCGGCCAAGAAGATAGCGGCGGGTAAGACATTCTTTATGCAAAGCAAGCATGTGGAGGAGACGTTTCTTTTACTTACCCAGATTCAGAGATCTCCAGGGGTATTCGCAGATCTGCCACGCAGCGTATCTGATGCTGTGGAGTTCTACCATGCCGAGGAGGGGAGCTCCACGGAGAGGTTGTTTCGGTCCCAGTATGCTGGAGCCGAACACTCGATGCCTCTGGGTGACCAACTGAAGCAGTTGGTTGAACTCCACAGGGCGGCCGAAGTGGCTATGAAAGATTTCATAGTCTGGATGTGGCCTAGTGAGCCCCTACCTGCTAGCTACTTCAGCCTGATAAAGCGGATGGTAAATGCCTGTCCGCGGCTTGAAGTGATCAAGCGATCCGTTTGCATTGAGGGTGCCCACCGAGCCTTTGCTCGTGCGAAGGTGCATTGGGGCAAGCTGGACGCGGAGAAGCTGGTGAAGGATGGACCGCCAGAGGGCAAGGCGCATTGGAATCTAGAAAAACATTATGATGGCATTATGAAAGGCGCTCGTCTCGTGGTCGATGAATGTACCAAGGACACGATCTTGGAGTGAATGTACTTCTGTCTTTTTTGTAATATAAAGACGAAGTTACTTGCGCTATATAGCGCTTTTTGATTTAAAATATTACCTTGTGTGCGGCTGTTTATAAAATTCTGAAAGTAGGCCAGTCGTTGGCTTCCACCCCCATGTAACTAGTACTGGGGTGTTCGTGGAAAACCCAGACACTCTTTACCCAAATATTTGGTCCCTAAAGGAGGTGTTTGGCGCAGCGAACAAGGCAATCGGACTATGCGGCTTTATAACTTTCACTTCGCCATAGAAGTCTATAATTTTAAATGTCGGCGAACCCCTAGAATTCGGAAAGCCGAATTGGGGCACTACATACGCCTAAATTGGACAAGGTCGATTCCTCGCCTAAAGCGGAAAAAATCTTTAAGGATTTTAAAACCTCTCGAACAGCGACCAGCTCTCGCCGCATCATGCCGGTCAGTTTTCAGCTTTCTCTACTGAGGTGCTCATCTGGAAGAACCGGGACATAATCGCAGCAGTTCTCCCTGCTCTACCTTAGCCGATACAACGGAACGTAAGGTACCAAAACAAGGGAGCCGGGCTAACCCAACTATTGACCCAAGACATGATTCGGAGCTGATGCATATAATGCTATAAGTTCGGGGTGCCGCACTGTCAAAAGTGTTTGGACTTACCTTGCCGTATTAAGGGGCGACGTAAGAAGCCCCTGGCAAACTAGACGTACCAAAGTGTACGGATGCAATAAAATAAACATTTATAGAAAAAATGTGCAGATAGGAATAATAAGCTGACGTTGTATATAATCTCCCATTGATGTACAATACGTCTAAATGTATGTTTACAACGAATGCATGAAGCAGAGGTAAATAGGACTATTTGACATGTCCTATCCAAGGGCAGGCCGCATATAGGTATATAAAACAGGTATTAACGATCGTGAATAGATTCCACCTGGGTATTCCCTTTGTGCGCTATGCCTTTTGCCTCCTTGGATTTCTCTCTTGTGGAAGTCCAACAATCCGGCACTTCTGAAGAGGCTGCCTGAAAGCAGGTTCCTGAAAGATAAAGGGGGTTATTAAAGTATGTTGCGGATGAACCGCACTGTTGACTGTGCCACTACTGCGCCTCCGCCTATGCCCATGGTATTTTGAGTGCCTAATTGTGTACGCGTTGCACGAATGCTGCCTTAATGGGGCTAGAGCGGAGGCCGGACTGCTAGTCGCGCTCTTGGCGTGCCTGGCGATCTTGTTGCGGGGTACTTCGGACTCGCTTGATGGTGTTCAGAGTTGTTGTCGCCGAATTGATGGTTTGCCGGGGAAAGCTGCTTTGTACTTCTGCCGTGAGGGCTGCAGTATGCTCTTCTGTACGGAGAGAGCGATCCATGTTTCTGTTGACTGTTATGACCCCGCGAGGTCCTGGCATCTTGAGCTTAAGGTATGCATAGTGTGGCACCGCATTGAATCGAGCAAATGCGGTTCGTCCAAGCAGTGTATGATAACCACTGCGGAAAGGGACGATATCGAAGATTAACTCTTCGCTTCGGAAGTTATCCGGAGATCCGAAGACCACCTCCAGTGTTATAGAGCCCGTGCAATGGGCCTCTACCCCTGGAATTACACCTTTAAAGGTAGTTTTGGTGGGCTTGATCCTTTAAGGGTCAATGCCCATTTTGCGCACTGTGTCCTGATAAAGCAGGTTCAGGCTGCTGCCTCCATCCATAAGAACTCTTGTGAGGTGAAATCCGTCGATGATTGGGTCTAAGACCAATGCGGCCGAACCGCCGTGACGGATGCTGGTAGGGTGATCCCGACGATCAAAGGTGATCGGACAGGCTGACCATGGGTTGAATTTTGGGGCGGCTGGCTCCATCGCATAGTCGTCCCGTAGTGCTCGCTTCCGTTCCCGTTTGGGGATGTGGGTAGCGTAGATCATGTTGACCGTTTTCATCTGGGGAGGAAATTTCTTCTGCCCCCCCCCCCCCCGTGTTCGGACGACGGGGCTCTTCGTCATCATTGTTGTGCAGCCCCTTGTCCTTGTTCACGGCATTTATCTTGTTGGACTGCTTGAACACCCAGCAGTCTCTATTAGTGTGATTTGCTGGCTTGTCTGGGGTGCCGTGAATTTGGCATGAGCGGTCAAGTATGCGGTCCAGACTGGACGGTCCCTGATTATTTCTTTTGAACGGCTTTTTCCGCTGACCGGATTTTGAGCCACTGAATCTAGCGTTGACCGTCGTGTCTTCATTGTTGTTGCCATTGTTCTGACGCTTATGTCTGTTGCGTCGTGGCTTGTCGTTATTGTCGCGGACATCTGAGGTGCCGGAGTTTATGGGCGTGGTGCTGCTGCGAGCCAACCAGCTATCCTCGCCTGCGCAAAAGCGTGTCATGGGTGTCGTGAGGGCCGCCATGGATTTCGGTTTTTCCTGGCCGAGATGTTGGGCGAGCCACTCCTCGCGTATATTGTGCTTAAAGGCTTCCAGGGCTTCGGCATCCAGACAGTCGACGATTTGGTTCTTTTTAGTTAGGAACCGAGTCCAGAATTTTCTAGCGGACTCTCCAGGCTGTTGGATAATGTGGCTCAAGTCATCAGCATCCAGTGGTCGCACGTATGTGCCCTGGAAGTTGTCGAGGAAAGCGTCCTCTAGGTTTTCCTAACTGCCAATGGAATTTGCCGGCAAGCTATTTAGCCAATGCCTAGCTGGTCCTTTGAGCTTAAGGGAAAGATACTTGATGACATGTAGATCGTCTCTGCGGGCCAGGTGAATGTGGAGAAGGAAATCTTCGATCCATACTACGGGGTCTGTTGTGCCATCGTATGATTCAATGTTCACGGGTTTAAACCCTTCTGGGAATTCATGATCCATTACTTCATCAGTGAAGCAGAGGGGGTGTGCGGCGCCTCTGTGCCGGGCTATGTCGCGATGCAGTCCGACTAAGTCTGGTCAGTTGTGTTCGGCCCGGCCGGATTTATTGTTAGTGTATCCGGCATGACGGTCATCGTCATGTGCTGTGGCGCGCCCCCGTGATCCGTAGATCGATCTTGGTTGTCCTGCGTTGTTTTCCAATATGTCTCGCAGGTCCTGCGTATTGCCCCGGGCCGTAGTGAACTGGCGTGGGGGTTAGGGCTAGTATTCAGGCTGATATGCCGTTTTATCCCGGCCACGAGGTGGCCGGTCAGCCGTGTGGCGCTCGAGTCCATATTCCTCGGCTGCCAGGACTTCTGTCCATCTGTCTGTGAGTAGGTCTTGATCAACTTGGAGCTGCTGCTGCTTCTTTTTCAGGCTCCTTGCAGTGGCCATAAGCCGGTGCTTGAAGCGCTCCTGCTCCACGGGGTCCTCAGGCACGCCGAACTCGTCGTCGCTGAGGCTTATCTCGTCTTTGGAGGGGGCATGTAGTTGTCCTCCTCCGGATATCCGTCCGTCACCTGTTCGTCTGGGATGACCTGCCCGTCTTCCTGCTCGGCCTGCTCGAAGGCAGGCTGATCGGGGTTGTATCCATCTTCGGCACCATTCGGATTGCTTTCATCTCCTGTGCCGGTATTGCTATGGTGAGGCTTGGAGCGGCGCTGACGACGCCCATGCTTTGCTTTCTTCCTTGAGTGGTTATCCTCCATTGCCTCATCGCCATTGTTTTCTTTCGGAGTGTCCACCATATATATATCGTATGAAGAGGCGGCTGTCCACCGTCCCGTGGGTGGTGGTTCCTATTCTTCTCCTACATCATCGTCCATACCGTCGATGTCTTCGGAGTCGAAGTCAAGCACGTCGGTCAAATCATCGACCGTGGCTATGAAGTGGGTGGTGGGTGGGCAACGAATTCCCTCGTCGCCAGCTTCCCACTCGAGCCGGACATAGTTCGGCCAAGAGTCTCCTGAAAAAGAGAGAGACTTTAACGAGTTTAGCATGTTGCCAAAGGGTGAGTGCTGGAAGATATCCGCAGCAGTGAACTCCATTACCGGAGCCCAACCAGATTCGACGGGCTTGGAGATGCGTAGACTGGAACCCACAGCCGGATACGAGTCCGGGGGTCCGGTGTCACAGGCTTCCTCGGGGGTGAAGTCTGTGTTCGGCTCCACCGCCGATGGGTGTGCGGCCTCCGGGGCGGGGTCCATCCACCCGTCCTCGGGCGACGCAATCTGCCCCGGATTTAGGTCTAGGGTTCATGTAGGGGCGATATCCCGAGAATCGTCCGACAGCAGGTCTAAGCCATGCTCAGCGTGACTGTCCGGCGCTCCTGGCTCAGGCCCGAATCCGCTGAAGATCAAGTCTCCACGGATATCGGCCGTGTAGTTCAAGCTTCCAAACCTGACCTAGTGGCTAGGAGCGTAGCTATCGATCTGCTCCAAATGGCCAAGCGAATTGGCCCGCAGTGCGAAGCCACCGAACACAAAGATCTGTTCGGGGAGAAAAGTCTCACCCTAGACCATGTTGTTGTTGATGATTGAAGGAGCCATCGAGCCTTGCACTAACGACACAAAGGAACTCTCAATGAAAACACCAATATCGGTGTCAAAACCGGTGGATCTTGGGTAGGGGGTCCTGATCTATGCGTCTAAGGCCAATGGTAACAGGAGGGAGGGGAAACAATGTTTACCCAGGTTCGGGCCCTCTCGATGGAGGTAAAACCCTACTTCTTGCTTGATTGATATTGATGATATGAGTGTTACAGGAGTTGAGCTACCACGAGATCGTAGAGGCTAAACCCTAGAAGCTAGCCTATGATGATTATGATTCTGCCTCTAAGGACTAAACTCTCCGGTTTATATAGACACCGGAGAGGCCTAGGGTTTATATGGAGTCAGTTACAAAGAAGGAAATATAATATCCGGATCGCCAAGCTTGTCTTCCACGCAAAGGAGAGTCCCATCCGGACACGGGACGAAGTCTTGAGTCTTGTATCTTCACGGTCCAACAGTCCAGCCAAAGTATATGGTCCGGCTGTCCGGATAACCCCTAATCCAGGACTCCCTCAAACACCCTGATATTTTCCTCGCCCTCGCTTCTACCATGGTTTTTTCCGTCATGGACGGCCCAAAAAATGTCATGCAGCTGCGTCTCCGGCCCGCCCAAGACAAAAAGCCCATTTTCTGTCATGATTTTTTGTCATAGAAGTAGGAGCCCACCACATCTATGATGATACCGGGTTTTGTCACAAGTATCGTCATAGAAGTGGCATAAGTATGACAGAAAAAAAATTGTTCGGCCCAAAATGTCATGGATGTGTCTTTTTTTGTAGTGACCGCAAGGGGGTGCTGTACTACCGCATCCTCGGACGGTACTACCATGAGCCTCTGCGGTACTACTGCTCCCTTGAGCAGTACTACCATACGCCACAGCACACTACCACTTGGAGTCGATCATTTTGCAGAGACACGGATAACAGATCGGTGCTCCAAAGAGGCAAGGGGAAAGGTGGTGCAAAGGAATGGACGTGTACATGATGATTCCACTCTAACCTTTCCGAAGCGGACCCCCTCTTAATAGTACGGCTTTCCTACGACTCAAATCCACCAATAGGAAATGTAGAAAAACATCGTCTTCACTAGGCTCCGAGGGGCATCGAACCGTCTTGTGCCAACACAGGAGATATGTGAAATGCTCAAAGCACACGGTTAGTCCGCAAAAGCATTGTCATCAATCACCAAAACTACTTAGGGAGAAATATGCCCTTACAATCTCCCCCTTTTTGGTGGATTGATGACAATGCGGGATTTGAGAACACAAATGAATATAAGCTATCCGAACTTCTACAAAGTATAGGCAGGCTCCCCCTAGATGTGTGCACTCTATATAAATGCTTTGGACTGCATGGCACACATGCTAGGATCAACACTCCCCCTATTTTTTGTAGACAAGGCATTCCTTGCCACGAAATAAATAACACTAAGCATGATAGACAATAAGTTAAGCTTGAGTGCATATGTCTTACACCCTATGATAGAATAGCAGGTCTCACAAGCACAAACCAAACCAAAGCAACACAAACGAAGTTCCAACTAAACAAAAGTAAAGACATGAACGAAAGCAAATCCTACACTCTCTCCCCCTTTGGCATCAAGACACCAAAAAGGCAGAGAGGACGCCTATGACATAGGTGGTAGCACCCGCTGCAAAGGTCACTCCACATGCTCCTCATCAGACTCTATAGTTGGAATGGTCTCCTCCTCAGACTCGGTCCACTGGTATCCCTGCTTGGCTATCCAGTCAGCCTCTGGAGTGATGTTCACCTCAGACCCACTCTCCACAATCTCGCCAAAGGTCCTCAAGATCCTCTTGTCGTGCTGGCGACTCTTCTTTGAAGCAACATGGGTCCTGTACTGCCCCTTGGCTTGCATACAGAACAGGATCTTCATCTTAGCCTTCAGCTTCTTAGCCCACGAGGGCTCAGAAGATGGAGGAGCATATCCAGCAGAGCTGTCCTCAGCCTCGTCCTCCTCCTCAACCTCGTCCTCGTCCACATTCATCCTAGCAGCCTCAGCCTCAGCCCTGGTGGTGGTGTTGGCCCACTTGTTCTTCAGACATAGCTTGATAGGCTCATGGAGAATCCAGTTGGGTGCGGAGAAGTCTTCCTCTGGAAACATCTTGTCCCAAGTCTTCAAGATCAGGGGGTGCAGGTAAGGACCATAGATGGGAACTTTGTGATTGAAAACCGCAAACCTGAGCTCATTCCACATTATGTGAGAAATGTCCAGGGGCTGAGCAGCATGCTGACGCGCCTCCTCACACAAAAGCATCATATCCACATGGTAAGCATGCACCTTATCTTTGTCACCGACGCGAGGAAACAGGGTGTTGCGAAAGATTCGGTGCATGACATTGAGGAAGGGGTTGAGCACCCAAGTCTGAGTTCCATTGAGATGCTTCTTCTCCACCATAAAAAGCAAAATCTTGTCCTTGTTAGCAGATTCGGCATTGCCGTGAGGGTGGGCGATAATGGGCACACCAGGTCCATCATCACGGACATTCAGCAACGTCATGAATTCCTTTCAAGTGGAAGACAACTTCTTCCCATTGGTCATCCAAGACAAAGATCGCTCCCCATCCGTGTGGAAGTGGACGGAGACAAAGAACTGTGCCACGAGCTCCATGTCAAAGTCCATATGAAAAGTGATGAAGTCCTCAATACCAAACTACTCCACCAAGTCCATAGCCTCACCAAAGTAGTCTTGGTGCTTCCTCAGATGAGACATGTCAATCCACTGCATTGGAACATAGAGGTTGTGCTTGGACGTGATCACATCAATGTATATGAGATTCTGCTGCTTGGTCCAGAACAACTCATTCCCTCTGACATTCTCACGAGGGTTCACATAGGGATTGATGCGCCTTCGAACGATGAACTCAGACAGAGGCATCTCATCCATGCCAAGAGCTGGCTCCTTGTACCTGTTGGCGGCCTTCTTGACATTGCGGTGCTGGGTATTGGAACCCTCTGGTGCCTCTTGATTGCGCAGATGCTTCAAGCTTGTGTCACGGCTTGGGTTCGAACGACGGACATTGGAGCCACCACCTATGACACACAACACAAGAACACACGAGAGAAACGAGAGGGATTAATGCAAACACCACACCCAAAACAAGCTAAACAAGTAGACATTAGATTGGGAAGTTGCAACACGGTAGCTTTGAGGTCAACGGTGGGGATGGAATGGTAGTATTGCGCTTGGAGCGGAAGTAAAATTTTACTTCCGTGCCCCGAGCGGTAGTACCACCCCGGAGGAGCGGTAGTACCACGCGAGACGGATGCGGCCGGAGCGGTAGTACTACACAGGAGGTGCGGTAGTACCACTTGGAATCCAATCCGGCATAGCACGGATCTAGGCACATCCGTGACATTGGATCGGTACTACGGTTGATCAAAACTACAGTGTGGAAACATTCCAAATAGCATATCTACTGCACTACAACTCTCCTACATCCTTCTCTTGCACAGATTTGGCCAAAAATCTCAAGAACAATATGCATCTCCCCGAAAAGCTAGAAGCAAAACTACGAGGCAAAGAGAGAGGGATTCGGGTAGAAACCTTGTTTCATGGCAAGAGGACGAGGTGGGGAATGATCCCACCGGTCGGAATGCAAGGAGAGCGGCCGGAGACGGAGATCCGGCGAGGTCCTCCGGCATCGTTCTTGGGCAGGAGAGAGAGATGGGGTAGGGAAACAGGGTTGAATGGGTATGGGGGGAGTTGAAACTCCCCCTGCCCGTACTTGACCATCACCCGCTCGCGACTACGTGGTAGTACCGCGGGTCATCATCGTAGTACCGCCTGGGCGGAAGTACCGCAACCAGGGCGGTAGTACAGCTCTTCCAATCGCAGTAAAAAATTACTGCCGCGATGGAAGCAGTAGTACCGGGCTCTTCTCCTATGGTAGTACCATGGCATGTTGCGGTAGTACCGTAGACCCAAGAAAATGCTCATTTCAAAAAAGAGAAACATTGTCTTTGCAAAAACACCTCCAAGCGACCGAACACGCAACCACACAAAGACATCTCAAGAGGAGAGGGCGGTGGCCGAAGCCACCTATGTTTGTGTCAATTGGTATGGCACCGCGAAGAATTATCCTTGGGCCCATGATCAAAACTCGTCTTTGAAGCACATGTACCATCAAAAGGGCTAATGTGAAAGACTTTATCAATTTATGCATAATGGGGGGAGGGAGAGTTCATTGAGAGAACAAAAGTCCCCCTATGTCCATCCCTACACCTAAACAAGATATCAAGTTGAGTCTGGTGGGGTGTGCAAGGGTTCAAGCTACATTACTCGAATCAATGATATTTAGCTCATGCCTTAACTCATGAAATCTTGCTTCATCCAAGGGCTTCGTGAAAATATTTGCAAGGTTATCATGAGTGTTGACATACTTGAGCTTGATCTCCCCTCGCCTAATGTGATCCCGGATGAAGTGATACCGAATCTCAATATGCTTCGTCTTGAAGTGTTGCACCGGGTTGAGAGAGATCTTGATGGCACTTTCATTATCACACCAAAGAGGCACTTCGTCACAAGTGACACCGCCATCCTTCAAAGTTTGCCTCATCCATAGAAGTTGAGCACAACAACTCCAGGCAACCACATACTATGATTCGGTGGACGAGAGAGACACACAACTTTGCTTCTTGGAATACCAACTCACCAAAGAGCAACCAAGAAATTGGCCCCTCTGGAGGTGGACTTCCTATCCACTTTGTCTGCCGCCCAATCTGAGTCTGAATAGCCCAAAAGGTTGAAGATGGCTCCTCTTGGGTACCATAAGCCAAAGTTTGGGGTATGAGCCAAATATCGAAAGAATCGCTTGACCGCCACATAGTGACTTTCCTTAGGTGCGGCTTGAAACCGTGCACAAATTCCCACACTCAACATGATATCTGGTCTAGATGCACAAAGGTAAAGCAAGGAGCCAATCATGGAGCGATATACCTTTTGATCCACTGCTTTACCATTGGGATCTATGCCAAGTTGGCATTTGACGGGCATTGGAGTGGAGGCTGGCTTGACATCACTTAGCTTGAATCTCTTGAGCATGTCTGAGTGTATTTTGCTTGGTTGATGAAGGTGGATTTTTCCTTGCTTGATTTCGAACCCCAGAAAGAACTTCAACTCTCCCATCATGGACATCTTGAACTTTGAGGTCATGAGAGCGGCAAATTCCTCATTGAAAGCTTTGTTAGGGGAACCAAAGATAATGTCATCAACATATAGTTGGCATACAAACAACTCCCATTTGACCTTCTTAGTAAAAAGAGTGGGGTCAATTTTCCCAATTTCAAACCCACGATCTTGCAACAACTCGGTAAGATGCTCATACCACGCACGTGGGGCTTGTTTAAGGCCATAGAGTGCCTTGTCGAGTTGGTACACATGATCGGGGAGATAGGGATCCTTGAACCCCGGGGGTTGTTTGACATACACCAACTCATTAATAGGACCATTAAGAAAAGCACTCTTCACATCCATTTGTTGCAACTTGAAATTATGATGAGAAGCATAAGCAATCAACAAATAAATAGATTCAAGGCGAGCAACGGGAGCAAAGGTTTCACCGTAGTCGATACCCTCGACTTGGGAGTAGCCTTGTGCCACCAAATGAGCCTTGTTGCGAACAATGATCCCATGAGCATCTTGCTTGTTCTTGAATATCCACTTGGTTCCAATGACATTATGATTCCCCGTTGGCCTTGGCACCAATCTCCACACCTGGTTGTGCTCGAAGTTGTTGAGTTCTTCATGCATGGCATTGAGCTAATCCGGATCCTTGAGCGCCTCATAGACCTTTTGGTGTTCGACACAAGAAACAAACACTTGATGTTCACAATAGTTTGCTAATTGTCTACGAGTGCTTACCCCCTTCTTAGGATTCCAAGCACATTCTTCATGAGATGACCTTTGGTTGTGAGCTTCGATGCAATCTTAGCGGCACGACACTCTAATTCCTCCTCAGGTGTGAGAAGAGGAGCGGAAACTTGATCATCTTGAGCGCCATCTTGAGCTTGTTCTTGATCTTGAGCTTGCTCTTGATCTTGAACTTGCTCGGAGAGGAGAAATCGACCTTGGGCATCACTTGGTGGCTCACCACCATCTTGAGGTTGATCTTTCCCTTGATCTTGTTCACTTGGTTGAGGGCCTTCACTTTGTTCTTCGGAAGCATGTGGGTCTTGGGTCGGTGATGGCTCCCCTTGAGTGGAGCATTGTCCTTCTCCTTCGGCCACAAGGGGTTCCTCAATGGGTAGGATATGACCAACACCCATTTTTCTTATGGCTTGGGGAGGAATTTCATCACCTACATCACAAGTACCACTTTGCTCCACTTGGGAGCCGTTATTCTCGTCAAACTCCATGTTACACGTCTCCTCAATGAGTCTCATGGACTTGTTGAGGACACGGTAAGCATGAGAGTTTGTAGCATAACCAACAAATGTGCCCTCATGAGCTCTAGCCTCAAATTTAGACAAACGAACACCTTTCTTGAGAATGAAACACTTACAACCAAACACTGGAAGTACTTGAGGTTGGGCTTGTTACCGGTGAGTATTTCATAAGGAGTCTTGTTCAAGCCTTTGCGGAGATAGAGCCGATTGGATGCATGACACGCGGCGTTGATGGCTTCGGCCCAAAATTTTTAAGAAGACTTGAACTCTACCATCATGGTCCTTGCCGCATCCATCAACGTCCGATTCTTCCTCTTCGCAACACCATTTTGTTGAGGGGTGTATGGTGCGGAATATTGATGCTTGATTCCCTCATCATTAAGAAACTCATCCAAGGTGTAGATCTTGAACTCGGTGCCGTTGTCACTTCTTATTATCAAGATCTTTGCATCGTGTTGACGTTGAGCTTCATTTGCAAAGTCGATGACAGTTTGTTGAGTTTCACTCTTCCTCTTGAAGGAATATACCCAAGTGTACCTTGAGTAATCATAGACAATCACCAAGCAATACTTTCTACCCCCAAGACTATCAAAGGATGGAGGCCTAAAGAGGATCTCCAAGGGTCTCTTCTAGTAGATGATAGTCGTGGGAGGGTGAGCCTTCTCATGTAACTTTCCTTTGATACAAGCACTGCAAGCACGATCTTTGGCAAAGCTAACATTTGTTAGTCCACGGAAATGGTCCCCCTTGAGAAGACTTTGCAAAGATCTCATATTTACATGGGCTAAGCGGCAATACCAAATCCACCCCACATCAACTTTAGCCATTAGGCATGTCGCGGTCTTAGTGGGTCGCTCCGAAAAGTTAATCACATAAAGACCGTTCTTGACATACCCAACAAAGGCTACTTTAAGAGTCTTGCTCCACAAGAGGGCCACGGTATCAATATCAAAGAATGTGCCAAACCCATGAGTGCAAGTTGATGAATGGAAAGTAAATTGTATGCAAGGGACTCAACAAGCATGACTTTCTCGATCGTGAGATCATGAGAAATGACAACATTGCCAAGACCCAATACCTTAGAAGACGAGGCATCACCCCACTCTACATTGGTGGGCATAGATGGGATCTTGTGCACGTCCACCACCAAGTCCTTGCTTCCGGTCATATGACTTGTGTCTCCACTATCGAGCAATCATGATACCCCACGGGAAGCAAACACCTACAAGAGATCAATGCTTGGTTTTAGGTACCCATTTTGTAATGGGTCCTTTGATGTTAGTAACAAGGGTCTTAGGAACCCAAATAGACCATTCCATTTACTCATAAGGAGAACCAATAAATTTAGCATAAACATGCCCATCACTAGCACGACACAACACATAAGAAGGGTTAAAGTCGCCGACTTTGTTGGAAGGGGTGGCATTGCCATTTTTGACATAACCACCCTTCACATTGTTCTTCTTCTCCTTAGAAGCACCCTCTCCCTCCTTCACAAAATTTTTCTTGAGAGGAGGAGGTCGTTTGGTCTTGTCATTCTTCTTCTTGTTTTTGGACTTCGTTGCGAACCCAACTCCCTCCTTGGCCACAACTTCCTTTTGATTGCTCAAAAGTTCATTGAGATTCTTCTCACCTTGTATGCAAGAGACAAGGCCTTTCTCAAGTTGCTCCTTCAACTTGGCATTCTCCTCCACAAGATGGACATGCTCACAACACGGGTTAGTAGCATTTGCATTATCAATCAAGACCATATGAGGAAAAGTGGCTTTCTCCTTGGTTAGCTTCACTTGGAGTTGATCATGAGACTCCTTGAGGCTAGCATGAGCACCCTTCAAGGCCTTGTGAGCCTTGTCAAGTATATCAAACTCCTCCTTGAGTCTAGCATGGTCAACCCCAAGTTTAGCCTTCTCAGAATCGAGCACACGAGATACAACAAGAGCATGATCAAGATCTTTCTTTAATTTAGCATGGTCATCGTTGTGTGATTCCTCAAGAGCCAAACGATGAACACGCTCTTCCTCAAGCGCATTAGACAGATTCGACATCTCATCGGCATAGTCACGACTATGACCTTCCATCTTAGAGATGGTTTCTTCATGAGCCTCGATCATGTCATTGGCTTCACCAAGTTGTTCCAAGAGAGCAACGAAGTGCTTCTTGGATTTGCCCTTGAGCTTACTCATAAAAGACTCAAATTCATTTACTTCCTCATTAGACCCCTCACTTTCATCAATGCAATCCGTCAAGGAAGGATTAGTAATAATGCTAGTTTTGATGTTGGGGGTTACCTTGTTGGTGGCTTTGGCCATGAGGCACTTGGCGGCTCGTTGGGTGAATCGAAGAGAGACACCCGTGGAGTTGTGGCAATGGAAACGGAGGCCATGGCCATGGCTTCACCATCTTCATCGTCATCATCATCCTCATTGTATTCTTCTTGTGCCACCAATCCTTTGGTCGGAGTCTTCTTGGTGAAGTTGTTCTTGTTAGGGAAGGACTTGGCTTTGTCTTTTTGGATGAGCCTGCCACCATTGTCTTCCTGCTTCTCGTAAGGGCACTCCACAACAAAATGGCTCACATTGCCACAATTGTAACATGTTCTCACACGTTGCTTGCCCTTGAAGCCACTTGATTTGTTCTTGTTGAAATTGAGCCTCGAGTTCTTCTTGCTCCAAAATTGCCTTGAAGCAAGAGCCATGTGCTCATGATAATCATATTTCGTATCTTCGGGGTTGCTCTCCTCATCTTCCTCTTCATCCTATTCTTCTACACTAGCCTTGGCCTTCAAGGCAAGGTTGGGCTTCTTTGCTCTTTGAGAACGCAACACCGCATTATCGGCGGTCTTGTCCAAGATCCTCATCACCACAAACTCATCCAACACTTCACTTGAGGACAAGGTGTGGAAGTCCGGCCTTTGACGGATTACGGAGGACATGGCCTTGTGGTAAGGCATCATGGCTGTCGGGGCCGTTCCTTTCTGCGGCCACGAGCACCTATGGGGCACGGGGGGCCCCTTCTAGTCCGGCAAGGGGGGCGGAGGCCGCGCGCAGAGCAGATCGAGGTCGGGCGCGCGCGGGGTGACGGGCGATTTTTACCCAGCTTCGGAGCTCTCCGGAGAGATAAAACTCCTACTGCTGCTTTGTGTTTGTATTTGATCTTGCTCGAGAGCGAGCGTATGGTGGTATTGCGTGTGTCAAATGGATAGAACCCCTTCTACGTGCGCATGGGCCTCCCTTTTATAGTCTGAAGGGGGCTCCAACAGGTGGCAACGAAGGAAGAGGGGGTAGAAAGGTAAAAACGCAGGTTGGTACAACAGTGACCAACAGTGTCCCCTACCTAACTCTGACGGCAGGGGGCAAGGGCATTTAATGCCCGTCCGGTCGCCCCAATAGTGCAGAGAAACGACCGTTAGGTGAGCCACCGGTTGCCACGATGGCGTCTCTGTCTGCTCCGCTTGCCACCTTGCTCCGCATGGCTACGCAACGCCCCGCCACGTGCCCCTGGGGTGGCCCTGGGGTGACACGTCGCTGGATGCGCTGGATTTTGGGTGGCCGCCTTGCCGCGGCAAGTGCCTTGCCGCAGCCCTTCTCTTGTTGTGCCGGCAAGCTTGCCGGCCGTCGGGCCTTGCCAGGACGCGCGGGGCGCCGCGGCAAGTCTTCTGGAGATGCCTTGGTCGGCCTTCCCGGCAAGCTCCTCTTGCCGGGGCCTTTGTTGGCCTTCCCGGCAAGCTCCTCTTGCCGGGGCCTTGGTTGGCCTCCCGGCAAGCTCCTCTTGCCGGGGCTTTAGCTCGAGTACTCTGTTCTTGAATGGCATCAAAGTAGCCGCTGAGGATCTTGGCGGACGCCCGGCAAGCCCTGCTGTGGGTCGCTGCGACTGCCCGTGTGCAAGTTCGGGATACTAAGGTACCCCTACTTTAGTACACCGACAGGAGCCCCCGGGCCTGGGCCATACACGGTGCCGAGCGCTGTTGGGCCAGGCCGAAAACAGTGCACGGGCACGCGCGTCCTAGGTCACACCGCATATCTCTCCGCTTCTATCGTGCACGCCCAGAACGGCACGCGTCAAACGCGGCGTCGTGGGTGACGTGGGCGGCGTGTGCGGGGCTGAGCCTCATGAGCATGCGTCAAGCCATGATGAAGGAGACGGCTCACGCCCTCCCACATAAACGGAGGTAGGCGTGGGGGCGTGGTGCATTTACTGGACGGGGCCAGTGCGCGGCTTTCGAGGCGTCCACTCCCATGATCACGGGGTGGGGCGAGGCCGCGTCACCCGTCCCCTCGGCTCTGCATCCTCACCACGTGGCTCCCATGCTCTTGGGGTCACGGACGGTGGGAGTGGGAATCTGGGCCGTCGCGAGCAGAGGCAGCGGGTCGGTCCCGATTCCCTGCTCTTCCCGTGCCTTGATTCGCTGAGCGGGGCGGCCGAGCTCCCACCCTGCTCCTTTATAAAGAGCAAGAGGCGGGCACAGAAGCCCGCACTCTCTCATCTCCTTCTTTCTTCAGCTTCTGCTCCCCTTTCTCCCATTCGCCATGGAGAAAGGGAACCCTGGCTCTTCATCGGTGGGGGCGAGGGTCGCCGCCAGACAGCGCACCTCTCCCTCTCTCGCACCCTTGGCGGGGGAACCGGCCATAAGGGGAAGAGGGAGGGGGCGTGGTCGCGGACGAGGTCGAGGACGAGGCCGAGGCGCTCGGGGAAGAGGCGGACGGGGCGGCGCGCCAGCTTCGCCTCCGCCGGCGGTTCCTCCCCCCACGGCGGTCCACATGGGGGACGACCCTTGCGAGTTCTTCGTCAGGCTGCGTTGGGCGCCTCGTCGTCGCCTCCGGCTTCCAACTCCGTTCGCAAGCGCGATGGAACCGGACCCGCCCGAGATGCTGAGACTGCAGATGAGGGGCTGCGGGATCAGCGGCACGCGAGTCCACGTTGTATCCCCAGCCCCTGGCGTGATGTATCTTGACCGTGGATGGAAGACGTTCGCCCGTATCCATAGCTTGACGGCGGGGTTTACCCTCCATTTTAAGTTAATGGAGGGCGACCTCCTCTCCGTCAAGGTCTTCGGGGACTCCGGCATCCGGGCAAGGTGTTGTGTGGACAGCTCCTCCGATAGCGAAGGCTCCTCCTCGAGTGAGAGTGACGAGGAGGAGAGCGACAGCGACGACGGGGACGGCGGGTCCGACTAGGCGCCGGACGCCGCCTCGCGCGCCACCGGCGACCCCATCATCTGGGTCGCCGGTCTTCTGAACTCCCCGGGGCCATCTCCTTGGGCGGCTGGCGTAGGGAGGCTGCGGAAGAGGAAGAGGGGTGGCGGCAAGGCCGTCAAGTCGGAGTACGAGGGCGAGGTGCCCTCGACAGCGTGCTGACGTCCTGCCGCCCCGTCTTCGAGCTCTGCCTCCGGCGCCTCCGTCTCCGCCAAGCCCCTGGCCGGCCCCCGGGATGTTCTCTTGGTGTCTTCTGGCACCCGTAGCTCACCTAGGCGCCCCTTTTGCCCTCCCCGGCAAGCTTCTCTTGCTGGGGCCTCCTTGACCTACCTCCTGAAGAGAGAAACAGGAGAGGGATTACGGGCATTTTATCTTTCAATTTGTAAGCCTTCGGGCCTTAGCTGTATTTAAAATTTGTAATCCTCTCTATCATGTTTTTCATCCTCTATGGACTTGTACTAAATTGGGATGTTTTTTAATGAAAAGAGGGGAATGCTTGCCGGATTACGCCCTTTACTTGATTTTGTGCCTTGTATGTTCCCACCCTACGCTTCTAGGGAACTTGCCGGCGCAAACACACTTGCTAAGTGCGGAACATCAGCAGCCCACTGGTGGTGTTGCTTCCGGCAAGAAACCTTGTCGGGCCAGTTGCAGCGCACTTGTATTGTTTGAGCGGACTCGGAAACAAACCCAGGGGGCAACTTGGCCGCGACTTGGCTCCTCCGCGCACGGGGGTTTTTTTTTTACAAGACACATTCGTTCAAGGACGCGGCCTCGCTTTCCCCAGCCCATAAGAGGATGCATGATGAGGGATGAAAAACTTATCTGACACCGCAGCCCCCGGCGACTCTAGCTCGCCGGGGATGAATCTTGGCGTTTGCAGCCCCCGGCAACTCTGGCTCCGCCGAGACCTAGGTGCCGGTGCGCCTTTCCTTGCCCTTGTCGCTGACGCTATGGCCTCCGGGGATCCTGGCCTGCCGCGAAGGAACTTCGGTACTTGCAGCCCCCAGCGAAATCGGCTTGCCGGGGCCCCTGCGCCAGTGCGCCCTTCTGGTTTTTCCTTGTCGCTGTTATTATAGTCACGAAAATAACTAAGACAGCGCCGTAATAAGTTACTCTTTCGTGGCGTGACTATTTAGGTTGGGCAACGCAATGCCATGCTTCGCCCTTCATATGTTTACACTCTATGCTTTTTAGGGGACTTGCCGGTGCATACACACTTGCTGAGTGCGGAACATCAGCAGCCCGCTGGCGGTGTTGCCTCCGGCAAGAAACCTCGTCGGGCTAGTTGCAGCGCGCTTTCATTGCCGAGCGGACTCGGAAACAAATCAAGGGTGCAACTCAGCCGTGAGTTAGCTCCTCTGCGCACAAGTTTTACATACGAAGGACGTCCCACGGCAAGGCTTGCTATGTTACGTCCTCTACTTCATTACATCCCTTGTACGTTTTTACCCTACGCTTCTAGGGAACTTGCCGGTGCTAACACACTTGCTGAGTGCGGAACATCAGCAGCCCGCTGGCGGTGTTGTCTCCGGCAAGAAACCTTCTCGGGCCAGTTGCAGCGCACTTGTATTGTTGAGCGGGCTCAAAAACAAAGCAAGGACGCAACTTAACCACGAGTTGGTTCCTCCGCGCACAGGTTTTTCGTACAAGGGACGAACGTTCGAGGAATATAACATAAGAGCTTAGAACTAAAAAAAAGTGCTCTGTACTCAAGCTCGGGCGACTTAGCTTTTCCGTCCTCCACGATCCGGCGAAGCCACACTTCTCCCTTGACTTCCTCCCTTGTATGTTTTTACCCCCACGCTTTCAGGGAACCCGCTGGCGCAAACGCACTTGCTGAGTGCGGGACATCAGCAGCCCGCTGGCGGTGTTGCTTCCGGCAGGAAGAACTCGTCAGGCTAGTTGCGGCGCGCTTTCATCGTTGAGCGGACTCGAAACAGATCAAGGGCGCAACTTAGCCACGGTTCGACCCTTCTGCGCACAGGTTCTTCATACAAGGTACGGATTCTTAGGGAATGCAATTCAAAAGATCGAAACTGGACGCTTCCTTCGCCCTACTGGCCGGTGGAGCTCGATGGCGCACCCTCGACGGCAGCACGGCACTCCGGGGAGGCGTGCTTGCCGGAGCAGGCACCAGAGCTGTTCTTGCCGGGCTTAGTCTTTGGTGGATCTGCCTTTGCCTTCTTGCACTTGCCGGTGGATCTCGATGGTGCGTCCTCGACGGCAGCGCAGCACTCCGGGGAGGTGCACTTGCCGGAGTGGGCATCAGAGCTGCTCTTGCCGGACTTGACTTTCTTCTTCCCCCGGGGAGCTTCAGCGGCAAGTGGCTTGCCCTCTGCTACGGCTACTGCTTCCCGGTAGATCTTGTTGGTGCAGATAAGTGCATCCTTCTTGTCGCCTTGGACAGATATGACACTTATCGGACCAGGCATCTTGAGCACGTTGTATGCGTAGTGAGAGGCTGCCATGAACTTGGCAAGCGCTGGTCGGCCGAGTATCCCATTGTAGGGTAATGGGATATCAACAACATCGAATGTGACCCTCTCTGTTCTGAAGTTCAGCTTGCTGCCAAACGTTACTGGCAGCATGATCTTCCCCTTGGGCTTGCTCCTTCCCGGATTTATCCCTTGAAAGGTACCAGTTTCTTCGAGCTCGCCGTCGGGGATCTGGAGCTTCTTGAGCACTGCGGAGCAAATCAGGTTCAGGCCGTCCCCGCCATCAACCAACATCTTCGTGACCTTGAGGTTGCGGATTGTTGGTGAGACCAACATCGGCAAGCACCCGACCGCAATGATGCGATCAGGGTGGTCCTCAACATCGAAGATGATGGGCGTGCTGGAGCATTTCAGAGGCTTGCGCGCCTCGACGGACGGCTCCGCTGCATTCACCTCTCGCACCCACTGCTTGAGTTGGCGGTGCGAGGCGTGCAGAGAGGCGCCGCCATCGATGCACAACACCTCTGTCGCCTTCTGAAACTCTTGGTCATCGGTCTCATCTTCCTCCATCTCATCATCCTCATCCTCATCTTCGTCCTTGTCGCGGCCGCGGGGAGGCCTATCTCCTTGCCGCGGCTTGGCCTTGCCGCGGTGTCCTCCCCGGGCGGGAAGCTTCTTGCCGGATCCTCCGCCACCTCCCTGGGCTCTCTCCTTATCGCGGCGCTCGTATTCGGCTTTCTGTAGCTCCGCCATCTGCTCCACTTTCTTGCAGGTTTGGAGATCATGGCCCTTGGTGCGGTGGATCTTGCAGTACCGCTTGCCGGAGCCATCCTGCTTGTCGGCGGCTACCACAGCCTCACCGGAGTCATCGGCTTTGGCCTTGTCGGAGCCGCCTCCGTTGCCGGAATGCTCAACAGCCAGCACATCCTTAGCCTTTCTCTTCCTGTTGTTCCGCCTCTGGTTCTTCCTTGCCGGGGCGGCATCCTCACTGTCAGATCCTTCTGCTCCCGCAACCTCTCCGGGGATTTTCCTCCCCTCCTCAGCCCGTGCACACTTGTCGGCCAGAGCATAGAGCTCGCTGACGTCTCTGATCTTGCACATCGCCATCTCCTCCCTCATCCTGCAGTTACGCACGTTCTGATGAAACGCGCTGATAACTGCGGCAGGGTGGACGTCTGGGATGTTGCGCTGCACTTGGCTGAATCTCTGTATGTACTTGCGCAGGGGTTCTCCCTCCTTCTGGACGAGCAAGTGGAGGTCACTCTCCTGGCCATGAGGCTTGTGGCTACTTGTGAAGGCGCCGACAAACTGATGACACAGGTCCGCCCATGAAGAGATGGAACCGTCCGGCAAGTGCATGAGCCAAGATCTGACGTTGGGCTTGAGCACCAGCGGGAAGTAGTTGGCGAGGATCTTCTTGTCGCGCCCTCCGGCAGCCTGCACTGCGATGGTGTAGATGCTGAGGAACTCCGATGGATGTATCCTGCCATCGTACTTCTCGGGCACGTCTGGCTTGAAGTTCTTGGTTTTGGGCCACTGGACTTGCCGCAGCTCGCGGGTGAACGCAGGGCAACCTACCGCGTACGGCAAGTCGCTTGGTTCCCCTGGTGCGTGCATATCGACAGTGGGCCCAGCACGCTGGTCGGATTGACGCCGCGCTTCCCTTCTGCGCTCGATGCGAGTGCGAGCGTCTTCGTGCCGCCGTTCTTGGAGAACGTGGCGTTGATCGCGTCGGGTTCGCGGGTCCGACGACGCGGTGGAGTCGCCGTCGGGGTTGGCCTGACGAGCCGGCGATCTTGGCCTTCGGGGCTGGGAGTGCACGGAGGTGGCACCCCCAGCGGTCCTGTCGGCGTCGGCTTGCGCCCGGGCGCCTTGCCGGGGCCTCGATGCGCTCGGTTGCCGGGGCTTGTCGCCGTTGGCGAAGCCGATGAGACTGTATATGGCCATCCTCTAGTCGTCGATCTTGTGCGGCGCCGGAGGGTAGTCTAGAAGCAGCTGGGCTCGGGCCAGCGCTTCCTCTGCTGTCTTGGGTGGTGGTGGTGACGAGCGGCGCGAGGAGCGGGATGTGCTCGGACTCCCAACTGGATTGGGAGGTGCAACACCCCGCCCGGGCGACCGTACCTCGCTCGCGCCAGCATGCGGGCGTGCATGCAGACCTCGAGCGTCCCGCGACCCACCAGCTTGGCCTTGTTCCAACGCGAGCACGGTGCTAGGAGCACCGGGGCGTTGTCGACCTTGGACTTCCTGGGAAGGGTGCGGTGTCTGCACGGTCGCCGACGCTTGCGGGGCCTTGTTTTTGGATCTGGTGATGACGTAAGTCCCACCGTCGGCGCCCACTCCTCCGCCGGCGTCCACTCCACCGCCCGTTTGCTCCGGCGGTGGTGGCGGAATCGATGTGGACGGAGCGGCCACCTCCGAAGGCTTCTTCTTCGGCGGCATGCTGATGAAGGCGTTGATGCAGTGCGCGCGGAGACCGGATCAGATGCTCACGACCTCGACGCGCCCCCTACCTGGCGCGCCAAAGATGTCGGGGTCGTTCCTTTCTGTGGCCACGAGCACCTATGGGGCACGGGGGGCCCCTTCTAGTCCGGCAAGGGGGGCAGAGGCCGCGCGCAGAGCAGATCGAGGTCGGGCGCGCGCGGGGCGACGGGCGATTTTTACCCAGCTTCGGAGCTCTCCGGAGAGATAAAACTCCTACTGCTGCTTTGTGTTTGTATTTGATCTTGCTCGAGAGCGAGCGTATGGTGGTATTGCGTGTGTCGAATGGATCGAACCCCTTCTACGTGCGCATGGGCCTCCCTTTTATAGTCTGAAGGGGGCTCCAACAGGTGGCAACGTAGGAAGAGGGGGTAGAAAGGTAAAAACGCAGGTTGGTACAACAGTGACCAACAGTGTCCCCTACCTAACTCTGATGGCAGGGGGCAAGGGCATTTAATGCCCGTCCGGTCGCCCCAATAGTGCAGAGAAACTCCATTAGGTGAGCCACCGGTTGCCACGATGGCGTCTCTGTCTGCTCCGCTTGCCACCTTGCTCCGCATGGCTACGCAACGCCCCGCCATGTGCCCCTGGGGTGGCCCTGGGGTGACACGTCGCTGGATGCGCTGGATTTTGGGTGGCCGCCTTGCCGCGGCAAGTGCCTTGCCGCGGCCCTTCTCTTGTCGTGCCGGCAAGCTTGCCGGCCGTCGGGCCTTGCCGGGACGCGCGGGGCGCCGCAGCAAGTCTTCTGGAGATGCCTTGGTCGGCCTTCCCGGCAAGCTCCTCTTGCCGGGGCCTTTGTTGGCCTTCCCGGCAAGCTCCTCTTGCCGGGGCCTTGGTTGGCCTTCCCGGCAAGCTCCTCTTGCCGGGGCTTTAGCTCGAGTACTCTGTTCTTGAATGGCATCAAAGTAGCCGCTGAGGATCTTGGCGGACGCCCGGCAAGCCCTGCCGCGGGTCGCTGCGACTGCCCGTGTACAAGTTCGGGATACTAAGGTACCCCTACTTTAGTACACCGACAATGGCCTTGAGGAATTTGCACTTGATCCAATTATCATCCATATCCTTGCTCCCATGATCTCGGAGAGAGACCGCGAGAGTGGTTAATCTCTGATAAAGCTCACGAGGTTCTTCATCTTCATTCATTGCAAACTCATTGGCTTCATCTTGCACCACTTCATAGTTGGAGCTTTGAATGCTTGCACTTCCCTTGTAAAGAGAAACAACATGGTGCCATGCTTACTTGGCCACGATGAACGGACGAAGATGTGCAATGTCTTTGGATGGAATTGCGTCTTGGATGATGAAGAGGGCATTCTCATTGAATTGATGATCTACGGCTTCTCTCGGGGTAAAGTTGCTTGGGTCATGCGGATAGAAGCCTTGCTCAATAATTCTCCAAAGATTAATATTAACATGGTTTAAATGATGTTTAAAGCGATAGACGCAAGAGTCAAAATCCTCATTTTTCACAATCTTAGGAGGAGAACCCGCATGATTTAAATGAGTGGGGGGAACCGGTCCTCCATAAATAAGAGGTGGTTCAACATGGGCAAAGATGCCGCTACCATTTCTACCACTAGATAAAGGAACTTTATCACTAGAAGCTTCCCCCTTATCAGAGTTGGCATCCGCCACCTTGTTAGTGGGAGCGGCCACTTCCAAAAGTGCGGTGGATAATTTAAGACCATCAAGGAACTCTTTGAACATGCCTTTGACCTCGGTCGTCATGGAGGTTTTCAATGTGTCCAAAGCCACATTGAATTCCTCATGTGAGACCGGGGATCCCCCATCGGCCGTAGACGAAGAAGGATTCATACCAGGGTCCTCCTCCTCACCGTCTATGGTGTCAACCATACTCTTAGGATGGTAAAGCCCTTAATAAATAAACATGGCTCTGGTACCAATCGAAAGGATCGATATAGTTGACTAGAGGGGGGTGAATAGGCAACTAACAATTTTTAGCTTTTCTTTACCAAATTAAACTTTGCATCAAAGTAGGTTGTCTAGATATGCAACTAGGTGAGCAACCTATATGATGCAACAACAATAAGCACACAAGCAAGCAAGGGATATAACACAATATAGCTTGCACATGTAAAGGTGAGAGATAACCAAAAGCGGAACTGATGGAGACGAGGATGTGTTACTGAAGTTCCTTCCTTTTGAGGGGAAGTACGCCTCCATTGGAGCGGTGTGGAGGCACAATGCTCCCCAAGAAGCCACTAGGGCCACCGTATTCTCCTCACGCCCTCACACAATGCGAGATGCCGTGATTCCACTATTGGTGCCCTTGGAGGCGGCGACCGAATCTTTACAAACAAGGTTGGGGCAATCTCCACAACTGAATTGGAGGCTCCCAACGACACCACGAAGCTTCACCACAATGGACTATGGCTCTGCGGTGACCTCAACCGTCTAGGGTGCTCAAACACCCAAGAGTAACAATATCCGCATGGGATTAGTGGGGGGAATCAAATTTCTCTTGGTGGAAATGTAGATCGAGGCCTTCTCAACCAATCCCTAGAGAATCAACAAGTTTGATTTGCTAGGGAGAGAGATCGGGTGAAAATGGAGCTTAGAGCATCAATGGATCTTAGATGTGCAAGAGGTAGTCAACTCGGAGAAGAAGACTCCCCTTTTATAGTCAAGGACAAATCCAACCGTTATCCACTTAACCAGCCCGCGACATGCGGTACTACCGCACTAGACAAGCGGTACTACCGCAAGGCGTTCCGGTACTACCGCAAGGCGGTGCGGTACTACCGCACCCACGGCAGACACCAGAGGAGGCCCTTTTGCATTGACGCTGCGAGCGGTAGAACCACCGGAGCGGTACTACCATGGGTTTGACTAGGCTGGGAAGGCACGGATGAATAAAAATACATCTGTGACTACTTCCACTGAGTTTAGATCGGTGCAAAAACCTGACACGGTACTACCGCAACCATGGAACGGTACTACCGCGTGGGGCGCAGATATAAAAAGTTACATCCGCCCCTACTTTCGCACGAGTATCAGTACTAGGCCAGAAGTCACGGTACTACCGCGACCTTGCAGCGGTACTACCGCAAGGGGGTGTGGTACTACCACATCCTCGGACGGTACTACCGCGAGCCTCTGCGGCACTACTGCTCCCTTGAGCAGTACTACGGTACGCCACAGCACACTACCACTTGGAGTCGCTCATTTTGCAGAGACACGGATAACAGATCGGTGCTACAAAGAGGCAAGGGGAATGGTGGTGCAAAGGAACGGATGCATATGTGATGATTCCACCCTAACCTTTCTGAAGCGGACCCCCTCTTAATAGTACGGCTTTCCTACGACTCAAATCCACCAATAGGAAATGTAGAAAACCGCCGTCTTCACTAGGCTCTGAGGGGTATCGAACCGTCTTGTGCCAACACAGGAGATATCTGAAATGCTCAAAGCACACGGTTAGTCCGCAAAAGCATTGTCATCAATCACCAAAACTACTTAGAGAGAAATATGCCCTTACACACAGTTTTTTTCTAATTGTCTTTGGAATGTGATATGTGGGGCTTTGAGTACAAACAAACCTATATATTTTTTCGATTTGTGCCAAAATTGGCTACTAGCCTATACTAGCAAAGATAGGGCAGTGGTGTTGTTGGTTATGTTGCTTTAATTTGAACTATTTGGAAAACAAAAAATAAATCTTGTTTTCAACGTATGCTTCCTGCTGAACCTACTAACGTAATCTTTACTCTGTGCTTTTTGTTGAACTACTGGATCGGTCGACAGAAAAAAAAGGCGCAAAGAATGCTTAGTGCGGTATCTAAGAGACTCTCAGGTGGCAAGAGAGGTATTCAGACGGGCACACGGATGGGGCCCTGCTATCCGAAGATTTTGTTGTTAAAACTTGAGTTAGCCTATGATAAAACAAGTTGATTGTTGAGCTTGCCAAGCTGATGATGCTGGTCTAAACTTCTTTAGTAAAAGTCTGCATGTTTAGCATCCTTAGGTGTGGTTTAGGTATCAATGGGCTTTCTTCTGCTCCTGTTTGATGTGCTGAGGCGCCGTTTTATGTTGTTGGTCTACTATTAGCTGTATCAAACTCCATTTTCTTTATGAAAATGGGGGTCATGTGGCCCCTTTGTTTGAAAAAAATAAAGAAATGCAGTAGGTCATGATGCAACGAGGGAAGATGGTCTTGTAGCGGTGATGTGAATATATGTCTCCCTCCATTGCTCAATGGTACAACCAGAACCAGTACAGCTCGTGATAACTCCCAGAGACTCTGGCTAAGCGTACTGGCATAGAACAGAGCGGTCGTGAGAACCATGCATTACGAATTTAGGAAAAAAATATTAATCATGTGTTCAAAAAATGTTCAATGTGTATCAAAAAATGATTAACGCGTATAAAAAATGTACAATCTGTATTAGAAAAATTCAACATGTATTTGGAAAAAAGGAACAAAAGAAAAACAAAAAACCAAAGAAAAAATAGAAAATCGAAAGGAAATACAAAAAGACGGCAAAAATAAATGTATAGATGAAAACCAACAAAAAGGAAAATAAAAAATGAAAAGAAATACCAACCTATAGGTGCCCAGTGAACCGAGACACAAAGGGCGTGTTTGGTTACATTGCCAATCGAGCCTGGCCCGGCGAGCCTGGCTCTAGTGAGCCGGTTTGAGGGGATGCGGGCAAAAAAAACAGATGCACATAATTTGGTTGCTTGCATGTACCTAGTTGCATGAGACAACCATTTTTGACCCGGCGTTTGGTTGACCGCATTGCATTAGGCGCACATATGACATGGTGTTTGGTTGCAACCTGCATAAGGTGTTGTCACCACTTGTAACTAGTGGTAACCTTACCACACACAATCTGAACATAGTGACAGCTAGTTAAACAAATGACAGTTCATCCTAAATACTATCAAATGACAGTTTAAATTATTAGGAGCCATTGGCGGGATAGTTCATTGGTGTTGCTGCTACCAGATCTTCCTCTTCCACTTCCTCTTTTGCTTCTGTTGCTGCTGGTTCTTCTTCCTCCTCCTCTTCTTCAAATCCCGCACTGACCTTTGTTAAGCCACATTGCCTCTGCCCACTCCAACCTTTTGTTTTTCCAAGCGTCATTGTCAAATGCCTCCACACCATGGCCGGAGCTAACAACATCGTCAGGCTCGATCTCTTCCTCCTCAAGCACGTGTTCATCAAAGCCCCACTGGAGGATCTAGTTATGCAGAATGCAACAAGCAAGAACAAGCTTAACCTGAGTGTGGTATGGGTGGAATGGCTTCTGATCCAGGATCTTAAACCTATTCTTCAGAGCTCCAAATGACCTCTCAACAGTTACTCTAAGGCTGGAGTGTCTGAGATTATACAGCTCCTGTGCAGTCCTAGGATAGTTCCTACCATAGAACTCGTTGAGATGGTACCTGGTTTTCCTGAAGGGTGTAAGAATACCCGGCCGACATGCATAGCCAGCATCTACAAGGTAGAACTTGCCGCCGAGCATGTTGATCCCATCATGTCGACTCATGCTATCACTGAGAATGTTAGAATCATGCGCTGACCCCTCCCAGCCAGCCAGCACATATGTGAACTTCATATCAAAGTCAACAGCAGCAAGCACATTCTGGCTTGTGTAGTGCTTCCTCCCCCTGTATGCTGCAGACTGTGACCTAGGAACTCTTGCAGTGACATGAGTATCATCTATTGCCCCAATGCAATCCTGAAAATGGCATCACAAGCCTGTGTTAGTGCTCAACTTGAACAATACAAGCATATCAAGCCATGAAAAGTGTATATTATCAATGCTCACACTGAAGTATGGATGCCATCTTGGGCTTCCGCGAATCTTGGGTGGAGTCTGGCTAGATGGTCTCCTGATCATCTCTCCTCTAAGCTCCCCAATAGCAAAAAGCACCTGCTTGAAGTACCTAGAGATGGTCTCCATTGATCTCTTGAACGTGTTGTGAATGACCTTGAACCTCCGGTTATGGCCAACAACATGGAGAAACATGGCCACTTGCTCTTCCACACTGGTGATGATGTTATCTTGTAGCATCCCCTTCTCCTGAAGGTCTCGACAAGCCTGGCAAATGGTGCTCTTTTCATTCGAAGCATCCATAGAGTCTCGACGTCATTTCAGTTGTAGGTGTAGTTCAGATTTTGGATCCTCTCCTGTTCCCGGATAAACAATGGACAATAGCGGATCAAAGGTCTCCCAGCACGACGAACAGCTCTCTGGTGCATGATCATGATCCATGCCTGAATCACACTAATCAGTGCTGCTGCCTGAATTATCAGCCTCATCTGTGCGTCCATAACCTAGTAGACATCGACGGTTCGTTCAGTGGGTAATCGATCCTACACCTAGCCTAATGGCCTAACCACCGACCTAACAAAGGGGGAGTGGCTGCTTCTTACCGGCATCGGAGGCGAGGGTGGCTTAGGGGAGCCATGGCACAAAACAGGTCGACCAGACGGTGGCTAACAGCAAGGGGAGCACCAGATCTGCCGCAAACGCCGCCGCTGCCCTCTCTAGCGCAGATCTGAAATCCCGGCCGCCGCCGGTGGTGAGGCAGTAGGGAAGAAAGGGAGGTAGTGGCTATGGTAGGTGACCGACTGAAAGGGGGGTGAGGCTAGATTTGGCGCCGGGACGACGCGCCGGATTTCCATCTCCCGCCATCCCCCCTCGCCCTCGCCTCGCACGCGCCTGTGCGACCTCGCACCGCACTCAGCCTGACTCGCGAGAAACCGCCGATCCGAGCGTTTCCAGCGAGCCAGGCTGTGGGCTGCTTTGAGAAGCGTGCGGTGCAGGCCCAACAGTGAAACTAGGCAACCAAACAGGCCTCTTCCTTCTCGCGTGGGCCTGGTTGGGCTCGATGTGGGCAACCAAACACACCCAAAATGTTCCAACGCTGTTGCGCTTACTAAGTTGCGGGCGGTGAAGGTAACGCCGGAGGCGGGAGCAGGGTACATCTCGCAATAGGCGGGATATATCCTTTGCGAATCGGTGGGAGCTAAGTTGGATTAATGTGGCTGCCTTTTCTAAAGAGAAATTACGATGGATGCTTTGATCTTTGGAACTAAACCTTTCCTTCCTGGCCAAGCTAAATATTCAAACGACCATGTTGGTCGGATATCAAAACCCTGCTATTCCGCGCATGAACACGGAAGGGACCTCCTAGTCAACGCATAGGGTGGCGGGGAACCAAGCAACCGTTTACCCCCCCCCCCCCCCCCCCCCCCACCCACCCACCCACCATGGCGTACTTAGTGTTGGCCTAGTGCGGAAGCACTGTTGCCTGTTTTTCCTTTTTTAGCAAAATTCAAAACAAATCTTCGAGAATAAAAAAAACAGAAGTTCAAAACATATTCATGAACCTAGAAAAAAGTTCTGAATTCACAGCATGTTGCAAATTTGAACAAAATTTCACAAATTCAAGAAATGTTCTCAAATACAAAAAAAATGATCGTGAATTCAAAAATGTTCGTGGATGTAGAAAAATGTTTGTGAATGTAGAAAATGTTCAATTTTAAAAATATAGTACAATTTTAAAAATGTTTGCAAGTACATAAAATGTTTCTTGATTTTGACAAATGTTTGCAAATTCAAAAAAATGAATTTGAAAAAGAATGAATTCATATAAATGGATTATATTTTTTAAATAAAAAGAAGGTAAATATAATGATAAATTAAAGAAAACAGAAAAAGGACACAGAAAGAAAAACTGGTGGGGAAGTCACGACTCACGAAACCATCGACTGGGTCAGCCGATTAGCATGCAGGGGGTGGCGCGTTTGTATGCTATGCCCCGAGCTGCGGGGACTAGGATCCGGCCGAGAAATAGCAGAGAAGCCGCACATGGCGCTCGACCATGGTCGAGCCATTGCCCAATAAATACCATTTTTTTTTCTCTTTTGTCATTTCTCGGTTTGTTGCTAGTTATGTAGTGAACCTGATAGTTCATTCTTTTTATATTTCAAAAAAAATGTTTATACATATTACAAAAAGTGGCCCATGTTTTAAACAATAATCATGAATTTGGAAAATCCTGACAAATTTTAAAACTGTTCTTGAGTCCTAAAAAATATTCTTAAGTTTTAAAGGAAATTCACAAGTTTGAAGAACAATGTTTGTTATTTCGAGTAATGTTTCAGGTTTTTCTAAAATACTCATAGATTTTGAAAAATGTTTTTGAATTTGAAATAAATCATGTATATAGAGAATATATTTGCAAATCTGGAAAATATGCAGAATTTTTTTAAAAAAACTATGAGCTTGCAAAATTATTCATAAACATGTATAATGGAAAAGGGAACAGGAAAAATACAGAACAAAAGAAAATGATAAAAAATGGAAAATCAGCTGAAATGCAGAAGGAAACCGACTCAGAAGAAATAGAAAACCATATCAAACTAGCAAACAGAAAAAGTCGGCAGAACCCATAAGCGATAAAGAAACGAGGAATTGGGCAGATTGATCACGGGTGCTTATTTGCTTGCTAAATCCACGTGTTTATGTGTGAAATATGATTTGCCAGGTGTCGCTTGATCACACTAACACGATGTTATTGCTCCAATGAAGATGCCGCGTTGCTTCTTCATTCTGCTGCATTTGGTAAATTAATACAGAAGTACGAAAAAGATGTTACTATTTTGTTTTACAGTTTTAGGTTCGTGTTCCTACTATTGTACGAGTATTATTCAGCAACACCAAAGCGAATCCATGCAGAATACTGCCCCATCAATGGTTCATCGTCGCAAGGTTTGGAACACAGTCGTTTTTCTAGGTTGCACGCACGACGGTCGTGGCCGGAATGCATGCATGCCGCCCGGCGCCGGCGAATACCTACGGACCGACCCACCGCCCGCCGTATGTTCGTGCCCACCGTTTGCGGCCGCGCGTCGTTGCCAAACACGGAATGGTGGCGGGCGCGCGGATCCACTCCATTCCGTCCATCTCGATCGTCCTTGGCTCGTCAATGGGTTCGGTGGACGGCCCGGATCACGAGGAGGAGTACGTTGTGGATCGACCGGAGGGAAAAACCGGGCAGCAGAAAGTCGAGTGTAGTAGCTAGGAATAGGAGGGCTAGGGGAAGGCATCTCACCGTGCGGGGACGGATCTGAGCCCCGGCCGGGGACAGGACGTGAAGGCTAGGGAAGCGACGGCGGCCGGTGTGATTCCACCGCTAGCTCTTTCGCTCGCTTTGCAGGCTGCGCGCGCGTACGCTGTACCATGCACGGCCACGGTCGATCTCCCAGTGGCGACGGCGACGGCGACGGCATCCATCATGCAGATGCAGGGCCATCCCAATCATGTGGCTACGGATCGAATAATCAGCACAATCATGCTACGGATCGATCAATAATCCCTGGGTCCATGCAGGCACGCGAGCAAGCAAAGCAGACGCTGTCCTGCTCGCCGTGCCGTCCAGGTTTCGCCGATCGATCCGTCCGTCGGTTCATCTCAAAGCGATTGAGATGTTGTTCAATCCCTGCATGATGTTGTTCCTACGTGCAGGGCAGGTCTCCGCCCCGGTCGCGTCAGACATGCGCCTACCTCGTGCAATCACACCGTGAGCTAGCTAAGCTACGACGCAGACTGCACGTCGTGGAATCGATGGTGCAGGATCGACCGATCGGCGGCGTTCGACCTGGAATAGGTCGGCATGATGCGTCACGTATGCCTGGCCGGCTTTGTGATTCATTCCATCATTGTCTCTGCATCCATGCACATGCAATAGGTTACGATCCTCCGTTTTCAGGAAGAAAAATGCAGTAGGTCATGATGCAATCTGGGAAGATGGTCTCGTAGCTAGCGGTAATGTACATACATGTCTCCCTCCATTGCTCAGTGGTACAACCAGTACCTCTCTGCGACTCTGGCTACACATCGTGGCACAACAGAACAGAACAGAACACAGCTGTGTCATGTTCGTGACGTCTGCACGACCCCAAGTTCTGAACCCTGCATTGCGAATATAGGCTCGGTCGCTCTGGGATATGATGCTTAATTTGGACCATCCTGATCTAGTTAGGCAAGCTACGCATACATGGAGAACATGTAACATCACTATATGACAGTACGTGCTTGCCTGCTATTAGGATTTGTTTGGACATGCATGCAAGCAAGGGCGTTTCTGATCCAATCTGAAGAGACTGATTGGGTCGTATCCCACCAATCAAATCATATATATAACTAATTAGTTCATGTCTACTAATATAATTACATGCAACAATGGCATCTCAACATGCAATCATGCATGATGAAAGATACACCTCAACATGCAATCATGCATACAAAAAATTTAAATGCTTTAACTATATTAAACTAGTTATTTTCAATAAATGTTTTACAATTATATAATAATAGTAATCATATGTATTTTGTGATTGATTTTATATTATTAATCCTAAATATTCAGTATCATGTAACCAAATATTATTGAAATATGCTGCAAGCAATTCCCGTCGCGCCCCCGGGGTGTTATGTAGTTAAAAATCCCAACTCCACTACTCCAGGCCTCGTCCCTTTGAGATTCACACCTGACCTGTAGAGTTGATCAATGTTGCTTAAAGCGCTAACAAGTTACTCATTAGAACACAGATAGATGAATGTGAGATGCCTTGCACTAAATAAGTCACCATCAAAATCGTGCGCCCCGGTTCTCATGCTCGTTTCGTTGGGAGATTTGGAACGAACACGACACAAGAATCTTCCATGGTACCTCCACGACTCTACCGTACAAGCAAATCATCATTTAAAAAATATCAAAAGAGATGCAACCACATGGCCACTTGTTGGGGATAAGCACCTGGCCACCTTGGTAAAGTTTCATCAGGATAGTAGTTTTTTTTTCTTATTTCGGTGAGAGAGGCCACTCCTCTGGCCTTACTTTTTAACATCTTATAACTCAATTAGTCAACAGAAAAAAAATATGTCGCCACATCAAAAGGTTATAGAAAGTTTCACTAACCACATAGAGGAAATGTTCTTTCTAGGACCACAAAGGAAACGATTGGAAAAGTATTTTCAGAAAGACTAAGAGAGATCAAACAATAAAAGGTAAAGCTACATGATCATTGGACCTAACCTTTCAAGTTACATATCTATTTTTGGGCCGAACGATGGGGACACGGCAATGTCTTGCCTATTAAAATGATAGCTCGGGTCACCTCAAGGGATGACGTTAGTGGGCCAGCCCAGTAATGCTTAGCCGGTTTCCTTCGTTGTTAGTTTTGTTCCTTTTTCCATTTTCCTTTTTTTTTGGTATCTAACACCTTCGATCCAAAATAAGTGTTGCAGTTTTCTTCGTTTTACTTCAGAAAATTAAGTAAATTTCAAAATTACTTTACTTAAAATTTTAAAAAGTCTACCATGCATTAATAAATGAAGTAATGTACAAAACTTGTTCGTGCAACTTTTAGAAAATGTTGGCACCATTCAAGAAAAGTGTTTCTCATGTGTTAACAAATGTTCAGCTTGTTTTTTGAAAAATGTTTACAATGTATTTTTAAAAATGTTTAACATGGATCCAAAATAATGAAAAGACATGTTCAAGGTGTATCTGAAAAATGTTCAACGTGTATTAAAAAAATGTTGAATGTATATTTAAAAAATGTTTAACATGTATTCAAACAAATGCTCAAGCATGTATTTTTAAAAGCCTTCATCACGTATTTGAAAGTATGTTCAACGTGCATACATAAAATGTAGACCGTGCATTAAAAAATTTCAACGTGTATTTGACAAAATGTCATCATGTATTTAAAAAATGTTCAAGCTGTAATAAAAAATGTTCAGTGTGTATTCAAAAAATGTTCAACATGTAATAGGAAAATGTTTAACATGTATTTAAAAAGTGTTCAAACATGCATTTAGAAAATGCCCATCTCAAAAAATGATCAACGTGTATCAAAAAACGTTTAACATGTATTAAAAAATGTACAATGCCACTGGAAAATGTCAAGATGTATTTGAAGAAAGAGGAACCAGGAAAAAACAATAGGAAAACAGAAAACCAACAAATAAATGTGCAGAAGATAAGTGGCAAAAAGAAATATAAAACCCAGAAAAGCCAACCTGTTGGTTGCCCAGCGAACCGAAACATAAAACGCCCTAACAGGGCTGCTCTTACTGGGTCACGGCCCGTGAAGGGAACTCGTTAGGCGAGAGCAGAATAAATTGCGAGGGAGTATATCCTTTGTGGACCGATGGGTGCAGAGCTGAATTATGGTGGCAGATTTTTTTTAAAGAGAAATTATGGTCGCTGTCGGTGTCAAAACCGGCGGATCTCGGGTAGGGGGTCCCGAACTGTGCGTCTAGGCGGATGGTAACAGGAGACAAGGGACACGATGTTTTACCCAGGTTCGGGCCCTCTTGATGGAGGTAAAACCCTACGTCCTGCTTGATTGATATTGATATTGTGGATGTTTACAAGAGTGGATCTACCACGAGATCAAGGAGGCTAAACCCTAGAAGCTAGCCTATGGTATGATTGTTGTTGTCCTACGGACTAAAGCCATCCGGTTTATATAGACACTGGAGAGGGCTAGGGTTACATAGAGTCGGTTACAATGGTAGGAGATCTACATATCCGTATCGCCAAGCTTGCCTTCCACGCCAAGGAAAGTCCCATCCGGACACGGGACGAAGTCTTCAATCTTGTATCTTCATAGTCTTGGAGTCCGGTCGATGATGATAGTCCGGCCGATGATGGTAGTCCGGCTATCCGGACACCCCCTAATCCAGGACTCCCTCAGTCGCTGTTGTGATCCTTGACAGTGAACCTTTCCTTTCAAGTCCAGATAAACATACAACCGACCTTATTGACAGACATCACAAATCCTCCTATTATGAGCATGAGCATGGAATAGGGAACTCCTAGTCACTGCATAAGGCGATGGGGAGTCAAGCAAATGCCTACCCCCCCCCCCCACCCCCCCGGGGTCGCACTTCGGGCCGGCCTAGTGCAAGAACACGGGCGCCTGTTTTATTTTATTTTTTCATATTTATTTTTTTATATCTTTTTAGTTTCCCTTTTTTATTTCTTAATGCCAGTCAAAAGAAAATGTAGTGAATACAAAATATGGTCATGAATTACAAAAATGTCCACCACTTGAAAACAATGTTCACAAAAAATTCACTATCTCGAAAAATTTCATGAATTCGAAAAATATTTTTTAATAATTATGAATAAAAACATCACAAAATTTTATAAATCATTCACAAATTTATAAATTGTTCGCTTTCTGAAAAATGTGTGAATTAAAAAATATTCGTTAACTCAAAAATTTATTCATTCATTCAAAAAATATTTACAAAATTAAGAAATATTCATTAATTTAAATAAATTTTCACAAATTTTCATAATGTTTGGAAATTCAAAATATGTTTAAAATTCAGAATAATTTCAATTTTGAAAAATATATTCATGCTTTAGAAAATGTTCACGATTTCAGAAAATATTAGTGAATTTGAAAAATATTTGTGATTCAAAACTATAATGAAATTTAAAAAGTGTTAACTAAAAGAATGCTTCAAAGTCAAACAAATGTTTTAAATTTCAAAAGGAAATATGAAATAGAAATAAATAAATAAGAACACATATTTTTTAGGGGTAACACAAAGTTTTATTGATCAAAAGCCTCAACTTGTGGGATACAAACTTGATCAAGGGGTTGGCCAAGCCAAAGATGACGCCTCAGATCTAAAGAGCGAGCAAACTTTGCTTGACTATGGGCACTGGTATTAGCTGACCAGCCTTCAAACAAGAAATTATAGTTAAACATCCTAGCCCGCATTCTAATCTCACCAATGAGAACTCCATATCTGCCTTGGGTTCCTTCTTTGATATCTTAACAACTTGTTTTGAGTCAGAAGTGATGACAAAATTCTGTAACAGAAGGTCTTCAGTTAACGAGATAGCTTCACGGCAAGCAATGGCCACATCTATCACTCCAAGCGGAACTAGTGTTGCACTTCCCAGATAATTACCGGCTTCATCTCCTGGTACACATGCAGCCGAAAAAAAAGAACACAAAATAACAAAACTCCAAAACCTGTGGGGAAGTCATAGAACGTTGACTGGGCCGGCCCATTAAAACGCAGGGTGTGTGTGTTTGTACTTATTTCCGACCGTGGGAGGGGGGGGGGGGGGGGGGGGGGGACTACGTTCCGGGACCTCCTATTGGGCGCGTGAAACACCAGTTTGTTGATGTAGTGCATAGGGGCTCGCGCGCGTGGATCGGCCCACGGCTCGTCATGACCATCGCTCGCTCGCACGCACGACTCGCTCGTCTACATGTCACATTTTTTTCATTCTCTGGAAAAATATTTGGTCCAGGCAAAAAAAGAGGTTTTTTTAGTATTTAAATAAATTTGTGAGATAAACAATGTTCATGGGTTTGGAAAAAGCCCACAACTTAGAAAAATTCATCAATTTTTTGGGAAAGAAATTCATTGATTTTGAAGAAAATTTCACAATTTTTTAAAAAACTTCATTGATTTTGAAAAAAAATCTTCAGGGATTTGAAAAGGTTCATTGATTTTGAAAAAAATGTTCATTGTCCTTGAGAAAATTTCATCGATCTTCAAAACAAATAAAAAAAAGTTAAAAAAGCTTCTTCAATTTTGTGAAAACGTTCGTGAAATTGCAAAAAAATCACACATTTTGCAAAAGAAAAGAAAAGAAAAATGAATAGAAAAAGAAAAATGAACAAAACCGTTCCAAAAAAGGAGAAAAAAGAGAAAGAAAAAGAAAAAAGAAAGGAGTAAACAATCAAAAGGTGTAAGTAATCACAACAGATGAGGGTCAGCAATTGGTTACTGCGGTGTACTTTGAAACTGGAAGTCACCGGTTATAATCCCACTATGTGCGCATTTTGTTTGCGGTTTAAAAAACAGAAAAAATAGGCAGATGGATTGATCCAGCGCGGAGAAGGGGTGTGCGCCCGTTTGTAAAATGTACTATAAGTCATATAAAAATGCTCTAGGATCCTACCCAAAAATCGCAGAGAAGCAGCGTTCAACCGTAGGCCGAGCCATTGTCCAGTAATAACATGAAAAAAGTTATTTGGTCATTTCTTTGGTATTCAGTCGGCTACAGCGCTGCACACACGAGGCCTCTTAGGAGCCAGCCTAATTTGTCTCTTTTGTATTTCGAGACAATTATGTGTTACAATAGAATTGCATGTAGTTTACAAAATATTCACAAACTAGGAGTTTTTACAAATTTGAAAAATGTTCTTTAGTATTTTAAAATATTCAAAAAAATAATATTTATTCAAAAATTTAATAAAAATTTGCATGAATTTTGATTAATAGTGTGGGTTTATAGAATATGTTCATATATTTAGAAAAAAATTTGAATTCAAAAGTATTGGTAAATATACAAAATGTATTGGCAAGTATGAAAGGATAATTTTTTTAAAAACTTGGAACTTGGAAAAGTATTAGTGAACATATAAATGGAAAAGCAAAAAAACAAAGGGAAATGAAATTGCATTACAAATAAAAATATACAAAACAAAAGGACATGGATAAAAGAAATGAAAAATTAGCTGAAATCAAGAAGAACCGACCCAGAATAAAAACTAGATCAAACTAACAAATGAAAGAAAACGGCGGAACCCATGAGCGGTGCATAAACGAGAAAATGGGCAGGCCCAAGTCGACCACGAGTGCGTGTTTGCTCACCATTCCACGCATTACATGCGAAATAAGATTTTCCCTACATCGCTTGATCGCATTAACCTGGTGGTATTACTACAGTAAAGATGACGCGGAACTCCGTTGTAGAATCGAAAGTATGTCTAGAGGGGGGTGATACTTCTCTATCGTATCTACTTTTCCAAACACTTTTGCTCTTATTTGGACTCTAATTTGCATGATTTGAATGGAAATAACCCGGACTGACGCTGCTTTCAGCAGAATTGCCTTGGTATTATTTTTGTGCAGAAATAAAAGTTCTCGGAATGACCTGAAAATTTATGGAGAATATTTTTGGAATAAATAAAAATATTGACGAAAGAATAAACCATAGGGGATCCACCACGTGTCCACAAGGGTGGAGGGCGCCCCCTCGGGGTGCGCCCCCTGACTTGTGGGTCCCCTGGACCTCCTCCGACCCTAACTCCAACTCTATATATTCACGTTCGGGGAGAAAAAATTAGAGAGAAGGATTCGTCGCATTTTACGGCACGGAGCCGCCGCCGCCTCCTGTTCTTCATCGGGAGGGCTGATCTGGAGTCCGTTCGGAGCTCTGGAGAGGGGGATCCGTCGCCATCATCATCATCAACCTTCCTCCATCACCAATTTCATGATGCTCACCGCCGTGCATGAGTAATTCCATCGTAGGCTTGCTGGACGGTGATGGGTTGGATGAGATTTATCATGTAATCGAGTTAGTTTTGTTAGGGTTTGATCCCCATTATCCACTATGTTCTGAGGTTGATGTTGCTATGACTTTGCTATGCTTAATGCTTGTCACTAGGCCCCGAGTGACATGATTTCATATCTGAACCTATTATGTTTTCATGAATATATTTGTGTTCTTGACCCTATCTTACAAGTTGTAGACACCTATTTGGAGTTATGATCCACATACCCCAAGGTGACAATAATTGGGATTCTTTCCGATCTTTGTCGTAGTTTGAGGAGTTCATGTATTCACGAAGTGCTAATGCTTTGGTTCGGTTCTCTATTAAAAGGAGGCCTTAATATCCCTTAGTTTCCATTAGGACCCCGCTGCCACGGGAGGGTAGGACAAAAGATGTCATGCAAGTTCTTTTTCATAAGCACATATGACTATATTCGGAATACATGCCTACATTATATTGTTGAATTGAAGCTAGTTCTGCGTCACCCTAGGTTATAACTGTTGCATGATGAATGCCATCCAACATAATTATCCATCACTAATCCATTGCCTATGAGCTTTTCACATATTGATCTTTGCTACGTTACTTTGCCATTGCCACTGTTACAATTGCTACAAAACTGCTACTGTTATTTTTGCGACCGTTACCGTTACTTCCATACTACTTTGCTACTAAATACTTGGCTGCAGATATTAAGTCTTTTGGGTGTGGTTGAATTGATAACTCAGCTGCTAATACTTGAGAATATTCTTTGGCTCCCCTTGTGTCGAATCAATAAATTTGGGTCGAATACTCTACCCTCGAAAACTGTTGTGATCCCCTATACTTGTGGGTTATCAAGACTTTTTTCTGGCGCTGTTTTCGGGGATCATAGCTCTATTCTCTGAGTCACTTGGGATTTATATCTGTTGATCACTATGAAGAATTTGAAAGATACTAGAACCAAGAGCTATCCCTCTACTACGAGGGGAGGTAAGCAACTGCCATCTAGCTCTACACTTGATTCACCTCCTGTTTTGAGTCAACTTGCGACACCTACACCTGCTATTGATTCTGATATGTCGCATATTATTGATGATGCTACTTCTGCTATGAATGATGCTTATGATGCTACTACTTTGCTTGATAAAACTGTACCACTCGGTGAATTACTTGATGAACATCTTGCAAGAGTTAGAACCATTGATTATGCTGAAGATGATGAAATTTCTGAAACTCGTGAAATTATTGAAACTGAAAACTTTGAAACACCTGATAAGACTAGCTCTCCTAGATATGAACTTCCCATTATGCCTGAGGGTTATGTTATGGATGGGGAGGTAGCTAGGGACTTTCTTGCTTGTAAGGATAGAGATGATCTTAAGAAATTATTATGCAAGTGGAAAGAAAAATCTTTGAATGCTAGAATGCAATATGATCCTAAGTTTGCTACTTCACCTATCTTTCTTACTGATAAGGATTATGAAATATCTGTCGATTCTAATTTAATTACTTTGGTTGAATCTGATCCTTTCCATGGTTATGAATATGAAATTGTTGTGGCACATCTTACTAAATTGAATGATATAGCCACCCTATTTGCTCATGAGGAAAAAAATCCGCTATTACTATATTCTTAAATTGTTTCCTTTCTCGTTAAAGGCTGATGTTAAGTTATGGTTTAATTCTCTTGCTCCTGGTTGTGTGCGTAGTCCCCGGGATATGGTTTACTACTTCTCTGAAAAATATTTCCCTCCTCGTAAGAAACAAGCTGCTTTAAAGGAAATATTTAACTTTGTGAAAATTAAAGAAGTGAGTCTCCCACAAGATTGGGGGAGGCTTCTCCAATTACTCAATGCTTTGCCTGATCATCCTCTCAAGAAAAATGGAATACTTGATATCTTTTATAATGGACTAACCGATGCTTCTAGGGACCACCTAGATACTTGTGTTGGTTGTGTTTTCAGGAAACAAACTGTTGAGAAAGTTGAACTGCTATTGAATAATATATTGAGTAATGATAATGATTGGACACTTCCTGAACCAATTCCTAAGCCAACTCTGAAGAAAAGAGGTATTCTATTTCTTAGTCCTGAAGATATGCAAGAGGCAAAGAAATCTATGAAAGAAAAAGGTATAAAGATGAAGATGTTAAGAATTTACCACCTATTGAAGAGATACATGGTCTTTATAACCCGGCACAGGTAGTAGACATAAATTCTCTATATAGATTTAATGAAGGTGATATTCCTCATAATAAGTCTGCTAGTCAATACTAGGATGAGTTTGATAATTTTATTGTTAAACAAGAAATTTCAATGCTTATGTTAGTAGACAATTGAAACATAATGCTTACATGTTTGACTGCTTGGGTGATTACATGAGTAGAACTGTTAGTGATCTTAAGATTATTAGTAAGCATGCTTCCATGGTTAAAACTCAAGTAGAACAAGTACTTAAGGCACAAGATGATTTGCTTAATGAATTGGATAGTAAGAACAATGATCATGCTGTTAGGGTTTTGACTAGAGGTGGTAAGATGACCCAGGAACCTTTGTATCCTAAAGGCCATCCTAAGAGAATCGAGCAAGATTCTCAGAGAATTAATACTGATGCACCTAGTCCTCCTAGTAATAAAAAGAAAAAGAAAACTAGTAGGACTTTGCATGCTTCTAGTGAACCTGTTATAGATACACCTGAGAATCTGAAAGGATCAAGATGGACCTAGAGGGGGGGGGGGTGAATAGGTACAATTACAAATTTTAATTGTTACTTAGCAATTTTAGGCAATAATGCGGAATATGAAGTTTAGCCTAACAATTGCTAGTATGATGCTATGAGCTAAGCAAGGTAAACAAGTAACACAAGTAGGAGAGTAAGCAAGTACAATATGATATAAGTAAGACTAAGAGATAAGTAACCACAAGTAGGGAGTTAGGGTTAGGGATAAACACAACTCCGAGAGACGAGGATGTATGCCGATGTGTTCACTTCCTTGGAGGGAAGCTACGTCACCGTTTAGAGAGGTGGATGTTACCACTAAGGCACACCAATGCCAGGAAGGCTCACCCTATTCTCTCTTTGAGACAACACCACGAAGGCGTTCCTCAACCACTAGTGGTAGACCTTGGGGTGGTCTCCAAACCCTCACAAACTTTCCGGGGGTAATCACAATGCACAATTCCTCTCCGAGTGACTCCTACCACCTAGGACTCTCCAACCTCCAAGAGTAACAAGAACGAGGGGGAAAGCTCAAGAACTTACTCAAATCATAGATTCCTTTGGTGAGTAGAAGGGGAAGGAATGGATCTATCACTTGATTGGAGTACTTCTCTCAAATGCTCCTAAATCCCTTGGGGATCTAGGATTTGGTGTAGGGGATCAAAAGAGGAAGTGAGATGTGTCCTTAGAAAGCTCAAAGTGAATGGTCAACCTCATCTCATAAGGGGGAGAAGGCTATATATAGTGATAGTGTAAAATAGACCGTTGAGCCACATAGTGTGCTGGAGCTGTCGGACGTCCGGTAAGTACCGGATGCCTGGTGACTCAGATTGGACCGAACGTCCGGCCGGGACGCCGGTCGTCCGGTCGCTGGTAAGCCTACCAGGCCACAAAGAGGCATGGCCACACAGCCAGCGGACGTCTGGAAGACGCCGGTCGTCCGGTGGCCGGACATCTAGTGAGGTCGGAAATCCGTTAATAACCATTCTGTTGGGTCAGTACCGGATATCCAGAGATGAACGGCCGTCCGGTGACCGGTCGTCCGTTGGGACAGTACTTTCGCTAATTTTCATTCTGTGAAGATGCACCGGACACCCGGAGAGAGCTGGATGCCCGGTCGGCTGTGAGAGGTCGGACGTCCGTAGTTCTTCGGACGTCCGGTGATAGCTGAACCTACTAGCTTAGTGTCATACCAGTTTTTGTGCACAAGGTATAGGATGAAACAGAGATATTTGTGAGAGGATATTTTTGTGGGTTTTGAGCAAGTTCTTTCACGAAATCTGACGATCCCCTCTTAATAGTGGGGGATCCCTATACTCAAGAACAAAATGAAAAAGGAGCTGAAGCTTTTGTCTTTGTCTTGTATCTCTGCTCTTGAGTGATAAATATATGTTTGTCCATATTCATGATCCACACACGGCCCTTGAGACATAATCCTGAGATGTACTTGATAAACATGATTAGTCCCAACATGCATGTTGTCATCAACATCAAAACACGATTAAGGGCATGATTGCACTTTCAATCTCCCCCTTTTTGGTAGTTGATGAAAACATACATGCACTTCTCAATATGTAGAAAAAGTTTGAATATCGAATGGATTTGTTGTGGATCTCCCCATAAACATGTGCATAAACAAAAGCATGAAGAGAGCTCCCCCTCAATATGATACCAACAAAACCAAATCTCATAAACAAGATAACATAAAACAGAATAGGCTCCATAAATGGTTCATCACTCATAGCATAGTACATAATAAGATAGTTCATAATATCATAGCATTACATATATAAGTGCCTACTCTCCCTTGGCATCAAATATCCAAAAGGGGTCATAACATCATCACATAGCATCATCATCATCATCATCATCATCATGAGAACCAGTGCCACCAGCCTCGTCAAAGAAATCAGCCCACTCAGGACCTGAGGGAAAACCAAAGTCAGAAGGTGGTTCGTCAGGAAGACGTTCATCATCACTCACATCGTAAACTCTGGAGTCTCTCAGACGAGCCTTCAGATCATTCTTGGAGGTGACCATGCGAGTGAAAACGTCGTGATTTTGGGAGCAATGAAAGGTGAACACCTTCATCATGGGAGAGTGAGCCTTCCCAGGAAAGCGATTATGCGCCCAAAGGATGCAGATCCGAAAGAAGTAGAACAAGCAGGAGGAGGAACACTAGCAGCAGTCCGACGAGCAAGAGCAGGGTCCTTGGGGACCCAATCATCCGCCATGTGAGGTGGAATGACCCACCGCTCATGTAAGTGAGTGCGGGTAATGGGAAACGGAGCTACACTCTCAATGAAAGCCTGAAGAAAGGGAGCATGAGGAAAAGCCTGCTTGTACTGAAAACAAGCGAGACGGATCTCATGCCACAAAAAATGAGGGACATTGATCTTCCCCTTTGGAGACGTATAGAGGTGATGCATGAGATCAATGCAGTAGCTATTTCAAGAGCCATTGTCACCCATCTTGGGATAAATGGTGCGAATGACACGCTGATAGATGATGTAGAAAGGTGAGCGCCAGATGGAGACTTGGTTCAGGCCCTTTTGTTTCCCATCCTTAGTAAATTCACCCAAAGGTTTGAGAAGATACGCACAGACATCAATGCCCTTGGGCCGATGGTTTGGGTCATCCTTATGGAATTTGAACTCGGTGTCAGGGAAACCAAGGGCAACAACAAATTGAGAATAAGATGTCATGAGTATAGTGTCGGGGCTCATCAAGTGATAGTGTTATTTGGACCAAAGTAACAGGTGGCATAGAATTGATGAATGGCAGCTTGGTTAAAATCATGCTGAAATGAAAATGGAGCAGCAAGATTTGATGACTCGATAAGCTCAATAGCCCCCGGATATTTCACCGAATGTGCACGAATATGCTCTAAGTCAATGCAGAAACGCAGGGATAGACCCTTAGGAATGATGATAGTGGTAAAAATGTCTGCCTGGACATTAGTGCGAAAACGAGTGTCTTGGGAGTCGCTAACAACAGAGAATTGGTCAATATCACGACGAAGCTTAAGATAGGAAGCTATGGGAACCTCATTGAACCTTTTAATGTTGCGGCCGAGAGGAAGTGGAGGTTCAAGAGAGATGCGGCGGGCATCACCTTGAGGTTGTACCAGAGGAGGAGGAGGAGGCATGAAGGTGGGCCGTCGAGTTCCCGACTTGGGGGCAGTGGTGCAAACATCAACAAACTCAGCCCGCTCCGTAGACTCCAGCTCATCTTCATAGTCGGATTCCTCCATTGAGGAGTTGCTAGCAGATCTATGAGGGTGGGCGGGACGCTTCTGAGGACGGCCCCGCTCTTGCGAATCATCGAAGCCACCACGACGAGACGGACGAGATGGCCCACCAGTGACCTGCTTGCGTGCGGAGTGCTTGGTTCTTGGCATCTCAACCTAGGGGAGGAAGAAAACCCAAATCACCTATCCATCTTCATAGATCGAAGAGAAGTTCGATTGATGAGGGGAGAAATAAGAGGAGGTGCTACCTCGGAAGGACGAACGAGAAGGGGAGGGGATCCACGGGGCGGCGCCGGAGGCCTGGCGGCGACCGGGACGACCCAACTTGCGAAGGACGGTGAGGAGCACGGTCGGCGCACGACCACAGCGAGGAGAGTGAGCGGCTGTGGTGCAGAAGAGATGGGGAACAGGCAACGTTAGGTTAGGAACTGCCCAACACGTGCCCTCCGCTTTATATAGGCGAGCCAGAATTTGACCGGACGACCGGTGCGGAACGGACGTCCGGGGCCTGAGAAGACCGACCAGATACGCCAAGTAGCAGACGATCGGCAAAAATGGACGTCCGACACTATAGGACAGGGGCAAAATTAATGGAAGTCCAGACTCACCGGACGTCCGGTATGAGGACAACAGAAGGGATTTTACGGACGTCCGGTGGCCGGTAGCACAGAAATTTCTCTTTTGAGAAGAATAAGATGCAATTACTTGTGCTAATGACAATGATAAGGGAGATGATGATTTCAGGACGTAGCAAGACGCAAGGACACAATATGAAGCAGTAAGTATCCTATGCCAACAACAATAACACATATCTCTCAAACAGTGTTCTAACAGCAAGAGTGGTGGCTGATGCCACCATGTGCGAGTATATGTGACATGGCACCGCAAAGATTTGAACTTTGGGTGCATAATCACTACTCCATCATTGAAAGCACCAGAGTTAGAATATCATGAGTTGAGTGTCTCCCCCTAAATATATAGGGTGAGAGTGTTTGTTCTTTTTATGCATTACATAGGGTGAGAGTACTCATGAGTTGAGTGTCTCCCCCTAAATATATGCCTACATCAAGACAAAACATGATAAAAATGCATGAATGGGTACTAGATTTCACATAATGCTGTCAAGCTCCAAGATACCAAGTTCATGCCTAAATTGACAAAACCTTGCTTCATCCAATGGCTTGGTGAAAATGTTTGCAAGTTGAATATCTGTACCAACATGATCAATATGAATATCTCCCTTCTCCACATGATCTCTCAAGAAATGATACCTAATACAATGTGCTTGGTGCGGGTATGATCTTTGGGATTCTCAGCAATATTGATGGCACTTTCATTATCACACAAAAGAGGCACATGTCTATAGGTGATACTATAATCCTTCAAAGTTTGCCTCATCCATAGTAACTGAGTTGCACAACTAGCGGTTGCAATGTATTCAGCTTCAACGGTGGAGAGGGCAACATAGTTTTTCTTCTTTGAAGACCAACTTACCAAGGAGCGTCCAAGAAATTGACATGCACCGGAGGTGGACTTACGATCCACTTTGTCTCCAGCCCAATCTGCATCCGTGTACCGAATGACACTACAAAAAAAAGACACATCCGTGACATTTTGGGCCGAACGAATTTTTTTTCTGTCATACATATGACACTTCTATGACGATAATTGTGACAAAACCGGGTATCATCATAGATGTGGTGGGATCCTACTTCTATGATAAAAAATCATGACAGAAAATGGGATTTTCGTCCTGGGCGGGCCGGAGACGTAGCTGCATGACATTCTTTGGGCCGTCCATGACGGAAAAAACCGTGGTAGAAGCGAGGGGGAGGAAAATTTTGGGGAGTTGCCGATTACGGTGGGAGGTCGGGGACCGAGCGATGCGCATTTCTCTCATACACGTACGCGCGTGTGTGCGAGGCATTGGCTCTAACTGAACCCAAGCGAGGCGTTGGGCACTAACTGAACCCTAGCGATTGCACTGTAGGCTACGCGTTACTGAACCCGAGCGATTGATCGATGGCTGTTAATTGAACCCGATGGAGCGATTCCTTCGCTACTGCTGCTAACTGAAGCCGATCGATTGGATGAACAGTGAGCGTTGCGGGGGAGGGGGGGTTTGGATGAACAGTGAGCGGTGGCATTGCCTCTGGATGAACAGGACCCCGTGGTGTGGAGGGCTGGATGAACAGTAGACGGTGGAGGGGTGGCCGTGGAGGGGTGGTTGAACAGGACCCCGTGGTGTGGAGGGCTGGATGAACAGTAGACGATGGAGGGCTGGATGAACAGTAGACGGTGGAGGGGTGGTTGAATAGTAGCCGGTGGAGTAGCGCGCGGTGGAGGCTGGATGAACAGGAGCCCGTGGAGGCTGGAGGTGGTCGACGGTAGCCCGTGGAGGCTGGAGGAGGTCGATGGTGGAGATGAACAGTATTCCGTGGAGTCCCGTTTTGCGGTACGCCACACCCCTCCCGATGAACAGGACCCCCGTTTCGACCGTAGCGCTCCAACACAAGTCCGTTTCGTCCGTTTTGCGGTACGCCACACCCCTCCCGATCAACAGGACCCCCGTTTCGACCGTAGCGCTCCAACACAAGTCCGTTTCGTCCGTTTTGTGGTACGCCACACCCCTCCCGATCAATAGGACCCCCGTTTCGACCGTAGGAGGTCCGTTTCGACCATTTTGCGATACGCCACACCCCTCCCGATCAACAGGACCCCCGTTTCGAACGTAGGAGGTCCGTTTCCTCCATTTTGTGGTACGCCACACCCATCCCGATCAATAGGACCCCGTTCCGAACGTAGGAGGTCCGTTTCCTCCGTTGTGTGGTACGCCAGGCCTCGTTTCCATCGCCTGTTCCATCCACGCACTCCTGATGAACACGACCACGCATTCCGTTTCGACCCAGCCGGTTGGCTCCCCATGAACACGACGACGACATTGTTTCTCCGTTCCGACCCAGCCATGTACGTATGCGTGAGTAGGCGTTTGAGACCCTGCCCATATGTACGTACGTAGCTGTATTTTATTTCTTGCACCCTCGCCGCTGTAAGTACGTGTCCATGCTACGTGTGCGCCTCTACTACGACACGTGCGCGCCTCTACATCCACCAGTATATATGTACGTACACGTTCACGACCATAATGACAACGCTACGTACGCTTCGACCAGGTGGGTCTCGACTGTCAGGCACTTCCTTCCCTGCGAAGATGTAGCTGGTGGGTCCCATCAGTCAGGGGGGCGAATCGTTTTTTTGCCTGGACGGACTTCCTTGCGTGTGACGATGTAGCTGGTGGGTCCTAGCAGTCAGGGGGGCGAATCGTTTTTTTTGCCCAAACGCACTTCCTTGCGTGTGAAGATGTAGCTGATGGGTCCCAGCAGTCAAGGGGGAGAATCGTTTTTTTTTTGCCCGGACACACTTCCTTGCGTGCGAAGGTGTAGCTGGTGGGTCCCAGCAGTCAGGGGGAAACGTTTTTTTCGCGAAATACAGTGGCCCGTCCGGTGGGTCCCCGCTGTCAGGTGGAGAAATAATTATTTTCCGCGTAATAAGGAGGCACTTCCTTGCTGCTGCCGTGGACCCAGCTGTCAGCCTCTCCACATATAGCCACGTCCGATGGAAGTCGTTCCTTGACCATGTTGACCACGTCGTACCGAGAGCACCAGGGCGGTGGACGACGGCGAGGCCTAGGAAGGGGATGACGAGGAGCCGGGGAAGATGCAGCAGTGGAAGCCTGCGCGGAGAGGAGTATGAGGGTTCACTGGTTCGGCTGCGGTGTGAGGCTGCCGTCGCTGCAGGGCCTGGCCAGCGGTGGGAATAGTAGGGGCGGTGAGGCCTCCACGGCAGCCCATTCGGCCACAGGAAGCAGGAGCATGCGGCACGACCGGCGCTGCTTTGGGCGGCTGGAGCAAGAAGACCAGAGGTTGAAGAAGCACTACGGCCGTTGGATGGACATCGTACGGTCACTGGAGCTAGAATTGTTTATATTGACTAAGTTGACAAAGCCCTCCGTCCCCGTCAACTTAGTAGGCCCACAAGTCAGCCTCCCACAAAGGTGGGTCCCAGCTAGCAGGGGGGTATTCATTTTTTGTGCGTAATAAGGAGGCACTTCCGGTGGGTCCGAGCTGACAGCAGGGGGAACGTTTTTTTTCGTGAAATACGGTGGCCCGTCGGGTGGGTCCCAGCAGTCAAGGGCAAACGTTTTTTTCGCGAAATACTAGTGGCCCATCCGGTGGGTCCCTGCTGTCAGGTGTAGGAATAATTATTTTCCGCGTAATAAGGAGGCACTTCCTTGCGGCTGCCGTGGACCCACCTGTCAGCCTCTTCACGTACAGTATTCTTTCAATGGAATTTGGTCGTTGACCACATTGACCACGCCGCGCCGAGAGCACCATGGTGGTGGACGACGGCGAGGCCTAGGAAGGGGACGACACAGAGCCGGGGAAGACGCGGCAGTGGATGCCCACGCGGAGAGGAGTAAGAGGGTTCACTGGTTCGGCTGCGCTACTGTCGTTGCAGAATAACAGGGGGTGTGGGTGAGTGGAGTGGAGGGATGGCCTGGCCAGCGGTGGGAGTAGTATGGAGGCGGTGAGGCCTCCGCAGCAGCACAGCCGGCCACGGGAGGCAGGAGCAGGCGGCACGACTGGCGCTGCTTTGGGCGGCTGGAGCAAGAAGACCAGAGGTTGAAGAAGCACTACAGCCGTTGGATGGACATCGTACGGTCAGTCGAGCTAGAATCATGCATATATTGACTAGACAAAGCCCTTCGTCCCCGTCAACTTAGTAGGCCCCGTCAACTTAATGGACATCATATGGGGAGTATTCTTTTTTTTGGCGTAATAAGGAGGCACTTCCTTGCGTGCGAAGATATAGCTGGTGGGTCCGAGCTGTCAGCGGCGGTAACGTTTTTTCCGTGAAATACAGAGGCCCTTTCGGTGGGTCCCAGATGTCAGGTGGAGGAATCATTATTTTGTGTGTAATAAGGAGGCATTTCCTTGCGTGCAGCCGTGGACCCAGCTATCAGCCTCTCCACGTACAGTCCACTTCAGATGCATGTCGGTCATTGACCACGTTGACCATGCTACGCCGAGAGCACCAGGGCGGTGGACAACGGCGAGGCCTAGGAAGGGAACGACACGGAGGTAGGGAAGACTCGGCAGTTGTTTCCCACGCGGAGGGGAGTATGACTGTACGAGGGTTTACTGGTTCGTCTGCCGTCGCCGGAGAATAACACCAGGTGTGGGACTGTGGGTGAGTAGAGGGATGGCTAGGCCCATGATGGGAGTACGATGGGGCGGTGAGGCCTGCGCGGCAGCACAGCCGGCCGCGTGGAGGAGGGAGCAGGCAGTCCCGCCGGCGCTTGTTTGAGCAGCTGCAGCAGGAAGAGCAAAGATTGAAGAAGCACGACAGCCGTTGATTGGACATCCAACAGTATACAGGCCATCTGTGGAAAGCCTCAAATCTGTGGAAAACAACATACAACCCATCTGCCATTATTTCAAATAGTTTACAGCCCATTTGCGAATTCTTACAGGTTTTTTGGAGCCCATATTCTTTTTGTTAGCATTACAGCCCATATTGTGGCCACGGTTGAAAAATTATACGAAATTTTGCATATGTCGGTGCGATCTGAACTGTTTTTAATCCCGAAATTTCGAGTCACATTCAGACTGATTTTAAAAATAAATGTATATCAATATAAGATCCAATAAATTGTCCACACATAAAAATCAATGCAATTTAAAATCTCGAGATGAAAAAAAGATATTTGAAACTAATTGCCGGTTTGATGTGTTTTAAAAAAGTACAGCCCATTTCTCATTACTGATAGGCCATTTTCTCGGCCAGCCGAATGAAGCTCTCCTCGTCTTGAAAGATTTGTAGCCCAACAGGCCTGATAAAGCGACTTACTTGACAAATCACAAAAAAACTGGGCTAGCCATTTTCAGAAAGAAAAAAAACTACTGGGTGGTCTGTGGTAAACATAAAAGAAAAGGCTGTCTAGACAGGCCAGAGTGTCCCGCACAGCCCAGTTGACACCCTGCTTCTGTCTCAAAAACAAATTAGATAAATGCCACTCCAATTATGGCGATTCATAAAAATGCCACTGCAATTTCCAAACTTTGAAAAATGCCACTGCAATTTTTGCAAACTTTGAAAAACGCTACTGCAGTTTGCAAACTTTGAAAACGCCACTCCAGACTTCAAAAAATGCCACTAGAAATGGCATGAAATGGCATTTTTCAAAGTTTGGAAATTGCAGTGGCATTTCTCGGAGGCATTTATCAAATTAACCCAAAACAAAAATAAATGGGCGAGCTGCTGGGTCCCTGTTGTCAGCCGCTCGTTGTGCAATTCTCTCGTTTATTGACTACGTTGACAATGGCATGGGACCTAGATGTCAGAAATCCACTAGGAGGAGCCATTTTTTATTGGCTTGAAATAAGGAGGCACTTGCTTGCGTACTGCCATGACCTTGGCGGGTCCCTGTTGTCATCCTCTCCACGTACAATCATCTCCTGATTGTGTATGCGTCAACTTGCTAGGCCCACAAGTCAGCCTCTAAATCCATGGAGGACAAATACAGCCCATTTAAAAAAATAACAGCCCATTCCATATGTTCAAACGGAAAGTTCAACATTCAGAGCAAAGTAACAGGTCTGATCCACATATAGAATACTGAACTTCCACGTTAACAACCATCATAGCCAAGTTAACTATCTACTCCCACTAGAAAAGTACTAACTTACTCTTAGCTAACTAGACGATGTCGGCCGCCATCTGTGGTACACGCTAAACGCCGGCACCGGCATCCTGCGCCTCGCCTCGTACTTGCCAGAGGTGCGATAGGGCGCGTTGCTCGCGCGCGTTGGCCCTTTCAATGTCGGCGTGGTCCACCGAAGCTTCGGCTTCCAAGCGGGAAACCCACTTGATGAGCTGGTAGTAAAAATCGGCGTCGCGAACGCGTGCGTGCCCGACAGCCTCCAGGGCTATTTGCCGGGCGCCGGCCTCCATGTATTCGGCCCAGTTGCGGGCGCTCTGCTCGCGACTCAGAGCGTCGGTGCGCTGCTGCTCCATGTCCTGCTAGCGGTGTAAATCGGTGATACGCTTCTCCTCCGCCAAGCGGTCGCGCTCCAACAACTCCTGCTCCTCCGCCATGCGGTCGCGCTCCAACAACTCCTCGATCTGCGCATTGCCATCTAAAGACAGATAGAATGCCTCCTCCCTCCGTCTACCTTCCGGTGAAAAACCGAACACTAGTTCCGGCGATGACCGCCTCCGGCGTCGCCTACCGCGGACGGGCGGGGGCATGGCGGACGTGGCGAGCGACGTCGGGCCGGTGGGGGCTTATGAGGATATGGCGAGTTGGGTCACGGTGGCACCGGAGAAGGCCGGGAAACAGTACTTATAGGGGGAAGGTAGCGTGACGGTCATCGAAATTCAATGCATAATGGCTTAGCGCGCCAGCTTGCCGTGGAAAACTAGGGAAACTGAAATTATGACTCTGCCGTCCCGTCCCGTCTGGGTCACACGCCGGCATGGCGGTCAAACAAGTGCAGTCGAATCATCTCCCTCCTTGTCAATAATGATTCCACGGATGTTAAAAGCCCGCAACAATATCAGTTAGCTGCCTTAATTACAGCCGGCTGCATGCAGGCACTCAGAATCGCTCGCAGGCAGTATGCGAAGCAGCATGCAACGAGTCGCAGCCAAGGGCACGCATGCAGCCACTTAAATCGCTGGAATTAATTAGGCTTAAACTTCTGCATGCCGTTAATTATTGCCATGCCTTGGTCTTGCTACTTTGCTCATGGGACTAATAAACCCGGACGGAGGGAGTACCTTGGTTGGTGAGAGGTTTGAATTAAGCCCTGCAAACCAGAAAGGAGGTACTAGTACGTGCGTGATCCGCTATTTATTCGTGTAGGATCGAGTAGGTCATTTCTTGAATTGAGCCCTGCAAACTGGAAAGGAGGTAGTATGTGTGTGATCCGCTATTTATCCGTGTAGGATCGATAGTGTAGCTTGTCAGTTTCTTCAGAGGTAGGCATTTTTATCCATGTAGGATCGATAATGTAGCTTGTCAGTTTCTTTAGAGGTAGGCATTTTTATTCAAAAAACTGCCACTTAGCATCTTGCGTCGCGAATAAAACTGCCAGGAGCGCATTTGTAGGCTAGCTAGTGATCGATCAGTAACTTGTAAACACTGAGCGAACTGAAATAAGTAACTGTTAATGCATCTCAATGATTCACAGATCATATACAAATATGTAGCTCCAAAAGCAAAGATCAGCCATTTCAGATCTTGTGTCGCAACTAAAACTAACTAGTATGATTTCCATACATAAGATCAACATGTTAATGCATCTCAATGATTCACAGATCATATACAAATATGTAGCTCCAAAAGCAAAGATCTAGAAAAAACATCTGTTCTTCCTACTAACATGGATTCTTCTATTGGCCAACATTCAGTACAGACTGAAAGACAAATTTGTTTGTGAAGTCTACAATTCCTGTTGCAAACGTAAGTGGTTTCACCAACAGCTGGAACCATGAGAATGAACCACACATGATGGAGGAACATCCACTGCAATATGATTTGGTCTTCTCTCGATCACACCGCGAGACTATTTTCGGAATACAAACTTTAACTTAGGCAAAATGATGCCCATTGTATAATCAGACCAAAGCAATGAAGCACCAAGTGTTGGCCAGTAAATAGTACAGTACTACTTTTTTGCAGTCCATGAAGTGACTATCCAATCTTTGTGTCAATTTTCAAATGGCACTGCATGCAGTGACTATACTATTCTCTTGTGCAGTTCAACCAAAATTGCGGACACTTTGTTTGTTTGCCAAATAGCAACGGGCAGACATCTCTATCTGCACAAATATCAAGCAGCTAGTAACATATCAAGCAGCTAGCAAACCACTAGTATTACTATCTAATGACAGTACAAAAAGAGTAGCAAGATAGTAGCAAACCATGTACCTTCGTAATGAACAGCTCATAGTGCCACCAATTGGATATAAAGGTTTGGAAAAAAACATGCTCCTAATGTTGAACCAGTTGGACTTTTTGTGCAGCTCCACTAAAATCGAGCATCCCTGTTTGCATAGATATTGAAAGTGTGATTACTATAAAAGTGGCACTAGTTGAAGCCTAGACTCACAAATATAAGCATTCCAATTTCTTAATGGGAAAAGGTAGCAAGACTGTTTCTAACAACCTGTTTGAAGGAATAAATAAATCAATAGTGGCTGATGTCAGGAAGGCATACATAGTTTTTTTTCCTGAAAAACTAAGCCATTCCTGACCTTTCCTCTTCTTTTAAGCAAATTTTGTGCAGTTCTACTAAAATAAAATTCCATCACCGCCTTGACAATTCAGTGACACTGTACAAAAGGAAATGACTTAACATTACATCATGATGTCAGGTATGTAGTCGATAGGCATTAGAGACAAACATACAGACCTCCTCCAGTAACATAATGAACATTAATTTTAACAAAGGTGTGACTAGCTTTACCGGGATAATTTGAGTGAACTCTACACCATTCGAATACTACAAATATACACTAATCCAGTGGCTAGTGCAACAGTAGAGTAGTTAGTTTATTACAGGGTACAGTAGAATGGTTTTACTGAACAGATTTCAATAAACTCTAGCACTGGAAGGTTTCTATAAGAATTAACAATACAAAATGTAAAGGTAACAAGTTTCTGCATTGGTATACTAGTGGCATTAGACAAAATGTAAAGGTAACAATACATCCACAATCAACAGCTAACCCTGAAATAATCCAGTGACATTAAATGGCATTGCTTAAATTTATCCGTGGCATTAGACTGAGAGCGGCATTAGTTAAATGTGGCTTCACTTTAGCAGTAGCATTGCTTGACTTGACTGCTAGCGTTATACTAACAGCAAAAAAAGTGGCAATAAGAGTATGGGAGGCCCATTCGGACAGTGGGCGCACCAGTACGATGTACTTCCATGGACGCAGAGTGGTGAGGGAGGTATGGTTGCCCAGAGCAACAAATATCCAGGCAGCATATGTGGATTACGTCCCATTTTTGTTCTCTTTAGCCACCTTTTTCCTATGTGAGGATAACAAACCGACCGACCTGGTCATTCTCTATTGCGTTGTCATGCCTTTCTACCCTTCTTCAACCAAGAGACACGAGACTCATTCCTTAGCTACTGATTTTCCCCTTTTCAACCTAGATGCGGGTTCGATGCCTACTCTCTTGGATAGTACAGTCTCCCTTCCTTTCCTTATTCACCCCAGACATGGATTAGTCTGCATGAAGTAGGGTTTCCTTTAATAGTGCAAATTATGGTTTTCGTCTGCGTGGCGAGCAGAGCAGAGGATAGCAAATTGGGAAGATGGTGGTGTGGAAAAAGATGCACATGCAACGACGTGCCAGATGGGGCAATAGAACAAGGGTATGGGTCGAAAAGAGGTAGCATACCTGAGGGTCGGAGGGAAGTGGCTTCGCTCGTGGTCATCGTCCTCCACACACACTACGGTAGCGAGCTTGGGGACGGAGGCCATCCAGCGTGGGCGCTAGGTCTGAGAGGACAACCTTGTCGTTAGTGCGTGACCTCGCTCGCCGACGACGAGTGCGTCAATGCTGCACGTCCTTTTCTTCCCCGGCGGATCTGTGACCACCGGTGAGGAGGGAGAGAGGGGCCGTCTTTTTTAGATCTGGAGAGAGGGTGGTAGTGTGAGAAGCAAGTGTGTAGCCCTTGGCAAGAAAGCGCTGAAGCTCCAGCCTATATATCTTTTTTATACTACCAGTACTGGAGGTGGAGTAGTGGTAGAGTAGTTTATATTTTCTCTGTGTACAGTACCAGTTAGTCGTGCTTCAAAACTGAACGGCACACCATTAAAAAATAAAGGTCGATAACTAATGCGGCACCTCAGGCCAACGCGGCCAGATCGCATTTTGCACGAGAAATTACACACCATGTTTCGTTGACATGTGGTCCCGTTCCAACATATCAGTGAGACGACGGCGAGTAGTAGGAGTATTTCCGAACCGACGTGTAGGCCGGGGCGCCCCTTCGTGAACCATGGCAAACTGGCAACCGCCCACCGACTCTTCGCCTTTCCCTCTTGATTTGGAACTGCTTTCACACGCTCTTCCTGTCCCTCCTCCATTTTCCTTCATCCCTTCACCCTTTCTTCTGCCATTGTTCGATCATCTTCTCCATGGAGGGAACAGGACGGAAACGACCTTGTTATTCTTGCCCGGATCTGAAAGATGACGTGGTGGAGGAACTCATTGATCGGTGCAACGTCATCACCTCGGCTATCATGGCAGGTTCGTTCAAGCCCATTCTTGACTCAACTAATAACATCATTACAAGGAACCCAAGAGTCAAGGAGCGGTTTGATCTCCCCTATCTTCTTCGCCGTGACCCTGATGACTGGCGCCGTTATGACGGAGGCATCACCCTGTGCAAGTTGATGCCACTTGATAATGATACCTGTGATGTTAAGATGCCATCGCTTGAGGGCAAGGCTTGGGCAGGCGCAAATGGAGATTGGGTTGTTTACATTGGGTCCAACTGCGAGTGGGAACTTGTGAATGTGTACACTCGTGACCGGGTTCCACTTCCAAAAATCTCAGCAGACTGCCCAGAGGTTGAGCACACCGGTATTGTACGCACGTTCAAATACAATCATGGTGACTGTCTTCTACGGAAGATAGCAATTTCTCGAGTTCCCAACCGCTCTTGGAATTACAACAACTATGAAGTTGTTGCTATCTTCGACAAGCTTGTTGTCGTCCTTGCTGGTTTGACTCGATGGATATTGCGCAAAAATCAGTTTTTGTACACGAATGAGTACTATGATGCAATTGAATACGAGGTCCTTGTGTTTGCTGCCACCACTCGTGGCACTGTTTTTGCATGGAGTCGTTGTTTTGGTACATTTGTCTTCCACCGTAATTATAATGGTTTCATCCACATGCATGCGGGTTAGCAAGTTTCCCTTTACTAATTAACCTTCTTCTTGTGTTTCCAAGGTCCTGCGAACATTCCACCACCTATACTTGAAGATTTTTATAACCAAGGGGGAGATGACGATGGTGATGATCATGAGCATGAGGACGAGCAGCGCCCATATACTATTTGGCGCCTGGCAACTAATTCTGATGGATCACCTCTTCTCGTGTGTATACAACCCACTGATGATGTTACTGCTAAGGAAGCAGGTGTAGTCTCCCATGGTCGCACTCTCTGGACCTATTCCAACACCCGTTGCGTGGTATTCGGGATGGATACTAGTGTTCTTGCGCCAACTCCTTCTCCCTGGTACAAATTGATAGTCTTGGAGAAAACTCGCTCTTCCTTGGACAAAACTATCCAATGATGGTGAAAGGAGATCCAACTGCTGTTGACACAACGTTACTGCCATTTATGAGAAGCAACTGTGTCTATACCTCGGACATTTGGGTGGTTCCCTACCCTGGTACTGATATAGTAGGCCCCTTCAGCCTGGTTGATCAGTCCTGCATTGGTCTCCAGATCGACAATGGATGGCCCGTTCCAGAGAATCACTTGTGGTTCAAAGCAAGCGTTTCCAACGCCGAGGAATGGTTGAGTTGAAGTTCATTTCATTGCTTGTTATTTGTTGTGTGGTGAAAACTTTAGTATTTATAATGTATCCTCGTTGTCGATGTGGGTTGATGACCTGTTGTATGTAATAAAATGATATGCCTGTGATAAACTTACTAAATTTATGAATGGCTTTCAAGTCGCTTCTGTGAGTGAGTGGTGCGACGAGGCAAAAAAATATTTTCCGAATACATAATTGTACGTGCATTGCAACAGGTTATCGGATGAGGCCAATCAACAATAGTAGTACACTATTTGTACTAGCTTCACATGCTTCGCGCGTTGTGCGGGTGTTTTTACTATAGCCATATTGTACTCTACTATGTAACCAGCACCTCGAATCCTCGATACTAGTAGTACTACTACTATATAGTAAGTAGTAGGAGTAGTAGGGTGGCATGGGCCAGAACAAGCATTCACGTCCAGGAGTATGGCACACGCCACCAGCACGACTTCCATCTGACACCATATTTCTTGGAGTCCGTGCTAGAGCAATCTCTTCAACCTCATCATTTCTCTAACTCAGCCATCGCACGGCGGGTGAGGTGGGGGTTTGACGATAGTCGGTTTCCTTAACTGCGGTCCCACTTGTAAGGCCAACTGCAACGCATGACCCCAAACGGACCTCCGTTTTGCACGAACTCCAACGATAATTTTGACTAGAAAAGCAGGACCAAAGAAAACAAGAACCACAAGAATACATTTTACTACTCCTGTAAGTTGGATTAGTGCCTTCTCGATGCATTCATTGTTGATCTGCGGAGGCTCGGTCTTGCGTGCTTCTTTCTTCTTCGAGTGTAAAGAAGTAGACGTTGCTTCCTTGCATCTAGTCTCATGTCTAGCCTCTATTCTAGTACTCCCTCCGGTCCGTTTTTCTCTGCGTCTAAGCAGCAACACGCATACCAAGTAGGAGTATCAACAAGTGCACTAATCTCATCTATAGCCTCTGTGCTAGCTAACATGATAGAACATCTACTAAATTGCGCTCTATCAATATATGGATGTACTCTTCTTCCCAATACAAAAACTTGCATCCATTCTACTCCCTCCGTTGCACAATACATGCCTTCTATTTGTCAAAATATATATGTATCTAGACATGTTTTAGTATATAGGTACATCCATTTTTTGGACAAATGGAAGTCAAGTATTTTGGAACGGAGGGAGTACATAATAAAAAATTTAAGTTAGCACAACTAGTCTAATCCGAGAGCACAACCAAAGATTTGGTCGGGTTCTTCCTCCTTTTGCCGACACGTGGGACATCTAGCATCCAGGTCGTGTCATGAAAGAAAATAGAGTGGTAGTTGAAGCCACGAGATGTGCATCTTGGGTTAAACTGTAAATAGAATCTTACTACTCTTGAGTAACTCCAAAAGCAGCCACCGAAGACCTTTATTGGATTTGTTTTTCATCACCAGCACGTCGAGGTGAAAGATGTCTAGGTTCAGTGGGTCCCCTTGCGTTTTCACTGACATGTGGGGCCGCATGTGAGCAAACAGACGATGGGCTCCGCGCGTCCGCTGGCTGGCTGAGAAGAGAGATAGAGGAGGGCTGAGCACGGACTACAGGAAATTTGTTCTACGTACCTCGATATAGGCTCGATATAGTGGGCTGGCATGGGCCATAACTAGCATTCACGTCTAGCAGTACGGCACACGCCACCAACACGAGTCCCATCCGACACCAATTTTCTTGGAGTCCGTGCTACAGCCATCTCTTCTCCCTCATGTTTTCTCAGCCATCGCGCGGTGGGCGGGGTGGGGGTTTTCCGATAGTCGGTTTGCTCAGCTACGGTCCCACTTGTAAGTGAAAATGCAACACCACACGCATTCCCGCTTGAGCAGCATGCCGGACCAACCGTGTGGGGGTGCGATGCGAACACGGCAAGCTTTTCCTTTTGAACTCGTAACTTGTAAAATTTGGTTCTGCTCCATGGCGTGATTGATAGATAGAAAATAACGATTTTGCCTAGAGTAATGAGAAGTTTGGTTCTGGCGCCGTTCATGCATGGAGTACGTACGAAAATTATGAAGTTGATGCGAAAGGTAAGATAATTACTGTAGTATCATATACTACTACATGGATTTGACGGAAAGATAAAAATACATACGGATCCATCAACGACATCCTCACGCCCTAGTGCGTCGGGTCACCAACCGACGTGTGAGGAGCAGCAGCGTTGGCGGCGAGCTCAACATGCTTCTGAACAGTGCCATCCAAGGTTGCCCTGAGGTCCAAGAAGGCCAGCATCCTATCGTCCTCCTCTTGAATGTAGTAGTCCTTGTGGACGATTTGCGCGTAGATGTGGGTGATTATGTCGATGGTGTCTTGCTGCGCCAGGCGCTGCGCGGCGAGCGCGATCTCGAGGTGGACATTCTCTGGCGCGACGGCGGGCAGTCGCAGAGCCACCAGTGCGTCGAAGAGGTTGTCACCAAAGTGGCCGTTGAGGGTGGCGGGCATCGCAGAGCCTGGGCGCGTCGGCTGGAGGCTTACGTCAAAGTCATCCGCGAGCTTCTTGACGATGGTGAACTTGTCGAGGAAACCGACGAGGACCTCATCGAACAAGGATACGAAGCTGTCGTCCAAGCGGCCCCTCGCCCTGGCGGCCTCAAGCAATACTACCTGGAGACGTTCCTCATTGTCGGGCCGCAGACCGGCGTCGTGGACCATCTGGCACAACCGGCTGATGCTCGCGCTCATCGCCTCCATGGGTCAACTGATCTTGCGATTCGAGTGATCACTCTTGCCCTTGGTTAGTGTGCGTAGGTGCATAGGATTTTGTACTACTCCTCGGCCCTCTACTGCACCTGCCTTTGGCTGTATGATAGGTGGGCCAGCCACCCCCTGGGCCGACGTGTCATTCACCCAAAGGCAGTTGCCGTAAGTCAATGAAGCTGCGTCCCCCTTCGTGCCGGTGCAGTATAGTCATCTCACCGGACCTCTAGTTGGGGCCAAACGAGAGAAGTTTGATGTTTATTGGTTTATTGGTCCCCTTTGTATTTTGCGCCAAGTTTTGACCTTTGATTTAACTAATAAAATGTTAATGCATGTAAACAAAAATGTTGTGTAAGTTACATTACGGAAACCAAATAATCCCAAAACACTTATGGGTCGTGCGTTAACTCCCTCCTTGTTTCTTATTTCGTGACATATCAACCAATGAGAGATGTGGGTCGTGCATGCTTTCAATGACTTGAGACTACCAAACATGACATGCAGTGTTTAGTTCATTGCATGTAATCCTATTAGTAGTTAGCAAAAAAAACATTAAGTTCTCTCGCCGATAGGAATAAAACACCATGTATTTATTTACAGAGGGAGTAGTACATTTTTTGTGACATGCATTACTACTAGATATTGCTAGTCAAATACTAAAATCCAGATGGACGTGGTAGTACTCCTAAATCCAGACGGTGGTGCTACTAGTACAAGCACTGTACTACCCGTTGGTCAAATTATTACGTGCTGCTCCTCACAGTGAAGTGACAAGACCCTGCTCCGGAGATGACACCTGAGTATAGGCGCCGTGTTCGGCATACCATAGTCAGCCTCACGGTCTACAGTCACTATCATCATGGCTGTAGAGCTAGCCTGCTTAGAACTAGCCCTGTTCGACATAATTTCCCGTGCGTAGATGCCCATGCATTGCACGGAACACCAAGATTGGGGGTGGAGGCTCCGGCAGCGGCCATCGCGCCAGATTTTTCCACCGCCTTCTAGATGTGGTGGGGAGGAGATAAGGCTGATTGTGAGAGACAAGGAGTTGTTTGTAAATAGGGAACAAGTACGGGCATATTTTTGCAAAAAAGGAGAAGCTTGGTTTGTATGCGTCAGATCTAGATCCGACGGCTATTGGTGAAAGATGGGAGGCACAACATCATCACCAACTCAGGACCTGTTTGATTCGCAGGATTTTGAAAGCGCAGGAATAGGAAACGGCAATATTACAAGTTTCAAACTGATATTACAAATGTTAGGAGTAATGCTGCACCTAGGAAGAGGGAATTACTAGGAAGTTTACGTAAGAACTTTCGTTACTTTAGGTGGATGCAGCATTATCATACAAACTAAAATCCATCGCCCTGACAAGTTACTAATGGGCAAATAAGTTTTCGAGTCTCTGGCCACTTGATGTTTCAAAAACAAATTCAGTTTCTGCGGAGACTTTGTCATTTAGGCTTAGACGCTTGCGGTGATCAGCACGCCATTCATTGTTGAACCAGAGAACGCCAAACCTCATTACCTTGAGCACACTTGCCTCCAAAACAAAGAACCTGGCCAATTTAATCTCAGATGTGCTGCCTCGGTAGTCGATCAAATCAATTTCTGTAAGATGGAGATCAAGGCATTCGATGAGATTGTTATAGTGCAGCACATTTTTCACTTTCGGGTCTTTTTTTATCTGCAAAAGAATAGAACATATTAGAGCAGCTGGCTATATAAGATTGCCGTGTCATCAAGAGGTACCAAGATCATTCGCTCATACGATAGGGTTAGCTGGCTAGTGATATTTTTTCACTCTCTCTCTCTCTCTTTCTGTTTCCTCTCATTTAAAAAGGAGCACGTGAAGAGCTTGGGCATTTGTTGCCTTCCACTATGTGGCCGATGTCATATTTCGCAAAAGTATGCCACATAATACGCATCGATGTAAATCAAAATATTTTGGCACCGCTCTCGCGATGTGAGAGAGTTGGCACCGCTGTGCACATAGACCCACATGTATAAACAAATCAATCAAACCAACTACACCAGCCTCTCACTCTCCCAAACAAGTGTTTTTTTATTGCCTCAGTCCTCTCTCTCTTTCCCATGCAGTGTTTTTTCATTGCGTGAGTTAATTTGGCACCAGAGCAAAGTAGCTGATCCAGATTGGGGCACCAGGTGAGCAATGGAGGGGCATCGATGCCAAATGCATCACAAGTGAATTTGGCACATGTTTTGGCCTACATAGCCCACTTTTGTACTCCCTCCGACCCAAAATTCTTGTCTTAAATTTGTCTAAATACGGATGTATCTAGTTACATTTTAGTGTTAGATACATCCATATCTAAACAAATGTAAGACAAGAATTTTGGGACGGAGGGAATACTACCTCATATTTAGTATACAATTTTGACCATAGATTTACCTAAGAAAATGCCAATGCATGTCACTAAAAATTACACCATTTAAAATTATGTTCAAATACGAATCCAACGATATAGTTCTTAGTGACATGCATTAACATTTTGTCAGTTAAATCTATGGTCAAATTTTGATACTACAAAATTGGAAGAGTAAACCAGGACGGAGGTAGTACTTTCTCTTAGGGTAACCATAGAGTTACTGGAGTAGTCTAAGTTACTTTCCACTATGACTAGCCTAGGATACTATAGTAGTAGTGCATCATAAAAATGATGCAGGTGATCACGTGAGAAAAAAATACTAAAAACATTTCTTTCGGTGCAGTGCATAGATGCAGTTTTGAACACTACACTTGTCATCGTAAGTTGGGAAAATTACGAAAAAATTGAGATACGTTGTGATTACCGTTTACTTATAGGAAAGAAGTTTCACCTCGATGAGTAGCTTCTCCGTGCACGGAAAGCATGTAAGGAATCCAACAACTTGATCCAGATTGGGGCCGATAGATTTTGGTCCTAAGATCTTCACTGTGCGCATGGACTGGGTCAAGCTTGTGGGAATCATTTTCTGGAAGATGGTCGTAAATACATCAAGAAGAAATTTAAAAATGTGAATTTCAAGAAGACGGAGAAGAAGATGAGTGATGTACCTGAACGATTACGGATCCAATAAAGAGTTCGGAGAATTTGGCAGACGAGTACACCAACGCTGTCAATTTCGGCGTGTCAATGACCCTGATTTTTGTTGGACCTTCTAGATCTGATACAAGCAACCTCTCAAGTAAAGGCGCATTCTCAATGACCATAACGTGGAACAGCTGGAATGATCTCTTCCCAATTGATGTCTTGTTGTGGGGCCAGCAAGACACATAAATCCATCGGAGATTCGTCGAGGCGATGTGGAGGCTAATGAACCCGTGGATCTGCTCAAGACGAAGGTACTCGAGCGCAGTACAGCTGTGGAGCAGGTGCTCCATAGCCTTCTTCGAGATGACAACATCGAAGAGGTCGAGCTGCTTGAGTTGAGGGAGAAGAAGGGCGGGCGCCGCATTAATCTGGGGAAGATAGCAGGAGCTGAAGCTGGCGCGGCGCAACATTGGCGTGAGGCGAAGCGCGGACGGCGGCAGAGAGCGACATCGTCCAGCTTCAAAGCTGAGCTCCTCGAGATGATCTAGGGCGGGGGATAAGAACCACTCGTCGAACTTGGGTTGGACCTTGCAGTTGGTACTGAACATGCAGATGTCAAGGCGTCTGGCTGGCCGAGGGTGCGATGAAAGGATCTTGGAGACTGCGGCCATGCATTTGCAATCCCCGTCACAGAGGCAGCTGTTGATGGTGAGGTTGAGGGGGACACAGCGCCAGAGGGGGCGCCACCACCGGGAGAGCAGGGTGGTCCGCACGGCAGATTTGGTGGGGAGGAGGCCGATGATGACGAGCAGCATGAGGCTGCTGATGAAGTCCAGGCTCGCCAGATGCGGTTTTGGCTCGAGCCGCCTCCGCTTGTTGGCTGCCTCGCCGTCCATCTCAACCGGCGGCGACGCTGGTGTACACGTGTGCTAGTGTGTGTTGTGTGCTGGGTGTGTGCGAGTGAGTCCTTCTGTGCATGCCGCCGCATAGTGGTGAATTGTGCGCGAGTGCGTCCCTCGCGCGCAAGAAGTTTGTCCTCAATGCTCCCTCAATTTACTAGCGTGCGGGGTGCTACCCCGAGTGGTTTCAACTTTGTTTACTTGACCGCGTGTCAGATGGGCCTCTAGTTTACTTATTTTCACCCACTACCACATGGGCCAGCACACCAAGATACAGAACACGAGCTGACAACACAGCATGTGGATTGGTTGACCGGTCAACTAAACAATATACGGAGCTATACGCTGACACAGTGAGCATATAATCCGTCGGTATAGAGAGTTTGAGTGAGAGGGGAGGCCCGTGATAGATAGCAGAGAGAGAGAGAAAGAGCTACTCCCTCCGTTCGATAATGTAGTTACAACATTTTTTTAAGTCAAACTTTTGAAACTTTGACCAAGTTTATAAAGAAATTACTTATATCCACAATACCAAAGATAAATGATAGTATGAAGTAAGTACATGTTGTGATCAATCTAATGATCGTTCTAGATGTAAATGTTTTTCTCCACATATACCTGGTCAAACTTTTCTGAGGTTTGACTTTTCAAAACATCCATATGCTTATGGACGTGATAGAGTCCCTAGAGAGAGAGAGAGAGAGAGAGAGAGAGCGAGAAAAGTGTGTGTGCGTGTGTGAAAGAGACATGGACAACACACGATAAAAGTAGAGAAAAAGCGTGCGTGTCTTATGCAAACATATCACACATGCATCTTCGACAACGGAGGCAAGGTGAGGAGATAGTGTGTGGTTGTTTGGAACCGAGAGAGGAAGACCCCTGGCACGTGGCCAAGAGGGGTCTGACAAACAAGGGAGAGAGGTCGAGAGAGACGTACAGAGAAAATGCAGACATGGGGAGGAGAGAGTGTATGTTTGTCATAGAGAGATCCCCTGGAGGTCGTGATGGTACTACATGGGTGGGAGATCGAGTGACAAGGTGTGTGTGCGATAGAAGATGCCCTGAGGGATATTGAGATAGACGTATGGATGGAAGGAGACAATATGTGTGTTCCTGATGGCTAGTAAGAGGTTAGAGTTAGATTCATACCCTGAACTAACTATAAGTAAAGAGGTGTTTGGATGACAGGGTTAGATGAAGAGCGGATACGTCAAGGCACCTTCGCGGGCGGTGCGAGAGGGAGGGAGGGAGAGGATGAGAAGCTTCGAGGAAGTGGGGAAGGATCTGCTGCAGGGAGAGCGAGAGAAAAAAGTGTTTATTAATGGTCCTGAGAAGAACTAACTGATGTTTACTACACAACCTTCTTCTTGTAGACGTTGTTGGGCCTGCAAGTGCACAGGTTTGTAGGGCAGTAGCAAATTTCCCTCAAGTGGATGACCTAAGGTTTATCAATCCGTAGGAGGCGTAGGATGAAGATGGTCTCTCTCAAACAACCCTGCAACCAAATAACAAAAAGTCTCTTGTGTCCCCAACACACCCAATACAATGGTAAATTGTATAGGTGCACTAGTTCGGCGAAGAGATGAAGATACAAGTGCAAAATAGTTAGTAGATATAGGTTTTTGTAATCTTAAATAATAAAAACAGCAAGGTAACGAGCGGTAAAAGTGAGCGTAAACGGTATTGCAATGATAGGAAACAAGGCCTAGGGTTCATACTTTCACTAGTGTAAGTTCTCTCAACAATAATAACATAGATAGAACATATGACAAGCCCTCAACATGCAACACAGAGTCACTCCAAAGCCACTAATAGGGGGGAACAAACGTAGATATTATGGTCGGGTACGAAACCACCACAAAGCTATTCTTTCGGATCGATCTATAAAAGAGTCCGTACTAGAATAACACCTTAAGATACAAATCAACCAAAACCCTAATGTCGTCACCTAGATACTCCATTGTCACCTCAAGTATCCGTGGGCATGATTATACGATATGCATCACACAATCTCAGATTCATCCAACCAACATAAAAGTACTTCAAAGAGTGCCCCAAAGCTACTACCAGAGAGTCAAGAACGTGTGCCAACCCCTATGCATAGGTTCCCAAGTGTCACGAAACCCGCAAGTTGATCAACAAAACATACATCAAGTGGATCAATAGAATAACCCATTGTCACCACGGTTATCCCACGCAAGACATACATCAAGTGTTCATAAAAGACTCAATCCGATAAGAAAACTTCAAAGGGGAAACTCAATTCATCACAAGAGAGTAGAGGGGGAGAAACATCATAAGATCCAACTACAATAGCAAAGCTCGGGATACATCAAGATCGTGCCAAAGAGAACACGAGAGAGAGAGATCAAACACATAGCTACTGGTACATACCCTCAGCCCCGAGGGTGAACTACTCCCTCCTCGTCATGGATAGCGCCGGGATGATGAAGATGGCCTCCGGTGATGGGATCCCCCTACGGCAGGGTGCCGGAACAGGGTCCCGATTGGTTTTTGGTGGCTACAGACGCTTGCGGCAGCGGAACTCCCGATCTATCTTCTGTTCTGGAAGTTTTAGGGTACGTAGGTATATATGGGTGCAGGGGGTATGTCGGTGGACCTTCGGGCTGCTCACGAGGTAGGGGGGTGCGCCCAAGGGGGGGGGGTGCCCTCCACCCTCGTGGACAGCCCGGGACTCCCCTGGCGTGCACTCCAAGCCCATCAGGTTGGTTTCCTTCCAAAATTAACTTCTCCAGTTGATTTCATTCCGTTTTGACTCCGTCTGATATTCCTTTTCCTCGAAACACTGAAATAGGCATAAAACAACAAATCTGGGCTGGGCCTCCGGTTAATAGGTTAGTCCCAAAAATAATATAAAAGTGGATAATAAAGCCCAATATTTCCTAAAACAGTACATAAAAGTAGCATGGAGCAATCAAAAATTATAAATACGTTGGAGACGTATCAAGCATCCCCAAGCTTAATTCCTGCTCATCCTCGAGTAGGTAAATGATAAAAAAGAATTTTTGATGCGGAGTGATACTTTGGCATAATTTCAATGTAAATCTTTTTAATTGTGATATGAATATTCAGATCCAAAAGATTCAAGACAAAAGTTCATATTGACACAAAAACAATAATACTTCAAGCATACTAATCAAAGCAATCATGTCTTCTCAAAATAACATGGAAAAAGAAAGTTCATCCCTACAAAATCATATAATTAGGCTATGCTTCATTTTCGTCACACAAAGATGTTCCCAACTTCTATACCCCCGATGACAAGTCAAGCAATTGTTTCATACTTAAATAATCTCAAACTTTTTCAACCTTCACGTAATACATGAGCGTGAGCCATGGATATAACACTATGGGTGGAATAGAATATGATGATGGGGATTGTGTGGAGAAGACAAAAAAGGAGAAAGTCTCACATTGACGAGGATAATCAATGGGCTATGGAGATGCCTATCAATTGATGTCAACATGAGGAGTAGGGATTGCCATGCAACGGATGCACTAGAGCTATGAATGCTCAACAAAAGAAAACTAGTGGTTGTGCATCCAACTTGCTTGCTCACGAAGACCTAGGGCATTTTGAGGAAGCCCATCGTACGAATATACAAGCCAAGTTCTATAATGAAAAATTCCCACTAGTATAAAAAGACAACTTATGAGACTCACTACATGAAAAACAAGGTGCTACTTTGAAGCACAATATATGAGACTCACTACATGAAGAACAAGGTGCTACTTTGAAGCACAATATATGAGACTACATGAAGAACAAGGTGCTACTTTGAAGCACAAGTATGGAAAAAGAGATAGTAGCATTGCCCCTTTTATTTTTCTTTTTTTCTTTTTTTTGGGCCTTTCTTTTTTTCTTTTTGGCCTTTCTCTTTTTTTTATTTCGGCAATGCTCTAATAATGATGACCATCACACTTCTATTGATTACAACACAATGATTACAACTCGAAACTTAGAACAAGATATGACTCTATATGAATGCCTCCGGCGGTGTACCGGGATGGTGCAATGAATCAAGAGTGACATGTATGAAAAATAATGCATGGTGGCTTTGCCACAAATACGATGTCAACTACAAGATCATGCAATGGCAATATGACAAAAGTAATGCATGTCATGATGATGATGGAAGTTGCATGGCAATATATCTCGGAATGGCTATGGAAATGCCATAATAGGTAGGTATGGTGGCTGTTTTGAGGAAGATATAAGGAGGTTTATGTGTGATAGAGCATATCATATCATGGGGTTTGGATGCACCAGCGAAGTTTGCACCAACTCTCAAGGTGAGAAAGGGCAATGCACGGTACCGAAGAGGTTAGCAAAGGCGGAAAGGTAAAAGTGCGTATAATCCATGGACTCAACATTAGTCAAAAGAACTCATATACTTATTGAAAAAATTTAGAAGTCATCAAAAACCAAGTACTACGCGCATGCTCCTAGGGGGGATAGATTGGTAGGAAAATACCATCGCTCGTCCCCGACCGCCACTCATAAGGATGCACAAGCCAGGTACACTTCATGTTTCAAATTTGTTACACAACTTTAACCATACGTGCATGCTACGGGACTTGCAAACTTCAACACAAGTATTTCTCAAATTCATAATCACCCAACTAGCATGACTTTGATATTATCACCTCCATATCTCAAAACAATTATCAAGTATCAAACTTATCTTAGTATTCAATTCACTCAAAAGAAAGTTTCACATATCTTGAACACCAAGTATATTAACATTAAGCAAATTACCATGCTATTAAAGACTCTCAAAATAATCTAAGTGAAGCATGAGAGTTCATCTATTTCTTCAAAATAAAACCACCATGCTCTAAAATATATAAGTGAAGCACTAGAGAAAAAATTATCATGCTCAAAAGATATAAGTGAAGCACTAGAGTATTCTAGCAAATTCCAAATCATGTAAGCTCTCTCTCATTAAAGAATTCAGATCTTGGTACTTCATTCAAACAGCAAGCAAAGCTAAAGAAAACTACATTGCAAGGATAGCACAAATCATGTGAAGAAGCAAAAACTTAGGCTCAACCGATACTAACCGATAGTTGTTGAAGAAGAAAGGTGGGATGCCTACCGGGGCATCCCCAAGCTTAGATGCTTGAGACTTCTTGAAATATTGTCTTGGGTTGCCTTGGGCATCCCCAAGCTTGAACTTTTGTGTCTCCTTAATTCCTCTCATATCATGGTTTCTCTTCTTTTTATCAAAAGCTTCATTCACAACAAACTCAACAAGAACTCGTGAGATAGGTTAGTATAAACCAATGCAAAACCTTATCATATTCTACTGTAACAAATCACTTAAATTATTATTCAACATTAAATACTAAATGTCTCTGCATATTTAATACTCCTATCTTCAAATAGAATCATTAAACAAGCACACATATGCAAACAATGCAAACATAACAGCAATCTGTCAAAACAGTATAGTATGTAAAGAATGCAAGAGTATCAATACTTCCCTGACTCGAAAAATTATGAACTAAAATTACCACTGTAATAAATTTATCAGAGCTCAATATGCAAAAAGATTCAATGTTAGACCATTCTCTGACTTTTCTAGGGAATTTTTGCAACAGCGGTAAACTTTCTGTTTTCAAACAGCAACATGCAAACTAGCAAAATAAGCATGGCAAAGGCTATCCTTGACTTTTTTTATTGAAACTAAAGAAGCAAAACACTATTCTAACTAACAACAAGAAAAAACTAACAAAATAAAATGACACTCCAAGCAAAACACATATCATGTGGTGAATAAAAATATAGCTCCAAGTAAAGTTACCGATGAACGAAGACGAAAGAGGGGATGCCTTCCGGGGCATCCCCAAGCTTAGTTGCTTGGTTGTCCTTGAATATTACCTTGGGGTGCCTTGGGAATCCCCAAGCTTAGGCTCTTGCCACTCCTTATTCCATAGTCCGTCGAATCTTTACCCAAAACTTGAAAACTTCAACCACACAAAACTCAACATAAAACTCGTAAGCTCCGTTAGTATAAGAAAACAAAACCACCACTTCAAGGTACTGTAATGAACTCATTATGTATTTATATTGGTGTTAAACCTACTGTATTCCAACTTCTTTATGGTTTATAAACTAATTTACTTGCCATAGATTCATCAAAATAAGCAAACAACACACGAAAAACAGAATCTGTCAAAAACAGAACAGTCTGTAGCAATATGTAACTAACACAAACTTATGGCACTCTAAAACTTCTACCAAAATAGGAAGTCCTGGAAAATTTATTTATTGATCATAAGCAAAAAGAATCAACGCAAAATCACGTTCCTGTGATTTATCATAATTATATTCGTGCGTGCAAAGTTTCTGTCTTTCAGCAGAATCAAATCAACTATCATCGTAGGTTATCCTATAGGTCCTACTTGGCACAAACACTAATTAAAACATAAAACCACATCTAAACATAAGGTAGACATATTATTTATTCCTAAACAGAAGCAAAAACAAAAAAACACAAAATAAAATTGGGTTGCCTCCCAACAAGCGCTTTTCTTTAATGCCTTTTAGCTAGGCATGATGATGACAATGATGCTCACATAAAAGATAAGAATTGAAACATAACGGGAGCATCATGAAGAATATGACTAGCACATTTAAGTCTAACCCACTTCCTATGTATAGGGATTTTGTGAGCAAACAACTTATGGGAACAATAATCAACTAGCATAGGAAGGTAACACGAGCATAAATTCAAAACTTGAAGCACATAGAGAGGAAACTTGGTATTATTGCAATTCCTACAAGCATATGTTCCTCTATCATAATAATTTTCAGTAGCATCATGAATGAATTCAAAAATATAACCAGCACCTAAAACATTCTTTTCATGATCTACAAGCATAGAAAATTTTATACTCTCCATATAAGCAAACTTCTTCTTTATAGCATACGTATCATCACAATAATCATCATAAATAGGAGGCATGCTTTCATCATAGTAAATTTGCTCATCAAAGCTTGGGGGACAAAAAATATCATCTCCATCAAACATAGCTTCCCCAAGCTTGTGGCTTTGCATAACATTAGCATCATGGATATTCAAAGAATTCATACTAATAACATTGCAATCATGCTCATCATTCAAAGATTTAGTACCAAACATTCTATAGATTTATTCTTCTAGTACTTGAGCACAATTATCCTTTCCATCATACTCACGAAAGATATTAAAAAGGTGAAGCATATGAGACAAACTCAACTCCATTTTTTTGTAGTTTACTTTTATAAAATAAACTAGTGCTAAAACAAGAAACAAAAAGATTCAATTGCAAGATCTAAAGATATACCTTCAAGCGCTAACCTCCCCGACAACGGCGCTAGAAAAGAGCTTGATGTCTACCACACAACCTTCTTCTTGTAGACGTTGTTGGGCCTGCAAGTGCACAGGTTTGTAGGACAGTAGCAAATTTCCCTCAAGTGGACGACCTAAGGTTTATCAATCCGTAGGAGGCGTAGGATGAAGATGGTCTCTCTCAAACAACCCTGCAACCAAATAACAAAAAGTCTCTTGTGTCCCCAACACACCCAATACAATGGTAAATTGTATAGGTGCACTAGTTCGGCGAAGAGATGAAGATACAAGTGCAAAATAGATAGTAGATATAGGTTTTTTTAATCTTAAATAATAAAAACAGCAAGGTAACGAGCGGTAAAAGTGAGCGTAAATGGTATTGCAATGATAGGAAACAAGGCCTAGGGTTCATACTTTCACTAGTGTAAGTTCTCTCAACAATAATAACATAGATAGAACATATGACAAGCCCTCAACATGCAACAAAGAGTCACTCCAAAGCCACTAATAGAGGAGAACAAACATAGAGATTATGGTCGGGTACGAAACCACCACAAAGCTATTCTTTCGGATCGATCTATAAAAGAGTTCGTACTAGAATAACACCTTAAGATACAAATCAACCAAAACCCTAATGTCACCTAGATACTCCATTGTCACCTCAAGTATCCGTGGGCATGATTATACGATATGCATCACACAATCTCAGATTCATCCAACCAACATAAAAGTACTTCAAAGAGTGCCCCAAAGCTACTACCGGAGAGTCAAGAACGTGTGCCAACCCTTATGCATAGGTTCCCAAGTGTCACGAAACCCGCAAGTTGATCAACAAAACATACATCAAGTGGATCAATAGAATAACCCATTGTCACCACGGTTATCCCACGCAAGACATACATCAAGTGTTCATAAAAGACTCAATCCGATAAGAAAACTTCAAAGGGGAAACTCAATTCATCACAAGAGAGTAGAGGGGGAGAAACATCATAAGATCCAACTACAATAGCAAAGCTCAGGATACATCAAGATCGTGCCATAGAGAACACGAGAGAGAACACGAGAGAGAGAGAGATCAAACACATAGCTACTGGTACATACCCTCAGCCCCGAGGTTGAACTACTCCCTCCTCGTCATGGATAGCGCCGGGATGATGAAGATGGCCTTCGGTGATGGGATCCCCCTCCGGCAGGATGCCGGAATAGGGTCCCGATTGTTTTTTGGTGGCTACAGAGGCTTGCGGCGGCAGAACTCCCGATCTATCTTTTGTTCTCGAAGTTTTAGGGTACGTAGGTATATATGGGTGCAGGGGGTACGTCGGTGGACCTCTGGGCTGCTCACAAGGTAGGAGGGCATGCCCAAGGGGGCACCCTCCACCCTCGTGGACAGCCCGGGACTCCCCTGGCGTGCACTCCAAGCCCATCAGATTGGTTTCCTTCCAAAATTAACTTCTCCAGTTAATTTCGTTCCGTTTTCACTCCGTCTGATATTCCTTTTCCTCGAAACACTGAAATAGGCATAAAACAACAAATCTGGGCTGGGCCTCCGGTTAGTAGGTTAGTCCCAAAAATAATATAAAAGTGGATAATAAAGCCCATTATTGCCTAAAACAGTAGATAAAGGTAGCATGGAGCAATCAAAAATTATAGATACGTTGGAGACGTATCACTAACCCAAATAAGCACCTCTTGGATGGGTTAGTTTTTTTGGATGGGTTAGATGCATCTAACCTAAACTAACCCTCATGTTTGGATCTTTTTGGGTTAGTTGACTCCAAACTAACCCAAACTAACTCTAACCCATGGATCCAAACAGAGCCTATGATGGAGTGAGGGATTATGGTACTTAGGGGGGTGCGTGTCACATGGAGAGAGAACAAGGGCGGAGAGTGTTGGATGAGTCTATGTGTATAGCGCGAGCGAGACATGTGTATGTGTGAACCAGGGAGATATAAGGCCAGTTTGGCTTGCGTCGTGAGCATCTTTTGCGTGGCCTGGGGTTGTGGCTGGATTTCATGCACGCTTGTTTGGTTGCTACCATGTGAAAAGAAAGCCCGCCTGGGCTGGGTTCCCTTGCACTTTAATTAGCCTGGCTGAACTCCAGACACTACAAGTAGCCTGGCCCAAGCGACCAATTTCGAACGCCTAGCCGTGCCTGGTCGTGCGGCCACGAGGCTAACAGCAACATGGATGGATATTAGCATTAAATAATTGACGCATGGATTGATTGATGGGATGTTGATGCTTTGCCTAGCCCAGGCATGAACCAAACGCTTCAGCACCACACAAGCCTGGCCAGGCAGAAATATTTTACATCACACGTCCACACCAGGCAGTACCGGCCATCAAGGCATGAGGGTCAGGTCACGAACCAAACTGACCAATAAAGTTTGAGAGAGATTGAGGAGCCCTGATAAGGCTGAGTGGTGCGTCAGATAGCTGAGAGGGGGAAAGAGATATTCCATCTGCTCGATAATGCAGTGCATGTAAATTTTTTAGAAGTCAAACTTTGGAAACTTTGATCAGGTTTACGCAAATGTTATTTATATCTACAATACCAAAGATACATCATACAAAACTACATCTCATGGTGAATCTAATGGTATATGTTTGCTGTACTAGATGTAATTGTTTTTCTCCACGTACATGGTCAAACTTTGTGATGTTTGACTTTTCAATAAATCTATATTCTATGGATGGAGGAGAGTGCCTCAGTTGAGACAGATCAAGTGCGTGTGAAGGAGAATGAGTAAGTGTGCAAAAAGAGTATGTGTGTGAAAGAGAAAGTGACAACAAATGATAAATTAGAGAGAGAGTGTGTTTTTTCGTTTTTTATGCGAACATATCACACATGCATCTCTGAGATGGAAAAGCGAGGCGAGGACATACACGAAGATAGCTAGTGTGTGATTGTTTGCAACGGAGAGAGACACCCCTATAGCACATGTCCAATAGAGGTCTGGCCAACAAGGAAAAAAGGTCGAGAGGGACACATGGATGGCATGGACGCATGGGGAGGGAGAGAGGGTGTGTTTGTGATAGAGAGATCCCCTCGATAAGGTGAGGGGACTATATGGGTGGGAGATCGAGGGAGTGCGTGCGCGATAGAAAGATGCCCTGAGAGAAATCGAGATAGACCATGCACATATTTGTGATGGAGACTAAGATTATCTAGTCATATACATATAGGGGGGACTGCGTGTGCCTACAATTGAGTGAGAGACCATCATACTTGGCTAGCTCGGCATGAGATTGTGTGTGTGTGTGCGTGTGAGATGGAGAGAGAATGAGGGAGAGAGATAGAGTTTTAGATGGGCCTATCGAATGCGAGTGAGATATGCATGTGTATGTGTGACCCAGGTGGATGGAGAGTTTGAGAGAGGGGGGAAGAGCTCCGAGATGACATAGTGGTGCGTGAGAGAGTTATGGGCAAAGAGCCAAGGAATTTGTGTGCGTACGATGAGTGCACCCAAGATATCTAGCTTGGACTAGCTAGAGTATCATACATAGTGCACGAGAGAGACCTATAGATGGTGTATATATGAATGCGAACTAGAAAGACCCCCCCTACACACAAAGAGAGATAGATAGATAGATAGATAGATAGAGAGAGAGAGAGATGGAGAGAAAGGGAGAGGGGCCAACAAGGTTTTTGTATCAGATGCGTGCGATAGAATTGAAGATTGTCGACGAGAGAGTGAGTGAGAGAGAGAGAACAAGAGTCCGGGAGAGGGGGAGGTCGCGTTTTATGCATCAAAGACTGATATAAACCATGTTTCGATATAAACTTGCATTCAAATATTTAAATTGGAGAACATGTTGTCTGCAATCCACACATGAACGGATATATGCGTATATCAAACAAGTTCATTAATTTGACTTTCAACATGTTCATGGAGTACTATAATACTGTACAACATGCTACTCGATTGAGGTGTTCAATTTTGGATTTAGTTCACTATTTTGACCTACTGAACGGGCTAGTTCATTGAATCGAGATATTTCATTTTGGGTTTGATTCGCGTTTTTGAGTGGGTCAACTATTTGTCATATAGTAAATCGCTAGCAACGAGCATGTAAAAACACATTACTACCGAGCATCATCTCTCCATCTAAAAACGAAGTGGCAAGCTAATATTTCAAAATTTGATTCGAATCGACTTGGTAAGGTAGACGTGGATGCTCGTTCTCCCAAAATTTGAACGAACCATTAAACATCCTCTCTGCTCGGTGGAATTCGCTCGAGCAAATAAATGGGAGACGCGAAATTACCGTCCTATGTGGGACACGCATCAATTGGCCCGTTGTACATCGAGGGTAGGTTCGTAACTTCATCCAAGCGCGCCTTCTCCTCGACCGAAATGACATGTGCTGAATAATTCATAAACCATGGTTGGCAAAACACGCTCTCCTCGCCCAAAATAGCTCGCGCCCACTATTTCAAAAACGCTCTCCTCGCCTGAAATCACTCGCGCCCACTATAGTTCAAAACACGCCCTCCTCGCCCGAAATCTCTCCCGCCCACTATTTGGGGAGAAGCAAAGTTACTCTACTATCCCCGACCCTCAGTACACAGACCAAAGCCGAGAAGCCTATAGGCAAGGGTAGAACTGTAACTCCCCCTCACATTTGAGACAAATGCGTCCGTAAGACATGGTTCCACTCCCCTCCCAATTCCCCCCCCCCCCCCCGCCCGCCCCCATTCATACCTCATGGGCGCCAAATCACCTTCTCCCCGGGAAGCTCCCTCCTCCCGAGCCGCGAAACCTCAGCCCCACCTCCATGGCGCCCCCCACCGCACCAATTTCACAGCTGCCCTCCTCCCTAATGCCGGAGACACTGTCCAATTGCCGTCGTGCACTGGGCCGTGTGCCTCTTACTCCATACTGCTGGTGCTGCCTCGACGACGACCGCGTGAACTGTACCGGAGCCGACTCACCCCCGCCGTTGTTCACGGCACCGGAGCGGCTCCAACTTCTGATCGGTCCAGAGTCCTGGCGCTGCTTCCGCGTAGCCGTCGACCGTCGCAACATTGCTCTTTCCCTACCGTCGGTCGCCACCGCAACCGCGCCGGCCTTACCGACTCGGCAGCTGGACCTGCCTACTTCACCATGCCGCCAGATAGGTCGCACCCTCATCTCAAATCACTTTATTTAGGCGTCAGTTGTCTGAATTTTTTTTCTGGGCCAATCGATTCCCAATGGGAAGCAGCACCCCTCGAGGCGGCGGAGCTCCTAGGCTGCCGGTTGGCTGGTGTCTAACGTAAGGGTGCGGGGCCGCAAGTGCGCCGCGGAAGCAGTGCTTAGATGGCTATCTTTTAGAGTTGCGTGGGTTGAAGGTACTGCCGCCGCCGGATCTGGATGATGGGGAGTCTTTGTGGATTTGCCCGGGGGCGGCGCAACCACAGTAGTGCGGTGGGGCGGGGAGCGGGGTTTTAGCCGGGGCCACAGACGGCGGTGGCAGGCTGCTCTGCCGTTGGTCGCTGGCTCTTCGGGGAAGATTCCGAACAGTGTCAGCCGGGAGGCACAAGACGGCCATCAAGCCATCCGGCGTAGATCGGACAGTACCAAAATAAAATAAAATCATGTGACCCCAATTTAGTCTTCAGTCAACAGACGTGTGACCACTCTCGTACCTTGATGTTGATCTCTTAGTGTATTTCTTCAGATCAAAGAGATATGTCGTTCTTAACATTATGCGTTATCTGCATCTTCAGACACATCGTCTTCCGACTCACCGCAGCTGCTCCAACAAGGGAATCATACACCAGAAGGGAGCTACAGTCCCCACTCAACAGCTCCCTGCATCGAATGCGCGTGCCCGACATGGACAACCACAACAACTGCAGGGCCATCGACAAGTCAGCACATGATGCTCACTCCTATGGATGGCAGCCAGATAGGTTGTACCCTCATCTTACTTGTGTGCAACATTTATGGCTTTGTTATTCATCTAAGCACGGAAAATAGATCATCACATTTCACTGTATATTCATGCTGATCTCTTACGGGTCTTGTTCAGGAGTTCACGTTGTTCCATAATTCAGCTAAGATACTTGTTCTTTAGGTAACGCTGTTCCATAGTTATCATCCATCAGCCAATGCTATCCCACAGGCTGGTGATTATAGTATTATACCACTTCTAGTATTACCTATGTTGTTCTTTAATACTTTTGTGTGCCATCTAGTTAATCTTGAGTACAAATGATACATATTCTATAGCTTTCATCTGTGTTCTCCCTTTAGTTTATGAGACCTGTTGCTGCTAGTTAACCCCAGTCCTACTATTTATGTCGTCTCCTACAGACACTCATTTACATAAATCTAACTACTAGTTGTCTTCCATGCATGTCAGATATAATTGCACACACTGATATATCCACAAGAACCTCACGGAGCAATGTAAAGGCCAATAAACTTGATGTCAATGATACCCAATATGATGGAACATGTAAAGGCAGTTCTTCAGGAGACTTGCAGAAATATGACGAATCCTCTTCACCCCACAAGGTCCTTGCTCTAACTTGGCCTGTGATATGGGTACAACATGCATATAATGTCCTGGAGTGTATCTACTCTGTTGCAATGCCATGTGCTTAGCATGCTGATCTTGCATGTAAATATGTCATGCCTTCCTGTTTTTCAGTACCTATTCCATTCATGATAACATGTTTTCAAATTCAAGTACTGTCATTCTACTCTATCGCAATGCCATCTGCTTAATTTGGACATCATGCTTCTGAATATCTTATGCATTGTTATTCATCAGTATGTACTTCATCTGTCTGCCATACCATGTTTTTTTTACATTGAAGTGTTGTTATAGTGCTTTGTTGCAATGCCATTTTATTTTCCCAATCATACACGTGTATGTTGCCTTAGTTATTTCTGTACATATTCCGCTAGCATATAGTTTTACATTCAACTAGTGTTTTTTTGCTGTGTTGTCCTGTCGTATCCCTAGCTCTTACACCATACTCCCTCCGTCCGGATTACATGTTGCCAAAATGGATAAAAAAGGATGTATCTAGAACTGAAATACGCCTAGACCCATCCATTTTTTTCCGGATGGAGGGAATACATGTCAATATGTCATGCCTTTCTATTCTTCAGTACCTATTCCATCTCTCTGCTGTCGCATGTTTTATAATTAAAGCGCCATTCTTCTATACAAGGGATGCAAGGGGAAGACGACTATGTTAGAATCTGAAGGGTTACAAACAAGGCCTTTGCAAAAGATCCAAACACCAGGAGATAATAAACCAACTCTAGTTTTTATAGATACTGCTCCAGCACAGAGAAACCCAACTCCTACTGATAATAAGCAGATTCCAGTGGCCAAAGAACTAGTCCACTCCAGTCCAGCAAAAATATGTCAACTCAATTCTAAGAAGCGTGTGCGTATCCTTGCATCATGAAATTTTATAGCATGCTGATCATATTTTCTACATGTTTCTTACCCACCTCTCTTTTAGAAAATAAGCTTAACAGATAGAAGAATTTCTGCAATGGTATCATTTATGAGGAAAGATTTTTGCAGGAATTCTCTGTGCTCCAATGTAGATGTACGTACCTGTTGTATATTACTATATTTTTACATCAGCATGTATTTTGTTAATCGGCGTGAATCCAACCTTTATCTGATCTAAATTTAGTTGTAGCAAAATGTATGATTAAAGGCCACAATGTTGATTTTTGTAAGGAAAACTGCCTGGTAGTTTTGCATCCTGAGCTGCATGAGTGTACTATCTCATATCAGTGGGTTTGAATACTTTGGTTCTGCAGTGGGTTTTTCAGTGTTTTTTTACTGTGTTGTCCTGTCGTATCCCTAGCTCTTACATCATACTCCCTCCGTCCGGATTAAATGTCGCAAAAATGGATAAAACTGGATGTATCTATAACTGAAATACGCCTAGACCCGTCCATTTATTTCCGGATGGAGGGAATACATGTCAATATGTCATGCCTTTCTATTCTTCAGTACCTATTCCATCTCTGCTGTAGCATGTTTTATAACTGAATCACCATTCTTCTATAAAGGCATGCAAGGGGAAGACGGCTATGTTAGAATCTGAAGGGTTACAAACCATGTCTTTGCAAAAGATCCAAATGCCAGGAGATAATAAACCAACTCCATTTTTCATAGATACTGCTCCAGCACAGAGAAACTGAACTCCCACTGATAATAAGCAGATTCCAGTGGCCAAAGAACTAGTCCGCTCCAGTCCAGCAAAGGAATGTCAACTCCATTCTAAGAAGCGTGTGTGTATCATCGCATCATGAAATTTTATAGCATTCTGATCATATTTTCTACATGTTTCTTACCCATCTCTCTTTTAGAAAATAAGGTTAAACAATAGAAGACTTCCTCCATTGGGATCGTATTTGAGGAAAATATCTTGTGGGAATTCTCTGTGCTCCAATGCTGATGTAAGTACCTGTTGTATATCACTATATTTTTACATCAACATGTATTTTGTTAATCGGCATGAATCTAACCTTTATCTGATCTAAAATTAGTTGTAGCAAAATGTTAAAGGCGCCAATGTTGATTTTTGTAAGTAAAACTGCCTGATAGTTTTGCATGTTGAGCTGCATGAATGTACTATCTCATATCACGCACATCACTGAATTGTAGTGCTTCTCTGGTTGCCCATTCATTCATTGTGTCAATGTTGCTTTCGTGCTACCTTACCTGGCTGATGATAGCTGTGCCGTATTGTGTTAATTTGGTGTAGGCTAGTTGCCCAAATGTTCGTTGTGTCGATGTTGCTTTCCTATTATCTGACTTGGCCAATGATAGCAATGCTAGTGTGTTAATTTTGTGCAAGCTGCTGAAGATAAGAAGACAAACTCTGAAAACAGCAAGGCAACCCCATTGTTTCTTTCCAGTAAATCTACGCCAGGTAATATGGCAATAACTCATGATTAATCTGTTTGGCTCCCATCCTAATTTATGTTATGATGCAGTGGTCCAGACACTCTCCACTATCAATAATACAAGCCTGCCAAAATCGCCATCTGAATCTGTTCAGTATCCTCTGTCTCCAATGCAACGAAATAAATGTATGTATGTGAACCAATTAATGGCTGAAGCAATGATGGAAATGGTGGATGAATCCGAGGTGCAGAGTCGTGTGACACAATAACTGGTCAATGTTTTCAGAGACAGTGTAGCAAAACAGAAAGAACTTGCCCACATGCTTATGGGCGTCATCTGTGCTGAGGTTGCAGATTGTGACGTTGTAGATGGTTAGGTTCTGCTCATTTATTTGCATTGGCAACAATCTTTGATTTCCCAGTGGATGTAATTTCCTGTAATATATGCTGGATGTGCAACGTTATTCCCTGTGTGCCGTACCTTTGCTTGATCGGTTTTGGTCCTGTGCATAATTGCTCGTCGTAATGGGCTCAGATTATCTAATTTGGCCTAAAGACATGTACGAACTTTAGTGGGCCAATTAAGTTAATGGGCCGTTACTAGGCCGAAAGTTAATGGTCGGCCCTCTTACCTCCCGGGTCGTTAACAGGCCGACATCGAAGCAGGCAACAGGTGGCCCCAATTTATTTCACGGGCCGTTAACATGTCGTTACTAAGTTTGGGCTACATATGGCCCAACTATACTGTAGGCCTTTAGCAGGCCGAAAGAGACAGCGGGCTTGTACTGGACCATGAAGACCATGGGCCACTAAGAGGCCGAAAGTTAGGTCGTATTGTAAATGGCCCAACTGTGTTGTGGGCCTTTAGCAGGCCGAAAGGAAACCGGACTCGTATTGGACCATGAAGGGCATGGGCCGTTAAAAGGCCAAAACTAAGGTCCGACTACAAATGGCCCAACTCATTTATGGTTCGTTAACAGGCCGAAAGGCACACAGGGCCGGGAATTGGCCCAACACTTAAATGGGTCGCTAAAAGGCCAAAACTCAGGTCCGACTACAAATGGCCCAACTGATTTATGGGCCGTCAATAAGCTGAAAGTGACACCCATCCAGAAATTGGCCCAACACTTAAATGGGCCGCTAAAAGGCCGAAATTCAGGTCCGACAACAAATGGCCCATCAGATTTATGGGCCGTCAACAGGCTAAAAGACACACCGGGCCGGAAATTAGCCCAACATTTAAATGCGTCGCTAAAAGGCCGAAAGATGTACATCCTGAAAATTGGCCCATCCATTAAATGGGCCGTTAACAGGCCGAAATCTCATCGGGCCGATATTGAGCCCAAATATATAGCGGGCTGTTAACGGGCTCGAACTGACGATGGGCTGCAAAGGTGTCAAATCTTTAACGGGCCGTTGACGGGCCGAATTGGCACATCTCTTATGGGTCGTGGGCTTAAATGGACCTGACACAAGTAGGCCTTATATGGGCTGGCCCGCTAATTTTTACTGGGCCGGCCTTTTCACAGGAATGGGCCTCTGTTGGGTCATGCCACATGTCGACGTATCATAGGCGCCTTCCGTCCAATGAGTGGATGACATCTGTCCCAACGATGAGCCGACACGTGTTTCCTCCAGCCAATGATGATTTTACACATGGAAAATCCCCATTGGTCGGGGCTATTAACGGGTTATTGGATTCAAAACCCTATCCCATAGCTTAACGGCGTTCCGTTACGGTGGATGCCACGTGTCGGTCACCCTTGACGAAAGCACTTCTGTGATGCATGATTTATCGTCATGGAAGTGGACACTTTTGTGATGATAATTTTGGTAATGTCATGGAACACTTCTACGACAGCACAGGTATGACTATCTTGATTCTGTCATAAAATTGTCATGGATGTACATGCATGACAAAAAACACGACCTACTGTGACAAACACGTATCATCACGGAAGTGTATTTTTTTGTAGTGTGAGATCAAACTTAGCATCCTTGGGGTACCATAGACCCAACTTTGGGGTGTGAACAAGGTATCTAAGAATATGCTTAACCGCCTTATGATGAATTTCCGTAGGGGAAGCTTGAAATGTAGCACACATGCATACACTAAACATGATGTCTGGTCTAGATGCATAAAGATAAAGCAATGAACCAATCATAGAGCGGTAAATAGATGGGTCAAAAGGAATACCATTTGTGTCTTCAGTGAGTACAATTTTGGTTGGCATGGGTGTCTTACATGGACTAGCATCAGACATGCCAAACTTCTCTAGGATATCCTTGAGGTATTTTGCTTGAGACAAGAAGATTCCTTCTTGAAATTGTTGGATTTGAAATCCGAGGAAGAAGTTCAAATCCGCATTGAGTGACATTTCAAAATTCTTGGTCATGGAAACCGCAAACTTCTTGCACAAATGAATGTTAGGACAACCAAAAATGATATCATATACATAGATTTGGCATAAGATGAAATCACCCTTGTCCCTCTTAGTGAAAAGAGTGGGATCGATCACCCCTCTCACAAAACCACCATTGAGTAAAAACTTCTTAAGATGATCATACCAAGCACGAGGTGCTTGTTTGAGGCCATACAAAGCCTTATGAAGTTTATACACATAGTCTTTGTGATCGGGATCAACGAACCCATGTGGTTGTGATACATATACTTCTTCTTATAGGGGACCATTAAGGAAAGCACTCTTCACATCCATTTGATGTAATGTAAAACCATTGAAGGCAGCATAAGCAAGTAAGATGCAAATGGATTCAAGACGGGCAACAAGGGCAAAGGTCGCACCAAAGTACAAACCATCAACTTGTGAGTACCCTTGTGCCACTAACCTTGCCTTGTTACGGATGATTACACCATTCTCATCTTACTTGTTCTTGAAAATCCATTTTGTTCCAATGATGTTGTGCTCAGTAGTTAGCCTCTTGACTAATGGCCACACTTGGTTGCGTTCAAAACTGTTCAACTCTTCTCGCATAGCAACGAGCCAATCGTTGTCCATCAATGCATCTTGTACCTTGAGAGGCTCAACACTAGACACAAACGAGAAGTGAGCACAAAAGTTTGTCAAATGTTTATGAGTGACTCTACCTTCCGATATGTCAGTGAGGGTTTTGTCAACATCAACATGACCGGCCACTCGAGGCATGATGGAGGTGAGAGTTTCACGAGGTTCAACTTCATGTCCATCATCCACGTCTTCAACATATGGATCATTAACGTGTGGTAGAAAATCTTCTTCTTCATCTTGCATTTGTTGAGGTTCATCGTGAATGATTGCACTTTCTTGTTCTTGCCCTTGAGGATGATCTTGTTCTTGATGATTATCATGAAGAGTAACTTGATCATCATCTTGTACTTGGTCTATGGGCATTGGTTGAGCAATAGGATCTTGTGGTGGTATGAGTGTTGAAGTAGTCTGATGATGCGTGAAGCTTCCATCTTCTTCATCATCATCATGAGGTTCTTGTTCCATTGGAAGAAGTGCGCCACCACCCATGGTCAAGATATCTTGAGAAGAATCTTCTTCACCTACATCACTTAGATCAACTTGCTCCCCATGGGAGCCATTAAATTCATCAAACACCACACCACAAGTTTCTACAACACATCCATTGGATTTGTTGTAGACTCTATAGGCGTGAGAGTTTGATCCATAGCCAACAAATATGCCCTCAGTTGTTTTGGATTGAAAATTTCCTAACCGTTCTCTTTTGTTGAGGATGAAACATTTGCACCCAAATACACAAAAGTACTTGACATTCGGCTTGTTCCCAGTTTGGAGCTCATATGGAGTCTTTTCCAATATAGTGCGGAGGAAGATCCGGTTTGATGCATGACATGCAGTGTTGACAGCCTCGGCCCAAAAGCTATGTGGTGACTTGTATTCATCCAACATAGACCTTGCCATCTCCACAAGTGTACGGTTCTTCCTTTCGGCTACACCATTTTGCTGAGGTGTGTATGGTGCTGAATATTGATGCTCAATCCCTTCATCACTAAGAAATTCCTCCAAGGTGTAGTTCTTGAACTCAGAACCATTATCACTCCTTATTACCATGATATCTTTATCAAACTTGTGTTGTGCTTGCTTGGAAAAAGCAATGAAGGTGATCTTCGTCTCGTCCTTCGATTTGAGGAAAAACACCCATGTATATCTTGAGTAATCATCAACAATGACAATCCCATACTTTTTCCCACCAATACTATCCCATGAAGGAGGCCCAAAAAGATGCACATGAAGGAGCTCCAAAGGCCTTGAAGTAGACACGATATTCTTGGGTGGGTGCTTTGATTGATGTTGCCTCCCGGCTATGCATGCACTACACACACGATCTTTCTCAAAAGAGACATTGGTTAGTCCAAGGATGTGATTACCCTTTAAGTGTAGCAACCAAACCTCAAATGGTCAAGTCTCTGTGCATCAGTGTCATCCCTGGATTGGTAATGCTGACACGCACAATACTCGAGGATTTATAACAGAGTTTCAATCGCACACTTATTACATCGAATGTCTCAGAATAGAACTTATTACAATAATATGGCTTAAGGCCATATAAATAAGATAACATCAGAAGGCTTGGAAGATAAAGTGAGTCCATCAACTCCAACGGCATAGCTGACGATCTGCAAACCCTAGAGACTCGTACTAGCACGCTTCACACTCCGGGAATTCTATCGCAAACAAACAATAGCATACATAAGTACTCACGCATAGATGCACGAGTAAAACTGAAATAAGAAGATGCAATCTGAAAGTTCAACTGAAGAGCTTCGATATGCAAAAAGAATCAATCAAATCGGAGCTACGAAACTCAAACTACGGTCAAAAGAAGTTCGAAAACAAAACTGCTTGAAACCAAATTTTAATTTGTCAAAATCCTGTTCAAGTTGATTAACCAGAAACAGGGGCTCGAGATGAAGATTTTGGTGTTGGTTTCACTGGATTCCGACTAACGGTTAAAAAGTTGCGAGGGTTTGAAGATCAGGGGCTAATCTACGATAAAAATAATCGTGGATAGGTCCCTGGCAAAAATAAAAGAAAAAAAGAAAAATCTATTGGACGAACGTCCGCTAACAGAGACAAACGAATGAATTCGTTCGTTAAAACAAGCTAACGAACGAGCTAACGAATGAACGTTCGCAAATTAGATCTAACCGAAAAAAACCGATCTAATAAAAAAAACCAATCTAGGGTTTTAAAAAAACCTAACGGTTTACCTAAAACCAAGCGAAAGAACAGGCGGCGGCGGCAGCGAACTCCAGCGAAGCTCCGGCAGGCGGCAGCGTCAGCGGGCGGCAAGTGGCGGCGACGTCGGCGGATGGCGGCGGCGTCAGTGAGTGGCGGTGGCGGCACGAGGTGGCGGCATCGGCGGGCGATGGCGGCGGTGGTGCGGAAACTAACGCGGCAGCGACTAGGGTTTCTGGCGGTGGGGCTGGCGGTGGGGCTGGCGGCTTGGGCTGGCGGGGCGGTCGGGCCTTGCCCTTTAAAGGGCCGGCTGGGGATGTCTGGCTCGGGCACGGCCCGTAGGTCGGTTTGTTTTTTAAAACTGGCGGAGTAAAATAAATAAAAGAAATACCAAACAGAGTCCAAAAATCCCGAAATAAATTTTCATGGTCCTCTAATAATATTACGGACAAAGTGAACATTTATTTGGGCTACTAATGCAATTTTGAAAAATGCATATTTTTCTAATTCAAATAAGATAGCAATAAAAATCCAAATAAAATATTTATTTGATTTTAACATTTTCCTCCAATATTTCTTTTATTTTGGAGAAGTCATTTTATCTCCTCTCTTTTATTTTAATATTGGAAATATTCGTAGAGAAAAACACTAAAACCAAAATGATCCTCTTTTCAAATTTGAGAAAATTCAAATATGAAAATAAATGAAATCCCCAACTCTCTCCGTGGGTCCTTGAGTTGCATAGAATTTCTAGGATCGAACCAAAATGCAAATAAAATATGATATGCATATGATGACCTATGTATAACATTCCAAATTGAAAATTTGGGATGTTACAAACCTACCCCCCTTAAGGTGAGTCTCGCCCTCGAGATTCGGGTTGGCTAGAAAATAGGTGTGGGTGGTCCTTCCATAGGTCTTCCTCTCGTTCCCATGTGGCTTCATCCTCGGTATGGTGGCTCCACTGAACTTTGCAAAACTTGATAACCTTGCTGCGTGTGACTCTCGGCTGGCAAACACGAGAATCTTCACTGGTTTCTCCTCGTAAGTCAAATCACTATCCAGCTGAATCGCTTCCAGTGGCACTGTATCTCTCATAGGAATATCGTCCATCTTTGCATGGCACTTCTTCAACTGGGAAATGTGAAACACTTCGTGAACTTCTGACAATCCTTCTAGCAATTTCAACTTGTAAGAAACTTCTCCCATACGCTCCAAAACTTTGTATGGTCCCACAAAATGTGGTGCTAGCTTTCCCTTAACTCCAAAACGATTGACTCCTTGAAGTGGAGACACACGAAGGTATACTTTGTCTCCGACTTTGTAAACTATCTACTTGCATTTAGAATCCACATAACTCTTCTGCCTGGACTGGGCTACCTTGAGTCTGTCACGAATCAACTTAACCTTCTCTTCGGTCTCTTTAATCAAATCTGGTCCAAACAACTGACGGTCTCCAACTTCATCCCACAATAACGGTGTCCTGCACCTCCATCCGTACAAAGCTTCGAAAGGGGCCATCTTCAAACTGGCTTGATAACTGTTGTTATAAGAGAACTCTGCATATGGCAAGTTGTCGTCCCAACTAGATCCATAATCTAGCGCACAAGCTCTCAACATGCCCTCCAGAATCTGATTGACTCTCTCGGTCTGTCCATCTGTCTGCGGGTGAAAGGCTGTACTGAACTCTAGCCTAGTACCCAAAGTCTCATGCAACTGATTCCAGAACTTTGAGGTAAACTGGGTTCCTCTATCTGATACAATGGTCCTCGAAACTTCATGCAGACATACGATCCTGGTCATGTATATCTTCGCTAACTTAACACTCGTATAGGTGGTCTTCACTGGGATGAAATGAGCTACTTTCGACAAACGATCCACTACTACTCAAATAGAATCGTATCCCGATCGGGTCCTGGGTAATCCGGTGATGAAATCCATGCCAAGCTTGTCCCACTTCCATTCGGGTATCGGCAATGGCTATAGCAATCCTGCTGGCTTCTAATGCTCTGCCTTAACTCTCTGACATACATCACATACTACTACATACTCGACAATATCCTTCTTCATTCCTGTCCACCAGAAACTCTCCTTCAAATCCAGATACATCTTAGTGTTCCCTGGGTGAATCGAATACGGCGAATCATGGGCCTCCTGGAGAATCAACTTCCTGATCTCGGGGTCATTAGGCACATATACGTGATCCTCAAACCATAAGGTGTCGTGCTCATCCTCACGAAATCCTTTAGCCTTTCCTTTGCTCATCCTTTCCTTTATCTCGTCAATCTCCTTGTCAGTTTTCCGGGCTTCTCTGATCTTACCCATCAAAGTGGACTGAATTTCCAATGCTGCTACATGACCTCTCGGAACTATTTCCAAACATAGCTCACAAAGATCTTCTACTAACTCCTTGGGTAATCCTCCGGTCATGAGCGTATTAACGTAACTCTTGCGACTCAACGCATCTACCACTACATTAGCCTTTCCTGGATGATAGCGCAATTTCATATGATAATCCTTGATGAGCTCCAACCATCTCCTTTGCTTGAGATTCAACTCCTTTTGTGTGAAGATATATTTCAAACTCTTATGATCCGTGTATACCTCACAGTGCTTTCCAATGAGAAAATGTCTCCATGTCTTCAACGCATGCGCTACGGCTGCTAACTCCAAATCATGTGTAGCATAATTCAGCTCATGGGGTTTAAGCTGTCGTGAGGCATATGAAACAACTCTTCCTTCCTGCATAAGCACTGCTCCGAGTCCTCGACGTGAAGCGTCGCAATACACCTGATAATCCTTTCATGGATCTGGAAGAATCAGCACTGGGGCCGTAACCAAACGTTTCTTCAACTCCTGAAAATTAGCTTCACACTCCTTAGTCCATTTAAACTTGGTGTCCTTCTTCAATAACTCTGTCATGGGCTTTGCAATCTTGGAGAAATTCTTGATGAACCTCCGATAATATCATGCGAGTCCAAGAAAACTCCTGATCTCTCCAACTGATGTGGGTGCCACCCATTTAGTCACAGAAACAACCTTGGTGGGGTCTACTGCTATTCCTTCTCCTGATATAACATGTCTGAGAGATCCAACTTCCTTCAACCAAAACTCACATTTGCTGAACTTGGCATATAACTGGTGTTCCCTGAGCTTCTCATGGACCAAACGCAAATGTTCCGTATGCTCCTCTTCATTCTTCGAGTAGACGAATATATCATCCATGAACACCACAATGAACTTATCCAAAAACTCCATAAACACTTTGTTCATCATGTTCATGAAATAGGCAGGTGCGTTAGTCAGACCAAATGACATAACGGTATACTTGTATAGCCCGTACCTTGTGGTAAAAGCTGTCTTAGGTATATCCTGCTCTCGAATCTTCAGCTGATGGTATCCTGATCGAAGATCTATCTTGGAAAATACTTTAGCTCCTTGCAACAGGTCAAACAAATCATTGATCATCGGCAGTGGGTACTTGTTCTTAATCGTCACCTCATTCAACACACGATAATCAACAACCATCCTTAATGATCCATCCTTCTGCCCCACTAGAAGTACTGGGGCTCCCCAAGGTGATGAACTTGGTCGTATGTAACCTTTGTCCAGTAACTCCTTAATTTGCTTCTTGATTTCCTCCAAATCCTTTGTGGGCATGCGATACGGTCTCTTGGATATTGGCCCGGTGTCTGGCAATAGCTCAATCAAAAACTCAATGTCTCAATCTGGTGGCATGCCTGGTAACTCCTGTGGAAATACATCTGGGTAATCCTTCACCACTGGTACTTCCTCCTATACAACTCCTGATAAGGAATTCACTTGAGTCCTCTTCGGCACATGCCGGGATACATACTTGATCCTTCTTCCCTCTGGGGTGGTGAGCATAATTGACTTACTGGCGCAATCGATGTTTCCCCCATACATCGATAACCAATCCATACCCAATATCACATCCAACCCTTGTGACTCCAGAATTATCAGATCTGAGGGGAAAACATGCCTACCTATGGTCAATGGCATCTGAAAACATCCTTGGGTTGCCATATGCTCCGCTCCTGACGAGCTTACTAACATAGGGGTCCTAAGATTTTGGTGGGCAACTTATACTTATCCACAAATCCCCTTGATATGTATGAATGCGATGCACCAGTATCAAAAAGAACGATTGTAGTAAATAACTTAACCAAAAACTTACCAATAACTGCATCAGGCTGCTCTTCAACCTCCTCCACGCTAACGTGGTTCACTTGTCCCCTGTTGAAAGGGTTGGGCTTCTTCCCAGAGCTTCCATTGCCATTTCCATTCTTTGCTTCAGAACACTCAGTGGCATAGTGTCCATTCTTCCCGCACTTGAAACAAGTAATGTGACTTAGATCCTTCTTGGCGGGCATTGCTGGGTTTGAACGGTTCTGGTTGCTGCTTCCTCCATTCCCATTCCCATTCTTGGGGCCATTATGGTTATGCGAACTTCCTCCATTGGGAGTGTGGCCTCCATGGTTATGGTGAATGTGTCCTCCCGAGTTCGGGGTAAAATGAGGTCTTTGCTGAGCTCCTGAATTGTACTTCCCTTGTCCATACTTCCTCTTGCGGCTCTCTATGTGCTGCTACTTCCCTTCAATCATAAGGGCTCTATCTACCAACTCCTGGTAGTTGTTGAATGTTGCCTGTCGTGGTATTCTCACGGGGGTGTTGCAAGACGACATATGCCACAAGGGCTTAGTGTGAGGGTAAGACTGCTGCTGATAGGCCCGGGAGCGGGTATGCGAGTAGCATGCGGTGGTTTACCCAGCTTCAGAGCTCTCCAGAGAGATAATACTCCTACTGCTGCATGTCTGAGTGTATCTGGTATGTATATCTGGTACAGAGTGCTCCTGGAGCTGTATCTGAGGTCAGTGCCATAGGCATCTGGCATCTGGCCTCGTATATGCCTCGTATGTGGCATGCTCATGGCCGGCCATGCTCATGGCCATGAGCATGTGGTGCTCATGCGTGAGTGCATCTGAGAGTCCATGGGGATCCATCCCCTGGATGGATGGATGTGTGCCTTTATAGGCATGGCTAGCTCCTAAGCTAGGTGAGTGGGCATGGGACATGGCGTTGGTTGTAAGCTACCTTGGGTAGCTTACAAGCCAAGCCATGTATGGGGCATGGTGCATGTCATGCTTGTCCCCTAGGCACTTTATAGAATAGTGCCAAGGGGACAGGTACACTATAGATGATGTCGCAGTATGGCCGTCTCGTCGATGTCTTGTCGGTGTCGGGTCGAGCTGTAGTCGGCAGCCGGCTGGTGGGCACAGTCGGCAGCCGGCAGCCAGCCGGGCAGAGCAGTCGGACGGGGAGCCGGCAGGAGCGGCCGGGCAGTCAGACTGAGGGGCTTTGCTAGCCCCGATGTCTTGAAATATTGTCTTGCCGTCTTCGGAGTACCCGTGGTCAATTACTCCGACAGTAGCCCCCAAACCTCCGGGCAACCTGGCAAAGTTGGACGGAGGTTTTTTGGCGAGTGTTCATGGAAATGATCATGAAAAAAGACAAAGTTAGTCCATGCAGATATATCAAATGTTTGCTTTTAGCATTGCAAGTTTTATGCGGAGGGTGCCGACTCGGTTTCGTCCGAGCCCCCTTCTATCTTTTTCATGTCCCCTCTGCTCTTTGGCTTGTGCTCTCGCTAGCCGGACAGGTGCTCTGCGGTCTGTGTCTGAGAGTGGGCCACGGAGTGGAGCGTACAATACTCAGACTCTGGGAGCGAATTTAACCGAGTAGATACTTATAAAGGAAACGGTCGGGTCGCCCGAAGCATTTTTCTTTCCGGACGTTTTTCGCGTGGGTGGCCTCCAGCGTTCACTCTTGCCAGTCGGACAGCCGCTCTGCAGTCTGTGACTGAGAGTGGGCATTTGGTACCGCGCACACTACTAAGCCGTCTGCGGGAACTAACGTCTCAGGCCAAGTGGCCAGCCCCCGAGCCAACTCTGGCTGGCGCCGGGGTGAACAGTAGTGCAACTGTAATAAATGCCGAGATAGTCCCTGGGCATCGCTTGAGATTATCCGTGCTTTCGCGGTGCAAAACAAATATGTGGGTGAGGAGCTCACATTGATTTTCGTGTAGTCACGGTCGTCGAAGACAACCGGCGCGACTCGGCGCTCGTGGAGCGCGCTGACGCACCCGCTGGGTGTAGCCTTCGAGCCCCCGGGTGCTCGAAGGGGGGTCCCGGCTGGTCAGGCTCGACTGGCCAGGCGGTGAGGCTTCTTGCAATGCCCTTTTTTCTTCTCTTCTGCCGGCTGCTGGGAGCCAGACAAAACTCTTCTCTTGTCTGCAATCTTCCGTGGGGGCGCGCCAGCGCACCCACTAGGTGTAGCCCCCGAGATTCGGGCCGACTACTGAGCAGTCGGGCCGGATCTTTCGGCAACGACTTTGTCTTCTTTCCTCGTGGGGGCGCATCAGTGCACCCGTTGGGTGTAGCCCCCGAGATTCGGCCCGACTGTTGAGCGGTCGGGCCGAATCTTCCGGCAACTACTTTGTCTTCTTCCTCGCGGGGGCGCGTCAGCGCACCCGCTGGGTGTAGCCCCCGAGATTCGGGCCGACTGCTGAGCAGTCGGGCCGGATCTCCCGGCAACTACTTTGTCTTCTCTCTCGCGGGGGCGCGTCAGCGCACCCGCTGGGTGTAGCCCCCGAGATTCGGACGCTCGAGGAGGGTCCAGCCAGTCGGGCTTGACCGGTCAGGCGGCGAACGGGACGCGACCGAGCCGGCTTGGCACAGCCGTCCAGGTGGCGGGACGTCTGATAGCGCCCTCTTTCTTCTTTCTTCTGCCGGCTGTTGGCAGTCGGACGCGGAGTCTCTCTCTCTTTTCTCCAGCCGGCCCAAGGACTTTCCTTCAGCCGGCTAGCGGGCAGTCGGCCTTTTCTTTCTTCTCTTCTCTCTTTGTGTCCGACTCCACGCGGGGAGCCGGACCCTTCTTTTTTCTTTCTTCGATGGGGAGCCGGCCATGACTTTTATAGCCAGCCCATACACGCGCACCCGGCCTCCGCCTCTTCCCTTTTTTTAAGCCATGGGTAATCAGCCCTTTGACTTTCTCCCCAGCCGGCCCCTACTCCTTTCTTCTTTCCACCCGAGTCTCTGAGCGGCTGGGCAGACATGGTGCGGGGCACGAGGGGCGACCCGGGGCCGGCCAAGGGCGGGCGCAGCCAGACCCGGGCAGGCGCGGGGCGGCGCCGGAGATCCAGGCGAGCCAGGTGGGGGAGTGGCCAGGCGGCGGCCGAGCCAGGCGGGCGCGCGGGAGCCGGCTGGTTGGGGGCAGGCGGAAGGCGGCCAGCGCGGGAGCCAGCCGAGCACGCGGAGGCCGGCTGGAGCGGAGAGCCGGCCAGGGCGCGCAGGCAAGAGGCGGCCGGGCGCGCGCGCAAAGATGACGGCGAGCAGTAGTGGCGTACGAGGCGGGGCGGCGCAGACGCGGTCGGGCTCGGGGTAGAGGCGGGGCGCGGAGGAGCTTCTCGGGACACAGGAGAAGTGCGGGCGGAGCCGGCCAGCCGGGATGCGGACGGGGCCGGCAAGCGGTCGGGTCGCCGGGTCATGGGCGGAGCCGACCGTCCGGGTTGCGGCCGAAGACGGCAGGCGGCAGGCCCGGCCGGGACGCGGGCGGAGCCGGCCGTCCGGGGAGCCGGGGTTGGAGCCGGCCAGAGGCGACTCGGAGCCGGCCCAGGTCGGGCTCGCGGACGCGGAGGGAGCCGGCGCGGGGGGTCTTCGACGCGGCGATGGAGAGGCGCGCGCGGTCTTCGGTGTGATGCAGAGGTGCGCGGAGTCTGCGTCCGGGCGCGGAGCGGGGAAGGCCGGACGGCGACCGAGCCAGGGGCTCGGAAGGCCGGCGAGGGGCGCGGGGGGCCGGGCGCGGAGCGGGGGAGGCCGGACGGCGACCGAGCCAGGGGCTCGTAAGGCCGGCGAGGGGCGCGGGAGGCCGGGCGCGGCGCAGCCGGCGCGGTCCTGGTCCCAGAGACGGCCGAGGGCGAAGGCGGCCTGGCGGGGCGGAGCAGGCGGACGCCGGCTGGGACGAGCGCGGGCGAGGGGGGCCGAGCGCAGGCGGACGGCGTAGTCCGGCGGAGGCGGAGCTGGCCGGGGAGGCCATGGAGCGGAGCGGCTCACGCGCAAGAGGTGCTGGGGCCGGGGAGCCGCACCGCGGACGGAGGCGGGCCGCGGGCGAGCAGGCGAGGCCGGCTGGCGCAGGAGCCGCAGTCGGCCGGGGCGGCTGTGGTCGGCTACAGCGGCGAGGCGGACAGGCCTCCCGCTCGAGGCGGCGCGTGGGGAAGCCGGCACGGGGAGGAACCGGCTGGGTGTAGAGGACGGCAGCAGCTCGGGCGATGCTGAGGAAGCTGGAGCCGGCCGCGGCGCGGGCAGAGCCGGACAGGGCCGAGTGCTGGAGAGGCCGGAACCGTGCGCGTGAGGTACAGCAGCGAGCGCGGAGCAGCTTGGCCCAGGCAGAGTGGAGCAGAGGCGAGCCGGGGCAGCAGCACGCGCGCGCGTACGGAGAAGAGTGGAGACGAGCTAGTGCAACGCCATTATCCGGCTAATGTCTGTCTGTTATCTGACCAATGCACATAACCTGACCAACTCATATCTGGCTGATGTACGGGAAGTGCCTGACTTGTGTGCTAGAGATTTTTGGGTAGCGTATGGCAAGTGTATGGGCATTATACGAGGAGTATCCGGCCATGGTTTTGGTGGTGTATGGCCGTTGTCTGGCATTTGCCTCGGAGGAGTGAGCCGAGGAGCGAGAAGCAGCGCAAAGAGGGTCGGACGCGCGGCCGGGCGGCCAACCGAGGCGCGGATGGATGCGGCCGACGCCACACGGCCAACGCCAGCGAGGCGGCGCGACACGCACAGACGGACGCCCGGCGTCGCAGCGGTGGGGAAGAAGAGGGCGAGGCCGCCGACGAGGGCGCGCCGTCCCACACGGCCGCTCTGGGGGCGGGTCAAAGTCGAGCCCCCGAGCGCTACCGGAGAGACGATGGCGACACTGTGGTGACGACGAAGATGGCGAGGCCGACGGCGAGGACGCGCCGCCTCTCACGGCCACTCCGGGGGCGAGTCGATGTCAAGCCCCCGAGCGCTACCGGAGAGACGACGGCGACACCGCGGTGACGACGAAGATGGCGAGGCCGACGGCGAGGACGCGCTGCCTCTCGCGGCCACTCCGGGGGCGAGTCGATGTCGAGCCCCCGAGCGCTACCTGAGAGATGGCATGACGCCGCGGCAGAGGCGGTGAAGGAAAAAGGGTCCCGCCCGGACAGCGAAACCAGCAGCAGCGTGGTAGCATAGTAGTAGTACCACACCACGGTGGGCGCCAAATGTCGTGGTATTCTCACGGGGGGTGTTGCAAGACGACATATTCCACAAGGGCTTATTGTGAGGGTAAGACTGCTGCTGATAGGCCCGGGAGCGGGTATGCGAGTAGCACGCGGTGGTTTACCCAGCTTCGGAGCTCTCCGGAGAGATAATACTCCTACTACTGCATGTCTGAGTGTATCTGGTATGTATATCTGGTACAGAGTGCTCCTGGAGCTGTATCTGAGGTCGGTGCCATAGACATCTGACATCTGGCCTCGTATGTGGCATGCTAGTGGCCGGCCATGCTCATGGCCGTGAGCATGTGGTGCTCATGCGTGAGTGCATCTGAGAGTCCATGGGGATCCATCCCTTGGATGGATGGATGTGTGCCTTTATAGGCATGGCTAGCTTATTTCCTAAGCTAGGTGAGTGGGCATGGGACATGGCGTTGGTTGTAAGCTACCTTGGGTAGCTTACAAGCCAAGCCATGTATGGGGCATGGTGCATGTCATGCTTGTTCCCTGGGCACTTTATAGAATAGTGCCAAGGAGACAGGTACACTATAGATGACGTCGCAGTATGGCCGTCTCGTCGATGTCTTGTCGGTGTCGGGTCGAGCTCCAGTCGGCAGCCGACTGGTGGGCGTAGTCGGCAGCCGGCAGCCGGCCGGGTAGAGCAGTCGGACGGGGAGCCAGCAGGAGCGGCTGGGCAGTCGGACTGAGGGGCTTTGGTAGCCCCGATGTCTTGAAATATTGTCTTGCCATCTTCGGGGTACCTGTGGTCAATTACTCCGACATTGCCACCATCAACTGCATGCTCAGCTCATCATTCAGTCCTTCCAGAAACGTCTCCTGCTTAGCAGCATCTGTAGCTACGTCATCAGGGGCATAGTATGCTAACTTACTAAACTCATCCACATACTGGCCCACTGTGTGTCCTCCTTGGCGCAAGTTGCGAAACTCACGCTTCTTCATGTTCATAGCTCCTGTTGAAACATGGGCAGTGCGGAAAGCCTGTTGAAACTGATCCCATGTAACAGTGTCAATGGGGTAAGTGGCTGTGAAATTCTCCCACCATGATGCTGCGGGTCCATCAAGCTGGTGTGCGGCAAAATGCACTCTCTCCGCATCTGTCCAATCTTGCGGAGCCAATCATCTGCAACAATCAGGTCGGTGCTACTAGAGAACACCGGCGGATTCAACCTTAGGAAACGGGCTAAGTGATCAACAAGTTGTGGTGGTGGGTTGTTGTTGTTGTTGCCTTGGTTCTGATTCTGAACTAGTAGCTGCATCAAGGTATTCTGGCTGGATCAATTGAGTGAGCTCCGGTGGGAAGGCAAATCCATTGTCACGTCTCGGAGGCATCTGATGGGTTTAGAAAAGATGAGAAAACAAAATAGAATGAGGTCTAAGGGAAAACACTACCCATATTCTCATGAGACAAACACATTCATATCACATCAATGAATTCAAACAAGGGCATACAATCGATCTAACTACCATTACAAAAGTGCTCGGACTAATACTATATACATGGGGAAATACTACTAATATTACGGTGGTCGACTAGAAGTTTCGATCGGAGGAAGACTCCATGATATCCGCTCCAGCTTCGTCCTCGTAATCATCATCACTACTGTCAGGGTCAGAATCGGTGTCGTCGATGATGATGTAGTCCTCAGAACGGATGTCCTTGGAATGGTCGTCATCTCCTCCTGGCGCGGGGTCTCCCATGAATACTCCTAGCTTCCTCGTTAGGTCGTCATTCTTCTCCACTAGTATTGTTATTTCCTCCTCATATCCGTCACGTGTAGACTTGAGTTCCTCTTCTAGCTCCATGTTCTTGGTCATCACCTTCTTCAGATCTATCATGCTTGCGCACATCTGGTTCTCCTAGCGATGAATGGGCTAGTTTAACTCCTGGATGAAAGCTGCAATGGACCTGTCCCTCCTGGTTCTAATCATCTCCCATTGCTCATCTCGGTGCCCACATATCTGGTAGATAGTGTCCTTAAGATCCCTGTGATAAACTTTGCCAATGCGTCCCATGGCGATGTGGGCTGCCATGCTCTTCCCTAAACTCCAGGGTGGTGCATCAAAGGAAAACTCTATGGGCTCAGTAACTGGCATGAATGTCCTTCCTGGAACTTGAACTTGTATCATCCAACGCTCCTCTTCTGGTAAAGTGGCGATGTAGGTCCCGGTGAAGCTTGGTATTCCGATGTTCAGGTACCTAGTGACTTCCTTCAAGTGTCGCCCAAAAGGTGTGTCTTCATCCGGTTGTGTAAACTTGTTCCTTGAGTCCGCCATCCTATAGAGCGGAAAAGGGAGAGGAGTCAGAAATGAGTAGAGAAGAGTGACCTATGGTTTAACTTAGTGGTCGTGTCCTACAATCAGCGTGTGCTCTAATACCATCTTGTAGCGATCAGACCTCAAACGGTCATGTCTCTGTGCATCAGTGTCATCCTTGGATCGGTAATGCTGACACACATAGTACTTGAGGATTTATAATAGAGTTTCAATCACACACTTATTCGAATGTCTCAAAAGAGAACTTATTACAATAATATAGCTTAAGGCCATCTAAGTAAGATAATAGTGGAAGGCTTGGAAGATAAAGTGAGTCCATCAACTCCAACGGCATAGCTAAGTGAATGACAACGACCTAACACCTTACTCTTCGTCTGAAAAGTCTGCAACATGACATGTTGCAGCCCGAAATGGGTCAGCACATGGAATATGCTGGCAATGTAACATGATACGTCTCCAACGTATCTATAATTTTTGATTGTTCCATGCTATTATATTACCCCTTTTGGATGTTTATGGGCTTTATTTTACACATTTATATCATTTTGGGACTAACCTACTAACCGGAGGCCCAGCCCGTATTGCTATTTTTTTTGCCTATTTCAGTATTTCGAAGAAAAGGAATATTAAATGGAGTCCAAACGGAATGAAACATTCGGAGGCGTGATTTTTGGAACGAACATGATCCAGAGGACTTGAAGTGCAAGTCAAGAAGCAGCCGAGGCGGCCACGAGAGGGTAGGGCGCCCCCCCCCCCTACAGGGCGTGCCCCCTGTCTCGTGGGCCCCTCGGGCGGCCACCGACGTACTTCTTCCTCCTATATAAGCCTACGTACCCCGAAAACATCCAGGGAGCAACCGAAACACAATTTCCACCGTCGTAACCTTCTGTATCCATGAGAGCCCATCTTGGAGCCTTCGCCGGCACTCCGCCGGAGGGGGAATCGACCACAGAGGGCTTCTACATCAACACCATAGCCCTTCCGATGAGTTGTGAGTAGTTTACCACAGACCTTCGGGTCCATAGATATTAGCTAGATGGCTTCTTCTCTCTTTTTGGATCTCAATATAATGTTCTCCCCCTCTCTTGTGGAGATCTATTCGATGTAAACTCTTTTTCCGGTGTTTTTGTCGAGATCCGATGAATTGTGGGTTTATGATTAAGTTTATCTATGAGAAATATTTGAATCTCCTATGAATTCTTTTATGTATGATGGAGTTATCTTTGCAAGTCTCTTCGAATTATCAGTTTGGTTTGGCCTACTAGATTGATCTTTCTTGCCATGGGAGAAGTGCTTAGCTTTGGGTTCAATCTTGCGGTGTCCTTACCCACTGACAGAAAGGGTTGCAAGGCATGTATTGTATTGTTGCCATCGAGGATAAAAATATGGGGTTTATATCATATTGCATGAGTTTATCCCTCTACATCATGTCATCCTGCTTAATGCGTTACTCTGTTCTTTGTGAACTTAATACTCTAGATGCAGGCAGGAGTCGGTTGATGTGTGGAGTAATAGTAGTAGATGCAGGCAAGAGTCGGTCTACTTGTTGCGGACGTGATTCCTATATACATGATCATGCCTAGATAATCTCATAATTATTCGCTTTTCTATCAATTGCTCGACAGTAATTTGTTCACCCACCGTAATACTTATGCTATCTTGAGAGAAGCCTCTAGTGAAACCTATGGCCCTCGGGTCTATCTCTTATCATATTTGCTTCCAATTTACTTTTATTTGCATCTTTACTTTTTGCATCTATATTATAAAATACCAAAAATATATTTATATTATCATACTATCTCTATCAGATCTCACTTTCGCAAGTGGCCGTGAAGGGATTGACAACCCCTTTATTGCGTTGGTTGCGAGTTCTTTGTTTGTTTGTGTAGGTGCGTGGAACTTTTGAGGAGCCTCCTACTGGATTGATACCTTGGGTCCCAAAAACTGAAGGAAATACTGACGCTACTATTGCTGCATCACCCTTTCCTCTTCAAGGAAAACCAACGCAAGCTCAAGGCGTAGCAAGAAGGATTTCTGGCACCGTTGCCGGGGAGGTCTTCGCTCAAGTCAAGACATACCAAGTACCCATCACAAACTCATCTCCCTCACATTTACATTATTTGCCATTTGCCTCTCGTTTTCCTCTAACCCACTTCACCTTTGTCGTTTTATTTGCCCTCTCTTTCCCAATCTCCTCCTCTCTCTTTTGCTCGCTTTCTTCCTCCATGCTTTTGTTTGCCGTTATGTCTGAAATTGGGGAGATTATCGTCGATTTGGACAATAGTAACATGGAAAATTCTGAGGCTTCGGCTGAAGAACCCCCTATCTTGCATACTAAAAGTTTTGAATCGGTAGTGGTAACATTATTGGAAAAGGTGTTATTCAAGATTTCTTTACTTGTGCCAGTGCTTTACCTTCCATGGGTAGTTCTATTCTTCATAGAACTAGTAGTCTTACAGATGCTATCGCTATGCTTGTAGTTGAACTTGAAAGACAATTTATGCATATGCATCCTTGCATACAAAGAATTTTCCTAGAATTTTCTAATATTGAGGATTCTTCTATTAAGCATGTTGTTACTGTCTTTTTGTCTCATGAGTTTAGATTTATAATTAGAGAGGCCAAATAAATCTTTGCGCACTATAGGGTGGACGCCGGTAGTCCTCCCATAGAGGCGATCCTCTTTGATCAAGAGGAAATTAGGCGTTTTCAATCTTCAAACTATGTTGCTTTCAATGAAAACCTTAGAAAAAAGGTTCCTACCAATGTCCTTGTTGATAGAATTTCCAAACTTAATAATGATTTTGCTCTTCGAAATAATGATCTAGGATACTCTCTTGAGTATAGGCTCACAAATTTTTGCCAAAAGAATGCTTATAGTGATGAATTAGTTATGCATTATGAAGGGCCAAAGGAGGAACCCGTTCCTCCTATGATTGATCTTGGGGACTTTTGTCCCGCCAAATTTAGCTCTTTTGATTACTTTTGCTTGCCACAAAGGAAACTTGCTGCTGAACGTAGAGAATATGAGATGATTTTTCAAGATCTATCTTATTATTATGGCACTACTTAGATCTATCTTCGCTTTTATGCCTAGCTAGGGGCGTTAAACAATAGCGCTAGTTGGGAGGCAACCCAATTTTCTTTGTGTTTTTTTGTTTTTGTTCCTGTTTAGTAATAAATATTGCATCTACTCTCTGTTTAGATGTGTTTTTATATTTTAATTAGTGTTTGTGCAAAGTAGATCCTATAGGATAACCTATGATGATAGTTGATTTGATTCTGCTGAAAAACAGAAACTTTGCGCGCACGATATTAATTTTGTTAAATCACATAAACGTGTTTTTGCGTTGATTCTTTTTGCTTCTGATCATTAGACAAATTGTCCAGGACTTCCTATTTTGGTAGCATTTTTAGAGTTCCAGAAGTTTGCATTAGTTACAGATTTCTACAGACTGTTCTGTTTTTGACAGATTCCGTTTTTCGTGTGTTGTTTGCTTATTTTGATGCATCTATGGCTAGTAAAATAGTTTATAAACCACAGAGAAGATGGAATACAGTAGGTTTAACACCAAAATAAATAAATAATGAGTTCATTACAGTACCTTATGTGGTGGTTTTGTTTTCTTTCACTAACGGAGCTTATAAGATTTCCTGTTGAGTTTTGTGTTGTGAAGTTTTCAAGTTTTGGGTAAATCTTTTATGGACTATGGAATAAGGAGTGGCAAAATCCTAAGCTTGGGGATGCCCATGGCACCCCGAGATATTCAAGAATAGCCAAAAGCCTAAGCTATATTTTTATTTGCCACATGATATGTGTTTTGCTTGGAGCGTCGTGTATTATATTAGTCTTTGCTTTTTAGTTTACCACAATCATCCTTGCTGTACACACCTTTTGAGAAGCCTATTTGATTAGAATTTATTAGAATTTTCTATGTGCTTCACTTATATCTTTTGAGCTTGATAATTTTTGCTCTAGTACTTCACTTATATTTTTTAGAGCATGGTGGTGGCTTGATTTTATAGAAATTGCTAGTCTCTCATGCTTCACTTATATTATTTTGAGAGTCTTTTAGAACAGCATGGTATTTGCTATGGTTATAAAATTGGTCCTAGAATGGTAGGCATCCAAGGTAGGTATAATAAAAACTATCATAGGAAGTGAATTGGATGCTATGATCAATTTGATACTTGATAATTGTTTTGAGATATCGAGGTAGTGATATTAAAGTCATGCTAGTTGGGTGATTATGAATTTAAAGAATGCTTGTGTTGAAGTTAGCAAGTCCGGTAGCATGCACATATGGTTAAAGTTGTGTAACAAATTTGAAACGTGAAGTGTACCTGGCTTGTGCATCCTTATGAGTGGCGGTCGGGGACGAGCAATGGTCTTTTCCTACCAATCTATCCCTCTAGGAGCATGCGCGTAGTGCTTGATTTTTGATGACTTCTAAATTTTTGCAATAATTATATGAGTTGTTTTGACTAATGTTGAGTCCATGGATTATACGCACTTTTACCTTTCCACCATTGCTAGCCTCTTCGGTACCGTGGATTGCCATTTCTCACCTTGAGAGTTGGTGCAAACTTCGCCGGTGCATCCAAACCCCGTGATACAATACGCTCTATCACACATAAACCTCCTTATATCTTCCTCAAAACAGCCACCATACCTACCTATTATGGCATTTCCATAGCCATTCCGAGATATATTGCCATGCAACTTCCCACCGTTCCGTTCATCATCATCATGACATACTTTACTTTTGTCATATTGCCATCGCATGATCATGCAGTTGACATCATATTTGTGGCAAAGCACCATGCATTATTTTTTATACATGTCACTCTTGATTCATTGCACCATCCTGGTACACCGCCAGAGGCATTCATATAGAGTCATATCTTGTTCTAGTTTCGAGTTGTAATTCATATGTTGTAATCAATGAAAGTGTGATGATCATCATTATTAGAGCATTGCCCAAAAAGAAAAAAAGAAAAAAAAGAGGAAATGCCAAAAGCAAAAAAAGAAAGGCCCAAAAAAAAGAAAAAATAAAAGAAAAGAAAATAAATAAAATAAAAAGGGCAATGCTACTATCTCTTTTTCCACACTTGTGCTTCAAAGTAGCACCATGTTCTTCATGTAGTGAGTCTCATATTTTGTGCTTCAAAGTAGCACCATGTTTTTCATATAGTGAGTCTCATATGTTGTCACTCTCATATACTAGTGGGAATTTTTCATTATAGAACTTGGCTTGTATATTCCTACGATGGGATTCCTCAAATGCCCTAGGTCTTCGTGAGCAAGCAAGTTGGATGCACACCCACTAGTTTTCTTTTGTTGAGCATTCATTTATAGCTCTAGTGCATCCATTGCATGGCAATGTGAGACTTTCTCTTTTTTTGTCTTCTCCACACAATCCCCATCATCATATTTTATTCCATCCATAGTGCTATACCCATGGCTCACGCTCATGTATTGCGTGAAGGTTGAAAAAGTTTGAGATTATTTAAGTATTAAACAATTGCTTGGCTTGTCATCGGGGGTATAGAAGTTGGGAACATCTTTGTGTGACGAAAATGAAGCATAGCCTAACTATATGATTTTGTAGGGATGGACTTTCTTTTGCCATGTTATTTTGAGAAGACATCATTGCTTTGATTAGTATGCTTGAAGTATTACTATTTCTTTTATCAATATGAACTTTTATTTTGAATCATTTGGATCTGAACATTCATGCCACAATAAAGAAAATTACATTGAGAATTATGCTAGGTAGCATTCCACATCAAAAATTCTGTTTTTATCATTTACCTACTCGAGGACGAGCAGGAATTAAGCTTGGGGATGCTTGATACGTCTCCAACGTATCTATAATTTTTGATTGTTCCATGCTATTATATTACCCCTTTTGGATGTTTATGGGCTTTATTTTACACATTTATATCATTTTTGGGACTAACCTACTAACCGGAGGCCCAGCCCGTATTGCTGTTTTTTTTGCCTATTTCAGTATTTCGAAGAAAAGGAATATCAAACGGAGTCCAAACGGAATGAAACCTTCGGAGGCGTGATTTTTGGAACGAATGTGATCTAGAGTACTTGGAGTCAAGTCAAGAAGCAGCCGAGGTGGCCACGAGAGGGTAGGGCACGCCCCCCCTACAGGGCGTGCCCCCCTATCTCGTGGGTCCCTCGGGTGGCCACCGACGTACTTCTTCCTCCTATATAAGCCTACGTACCCCAAAAACATCCAGGGAGCAACCGAAACACAATTTCCACCGTCGTAACCTTCTGTATCCGCGAGATCCCATCTTGGAGCCTTCGTCGGCGCTCCGCCGGAGGGGGAATTGACCATGGAGGGCTTCTACATCAACACCATAGCCCTTCCGATGAGTTGTGAGTAGTTTACCACAGACCTTCGGGTCCATAGTTATTAGCTAGATGGCTTCTTCTCTCTTTTTGAATCTCAATACAATGTTCACCCCTCTCTTGTGGAGATCTATTTGCTGTAAACTCTTTTTGCGGTGTGTTTGTCAAGATCCGATGAATTGTGGGTTTACGATCAAGTTTATCTATGAGAAATATTTGAATCTCCTCTGAATTCTTTTATGTATGATTGAGCTATCTTTGCAAGTCTCTTCGAATTATTAGTTTGGTTTGGCCTACTAGATTGATCTTTCTTGCCATTGGAGAAGTGCTTAGCTTTGGGTTCAATCTTGCGGTGTCCTTACCCAGTGACAGAAAGGGTTGCAAGGCACACATTGTATTGTTGCCATCGAGGATAAAAATATGGGGTTTATATCATATTGCATGAGTTTATCCCTCTACATCATGTCATCTTGCTTAATGCGTTACTTTGTCCTTTGTGAACTTAATACTCTAGATGCAGGCAGGAGTCGGTCGATGTGTGGAGTAATAGTAGTAGATGCAGGCAGGAGTCGGTCTACTTGTTGCGGACATGATGCCTATATACATGATCATGCCTAGATAATCTCATAATTATTCGATTTTCTATCAATTGCTTGATAGTAATTTGTTCACCCACCGTAATACTTATGCTATCTTGAGAGAAGCCTCTAGTGAAACCTATGCCCCCCGGGTCTATCTCTTATCATATTTGCTTCCAATTTACTTTTATTTGCATCTTTAGTTTTTGCATCTATATTATAAAATACCAAAAATATATTTATCTTATCATACTATCTCTATCAGATCTCCCTTTTGCAAGTGGCCGTGAAGGGATTGACAACCCCTTTATTGCGTTGGTTGCGAGTTCTTTGTTTGTTTGTGTAGGTGCATGGGACTTTTGAGGAGCCTCCTACTGGATTGATACCTTGGTTCTCAAAAACTAAGGGAAATACTTATGCTACTATTGCTGCATCACCCTTTCCTCTTTAAGGAAAACCAATGCAAGCTCAAGACGTAGCATAACACAAAAGACCAATGAACAGAATAAATGCTATCACTACATGCATATATGGCTGGTGGAGAGCTCTATGGTTAATATTTTGCATAAAGCCAATTTTTCCCTACAACAAACGAATATATTTTATTTAACTATCATGGTGGTTGTTAAACATTGATAAGGTTCCTCCAACTCAATCCCAATTAAACAATATCAATTACCCAACAAATTAATTTAGAGTGATGCACTAGTAGAAAAAGGGTCAAAGGTGAGACACATTAGTCCCGGTTTGTAACAGAACCGGCACTAATGTGTCCATTAGTGCCGGTTCCAATGGCTAGGTGGGAGGAGCTCTTTAGTACCGGTTCGTGGCGAACCTTTACCACCGGTTCGTGCCACGAACCGGTACTAAAGAAAGTGGTGGCAGGATGTTGTCAGAGTGGGGCCCTTCCAGAACCTTTAGTACCGGTTCGTGGCACGAACCGGTACTAAAGGTCGTCCTATATAAACCCTTCGTCCACCCGCACTCTGTTCTTCCCCCTTTCCCCTCTCCCTCTCCTCTGTTCTTCCCTTCTTCCTCTCGAGTTCATCACAAAATTTGCCCCGAATTTGTCAAGATTTGCAGGCCCTCATCCATTCAAATGATCACCAAGGTTAGCAACTTTGTCCTTTCATCTCTCATTGCTAGATTAGCTCTTGCATTGGTTTATATAGTGATTAATTGTGGGTTTTAGTAATTTGGGAGGAATTATATGTGGTAGTATTTGATTTATATGCAATTTGAGGTCAAAATAACACTTAGTTTGCATATGTAGGTGTGGTTTACTTAGTGCCTTCTAAATCTCCGTCGTAACCACCGTCGATCGCCCGCACCGTCCCATCGCCGGCACCACCTTGTGGTGAGCCTCTTGTTCATGAAATTTTATATAAAAAATTGATGTTTGTGTGATTTGGATATAAAGTTACTCGTATAATAATTATCTTACCCGTACGTTGTTTGTTATACATAGTGCCATGGTTTTGATATCCGTCCCCGTCGGCCCTCGTCCTTGTTATGATTCGGATGTGGTATATTCTCTTTTAAAACTATTTGTTACATTTCGTGTTTATGACAAATTATGCCCATCAAGTTGACATAGATATTTTTATCTAGGAGGTATGTGAACCGGAAATTCCAACCGACCCTATTGTCGAGAGGTTAAATTTAGTTGAAAGAGAAAACGAGTACTTAAAAGAAAAATTGAAAATAATTGAGGGGGAGAAGATGGAATTGGAGTTGCATGTTGCCGATGTCGTCGATGATCACAAGATCAAGATGGAGAAAATGCGCTTGAAGATTAGAAAGATTAGAAAATATGCCATCGATAGTGAGGCTTGGTATCATTATGCTGTTGGATCAATTGTTACCTTAGTTGCGATCTTGATCGCATTTGTTATTGCATTTAAATGCTTTAGCTAGAGAGTTATTTGTTTGTTGCATTTAAGTGTTGTATGAACTTTATGTATGAACTTGTATTAATTTGGTCTATTCGGTGTTGTGTAATGAAGATGAGCCGGCAATGGATGTACGATGACCGATGCTCTCCCCAGTTTGTTGAGGGCGTGCATACTTTTCTGCTTGCGGCTGAGGCAAACAAGCGGGCGAATGGTTTTATGCCTTGTCCATGTGCTGGCTGTAAGAATGGTCGCAATTACTCTACGTCAAGAACCATTCACGTCCACCTGTTTGAGTCCGGTTTCATGCCCCACTATAATGTTTGGACCAAGCACAGAGAAAGAGGGGTTATGATGGAAGACAATGAAGAAGAAGAGGACGACGACAGCTATCCTGGCCATGGGTTCCCTGAATACGATGATACAACAATGGGGGAAGAAGCTGAGCCGGTAATGCGGGAAGAAGCTGAGCCGACAATGCGGGAAGAAGCTGAAGAAGAGGCATCAGATGAGCCCGTTGATGATCTAGGTCGGGCCATTGCCGATGCAAAGAGAAACTGCGCAAGTGATTTGGAGAAGAAGAAGTTGCAGCGCATGTTAGAGGATCACAAAAAATTGTTGTACCCGAATTGCGTAGGTGACAAGAAAAAGGTGGGCACCACACTGGAATTGCTGCAATGGAAGGCAGAGAATGGTGTATCTGACAAGGGATTTGGAAAGTTGCTGGTAATGATAAAGGATATGCTTCCAAAGGACAACGAATTGCCCGAGAGTACGTACGAAGCAAAGAAGGCTGTCTGCCCTCTAGGGTTAGAGGTGCAGAAGATACATGCATGCCCTAATGATTACATCCTCTACCGTGGTGAGTACGAGGATTTGAACGCTTGCCCGGTATGTGGTGCATTGCGCTATAAGATCAGCCACGATGAGCATGATGATGTCGAGGGAGAGCGCCCCAGGAAGAAGATTCCTGCCAAGGTGATGTGGTATTCTCCTATAATACCACGGTTGAAATGTTTGTTCCAAAACAAAGAGCATGCCAAGGCGATGCGATGGCACAGAGAAGACCGTAAGAAAGACGGGAAGTTGAGAGTACCCGCTGACGGGTCGCAGTGGAGAAAAATCGAAAGAAAGTACGGGAAGGAGTTTGCAGATGACGCAAGGAGCGTATGGTTTGGTCTAAGCGCGGATGGCATTAATCCTTTTGGGGAGCAGAGCAACAACCATAGCACTTGGCCTGTGACTCTATGTTTGTATAACCTTCCTCCTTGGTTGTGCATGAAGCGGAAGTTCATTATGATGCCAGTGCTCATCCAAGGCCCTAAGCAACCCGGCAACGACATTGATGTGTACCTAAGGCCATTAGTTGAAGAACTATTACAACTATGGAATGGAACAGGTGTACGTGCGTGGGATGAGCACATGGGGGAAGAATTTGACCTAAAGGCGTTGCTGTTCGTGACCATCAATGATTGGCCTGCTCTCAGTAACCTTTCAGGACAGACAAACAAGGGATACCGCGGATGCACGCACTGTTTGGATGATACCGACAGTATATATTTGAATAGTTGTAAGAAGAATGTGTACCTGGGACATCGTCGATTTCTTCCGAGCAGGCATCCCGTAAGAAAGAAAGGCAAGCATTTCAAAGGTGAGGCAGATCACCAGACGAAGCCTCGCCACCGTACTGGTGCTGATGTACATGATATGGTCAAGGATTTGAAGGTGATATTTGGAAAGGGTCCTGGCGGACAACCTGTTCCGAAGGACGCTGACGGACGTGCACCCATGTGGAAGAAGAAATCTATATTTTGGGACCTGCCATATTGGAAAGACCTAGAGGTCCGCTCCGCAATCGACGTGATGCACGTGACGAAGAATCTTTGCGTGACCCTTCTTGGCTTCTTGGGCGTGTATGGGAAGACAAAAGATACACCTGAGGCATGGGAGGACCAGCAACGTATGCACGGAGAAGACGGCATACATCAGGGTCATGCAAGCTACGCTTTTACCAAAGAAGAGAAGGAAATCTTCTTTGAATGCCTGCTCAGTATTAAGGTACCGTCTGGCTTCTCGTCGAATATAAAGGGAATAATAAACATGGCAGAGAAAAAGTTCTAGAACCTAAAGTCTCATGACTGCCATGTGATTATGACGCAACTGCTTCCGGTTGCATTGAGGGGGCTTCTACCGGAAAACGTTCGATTAGCCATTGTGAAGCTATGTGCATTTCTCAATGCAATCTCTCAGAAGGTAATCGATCCAGAAATCATACCAAGGTTACAGAATGATTTGGTGCAATGTCTTGTCAGTTTCGAGTTGGTGTTCCCACCATCCTTCTTCAACATCATGACGCACGTCCTAGTTCACCTATGCGAAGAGATTAACGTTTTGGGTCCTGTATTTCTACACAATATGTTCCCCTTTGAGAGGTTCATGGGAGTCTTAAAGAAATATGTTCATAACCGTGCTAGGCCAGAAGGAAGCATCTCCAAGGGCCATCAAAATGAGGAGGTCATTGAGTTTTGTATTGACTTTATTCCTGACCTTAAGCCGATTGGTGTTCTTGAATCGCGGCATAAGGGCAGACTGGATGGAAAAGGCACGCTAGGAGGGGATTAAATAATATGTATGGATGGACATTCTCTCACTGAAGCACACTACACAGTTCTACAGAATTCCGCCTTGGTGGCTCCGTATATGGATGAACACAAGAATTTGCTACGCTCCAAACACCCGGAGCAGTCTGATGACTGGATTACACCTGAACAAACCAGGAGTTTCGCCAGCTGGTTGCAGACACGTACCATGCATGACACCTCTATTGAAGATGACCTGTACTTGCTGTCCCAGTTACCATCTTCGAATATAATGACTTTCAAAGGGTACGAGATAAGTGGTAATACATTTTACACGATCTCCCAAGATAAGAAGAACACCAACCAAAACAGTGGTGTCCGCTTTGATGCAGAAACCAAGACGGGAAAGGAAACATATTATGGTTATATACAGGACATATGGGAACTTGACTATCGACGTGGTTTAAAGGTCCCTTTGTTTCGGTGCAAATGGGTCAATATGACACGAGGCGGGGTAACGGAAGACCCGCAGTACGGAATGACAACAGTGGATCTCAACAATCTTGCGTATGCAGACGAACCATTCGTCCTAGCCAATGATGTGGCACAGGTTTTCTATGTGAAGGACATGTCTACCAAGCCAAGAAAAAGAAAAGATAAGGAAGCGAATGAATCGTACGATGAGCCAAAGCGGCACATAGTTCTTTCTGGGAAGAGAAACATCGTGGGAGTGGATGACAAGACAGACAAGTCAGAAGATTATGAAAAGTTTGATGAAATTGCTCCATTCACAGTGAATATTGACCCGAGCATCCCGTTAAATGATGAATATTTTCCATGGTTACAGCGCAAAGGGACACACGCGAAGAAAAAGTTTCACACCCAAAGATCTGGGATGTGATCGGCTTCACTATCATCACTTTCTTCTGTGTTTCATACCCAGAGGGGAATCTCTGTAATAGTTAGGGTAGTTATGTGTTTTGGCATTTGAAACGCGAAGAAATTTTATGTGCAAACAAATTCTTTCATGCCTTTACTAATGAGGTTGTGTCAGGTAAGGCTGGGGTCCCACGAGCACCTTTAGTACCGGTTCATGGATGAACCAGACGTAAGCTGTTTTTTAGTCCCACCTCGCGAAGTGAGAGGGACTAGGAGCGGTTTATAAGCCCTGAGTGCAGAGACGATGAAGAAGAGGCTCAATGCTCATGTTTCTTAGCTTCAAGCCTTCAGGAATACGGTAGACTGCACAGAGCTATGCGCAGTGCAGTTTACACTATTCCGAAAGGCTTGAAGCAAATTAACGAGAATTGCACCTCTTTTTTATTTTTAATAACTTATTACAACTCCGGACTTCTTCTGTTATGGCAAAAACTAATTGCACATCGACATTTCTTTTTTTTAAGTTATAACTCCAGACTTTGACCATCAAGTTTTGCAGAAAAGAAAAAATAGCAGAAAAGAAGAAAAACTATAGCTGAAAAGAAAAAAACTATATAAAAAAACTACTCAAAAATAAATAGAAGAAAATAAATATAGCAGAAAAGAAAAAACTACTCAGAAATAAATAGAAGAAAAATAAAGCAGAAAAGAAAAAAAATTATATTTGCTATTTTTCAATCGTTTACAAAATGACCGTGAAATTGAAAATCACTACAAAATGAACTCTGAAAAATGTTGAATTTTGGCAAACTAGATGAAAAACTACTCACAAATAAATAGAAGAAAATAAATATAACAGAAAAGAAAAAACTATACAAAAAACTATGCAAAAATAAATAGAAGAAAATAAAGCAATAAAGAAAAAAACTATAAAAAAAATTGGGGTGCTGCCCTGTGGGCCTGATAGGCCACAGGTGTGTAATTACATGCCTTAAAGGCCTAGCAGACTCACAGGGCAGCGCGTAGAGTTTAGGCCCACAAGCCTGCTATATAGAGGAGTTCGAAGTGGTAGCTGCGGCTGGGTTTATAAAGCAGTGCGGCTGTCCTTCGCCTGACGAGGTGGGACTAAACTTTGGGGTGGGCAGCGCGAGGCCTTTAGTACCGGTTGGAGCCACCAACCGGTACTAAAGACCACCCTTTAGTACCGGTTGGTCGCTCCAACCGGTACTAAAGGCCTCGTCTTCCCGCCGCTTGGCCTGGCCAAAACAGGCCTTTAGTACCTGTTGGTGGCTCCAACCGGTAATAAAGGCCTCTCCTATATATACAACACTTGCGAAAATTTCATTCTCCCTCTGTTTCTTCCTTTGTTTCCCCACTGCACCGCCCGCGCGCCCCGATCGATCGACGCCGTCACCGTCGCCGCCCCCGTCCCTGTCACCGCCCCCATCCCCGTCGCCGCCCCGTGCCCATCCCCGTCGCGCCGTCCCTGCGTCGCCGCCCCCGCGTCGCCGCCCCCGCGTCATGCCCCGGCCCGTCACCGCCCCCGGCCGTCGCCTCGCCGTCGCCGTTCGCCCCGATGTGAGCTCTCCCCCTCTAACCCCTCTCCCTCGCCCCCGGCGGCCACCATGGGCGCCGCCCCTCCCCAAGCCCATACACACACACACAAGCATGATGAACACACACACACACGTACATATGTATGAATTAATGCATGTATATATTAGTATATACGTATTTTGTATGTTTAATTAGTTTATATTATTTAGATTATTTTTTTTCACTATTATATATGTATGAATGCATGTTAGATGGATATAATTAGTGTTTAATTAGTATGGAATTTTTTTATATAATGTTGTTTTTCAGTTTTTTAATGGATGTATAGAAGTTGTCTTTTCTGTTTTTAGTGTTAGATGCTTAATTAGTATGAAATAGTATATAGATTTTTGACATATGCAATGATAGCATAATTAGTGTTATATAGAAATGTTAGAAATTTTAGTTATCAAAATCCAATCATTAAAAAAATGTTACTTTTTACGGGCATATAGCTAGTATTTGTTCTCGACGATGCCCGGCCCGCATCCTCGCCGTCGACCCGTCCGCGACGACGTCCGGCTGACCCATGTCTGGGACTGGGCTCCGCCGGGCTGGCACTGGGAGGTGCTGCCTGGAGGGGCGCACCGCATGATGAGGAACCCGGCCCCGGGTCCCGTCGTCGACCCTGATCTCGTTTGGTGGCGTTCGCGTGGGCCAGTTTCGGTGCGGAGGGACCCGGCCCCGCCGGAGGTGGTACGTCGCTGTGTCAGGGAGGAGGACGAGCACGTCCATCGCTACATGGTTGCGTTAGAGGGTGGCAGGTTCTCCAATACCTGGCAGTTTCTTCGGGGATCTCACTTCAGCTATGATCCTGTGAGGGTTCCTTCTCTTTGGGTGTCCACCGCCCGCGCCGCAGGAACCGCGAGTGTCCTAGATTCTTCTGTAGTATTCGATCTTTAATTAGCTACCTAGCCAGTGATGTACTATTCAATAATATATATTATTCGAGACGATGTATTCGAGATTATATCTATTATTCTAGACGATGTATTCGAGATTATATCTATTATTCGAGACGATGTAATTTGAATACTAAATTGTTTTATATTTCTTTTGGATTAGTTAAATAAAAGCTATGGCAGACAATACCGACAGATAGGGAGAACAGACCATGTTCGATATGATACGCGGGCCAGATGATGATCAGAATGAAGAAGATTATGACGGCTCCGAATTTCTAAACAACATCGGAGAGGGTGATATGATATTCGATCGCGACGACCGAATTGATGAAGTCATGAACTACGATTATGACGATGACAAAGAACATGTTGATCCTGAAACAACAAAGACCGGCGAGGTATATATATTTATATAAGTAGGTATCTGGTGATCATCACATGTTTTAAATGACTTGAAGATATATTAACGAATCGATCTTTGTTCTTTCAGCCATCCGGATCGAGCAAATCTTCAGGCAAAAGGACGAAACGAGGCCCGAACAAAAAGTTGAAGGAGGGCGTAAAGTACAATATCGAGGCAGTCAGACCTAATGGCGAACCATTAGCGCCTAAGAAGATTGCGGACAAGTTCGTTCGTCGGTGCGGAGTTCTTGTGAAGGACCAACTCCCGATCTCCCTTCAAGAATGGAGAGAGCCAGCAAAAGACAAAAGACAAAAAGACAAACAGGACGCTGCTCCACGTCCAGATGTTACTTTTGTCGACAAGAATCAAAAAGATCTGCTTTGGGATACTCTCATGGAACATTTTACCCTACCAGATCATTTCACAGAAGCAGATGTGCAGAAAGTCAAGGACGCTGCTCTTAGGAAGATGGCGGTTGCATTTGAGAACCAGAAGAATCGTGAATGGGACAAGTACGTCAAGGGAGGAAGGAAGACTCCAGTATTCGAGGGAACACTAGAGAACCAACATGCTCATTGGGACGATTTCGTGAAATTCAAGGATTCGGAATTAGCTAAGGAACGGTCGAGAATAAACAAGAAGAATGCCGAAAAAAGGATAAGTTCCATAAGTTGGGGCCAGGTGGCTATGCGGTGGCAATGCCTAAGTGGGATAAGTCTGAGAAAGAGATGGAGGATGCAGGTGTCACTCCGGTTACTAAGAGCTGCCCCCCCCCCCCCCAGGTACAGGACTTGGTTCTATGCGCATGGGGGGGAGTTGGACCCGAAGACAGGCAATGTTTCGACGAAGGCAAGTCTGAAGGGAGCCGACGATGCAATACTTGTTGCAATAGAAGAGGCACGATCGGGGGTGTTCCAGCCCAACAGAGAGAACGACGAGCTTACGCGTGCCCTGGGAAATCCTGAACACCCGGGAAGAACACGAGGCAAGGGCGCTATTCCGTGGTATGAGGGGTTTTCAGACTGGAACACCGACTACAGAACCCGTGCGAGAAAGAAGATTGCGGAGGAGAAGAAGAGGAAGATGGAGGAGGAGCAGAGGAAGCGGGACTATGAACGCCTTCAAGGCCTAGAAGCAAGTCAAGCGGAATTGGCAGTCAAATTCCAGCGGCAGCAAGAGCAGATCGACTCACTTACCCAGCAAAGGGGGTCTCAGCAGCTGCAGCAGCTAGCGGATGATCCAGCATTGGATAGCACCGGCCCATCCATGCCGAGAAGCAGCATGGGTTCCGCCCCGGACGACGCAATGCTGGGTAGATACCCCATGGATGACATCACAGAGAACACTAACTGCGAGCTACACGTCAAAATGAAGAACATATCCATGAAGGTGGCGGACGCTGTTGCTTTTACAAATCCCCCCGAGGCAACCTTCCATTGCAACCCGATTCCAGCGGGCTATGCTCGTGTCTTGGTTGATGAGGTGGTGGACCCACCATATTCGGAGCTACAGCTTGACATTCCTGGAGGTAACGACGAGCGCTTTCTCGGAGAGGCCAAACATCGTATCATCCTATGGAGAAAGGATTGCATCATCTTTCGAAGGCCACCGACACCGCGTCAGCCGACTCCTCGTCGAAGTCCGCCACCGAGTCAGCAGTCTCCCGCTCCTGCAAGTCCATCAAGTCCGACAAAGTGTCAGGCCACTCCTCCTCCAAGTCCGGCAAAGTGTCAGGCCACTCCCCCTCCTCCAAGTCCGCCACAGCGTCAGACGTCCACTCCTCCTCCAGGTCCGGCAGAACCTCTGGCCACTCCTCCTCCAAGTCCGGCACAGCTTCAGGCGGCCACTCCTCCTCGTCCAACTCAGCCCCGTCAGCCGTCTCCGCCGCCTCAGCAATCGCAGAAGAGACACCCCGCAGCTATGGTGCGTAGCGGTACGAGTCGAGGTAGTACAGGAAGTACAGGCGGAGGAAAGCGATATAAATATGGTCCAAGCCTCACGCCTCTTCCGCAGAGGACTTATGACAAGTCCGAGGAGGAAAACGCAGCCATATCAAAGGCCGAGGTGGAAGCCCATTTTGCACCGAAACCGCCACCGCCGCCAAGGGAGAAAGTGCCTGAGGAAATGATTGACCACTTCATTCGTATGGCTCAACCACCAGCTCCCAAGCCTGTTGACATAGACTATGAGCGCCACATCAGGAAGTTAAATCGAGCACGTCTACGTAAGGAGGCGAGCTCGGGATCGAGCAAACAACAAGCATCTATCAAAAAATGCGGAAAAACCATTCCCCAGCTAGGAGAACAGGCGGCATAATCAATCCCCTCGCTTGTTGTGCCAACAACACGTGACAGTACGCGCGCCCAATATTATTGTGGGCAAACAGTTTACGTTCCCGAGGTGGGCAATGTGGTAATAACCAAGGACCATATAATGCAGGCTGAAGTTCTGAACATCACTGTTGGACAACTCCTCGAGATCGAGCCCATGCCTATGCTTAGAGAGGATGAAATAAAATGGAAATATGTCCGGGGCCAACCTTTGGTTGAGCCAGACAAGGTCAAGAACCTCCCAACGAGAATGTATGAATTGCATCAATGGTACATGAACATTACCAAGATTTCAGATCGATTGTCCCTCATGGTGAATGTCAAGGAGGAGCATTACTTCCATGAGAAAGCTCTGTCCGTTGAGTATTCTGAACTATTTCAGTTATACAATCAAGACGCACTCGACAAATCTATTGTCAGTTGCTATTGTCTGTAATTGTAAGTGATTTCTTTCTGTAATTTAGGTCTCAAGCTAGCTGTAGTGATCCTTTTGATCAATCATTACCTGTAATTATCCTCACTATATTCTTTTCTGTGGTATTATGCAGGATGAAGATGTATGAAATGAGAAAAGGTGGACGCTTTGGCATTGGGTTCATTGACCCAAACACCGTTAATGAATACACATGGCGGATAAATCCACATCATCAAAAGGACGTAGAGGACAACATGCTAGAGTTCTTGAAGCGCCTCAAATACAATGAAGATATACTACTTCCTTACAACTTCCAGTGAGTCACACTGTCTTGTACTACAAATTCTCTGTTTTTGCCTACTAGCTAGCTACATGTTTTTGCTTACATATGCCCGCTTAATTAAGACATGCAAACATGTGTGCATGCAGATTTCACTGGGTCTTGTGTATCATTAAAGTTGACGACAGAACAGTTGAAATACTGGACTCACTACTCAAAGCAAAAACTGACTATAACATCTTGTTTGGGATAGTCAACAGGTAATTTCAATCATTATTAACTATATATCTCGGCCTATTTAGTTCGTCATTTCATGATATGAACTATTTAATAACCCCTTTATTCATTTTCTTTGTCGGCGGGCAGGGCTTGGGCAAGGTTCATCAGCGTCACGGAAGGCAAATGGAAAAAAATCCTTAAATGGTTTCGATCCAAGGTAAGTAATTAAGTAGTACTAGCTAACTAGCTAGCTGCCATCTCTTTAATTATCATGCTTGATTAATTATTATCTGATCAAATTCCATTCTCGTAAAGGCCCTGAAGCAGGCGCAGGGGACTGATCTGTGTGCATTCTGCGTTTGCGAGAACATTCGCATGATGGCGTCCGAAAGGAGCATATCTCAAAGACAGGAATGGGTACGCTTGTCAGAACACTATTCACAATTTTTACACCATTATCGATATCTAGTCACACAACTAATACACATGCATATTGATCTCCTTCTTAACAGTTCAAAGAGGTGCGGGAGAAGCTCCTAGAAACGGAGCGCGTAGAAGCACTTCAAGAGGAAATAGCGGGATTTTTGCTCGACCAGGTCATAAATCCGAAGGGAGAATACTATTACCCGCTACCGCCCCCATGAAAACCACTTCCAATTGTCATCGTGCTCCGAAGGCACCAATTAGGCTAATGCCACTGGCTCCGAAGGCAACATGCATATGTAGGAGAAATTGTATATAGCTATACATGTGTGTATGTGTGAATTAATTAATATGGTGGTTTGTGAGACATTGATGATATATATATGCATGATTGGTTCTACTAGAAATTCTATATATATATATATATATATATATATGCATAACGTGTACAATGTGTAGTATCGTAAAATACCAGCAAACGAAAAAGAATTAAAATGGAAACACAAAATTAAATGAAAAATAAATCATAAAACTAAAACCCCCCAAACCTTATAGTACCGGTTGGTCTTACCAACCGGTACTAAAGGGCTCCAGGCCCCCGGAGCTGGCTTGTGCCACGTGGTTGCCCTTTAGCACCGGTTCGTGCTGAACCAGTACTAAAGGGGGGGGGTGCTTTAGTGCCCACACTTTAGTGCTGGTTATGGAACCGGCACTAAAGGGCCTTACGAACCGGTGCTATTGCCCGGTTCTGCACTAGTGATGTGATCAACATGATAATCTAAGAACCAGATACTCAAGATGTCCATAACTGGGGACACGACTAACCATGATTAGTTTGTACACTCTGCAAAGGTTTGCACACTTTTCCCCACAAGACTCGATCTCCTCCATTGGATTTCTCGCACTACATGTGTCAACGTTCTGGGAACGGGGGTCCCCAGACTTGCCTGCCTACGGCCTGCAGCGTGGCTCAACCAATGGCCAAGTACGGCCCGTCTTCATCAACCAACACTCAAGACCCTTGCGAGGGGCCAAGCCTCGCGGGGCAGATGATGCAAGGCCTGCTTAGGAGTGGCCTCACTAGGCAGGCTTGCGAGGAGGCGGAGAGATCAAGGCAAGGGGTACCTCGCGAGGTTCCCATGACGCAAGCCATGACGATCAAGGCCAGGCGGGCGCCAGCCCACGCAGTGTCCTCGTTTCCTCTTTGGTGCAAAGGGGGCAAGCACAGGCGCAGAGTACCGAGGCATCAAGCAAAGGTTTCCATATCAGTGCAACAAGACCAAGACCAGCAGGACAACAGGACGGAGGTCACCGTGGAGCCCAAGACGGCGTCATCACCAGCACCTTTGGCAGGCGAAGACCACCTTTAGTCATGATAGCTTGTACTAGCTGTCCCCTTTCAAAATGGTCGTTGTTGGATCCCTTCCCGCTCAATATTTGGGGAGAGGACCAGGGCCTCTATAAATAGAGCTAGCCACCATAGTAGAAGGGACAAGTTAAGTTCATCCAAACACCACACCAGCCCAAGAACACCTCTCCTCGTGAGGCTGTTCTTCCCCTGTACTGTTCATCATCAGCCCAAGAGGCAATCCACCACCACACACAGGAGTAGGGTATTACACCACAACGGTGGCCCAAACCTGTATAAATCTTGTGTCTCTTGTGCTGTGAGTTCATCGATCTAGCTTAGGTATCACAGCGAGGCAGAGAGCGAGATTCGGTAGGAGGAAATCTTCGTGTGCACCCCAGTGTTTGAACCTCAAGGGTTTTGCCGGAACCCGATATCCGACAACATGGTGTTTGAGAAATAGATGACTAAGACACAGTCTTTCAGAAACATTTACTCTTTACTCTGGATGGACAGTTACACCTACTTTCCCCTACATCTGCTAGCCCACCACTAAAAGAGGTCATGCAACCAACTCAACTATGCTAGAGCCCATAATATCTTGTGGCTGCACACAGAAGTTCCTAGCATGAATAATCTTATGATCCATTTGAGCCTGGGTGGTGAACCGTAGGATGATCACACGGGTACTCCGGGATATCCTAGGACAAAACTGGATTCTCCAGGTGCCCACAACCAATCCACCCAGACGTATATTTAAGTAGCCACCTTAAGTTAACCATTAATTAACAACTCTCACATCCGTCATGGATACACTCAACCAATCCACGTCTACGAGCATAGCATAGCAATATGAGCATAACATAGAAGTAACTCCAAGGTTTGAAAATAAAAGGGCAATAGGTTCTACCTCATCATCTACTTCCCAAACCCACATGTTAATGAGATCCTAACCATGCAATGTTTGAGGATTGGAACTAATGCATAAAAACTGGGTAATAAAAGATATGATCAAGGTGTTACTTGCCTTGCTGACGATCTGCAAACCCTACAGACTCGTAGTAGCACGATTCGCACTCCAGGAATTCTATCGCAAACAAACAATAGCATACATAAGAAATCAAGCATATATGCACGAGTAAAAATCAAATAAGAAGATCCAATCTGAAAGTTCAACTGAAGAGCTTCGATTTGCAAAAAGAATCAATCAAATCGGAGCTACGAAACTCAAACTACGGTCAAAAGAAGTTCGAAAACAAATCTGCTTGAAACCAAATTTTAATATGTCAAAACCCTGTTCAAGTTGATTAACCGGAAAGAGGGGCTCGAGACAAAGATTTTGGCGTTGGTTTCACTGGATTCCGACTAACGGTTAAAAAGTTGCGAGGGTTTGAAGATCAGGGACTAATCTGCGATAAAAATAATCGCGGATAGGTCCCTGGCGAAAATAAAACAGAAAAATAAAAATCTATCTGACGAACGTCCGCTAACAAAGACAAACGAACGAATTCGTTTGTTAAAACGAGCTAACGAACGAACGTTCGCAAATTAGATCTAACCGAAAAAACCGATCTAATAAAAAACCTAGCCTAGGGTTTAAAAAAACACCTAACGGTTTTACCTAAACCGAGTGAAAGAACCGACGGCGGCAGCGGCGAACTCCGGCAGGCGGCGGGTGGCGGCGGCGGCGCGAGGTGGCGGCATCGGCACGCGATGGTGGCGGCGGCGCGGAAACCGAGGTGACGGCGGTTAGGGTTTCGGGCGGCGGGGCTGGCGGGGCGGTCGGGCCTCGCCCTTTAAAGGGCCGGCTGGGGAAGTCTGGCTCGGGAATGACCCGTAGGTTGGTTCGTTTTTTTAAACTGGCGGAGAAAAATAAATGAAAGAAATACCAAATGGAGCCCAAAAATCCCGAAATAAATTTTCACGGTCCTCTAATAATATTACGGACAAAGTGAACATTTATTTGGGCTACTAATGCAATTTTGAAAAATACATATTTTTCCAATTCAAATAAAATAGCAGTAAAAATCCAAATAAAATATTTATTTGATTTTAACATTTTTCCTCCAATATTTCTTTTATTTTGGACAAGTCATTTTATCTCCTCGCTTTTATTTTAATATTCAAAATATTCGGAGAGAAAAACACTAATACCAAAATGATCCTCTTTTCAAATTTGAGAAAATTCAAATATGAAAATAAATGAAATCCCCAACTCTCTCCGTGGGTCCTTGAGTTGCGTAGAATTTCTAGGATTGAACCAAAATGCAAATAAAATATGATATGCATATGATGACCTATGTATAACATTCCAAATTGAAAATTTGGGATGTTACATTAAGAGATCTTGAAGATTTCTCATGCCGACATGGGCTAGCCGGCGATGCCATAGCCACCCCTTGTCTGCCTTGGCCATTAGACAAGTTGCATGGAATGTGCTCTCTTTCGAGAAATCAATCGTGTAAAGGTTGCCATCCAACTCTCCAACAAAGGCCACTTCGAGAGTACCTCTCTTAAAGACTTTCACATCCGTTAGTCCAAAGAGTGTATCATAACCAACATAAGCCAATTGGCGAACAGAAAGCAAATGATATTTAAGAGATTGAACAAGCATGACATTTGCTAGAGACATGTAATTTGTGATAGCCACCTTGCCCAACCCAAGTACCTGTCCTTTTGAACCTCTAACAAACATAATGCTCATAAATGGTTGAATAGCTTCCATGAACTCGTAGAGCAATTTGCTATCTCCGGTCATATGATTGATACATCCACTATCAATCACCCATTTAACTCCACCGGAGAAGGAAACCTACACACAATTATGACTTGGTTAGAGGCACCCATTTTGCAATGGGACCTCTCAAGTTAGTCACAAGGGTCTTAGGGACCCAAATAGCATAGAATCGGAATGCATTTCGAGGACCAACAAATTTTGCATAAACTTCTTCAAATACTTACGAAGTACATAGGATGGAGGCATGAACTCTTTTGGCTTGTTGAGAGTGGGCATGCCCCTTGTGGCCTTCCCACTATCAACCTTACCTTTCTCCTTCTGCCCTTCTCGTACGAATGTTTCCTTTAGAGGGGTAGTGCACTTTTGAGAGGACGACTTCTTCTTGCTTGTGCTTGGGTCAAACCCGAGCCCCTCTTTGGCAAACACCTCATTGTGTTGGCTCAACACCTCATTAAGGTTCTTTTGTCCTTGAGCACATGTCATGAGACCTTTCTCGATTTGAGCTTTGAGGAAGTGATTCTCCTCAAGAATAGATGCTAGATCACTACTAGAGTTAGTAGTACAAGCCTCAACATTAATAATAGGAGAAGAGTAGGCCTTGGATAGAGTTTCAAGATAAGTAAGCTTGAGTGTCTCGAAACTCTTTGTAAGAAGGGTGAGCTCTTCTTCCTTAGTCTTGAGTGACACAGATAGGAGCTCACAAACCTTAGAGAGAGAGGCATGAGACTTCACAAGCTTACTTTTATCATTCATCAACTCTTCACAAGAGTCCTTAGACTTTTTAAAGGAGGCAAGATCTTTAGCATGAACATCAATGTTTGCACCAATTTTTAAACATAGTTCATCATTTCGTGCTTCCTCATATTGGACTTTCCGCTCAAGGATTTCATATTTTTCCTTTTCCTCAGTGATGAGTGAGGGAGTCCTGGATTAGGGGGTGTCCGGATAGCCGAACTATCACCGTTGGCGGGACTCCTAGACTATGAAGATACAAGATTGAAGACTTCGTCCCGTGTCCGGATGGGACTTTCCTTGGCGATACGGATATGTAGATCTCCTACCATTGTAACCGACTCTGTGTAACCCTAACCCTCTCCGGTGTCTATATAAGCCGGAGGGTTTTAGTCTGTAGGGTTTAGCCTCTCTGATCTCGTGGTAGATCTACTCTTGTACTACCCATATCATCAATATTAATCAAGCAGGAGTAGGGTTTTACCTCCACCGAGAGGGCCCGAACCTGGGTAAAAACATCGTGTCCCTTGTCTCCTGTTACCATCCGCCTAGACGCACAGTTCGGGAACCCCTACCCGAGATCCGCTGGTTTTGACACCGACATTGGTGCTTTCATTGAGAGTTCCTCTGTGTCATCACCTTTAGGCCCGATGGCTCCTTCGATCATCAACAACGATGCGGTCTAGGGTGAGACTTTTCTCCTCGGACAGATCTTCGTATTCGGCGGCTTCACACTGCGGGCCAATTCACTTGGCCATCTGGAGCAGATCGAAAGCTACGCTCCTGGCCATCAGGTCAGATTTGGGAGTTTGAACTACACGGCTGACATCCGCGGAGACTTGATCTTCGATGGATTCAAGCCACAACCAAGCGCGCCGCACTGTCTCGATGGGTATGATCTAGCTCTGCCGCCGAATAGTGTCCTAGAGGCCGCACCAGCGTCTGCTCCAACCCTTAGCTCGGAGCTGACTTCGCCGATCGAGGATGAGTGGTTGGACACCGCCTCGGGGGCTACGATCTCTATGGCGATTGAGCTGAACACCATCCCTGTCCTTTGCAAAGCCCATGACTCTGAGGTGCCGGACTCCTCTCTGGACTCCGAACCTCCCGCACCCCTGCCAATCAAATCCGATTGGGCGCCGGTTATGGAGTTCACTGCCGCGGACATCTTCCAGCACTCGCCCTTTGGCGACATCCTAAATTTACTAAAGTCTCTCTCTTTAGCAGGAGAGCCCTGGCCGGACTGTGGCCAGGAAGGTTGGGACGCGGACGACGAAGAAATTAAACGCCCACCCACCACCCACTTTGTAGCCACTGTCGATGATTTAACCGACATGCTCGACTTCGACTCCGAAGACATCGATGGTATGGACGACGATACTGGAAACATCCAAGAACCAACGCCTACAGGGCACTGGAAGGCCACCTCGTCATACGACATATGGGAATGGCAATGGAACAGCAGAGGATGACCCCTCCAAGAAACAGCCCAAGCGCCGGCGTCAACGGCGCCGCTCTAAATCCCGCCACAGCAAAAACGGTGATTCCGGCACGGGAGATAATAACACCCCGGACAGTGCCGAAGACAACCCCCTCCAGCAGGATTCAGCACAGGAGGAGGGAGAAGCCAGCCCTCATGATAGAGCGGCAGACATAGAGGTAGAGGACGATAATTATATGCCTCCCTCCGAAGATGAATCAAGCCTCGACGATGACGAATTTGTCGTGCCCGAGGATCCCGTCGAACAAGAGCGTTTCAAACGAGGCTTATGGCCACGGCAAGCAGCCTCAAGAAAAAGCAGCATCAGCTTAGAGCTGACCAAGACCTGCTAGCTGACAGATGGACCGAAGTCCTCGCGGCCGAAGAGTATAAACTTGATCACCCCTCCAAGAGCTACCCAAGACGCAGGCTACTACCCCAATTAGAGGAGGGATGACCCAAACCTACATCACCAGCGCATGACGCGGCCGACCGGCCACCTCGTGGCCGCGACAGAGAGGCCTCTAGGCCCTCCACTAAAGCCGCACCCCGGCGTCGCTCGAAAAGTACAAAGCTGCGGGGAAATGCGCCAGACTAGCGAGATACATTGGAGGACAAGGCAAGGCAAATAAGATCGATCTACGGATCGCGTGGGCGCCCCACGACACGTGATGACAACCGTCATGCCGGATACAGTAATTCCGGCCGGGCCGAACACAGTAGACAAAGCTCATTTGAGCTGCGTCATGATATAGCCCAATATAGAGGCGCCGCACACCCATTATGCTTCACAGACGAAGTAATGGATCATCAAATCGCCAAGGATTTCAAAACCATAAACATTGAATCGTATGATGGCACAACAAACCTTGCGGTTTGGATCGAGGACTATCTCCTTCATATCCACATGGCCCGCGGTGATGATCTACATGCCATCAAATACCTCCCACTCAAGCTTAAAGGACTAGCTCGACATTGGCTCAATAGCTTGCCAGCAGAATCAATTGGTTGTTGGGAAGACCTGGAAGCTGCATTCCTTGATAACTTCCAGGGCACATATGTGCGACCACCAGATGCTGATGACCTAAGCCACATAATTCAGCAGCCAGACGAATCGGCCAGACAATTCTGGACACAGTTCTTAACCAAGAAAAATCAAATCATTGACTGTCTGGATGCAGAGGCCCTTGCAGCCTTCAAACATAACATCCGCGACGAGTGGCTTGCCCGGCACCTAGGACAGGAAAAGCCAAAATCCATGGCATCCCTCACATCACTCATGACCCGCTTCTGCGCCGGAGAGGACAGCTGGCTAGCTCGCAGTAATAACCTGACCAAAAACCCTGGTAGTTTGGATATCAAGGACAGCAATGGCAGGTTAACGGCGATAATACTTAAGATACGACAGTCAACGACGGATTCAGAGGCTCCAAACCTGGTCAGCGGAAACAGCCGTTCAAAAGAAATACTCAGGGCCCGTCCAATTTGGACCGCATACTCGATCGCTTGTGCCAGATACATGGCGCCCCCGAAAAACCGACCAACCACACCTACAGGGATTGTTGGGTATTCAAGCAGGCAGGCAAGTTAAGTGCCGAACACAACGACAAGGGGCTGCATAGCGATGACGAGGAGGAGCCCCGGCCGCCGAACAATAGAGGACAGAAGGGCTTTCCCCCACAAGTGCGGACAGTGAACATGATATACGCAACCCACATACCCAAAAGGGAACAGAAGCGTGCACTAAGGGACGTATACGCGATGGAGCCAGTCGCCCCAAAGTTCAACCCATGGTCCTCCTGCCCGATCACCTTTGATTGAAGGGACCACCCCACTAGCATCCGCCACGGCGGATTCGCCGCATTGGTCCTTGACCCAATCATTGACGGATTTCACCTCACTAGAGTCCTGATGGACGGCGGCAGCAGCCTGAACCTGCTTTACCAGGATACAGTGCGCAAAATGGGCATAGACCCCTCAAGGAATAAACCCACAAAAACGACCTTTAAAGGCGTCATACCAGGTGTAGAGGCCAATTGTATAGGCTCAATTACACTTGAAGTGGTCTTCGGATCCCCGGATAACTTCCGAAGCGAGGAATTAATCTTCGACAAAGTCCGGTTCCGCAGCGGCTATCACGCACTACTTGGACGAACCGCATTTGCAAAGTTCAATGCGGTGCCGCACTACGCATACCTCAAGCTCAAGATGCCAGGCCCTCGAGGAGTAATCACGGTCAATGGAAACACTGAACGCTCTCTCCGGACGGAGGAGCACATGGCGGCCCTCGCGGCGGAAGTATAAAGCAGCCTATTAAGGCAATTCTCGAGTCCGACTACTAAACGTCCGGACACCATCAAGCACGCCCGGAGTAACCTACAACAAGACCGCCTGGCACATTCCGAGCACGTGTAGCAATGCGGCCCCAACCCCAGCCCTCGCGGAATCGCGAGACCAGTACCACGCGTACATAACTATGCTCTGGAGATACCATGGGCATAGGGGAAGGGGCACGACCACGACATGCCCAGAATGCGGCTCAACCATACAAGGGGCTCCCTATTGTGTCATTCTTTTTTCTTTTTTCTTATTCTCAGGACTCCGTTTTCCAGAAGCCCTATCCGGCAGTAGAACTGCCGAACTCACGATGCAACAGCCAGGGAAGCAGAAAAGCTACGTCGAGTGTCCAGGTGGTCTCTATTACGAGCAGTATAGCTGTTTTACATACTATCCCGTAGCCTACCCCTGGAGGGGGACATGTTAAATAGTCCCATCCCTGGCTTATCGCACTATTTGTATCGCTCTGCTTTCTTTGCAGTATCTTTTGAATAAACAATACATAGCTTCTGCTTATTATTGCTTTTCCTTTTTCTTTATAAATGTTCATCTATGACATGTTGCACCCGTACAACTTGGTACGGTCAAATACACCAGGGGCTTAAGTACCCCAGAACATGGTGTGATAAGTCCGAACACTTTCACAAGTGCGGCACCCCGAACTTATAGCATTATAGGAATCGGCTCCAAATCATGTCTTGGGTCAATAGTTGGGTTTGCTCGGCTCCCATGTTTTGCTACCTTACGTTTTGCTATATCGGCTAAGGTAGCGCTGGGAGAACCACCGCGATTGTGCCCCAGTTGAGCTGGGTTGAGAGTGGAGAAAGCTAAAACTGACCGTCATGATAGGGCGAGAGCCGATCGCTGTTCGAGAGGTTTTTCGGGTCCCTAAAGACTCATGCCGCTTAGAGCGAGGAGTCGGCATTGTCCGGCCAAGGCGTGGATAGCGCCTCGAACTCGGTCTTCCGAATACTAGGGGCTTCGCCGAAATTTAAAATTATAGAATTCTATGGCTAAGTGAGAGTGTTCAAGCATTATAGTCCGGTTGCCTCGTTCGTTGTGTTGAACGCCTCCCTCGAAAGGACCCAAGAATGGGAACAAGAGCGCTCAAGTTTATCCCGAACACCCCAGCACTCGTGGCATGGGGGCTGAAGCCAACGACTCGCCATCTCCCAAATTTGATAAACGGCCGCACAGAAGGTAATATTTTAAATTAACAAGGTTGCTTAGCGCATATGAACAAAGTTTTCAACATACAGGGTAACAAATGTGAGTCTACTCAAAAATTACATCTTCGGAGCATTCACCCGCTATAATGCGGGCACCCTTCAGGACGCCCTTATAATACATCTCAGGCTTGCGATACTCCTTGCCCGGCGGTGGCGGGTCCGTCACAAGCTTCTCAGCGTCCATCTTGCCCCATTGCACTTTAGCACGGGCAAGGGCCCGATGGGCACCTTCAATGCAGGCGGAGTGCTTGATGACTTCAATCCATGGATAGGCGTCCACCAGCCGCCGCACCAGACCGAAGTAGCTCCCAGGTACGGCTTCCTTAGGCCACAACCGAACTATGAGGCCCTTCATGACCTGTTCGGCCACCTTGTGGAGCTCGACCAGCTGCTTCAGCTGGTCGCTTAGGGGCACCGGATGTCCGGCCTCAGCATATTGAGACCAGAACACCTTTTCTGTCGAGCTCCCCTCCTCGGCTCGGTAGAACGCGGCAGCATCAGACACACTACGGGGCAGATCGGCGAACGCTCCTGGAGAGCTCCGGATTCGGGTAAGTAACAGATAATTCAGTTATATATGCTTGCTTTGCATAAAGAATGCCTTACCCGCCGCTATCTTCTTTATCACCTCGATCTCTTGGAGGGCTTTCTGGGCTTCGGCCTTAGCAGCTTTGGCACTCTCAAGAGCCAAGGCAAGCTCGGACTCTCGAGTCTTTGAGTCACGCTCCAAACCCTCGTGTTTTTCCACGAGAGCCTGGAGCTCTTGCTGCACCTCCGCCACCTGCGCCTCCTGCTTCTCTCGCACGGTGCACTCCAAGGCCACACTATTTTCTGCCTTGGATACCGCTTCCTTCAGGGTCGCCACCTCGTTCGTTGCCCCTGCAATACCCACGTTATTCCTGTCATTTTTTTGCAACCAAATCCTTTTTTATAAGGTACTACTTTAATAAGGTATTACTTACCTTCCTTGTCCTCGAGCTGCTTCTTGGCAAGGCCAAGCTTGTTCTCGGACCGCTCGAGGCTCTGCTTCAATGCATTGACCTCCGCAGTTAGTGTGGCAGAGGTCAGAAGCGCAGCCTGCATTCCCATATTGACATATTTATGTTAGACTTCTGCGTATATCTTTTTAGATCCTCAGCTTGGCTTTTCTTTCCGAACACCAAACTGAGCATCAGGGGCTATTGTCTATGCGGTAATATTCTTACATATCTTAAAAACTTACCTCAAAGCCTGTTAGAAGGCTGGTACAGGCTTCAGTCAGCCCGCTCTTGGCGGACTGAACTTTTTGGATCACCGCACTGATAACAGTGCGGTGCTCCTCGTCGATGGAGGCGCCGTTAAGCGCCTCCAGCAGATTATCCGGCGCCTTCGATTGGACGGAGGCCGCCGGCATCGCAGTCTTGCCCTTCTTACGAAGGGGCTGCCCGCAGGACTCCTGAACCACTGAAGGTTCCGGTACGAAGTCCGGCACAGGGCCGAACTTATAGCCCTCTGGGGTTTTACCCCCTTTGGGCCCGGAGTCCGGGAGGTCGCCTTGTGGCACCTCCAGGATCACCTCCTCCTGGTTGGGCCCCTTTTGGGACTCCACCGCGATGTCTTCTGCGTCGCGAGGGGAGGAGGCCGTCGGAAGTGAAGTGCTATTCACATCCGACGAACCCAGGGAGCCGCTCGATGAAGCGGGAAGCTCATCCTTGGGCGGGCTACATGGTTGTATTCGGCGTTAGAAGACATTATGCGACAAATAAAAAATCATGAGTTATTCTGGAATCCGGACACTTACAATCTCGCCAGTGGCTTGGCCCTCGAGGGCCACTCCTCTTCGCCGTCGTCGGCGTTGGTGGAGTAGTCCGGAGGAAGGGTCCTTCCCTTCTTGGACCCTCTGGCCTCCCTAGTTGGGGAGGCCTTCCTTTTCTTCTCTCCCCCCATTGGGGGAGAAGCCTCTTTCTTCTCCTCCTCGTCTACGCGGGAGGAGTTTGCCTCGGAGTCATCGGATGATGAGTCCGATAACACCTGACGCCGGGAACTCTTTCGAGTACCCGTGGCCTTCTTCTTGGCCTTCTTCTCTGGCACCACGTGAGGTGCCGGAACCAGCAGCCCCGTCAAGCGGGCGTCCGCTGGGTCTTCTGGAAAAGGAGCCGGACAGTTAGCCTGCTCGGCCTTCTTCAGCCAGTCCTGTCAAAGGTGAGGGAGTATAGATCCCGCATAGAGTCAAACTATGAAAAAGTGTCTTGTAAAGGGTAAAATAGCTTACCTCGTCGGCTTTACGCCGCGAGCAGAATCCACGATCTTCGGTAGCAGATGAGGGAGCCTCGGAGCCCTTGAACAACACCTTCTAGGCATCTTCGTACGTAGTGTCGAAGAGCCTGCTCAAGGTTTGGTGCTGTGCCGGATCAAACTCCGACAATTTGAAGGCTCGTTGTTGGCACGGGAGGATCCAGCGTATGAGCATGACCTGGACTACGTTGACAAGCTTGAGATTCTTGTTCACCAGCTTTTGGACGCAGGCTTGGAGTCCGGTCAGCTCTTCTGAATCTCCCCACGTTAGGCCCGTCTCTTTCCAGGAGGTAAGCCGTGTGGGGAAACCAGATCAGAATTCGGGGGCCGCCGCCCATTTGGGGTCGCGCGGCTCGGTGATGTAGAACCACCCCGATTGCCACCCCTTTATTGTCTCCACAAAGGAGCCCTCGAGCGTAGGAGGTCTGTTTCCTCCGTTGTGCGGTACGCCAGGCCTCGTTTCCATCGCCTGTTCCGTCCAAGCCCTCCCGATGAACACGACCACGCATTCCGTTCCGACCCAGCCGGTTTGCTCCCCATGAACACGACGACGATGCTGTTTCTCCATTCCGACCTAGCCATGTACGTATGCACGAGTAGGCGTTCGAGACCCTGCCCGTATGTACGTACGTGGCCATATTTTCTTTCTTGCACCCTCACCGATGTACGTACGTGTACATGCTACGTGTGCGCCTCTACTACGACACGTGCGCGCCTCTACAACGACCAGTATGTACGTACACGTTCGTGACCAGAATGACAACCCTACGTACGCTTCGACCAGGTGGGTCTCGACTGTCAGGCACTTCCTTGCCTGCGAAGATGTAGCTGGTGGGTCCCAGTAGTCAGGGGGCGAATCGTTTTTTTTGCCCGGACGCACTTCCTTGCGTGCAAAGATGTAGCTGGTGGGTGCCAGCAGTCAGGGGGAAACGTTTTTTTTTCGTGAAATATAGTGGCCCGTCCGGTGGGTCCCCGCTGTCAGGTGGAGGAATAATTATTTGGCGTGTAATAAGGAGGCACTTCCTTGCTGCATCTGTGGACCCAGCTGTTAGCCTCTCCACGTAAAGTCCACGTCTGATGGAAGCAATTCCTTGACCACGTTGACCACGCCGCACCGAGAGCACCAGGGCCGTGGACGACGGCGAGGCCTAGGAAGGGGATGATGCGGAGTCGGGGAAGACGCGGCAGTGGATGCCCACACGTAGAGGAGTACGAGGGTTCACTGGTTCGCTGTGGTGTGAGGCTGCCGTCGCCGCAGAATAATAGGGGGTGTGGGTGAGTAGAGGGATGGCCTGGCTAGCGGTGGGAGTAGTAGGGGGCGGTGAGGCCTCCGCCGCATCACAGCCGGCCATGGGAGGCAGGAGCACGAGGCACGACCGGCGCTGGTTTGGGCAACTGGAGCAAGAAGACCAGAGGTTGAAGAAGCACTACGGCCGTTGGATGGACATCGTATGGTCACTGGAGCTAGAATCGTGCATATTGACTAAGTTGACAAAGCCCTCCGTCCCCGTCAACTTAGTAGGCCCACAAGTCAGCCTGCCACTATACTGGGTCCCAGCTAACAGGGGGAGTATTCATTTTTTTGTGCGTAATAAGGAGGCACTTCCTTGCGTGCGAAGATATAGCTAGTGGGTCCGAGCTGTCAGCGGCGGTAACGTTTTTTTCGCGAAATACAGAGGCACTTTCGGTGGGTCCCTGATGTCAGGTGGAGGAATCATTATTTTGCGCGTAATAAGGAGGCATTTCCTTGCGTGCGGCCGTGGACCCAGCTGTCGGCATCTCCACATACAGTCCACTTCAGATGCATGTCGGTCATTGACCACCTTGACTAGGCCGCCACTAGAGCACCAGGGCGGTGGACGACGATGAGGCCTAGGAAGGGAACGACACGGAGGCAGGGAAGACTCGGCAGTTGTTTCCCATGCGGAGGGGAGTACGACTGTACGAGGGTTTACTGGTTCGTCTGCCATCGCCGGAGAATAACAGCAGGTGTGGGTGAGTAGAGGGATGGCTAGGCCAGCGATGGGAGTACAGTGGGCGGTGAGGCCTGCGCGGCAGCACAGCCGGCCGCGGGGAGGAGGGAGAAGGCAGTCCCGCTGGCACTTGTTTGAGCGGCTGGAGCAGGAAGAGCAGAGATTGAAGAAGCACGACGGCCGTTGGATGGACATCCAACAGTCACTGCCTGTGCGTCAACCTTTTTTTAGGAAAGCCACAAATCTGTGGAAAACAGCATACATCCCATCTGCCATTATTTCTAATAATTAACAGCCCATTTGCTAATTCTTAAGGTTTTTTTGGAGCCCATATTCTTTTTGTTAGCATTACAGCCCATATTGTGGCCATGGTTAAAAAATTATACGAAATTTTGCATATTTCGGTGCGGTCCGAACTGTTTTTAATCCCGAAATTTCGACTCACATTCAAACTGATTTCAAAAATAAATGTATATCAATATAAAATCCAACAAATTCTCCACGCATAAAAATTAATGTAATTTAAAATCTCGAAATATAAAAAAGATATTTGAAACTAATTGCCGGTTTGATGTGTTTTAAAAATGTACAGCCCATTTCTCATTACTGATAGGCCATTTTCTCGGCCAGCCGAATGAAGCTCTCCTCGTCTTGAAAGATTTGCAGCCCAACAGGCCTGACAAAGTGACTTACTTGGCAAATCACAAAAAAACTGGGATGTGGCCTTGGACCCAGCTGTCAGCCTCTCCACGTATAGTACTCTTTCGATGAAAGTCGGTCGTTGACCACATTGACCACGCCGCGCCGAGAGCACCAAGGCGGTGGATGACGACGAGGCCTAGGAAGGGGACGACGCGGAGCCGGGGAAGACGCGGCAGTGGATGCCCACGCAGAGAGGAGTACGAGGGTTCACTGGTTCGGCTGCGGCGTGAGGTTGTTGTCGCCGCAGAATAATAGGGGGTGTGGGTGAGTAGAGGGATACCCTGGGCCAGCGGTGGGAGTAGTAGGGGGCGGTGAGGCCTCCGCGACATCATAGCCGGCCACGAGAGGCAGGAGCACGCGGCACGACCGGCGCTGCTTTGGGCAGCTGGAGCAAGAAGACCAGAGGTTGAAGAAGCACTATGGCCGTTGGATGGACATCGTACGGTCACTGGAGCTAGAATTGTTCATATTGACTAAGTTGACAAAGCCCTCCGTCCTCGTCAACTTAGTAGGCCCACAAGTCAGCCACCCACTATGGTGGGTCCCAGCTAGCAGGGGGTATTCATTTTTTGGTGCGTAATAAGGAGGCACTTCCTTGCGTGCGAAGATATAGCTGGTGGGTCCGACCTGTCAGCGGGGGGAACGTTTTTTTCGCGAAATACAGAAGCCCTTCCCACGTACAGTGCATGTACAGTGCGTAATAAGGAGGAACTTTCCTTGTGTGTGACCATGGATCTCGTGGGTCCCAGCCGTTAGGCTCTCCACGTACAGTCCTCTTCCGATGACTCTCGTATGTTGACCACGCCGCGTCGAGTGCACCGAGGCGATGGACGACGGCAAGGCCCCAGACTGGAACGGCCTGGAGATGGGGAAGGCGTGGTAGTGGAGTCGCAGACGGAGAGGAGTGGGAAACTTGACTGGTTCAGGTGCAAGGTGGGCCTACACTCAGCAGAGAATAACAGGAGGTGCAGAGTGGAGGGATGGCCTGGCCGTCGGCGGGGTAGCATTTCGATGAGGAGCGCAAAACAACGCCGCTGGACGCCGAAGGTTGGAGCAGGCGGTTCCGGTAGCGTTGGGGGAAGAAGACAAGAGATTGAAGAAGAATGCCGGCCGTTGGATGTAAATCCAACGCTTTCTTAGGGTTCGACCTACTGGCCCACATGTCAGCTAGTCCATTTGTTTTTTTAGTCCATTTGGTGGGCTGGGTGAAACAATGATGTAGCATCTATGCATCCCGTTTAAATCCCATTTGCATTTTTCTCGAAATCCATGGACTTGCTGGGCTGGGTGAAAATATCATGTTGGGCTAGACGGAGAAATGTTATAAAAACATAAACACATGATTGCAAGCTTATGTACGCAATCACTAGGAGTTAACTTGGCAAGTTATATATAAACAATTATTATTATTATTTTGTAAGAACTTTTAACTTATGAAATAAAATATCATTTTAATTTGATGAGTTAATAGTACGTGGGGTATTATTATTTTTTAGGCTAGACATGGGACAGTTGAGTTGGTTCTAGGGGAATGTACTAGGAGAAAACTCAGTTTACATCAAAAAAGAAAGTGGGAGAATATTCAGAGACCTGCTGGGTCCACCTGAGGAGAGGAATATGTTGGGAGGAAGGAGATTCAAAGCACGGCAGTTGAGTGAACTAGTTTTTTTACAGACAAGTGAACTAGTTTACATACATAAGCAAATAGCCACTAAAAAAGAAATCAGGTTAATCGATTCTTAAAAGAAATATTTCGGACAAAACAGATAATTACGACACATAGGCTAATGCATGAAACACTCAGATGATAAAGGTGCTTATAAACAGATAAAGTACAACATCTAGACCTTCCTGGCACGCTTGATCATGACGCTGCGGCTGTCCGTGTACTCGTCGGTTACGGGAAGCAGACATGCCCTCATGTCCAAGATATGCCTGTACAAGTCGTAGCATGCGTATGCGTCCTTGGCCACGTAGGTTATGTAGGCTAGATTCAGAGGTACCTCCCACGTGTTCAGGTCATCTTCTTTCATGTTGGCGTATCAGGGGTCGATGATGGTCTCAGCGAGGTCAACCACGAAGTCCTTCTCCTGCCCGTTGCTGATGATCTTGTATTGCTTCTGGATGTCGACAAGCTTGTTGCACCAGATGGATGAATCGTCGCGTTCTTCCTTCTCTCCACCGTAGCGAAGGTGCAGTCAGCGCTGCCGATGAAACGGGCGAATGCTCCAGAACCTGGTGCAGCCATAGGACTGAGGCGAGGCAGAGCTTCACCGAGTCTGTATCATTGGTGTACATCACATTCAACTTGGTGCAGCCATAGGACTGAACGGCTAACTAACTCCTTGCTGAAGTCCATATCCAGCAGGCTCACCCCTCGGATCGCCATTGGAGTCTCTTCGAGTGAACGAGTGTGTAGGCGGCGACAGCAGTTCGTTTTTCAGCTCTTGGGGAACTGGATTCAACAGTAAGCTAAGTGTGTACAGGCGACAACAGTTACTACCCCTCCCTCGTCCGCTGCACGCCCGGCAGAAGATGCACTCTTGGTGCATTCAAACACCTCCATTAAGAAACCTACTCTGGCCACACGTCGGTTCACGAGCGGGTTGGTATTGGTACTGTAATAACAGGAGTTAGTGGCCACTTTACCTAAATTTAATTAGCTTTAATAGAAATTTATACTTAAAACAAGCAATGCATTGGCTCGTTCTATCAGTGCCATGGGATCAACATGCACAACAATTAGAATTATTATTCTCAGGACGCACACGATCAGCACATCTGTCGCACTTTCACAAAGATAATACTACCAAGTTTGAACTGTTTGTTATGGTTGCTGTCCTCTGCATCATCATGCCATGTTTCCCAGCTTGCAAGATTCAGAACCAACAAATAAGATCCAAATAACAAGTACAACAAAGATGCCTACACATCTCATTGATTCCCAGCTTGCAAGATTCAGAACCAACAAATAAGATCCAAATAATAAGTACAACAAAGATGCCTACACATCTCATTGATTCCCAGCTTGCACGATTCAGAACCAACAAATAAGATTCAAATAATAAGTACAACAAAGATGCCTACACATCTCATTGATTTCCAGCTTGCAAGATTCAGAACCAACCCATTAGAGCCTTTTGATAAAGTGAATATCGGGATTAAATCCATCTTGGCTAGCCATGTCATACAATCGATGAACTTGGCGAATGCTCTTGACCGTCACAACATCTGTAGTTGAGTATTCCCATTTGCACAACATGTTTGCACAACACAAACAAGGAGACATGAGAGCATGATTTCATTTTAATAGCGGCCTCCTTGAACTGAACCTCCAGATCTACTAGGATGAGGTCTGCCTGGAGTTCCATGATTCAATTCATGCGCCTTTTTCTGCGGTTCACCTGAAATGAAGCAAAGATTGCATCATTCAGCTAGCAAGAAGTACTTGCTCTTGTGAGCTGGCATGTTCTTCTTTAGTAGTTGCACTAAAATTGAGGAACATTAAGGTTGGCCGTCCGGCTCATGTAAGGTGCAACTATAATTTTCTTATCCTTTTGTGCAGTTCCACTAAAATAAAGTGCCATTGTGGTGATAGTGACGGCTCCATCTTGCAAAGGCTAATAAAATGTTGCACGAGATTACCAGCAGAACTTGACGGAGATTTTGGAAACTCCAATCACCATTTTGTGCAGTTCCACCAAAATTGAGAGATGTTGCCCACGTGACATTTTAGTTGAACTGCACAAGACGCTCATTCCAAAAAAAGTGTTTTGTGCAGTTCACCAAAAGGTCACAATAGCAACAAGGTGAAATGGATATCCCTATCTGCACAAAATGATAGAAAGTAAACAGTTGCTGGTCAATAAGAATATACGAAACATATACAAAATGAAAAGAAGCATCTTAAGTATGTTCATGGCAATCATGCAAGGACAGTAGAAATTTTAAAACGTCAGCAATGCTTCATATTACCAGAAGCATTACGATCAACAATGAGATTCCTCATATATGGGATTACTTTAATGGTGGCATTGCCTGTTTACCTGACACAGTAAATCAACAGCTGCTAAAGAGTTGGTTTAAGGGCATGGGACCGTGGGGACACCAGGACACTTAGCAGCGTAAAGGGGCAACTTACTTATCATACTGGGGAAAACAGCAGGAGTGCCATTTGTAACACAGTTTAATTGCATCTTATCACAGGAGGCATTAGATTAACAATAACACTAGTGAGACATGTCCCTAAGGTAACAGTGTGATCGCTTCATTTTACATGCGCCCTTACATTAACAACAGCAAAAGGTTGGTATAAGGACATGCGACAGTGGACGCATCAGCACAATGTACCTACAAGGAGGCATAAAGTGGTGATGCCGAGCTTGTTCACGCTATGTGAGGGCAGCAAACCTAATCCTGGAGACCTTTTACTATGTGAGGGTAGCAAATCTAATCCTGGAGACCTTTTACTATGTGAGGGCAGCAAACCTAATCCTGAGACCTTTTACTATGTGAGGGCAGCAAATCTAATCTTGAGACCTTTTACTATATGAGGGCAGCAAATCTAATCCTGAGACCTTTTACTATGTGAGGGCAGCAAATCTAATCCTGGAGACCTTTTACTATGTGATGGCAGCAAATCTAATCCTGGACATACTCTGTTGACTTGTCCACCAGCCGCCACTTTCTATCCTTTTTTCAACCAATAATAGATCTGTTCCTTATCCAGTTTGTACTGCGTTTTCCCATTATTTCCCTTTTCAACCAAGAGACCGGTTGGGTATCCAGTCTCTACTACTTTCACCATATTATTTCCTCTTTGAATCAAGTCCTAGATTCATGCTACAACTTTCCCCCCTTTCTTCGTTGTTTGAACAAAGCCCTAGATTCGAATGCATGAAGTAGCTTTACCTCTAATAATACTAAAAATTTAGGTGGCTTTGGAAGAGCTGATGGGAGTAGAAAAAGATGCACATGCAGACACGTGGGGAGCTGGGGCAGTAGAGCAAGGCCGCTTTTGAAGAACTTATACCTGAGGGTCGCCGGGATGTCGGCGGCGGCAGGTCAGATCTACGGACAATACGGCAGGGAGGAAGAAGGGTCGGAGGACCTCCCGAGCCGGCGCTGTGTCGGAGAGAACGGCATAGGCAAAGGATCGGGCCCCTCCGGCAGCTGTGGGTTTCCTCCCTCAGTGGCGATGACCGCATGAATGATGCACCTTTTAGTCCTCTACACACACCGGCCGAAGGGATCCGGCCGGATCTGTGACCAGCGGTGAGCAGAGAGAAAATGTCGCTACCGCTGTCTTGTTTATATCTGGAGAGGATGAGAGAATGAAGAGAGCAACCCTAGTAAAGCAAGCACTCAGGCCCCTGCGTCCATATATAGTGGAGTGATTATCTTTTTTTTTATCCACAACAAGCGTTTCAATTTGTGTATGTGGCATTAAAGAAAAGAAACTCTCTATTTAAGGTGACTACACTACGACTCCTACTTACTACTACAGTATTGTTCACTTGTGCTCCCCGCCCCTCCATTCATTGAACAACCCCACGGGTGAATAAACATACAGTAAGTACTGTATTTATACAGAACGAACAAGCTCGAACTAGTTTCGCGTAGTTAAAAGTTGAGGGTGGGGCTTTTCCCGGACAGTACACACAGCAGTTTTCGGATAGGCGGTTTGACAGAGAGGTGAGGAGGGTGAGCGAGTGGGGCTGTGCGATTTGACGGTGCGTTACTGCTGGAAAGACTTGTGATATGACCACACACTATAGTCATGAATTACTGGCACTCCGACCGGGGTGATGCCCCCCTTCCGTTCCGCGCTCTAATCTGGTGCATGACACGTCGACCCGGATGCTGGCTCTCCCACATGTAGGAGTAGTAAGAAGGAGCAAAGAATGATGCGGTATATACTAGTACTATACTACTCCCTCTGTTCCTAAATATAAGTCTTTGGAGAGATTTCACTATGGACCACATACGGAGAAAAATGAGTGAATTTACACATAAAATGCATCTATATACATCTGTATGTGGTCCACAATGAAATATCTATGAAGACTTATATTTAGGAACGGAGGGAGTACTACTCAGGTCGGAGGAGTGCGAACCACGGCAGCCCAGTGAACCAGCCGTGCGAACCACGGTAGCCCAGTGAACCAGCAGTAGAAAACAATGTGGTGATATGGCCATAAAAAACAATGTGCTATGGTCCACACTGTAGCATGTATAGTAACACTCCTCTTTGTTTGGATCCCTGAGTTAGAGCTAGTTTGGGTTGAAATAGCCTCAAATTATCGAAACAAGAGGGGTTAGTTTGAGCTAGTTTGCTCCAACCCAGCTAAAAGAACTAAAAAAATCTCACCTGCCCGTACCAGATCGCTCCCCTAAAAAAAGCTCACCTGCCCACACCAGATCGCTCCCCCCCTCTCGCACGACTCCTCTTTGTTTCCCATAGGGCCGCCCGCCCAAGCGCCGCTCGCCCTCTCTCTCCTCCGGCCGCCCTCTCCCTCCAGCCTCCGCCGCCCTACTCCGGCCGCCCTCTCCCTCCGACCTTCGAAGGTCGCCCCGCTCCCCCTTCACCAGTCATTTTTCTTCCTCTGTTGTGCGCGGCGGCAGCGCATCTACTAGGGAGGTCGCGAGAGGGGTGAGTTTGTTCGTTCCTTCTCTGTCTCACGGCCATATCATTGATCTTGCTTGCTCTAGCGCTAATTCTGATTTGGAAAAATAGATCCTGATCAAACTTGCTATAGATTTGTGGTGCACGCATGGAATTGTTTGATGCTGCTTGAGGAGGTAATAAATCTTTCTAGAGGCCCAAAGATTCAGGTCACCTTTCTAGGTATTTCAATTACAGGCTTGCATTATTTGTAGAGGCCCAAAGATTCAGTTCACCTTTCTAGGTACTTCAATTTCAGGATTGCATTATTTCTAGAGGCCCAAAGATTCAGTTCACCTTTCTAGGTATTTGAGTTTCAGGCTTGCATTATTTCTAGAGGCCCAAAGATTCAGTTCACCTTTCTAGGTATTTGAGTTTTAGGCTTGCATTATTTCTAGAGGCCCAAAGATTCAGTTCACCTTTCTAGGTATTTCAGTTTCAGGCTTGCATTATTTCTAGAGGCCCAAAGATTCAGTTCACCTTTCTAGGTATTTAAGTTTCAGGCTTGCATTATTTCTAGAGGCCCAAAGATTCAGTTCACCTTTCTAGGTATTTCAGTTTCAGGCTTGCATTATTTCTAGAGGCCCAAAGATTCAGTTCACCTTTCTAGGTATTTTAGTTACAAGCTTGCATTATTTCTAGAGGCCCAAATATTAAGTTCCCAGTCAGAGGCAAGCGGCCCTGCTACCCATGTCGGTGTCGATCTCAACTCGCAAGGGTCGGCGTCAGAGGGGTTCCCTGGGCTTGGGCTCTACAGAGCCTTCCTCCAGAGCGACGATGGCGAGCTCCTCCCTCGGTGCGTGAGGGGCTCCGGGCTCCCTTCCAATCGTGAACGACTTCTATGATGAGTTATCTCATTCTTTGTTTCATGAAGTGTTTTTTTATTTTGTGAAGCTTGATTGACGACTTGTATGTTTAAGTGGGATATCTCGTTTGTATGGACAAAGTAAAAATTATCATGTTTTTCATGCTTGATTTGTATAGATGGTTCGTTTATGTCAATTGTGAGCGGGAGGAGGCCACAGAAGAGCCGGCCACACCAAGAGGGTGCTTGGATCCAAGGGACTTATTTTAGTCTGACTAAAAATAGGGTCCAAAGTAGTCAAATGATTGAGATAGAGCATTTATTGTCAATCTAACCCTGCCATCCATACACCTCTTTGGTTTAGAGTTAGTTCAGGGTTAGAATCTAACTCTAACCTCTAACTGAGTTAGAGTTCTCCTCGTCTTAGTTCATCGCCATCATACTTTCCCCATTCCTGTGTTTTCAGTATCCTGCGAATCAAAGAGGCCCTTTTTTCCAGGTAAAATCAAAGAGGCCCTTAGACTGGTTTAGGTCCGGTAATTTTTTATAAACGTGTTATGTCCAAAATTTAATGAACGTGCTCCGGTTTCCACGAAAATAATCCGGTTTCATGTAGTAATTCATTGATTTATTTATTCTTCTGCGGGGGGTTTGCATGTAATTTGTGAGGTCTGAAATGTAAAGTACCCCGGCATATGCTTCGAGTCATGCATGCACTACGACCCAGATGCTCTATGTCCCACATGTCGGCGAATGGGAGCACGTGGAAATAGCCTAGGAGTACATATAGGAGGATAAATGTGTGAAAAATATGTACTGTGAAGCGTAGCCGCGGTTCGAAAAGGAGACCTAAAGTGATGACAGCTATAGGTCGCACGCACCCAACTAGTGGTACTAGACATACGACTAATTTTTCCCTCAAAGAAAAAAGAGGCACGAGTGCTCTGTACTCCTATTCTATAAACACGAGTCCCATCTGACAACAGCGTCTGTGCTACAGCTAGCTCTCCTCCCTCGTTTCTCTCTTCTAATTCTAAACTCGGCCGATGCCCGGTGGATGGGGTGGGTTTGCTCAACTGTGGCCCCACCTCACAGTGAAAACGTTATGACTGGAATAAAAAATGCCATATACTCCCTCCATTCATAAATATAAGCCTTTTTAGATACTAGTTCAAATGGAGTACAACATACAGATGTATGAAGACATAGTTTAGAGTGTAGATTCACTCATTTTGCTCCGTATGTAGTAGTCACTTGCTGGAATCTTTAGAAAGACTTATATTTGGGAACAGAGGGAGTACTATACTAATAAAACATTAAGGCCACGAGGCGATGCAGTGCTGGTTACAGGAGGCAAGAAGAAGAGATGCATCCATCGATGATGTCCACCTCCTCGACTCAGGGCGCCGGCCCACCGAACGGCGCCTAAGTAGTAGCGGCTTTCGTGGCAAGGTCGGCGTGCTTCTGAACAATGGCGTCCAAAGATTCCAGCCGCTGGAAGAAGGCCAACGTATTTTTGTCCTTGCTTTCCTTGTAGTGGCCTATGTAGACGATTTCCTCGTAGACGTGGATGTGCAAGTCGACAGTTTCTTGCATGGCGAGGCGCTGCGCGGCGAGCGCGGCATCGAGGTGCACATTCTTTGTTGCGACCTCCAGCACCTACAGGGCCACCAGGGCTTGAAAGAGTTCATCACCATGTAGGCCTGAGGGTGGCAGGCAATGAGGAGCCTGGGCGCGCGGGCTGGAGCAGTACGGCAAGGTCGTCCGCGCGCTTCTTGACGGCGGTGAACTTGTGGATGGAGTTGACCATCATGTCGTCCATGCGAGAGGCGAAGCCGGCGTCGGCGAGGGCTACGATGCCTGCGGTCGCCGGCGCCTTGGATGATTTGGCACAGCCGACTGCCGCTCGCGTCCATCGCCTCCATAGGTGCTTGTGGCTTCTGGTCACTTGGTCTTGGATTGGAGTGAGCAGTGTTGCGCAGAGACTTGGGAGTGGATGGATTGGAGTGGTGGGGCACCTTTATTATATGAGAGTCCAAACTTTATTGCATTCACATCGTGCTGGCTCTAGTCTGCTTCTCCAATTAATTCCATGTGCATGTAATTGAGGATGCATCATTGACCTAACAACGTCTCGGGAACCGCTACCCTCTTCCTCCTTGGCATTCAAGCACCTATGGACCCGTCGACGACGGGGTGCCTATGGTGACTTCTCAAATTTGAAGATGATAGTGCCATGCGTGTGTGCATTCATAGGGGTGCATGTATGCTCGTGTAAATGAGCGCTTGCGTCTGTACTATGTCAAAAAAAACGTAAATGCGTGTTAAAAATAGACTAGTCAGTATACTCAATATTGTGCACCTCCGAGAGGAAAATGATAGAAATAGTACATATTTATTTACGGTGCAGATTCACTCATTTTGCTCCATATGTACTCTGTCTCGGTGTAGTCTAGTCACTTGTTGAAATCTCTAGAAGGGCAAATACTCCTTTCTGGTTTATAGGGCTATACTAGCAAGTAGTTGTACGTACTAGTACAATAGTGGTCTCACATAGCAATTTTGTCTCATGCAAGATCCTGGCTATATGCGTGCTCGAATGTTCGCAGCAGCAACGTTCGGTTTGCGCTTGGCTCTTTGCCTCTTCGAGAAGACGAACAATGATGTTACTACTACTGCTTCTACAGTGTCGAATCCACTGCTTCATGTCCGTCCACCGCGAGCGGGACGGATAGCTTGTTGTAGAAGTACCACTAAGCAAAAGCCTGTCCTCGTTTGCGAGCAATAGCGCGCATGGGCCAGGGAGAAGGCGTGTAGTAAAATCAAGCTTCTCCTTGTTCTACGAGTTGACACGACACATCATAGCACTGACCCCACATGCCTGCCTCTAAACTTGGCTGAAAGACCAGCAGTGTACAATATATTTGCTACAACCTCTAACATTTACCCACCACAAATTAAAAATATGTGGCCGTATGCATCGTTCTGATGCAGAGGCCGGGGAGTACCCCCTTTTCGAAAAAAACAAATTAAAATATATATTCCTGTCTTGACCAGATGAGCATGCAAACTACAATCACCAGGGTGACAGGTAGGGCCAGAAGACTATTTTAATTTTAAAAAAAACTTCGAGACGGCCACATAGCATGGAGCCGACCCTAACGATTTTAAGCTTACAGGCACGGTACACGCTATCTAGACTACTCTACACATGAAACTGCCACACGAGCGTCCGGGCTGCGCTTGGCTCTTCGCCTCTTCGGGAAGTCGAAAATGATGGTGTACTACTGCACTGGAGGAGTACTACAGTATGCTTCTGGCCATCTGACACTGATTGAACTGCTGCATGTCCACCGCATGAGGGAGGGAGAGCGTGTAGCGAAAGCTTCTCCTAGTCTTGCCAGCAACCATGCTCATGGGCGAGGGAGGGACGCTCCTATCTTTGCGTGTATGATAGGTCGGCCCGACAGGTGTGTGGCCAACTTGTCATACAACCAAAGGCAAGTCCACGTGGGAGAGGATAATCAAACTTCTCGTTGATGTATGAGTTGATGCGACACATCAAAGCACTGCACTCGATATATTTCAATAATTTAGGGTTACCGATGCATTAATTACAACGCATGCATGCATGCCGTGACTCTCCTTTTGATACTTGCATGTGTTGATTTAATGCACCTTGAAGTAGTACTCCCTCCGATTAGTCTGCGCGTCCGCGTTGGTTTCCATCTGTGCCCCCGCTCGATTAGTTCTGCCCCCATTAATAGTGCCAGTTTCCAAAGCAAAAAATGGCTACAGGCAAACGCGTGCAGCACCGGATGCGGCTTGACCGCCTGGGGAAGCCAACTCAATCGAAAAGGAAGGAGGACCAGCCAACCATTGCATGCGCATTTACTATCGATATTTATGCAGCTTACTCATTCGCAGGGGCAAATTTGTCCAGAAAACTCAAACTACTGCCTTCCTTGGTATGCGGGAGGACAATTATGCGCAAAGTATAAAATATGTGACGGTAAAGCTTTGTAATGCCCCGGCCCAAGCAAGAGATGGTTGTGCACGAGGAGGGCGAGATCATGCAGACGGAACATGAACCAACGAGGGAGCTCACTAAGGTCTCAATGGACCTCACCGTGCTCCACTGCCCCTTGTGCCTCCGCCCCTTGATGCCTCCAGTGTATGAGGTTCGAATACACCTCGTCCATTCGGCTGATTGAGCAAGGTGCAGGTTTCTTGATTGATGTGCTGTTTGATTGATTTCTGCAGTGCAAGTGAGGGCACCTGGCCTGCGCGGACTGCCGCGTCGAGCGCCCCGGGAACCAGCGGCAGTGCCAGAA